>PVKZ01000137.1:0-1363881 GCA_004027375.1 Macroglossus sobrinus
ATTTTAGTGAATAGAACTAGGAAGATTTAGCTTAAAAATGTAATTTGCAGATTTCAAATATATTCAGCTTTTGCCAATGTTTTCTATGTAATGCAGATTCAATTTTGACTGATGCTGACATTAACTTTTTAGCCATTGATTAACTATTTTCCTTGGTGGATTATTTTGAGGGTGGAGTTGCATCTCATCTAGAATAAAGGACTCTAGAATCGCCTCTGTTTCTAAATATTTTCTCTTTAATTCTCTGTTTAGACATTTATTTGATTTAAAATGCCTTTCTTTGCATCAGAGACATGATTAGACCTAAGGAGCATTTAATTGTTATATATTAGTGCCAAGGTCTAATCAAGTGACCATCTAATGGCTATCTGCCATAGTTAATGGGGATGATGATGGTGTGAGTATAGAAGGTTGATCGTTTGGAACTACCATTTAATTGTTATATATTAGTGGGAAGGTCTAATCAAGTGACCATCTAATAGATATCTGCTATAGTTAATGGGGATGATGATTGTGGGAGCATGGAAGGTTGATTATTTGGAGCTGTGGATGTCCTTGGAGGGCACTGTGAACTCATTGATTGCCTGGGAAAGAGGACAGAGCAGAGAATATAGCACATAGGTTGGAAGGCTTCAAAGCACAGCTACATAAGTGTCACTGCTGGATGTTTTTCTAATGATTTTCCTGCTCTGAGTTTTCCATCTTTCCACCCTTTCACATTTATTTATTTATTAAGAGATTAGAGATATCTAAGAATCACTCTGAAATTAAGTCTCATCTATAGATTATGAGCATTGTGAATCCTGATCTTATTATGGCTGGAAAACTTAATGGCTTTTTTATTTGGAAAAAAGTATTATGGGAACACTATTAACAATTATACAGTTTGTTGTCAAATAGTTACATTTGCCTGATATATTTATAGATATTTCTGAAAAATTTAATTATCCCTTGAGAAATCATTTAAGTTTTAAGGCACTTCATGAGTTTTAAATTTTTATATTTTATAGACTATGTACTTTTAATAGAGAATATTTGTTGAAATACAAAGAAGATATAAAATACATCATTTATAGTTTTCTAACTTGATTTATTCTTGTTTTTGTTAAATTTTAGAAAACTGTATATGCAGTAGTTATACAATTTAGTATATAGACATATTGTACTGTGTAAATATGTATATTGCATATGGAATTTCTACTATATATGAAAATAATGTAAGTTCTCTTACATTATTATATGTATATAAAATAATATGTAACTAATTTTAGAATCTAATACCAAATCCCATGTAAATCATTAATATAGTGGTTTCATATCCTTAGCAATTGTTCTACATAAAAATATTTTTGTGTGTGTGATTTGTACTGTAATCTACATGCAAACCATAAGAATATACATAATATACCTTGCACATACCTAAATAGTCCATGATTGGTTTGTTACTGACTTTGCTATCAATTGTTATCTAGCTCATGGTTTACTCTTATCCCTTAGTGACAATGAATTCAAATTACTTTTGCTCCAAATGTTCTGCATGAAGGTGAGTTAAACACTGTCCCTCTTAGAGCAAAATTGCTTGTTAGTACTTTATTCTTTCCAGGAGCACCACAGAGTCCCATTGCTGCTGGTGAGGGACTCCTCTCTGAATCAGTGTCTCTCTTCAGGAAGCTTGTATGCTTGCTCTGCACATACCCCTTCTTGCTTCAGTCTATAGCTTCTTTTTGTGTTCCAGGATTTCTGTCAGGAAATGTTTAACCCAAATAAATAAGCCTTTCACATTTAAGAGAAAAATATATAAAACTGGATTCTAGATGATAAGAAATCTTGACTTTAACAAATAATTTTTGTCATCATCATTTATACAAAGCAGCTTTGAAAGTGCCTTATCTGGAGCTGGTCCTGGGTTGGGTGCAAAGTAGATAGGAAACATTGATTCAAATAAATACAAGGAAGATGCAGACAGTTCAATCAATGTTAAAATAAAAAAATGCATACATCAAAGAGATGATTTAATAGCATTTTAACTCCCAGGGGAATAATTATGTAGGAAAGGGTGGTAGTAAGCCATGAAATTTGTTAGTCTGCTATATTCAATTAAAGAGGATTTAAGAAAGAGGAGGGATTTTAAGATATGCTTCAATGAAAGGAAGTGTTCTCTCTAATATCATATTGGATAGCAAATTAGTATTTTAATGTTTTGCCTGCATTCATAATCTTGGGCAATTATTTAGACACATAGGTGTAGTGAATCTTAAAAACTGAGGGAGCAATATCTATGCTTTTCTGCAAACAATGGGAGTGATTATTAAATCTTGTTTTCTGGAAAACTGAAAAAAAGCATACGTTGATAATTTCCTAATTGTGGAAATTTTGGAACACTACAGGCATTATTTTCTAATGCTACTTTTTGTTTTTCATATGTGTGATGTCTGTTAAAAAACCCAAGGTATACTATTAATATAATATATTAGCTATATTTGAGATTATTCCTGAGGATGAAGTATCTGTTAATTTTGTTCTTTTGATTGATTCATTGTAATATAAATATTTTACTTTATTGTATTTTGAGTTATTCAAAATTCCCAATAATAAGGGATCCATCAATGGGCAGTGTAGATAATGTGAATATTAATTCATGATAGAGTGGTTTTAATAAAATGAAATTTATCACCAAGAACAAACTCCTACTTTATATACATATTTTCCTAATTTACATTATATGTGCTACTGCAAGAATGCTGTAATTTGCTTTTTGAAATTATAGCTCTTCATGATGAGAGAGAAGCTTGATTTGATTAATTATGCTTACAAGCTGTTGGGGGGGAATAGTTTTGACTTTAGTTTTTACATAATTACTGCTCTTTGGATTTATATCACTTTCATCAGTTGTTAAGAAATGGAGAACTAATTTATTTTAAAGAGAGATAAGATGAGTTGAGGGTATTAATACTAAGAAGTAATGACATTGAACTACTACTTTAATATGGTGATCAGTAAGATCAGAGAAAACATTTATTAAAATATTAGTGTCATACTTTATAGATAATTTTCAATCTTTAAGAAAATAGTTATTCTTATATTTGGAAGACTGATTCTTAGATGATTTTCATTTCACTTAACTCACAGCATTAGATGTTTCATTAAAAGGAGCAAATCAATTCCTTATGCACTGCTTTTTGAAAGCATTTGTGATGATCTTCAAATTTGGTCTTCATTGCCCTTCTAGAAGAGTAATTGAGATTCATTTCAGTTTTTCTTAGTCAAATAATTATAATTAGACAGAAAATATTTATTGCTGTTTACCAGAACAATGAGGTAGATGTGAAGCATTAGAAAACAGAAAATACAGGCACCCAATATCCAAAATAAGGCACCTGAGTTGTGGACAGTTTAAAAATTAAAGGCCATTAGAATAATCAATATTGTTTCCTTTTCTCTGTCTGTAATTAATTAATGGGTATTTTATCAGGTGGCAGACTTAACATAAAAGATAGTACAAGGCATTAACTTTGGGAAGTTAGAGGCCAAATTTATTTCTGAAGTGCCATTTTCATTCTTGTTTCCATTCCCATTCCAATTGTATTTCTTTCTTCCTGTGCACTCTTATGTCTGGGATCCAGCAAGAAACCCTCCCAAAAGCCAAGTTTGGTTAAGATTAGCTTGTTTTTTTCAAGTTCATAGCTTCATAAATATGCATGCTATTCTGAGAAGCAAAGGTTCTGTCCATGACAATTTGCTGTCTTGTGGAATGCATGATATAGCCTGTTACAGTGGAGAAATTGCATACACATTTTGACTGAAGTGAATTTCGCTGATAGAAAAATCAAGAAATTTTCTGGGAAGATTGGGAAAATTAACCTTTGTCTAGAGGGAAAGAAAGAGAAATTATATTTGGCATGTTTCTCCTATATTTGTATAGAATATTTACACAGTCTTCAACTGTGGGAAAACAAATTTAAAATATTTTCTAAGTGAATTCTCTGTTCAAATATACATTTGGAACAGTTTGCAAATATTTATTTTCCTCAGATTTTATTCTGATATTGTTCAGAGTTATACTGCACTGGGATGCCATAGCACTTTGATTGGCTTTTAACTTAGCATTTGTCACGTTGTTTTTATGATTTGTTTTTCTCACTTAGTCATACATTTTTGAGAGAGCACACATTTATTTTAGCATCTGCTTGGTTCCATGCTGAGCATGGCACATATATAGTGCTAACTGTATATATATCAGGGTACTTAATTCAAATTCTGTAGTCCACTGGGGCTCCAGAGATGGGTTTAATATAAATACAAACTCTTTGAAATAGTTTGCAAAATGTTGCATGCACGTGCATTTTTCTGGAGAGAGGATCAAAGCTTTTATTGGATTCTCAAAGAGGTCTGTGACTTAAACAAGATTAAAACTGAGTTAAAGAGTAGCTGTTTTGGTGAAAAGTCCAGATTTTATCAGTTATCACATGTTCTTTCTGTGCTTTATAATTTGAATTAAATTTTGATAAAAAAATTTAAAAAGAACATATGTTCCTATTCAATACTGCTTTCACTGTTTCAAAATTTTAAAAACATTAATGTCCTTATTTTTAACTATAATAGATTTTAAACTAGAGAAATGTCAGAGAAAATCAGTAACTAAAAATATTAAGTGAGAAAATAGGTTACACAACTTATATGCAGTAGGTATATTGTATATAATTAAATATACTTCACATAAAATATGCTTATAAATTTATAGAATAAAGACAGGTAAGATATCCTTGAGTGATCTGCAGTGATTATTTAAAGGTGGTGGATATTACAAGGTTTTCTTTTTCTTTCTTGGCTAATAAAATCTGTTTTTTAAAAAACATACCCCTTTTACTAAGTGAGGACACAAAGAGAAGTAGGTGATCTGCAACCTGAAGCAGGCCTTCATCAGAACCTGCCCATGCCAACATGCTGATCTTGGACTTCCAGCTTCTGGAATTGTGCTTTATAAATTTCTGTTGTTTATGAACCCCTTTCTCCCCTTCATGAATGCGTGCGCGCGCGCGCGCGCGCGCGCACACACACACACACACACACACACACACACACACACACACTTCCAAACCTGGTATTTGTACCCAGAAGGTCTTTCTCTTTGAAGGTCTCTGCATTTTGTCAGGCTGATTATCATTCTTCAAACTTTTAAATATAAACAAAAACATATACACATACACATGCATATACATGTACCCAACAGAAAGATTAGTCTTCAATGACATTAGAATAATTTAAACATCATTGAAACTAAATTTTGTTTATCATTGTGTTGTGAGGACCTTATGCTTCTATTCCATTCTTTGCTTAAAAGTCCTAGTTTTACAGCAGGGCGAAGGGATATCTCAGCTTTTCAGGTACAGATAGGAATTTGGAAGGATTCAGAATATAGGTAAGCAGGAGAAAACAAGTTAGCTCTACCAGCTAGTGATGATAAAAAAAAAAAAAAAAGGGAGGTGCCCATATGATTTGTACAAATAACAAGGACTATAAAGGAAGGTTTTCAACTGTCTCCCTTTCTGTCCCTAGCTCCGAATGTTAGGGAATTGCCAGGAAAGGTAGATTTGTGAGATTTAGTGAAGAACACTGGTAATACTGCTATCCTGTGTGTTCTTTAATTTCTGCCCTCTTATTTTATCTGCCACAGCCTCTGCAACTGTGGAATTGAAAAATATATGTATCTTTCAAGTCATCAAAACACATGAAATACAAACTTTGGCATTTGTGGGGACACTTTCCAGAAGTTTTAAGAGGACAAGGTATGGGTTGAAGTTAGTCAAAGAAAAGAGGCTACCATTTCACCCTTTCTTTTCTACCATCACTAGAGTTTTCACAGAAAACATGGATTTAAAGCATGTTAAAACATGGGTTGAAATGGTTGTTCATTTGTTAGCTGGAAGGTACCTGTCTCCCATTTTGTTGAAAGTAAACCTTAGCTCTCCTTTGAGAAACCACATTTTCTCTTCTGCACATATATCTTTGAGGTCCATGTGTCTGAAGTGGGCATGATTCAGTCCTGCCCAAATTTTTCAATGTCCTGTCCAGAGTAATTGATTTAAAGAAGATGTGTGAGATACAATGAGGTTTTTCTGGGGCTGGGTAAATCCAGAGAAGGTGTGGGTCTGTAGCTCCTGGAAATGGTCAAACCACAAAATAGAACTTGAGAATTAAACCAATATGGAGAGGACGCAGGCTTCAAGATGGAGAGTTGGTGGGTTCTGGGGGACATTATTTGAGCTCCTAAATAAATAGCTGTTAGCTTTTTCATTTTTATCAGCTAGTAAGTTCTATTTTGTGTTTAATCTACTTTGAGTTGTTTTTCTGTCATCCACAACACAAAGATCCCTAACTGATGCAAACCCGTGCCTTCCTGTAACGCACACAGACTCTGTGTTAGCAGGAGAGTGGGGTGGAACTCCTTTGTGCTCCACAACAGCGCTGCATAATCTGACCCAGCACTGCCTTCCAGCTTGTTTGGATTTTTTTCTTTTTCTGTTATATTCTTAAATTAGATGCTTAGCCCAATAATATTCAGCCCTTCTCTTCTAATATAAATATTTCAGGTTATAAATTTCTAAGTAATGATTTAGTTGAACTTCTCAGGTTTTGATATGTAATATTTTCTAATTTCCATTATGATTTATTATGAAGTTAGGGTAGGGTAGGGTAAGGTAGGGTAGGGAAGAGTAAGTTGTTGGATTCAGAGCTTCCTTACTATCTTGGATTGTTGTTCTTGCTTTCTATTATCATCTTAGGGTTTCCTTTATTTTCTTAGTGCTGTGCAAGTTCTGCCATGCACTAGAATGGATTTTTTAAAAATAGTTTTATCCAACATTTTAGGGAGTTTATTTTATCTGTTATCTTGTGAGAAACAGAAATTCTCCTCCATTGTCTGCTCATTTAAATCCTTGTCATTCTTAAAGGCTCTAAAGCTACCTCTTTAGAGAGCTCTTCTGTCAGACAAAATTAATGGTCCCTTCCTCTGGATTCCTATATTACATATACCTCCACTGAGCACTGATTTCATTCAGTTGTAGTAAATTCTCATTATATATTTTATCTCATGTAATTCTTCTTCACTTTCCCCAATAATATCTTCCCTTCTTCTGCCCATCTTCCTAAATGCCATAGATTCTTCCTAAGTTGGGTGCAAATTTCATGTCCCACATGATGGTTTCAAATATTCTCCTCTTCTATTACTTTTTTTCAGTGTGTCACAGAAATAGCATATTATGTTTCATGACCTTGCCCTTTTCTCTAATTTTATGATATTCTCAGATAGAAACCAGCAAGAGGTTAATATATTGCTGTTCCTTCCCGCCCATATGGTAGTTGAAGTCTCCTTGTCTCCTTATTGCAGATAAGATTGACTTGAGTCTCTATTGCGCCCCGAGCATATGCACAAAACCCACACCAAGTTTTTGGCTTTTTTAAGTCTGGAGTAGAGGTGTGGTTCTTACATTTACCCCTGTTTCCAATCTTCTGTTTTCACAGGTTTAACTGTTTATGGGTCATATTTGCATACCATAATTGCTGTTTTTATCTTTTCCACATCAACCCAGATATGAAATTGATTCTCTTAATTTCCACAAGGAACCCCTCACATAAGACAGTAAAACACTTCACTAAGATATTGGTAAATTTGTATCCAGCGATGCAAGGAAATTTAACTTTATTTTTTTAACTTTGTTTTTCATATATTTTCTTAAAAATGACTCACCTATTCCATCATTAGGAATAATTTTCCTGACTACCTTTACCCCAAATGTTTTCCAGCCTTACATCAACTTCCTGGCTTCTCCTTTTCCCTAACTCTCCTAATACCTCAAAATTCTGATTATTTCTAATGCTAAATATTAGTAAAACTTTCCCCTTCATTTCTGTAGATTCACATTCTCAGGTTCTCACAAATCCAAGTAACCTATCAAAGTATTTTTCTAAACCCAAATCTCTGGGGCAGCTGTTAGGAGGATAGTATTTACGTTCACCTCTACCCTAACTCAAACATGCCTTCTAGTGGCTCAAGCAAGGCTAGCTTCCTGCTTTCCTGCAAGTTCTCCTTTAGCAATGTGGTCACAAGAAGGTTATAACCCAGGTGGCAAGATATAGCTGTTGCTGGCTATTTCTGGTAGGATGATTGAGCAGGAGAAAAGACCTATACAGCAAAACTTTTTAGCAGTTTCTCAGTTGGGTCTACCTGTTTTCTGAATCATTTTTTTTCTCTCTCTTAGCATTTCAAAGTAAGAAAAATTGGAGTAGTTCTGTAAGAAATGGCTTTTTTTTTTTTGGAGGGAGGGAGGGATGTGAAGTTAGGGTGCAGAGGAAGAGGAATAAAGAAAGAAATGGAGAACTATATACTTTATGTTTTTGAAGTCATGTAATTCAGTATTGCTAGGTTTGACAGACTGCACCCATTTATTTAATGTTTCATTTATTCCAGAGAAGCAAATCAGTCTAAACACCTTTTTAGAAGGGGTAGATATTATGTGTGAAAAATATACCAGCAATAGCTGCAGCATCAACGTGGATGAATTTCAAAAACATTGTGGAGTGAAAGAAATCTCAGAATACAATATAATTAGTATTATTCCATTTAAGTACAGTATAAAAATAGGTGAAATCTAACTATGAACTGTTTAAGGTTACATGCAAAAGTAAAAAAAAAATTGGGGTTTATGATAATGTTCTACTTATTGATTTGAGAGTCAGATGGAGATATTCCATATTATTACTTTTTAAAAACTATACATTTACATTTATGCATTTTCATATATTCTTTCACATGTATGCTATAGTTTAAGTGTAATAAATTCATAAATTAGACAACAAAAGCATAAAATAAAATAAAATAAAATAGACTAATAACACTCCACTATCAACAAAGCATAATGTATCAGAAACTCTTATTTCTGGTCTGGCATTAGATTTACCTGTAGATGAATAAATCTTATCTAAATGTACTTGACCTTGGGAAAAAATAAAGTACAATTGCTACTAAACAAAAAAAAGTCTTTCTTCTTGCTGAATATATCAACTGTAGAGGAGAAAATCAGTGACTCATATCATACTACACCCAGTGTCTGCACAAAGGATTTAGATTAATTATTCTTGGAAGATTTAGGCATATTTCTCTAAGATTTTGACAACTAATATTTGTTGGTTATGACCCAAACCATTAGAAAGAAACAAAAAGAAACAGACCATCATCATTTCTGTTGAAAAAGAAAAGTTTAAATATATAGGCAATTATTATTAATAGCTACACAATAAATGAGAACAAACATAACAAATTATTTCACCTGATGGCTAGGAATCAATTGCTTGAAATGCAAGAATATGCTTTTAAACACTTTTTTTTTTACATTTAGAACAGTAACTGCCACCCTTTAAATTTAGGTTTTTAGATAGGATCCTTTTTAAGAGATTAATGATGAAAGCAAATATCCAACAGATCTTCTTGTACAAGACTATATCAAAGCTCATGATGAAATTAAAGCATTGTGTAATATAGAGTGTAATTTCCCTATTTGTATGCATTCATTTCTTTTCTTTTTACTTGATTCTCCTGTCACCCAATATAACAAATGAAAATGCCATTTTGTTTATAAAGGATCGTTTATGTTAATCATATAATTATATGTATTTTCACAGACTTTTAATACCTTTTATCTGAGGATATTTGTATTTTTTTTTGTACTTTTAATTGCAAGCTTTCTAGTCCTTCGACTAGGTAGAATACATAACGAAGAGAGATGTGATTTTTTTCCCAAGTTGTCTGTGAAGTCAGTGGGTTTCTTTATAATAAGACCATGGTCCCTTTTTTCCTTTTGTGAGAAAAACAAGAGTTGACACTATTGTGGAGCAAGCTAGACATACTTCAGCATTTAGCTTCTTTCCAGAACCCTGGAGCTCTCACTTCTGGCTATATTTTTTAAATTATTATTATTGTGTTAATATTTACAGTTTGTATTGAATACATATTTGGAGCTAATATTTGTGATGAGTGCTGTTTTGTTTTCTTAAATCATAACTTGTGGGCATAGTTCTGATACTCCTAAAAGTATGAGATTATATACATGCATATATACATACATACACACATACACACACAACATACATCTGTGTAGGTGTATGTAGTGCATGTGGGTGTGTGGGTATGATGCAAGTATCTGTAAGTCTTTCTTTAAGAATCAAAATAGAATTTAAAAGAAAAACAGAATTTCTCTAAGTTTCAAGCTATCCCAAGGTGCTCATCTCCATTGTCTACTTGGGTTTTCTCCAAGTGTAACTTATTTATCATGAATTTGGAAGATCTGAGAAGTGTAGTTCTGTCAATGGAGAGAGTCTTTATCCATCCGAAACCATAAGACTACTCTTCAGGGAAGAAGCCCACTATTCTGAAGTTACCATGTGGCCCCTTCTCTCCTAAATGATGAGAAAATTGCAAGTCACATCCAGTTTGTTAGTTTTATTTCAATTATGATAATTTTAGCTGAAAGCTAAATTAGAGCTTAATTTTAGTCACAGGCAGCAGGAGCAGATGCTACTGTTCTGGCTTCTGGACATTTCTTCTTCTCATAGGAACAAACACGTCTCCCCCCGCCTCCTCAATTTCCCCAACTTTCTATAGTACACATAAAGCATCTTGGAAAAAAATGGACAAGCATTCTTAAATCACAAAGAATCACTCTTTAGATGTTGGTTACCTGTTAAGGCCAAATTCTAATGGTGACATTCAAAAAGAAACCAATTTTTGGCATATAGATATTCATAAAGGAAAATGTTAAGTCTGACTTACTATATGTCCTTAGCTTTTTAAAATAATAACTTTATTAAAATATAATTCCTATACTGTACATTTCATCCATTTGAAGTGTAGAAACTCAATGGCTTTTAGTCTATTCACAGAGTTGTATAAGCATCAGAGTTAATTTTAGATTTTCATCAGTCTAAAATAAAATCTCATGCCTGCTAGCAGTCACTCCCTGTTCCCCTCCAAAATCCCCCAGCACCAGGCTAACACCAATCTACTTCATGTCTATGGATTTGCCAGTTGTGGACATTTCATATAAATGGAGTAAAAAAATGTAATTTTTTTGTAACTGGCTTTTAAAATTTATCAATATTTCCAAGGTTCATCTATGTTATAGCATATATTGATATTTCATTTTATTGTCAAATATATTCATTCCTCTGTATGGATATACCACAGTTTATCCATTTATTAGTTGATGGATATTTAGGCTGTTTTCATGTTTTGGCTGTTATGACTAATGCTGCCATATACACTTATGCACAAATTTTTGCAGGGTGTATGTTTTCATTTCTCTTGGGTATATACTTAGGAATGGAATTGCTAAGTCACATGATAACTCTAGTTTAACCTTTTAAGCAACTGCTAGACTGTTTCCCAAAGCTGCTGCACCATTTTCCATCCCAATGATTGTGTAGGAGGGTTTCAGTTGCTCCTTGTCCTTAGCATTTTTTCTTTTCCCTTGTCTTTAAGTTTTAACTGGGTTTTTGTTGTTAAGCCACACCAGAATAAAATTCTATTCTTAAATTAGACATTATAATGTTAATACCAGAACCAATAGTTATCAAACTTGTTATGACTTTTGCAGGTACATTTTAAGATTTAGTTGTATAATGCTCGAGAATAGTCTGTCTGTAGCTCTTTGTTAGGAGTCAGAAAATTTACCAAAGCTAGAGCCCTCAAAACACTGAAAAAACAAGATTGCTTCCCCAGAAATTGCTTTTCTTTGTTTTCTAAGGATATCAGATATCAGTCGTGGTTTTGGCTTCCAGTGAGTTTTGCTGTGAGTGCTTGGATGGTGATGGCAATTTTGGTTACTCCTCCAGTGACTCCTTTTAAAAAAATCTATCAGATTTTTTTCTGACAAAGTGTATTTGTGTTGTGTATTAGGAAATTAATATGCAGCTTTATATGGAATTCTCCTTTTGTCCTTAAAAGTCATTCTCATGCCTAAGTGAATACTTTGATCTTTTACTCACTGTTTTCTTAGCAAGATGCTTGTCTTATATTCTTCCCCCTTTGGCTTCTGAAATTGTTGTTTACTTCTCATTCACAGCTTCAAGTACATCTGAATGTGTCTCTTGACCCAAAATTGAACTGTTGGAGGAAGAGATTCCAAACCTTCACAGTGCCTTGTGTTATATCGTCTCCCACCCCGAAGTGTTCATTGAGATGTGAGAACATTCAGTTCTAATAAGTAATACTCACTCTTCACAATTGTGCATAGCAGTGCTATTATAGAAATAGACTGTGCTGAGGCATAAATGTGTACAGAAAGCTGACAAAGAAATACAGAAGGTTTGAAAATGGACCTTGTTATCTTTGAGATCGAGTTCAGAATTCGCCACAATGTTGATTCTCACTTTAATTTTTTGCTGACATTAGAGTGTGTCTTACCTATTTTTGTTCAGGACAGCATTTCAGCTGACTTTAATAGTGTCAGCAGCTGCCAGCCCCAGCACAGCGCAACAGTTGGTTAGAGGGTTTCAAGGAAGTGCCGAGTCGGGGAGGAATGAGGATGCTGGGACCCTGGTTTCCCAAAGTGAGTGGGATCTTGTGTCAATCTGTTGTCTAAAGTCTTTGAGGCCTTCATGAGCCTCTGTGCCAAGACCATCACAGCAGGTCAGTTTGATATTGATGCTGATCAGACCAATGTTTGTCTCATACCTTCAGATAATATGATGTGGATTTCTGACATTTTCTGAGGGCTGAGGAATCCAGTGAAGATTATTTCCTTTGGTCCAGGCACTATTCTCTCCATGATTGCTCTATTTTATCACTTTGTGGTTATGAGGATAATCAGCATGCTTTTTTTTTTTTTTTGCTTTATAATACTATATAAAGTCAAAAAATTACTATATTCAGCTTAAAAAATATGTATACACACACACACACACACACACATACATAGTATATATATAGTTGTCTCCTTTTGGTTTTCTTCTTTAATGCAATAGAATACTAAGGAAAAAGCTGTTATATCTTCTAGTGACTCCTTCACTGTCCCAGCCACACTGGTCTGGCTATTCCTGGAACACAAACCTTCCTCAGAGCCTTTGATCTTTATATTACTCCTGCTATGACTGCTTGTTACCATACCTCCTTCTCATCTTCACTCAGCATCATCTTCTCTGAAGAACCTATTTAAAGTTACAATCTGCTGCCTTCTGGTACTTTCTATTTTCCTTCCTTCTTTATTTTGCATAGCATTTTTAACCATCTAACATGCTATATATTTTATATCTTATCTTGTTTATTTTCTATTTCCTCCCCCCAGTAGGATATAAGTTCATAAGGGCAAATATTTTTGTCCATTTCGTTCAAAGCCAACTCAGAAAATAGTTGGCACATGAATAACATGTGGATTTAAGTTGGGCTTTCTTCTTTCTTATTATAACCTACCTATTTCCACAAATCACAGGAGGTGACAAGTCTTTTTTTAGTGAACCACATTGAGAAACTGAAGGATACTTTATTGTCCTCCACGCCACTATGCTAGCCATGAAGAGGCAGCTTTTTCAGCATGAATAGGGCAACAGAAGTTGCAGAAAGTCCTCTAGACATCCTGAAAAGCTTTATTGTGTGGCTAACAGCATCACCAATAGGATTGATGGCCTCATAAGTATTTTTAGGATAGGGGCATAAAGTACCTTTTTTCTTTTTCTGTATTAAAGAATTCTGAGGAAGTAATTGCCAATGTTGCCAGATTTCATGATATGTACTTAGTATCTGTTATGGGTTGAAATGTTGCCTCCCTCCTAAAAGATATATTGGAGTCCCAACCCTCAATTTCTGTAAATGTGACCTTACTTGGGAATAAAGTTTTTGTAGATGATCAGGTTAAAATGAGGTCACCAGGATGGGCCCTAATCTAATAAAGACTCTGTGCTGATAATAGAGGGGCATTTGGACATAGAGACACACACAGAGTGAAGATGACATGAAGACACAGGGAGAACAACATCTGTAATCCAAGGAATGGCTGAGGCCATTTACATTCCTTTTCTAGACTCTAGAACTGCAAGGCAATAAATTTCTGTTGTTTAGGCTACCTAGTTTGTGTTACTTTGTTACGCAGCCTTAGGAAACTAATGCATTTTTAAAATTTTATTACTGTATATAGCTTGAGCATATTATTTTGAGACTGATAATTTATTTAAATCCCAGAACTTTAGATTTTAATTATCTAAAGAAATTTCCATCTATCATTATTCTCCAGTAAAATTGTGATGTGTCTGGTAACCTTCTCAAAAAATTAAATAAAAGGTAGTATAGTGTTACTGCTTTTTAAAATAAATCATTTAGGAGGCTGCCTATACAAATAAAAGGGCAGATTATGTTAAACTATTTAACACTAGACTTTAAGAGGTGTTTTTGATAAATACTACTTTACAAATATAATTTGTATAAGTGATACCCTTTTAGAGTTTTCTGAGGTAAGGAGATATTTTTTCACAATCTTTTATGGATAACATTAACTATTGGGACTATGAATGGAGTCTGGAAGTAAGGGTTATTCTTTGAGGGGCTAAATTTGATCATTTTAAATTGGTCGAGAAAGTTTTTAAGACACTGTGAAATTCATTTAAATTGACAGACTGTAATGTTAGTAAGAAGTGGGTTTGTATGTTAAAATCTTTTCCTTCCTGTATTCATTATGCATCTTAAGATATGGTAATATATACATACACAAAGCTGTATTTTTAAAACACTTAATTTAGTTTAAAGTTATCACAAGAAAGAAAAGATCTAAGAAGAGATCAGTGCCTTAAAATTTCATAATTATAATGAATTTGGAGGGAACCTGTATGCTAAGTGAATTATAGACAAGACAGTGAGAAAACTACACTCAAGTGATAACAGTGACTATCATTCAATTTATTTATAAAAACCCATAATTTTAAATGTGTCTGATATATTTGGTTATTTTCTTTCATGTTTCAGGTTTCTTTTCCCCAAATTTTATATCATAGTTTAAAATTTTGTTATACTTAAAGATACATGACAGTTTTGTACAATACGTAAAAATATTGAAGGTTTGAGTATATATGGCTCTTGTAGGCCTTGTAAATTTTGGATCTTAGTTCTAGCTCGGATTTTAATACCAGTTAACTGGTGACCTCGAGAAAGTCTGTTCACCTCTTTGATTTCATTTCATAATTTATAAAACTCTAACAATCTGTTTAATTTGCCTTTTGACAGTCATTGTGGAGCCTGACAAAGTTTAGCTATGTGGTTCTTCCTCTCAAGAATCTAGCATCTGTGTGGCAGGGTTTGAAATGTTCTCTTGATTTCAGTGGGCGTTCTGTCTTACTTCACTACTGAGAATTTGGAGAATGCCACTATGACTTAAGGGATTGCTTTGAAACAAAATGAAGGCATTTCACATTTTGTAAAGGGGATTGCTTAGTATTTAAAATATTCATTGATTTGTGTAGTACCTATTTATATGTTTTATCAGGAACACATATGTAAACATTTATTTCACATCTACTTAAGGAAAGAGAATGGAAATGTAGGTACATTGCTGATACTTATTTTTGATCATTGGCTAATATTTATGATCATAATGGCATGTATGATGGCTGAGCCCAGAACCAAAGCAGAGGATGCTCTCAGCAAAGATTCTGAGTTTATCATACAGGGTAGAAGGTACAGAGTGGCTTCCACATAATATTTGTGTCCTGTCATAGCAGATCAGCAACCTAAAGTGATAACTCTATAAAACTGTCTACTGTACAGACTTGTGGTAAAGGTAAGGTACAAGCCAAGGAAAGGCAACCAGGGGAAGGGGACAGTCTGGGCACCAAGTCTCCTCTCCCTTTTTGAATGTCTGCATTGCTGAGGGCTTTGGCTTCCCCCAGCTGCTGCCACGCTTTTGGAGTAACAGTAGTTCTGAGATTTACAGGAGAAATCTAGGGTAGAAGGATATAGTACATCATTATAAGCAAATTCTGCAAGATGTGGATTTTGGGGTAGGTGCTTTATAAGATTTAAAGATCCTTTTAAGGTTATAGCACTTGCACAGAAGAAGGCAGAATTCTTTGTTACTTATAGCTCCCTGAAAGAGCAGACTGCTACGCAGGACTACACTGGGGGTTGTCCCAGCAACAAGGTAACAGCAAGCTAGAGCTGCAGGGGACAGTTTATGTATGGCAAGTAGGGTTAGCTAGGTTTTGTGAGTTCTCTGTGAATTTGATAATTTGAGTAATTCTATAGGCTCCAGAACATTGAAGTGGTCCCTAGTTGTCTGGTACCTGGCCCTGGGGCAATTAGGGTAAGTGTATTATAGCTCAGGATGTGAGAGCATAAGGAGATGGTTGGTGTGTGGACAACAAGGAGAGCTGATGGGCCTCCAGTCAGTGCCTTAAAACTGGATCAAGACAGCATTTAAAAAACAAAAAGCTATATTACACTGGTGTAAGTTCTTTATAGTTCAGATATCTAATTGATGCTTCTCAGCTCTGCCATGGATGTGTTGGTGAATGGCAGGGGAGAACAAATATTCAAGGAACTCAAATACTTTAAAAACTACCACCCAACATCACCAAAAACTTGTGTGTAAATTTGCCAATATATGGCTCTTGGGCATCGTGACATCCCTTGGAGACTGAGGATCTTGTTGACATGGGAGGGGTTGGTTGTTGCTGTTTCCAGATGGCTGGTACAGGAGGGGACATGTGCTCACTGAGGGCTATTCCCATCAGTAGGAGAGCTTTGGGACCATGCCAACAGATAAGATAGACACCATATTCTGCACAAGGTTTCACAGGAACACTTGCAGGTTGAAAGGGGTTGCAAAATTTCTGGAGTCACCCAGGCCATCCTTGAACAAGGGGTTGTTGCAAGTGATGGTGTATTTACCATAGATGCCATTCCAGTCATTCAGGGGTTTAAACAGATGTCCTGGATCAGCTTGGATGGTGTTGTGGCTTCAGTGACTGCTGGCTTTGCCAGCTGAGCAACACCATAGCTTGTCCCAATAGCTCTGGCCTCTATTTTCATTCCTTGTGTCTTTGGTTCTTTGGTACCACTGTAAATAAGACTGCTTACTGCCTACAGCAGCTCTCTTTTAGATATAGCTGAGGTACAGGTTTCCATGGTGATTCTAACTTCTGGAATAAGACATCTATGAAGGGGGAGTTTGGGCTGGTACACATAGCCCCAGTTGACTAAATTGCTGCCTACGGAGCATAGTTTTATAAATCAGATGCAGAATTGTGTAATGTTCCTCTCTAGATTTATTTCCCTCAGCCTTTTGATAGAGTCTTCTTTGATAGAGTATTAATGGCTTGCATAATTCACTCTTTTGTTCTTTTCAAAAGATGTATAGAAAACAAACTCTGTGTGTGTGTGTGTGTGTGTGTGTGTGTGTGTGTGTGTGTGTGTGTGTTATAATAATCTCTTCTCTAAATCAGCCCATGGTGTCTTATAGACTTGGCCTTCCTTTAGATTATTGGTGCCTGGGAAGTAGTAAACATGAGCAAGTGTTTGACATTTTAAAACATTGTAAGTTCTGGTAAATTTATTATAATTTCCTCAGTTATTTATACTTTTAACATCACAAATTATTGTAACCTTAAGCATCTGATAAATAAGTTGCAAGTTTTGACAAATAAGCTGCAAGTTTTGACTAATTGGTAATGATATATTTTGGGTTTTTATTCACATTTTGTAGTTATTTTTATATTGAAATACTTCAATTTGTTTATTTTTACTGTTTAAATATGTGATTTTTACAAAGACAACTAGTTCTATAAGACTTATAACAGAAAAGTATTCCCTTTTACCCTTTGTTTACCCTATTTCTACTCTGCAGAGACACTTTGAATTCTTTGAGCTTCTTCTACTGTTTGCCTCCATGTTTATATAACATGATTTTTCTGTTTTAGATTATTATTTGCTGGCCTAATGGTTGTTATGAGCTGAATTGTGTCCTCTCAAAATTCATATATTGGAGCTCTAACTTCAGATTGTGACTATATTAAGAGACAGAGCTTTTTTGTTACAGAAGTGATTAAGTTAAAGTGAGGTCCTTCGGGTGGGCTAATCCAGTCTGACTGGTATCCTTTAAGAAAAGAAGATTGGGACATGAACTTGCACAGGGGGAAGATCATGTGAAGACACCCGAAGGAGACAACCATCTATAAGCATAGGAGAGAAGCTTTAGAATAAAACCAACCCTGCTGACACATTGGTCTCAGACTTCCAGCCTCTTGAACTGTGAGGAAATAAATTTCTGTTATTTAAACTGGTCAGTCTGTGCTATTTGTTATGGAAGCCTCAGTAGGAAAAACACACTCTTGTGTTTCTCCTTTAGTCTCACACATACTGCTGTGCTCACAACATTTCTGGTGCTTTTCCCCATACCAAGCAATTCTCTGAGACACGATGTGTCTCTTCACCTGGCTGCTCCTCTTCATTCTTTATCATATCCTCTATTATATAATAAACTGTAAATGTAAATGTGTAAGAGTTTGCCTGAGTTCTGTGAGCTGTTCTATCCAACAGTCAAATCCAAGGAGAGGGGTCTTAAAGTCTCCATAAAAATTGCAAAAGTATGGAGAGTAGAGAGACTTCTGGGTTGGTGCACACATCCACATACATCTGGTGAAGATATACTCCACCTCGATGTGGGCAGAAGCTGCAAGAGTTCCTAGTGAGGGAGCTTCATCACATAGGTGTGACTGATCACTAACTCAATCTCCAGTTCCTCTCCCCTTCCTGAAGCATGAGGGGTATCGTGAAAAGTTCCAGGCTTCTAATCATGGCTTGGTCTTTCTGGTGATCACCCCTATCCTGAAGCTCATTAGAACAAGACATTCTATCACCCAGGAAATTCCAAGGGATTTAGGAGCCCTGTATCAGGACTTGAGGTCAAAGACCAAATATTAAAACAAAAGACGTTCCTAGTGCTCTTATCTCTTAGGAAATTATAATATTTTGGTCTCTGCCCCTGAGTCATGGCAAAGAATATATATGTATATTTTTATTTCACATGTCCCTAGCAAATTAATATACTGGCATAGAAGATAAGCTTTTAGCCTTATATCCCCTTTCTGAATTTACATCTGAATTTATTTTATTTTTATAATATTATCAAGTCAATCTTTGGGATCGTAATGTTATCAAAACCATTACTTACAGGTCAGCCAAGAAATGTATAAGTATAGTATAATTATATAACCTTTTGTTCTTCCTGAAATTAATAATTGTCTCATTTTTCATTTAACCAGTTTTTTATGACCAGTCACTGCTTTATTCTCAACTCTGACAGAAATATAAATCTATTCACAGTATATCCAAACAAATGAAATAACTGATCAGTTTTATTTTTCTCTTAAAGAATTTTCTTCTAGACTTTGCTTTCAGCTTCATCCTGGAGTCTCTGTTTTCCATTATTCCAGCAATCCCCATGACCGATCACTTATTCTTAATGCCCTATTTCCTGGATTTTTGTAGGTTTCCTTCCCCATTTTAGTAGAACACATTCTCTAGTATCATCTTGAAAAAGGGTTCATGGGATGTAAAATTTCCTTCTACTCTTATAATTGATTCTGACTTGGAAAACGTGTCTTTGTTGTTTCTGGTTTCCAATGTTGATATTGAGATAGCTGATAATATTCTTATTTTTGATCCTATGTTATGACTTCACTTGTATCTTCTCACTTGGAACATCATAGTTCCTAGTGTTCTGATATTTCATAACGACATGCATTGGATGATACATTGATGATGTGCATTACATGATGTGCAATGGGGTAGGTATTTTGTCATCTTTTTATCTGGACAGTCCGTGAGTTCTCTCATTTTGGAAATTCATCCCCCTAGATTCTGGAACAGTAAAACAATTTTATTTGTTATTTATTTTTCTCTGTTTTCCTCTTTTTTTCTGTAGTAACTATTTTTGGAAGTAGAAATTCCTGGATTGATTATCTAATTTCTTTATGACTTCTACCCTATTTTCAACTTGAGAACTTATTTTCTGGAAGATTTTATCAACTTTATCCTCTAACCTTTTAAGTATTTTTTTTATTTGTGCTATCAAATTTTAATTTTTTTAAAAAAATTCCTTTTTGTTGAGGAACATTAGACCACTGGAGACACTTGTTTCCCAGATATTTCTATCATCTTTTTTTTCTATTTTATAGACACGATACTTCTTTCAGCATCTCTAAGGATATTTATAATAGAATTTTAAAGATTTATTCTCCATTATCTTTACTACCTCTATGCTCCTGTTCTGTGTTGATTGCTTTGGGCCTCAGTTTTTCTGGAGGTATTCCTCAGGTGTTTGGAGGTCTGATTGAAATTGCTTTCTAAGGATGAGACATGAGAAGGCTCATTGGAAACTTTTAAAATGACTGATGAGCCATGTTATTAGGGGACTTCCAACCTGCAGGACATATAAGTCTTTTTCTCTTGGTTTGCCCATTCACAGGGTGGGTGCACATGGCTGCTGTGCTCTGAGGAAAGAGGACTGTGAGAATGCTCAGAGTTCTCTATAGATGTTTACATATCCCTAGGTGTCAGGATTCAGTACTTACCAGAGCTCAGAGTCCTTCTCTTTCATTACCTCCACCGTAATCTACCAGTTTTCTGCTGAAGCATGAGATGGGCAGTCATTGGCCAGTCAGAGTTGGACAAAGGATCTGGAGACCTGAGTGTTTTCTTCAGCCAATATTACCAATATCTGTCAGCTGTCCATATGGTTCTCTACTTTCAGAGATTCCTGGTGCCTCTAATTCCTGGGGTTTGGGCATACAAAATATTTGTAGCTGCCTCTTGACAGCTTCCTCAGGTGTCTGTTACACTAGTGCTTTTCTTTTCAACTCTTTAGCTACAGGACTATACCATCAGTACCTCTTTCTTGCCATTTAGTGGTATTCAGGAGGAAGTGGTGGTACATGTGTGGGTTCCATCTATTACATTTCCAGAAGGTCGAAGGGTAGTGAATGGCCTTCTATTTCTAGGTTCAAAAATTGGTGATTTTGGTTATGTGTCTGCAAAACAGTTAAACTGCTGCTTGCTGCACCTTGAGATTTAGATGTTGTGCCTACCAAGGCTAGAGTATTAGAAAAATAGTAGAGGAAATTCAAGTTGATAAGTGTACTGGCTCCTCTGTGAAGCCTTTGGCAACATCCTACAAGGAAAAAAAAAAAAAGATTAAGCTGAAAGTGAGCAAAAAAAATTTACAAGAATAATTAGTTTTTAAAAAAATACCATTTTTTGGCTAGGGACTGAAATCTGTGTTGGTTAATTAAAAAAGCCAAATTCTCTCCCTTAAGCCAGCAGAGGTGAATGTTTAACAGGAGTTGAAATGAGGCTGAAAAATGAGCCTAAACTTTCAAAATCTCCCCAAATCCTCTCCTTAAGTATTTGTACCTGCAAGGTGATAAAGCCTGAGGGAAGCACGCTGGGTGCTTCCTTGCCCAAGGCTATGGTTTCTACTGGCCTCACAGCAGAGACCTTTAAATTGGACAAAGGATCTGTTTGTAGAATTTGGCCAGTTTTCAAATGGGGAAGAGAAAATCTAATGCATTGTTTTCAAAAACGTTTGCTATGTATAAAAATGTGATTTAAAAATATGAATGGCATTAATTTTTAAATTACTACATATTCAATGTATAGATTAAGACAAGAAAATAAAATTTAAAATTTAATCCAATTAAATATTATTTTAAAACTGAGGCTTGCTTTTATCTGCTATTTTATCTGCTATTTTATTTAATTCTGTAGGACTAGTTTCTCTTCAGTGAGTGCAGCATTGCACCATGTGAATCTTAAAACAAAGCAATTTATATACATATGTGCATACATGTGTTTGGATAGTTTTTAATAGATTGGATGCGGTCCATATATAATTTATTATATTTTGTAAATAACATTATGTACAAATTCCTTTCCACAAAGAGATCACTCTAACAAGTTCTTTATGATGCTTTTTAATTTGAAATACTCATAACCTGGAGATCCATGGTAATGTGACAGAGGTATCGTGAAGTCCTAGAGTGAATAGGACACTTGCCATGTCTATTTGGGGGTGTCAAACTTACTGCAATTTTTTTTTAGTTTGAGTGTCTATATAAGTCTTCCTTAAATGGTAAGTAGTTAAAACAGTTTTGTAATAAAAAATTATTGAATTGGTTAAAAATTCGATTTACTTTTTAAAAATAAAAGTTGAAACTTTTGACAGTGTTTTTTGCTTGCTAAGAGTAGGGATCTCATACTCTATCAGATGTATTTTCATTCTCTTTGTTAGTGTAAAATTTTTATGTAAAATTTTCTAAAAATAATTATTTAGTATGTCTATTTTAATTACCATATGTAGAAGTGACTTGTGATTTACATATTTTAGTTGATATAGGGTTGCTCTAAATCAGGAATTTAGATAAACATCCTGAAATTGAATGCATCCATGTGTCTGTTTGTATGTCACCCTCTTTTCCTCACTGAACTTTCCTTTTATCCAAAGGGAATTATGTACAAACAGATGGGTTTCTTACTCTTCAGTAAGATGACAACCAGGCCCATTAGTCTTCTACCCAAAAAAGGTCCATGATTTTCATCAGATTCACGAAGGTATCTTTGGTGAAAATAATATTAAGGATTTATTGATTAAAAATTAATTTTTAAATTTAAGTATAGTTAGTGTACATATATTAGTGTCATGTGTATAATATAGTGATTCAGCATTTATATACTTTACAATGTGATCAGCACACTGTCTAGTAATCAATATTATTATATTATAGTAGTCAATATTATTGACTATATTCTCCCCCCTCCAGTTTTTTTAAACTTTGTCATTCATAGATTGGGACATCTGTAAGTAAATGCTTACTTTCCATATTTGGATTAATTGAAACTCAATGGCAGTTTGTTTTTCTTTGTATATTATTTATTATATTTTAGTTATTTGTTTATTGCCTACATCTCCTTTCTCTGGACTATGAATTCCATGAAGAGTAAGGATTGTGTCTTATTAGTTTTCAAGTCTAAACATCTAGCATTAGGACTGGTGCAAGTGTAGGCATTGAGTTGAACTAAGTAACAAACACATTCATTTAGTTTCCTTGAAGCATTGCCCTTGTAACCAACAGGACATTCTGTTGCACATTAATTTGAACTTATGATTCAATAATCATGTTTACTTGCTAATGTCATCCTATCAATTGTGTTTTAGAGTTGGATATTTTGAAGAATAGCTTCTTCTTAACAAGACAGATTCCAGACAAAGCAATAATCTGTCTTTACTCAACCCAGACCTAATATGTTAATTCTGATTTAATTTAATTTTCTTCTGCTCATGGCACTGAAATTTTCAAATGGTTCATTTAGTGCTTAATTATCAGCTAAAATTTTCACCCTATCTAGAGAGAAGCCATGCTGTGTCAAGTACAGATCATTTATCTGGGCACATTTCTGTTTTCACTGATGTTGGGCTTTGTGTTATTCAAGAAGAAATTCTTCTGTCTGTGACTCTAATCTATTTATAATATATTTCAGAAAGGATTTCTAAGTATTTTAAGGCTAAACATCATGTCTTCAGACTCCACATCTGTATTTAGTATACTCAATATTGTGCTGCTTCTCTCTTCTCTTAAAGGGATTTGTCATAACTGCCAAAGTAGCCAAAGGGTCATGGAAACTTCTTTTCATCAGAAGAGAATCATATACTAATAGAAGGGGTTTCTTAGTTTTCATCATTTTGACAACCAGACTCATTAGTCTGTTTCTTTTCTACCTGAGCAATGTGCTATACTGCTACCTCTCACCCTTCTTGTATTAGTTTTCTCTTGCTGCTCTAACAAATTATTACAGAAGTAATGCAGGTCAGAAGTCCAACACTTATCTCACTGGGCTAAATTAAGGTGTTAGCAAGGCTGCATTCTTTTCTTAAGGCTCAGAGGAAGAATCCATTTTCTTGCCTTCTCCAGCTTCTGGGAACTGCCCTCATTTCTTGGTTTGCTGGCCCCCTTCCATCTTCAAAGCCAGCAATGGAAGATTTGGTCGTTCTCCCTGGACTTCCTCTTCAGCCTGTCTCTTGCATCACTCTGACCTCTTCTTCAGCCTTTCTCTTCTATGGTTAAAGACCCTTGTGATTACATTGGGCCCACCTGGATAATCCAGGATAATCTGTTTTAAAGTCAGCTGTTTAGTGACCTTAATGCTCCTTTGCTACATTATGTAACATAAATATATAAATATAGGACTTTGACATCTTTGCTGGTTATTATTCCTATGACCAAACATTCTATTATCTTTTTCTTCCATCTCTTAAACTTTTAATTATGTTCCTACTTCCCTTATTTTCTCCCTGTCATTTTTTATTCATAGTATCCCTTGTTCAATTGTTGTTATGTTTTATTTATTTTTACTTTAACACACACCTATATAGTATATGTTATATTGATGTGTATATGTGTATGTGTGTGTAGGTACTAGATGAAGTTTTAAAAATATTAAAACTTTTATCTTTATAAGAACTCTATAAGGTTGTCCTAAGATAGACACTATTTTCATGAGGAAATTAGGTCTCAGAGAAAATAGTAATTTGTCTAACAATTTGTTCAACAATTAACATAATCATTCTTTATTCATACAATTTACTTATGATTAAAAGAAACTAAAAAAAGCTATAGAAATATTCAGGAGGAAAGAGACACTTATTTAAATATCTCCTGTGAAAGGTATAATTGTCAGCATTTCCTACATTGAGTCTCAAAATTTAGAAGACTTGCCCAAGGTCAGACAGTTGGCTGTTGATAAATAACTGGGATGTCAAACATTATGATACTTGCATCATACTATATTATCCTGCCTGATGAATATTTAAAGATTTGGTACTGATCTTTTTCTTTGTTATCAAGTGGCTACTTTTTAAACTTAATAAGTGGACTAGTACATTTTGGTATATTCATTGAATTCGTATTCTCTCTTGTGGTGTTTAGTAGCATACACGGACCCTCCCCTGTCCTCCATCACAAAGAAGTGTTGGGTTTGTATTTCGCTTCTTCCTTTTGATGATACTTTGACACTGGATATATCTGTTTAATGGAAGTCATTGCTTTTGAACAATGTCCTTGGTCCTTTGGAACACTATTCTGAGAATCACTTTGGTGAGCCTACTGATTGAAGTATTATATGAATACTTTTTGCCTGTTTTGCTTGTAGATAGACGAAGAATGTGATGACATGATATCTTGTCTTTCTCCTTTATTACTTGCTTGTCTACATGTAAATAATATGGACAAAAGAGGAAATTCTTTTTCAATTGAGTGAGGAAAAGATTTGAATAAGAGTAATAGAACATGGTCACATTTGCTAGTAAAACTATCTTTAAGATTTCATGTTGATTCAGGTTAGTGATAATCTTACCTCACAGTATGGATTAAGGCAGAATTTGAGAAACACACTGAGGGGCACTAAGAGACATTTTGCTGTTTGTTTTGTTTTAGAGATATATTTGCTTTGAATTAGGCAGCCCTCAGAGAAATTTTCCTTAAAGTGAGCTCATAGTGCCTTGTTTTTTATAAGGCTATCATCAATTCTTGAAAAATGTAATTACTCAGAAAACAAAATATAGCCTCTAGCAATTTACCTGAAATACTCCTATTTATATTGTTCTTTCAGAGCATTGTTGTTATCAGGCTAGATAGCTTTTTTCTAAAGCATGTTTGTTTTAGTGACTAGATTGATTTTTAAGTGTGTGTGTGTGTGTGTGTGTGTGTGTGTGTGTGTGTGTGTGTGTGTATGTGTACCTAGTGACCAGTATTATTTATTGGAACAGAATGAGGATGTTATGTTGTTAATTGGTTTCGAAAACCACTAGGTGTGCAAGAATTTTACTTGGCCACTAGGATTAATTTCTGCCACGCCCATCTTTACCATTTACATTCTCTGCTCTTTCCCTAATGTGTACTAAAGGGCAGTGTTCACCATATTTTATTGTTCATTTTTATCCTATATGGAGAGATTAAGGTGTTTTTGATTTCTTATCTGTGATGAAAGCCTCTGTTGGAACCAGCTGTGCTTGTGACCATACTAAATATTATTGAAGAAAATAAAACCAAGAAAACCAGGCACTGTAATTCCATGTTTGTATAGTCTTGCTAGAGGATTGAAAATGTGTTAAAACTTGAGCACATTTTACATGGACCCAAGACACACTAAGAGTGGACCTTCAATCGGCCTATAAGACAACCTCTTTCTTGACCCCCAGTAATACCAGCCTATTGGTATTAATGACCTTGTGTAGTAATCCCCTCCCCTTGAGTAACTTTCTTCTAACACGCAGAATATGGCAACTTTGAAGGAATGTCAATTCTGTGATTAGAATATAAGGGATTGCGACTTCTATCTTGATAGTGAACTGTATTGGCTTCTCACTTATATGCTTTGATGAAGAAAGCTGTCATTTTGAAGAATCCCCATGGCAAGGAACTGAAGATGGTTTTCAGACAACAACCAGGAAAGAATGCAGTTCTGCAAACAACTACATAAGCTTGAGTTAGTCCTTCTTAAGTCAGGGCTACTGATGAGATTTCAACTTTGATACCTTCATTGCAGCCTGTGAGAGATTCTGAAGCAGATAAACTGTGCCTAGATTTATGATCCACAGAAGCTATTGTTTTAAGCTGCTAAACTTTGTGGAAATTTGTTATGCAGTACTAGATAACTGATATAGCCTGCTTCTTGGGATTTATCTTTCTAAGCTTCCATTTCATTGTGAAACAGATGATGACATTGCCAACAAAACATGTAATGGTTGACCATTCATCCCTAGCATATTCATGCTTCATTTCATTTCTTTTTGCTGCCTCTTTTCCACCTAAGACTCAGGCTTGATGAAATTATTATGTTTCATCAGTTATTATTCAGAAAATTGAATTTCATAAATGAAGCTAGTAGCCTGATGGAAGCTTTCCTGTGTACATATTCCAAGTTTGCAATTTGGAGGAATTGTAAAATTTTATACTGCAGGATCACCTAATATTTGGAATCTATAATAAATTTCTTCCTTCTTACGGGACCACAGTTAGCATTAATAGAAATTAATAATATAGTCAGAAAAGATTCTGGGTAGTGATCCAGCATTGTTTTTGATTTACAATTCAGAGGAATAAAATATATGTTTTTGTGTGTCTGTGATTAGAAAAAAGTACATTCCTATGCTCTGCCTCATTTTGTTATATCTTTTTTTTCCTAATCACCCAACTAAATGATACTTTCTCCAGATACTTTATACCTGATTCTCTTCTTCACTTCTCTCCTTCCATGATGACTAGGCTATGTACCTCCACTATGTGCTTTCTGTTCCATAGTGCTAATACCGAAGAGCTATTGTTTAATTATGGATATCTCCCAATAGGTGTCCAGCACATTAAGGCAAGGAGCATAAATCTCTTATCCATTTTGTATCTCCAGCACCTAGCACACTCTTTGGTATAGAGTAAGCATTCGGTATTTTTTGAAGAAACACATAAATTTAAATGTCAATGACATGCAGTTAGATAATTCTTACCAATGAAGTCAGCAAAAATGTGGGAGGAGGTGCTTGTCCAGAAAATCTACAGGTCATGGAAAACCACTGACACTTGCTTTCTTGCAATATTACCATAGCACTCTTCTGAAAAATTCAAGAATTTTGGATATGCATTCTGCAAAAGAGAAAGTCGTCTAGGGAAGTGTAACATTCCAAATCCATTAGAGTCAGGTTGAAGACCTATTATTGTAGTAGTTCCAATTACTCAGCATCAGGATGTGTTGGCTATTCGCATAACACTGAAGGCATGGGTTGTCATATTAGGAGACTCTGAGGAAATGTGCCTCAAAGTACTCCAGCATTTGAAATGGTACTAGTCAATGACTACCCATGTAAGATGAAACTTAACTCTGTGACATAATTTGCAAATATGCTGTCCATAGCATTTTCCCCCTAAGAACTATTTGTCAAGGTTACTGAAACCAACGTGTGTACTTGTGGATTCAGTGGAAACTTGCTAAATGTGTTGTGAAGGCTTCCTCACAGAGGGACTTTGACTTGTCTTCATAAGGTTTGCGGGCATGCATTTTACCAGCCAGAGAACCAGCACCCATGGCAGTTTAAATAACCTAGCTTTAGAAAGTTCTCAACTGATTTCCCAGGACACTATTCAAAGTGGTAGGCACTTAAGGAACTAGCCAGTTTGTTCATATCTAGATCTTTTCAGGCCACACATGCTCTTGAAGTTTAGACTTTTTTGCTCAAAGAGGAAAAAAAGTGACAAGCCTGATAACTAATCAAAGTATCCTTAGTCACATATGGCAGTTAGGTTTTAGTGATTATGTCATGAATAAAAGTCAGGGGTTTTTTAATACAAACAACCAACAGACAAAGAAGTTCAACTATTTTAGGGTTTATAAAATTAAAATTTCCGGACAATATGTCCTGGAACACTCTGTCTTTGACTGATTATTGATACCCTAAATGTTATGCTTCCCACAAACAGAAATTTGTAAACTTAAATGAAGAATCTGATTTCATGTTTTTAATGGGGATTGGTCTAAGTTAAAGTTAAAAAGTAAAACTAACTGTTCTCAGGTTTTTAGCTTTTTTCATGATTTGAAAAGTCAAGCATCCAGTGTATTTATGTGTTCTATGTTATATTTTTAAGGAAGTTATTGTGGTGGTTTTTTCATTGTTTGTTTGGTTTGGAATCCTACTGTACTTCGTTTATTTCTCTTCCTTTCCAAACAACTCTCTCCAAAAGTGCTGCATAACATTTTCAAAAATTTTAATAGAATGTCACAACACCTCTTGAAAAAGGCAATATCCAAGGGTATAATATTTCAGCTGCATGAAGATTGAGATTCAATCCATTTCTGAAAATAATACTGATGGAATAGCTTGGCGCAAGTTTTAGCTTGCCAGTAATCTTCTTTTAAAGCAAATATGTGTTGTTGGACTTGATTGCAACATAAGAAAAAAAAAAAAAACGACATCACCTTATTCACTTCAGTTTAGAAGAAGTAAAGGAAGCAAAAATTTTACAAAAAATGGGGTTGAATTTTTAACATGAAAACCTTGATACGTTTGTCAAGTAAAGACTAAGGAGAACCTATTCATACAGAAACCAAATAATGTTGGTGTAAATGCTGACTGGAGTTGTCATGGGGGTATGGAAAATCAGTAATGTATTTATTTTAAAGGAAACAATATAGCCTCATTTAGATGGTGTAGTAAGTGAAGATAAAAGCCTTTCTCCTTAGTTGTTGACTCAGGTGCTGCAATAAATTTTAAACTGTGCTTCTGAAGGGAATAGTTGAGTTTCTGAAAAGAAAATTCTCCTGGGTTCTAAATGTAGACTTCAAATCTGCACAGTCCTAAACAATTAAAATTTGCTTGCCTGGATTAAATAGTTTTTCTTGTTCTTGCCATTATTTATATCAATTCTGTAGCTATGTTGAGTCAGGCCACTGAAATTAGTATTGAAATAAATCCAATTTCCCAAGTCTATTGTTTTTCATCATGTTCACAACAGATGTTAAGTCTTGAAAAGGTATGGGCTGATCATTTCTGTGGTTCCAAGTTAAGCACAGTAAAACCCGGTTTACGTGTTACCGTCACGGTCTGTACTCTTGTAAATCCTGCAGTGTTTGGTGTGAGATGATTCTGTGAGTGTTGATCAAAACTGCTTTTAAATTTGGCATTGTGATAAGTCATTTGGAAAGTCTTGGCATAACATTTGTCTGTAAAGCACAGAGGGGGTCTTCTCAAGCAGAATTATCATTTGTATGTAAGGTAATGTTTCTAGAATTAGAATCTGTAAAATGTGGGGCCTCCAAATCTAAACTTATATGTTCATTTTGCCTTTTATATAAAGTGCTAGATGTTCTTTGTTAGACATAGATAAGGAAAAAATTGACACTAAACACTTCTAGGTATCAATGAATTTTTACTTACCTAGATGTTATTTTGGCTTTCCTTTTATTTACATACATATAATGATAAAATTGAAAATCTTTGGCGAACGTTTTAACTCCTGTATTCTCTTAGTGCAGCACAGTGAAGAGAGGGTTTGCAAGCTTCTAACATAATTAAAAATCAGGTTATCATTTACCCTGTAACATTCTTATTTTCATGGGTCTCAAAAATGTTCCCTGTTGCTTCTTCCCTATCTTGTTTCATCCTGAAATTGTTTTCCAATTTAAATATTTCAGAAATCGTGTTACATTTGAATGCTATTAAAAGAAGAATTTGGGGGGAAGGTTTTATTTTCTTAAGCAATGTCAAGATCAAGATGTTGCTCCCTTTCAACTTTAACCTGCTTTATTAAAGCATATTTTTATTTGTTTCTATAGTTCTGGTTTCTACTTTCTTTGGGATAGAAAGATAATTCAATTTTTTGGTTAAAGGTCAAGTAAGATTAAGGATAATAAATGATGGATAGTGAACTGTGACAACAATTGTCATGTTTTATATTTTTAGTCATATTACTAAGAATTTAAAAGCAATATTTGATTTTGTATAATTAAAAAATTAATTTTGATATTTTTATTAAAAATGAGATATTATAAAAAACGTTAACCCTTTCAACCAAATTGGTGAAGGTGGCAGTCTTTAAAAAGAATATTTAGAATAATGGAAAAAGTCAAACTGATAAATACTAATGGTTTATAATGTCTTCTACCATAAAACATTTTTAGAGCTAATATTTATTACTTCAGCTAATGTAATAATAGCTATAAAGTAATAATAACTCAAAAATAATATCTATGAAAAGGAAAATTTGAAGCAAAATTATCTTCATTTGTAAATGATATGATTTCACTCCTGAAAAATCCAAAACAATCAGTTATTTAGTTACTAGAAAAATGAAAAAAATTCAGCAAGTTGGCTAGTTATAAGTAATAGAAACTTAATATCACTAAAATTAATAGTATCAAAATAATTTAGAGAATAAAATAAAAGTAAACATGACAGCAGCAAAAAAACAGAGAAATGTATCAGATGTAGATGAGCAAAATTTAAAATATCTACTAGTTTTTTTTAAATCTTGACTCAATGGAAAGACAGTTTTACTTGCACAAGATTATTCAATATTGAAAAGACTACCCAAGGATATGATTTCCAAGAGTTACAGATTGTTGGAGATCATCTTGGAGACTGATTAAAATAGGTTTGAAAATTGTCATATCAATTATGATATCATATAGAAAAATTAAAATCTAAGGATAACCAGAAAATTTTCTGGAAAGAAAAAGTTAACATTTATTAAAAAGTACTTTTTACAAGGCATGATTATAAGCATTTTTCATGAATTATATCTGTTATAATCCCCATGGGAAACATCCCCATGGGGAAATAATAATTAGGAAATATTATTATCCTAATTACACGTGAGGAAATGGAGACACAGAGAGATTTAAATAACTTCTCCAAGATCTCAAAGTAGGTAGCAGAGGCAGGGTTGGAACCCAGGCAGTGTGGCCCTATAGCTTAAATCCTTAACTCTAAGTGGAAAGGATGGTGTTGGGGTCCCTACTGTACCTAGTACCTAAGTAAGTCGTCTGTAATGAAAATAGTTTTGGTATAGCAACAGAAACAAATTAATGGAACTGAATAGAGTAGACATAGGTTTATATACATGTGAGAATATGGGTAACATTTCAGATTAGTTGGGACAATTCAGTAAATGGTATTGTGACAGCTTGGGTAGCTGTTTGAGAAAAAATAAGGATAGCTTAAATCATTTTTTACACCAAATGTCCATGGATAAAGCACTATAATATAAAAATATGAAAATATAAAAGTACTAGAAGAAAATGCTATGAAACTGTTTTTAATAATAAGTGGGGAAAACTTTTCTAACCAATAAGTTACATAGCAAGATAGTGATCAATCTGACTACATATGGAAAATATACCATAAGCAATCAAAAGATAAACAATGAACTAGGGAAAATGATATATCTTCACTGAGGAGACTGACAAAGCTCTAATTTTCTCATTTATAAAGAGTTCTTATACAATTGTAAGATGTCTAATTCATAACAAATCACAGAGATGGTGATTGACAAAAAATATAGGGAATATATAAACATGAAAAATGTTCAATCTCATAATTGAAGAAATTAAACTTAATTTTCACCTATCACATTGGCATATGGCAGAGATTAAAATTGTGCTGCTTTATAATGTTACTACTAAGGGTGTAAGGGAAGAAGTCATTCTTATACAGTACTTGATAATATCTCTTAAAATAAAATATATCCTGACCTTTCAACCCAGTAGTTTTAGTCTAGATATTTATTCTAAATGCATGCTCTCACATGTGTCCAAATATTTGTGCACAGTTTTGTTTGCTGAACCATTGCTTGAAACAGTAAAAACACAAACACAAACAAAAACAAAACAAAACCAAAAAAATAACAAGCAAATAAAGAAATGAAAGCTGTCCATCAAAATGGATAACCCCATGGTGAAAAACCAGGCACATGTCTATTTAAGAAAGTTAGTTGACAGGGGTGTGCTGATGTGAAAAGTTTCTTAAGTTCATTTTCGGGAGCCAGTCAGATGTAGAATGATGGTTGTTGTAAATTACCATTTGTTTAGCAACAACAACAACAAAGGATTCACCTACATTTATTTTTATGAATTTGAAATTTCTGGAATTCCTTCTTCAAGAAACTGTGAAAAGTGGATGATTTTGAGGAGGGAGAGACAGAGTCTGGAATAGAAGGAAAACGTAATTTTATTATATTCCATCTTGTACTTAATTAACTTTCTTTTTTGGTCTGTGTTTATATTATTTTTATAATAAAAATTAATAATTAAAATTTAGCATTTAGTTTTATGGTATATTATGTGAAACTATATATCTTGAAATTTATGTCTGGTTCCTCTGAAAAATAATGTTTTTAGGTGAAAACAAATGATAATAACATATATATTATTATTACAACAATGCAAAATGCATAAAGGTCACTTAAAATGGAAAAGGTAACATAAGTGTTGTGATATTCTGGTTAATTTAAAATTTTCATACCACTTTACTATTAGTAGTAGTAGTTTATCAAAATAAAGTTCCCTGGAATAAACCCTATTAAAATGGGATTAAAGAACTTCTTGCTATCAAAAATATAATCATAGTGTGTATCAGTATTTTCAAATCACCTTATTCATGTGATCAAACTTAGCATCACCAGTAGTAGAACAGTCTTGTTATATGTGTCCTGATTTGATGTAACAGTACCTAGGTAATACTCTTGCCAAATATGTTAAACTGAATCTTATCATGAAAAAAACAATCAGATAAATCTAGAAAGTGGAGCATCATGACAGCTAGCTGGCTTGGATTCTTTAAAAAATTATTATCATGAAACAAAAAAAGCAGAGGAAATATCTGATTTAAAAAGATTTAGAGAGCCCTGACAACCAAATACAATGCATGAAATTTGGATGCTGGATTTTAAAAAAGGGGGGACAGAAAACTACAAAAGATGTTTTAGAGCTTTAGGAGCAATTGGAACAATTTGAATATAGACTGTGTGTAATAGATCATAAATTGGATGAATGTTAGTTTTCTTAGGTATAATGATGGTTTAGTAGTTACTTATGAAAATGTATTTTTAGAAGGTGCAATTGGAAGGAAAAATATGGAGTAGCAAATGTGGCAAAATGGTAATTGATGAATCTAGGGGAAGATTATGCTGGTGTTTACTATAATATTCTCGAGGTTTGAAATTTTGCAAAATGAAAAGAAAAATATAAAGTATGAATTAATGACTTGCACTATTTCTGATAGATGCTTTAGTAGGTCCTTGGTGCTGACTTCATCTTTGCCTTCAGAATGAAATTACAATGTTAGGGGGAGGATGTTTGGGAAGGTCTTAACTAGGCAAGGTAAATTTTTACTAATGCGAATGAATGTACTTTTTTCATTACAAAAATATTTTAAGGCAATTGTAGTACAGCTATGAAATTACATTCAATTACTGAATATATTCAAGATTATTAATAACAATATTATACATCTTTACTCACTACCTTAGTATAATTAAAGCATGGGGTTCTATAGATGAGATTAATTGCCATATTCATTCATATTTGCACTACTGGTCAAACAGTATGTTTGTAAATCTATGGATCAAAGAGTGTGACTTTAGTCCTTTTTGATCTGAAATCTAAGTATCAAAATTGAATATTTTCTTTTAAAAATGCCACAGTTCTTGATTCCTAGAAAAACAGCAGAAAGTGGGTTAATACCTCCAAAGATAAGTTGCAAAACAATTATATCTATTATGAGTCCTCCAAGGGGTTGGTAAAGCTCCTCCAACCTGGGCCAAGGGAAGACTTGGCAGAAGAGAAGCTAACCATAAAGTAGGAGTGGGCATGAGGTAGAGGAGCAGTGACACACTAGAGCCACTCCATTCTTCCACTGGGCATGGCTGGCTGAGGGAGGCTCCAAGGGAAGGTCTGGGAAGTGACTTACTTACGGTCATCCAGACAGGAAGCGAGGACACACTTCAGAAAGACAGGGTTGAGATGAGATCAACGATATGCCTGGCCAGCTCAGAGTTGCTCCCAAGCAGAGTCCTAGAGAGTAGGAGGACTGGGTGCTGGCACAACCCAAGAAGGGAAACAGCTAGGGACCTTCCTGGGGAAGTCGAAGGAGACTCCACTTTTAGTTAAAAGCGTTTTGATGTTTCTGGTTAAAAGAGATTTCACATTATAGTGAGGAGTCTGGGCCAAAAGTGTGGGCAAACTTTGGGTATTTTGTTGGAGCTACTGACAAAAATAAGGGACAGGGTGGGGGAATGTTTTACCTAGTGCCCCTTTGTTGGGGTGCAGTACAAATAGGATTAATGTCAAGTCCCTCCAGGGCTTTGGAAAAGTTAGATCTTCAAGCCAGTTGTGGGAAAGGAGCAGAGAAGCGAGATGAACCTCTGATATTAATACAGGCAGGAGGCGCCGGAGAGGGCACAGAACAAACGTCAGTCACCCCCTATCGGAAAGAAAGCAGCTAATATCCTGTCAGGATAGGCTTCTGTTGAAACAAAGGTAGGCCAAAGTTTGGGGGAAGCTATTGCTATGAACTGCTATAGAGAAGTTAAGCAAGGGAGGGGATGTTATGGTTATTTTGTAATTCTCAGGAGGAAGACCACCCTGATTAATGATATTTTTTGTGTAATTTTAAAAAATGCAGGAGGAGGTGAAAGGATATATGTGTGTGTGTTTGTGTGTGTGTGTGTGTGTACATGTATAATCATATGTATACACACACACACATACATGCGCAGGTATTTATTTATGAGTGCTTAACCAAGAGAAGAAAATATTATTGGAAATGCTGCGTAAGAATGGTATATTAGTTAAATAAAGGTGATAATATGAATAATTAGGCTATTAATAGCTAATGAGTTTATTATCTCAGTTTAGAGGGTGCTTTGATATAATTATTTGATGTGGTAAGCCTGTGAGTAGTGAGGGGCACCTTTTTATCTCCATGTTGCAAATGAAGAAGTCCCAGCTAACAGTAATTAAATGACATGATTCATCAGTGGAAGACTATGATTCTAGCTAGTATCCTGGTAGCTTCCTTTTTAACAAGGCTCTGTTGATTCTACCATAAACAAGTGTTCTTGGCTTTTTAAAAATGACTTTATTGTTTCTTATTATGAATAGCATATAGTAGAAGAAAAACATGAGTAGAAAATTTTTAAATATTCCTTTTAAAAAGCTGTTAGGGAAAAGTAATATGGTTTCATTCCCCTTTGTCTGACTTTGGGTCCTAATTTACCATTCTAATGTTACACCCAACTAGCCTTTCTCATCTATCTCAACTATTTGAAAACAATGCAAAGGTGAGTTACCCATCCTAGGAAGTGCTAAAAAAAGAATGGGCTGCTGCCTTGTTTGGGACTCAAAGGAGTTCCTTTCTTTGGGAAGAGGCTAGACTGATAACCTTTAAGGTCTGATTGCCAAGATTCCATGGGAAATTGGAAGCAAGTGAAAAACAAAACAAACAATAACGACAGAAAACTTGCACACATATGTTCATAGCAGCTTTATTATTTACAGTAGCCAAAATTTAGAAACAACCCACATGCCCTCAATGGACTAATAGTTCAACTGAGGTAGCCATACTATGTATGGGATGCCGCAAATACATTTGATGAACCTCAAAGACATTATGCTGAGTGAAAAAGGGTGGCCCTAAAAGATTACATACTCTATAATTCTATTTGTAAGACATTCTTGAAATAGCAAAGTTGTAGGTGTGGAAACAGATGAGTGGTTGGCAAGGATTAGGGATGAGAGGGAGGTTGTGACTATAAAGGTTTAACAGGTGACAGAACAGTTTGGTGACTTAATTAGTGTGGTACCACTACCATTACATGAAGCTACACATGTGATAAAATTGCATAGGTCTGCACACACACACACACACACACACACACACACACACACACGAGTGCTTGTAAATATACATATATTCTATGGACTGTGCAAATGCCAACTTCTAGCTTTTAATATTGCATTACAGTTATGCAAGATGTTACCAGTGAGAAAGGCTGGGCAAAGGAGGCATGGAATCTACCTGTGCATTTTTTTTGCAATTTCCTGTAAATCTGTAGTAATTTCAGAATTAAAAGTTTAAAGAAGAGAAACTTGACTCCAAGTGGCATATCATTCCCTTTGACTTAATTGATAAAGACTAATTGTATGGTCACACATAGCCATAAGAGTGCTGGGAAATATGGAAGGGGAGAAAAGATTTTGCTAGACAGCTACCCTTTTCTGCCACAATAAAAATACTCGGAGTTAATGCTTAATGGGTACAGAGTTTCTGTTTGAGATGGTGAACAAGTACTGGAAATGGATAGGGTGTTGGTTGTAAAACATTGTGAGTATACATAATGCCACTGAACTATACACCTAAAATGCTTAAAATGATAAATTTTATATTATATATATTTTATCACAGTAAAAATGGAGGAAGAAAATATTGGAAGAAAAATATCTTAAGGCTTTAAGTCAATGTCTGTTTGTGCTCATCTTAGACATAATACAGAATTATGTCAGACCAAGAGAAAGAGATTATCTCAATTTATTTTAAAATTTACTCATAATCTCCCTTCTAGGTTGTAGACATCATGTAATACAGAATTGCCAAAGGCTGATAAACTAGTTTTTGGATTTTATATGTACTTATTTAAAGTGACATGCTACAAATTTTTTGAAATAGATTCTTCCTTCCCCTCCAAATTGATCCAGTGGAATAGGACTAGGCATTAGCTTTTGCTAGGTCAAGTTTAGGTCAAGTTTTGGGTCAGAATGTCTGTGTGTTAAATGATAGAATTCTGGGCAAAGATGTTCTAGATGTAGTTTCCTGGGGCAAAGGGGTGGAGCTCTCTCTTACTTGACTCAGATATTCCACCTTAACACGCACACTTTGAGGATATACCACCCCTGTTTCTCACAAGACATTAAAAATTGAAATTCTGGGTGGTTTAATCTAAAAGGATGTGTTTTGTGGCCCTAAGTGTTCTTATAATGTTCTTTTCAATTACTTCATGTCAGCCTGGCAATATTATTGGCACAGGAAGGATATCAGTTTAAAGAAGTTTAAACCAGTATTAGGTACCAGTATTAGGCCTGACCTCATTTAACAAGTATTGATTGGATTGTCTCTCTTTTGCTGTTTTGTGCTGGGCACTAGTAAAAAACAAAAGGTCTATAAATAAGCAGTTCAAAAATCATACTTGTTATACTATTCTATTTATACTGGATGACTCTTCTTTGTGAAAACACTTTGTCAACTGTGACATGTAGCATGCACTATATAAATATAGTTTCTAAAACTATTATTTGTAACTGTCTAAAATAGGAAGATTAAGGAGAGGGCATGAGTATAAAGTGTATTTTCAAGGTTAGTACCTGTATCAGGCCAGAAACCATGATTTACTTCTAAAAATGGTCACCATGCAGATAGAGGAAAGAACAAATATTTCAAGAAGAAATCAGGCTGTTTTTTTTGTATTCCACTTTCACAGCTTACTAGCTAATACACTCTGGGTGAGTCAAAGCCCTGAACCTAAATTTGCTGATGTTTAAAAATGACAATCATAAGGCTGTCCCACAAAGTTGTTGCCATATTAAAAGAGATAAATGGCAAAGAAATCCTTAGAACTACTAAAGCCCTTTAAAGAGATATTTAAAATGATCATATCTACTACTGAATTAGTTCTGTTCCTTCCCTGGGGAAAGGATTAAAGGAATGGAGGATATTGAATTTCATTATACACTTGATTATCTTTGAATCTTTTTCAGGTATATGTAAATCAAAATCATTTTTCATTTTCTTATAATTTATTGTTTTTAAAAATCACTTAGAGACTTTGTAAGGCTGAAGAATCTAGAGATTCTACCCAGAAATTCTTCTTTAGTGAGTTGAGAGTAGTGGTTTTCAGTCTTGAGTTCATGTCAGAATCATCTAAGGAGTTTTTAAAAGGGCATGCCCATTATATCAGAATTCTGGGCGAGAAACCCAGGTAGAAATCATCAGTACTCCAGATAAGTCTGCTGTGGGTGGTCCAAGAACTATCACTTAGAAAACAGGGCTTTAAAGAATAAGGTGCTAAACTGAGCTGCGAAAATTGCAATTTGAATTTTCCTGTTGTCTAAAGGAAGATAGTACTTGTATAACAGATTAAGAGCAACATTTAAAAATATTATTGTAAAAGAAAAACAAATATCTTAATTCTTTATGGTAAAACTTTATATAATTCTAAGATTATATTCTTAGACAACAGTGATACTATGAAAACGATATTTATTGAAAAAATGCATGATAAAAGGATTTGCATTTTTAAATCTTTTGATTACAGGATGATAGGGTTTAAATTTATTTTTGCAAGTCTGATGTCTGCACGTTTTGTTCCCTGTGCTTAATGCGTTTAATTAAATATTGATCCACACTTTACTCAAATTATAGCTATTGACTGTGATGCTGCTGCAATCTTATCATGCATATTTTCTGAGATAAACTCCTCATTTCCTGCATCTCAGTTCTTACTGGCTCTTTTTCCTGTTCTTTAAGACTAGTTGGCTGAAAAAGAAAGGGATGTAAATGAGATTATACTAAAACTTTGTAAAAGTTAAAAACAAAAACATATGTTACCCATTATTATCATTGATGCAAACAACTCAAAATGTTCTGGAACTCAGTTACATTGAACTCACAGAAAAGTAGCTGGTAATATCTAGCTTGATTGGCTGGACTCCTCTTGAGATCCAGTATGTTTGCAACCTAATCCCTTTACTGGCTGTTCACCCCCACCCTCAACCCGGACTTTGCTCCCTCTAGTGACTGTTCCGACTCTACATCCACACTGAGCGGCACTAAGTTTTTTAAGCTTCTATTGATAATTAAGTGAAAAGTAATCTCATAATTTTTAGTCCCCTCACTGCCCCCTGTAAATGTATGAGATCAGAGAGAGTTCAAGGAGCACAATGTTTCACTTAAAAAACTTGCAAAATTTCTCACATGTTTTTGCTCGAAGTTCCCCATGATTACTTTGTTTCCATCTCCTTCTTGTCACCCCACCCAACTTGTCCAACTGAGTCTCTCATTGCTGGGTACTTCTTTTTTTCTTTCTCTATATACTCTTGTTTCTATCTCCTTTGCTATGTGTAGTGATTCATTAAATTGAAGTTCTCTTTCTATGTTTGCAGACTGAAACCTATTATGAACTCCAAAATAAAGTGCTCTCCAGGCATAGGGCCACCCTATTTGGATCGAAGATGGGGTGCTTATAATTAACAATACTTTCAAAATTCAGTAATAAAAGGAACGCTGCCTTGCATCAAAGAATGTCATCTATAAATGCCTATCATATTAGACATTACTATATTTGAAGATATATTTCAATCCAGCTGGTAGACATGTTCAATGAAAAAGGACTTCTCACACCATAAGCATTAATCCAAATTCAAACTAGCAAGTCTGATATTCAGAGCTTTTAAAAAAGCCATAATTTTTTCCTTCATTTTAAATTTTATGGTATAATTCAGGATCTACAGTATAATTCTTCATTTTAGCAGAAATACAATAAAACTGAGTAAAAATTTGATTTTTGTCAGTTATATTTATGTATTTTCTCTTCTTAGCCAACTATCAATTATTTAGAATTTGCGTTGGGGATTATTCCATCTGTTTTCCTCTTTCATTTTTGAGTTTAGACAAAATGTTTCAGATTTACAAGGGAAAAGAAAGACTAGATTCGGGTAACTTGGGTATGATGTTGGAAGGGTTATGTGAATGTTCAAGAGCAGGACATGTCACAATTGTTGACATATGTCAGTGTTTATTATTACTAACAATCCAAGTCTTTACCAATTTTCTACTTCTTATTTCTTGGCATAAATATGTAAAGGACTTTTGCTCCTAGGAAATATTTATCTTGTTATCACTGGGATCTAGGAGAGACATGAAACTCCATAGTAGTGTACCATGTTTGGACTTAGGAGGATTAAATCTCTGAGAGAGAACTGTGACTCCTTGAGATTGTGTTTGTGGGGAGGGGATGTGGGAATGGAGTATGGGTGCATTCATACCTGTGGGAGATGATATGAATTCGGTGCATTTCAGCATGATTATTCATTTCCTTAGAACAAAAACCAAATCGTCTGTTGGTGGGGGCTAATGCTTTTGCAGCTGGTAAGAGAGAGGGGTCTGAAATTACTTTAAGCAAAAGCATCAAGCAGCGACCAGCTGATTCCCTGTCAGAACCAACTGCAGGAGAGTTCAGAAGGATATTTGGTTATTGAATCAAAAGATCACCCTCTCCTTGCCTAGTTTTCTGCACAGTGAAGCAGAAAGCAGATGCCTTAACATACCCAGTTGCCTTAGGTGTTGTTAACAGCTGTCTGAAGACTCTGTGTGAGTGTCATCTGGGAGCCCACGATATGGCCATCGTTTAAGCTGCCATTGAAGCCTTTGTGGGCAAAGCCTAGAGAAAGAGGAAGCTGAAAGTTGTATTTTTATGTGTGCTCCTTCTGGCCTGCCCTGTACGTTTGTTAGCACCTCACTGGCCTCTGTCATCTGGGCAACAGTTGCTCAAAAGGACTGATGCATGCAGGGGTGAGGCTGCTAGACACCTCTTCAGGGTGATTTCTAGGGCTTCACGGCACTTCAGTAAGAACAAAGTGGAACAAAGGATAGAAAGCAGGAGGGGTCCCCTTCTACCTAAGAAAAGGAACAAAAAAAAATGAAGCTTTATATAATTTTTGCCTGGAGAAAATGTGTGGGGAGAGCTAGAATGCCAGAGGACTGGTGACTATTTTCAGAATGAGATCTTTTTAAAAATGTACTTTTCCCAGTTCTTAAAAAAAATAGAAGTTTGGTGAAATTTCCTGACAGTATAAATATATTGATGGGTTAGTAGATAGATGCTTTGAAGCCTGGAGTTTCCACTAATATAGCAAGTCACTTCTCTCAGGCCTCAGTTTTCAACAGAAAATAGGAGGTTGGTCTAGATCAGTGACTCATCACCCTGGCTGCACATTAGAATCATCTGGCAAATGGTGAAGGTAAACACAAGAGAAAACAAGCAAATTGATGACCAATTTCTAGGCCTGTAAATTTTGACTTATTTGGTCTCAGGTAGGGCCTAAGCATTGCTATTTTAAAATATCTCCACCTCTCTAAGTTGATTCTAATGTACAGCTAGGGTTGAAAACCACAGGTCTTATAGCTAATTTTCAGTAGCAATATTTCTTAACTGCTTATTTGCAACTTTTTTCCCTTTAAAACAATGAAATTTGACAATTTTCTGTTTATTTTTACTTTTTCTTTTAAAAAGTTTCTGCGTAGTATTTGCAATAGATGAAAAATTTATGTAAGATGTACCTAAGTTATGAAGCCTAATGATAATATGAAAATCCATGAATAAACTTTTTAACTTAAGAACTAGAGTGTTATTACTATCACACTTGCTTATGTATTCCTCTAAAATCTCATGGCTCCTGATCCCCTCAAGGGTACTCACTGTTACAGATTTTGTTTTCATCATTACTGTTTTTAAAATATTTATTATAATTAACCTGTACATATCTTACTAGACAATATATTGTTTACTTTAGCTGGATTTGGGCATTATAAAAATAATTTTATACTCTATGTCATCTTATACAATTTTCTTTCTTTCACTTGAAATTGTTTCTTAGTCATTCTTGCTGTACATGGCTGTATTTCATTCATTTTCATTGATGTGTAATATTCCATTTGTGTGACGGTAGCACAGTTTGATTTTGTCATCCTCCTGGTAATTGGCGCTGGGTTACATGTTACTCTACTCCACCCCATATCATGAAGTCATACTATTGTAAGCCTTTAACATTTTTGCCAGTCTAATGTGTATAAATTGATATTTCATGGTGGTCTTTTACCGCTGGGGTGATGTGAAGTCTGGCATTGCCCCAGCGGCATGGGGGAGGAGGACAGTGGTGTTGTGTGTTGTCCCTCTGTTCCTCCCTGCTGACCCAGCAAAGAATTACAGATTGGTGAAATTTAGAAAAAGTGAGATTTATTGAAAGTACATTTTAGAAGGAGGCAGGCTACACTAGGAAATCCTGCAGCCCTGTGGAATTTGGGAGATGAAGAGATAAGACAGTATACCCCAAGGAAGGAGTATATTTTAAGCAAAGAGAGCTATAACAATGCAGAAGTGAGGTCTGTTTATATTTGGGCCATGATGGTAGGTCCTAGATGATCCATATGTGAGGTCACCTTGACTGACAGTTGGCTGCCATATAACACTTTGCCTAGTGTGTGTGTTCTTACCCAGAATTCAGTCTGTTATAATTAAATTCACGAACTTCCAGACATAAACATAGTATTATAATGTAGTTTCAATTGTAGGCAAATTAGGGTAGCACCTTCTGCATAGGTATCTGTAGCCAGATTAGGCCAGCTAAGTCTATGTCCCTCCTTTCTTTTGTCTCTGGGGATGCAGGAGAGATTCTCTGATTACCAATAGGGCGTTCTTTGGGCAGTCTCTGGGCTGAGCCCCTACTCCTATGTTCTTTCTGTCATTCATGTCTGACTAGGTACCTAACAGTCTTAATTGGCATTTCCCTGATTACTAAATATCTTTTAACCTCTTTTTTTTGCTATTTGAGTTTTTACTTCCAAGAAAGACTAATTCAAGTTTTTTACTCATTTTTCTAATGGTTATTTTTAAATTTCCTTATCAACATGAAATACTTCTTTATATATTTCTAATATTAATTCCTAGCAAGCCATAAATATGGAAATATTAATTTTATGTGTTGCAGATATCGTTCTGTGGTTTCTTCATGGGAAATGATTGATTTCAAAATCATGAGTAATTCTAACAGTTTGTAGATATATGGGGGTTTTCTATATAGGTAGTCATTTGCAAATTATTCTAGTATTATCTCTTTCTTTCCTATCCTGTATTTTCTTGATCTTGTCTTTTAGTGCTGTTAGAAATTCTTCTGTAATGTTAAGTAGAGTAGTGACACACATCATCACTTTCTTGTTGGTTTTAAAGGAATTCTTGTTGTTTTACATTTCGACAATGAAGCATGATGTTTGCTATAGAGTTTTGACAGATGCCTTCTATTAAATTAGGAAGTTCCTTTCTTTTTCTAGTTTGCTAAGGGTTCTGTTTCTTCTTTGTTGATCAGTTTTATCAGTTTATCACGTTTATAAAATGTGTTGACCATGTTTTATTAGTTTTCCTTAGGTTGACATATAAACTCAAACCCCATATGCTTTCTTCATGTTTATTGCAGCATTCCTAAGACCTAGAACAGTACATGGTACTTAATTGCTCAAGAAATGATTGTTGGGTGATTGATTGATAGGAACCTCTTCATGATTCAAGCAACATATATTTTTGCATCAAAAATATCTATGACTTGTGTTTGACCATAGTTGAAAGTCATTTATTAATAATATAAGAATCAATCTGGATCTTCAAAATGTGCAAAATATTTAAATGATATATAGTGTATCAATTTAGTGGAATTTTGAATACATTTGAAGATGATTTTGATACAATGAAATGCTTATGATGTAATGTTGTCTATTGAAAAGAGTACAATAAAACATCATGTGCACAGTGTGAGTATAACAATGTCATTATGTAGACAAGGAGTATCAATCAACAGGAATAAGCTAAAATGAAAAGACCTGTTATATTATGATCGTTGAACATAGAGATGATTTGTCTTAATCTTCTGGTCAAACCTTTCTTTAATGTTGTAATAGTGCTTTTATGATCATTAAGAAAAAGAGCAGAAAGATGCTACCAGGGCTACTGTAATAAATTACCACAATACTTGTTGGCTTAAAACAAGCTAATTTATTCTCTCACCATCCTGGAGGCCAGAAGTCCAAAATCAAGGTGTCAGCAGAATTGTGCTTCCTCTGAAAGCTCTAGGGAAGAATCCTTCCTTGCTTCCTCCAGCGCTGGTGGTTTCAAGTGTTCTTTGGCTTTTGGCTGCATCACTCCATTCTCTGACTCCAGTCTTCACATGGCCTTCTCTTCTTCTCTTCGTAGTTCTCTGTGTGTCTTTTATAAAGACACTTGACATCGAGTTTGGGGCCCACTGGGATGATCTAAAATAATACCATCTCCTGATTCTTATTTATACTATCTGCCAAAACTCTTTTTTTTCCCCTGAAAAGATCACATTCACAGGTGCCCAAAATTTAGGATGTGGACATATCATTTTGAAGACCACCATTAAACCCACTTAAGACACCGACCCTACTGAAACTAAAGTGCATGATCTTCAAATATTCTGATATTTGGAGACCATGCATAGTTACACATAAATTGAATAGCACTATATATACATTTTTAAAAATGTATTTTTTAAAAAAGATTTGGGATCAGTATTATTTTTATTTTTAAAAAAGGAATGAGTATAAATGGTAATTGTTGCTTAAATAGCAATTGTTTATAAATCAAACATTGGTATGAAACTTTATGAAGGGTAAGCCTTCTATTTTCTGGGTCTCAGTACTTGTAGTCCTCACCAATTTGAAAACAGGGCCATTTAGATTTTTGTTCATGTTGTTAACAAATATATGATTCAAAGAGATGTAAAAAAACTATTTTATGTGGAGCTGTGAGTGCTAAGCAAAATCTTCCTCAAGCATTCTCTACTTATTTCAATCATGTCTGTTCTCATCAATTTGATTGAAATAAGTGGCTGGATTTTTCCCAATGTAATCCCTGGGGTATACAAATCATGGATTGCCTGGCACACTGAAATTGACATTAAAAACACTGCTGTATCTGACTATCACAACTTCTAAGTTGTAGTTATCTTATTTTGCCATGATGTTAGTTTAAATCTGCTTTCCTTCTCATAGAATTTTGACCCTGTTAATCATGCTCCACATTTAAGGAGCACAAAATGAATTAGTTTTCTTAGGAGAAGCATTAAGTACTAAGTAATTTGATCTAGCTTCTTGCCCCCAAGCAGGTAAACATTTTGACCAGACCAGTCTTAAGTTCTTGCTTTTTAGAAGGAGAGGGCCTGTCTTAACTTTTATTAGTCTTTTCTTTAAGCAAGTGTCTTATCATGTGTCCTTATATATTATTGTTTTACTTTTATTTATACTGATTAATCAAAAATAACTTAAAAGGGTTTTAAAAGACATTGGGAAGAGATTCTGACCTAACTGGCAATCAGTAATTGGAGATTTTTTAATATTGAATTTTTAAGTTTATTTTAATGTGCTTTTCATATTTATTTTATATTTCTGGAAAACGTCATGTCTTTTCCAACTTTAGCTATTGGTATCTGCTGCTTAAGGCTATTGTACCAAGGTGGAATTTCCTATTTCTGTGATTTCATCAGATTTCTCCTTGTGCACTCGTTGTTCCTGGCTCTTTCTGTAGATCCTACTCAAAGCTGTAGATTTTCTAAGAAAGAACAAATCGTGAGGGCCTTCAGGATATTTCTACTGTGGGTATGCTGTACTGCCCTCTTGTTCTTTTTAATTTTCATATTCTGTGAGGAGCTTGAGTAGCTTTCTTCAGCTATTGGATTTTGACCATGGAACAAAAACTAGGATAAAGGTATTAGAGTTTCCAGTGATAAATATCGTAAGCCTGCACGTGTCCTGAAATGGTCACTAGACATCAGAGAACCTTTAGTTCTGATTCCTTCCTCATTGATGCCGCTGTTTCTTCAGCACTGCCTCATGGTCAATATCTATGAAACAAGGGGTGCAATATGATCCATACATTTCCTTCCAACTCTAAAGTTTTGCTATTATTTTCTTCTAATTCGCTAGCTGGTCCAGATAGACTGCATTAATTTTATACATCAACCAAGTTATAAATGACTTTTACTTATCTTCATCATTTCTAAGTGTTTCATGTCACACAAAGCACATCTGCCCCTACATACTTCTTGATCAGAAGCCACCTTCCTCCCCTCCTCCTTGCTCATCATGCTCTAGCCACATTGGCACCCTTTCCTTTCCTCTAACATAGAAAGCTCTTTTTTTTTTTCTTCAGGGTCTTTGAATTTGTTTTTTCCTCTACATGGCACACCATTCTTCAGGCTCTTCCCTTGCCTTTCTTCTTCTCAGACTTAGCAAAATGCCAACTTCTCAGGCATTGCCTGACCACTCTGTAAAGATCTGCCTTGTCACTTCGACTCCTAGTTGCTTTTCATCACTGCTTATTTTCTTTTAGCCTTTATCATGACTTGTAATGATCTTACATCCCTATAATGATCTTGATCTTTTTTCTTTTTATTGTCTACCTTCAGTCTGTACCTAGAAGAGTATATAGATAGATGTTCAAAAAAATGAATTAATTTTTCTGAGTTGATCAAATTGTTCTTCAGTAAAACAGGTTTAATAAATTATCATGATTTCTCTAAGAATCTCTATTTTCAAGCCTGTGACCAGAGTTAGTTGGTCTAGCAGGGTGCTTATTTTGGTTCTCAATTATTTGTCTTTATTGCTTCCTGATATCTCTCAACATGAGATAAAAGCCAATTAACATTTGCTACCTAAACTTCAATAAATTGTAATATACTAAGTACACTTGACTTTGAATGAAAATTGAATGCTGGTATTTACTTGATGTAGAAAATATATTTTATGGACTTAAAGAATTTAGATGTAACCAGTGAAGATTTTCTTTATGGATATTACTATTTGTGACACTAACTTTCTATTACTGATATGGGCAGCCCTGGGAAGGTTAAAGCTTCTTTGTGTATATATGTTTTTATGGAGATGTTTCAATGATAATTTCAGCCAACATTTCTGTCTGGATTTGTTTACATATTTTGTCTTCTGTATTTTGAGTTGCTGACATTTCAGTTCCTTAATAATCTGTTTTCTGAGCTTTGCAACTCAGGCAATATGGTAACCATGCCCCTGAAAGCATATGGAACCCTGAATATCAGCATACTCTAGGCTTCCACCAAGTAGGTGGTGTGACTCGAGTCATAAGAGCAGATGGAGTAAAAAGAGGGGCTAAAAATATCCAAGGGACTAAGCTAAGCAGAAGAAAATAAACTTGCTCCATGGTTTAACTAAGATATATATGTATTTTATCTTTTATAGAACAAATGTGCAAATACACTACAAGTAGCATTTGTGCTTTTTATGGGTTGATGTCTAAAATTCCTTTTGGATAATTAATAACAGATGCTAATTTGTTACTGTAAACACTTCTAAGAGACTCTTGGTAAATAGACATATGCTTGGGAATCATTGTGTTGTCCTTCATGTCAAGCAGTTAGATAGCAGAGTGATTCAATCTGGAGATGTTTGCTCTTTAGTGTCACATTCATGTGACACTAGTATGCCATGTTCTCAAAATGGACTATAAGTTTTGATAGGAAAAATTCGCATTTCTTCAAAAATGTCCAAGCCTGGTAGCATGCTAAAAGTCTGACATACCAGGGATTAAATCCTTGATCTGCCTTTTACCAGCATCTTTGACATTTATTGATTATGCCATTATCTATGATCTTCAGCAAGTTCCTTAGCTCCTCATCTGTAAAATGGGAACAATAATATCAGTGTCACAAAATTATTGTAAGGGTGTCATGAGAAATATTGTAAATTCCTGGAATATAGTACATAATCAATAAATGCTTTTTTATGCCTTCTTTTCTGCTATCCTTTTTCCTAGAAACTTTGACTTTTAAAAGGTAAGGGGTTGTTATTTTTACGAAAATGTAACTTAATTTAAAAATAAAAAACTATACACACATATGTAATTATTGGTGGTAGTTCTCAAGTGTTTTTGCTGTGTTTATTGAGATCAAGGCACAGAGTAGGAGCACTAACAAATAGTAGGATAAACAAACAAACAAACAAACAAATTCTGTAGTTCTCGAGATTTTTTTTTCTAAATAAAGAAGCAACAATTTCTACAATGGATGTAAAATCTGTAAATTAATGAACCAAATGATGCACAAAGATGCAGACATAGCATACAGATGCTGACATCTGTGCAGTTTCCATCTGATGCACATCCTCAGTCAAAACAATTTAAGCATTGTTATAAAAAGAATAAGAAAATTAAGTGGCTGTGATGAAAAAGTGACACCACCGAAGAGGGAGAGATAATCCAGAACAAGTATACAAACCAACATGTTACAGAGCCAGAGTTAGTCAAAATCAGACAAAGTTTGTTTGGTTATTATACTTTTAATTTTATATTAGTTTCAGGTATACAGTACAATGGGTAGACATTTATATAGTTTATGACGTGATCTCCCCAGTTACTCTAGCACCCATCTGTCTCTATACATAGCCATTACACTACTATTGACTGTATTCCCTATGCTGTACTCTATGTCTCTATGCAGACAAATGTTTTATTATAGAATAACATGCAACTTGGGGAAACAAAAAGAGATACAATAAAATGTCTGGTAGAATTTAGTTTTTTCTCCTTTACAATTGATAAATCTCCAAAGGAAGCCTATTTTACTTTATTTGCTGAGTTTTTATGCGATTAATAGACTGAATCATCACTTATAAAGTTAGTCTTATTTATGTCACTTTACAGTAGTGGATAAGGTTAGAACAAGAACAGAGAACCCAAATCGTATTTCCACAAATGAGGTGAGGAGTATTATTGAAGAATGAACTTTAGGCATCCTGGTAACAATGTACCAGGCGCTATCCAAGGTGTTGGGCCCACAGCAGTGAATGAATCACTGTCCCAGTTCGCTTCCACCTTGCAGTCTAGTGGGAGTTACCCAAGGCTGCTACTATGACTCTCACAACAAATATCCCCACAAAGTGGGCTCTCATATCAGTAACATCTGACCCATTGTCAGGAGAGGCGGTCAAGTCTTCCATGAGGTCTTAGAGGGCCTTTTAGGCAAACAGTCCTAGAAGAATTCATCATGCATGTAGGCAACCCATCCAACAATTTACCTCATGATTCCTGGGAATTGTTCTATCCTGCGCCTTTACTTCCCTTCTGCTTTATCCATCCATTCCCAGGGTAATGTCCTGAATCTTGTTAGTGTCTTTCTGGACCAATTGCAAATTATGCTTCACATGAGTACCTTTAGTTGTAAGGTAGGCAGAGGTTTAAATCCAGCCTTTTTGTGGTTCCCCAGCTGTGGGCCTTGGCACAGGGCTATGTATGCTCACATAGGAGTACCTTCTAATTTGCCCAAAGGAGTGTTTCACTTACCAAGCTGTGCTCAGAGGAATACTTTTACTTAACAAGTGGTGAGTTTTTTCTAATTTTTATGAAGATACTGTATGAACTGGCAATAACCCTGCTGGATTGCACAGTTCCCAAACTTGGATGATAATCAGAAACTGTCTCACTTGGTGGCATCTCCAGCTAGTCTATCTCCAAAGCTTAAATTATGGAACTTAAGTCATCTTTCACTATTCCTGGCCTCTCACCCCCAACTCCCTCCACCTAACTTTGCCTAACTATTGAATCACTAAGCCTTGTTGATATTTCATTATTAGTTTTGAGAATACGGAACCTCTTAAAAATTTTTCTTACCATCTTTTTGCCATCTTGTGTTCTTCTTCAACCATTTCATCTGAATTATTCTAACAGTTTTTTTTTTTTTGGACTGCAGCCACTTTCCCCTGAAATCATTCTCCACATTGCTATAAGTGGCCATGCATAAATTTTATTAAGTTTGCTATTTAAAGTGACTTCACATTTTCTGGAGTAATATTTTTCCAAGTGTAATCGCTACATACCCCAAATCAGGCAGTACCCAATAAAAATATAGGTTCCATAGCCACATTCCAGATCTACTGAATTACAATCATTGGTGTGGGATGTGTATGTGGTGTAGTGGGATTTAGGATCTGCATTTTAATAACTTAGGTGATTCTTACAGACTAAAATATTTTAAGACTGGATTAAATATTGCCTAGAATGAGTCTGTGTTTTATCAATAAATTTCTTGCAAGAAAAAATCTAGAGTTTTGGGTACAGTCTAGTACATAAATGAACCTTTCTTTTCTTTTCTTTTCTTTTTTTTTTTTTTAGCAGAGAATCAAGGAGAAAGGACAATATTCTAAAACAAGTTTATATTAGAATAATAAGATATCTGTGGTTTCTGTAAAATCATAGTCTTATTATTAAAAATGCTTTGAGAGTGAGAATGGATTTAACCTTTACTCAGGCAGATAATTTATTTTCCACATCTTTTAACAAGTAGCCTTTGAGCACTCTGTTTTCAGTGAGGAGCTTGTTGCTTCATAGAAGATTCTGTTTCAGTGTTGATTATCAACAATTGCAGTTGGTTGAACTTGTATGTGCATGTAAAATGCATATGAATTATTTAAGTTCTAAATTATCACACTTTTTAAAAAAAATTTTAAAAATTATTTTTAGGCAACTACTTTGTCACTTTGTATGAAAACTACAAATTCTGTTCAATACATTTGTCAAATGTCTAGGAAAAAACTAGCTTCTAAATGAAGAATTAGTTTTGGACCAAAAAAAAAGTAACTACTAATACCTTGACATTTAAAAAAATAAATGGTTTCTTGCTTGACTTTACTTACCTTTGTATGCATTTATTGTTCCTTTCAAAAAAACCATTGAGAAACTAGGCTAGATTTTGGCGATATAGAAAAGATATAAGTAAAACCTGGTCACTACTCACAAGCAGATCATTGTCTAGTTTGGGGAGAAAGAATTGGAAATAATGAAGTGTGTTAAGGTTAAATTTGAGATGTTTAGCTGGTAGGTAGAAGCATAGAAGCTATATTCAAGAAATCTGATCAGAGGTAGCTTGAGCAAGAAATATTATTGTGTATGATTACACCTCTTTGAAAATGTGTAGTGTAGAAAAAAGGTGGCCTAAAATATACTAAGCTATTTTCAAATATTTCATAAAAATGACTGAAGAGGATAATATATGGATTGTGTGTTGCTTTCCTTAACCATTCTTGAGGCAACCATATCTTCCAATTTGTATACTCAGTAGATACTACTATTTACTTAGTGGTGATGAGCAGAACTGAAATCAGAGTAAATCTTGAAAACTTGACTTTGCATTCATAAACATATATTTTTTAACACTTTTCATCCAGTAACAGATTGTGTAAAATCCATCTACTGGAGGACTCATTTATTCCGAGGTCAATAGTTCTTTTGACAGTGAGGTTAAAATTGCAGACTGTGGTATCCCTGTTCCATCACTCACTAGATGTTTACTTTACTTCTTTGTGCTTTAATATCACTATAGCATGGGAAGAAGAATAGTACTTACCACCCAGAACTATCATGAGGCATAATGAAATAATTGATGGAAGGAACTCACACAGAGTATGGCACATAGATATTTTTCCCCAAGTTCTCATCACGTGATGGGGATAACTCTGGGAGAATAGAATAGCAGTGGTTGTGGAGCCAGAAAGCCTGGCTTGGAGGATCCTCTTTGCCGTGTGATTGTTCTGTGTTTTGATTGCCTCCTCTTCGACTGCTGGTGAGTGAAAGATCCCTTGCCCTAGGGTTATGGGGATGACAGAACACAGGACACCTAGCACTGGAAAGATGAGATTGAGAGTAGTATTTTAGTTAGATATACTTACAACCCAGGGAGGAGGACAGTGCCTCATGCAGGGTCACACAGGGCTTGCACTGAGGAACACAATAAACAAGCAGGAGCTGTGGGAGGCAAGCTTTGTAGTATCAAAAGGGTGAGATATTTCCTGACTCTTTTGGAAGGATGTGATTGACTTGGTCCTCTAGCTAAGGGGATGTTGTTTGGTTAGAAGACTTTTTCTTCAGATGAAGAGTGGAGGGGGGATCTTGCAGTTGGGCATTTGAAAGCCCTCCTCATTTTACCAAGGCAGCACATAGTACTGAACCTTAATTTTGGGCCTTACAACACACTGTGACTGCGAAATTCACTTTTATCTTATTGCAACTATGTTTCTTCCATTGTAAAAGAGGTATGAGTTTAAATTAATGTGTCTTATTAACTACATACCCCACAAATATGCAGTGTTATTAAACAAGCTATTACTGAATATGATTTAGGAAGTATTGCCTGTATTCTGATTATAGTGTTCTGGAAAAAATATCTTGGTAAACTCTATAACGTAAGTCAACATCTCTCTTAAATTCTTACTGAAACTCTCTTAGAGTCAAGGACTATGTGTTAATATAGAAAATTAATGAGTTTTAGTAAGATTTGTGATAATATAACCAACATAACTGTCAAACTTAGTCATATCATTTTAATAATTGAAGCCCAAGGGCCATGTATTTCTCGTAAAGGGTGAATATAATCAAATTTACCTTGTAAATAGCAGACATCAGTTATTGTTTCTGACTGATCATGCTGGTTTACTTCTCAGATCAATATTTGCATCTGACAAATAAGGTCAAAGTTATGAAGAACTATATAATAAGGACATTTCTTCTCTCTACTTATCCACTTCCCTTAATTTAGGATTAAAGTAGAATTTATTTTGTTTTTTGGTATGTCCTATTAATCAGAATAAATAGCTACACCAAAATGAAAGAATACATGCATATATTTAAAAATATTTTGCTGTGTGTTTGTGTGTATGAGTGTGTGTATAATAGCATATTCTTGCTGAATCTACAGACTAAGTGCAAGAAACAAATAATGCACCCCATAATGTGACAAATAGTTGTACCAGATGGTTTCTATGAAGCAAAAGGGCCTAATCTAGAAAAAATTCCTCAGTGTCAGTGATTGAGAATCAGTCATACAGATTGAGACTTAGCCACATAGAGGCAAGTCTGAGAGGTGATGAATGAAATGAGGTTGGGAGAGAAGGACTCAAGACAACGTAACTGCAAGAGAGATTTTAAGAATCCATCCTGGGAGAAGATTTTTCTGGAACAATGAGCCACAATTGTTAACAGAGGCTGAAGCTCAGAGAGGAGCTTAGTCCGTGTCAGTAATGTGGTTGTTGATTGACCCTGCTCTTTACCAGGCCCTTGATAGTTTGTATGTACCCAAAATGTGAACACCTTTTGCTATAAAATCTAAAATGGCCAAATCCTGGGGGCCAAATACCTTTGTGTGTGACCTCTGAGAGGAAAACACAGAGGAAGAGGAACCCTTTACAATGGGCCAAGAGCCTTAAACAGTGAGAACAGTGAGTTTGGCCTCAGAGTAAATGTGAGTGGAACTGTTGTATCTAAGAGAAATCAGAGGATGACTCCCAAGCCTGATCCAGCCTTGAGCCTCATAAGGCAAGTCAGTACAACCCCAGCGCAGTCTGAGAAGAAACACTGAAGAAACGAAAGACAGTCTAGGGCTTTGCAGAGATAACACTAAGGTAGCTCTGAGAGGAGCTCAGAACACATGGGAGACACCTCTTAAGAACTCTTTGATATATCAGAGGCAGAAATTAATTATGAAAGGTAGAGGCTATTTGAGACTCTGAAGTTATATTTGTGGAAAGAGGCCTCTGACTGCGCCATACTTGGATTTATTAACATATCTTTATTTGGTATTACAATGAAGTGTCCTTAGTCTTTTAGCCCATGACTACAAATAAAGTTATATTTATTTTAATATTCAAATGATAATAACTCTGATCTCCTATCTTACTAGCAGTAAGTCTAATTTTGTTCCTTCTCAAGAACTCCTTTTATGTTATATCCAAGGCTTTCAGGGATGGTTACTAAAACCCAAAGTCATTAGTCTGGTCTTCTACTAAATCCAGGCAATTGAGAGTATTGTTTTCTTTGCCAACAAGAGTTTTTGCTAAGTAGTCTGGTCTACTGCTGTGGCAATTGGTGGGAATGTTCCTTCCCTAGCCTGGTGTTAAGCCTAGCTAGAGATGTTTCTCTTCCTTATGGTGAATTTGATCTCAGGGCCTTAGTCAAAGCTAGCTTGGCACTGTTTAGTAACACCAAGTATCAGAGTGCCGACTTTTGAGTTCTTCATACCTTTCATCCGAGAAGACCCCTAAGATGCAAGTTGTGGATAACCCCCTTCTGACAATTTCTAGCCTTCATATACTAATGGCTATAGGTGAGGGACAAAGTGAATTCATCAACTTACTTACCATCAAGTTCAGATTCTAGTTAAGTTTAAGTCCTGTTGTATAACCCAAAGATAAAGCCATGGGGACTTGCTTTGGAGTCATTTAATTAAAAAGGGCTTCTAAAGTGGTTCTTTCCCAGTGAAAATAAGTTTTCTTTAAGAAGTTCTAGCTCTGAAAAAGAATATGTGTCAATATTTGTTAAAAGATGCTTCACCACCCTTAAAAAATATTCTTCCTCTGTTCTAGCAACTATTTCATGTTCATAAGACCTTAATTAACATTCCTCTGCTAAACTGTTCACATTGAAGCGTGGCATTGGTTGTAGGAATGAGTTAAAACCATATTGGTAGTAATTCCAGCTCTCTTCCAGCCAGATAGCACTGTGAGAAAGTGGATAAAGCACTCCCAGGCTTGAAAGACAAAAGACCCTGGATGGACTAGATCTCTACCGCATATAAACTGTGTGACTACTTAATCTCTATGGGTGTTTATTAAGTTGAGGGTTTGACAATTTATTCTCTGAATAAATTTATTCAAAATTTATTCTCTGAAAATCTTTGTCCATTTCTTAAACTGTAAGTGAATAGTAAGGCTATCATTGGTCACTGGATTATTATCTTATATAGTATAGTGTAATTAATAATAATGACAATTATAGTAGTAACAAGAATTATTTTTTCAATCCTTACTATTTATCATGTACCGTAATTTGCATGAATTATTTAAGGTGTGTATGAGGTGTGTATTAATATCCATTTTACAGATGTTAAGTAAATTGTCCAAGTCATTTATCTGATAGCAGATCTGGGATTCAAACTCAGGTCCATCTGTTCTCTTACTATGTAAATATAATGCAACCAGAAAAATACACAAACCAAAATTCTAGCATTGTTTGGCTATAAAGAAATTGAAATCTAACCAATTTTAAGTTATTACCTAATTGAGTTAGGTAATAAGAAGAGAAAAGATTAGGAATAAATTATGCAGAAATGCAAAAAAATCCTTAGGAGAAAAAACCCTGGAAAGTTGCTTTTTAGGGACACAGATTCACCAAATACCTTCAGGGACAAAGGAACAAGATTGATTTGTGTGAATAAATATTGATTTGACAGGAAATTGGACAAACTAATTATGTGGGTAAATATATCTACTGTATCTTAAACAAAGGAACTGTATTTGCAGACAGTTCCTGATATAATTTGGGACTTCTTCATTCCACTGTCATACTCTCCCCTCTGAAATAACATGGAGAATGATGCCTTTACCCCAAGTGAACTCTCCTTTCAGCTGTCTGCTCTCTCAGCATCCATGGTGGCAGTCTCACAGGCATTTTTTACCTCCTTCTCTCCTTTGACTCCTGATTGTTACTTCCCCCTTGATTCTTGTGTAGGTGCTCGGCATTGATATTGAACCAGATAGACACAGTCCTTATCTTCCAAAGCTTGCTGTTCATTGGAGATTATCTGTGGTGAAGCTTTGATTCTTGTGAGAAACATTCCAGCCAGAAGTAGAGTCTTGGTATACTCACATTCTAGTGGAATCAGGGGAGATGATGAAGTGTGCCTTAGACCCTGGGGTGGCTGGTGAAGGAAACAATTCATGTAAGCAATCCATTTATGCCTATATTTCCTACTGATTCTTGGATCTAATGCTTGCCTTTTCATTCTTCCGCTTCTAATGATCCTATGCTTTCATTATGTCCTTTTGATTATTATGAGAGCCCCTTTTAGTTGGCCTTGAGATCATTCCTTTTTCTAGTGCTTTCTGCCAAACACTGTCATATTTATTTTCCTGACATGTAAAGTCATTGTTTTACTTATAAGCCAAAAACTATTGTGTATTCTGTGTCCCTATCATTTTTCTGCATCAAGGCCAAGTTCCTCATTTTGTAATCCAAAGATCTCCATCAGTTGTTCATTCTTTCCCGATTCACAGACCTTAGCCCCAGTCTTATCACTTTTCAGTGCCATCCATCCACCTAATCTAGTCCCATCTGACTCATTATTTTACTCCCCACAACTATTTATTTCACTGAGATTCACGAAAGCCACATTTGCTTTATTTTTCTCTTCATGGTTGCATGTTTATTTATAGATTTATTTTTTTACTGAACCAGTTGAAACTAAGTTGTAGACGTGATGTATCACCCCTAAATACTTAAGCTGCATCTCTTAAAAATAAATATGTTCTCCTACACAAATATTATCATATTCAAGAACTCAGTACCAATTCAATAAAATTACCTAAAATTCAGTGTATATTCACATTTCTCTGATTTGGGGGGTGAGGAGAGTCCTGAATAGCTGTTTTTCTCTCTCCAGAATCTAATCAAGGAATTGCATTGCATTAAGTAGTTATGTCTCTTTAATTTTCTTTAATATAGAACACTCCTACATGATGTTTTGTGATGTTTATATTTTTGAAGAGTACACATCGAGAATTTTGTAGAATGTCCCTCTACTTGGATTTGTCTGATTATTTCCTTACAATATTTTGGTTAAATATTTTAGCAAAAATACTATATAGGTGATATTGATTGGTTACTTTTTTCACTTCTTTCCTTATGTTCCTCTCCTGGCTTGAATGTTATCTCACTTCCATTTTGTCATGGCAAACCCTCTATTCCCTTCAGTTAAATTCATAATTATTATGTGACTCAAACTGTGCCAGGTGATCTGGGTGCATGAAGAACGTAGAAAATTCATCTTCCAGGGCAACCCCATGATCCACACCCTCTAAGGAATTTTCTCTGATTAACCCTGCTTACAATGATCTCTTCTTTTCTGAATTTCTATAGCATTGTAGCCTACAAACTATAAGCCTTGTTTTGATTACTAATGTTCAGCCTTATAAGATACTATAATTTTTTTTATACATGTGAATTTTCTTGTCCAAGAAGGATCTAAGTTCCTTTAAGGCATATATATGTCTTTTGCCATTTTTCTTGTTTATTACAGCATTCAGCACTGTGCTAGACCAAAGGTAAGTGCTTAAGAAACAGTACTTGAGTCTTTATTGGAAAGCTTTTGACTATTTTTTTCAAATAAAGATAATGCTTGGGAGTCTTCTGCATTAAAAGAAGCTGTGGTGTTGATAATATATTCATGTATGGCTTTAGAATGAATTACATGACTTTTAAAAACTCATCTTTTTATATCATTCTTATTATGTTCATTTAAGACTATGGTCGGTTTGTATTTCCTGAGTATAAACTTGAGTGTATTGTGATTCAGATGTTTAAATTAACCATGGATGATCTTCAAAGCAAATAATCCACATTTTCAAAATTAATCATTTAAACCCTTTGTCTACATATAAGATTAGATGGTTAAACCATCATGCTATTCTGTACAGGAATCATTCTTCTCATGGAGCTATTTATCATCCGTCTGTACATGTTGGTTAAAACATTTCCACTTGGAAATCAAAAAGATGGCTTGGAATACATAATTATAATATAGCCAAAATCTATGTTGAACAGAATCCAGTGTCAAGGCTGGTATTTTATAAAAGTTTCTTCAATTTTGCTTTATACTTTATTGTTCTACATTGTGGGAAAAATATGTTTATAGTGACGGACCAACTGGATCACTCCAGTTATCCCAAGGTCTTAAGTATTGTCTGCCCTGTGCAAAATTAATCATTTACTAAAAGTAAAACTTTCATGCACACTATTTGTTTGCTATTATTTTTTTATTCATTTATTTATTTAATTTGGATCCACCAATGCACAGAAGCTTTGTGTAATGCCCTAAATAGGGAATTCCACAAAGCCTATCTTTTCTCTAACTTTGTGCATTAGGGGCCATTTTCAGGTGATTGTGCCAGGTCTCAATTGCAAGCCATCTGGTGTAGCCTTGGCCTCTGCATTTTAGAACCACAGAGCCTCCAGCAGTGCATTTACCAACAATTTTGGTATAATACAACCATTTGGCTAACTTTGATGGCCTTTAAAATGTCAACTACTCTTTAGTCTGCCTTGACTGCCATAATTTCGTCTGTGATTTGTTTGCTGAAAAATAAGCCTCAAGGTATGTAATAATATACTTTTGGGCATGTCCAAATTTATGTGTGTTACATTTGCATTTATGGAGCTTAATCACAGAGCAAGAGTGAAAGAATTTTATGTAAATATCCAGAATGAATCAAAATAGCTTTTCGAGTTAGTTTAGTAATAATTGGACATGGTTCTAAGAGCAGTGAGTCCATGGATTATAATGATAAGATTTATATTCACAAGGATGGTGTGTTGTGTAGTTTCTGAAGGATTGCCATCACATTTATGCCTAATAAATATATTCTTAATAAATATTATAAGGCAGTATTAATTTACTAAGTGAGATGGAGGTTATGAGAAATAATTAAGTAAAATGATTTCAAAGCCCTCTGCAAACAAAGCAGGTTGTGTAAACAAACCTTCAAATTAGAATGGACCCATAGGCCTAGAGATGATGAAAAATGTGATCATAGCTAAAATTTCTGACACTAGGAAAGGAGAAAATGTCATTCATGCTATACTTTTTAAAAGTTCCTGAAACTTCTTACCATTGGCTACATCCTTAATCTAACATAGCTAAAAAAGCTTTGTGGAAATCTTATGGATTTGTTAAATGGTTAATAAACAGAGAGGTTAGAAACACGTAGAGCAAACTGATATAAATAATTATTAATTATTTGAAAAACCTGCTCCAGTGGATATGGAAATATATAAATATATTTGTAGAGGAAATAAATACCATACCAGTGTATTATATATATACATATTAATACATAATATGTATTATATATACATATTATAATATATGTATATATATATATTGTATATGTATATACATATATACATATATACATATATAATACACTGGTATGGCGAACTAGCATCTTAAACAAATAATTTAAGCATTTATCTAATGATGTAACTAGTGAATTTCAGTCCCTTAAACTTACCTTTTCTCTACAAAAAAACACTATATATTGAGGATATAAGTATGTGATATTTAAGCTCTTAATTAGCACAATAAATGAAAACCTCTTAGAAAAGGAAGTGATCTTAAAAACCATCTAGCCTAAACCCTTTATTTTATAGATGAGGAAATTCTATAGCCAAAGAGACTTGGCCAAGATTTTAACAGTGACAGAATTAAGATTTGAACTCTGGTGTCCTATCTTCTAAGTCATTACTTTTTCCACATAACAGCAGAAAACAGAACATTTAAAATAATTTTATTCCACTGAAGACCAACGTAACAAGAAGGCAGGTAAGAAGTCAACAAAACCAAACCATCACGTTTGAACATAGCTTGAAATTTCTTTTTTTAATTCCTACTTTTTGTTGTTGTTGTTATATCGATGGCAATATCTCTTCAGGACTCATATATTTATTTTTCTTTGCCATTTTAATTTCAGTGAAATTTAAATATGTCTGTAGTATATATACAAACTGAAGCTTTTATTTTAGATTATCTGTGCTTTTAGTATTACTAGAAAGATTGCATGAGATATTTAATTCAGTCCAATAAACATGAATTGAATGATCTTCTTCCATGAGAAGTACATAAAGGCTCATAGATATTAAAAATATTTGTAGATTGTTAAAGGTACCATGCAATATACTTAGATCATTCTTTGCTTTCTCTCATCTTGCACACTTGATCTGTCACCAAACCCTGTTCGTTTCACCTCTTAAAATATGCCAACATGTGCCTCTCCTTAGAGTATCCCCATTCAGGCCATATCATCTCTGGGCTGACTTTTACGAGTCTCCTAACTAGCCACTCATCTCTGCCCTCCTTAATCCCATGCAGAGCAGCTGTCTTGATATTACCAGATTATTTTTCTAAATTTTCATTCACTACATGGCCTAAAACCTGTCATTTGTTCCTCATTATTGGCAAACTAAATTTCTAGCTTCGTTGCACCCACTTACAACATTCTTTGCTTCTTTAACCCTATGTTCTACTCTTTTCTCTAACCTAATCCCTGTACCTAACACCCTAGCCACACCCCCAGTCTCTGTTCTTGTGGTCTTTTCTACTTCCTCTCCAGTTCCCCCTCCTCCTCACACCCACCAAGGAGTCCAGCCAACACCTTCATCTTCAAGACGCACTTCTTCCTCTATGCTCATTTGATAGAATTGCCTTATTTTTTTTCTCAATATATATAAGTTCAGAGACCTATTTTCTTGTCTATATACCCCCATCACCTTGCACTTTGAGGTGCTCAAAGGCAGTTGACCTTCATTATTTGTAGATTCCGTATTTGAAAATTCCCTTACTCCCTAGAATTTATTTGAAATTCCCAAATAAATACTTAGAGTACTTTCCTGATCATTCACAGACATGCACAGAGTGGCAAAAAGTTTGAGTCACTTGAATTGCAGATTCCCTTTTTAAACAAGATGACATTCTGCCTTGTTTCAGCTCTCAAACTGTAAACGAATGTCCATTGAAAAGTGTATTTAGTGGCCCCTTTTTTTACATATCTATACATTTTGATGGTGATTTTCTTGTTTAAAATGACCCCCAAAATCATGCTGAATGGTTGTCTGTTGTCCTAAATGCAAGAAGGCTGTGATGTACCTTAATGGAAAAAATATATGTGTTAAATAAGTTTTTTAAGGCATGATTTATAGTGTTGTTGGCCATGAATTAAATGCTAAGGAATCAAGAATACACACACACACACACACACACACACACACACACACATATGTATAAATTGATATCTTTAAACAAGAACACACATGGAATAAAGTTATGTATTGAATAGTTGATGGAAACGTTGTGCTCAGAGGCTCATAGGAACTTAACCCTGTTTTCTCCTAGGAGCAGTGATTCAGTATTTGCTATTGCAGTGTTTGTTTTGCAATGACTTTTTAGAACATAGCTATTGTAAATAATGAGAATTAATTCTAATATTAAGGTGGAAGTCCAAATGAATATATCAGTTGCATTCATAGATTTCCTTCCCCCTCAAGTTTATTGGTTCTTCAGGGGACAGAACTTCATTTCCACAGTCTCAAAGAAGAAATATGTTTAAACTCCTTTTTGGAAATAAGAGTAGTTTACATGTTCTCAGATTAAGTACTAAGGCACACTTGTCATTTAGCATGGAATATAGGAAGAGAAAGGAGTCAGGTTTTAAAGACCTGGTTCAAGCTCTGGCTTTTTCCCTCTTGAAGAAATAATTTCTTATGATCATTTAATTGTTCACAAAATGAATGTGAATAATACCCACCCTGCCCACCTCACCAGTTGTGGAGAGGAAAGAGTGAAGAAAGAGTGAAATAATGGATTTGAAAAGAATCTGCAATTTTTAACTATGTTGCACAGATTTGGAGATAATATTATTACAATATATTTACAGCTTGACTTGAGTGAATCAGATCCACTTTCTGCTTCAGCAACTTCTTTTCCAACTTTGGCCATTTCCCTACCTTCATCATTCTCTTTATGGCATTTCATTTACACTCTCTACTTAGGAAGACTCACAGAAACAATACTTCATTAAACATTTTGTATGTAATATAAAAAATTTGCTTCAATTCATATTTACAGGCTGACTGACTGCCTTACAAATTTCTAGTGAGGTTCTACTATTATCTTAACCTTTGACCTGGGTCCAACCACACAAAAAAGAACTGATAGATTAATCCAGTCATTAAATAATTATTGAACCTCTCCTCTGTGCCAGGCATGATAGTCACTGATGGAGATGCAATGATGATCAGAGAGAGAATAAAACTCCTGTCTTAATCTACAACAGGGTAATGAAGCAAATAGGACATGAAGGAGAGGACCACAGTTTTATGAAAACCTGTAACAAAGACCCCTTACCTAGAGGGTGGGTTTGAAGAAGATGATGGCCTGCTGAAGAAGTGATACATGATCTGAGATCAAAAGGATTAGTGGAAGTTAAATTAGTGAATGATGTTGGAATGGGGGTAGGAAAGAGTTATGACTTTACCAAATGGGTGTGTGGCCTGCACAAAGGTCCTGTGCCAGAATGGAGCATGGCACATTGAGGGAATTTAAATTAAATGGCTCTGACCAAAGAGCAGTAAGTATAGGGAAGATTGATAGGAGATGAGGCTGAAGATACAGGAGGAAATAATAGACACTGAGAGACTCAAAGACAATGTTGATGGTTAGGATCATTACCTTATAAGCAGTAGGAGGCCATTCAGGGATTTTTATATATTTTATTTTTTTTAATTAAATTTATAAGGATAATATTGATTATAAACATTATATAATTTTCAGGTGTACAAGATTCTAATTTGATATCTGTGTAATCTCAGATACTATCTGAGATTGTGTGCTCACTATCTGAAGTCTAGTTACCTTCTGTTGTGCTCACTATCTAAAGTCTAGTTGCCTTCTGTTACCATATATTTGAACCCCTTTACCTACTTCACCCTCCCCAACCTGAATGGGAGAAGATATTTGCAAATGATACTTCTAGTTAAGGGGTATATTGAAAATATATAAAGAACTCATTCAGGGATTTTAAACATGGGAGCATATTTGAGTTCTGAAATGATTACTCGGCTTCCAGTGTGGAGAATGGATTGTAAAGGGGTGAGATTAGCCAAGGGGGTGACCTAGGTAGATCCCACACAGGAGCTGCATAATCATCCAAGAAATTACTAAGTGTGTGAAGATTTGCTGTAAAATGTATAAACATTTAAGAAGTACATGGTTTAAATACATTAAATTTCTTCTCGTTAATTTTAAAGGCTGAGTTTTTTCTTAGTAATTATTACTTTCATAGTGATGCTATAAATTTTGTAATAATGCTCATAGACAAGTAGATATTTTTGGATAAAAAAAGGTTGCTTTCTTGCCAGTAAAATTTTTGATAATTTCACTTTTTAAAGAAGGACTAGCTAAGTACTTTAAGAATTTAAAATTTGTGGCTTCTTTTAGTTATAATAGTGAATATGCTAAGTTGCTTTTTGGAAAAAGAACTTAGTCTGCTGAGCCTGGGACAATGGAGGGAGATGGGCTTGTTTAAAGACAGCAAGAATAAAATCTCCTATCAACCCTTATAAGATATTAGTCATGAACTTTCTAGTTAAAAAGAAAATTTTAGGAGTGGAGTGAGGAAAATGAGCCAGCCAAAGTTTAAACAGGCTAAAATATCCTATTAGTGGATGAAGTCACTGGGTTGGCATTCCAGATGTTGGCGACCACTTCTGGCTTGTAATCCCAGAAAATTGTTCAATAATGAAAGGAATTGTTTAGAAGGAATGATCTTAGTTATATGTTGTATGAAGTTTTTTAAATAAGGTATCAATTTTAAATGAGTAGGGAAATGCAGAGAAACTGAAACATGCTTCTTTCAATATTCCCAACCTCTTTTGGCAGATTATAACCTCTGTGCTGTGCTCTCTTACCTTCCTCTCTCTACTATGTGCACTGAGGAAGCAGGGTGAACCAGATGTCTGTTGTAGCTGTGGCTCCTTTACTGCTTGAACTTCTTCACAGCTCTTCTTGTGGTCCTTAAGTCCTACTGAGAGGAGGGCTTTCCTGTCAGATAGATTGCTTTGTTCTAGAGTGGAATGGCTAGGACTGGTAATCGGGAGTTCAGTGGCATTTAGGGTCCTAATGCCCTCGTCTGGGATAAGGGGGTATGGCCACTCTTCCAGGCTCTGTCAAGGGATTAAGTTTCTCTTCCAGTCTTAACTACTGTCCTGCTTCTGTTTCAACTCTCAACAGGGTAGAGGCTCATCTAGCTTTTGTAGTCTCACTTTTAAATCAGTATCATTTTTACAAAGCTTCACCTTAAGTTTGATAAATTAACTTTAGACGTGAGACGCTGCATATCTGGTAGAAAAATGGTTTGTATAAAACTGTATAGTCCTCATTGTACAGAACATGAAGAAAGATATGGATGAAGCTTCTTGCCTATAATCGTTGTAATAAAGAGCTTAGAATGTGGTCCTATTATTTGAATTTTCCCTGCTTTATGGTACTTTGTCTAGTACTGTGATACAGAATAGTTTTAGAGTACTGGAAATTCACTTGTTTTTGTGCAAAGTGAAGCTTAGATCTTTTAAGGAAAAAATATATACAAAGGCGAGAAAATTACAATATTAAATATACAAAAGCATTCAGTTTTTCTATACTGTGTGAAAACAAATGGATAAATTTTATTATTTTATTATTAACTGTAAGAAAAAAGTTAAGTAATGAAAGTGGCTAAAACATTAAAATATCACTTCTCTCTGTTTACAACAAATAGATCTTTCTATTAAGTCTTCATTCGTTCATTTATTGCTTTGTGGCCTTCTCAGAAGGAAAGCTTTTGGCTAATGCACTTATATTATTTGGAAGATATTTATAAGCTCTATTCTTTCTAGCATCTGAGTTAAATGATAAATTATGTTTTTATCATAACTACTATTGTAAAAAATTTTTCTAGCACATACTTCTGAACAACAAAGAGTTATTACAGCATCCTTGTGAAATTTCTAGCAATTATTATTTTTTTTAAAAAAATGAACTAGTTAAGTCAAATTTATCTTTTTAAATTAAATTTTTAGGATGATATTGGTTAATAAAATTATATAGATTTCAAGTGTACAATTCGATAATTCATTATCTTGTATGTTGCACTGTGTGTTCACCACCCAAAGTCCAGTCTACCGTTACCATGTAGTTCACTCTCTTTACCCTTATCTACCTCCTCACTCCCCATTCTCTCTGGCAACCATTAAACTGTTGTCTTTGTCTATGAGTTTTCGTTTGTTTTTTTGTCTTGTTCATTTGTTCCTTTTGGTTTTACATCCCACATATGAGTGAAATCATATGGTTCTCAACTTTTTTTCGTCTTGTTTCTCTTAGCATGATTATCTCAGGATCCATCCATGTTGTCACAAATGGCAGTATATCATCTTTCCTTCTAATTGAGTAGTACTCCATCGTATATACATTTTCCAAATTTATCTTTAATAGAAAACTAACCTCTATTCTCAATTCTACATAGGAGACCTAGTGTTAAGTCTGCCGTTATAATATGAATATGTATTTTCTCTCTCTTTTAGATCCCATGTGTTCTTTCCTCCTAGCATGTCAAACTACCATTAACAATGCAATAACAGAAACCAGACTTTGAATACTGACTTAGTTAGTAATCCCACCTCATGTACTCTCTTACTCAGTGTTCCTATTCACATGGCTATTATTGCACTTATCTCATTAAAACTACATTTATTGTTTGTCTAGATTTCGCCATCTTCCAGGCTCAATATTGTTGACTCCTAAAGATAGAATTTAAAAAATATTTATTTATTTACTTTTATATACTTTATTCTAGGCACACTATCTTGGGTATACTAAACCCTAGAATATTTAGTAAAGGAGGGCCATAAGAGATAGGAGGGAGAGAGAGAGAGAAGAAAGGAAAGAAAAAGAAATGAAGACAAGTAGAGAAGAGCTATAGAAGAGAGAAAAGAATGGAAGTATATACCACTTACTAGCTATAAGGATGTTTGCCTGAACCTCAGTTTTCTTATCAGTAAAATGGGGGACTGATACCTACCTTCTGTGGTTAATCAGAGGTTACCTACGAGAACATTTATAGAATATATGTACTATGGTTAATTACAGCACTTTCTTCTCAGTCCTTCCCTTTGAAAAATACTATTCTTCCTCTAGAAGTCTTCCCCAAGTAATCCTGCCCAGTCAAGTTTGGAAATTTCAAGGCCTCAGAATATAGATATACAGGTTATATTACATTAAGCTAAATTTTAATATTTTCTTGATGGCTTCCTTTTGATCTTTTCACAAGGACCACATGGTGTGATGGAGCCACCTATTTCCATCTCAGGATCAATGGCATCCTATTGGTAGCTTGAAATTGACAACTATGTTTTGGAAATTGAGAAACATGTTTTCTCCCCAGAGATGAGGAGTTAGATGTTTACCGTCACAGCATTGCTTTTGTCCCTCCTGTTCTATTCTGTTAGGTGGCTGTTGGGAAAGCAATGTGTGACTATTTGTGACTTTCTCCTATGGTAAGTCAACACTTATAAATAGTGACAACATTGTTTTGATTAGAAGCCATTAAAAATGAAAAACAAATATGGTAAAGGCAAAGACAAACAATTCAAGGAGAAATATACAGTCGTTGCTGGTCTCAGAAATATCTGCCTTTGTAGCCAATTTACAATATAGGTTTCTAATTTTAAAGCACGTTGTAGACTTATTAAGGATGACTTACCTTTTATAATGTCCTGTAATGTTATGACCGTATTATTAAATATTTATGAATATCTTATTTTTTCTTTGATCTACTCATTCTTTCGAATAATCCATTTTTACCTATCTTAGTACTTTACATTAAACAAAGGCTAACTCAAACATTCTTATCAAGCGTGTATGCAGTCTTTGACTCACCAATATGAACTGTTAAAAATGTCTTTTACATTTCCAGTTATTTGTGGATAAGATAGTTTTATTGCTTCTCCTACAGAAAGATAGATGAAATATGTATTTCTCTTTATTCCTTGAGGGCCTTTTAATAATAGAAAAGTAGTAGGCTAGTTACTAATGAATCCTAAAAATTTCCTGCTAATTAAAACAAAACATAAAAGATTATTAAATTCAGCATCCTTGCCTCTACTTTCATATGTATAATACTTTAGAGTTTACACAGACCTTAAATAGAATAGCAATGATACCACTTTTTAAGCATTTACTAGGTGTTGGTTTTGGGTAAAGTGCTATATATATTTTATTATCATTTTATCTTAATGACCTTAGGAGATTTCTAGACCTAATATCATTATCTTTTCTATTTTATAGATAAGAAAACTGAGGATTAAGGCCATTATTATTTGCTGAGTAATCTAGTTACTAGATTTACAAAACTACTAGACATGCCCTTTGCTTTTGTATAGGAAACTAAATTAATGTGTTTTGTTCTACTTCTTTGTAGTTGTGTGATTTTGCACAAGCCATTTAACTATCTTTGCCTTTCTTTTCGTATTAGAAGGATAATGATTCAACCTCATAGACCTCTTGTGACTATTAAATGTAATAACATGTGTACAGTGCTCACTAACTAGAAGTGATGAACATGAGCTTTCTACTCTTGTTCTTGTGATAGCTGCTGTTATAAGAAAGTTTTACAATAGCATCCTTCCTTTCTCATTTTAGTTCTTAACTATCCACTTACGTGTATTTTAATTGACTGAAGGAAGTTAGGTTGTAGTAACAATTGTTTTATGTTTTACATTTTGGAAACATACCCTAAGGTGACCCCCAAAGGGTCATGGCCCACCACCCTTGAGCAGTGGGTGAAAGTTGAGTCTTGTTTCTAGAAAATAGAATTTGGCAAAGTTGACAAGATGTCTCTCCTGTGGACATGTTGTGTTATGTTGTAAGGCTTTGTCTGATTAAATGGGAGTGCCAGACTCTCCTGCTAGCCCTGAGGAAGTGAGCTGACATGTTGTGAAAGGCCAGTGGAGAAGGCCTCATGGAATGGAAGTGCTAATGGCATCCTGAAGCTGAGAGCGGTCCTCAGATGACATCCAACAAGTAGATAGGGACCTCAGGAACTAGATGTTGCCTACTACCACTTGAATTAGGAAGAGACACCAAGTTTCAGAAATAAATGCAGCCTGGCTGACACCATAATTCCAGCCTTGTGAGAGCCTGAGGGGAGGATGTCATCTGCTGTACCTGGAATCCTGACCCCGAGAAACTGCCATATCATATGTGTGTATTGTTTTAAACCACATTTATTACCTTATTTGTGGTAATTTGTTACACAGCAGTAGATAACTAATACACACATCTATTCAAGTTTCTGAATATCTATCTAACTTTGACCCATTTTTCCCACATTAATATATTAAGGTATATCTTACATTTAATTTGTAATTAGAGCCAAATAAAAACTAGTTTCTCAAGTTTTTAAAGGACTAGTAATACTTTTTAATTATCAACAGATTTAAAATATGAGTGAAATTGCAGATATAAAACAGACCCTTTTTTTGGTCTACAACCGTGCCACTCTGTACACGCCCGATCTCTTCTGATCTTGGAAGCTAAGCAGGGTTGGGCCTGGTTAGTACTTGGATGGGAGACCACCTAGGAAGACCTGTTCTGTAGGTGTAAAAAAAACCAAAAAACAAAAAACACCTTTTAGATTTAAAAAGATGTTAGAGCTAGTCTAACTCTTTTATTTTATAGAGAAATAAATTTATAAGAAAATTCATGAGAAAATTGAATCACCTTTATACTATATTTCATTATCTCTATACATTTTGAAATTTTCACTGAGATTTTTCTCAGATTGTCCTGAAAGAGGTCTTTAATTTATATAAATATTTCTTATATTGTTTATTTATAGGTGAGGAAATGCCTAAAGTTGCATTGTACCAGTACAAAGAGAATACATTCATATTTGGCCTGAATCATCCCATACCCCTTATAGAAGATCAGTAGTCAGAGTGGAGATAGGCCTGGAGGTAGCCAAGAGTCACCCAATGTCCACTGACGGTCCCGTTAGTCATGCCATCTCTCTTCTTAAGGGCTACCAATAGATTGGCTTTTGACTTTGGATTGGGGGACCCAAGTTTAATAATTCTACTTATGTGTGGGCTGCAGAGGATACAAGATTTAAGTGAGTCAATGATTCATTGTGTCTATCGAATAAGTAAAAACTCTACACCATGCTATTTAAGGTCTTTCCTCAGTGATCTGGCCTTGTTTATTGCTTTAGCTCTGTGAACCTCTGCTCCAGACTCAAACTTTCTTTTCAAGGGAATCTGGCCTTATCATGCTCATCTCTGAGTTTTGTTTGCATAACTCACTAGGAGTTTGAACTCCACTCTTCCTTCAGGCAAGGAAGCTCAAGTCCTCTATCTTTTCAATGCTCATCTCAACACACTGGAATTGTTCCCTTTGGTTTGGTAGAGCTGAAATTACACATACACACATTCTCATACACTCATATTCTTATTTCCCTAAATAGTCAATATTTTCCTTGAATCTAGAGAAGAGTATTATATACCAATTTCAATCCTCCACAGTATGTAGTATTGTACCTTGATAGATATTAAGTTGATGTTTGTTAACTGATTAATTAATTGGTTAGTGTGGATAAGGAAGTGGGTAATGGATATAATCAGAGGAATGATAACAGGAACTTATTACAGTTGATGGGAACTGGGGAGTTGATAATGGCTATAATTAGAGACCTAATAACTGGAGCATATCAGGAAGGGGATGCTCATGGGAAGATAAGGCCACAGGGAATAAAGAAGAAGAGGCAATGAGACTGAGTAGCTAAAGGAAAATCCATACAGTGGCACAGGGCATTATGGTTTTGCAATTGGGAGAGTTGCATAATTCTCTGACAAACCTGAGAGCAGGAAAACATATTGTGGTTTACACAATTTGTTCCTTTCCTCACATCAGTGTGTGTGTGTGTGTGTGTGTGTGTGTGTGTGTGTGTGTGTGTGTGACTGTAATGTCCTTGAGATATATTCCATCTAGATTTTAGAGCATTTTCTCCTCCTCCTGAGTAACCCACCTCTTGGTTTTCAGCCCCAGAGTGTTAATTTGCAAGATAATGAAGAAATCTATATATGTATTTTTCAAGCACACCTATCTGGAATGAAATTATTTAAATCTGAAACTGAGTATCTCTAATTTAAACTATGTTGATTGTTAAGTGTTTAATTATATTAAGCAAGTATAGTGAAGATGTCAAAGTAATTAAAATGGCGTGAAAACCAGGACAGTATGCAAGAGGCTGCACATTCCCTTTATTGAGAATCTGGTTTTTTTTAATTAATGAATTATTTTATGGTGACATTGGTTAATGAAATTTTATAAGTTTCAGCTGTACATTTTAACAGTAAGGCATATATATATTTATATTGTATGTTCACCTCCCATAGTTAGATTTCTTTCTCTCACCACATATTTGACCCCTTTTACCTCATTTACCTTTTTGACAAAAAACTTTCCTTTCCTTTTGAACTTTATGGTTTTTTTCCCCTTTTCCTAATTGAAAAGACCTTCCTTGTTCTCTTTTTCACTCCACTGGTAAGAGTTATCATTCTGTTTTTAACTCAAAATTGTAGGATCATTTGAAACAGTGTCCCACCCTCTAAGCCCTCCAAGTTGGATGTCAGTGGAGACTTAATAAGAATTCTTTGTTTTCTCATCATCTAAGTCACCAATTAAAATGTCAGCTCTAACAGGCCCCAAATACCATTGCTAGATGTCCCTTAGTGAATTAATAACTCTAGCAGAGCTACATACATCTGTCCTGCCTTTACAGGACAGTGCCTGAAATATACTCAAGGGATATTGGTAAATTTTATCTTTTCTCAGTTTCATATAGCTTTTTTTGTTGAGACCTATAATTGTCACAAGCATGCACATTTATGTATCAGAAATACTCTATGACTTTTTTATTTATCATATAGCCTTGTGTAATAATGTATATTAAAGAGCTCATCAACCCAAACACTCTGAGCTACTTAAAACTCTTTAAAGTTGATATAAACATATGCTTATCTTTATTAATTGTCTAGATAAAGTACAGACGGATGTATAAGCTATAAGACCTTGGATTAGTTTTCTAGCCTCTAAGATTCTCATCTGTATAATGGGTATGATGGCATTTACCTCATAAGATTGTTAGGTGGATTAAGTGAGGCAATAATTGCAAACTGCTTAGAATAGCCTGGCATATATGCATACTATATAAGTTTTAGTTATTATCATTTGGTGATTTTATGTAGTCATTATTAATGTGACATCATTCTTAGGCCTGTGTTTGTCTATTGAGTCATAATTTACATTCAGTAAAATGCACAATTTTAAGAGTGCAGTGTCCAGTTAGATGCCTTTGACAACTGTGTATACTTGTGTTATTTACATTTTAGTTAAGATATAAAACATTTATGTCACACCAGAAAGTTCCTTGTGCCCCTTTGCTGTCAATATCCTTTCTCCCAGAGGAAAAAAAAATTATTCTTCTTTCTAATTATTCTTCTTTCTAATCACCTAAAGATTAGTTTTGCTGTTATAGAACTCCAGATGAATGGGATCACAGAGCATGCACTCTTTTATATCTTGCTTCTCTTCTGCATTGTAGTTTTGACATTCACCCATGTTGCTGCATTTGTCAGTAGTTCAGTCCTTCTCATTGTTGAAGGTTATTGCAGTATATGAATATGTAACTTGTGTATTCATTCTCCTATTGATGAATACTTGGGTTGTATATAGTTTGGGAGCTCTAATGAATGAAATTGCAGTGCATATTCTTATATAAATCTTTTCGTGGATACATATTTCCTTTCTTTTTGGTACCACCTAGGAATGAAATCACTGGATATAGGTTAACTGCATGTTAGCTTTTCAAGAAAGTAACAGTTTACAAGATGGTATTTTCCCATTTTTATATTCTCACCAGCAATGTATGAGATTCCCAGTTGCTCCATGGTCTCGTTGACCTCATTCTGCCATTTCGGCCATGCCAGCGAGCATGAAGGGGACCACATAATAGTTTTCATTTCCATTTCTTCATTGATTAATGATGAAGAGCTTGTTTTCATGTTCTTATTGGCCATTCACACATCTTCCTTTGTGAAGTGTCGATTCAAGTATTTTGCCACTTTAATTTGTTTTTATTATTGATTATTCTTATGTGATTTGAATACTTATATAACAATTAAATTCTTTGTGTACACATAGCACATTTATTTTGTATTTATTCTATCTGTCAAAGGAAGGAAATCACTGCCAAAGTGCTTTACTTATCCTCAAATAGATTCAGTAAAGTATCAATACCTTTGTTTCAGAGTTTCACACCAAAACCAGAGCCAAAGCAGGTGTTGCTACCATCTGAGAGTGATAATCATTTGCAGATGCTACATATGGTATCACCAGTAACTCAGATTCTACATTACATAGCTCTCTACATTTTTACACTTTTGTGACTTACTCATTTCCTTTTACACTTGTTTTAATTTGTCTCTTCGAGGAGAAAAAAAATCCCTGTGAGAATATAAGAATAATTAGTTTCTATGAATTGGATATTTGCAACAACTATTTGTTTAAAGTGGGGGGAGCAATTGTCTTTTTTGTGGGGGTGGTGCATTACCTTCTATGTACAATAATGTAGCTGTGAAATTTTAATGCTTTTATTAGCTTGTATCAGGGTCATTACAGTAGTGACAGCTAAGAAATGTTAATACATACTTAGAAAATGTGTTTGTTAATGGCTCTCAGGCAAAGACTGTGACAGAGCTGCCCTTAATTCCATAAACATAAGGCATATTAATCCCTTTAGTTGACAGGTGCTTAAATGGGCAGATTGGGTGAGTAATTGGGTTGTTCTTCTAATCCTTAGCTTTGAATATAAATGAGAAATATCTCGATGTTTTTATTTGTCTTCAGTAATGTCTTCTAATTGATTTATTTTAAAATGAACTGTTTCTGTACAATAGTGATTTCTTTCAGCATCTGTTGTTCATGTAAAGAGGAGTTGCAATTATAAAACATTTCTAAAAGTCTATACCTTTTAATACTCAACTTTTTTCCAGATTTTATGTAGAAGTCTGGTGATATCATCCTCCAATTATTTTATTTTAAATAACATTATTTTTTGGTGGGAGAGAAACTATTCCCTAGAAATAAGATGAATTCCTTTGGAGGCTGCTCAGTGCCTTATATGCCCCCAGGATACAATTTAGTGCGATGCTGTGTGACCCAAAATTTTTAAGATAGTTTCCAGAAGAGCCTTAATATGCTCTCAGGAGGAAGCACCTGTCCTGGAAAGACCCAGCTCAATATTCCTCTTTACTTGACAGTGAGAGAAATTAGTTAACATTTTAAAGAGTGGGTTGATATATTTCTAAACCTTTTGTTGCAGACACTCATCTGTCAGTATGATGAAGGATTGGGAAAAAAATAATAAGTGAGGATTATGTCATGAGAGGAATGGAAGATATTTTATAGAGCAATACAGGAAGAAAAGTTTGGAAGGAAAAATTGGGAAGCTCTTTAGTGCCAAATCAGGCCAACAAGTCAAGAAGCTCTCAAAAGGTCAGCACCTTAAAAATACCAACAATGCAGCCAACACCTCTCACTAGAGCCACAGTGAATTAAAGGACAGTAGATGCAAGGGGAAGAGAAGTCAGGTAATAAAAAGTGGTACTATATCCAGAGAGATGCAAGGGAAGAACATATCTTAGTAGCCAAATTTTGTATATGTATTTTTTCTTTTTCCTAAGTTTAGGGCTCTTTCTATATTTGATGTCCATGTACATCATCATTTGTACAAACATTTGAAAACTTAGTTCATAAAGATAGCTGTGTAAATTTTTAATTGATTAGCATTTGAAATGTTAGCATGTGTTAATTATTTCATTTTGGGGAGGATGAATGATATGAAGTATTGCTACATGTGGCAATGTGTTGTTACTGTATGTGGTCATGGCTGATGGGAACTCCTAGAGAGAAGGATCCATCTCTCTTCATTTTTGTACTGGCTGGATCTGACACCACACCGGGCTTCTAGTCACAAAGAACATCAGCTGATGGAATCAGATCTGATTCAGAAGCTTTTTAACTCTTGAGTACTTCTTAATAATTATCTTTTAAGACAGAATTCTTCAAACCCATTTTCTTAAATAGTAAGTACATCCACAGGGTTCTACATTTTCTACCTCTGTTGCTGGTATAAATTGCCTTTCTTATGCAAAAAAATTGCCTATAAAATAGCAAGACAGGAATTTTTGGAATGACTTCCCACTGGTGTTAAAAGGCCTGACAGTACAGAGAGAGACAAGTTTGGAAGAACAGTAGGACTTCAGAGGACTGTTCACATTTTTTTGCAAGTGCCTTTGGTGTGGTCGTTAGTTACTTTCTAAAGAGATAGAAATTCATAAGCTCTCAGGGGTAAGTTTAAATCAATTTATTTTCCAGCAAGAAAGGGTAACTTTAAACTTTGGAAACTGAGGGCAATAGAAAATACAATTCTCAAGTTTGTTCACTTATTTGAACTCAAGTTTGAACACTTTTTTCCCCAATTCACTTTTCAACTATGTGATTAATTTTTTTGAAATTTGTAATTCTTTTACTCTAGGTTCCTCATCTGTTTAAGGAGCTGGATGGAGTACCAATGGCATTATACTGTTGTGTTGATTTTGGATTAGTTCAGTTTAATTACAGTTTCAGCCCTTTTTAATCGGTTTTATATTTTTATTCAGACAATCTGTTATCACACATAGATAATTATGAACTCTTTAATATGAAAAATAACATAAAATATTCACCTAGTGCTTCGAAGAATATAAGACCTTGTTCTATTATTCTTAGGCTCAATGATACTGATTTCTTTCTTCTCAAATACTAGTGAATTCAACCATTACCTAGTCCTGTACATTTTACTTAGCTTCATGAAATTATTTTATAGTGCTTAGTTTGTTTTCATGTCTGTGAAAATACCAGTGGTATTCATTAGCTATAAACTGGAACACCAAAGTTCTGTGTGAATCCATCTTGCATTGGAACTTTGCAATTAACAGAATGTTTTAGCTATCATATGCATTGTTCACAACCAGGAAGCTGTTCAATGTAGACGAATCTAATAGTAAGGTAGGAACTGGATTTATATTTATTCTCAATTTTCTGTGGAAAGGCTTGATCTTTAAAAATGCAAGTGTTCTTTTCAGGTCAAAGAATTGTAAAATATAAAAGAGGAATCCTGAGACTTTATTTAAGTATAGCATATCATCATGCCTTGGGAGTGTGGAGAATGTAGATCTTTAAGTTACATGAAGGTGCATATCAGGTTTTTAGAATCTTTAATTGTCAGAAGTTACTGTTGAATAGGGTTTTGATTTGGCACAGTTCATACTCTTTTTTGAGCATGTCATGGAGGAAATCTCCTTTGTTCTCTTTTCATGTTGATTCATTAGGTCAACATTTATTAGGCATTTTCTGTAGACAGGATACATATATAACTGTACATTAGCATTTGTAATATTAAATGTTAAATATAGTTTTGTTATTTTTAATGAAAGCTGCATCCTAATAATTATCCCTTATTCAGCCTCTAGATATTTGCATTAACATTCTACAGTGTAGTGATTTATAAAAAAGTTATATAATTTATAGTGTTTGACTTTAAATCCAGGTAATGTTGAAATGGGTTTATTTGATATTTACCTCATAAGTTGTGATGATTAAATAAGCAAGAACAGATGAAGTGCCTGATATTGAACATATATTTGGAACTCAATAGATGATTATATTCTATACCCCATATCTGGCACAATATCTTACACGTACTCAAAATTACTTATTGAATAAATAAGTCAGTGCTTTGAGGTTCTGAAAACAAAATTGATTCTGAAACACCTGGCTGCGTAGGTTGTATTCAGTTTGGTAATCTGTTAAACATATCCTTGAGTAAAGCACTAATTACTTAAATCAATAAATAAGACTTTTGATGACCTAGCAAGATCAAGACACTGTGCTAGTTGCTGTGGGACATGTAAAGCATAATGAGAAATTGTCCTTGTCCTTATGGAATTTACATTACAATTATAGATGGGGATTATGACCCGAACATTTGAAAAGTGCAAAAATAGTGTTGAATTTGAGTAACAAGTGAAATGATAAAAGAAAATTACAAAATTCTAGTAAGTGATGGAGGTAAGAATTTTAGTAGTTAAATAAAATTTCAAACCTCAGGTTCAGAGAAGATTAGTAACTTAAAACTTCAACACTGATAATATTTGGGATTTTTACCATTGTTTTCAATACCAATAATGGTAAATATGTTCTATTCTCCAACCAATATTTATATTTCAAAGTTGATTGTGTATAAATAAAGTACAATATTTATGCTTCACTATGTGAAGACCAACATGGCCTAGTTTCATATACAAAAATGAATGAAAAAATATTTGCCAACCAGGAGTACATTGTATATTGGAGATGCAATATTACAAATTTATTCAACTAACATATCCTAAATGAGGAAAGAAACTGAGCATCATTGGTATGTAATCATTACTGAATAGATAGTAATTTGCTAGGGATGTAAAGGTGAAAAAGATAAAGCTCTGACCTTTAGGAGGAAAGAATATAAAGGGGATTGAGTGACAGGGAGACATGCAGATAATCATATTTGAGACATAAATCTTGTAATCGAAATTTGTGCAAATGTTCTTGGAGGCCAGAGGAATATGCCACCTGAGCTATATAAAAGAATGATGAAGAAAAACAAGACAAAACTGAGTAAACAATAATGACCTCTAATGGGGAAATCATGGAAAACTTCATGAAGGAGAAAGGAAATTATCTCAATGAATTCCCCAAATGAGTGATGTTTGCTCATATCTGACATATGCAGGGTCAGATTTTTATGGGGGATCCTAGACCCTAGAATACTCCATGCTGATATTCAGCCCCTCACACAGAGTCTGATTATAGCAGGTGTTAATAAATATTTGTTGAATAAATAAGTATTACATTTACATTGTGCATAACAAAAGCAAGCCGGGGTTAGAAAAATACTTAATAGCACTCCTATTTCTCATTTATCTTTGTATTCCCCATAGTGCATAGTGTCTCTTGCACATTGTAGGTGCTCCCGTGTTTGTTAAATTTATGACTCTTGGGTGGAGATTGTTGATAATTAGTCTTATGTGGTAAGTAAACATGTCAGAGTTTCCCTATGATGTATCAGAACATATGGTAAATTTCAAAAGTGTTTGTTATTGTGGTACTGGCATAAGATTCTGAGATATTAATCAATAAAAAATAAAACAATAAATAGGAACTTCTTTTTATTGAGTGCTTTTCACTTCCCATGTGCTGCAATAAGTGTTTCATATAAATCATCTCTAATCTTTAAAATGATCTGCAAGTAGATTTAGCTCTGTTTGCAGATAATGAAATTAGACATCAAGAAGTGAACTGACTTATTCAAGGACACAAAATCAGTAAGACCTGAAAACAAGTCTAGAAACGGAAAGCTCTAAAAGGATCGATTATACAAAAGTAAGTAGTCTATGAAAATATGGTCTTAAAAACAAGTATAGAAATAAAGGTTTAATTAATAAGTAGGAATGAAGTTAATTTTAGTGAAGAAAAAAGTTCCATTTCTACCACAAACAGCATATCAGTATAAATGCCAGATGGATTACAGTCAAATGTTTAAAGAGTTAAAAAAAAGAAAGAAAGAAAGAAAGAAAGAAAGACAGAAAGAAAGAAAAAATTATAAAAGCACCATAAGGCTAATATTTTCCTCATATTCATATATAGAAAGACATTCTGTATATAAAAGCAGTGAAGGAACGACAATGAAAATAATGATGATTTGACTACATAAATATTTATTGCTTCTATAAATCAAAAGTATCAAAAGATATCATGCACAAAGTTTTAAAGCAAATGGTAAATTGTTAAAAACAAAATACATCAGTACGTTAAAATCTATTATATTATATTATAATGCAATAATAAAAATCCAAATCTTAAAATTAAAAATGGGCAGAAGAAATGAACAAGTAATTTTCCAAATATAAATTAATAAGTATGTAAAAACATGTACAACCTTACTGATATTTAATAAAATTAAAATTAAAAAAGAATAAAGAATTAAAGCTATAATGTGATACCTCATACCTCATATTATCTATCAAACTGATAATGATTTTTTTTAAATGTCTTTTTCTGGAGGAGAAATTGTGGATAAAAACACTTGAATATACTATTTGGATATTTGTTGCAGTATTACCTTTAGTTGTAAAAAATTAGCTGCATTTAGATATAATATTTAATGATACAAGAGGTGCCTTGTAAGATTCTGTTTAATAAATAATACAGATAATAATATCACCTTGTTAAAATAGAAATATAGATATATAAAAAAATCTAGAAATAAATACATTAAATGCTAATCATGGTGGTCAAATATTAGTTATGTTATGAAGGTCATATTTTCCAAATTCACTATAATTAAGGAATGATTTGAAATAAAACTAATTCTGTGAGAAATGCTTTGCTACACAATTTGAAACTTGGTGCTCATAGCTAGTGATGAATTTCCAGATTAATTCTTCTACCTCACTTTCAGAGAATAAACAAACCATCATGGTGGGAGTTAAGCCAAAAAAAAAAAAAACTGAAAACAAAACAATCAAGCGAAGGCCAACTAGAGTTCAAGGGTAAACTGAGATGCATAGTAAGTTATTCTAGAACAAGCAAAAAAAATGTTTTATAGAAAGATCTACATGTTGATGATATTAACCATTTTCAAAATTTAATGAATAAAAGGCAAAAGATTTCATTTGGAGAAGAGTAGAAAACAAATCTCCCAAACATTCAGTGAAGGTTGTTACACAGCCATCTGGAACAGTGAGGAAGCTGTTTCTCCAGCATCCCCGTTGCCAGTTAGGGAACAGGTGGTTGCAGAGAAGAATGCTTCTAGCCAGAGACAGGACTCAGAGTTTTCATGGAAAATGTTTTAGGACTTAAACAGGCTGAAATGGGGAGAAGAACATCCTAAGGAAAGGAAAAGTATTTGTAAATGCTCAGGTAGGTGAAATAATATAGCAAATTCTGGGAATACAAGAATTGGTTAGACGGGAGCCAGAAAAGATTGTGGAGGAATGGAAAGAGTGAAAGGAGTGAACAAGGTCCAATTCCTGTATTGAACTGAGGTTTTTTCTTGTAAGATATGAGAACCAATTAAGGTTGTATAGAACAGGAGTGACACACTAAGATTTATGTTGTAGAAAGGCCACTTCACTACCAACCTGGAAGATGAATTGATGGGAAATCTGACTGGAGGCAGGACCATCCATTAGATATTGCAGAAATTGTAGTGAGAAATAATAAAGACGTTAACACAGGTGGTGGCAATGGGATGGATGGAAGATGAATTTGAAATGTAAAAGAGTGATAGAAACAATAGGATTGGATGAAAACTGAATAAGAGAGGTGTGAATGCAAGGAAAAATTAAGATGACTTGAAGTTTTGGCATTAGATCATACAGTAATTGTGGGACTCTTCATACAGATGGGAAATGTAGAAGGAGAAACAGATTCAGGAACAGAAAAGGTGGTGCACATGGTGCAAGCATAAGGTACCTTCTAAAGAGGTCCAGCAGTAGACTGCAAGGTCTGTGGGGCCCTGGAAGACAATCTGGATTGGAGATAAAGATTCCAAGTTGAAGGTGGAAGGACAGCATATCCTAGGGAGATGTTTTGTAAAGAAAAGAGGGTGGCTAATATAACTGTGAGAAAGATTGACATTTATAGAATAAGAAAGATTAAAAAAATTCTTGAATAGAAATGGTCAGGTGCAATGCCCAGAGAGCTAAGAGGAGAATCAAGAGAATCTATTATAGAAGTTATAAATAAGGGAAATTCTCTTATAAGAGTGTCAAAAGCCACAGAGAAAACATATGAGAAAAGTATTGGATGGTTTCAAACGAATCTCTTCCATACAGTAATTTATAGGCATTCAATAGAAATATATCCAGCACACTTTGAGATGGTTATTTTTCTATAGAAAATAAATTTCATTAAAACTTACAAATATACATTTTGGAATATGTATTTGCAAATGTATGTATATATGTATATATATTTTTTATCTTTTAAATTTATTTTTTATTAGTTTATAGAGTACATTGGTTGGATATTTATATAGTTTATAAAATAATTCCCCTAATTGCTCTTTCTCTACTCTGGCTCTCCACCTAGCCATTACATTAATGCCAATTGTGTATGTGTGTGTGTGTGTGTGTGTGTGTGTGTGTGTGTGTGTGTGTGTGTGAATATACATTTAAATATAAACCTTAGACATGTTTATTAAATAAACAATTGCATAAAGAAAGTAGAATGAAATATAAAGAGAACTCTCATGCAGTCTCCTCTCTTCTCATTTTTTTCCAAATCACTCTCTCTGTTACCTTCTATTTACTCCTGAGAGCAATAATATACTGCCTTTGTTTTAGGCTCAGAGAGTATGTCTGTCAATGCACTACAGACACATAGACACGTTAGCATGTTATGTGAGTCCTCTCTAATTTGAAGGGCCTTTTTGAATGGATGCTTTCTGTGTTTCACTCTCATTATCAGTTGACATTGTTTTTAACTGAAAAATGAGATTCTAGCCTTAAACTCAGTATTGTTTCATCTCTTCATGAATATTATTTATTGATTAGTCAAAATGTCTCTTAGATTTATGAATAACAGTACCTTGAACACTTCTGAAAACAATTTGGAAATAAGGTGAAAGGGTATACACAGTGTAAAATTTAACTGGTTAAAGCACCAATTTTATCTCTAGAATGAGCAGAAAATAAAGTGACCATTGCGGCATGAAGCACAGGCTTAGTAAATGTGGTCAGGGAAGAACACTGGGGGTGAAAGGGATAGAAAACCAGTGTATTATTTTATGCAATGTCAGTTAAGAATTTTTAAACTACCCATAAAGTCTTGCATAATATTAAGTTTGAAAATTTACAGAGGATATTGCAGCAAAATTGTTTTCAGTAGAAATTTTTACTATTTAATTTTAACAGCATTCAGGTATTCCCTACATGTCTGGTTTTGTTTTAGTTCTCAAATCCTTCCTGAATTTGCTTAGGTTGCAGCTGAGCAAATAATATTATATTTGGTGGATATGGAAGGTTTAAATATATGTCATGTGATAATTGTTATGATTTGTTTTGGGGGTCTAAAACCATCTCCTAGGATTTGCAAACATCATCGGTCTAAAACTTTATCAGCTAGTGTGCTTAATTCAGTTGTCCTGTCAATAATTTTGATTACTGTTGCTGTTTATCATTCGACTTAGCAAAATCCATGGTGGAATTCCTTTCTTTCTATAGCTAGTTTTTGATGAGATGAAAAATATACCATTAGAACTTGGGTTTTAATTATGAATGCATGTCTTGTTTGCAGTTATGTTAAACACAAGCAACAAAATGTTCATAAATTGAACTGGGCTATAGCCAAATTTCGTTCAGAGGATGGCAAAGTCAAAACTAAGACAGAGACTTTAAATGTCTCTTTAAACCTATATGGTGAGTTTTGCTGATCTTGTTAGAGTTCTAAAACTCTTGACAAAAGGCCTTATGTAGTCATAATAATGTATTTTAGGAGATAAATTAAAAAAATAAAATAACAGGTGGGATTTATTTGAGGGATGAAAGGATTTAATACTGGCAAGTCAATCAATGCGATATGCTACATTAACAAAGGATAAAAATCATATGATCACCTCAATAGATGCAAGAAAAGAATTTGACAAATGCAAATTTATTTATGATAAAAGCTCTCAACAAAGTATGTATAGAGGGAACATGCCTCAACATAAGGACCATATATGACAAACCCACAGCTAACATTATACTCTATGGTTGAAAGCTGAAAGCTTTTTCTCAAAGATATGAAATAAGAAAGGATACCCACTCTCATCACTTTTATTTGACATAGTACTGGAAGTCCTAGGCACAACAGTCAGACAAGAAAAGGGAATAAAAGGCATCCAAATTGGAGAGGAAGAGGTAAAACTGTCACTGTTTGCACATGACATGATACTTTGTATGGAAAACCCTAACAATTCCACTGAAAAGCTATTATAACTAATAAATGAATTTGGTAAAGTTGCAGGATACGAAGTTAATGTACAGAAATATGTTGTGTTTCTATACTCTAATAATGAACAATTAGAAAAAGAAATAAGAAAATGATCCCATTTGTAATTGCATCAAAAAATAATAACATACCTAGGAATTAATTTAACCAAGGAAGTAAAACAGCTATACTTGGAAAATGTAAGACTCTGAAGAAAGAAATTGAAGAAGTGACAAATAAATGAAAGAATATACTGTGCTCATAGGCTGGAGGAATTAATATTGTTAAATTATATACTATACTACTCAAAGCAATCTACAGATTCAATGCAATCCCTATTAAAATATCAATGGCATTTTTTACAGAACTGGCGATTTTTTTTATAGAACTGGCATATTTTAAAGAACTAGCAATTTACAATGGCAATTTTTATAGAACAAGTAATACTAAAATTTATATGAAATCACAAGACCCCGAATAAGCAAAGAAAGCTTGAGAAAGGAGAACAAAGTTGGAAGTATCATGCTCCCTGATTTCAAACTATACTACAGAGCTACAGTAATCAAAACAGAATGACACTGGCAGAAAAACAGACACACAGATCAATGAAGCAGAATAGAGAGCCCATAAGTAAACCCATGCTTATGTGGTCAGTTAATCTACTGCAGAGGGAACAGGAATATACAATGGGTAAAAGACAGTCTCTTCAATAAACGGTGCTGGAAAAACTGGACAGATACATGCAGAAGATGAAACTGGACTGCTTTTTCACACCATATAAAAATCACTCAAAATGCGTTAAAGACTTAAATGTAAGACCTGAAACCATAACACTCCTAGAAGGAAACATAGGCAGTAAAGTCTTTGACACTGGTCTTAAGATGCAATATCTTTTTGAATATGTCTCCTAGGCAAGGGCAACAAAAATTAAACAAATGAGACTACATCAAACTAAAAAGCTTTTGCACAGCAAAGGAAACCATTACAAAACAAAAGGCAACCTACAAAAGATATTTGCAAACGATATATCTGATAAGACTTAATAGCCAAAAAATATTTTAAAAAACTCATACAGCTCAATATAAAAAAAATCAGATTAAAAAATGACCAAAGGACCTGAATAGACATTTCTCCAAAGAAGACATACAGATGGCAAACAGATACATGAAAAAATACACGAGATCCCAAATCATCAGAGAATTTCAAATCAAAACCACAATGAAATATCACCTTCTTGTGGAATAAATATGGGCCAATTTTCATTTTGCATAAATATGACTCTTAAGTTTTCAAAAAAATGGTATAAGAATTTTATAAGAAGTTATAGAGCCTTTCTTAGAACTGTGATATTTGAGTAAGACATTAAACTCTCCATCTCTTTAAAAAAATAAAAATAAAAATATATTTTGAAGAGTCAACATATGTTGTTTTTCTTAACTTAGCCTCCATAGTTATAATAATTAACTACTCTGAAAAAGTAGATTTAAAAATAGTACATTTTACACATAATAAAAAATTCTGGCTAGGATATTGCTGTCTTACAATTATGGTTCTTTAGGGAATGAGATGACCTGCTCAACCATTTTGAATCTTCTCAGTGTATCATTAATCAGAAAATTACGGTTCCTGAGGGAAGTTGTCTGGGAACACGGTGTTCAGTACAGATGGGGTGGGAGCAGATGAGGAGGGGGAGGGAGGTAGAGTCATCTTACTCTTTCCCTGGAAATCTCAGGAATTAGTGAGGAGCCTCTAAGTCGTGTTGATGAAAAGGACACAGTATAACACAACCCTTAAGCCTGTCAAAGCCCAGTTATGCACTTCCACTATTTTCTTGCTAAGCTACAGCAATTTTCATTGCCTTTTGAAGGAAAGGAAAAATAAAGTGCTCTGCTTTTATTTGGAATGAAGGGCACAGCATTTCTGAACTCTGTCTTTGCTGATTCTGCTTAATGAAGCAGCTTAGGCACCATGTGACTGGAATAGCCAAAGTTTTGGGAAATAAGAACAGCTTGCATAGCTGTTGAGAGGTGCATATTGGCAGAGAAGACCTTTGATTGGCTTTAGAAAATAATGGTTGGTGTTCTCTGTGGATCTTGCAAGAGAATCCTACTGAAAAAAGACATGTTTCATTTATGTCACTTCCTTCTGTTACTGGCAGCCCGGCAAATGATCTGGAACAGGTGGGCATACCAATAAGCAAAGAATGTGCTTTATAGCCTGTCATACTCCACTTATCTTATTCTGATGAAGATATATAAAGGGAAGATCACATTTACTTGATCTTGTGTTAGGAATCTGTAAAGCACTAACAAAAGATACAATTTCTCTTTGGTAAGTTAGTTGACTATTAAAATTGAGAATAATTTTCTTGCAGTTTTACAGTATAGTTTTTCATCGATGGCAGTCATCATTTGGGGCAGGAAAGGGAGAAGCAGTCTATCAAAAACAGATAAAGAAAAGCCACACCACAGCCTGCTGTTTCTGCTATTTTGGATGATAGAGCTTGTGCGCAAATGAAATCATGACAGATTCATTTATATAAAATGGCCATTGCTGATCTCCTTGCCAGAAACTAGATTGCTTTTTTATTTAGGAGATTTGCAGAGCAGTCCTTAGCTTTTTTAGTTAGTGGCAAAATGGCACCGGCCAAACTGCCTCTTCTTATCCAGTTGGTGTTGCCAGTATCTTGGGATGCATGTGTTAAATCTATTAGCAGTTAATTGAAAAAATATTTTTCTGTTTAAATTCTTTTAGTTATATGCATAGTTGAATTGGGGTTCACCCCATTAGCCCAATACTAAGATTAATAGCTTCAGTGATATAAATTTTGTAGTCAATAAGAGTGTTATGAATAAAAATACATCAAAAACATCTTATGGATTTTTTTTTAATTAATGGTATTGATCATCTCTGAAATGAAGTATTTTCATTGCTGTTTATACAAGCCAAATTTATCGAGCAACTGAATTCAATAAATTGACTGATTGGAGAACATAAAGGTAATAGGTAGGCACAAAGAAGAATCCTTTCTTAGAACATTAAACTAGCGAAGTGTTCTTTTTGGATAGCACATTTGAGAAATTCTACTGTCCCTTAGAGAGGACCTTCCTACCTGCTTATCACCAGAAGATGAGGTAACTTTTCTGCTGTTAGCACATATTCAGAAATTCTTAGCAAGGGGACTGGAATTAGAAGAAGAATTATCAGAAAAGTGTATCTATTTTGTGGTTTTATTTTGCATTTTGCTTCTGCTCCCTTTTCTTACAGGTACCGATTGCTGGTGTGTTTAGCGGACCGATAAATGTATTCATTTATCCGTGTCCACTATGTGCAAGGTACCTGTGTTAGGAGCTGAGGTTTTATAGTAAGATAAACAAAAGAGCCCTGCTTCACTGAGCTTACATTTTACTGCAGCACTCTTCTTCCTTGCCCTATTTCCTAGCCAGCTGAGAGAGAGAGGGGAATAGAACAGTGAAGATAAACACATCAAGTTTTACTACTGATGCAGCTGATTAGAGAATGTGGCTTTCAATTTAGTAGTCCAGAGGGGCTTGCTAATGAATATTTTACTCCTTTACTAGACTTTAAGGCCTGCAAGAGGTGGAGCCATATCTGTTTTGTTAACTACGATGTATTCAGGGTCCAGGATAGGAAAAAATATAACATTATGTAACATAACATCTGTATAACAATATTCATATAAGTGTATATATAGTCAATTTCACATATATACACATATATAACATATATATGGGGGGAGAGAGAGAGAGAGAGAGCGAGCGAGAGAGAGAGCGCATCAGTCTAGTTATTCGCAGTAGTTGCTGTGAACACTGAATTAGTGAATACTAATTGCTCCTAGGGGAAATTCAGGTTTAGATTCCTGCAAGCCTCTGGTCACAGCATTTTCATTGACTGATCAATACACAACCTTGTTTTATGTGCATTTTGGCTTAAAGATACCTTATTTAATATTTATTGTTGATTCATTAACTTTGAACTCAAGGCCAACAGCACTATAACTCACGCCTGAAAGGAGGCTTACCTAACATGCATATTTTCTCTGTAAGGCCCATCACAGCCTTCTTGTGCTTGAGAACACCAGGCAGCACTTCAGCTCTACACTCGGGGGCCATTTTCAGCAGCAATAACTACCAACAAAAAGCACAAAAATTTAAAAACACGCGACACTAAATAGAGCACTAAAAAGACACTTGTTTATAGTACGAGTATTGAAACAAGATAGCAGAGTGTTCCCTTGTTCAATCTCAACTGGGGACATGCTTTTCAGTTGACTCGAAATATTTGCCACTCTGAGCATAATGTCTGAATGATGGCAAAAGCACCATGAGTACTGATGCTGGCATTACAAATAAATTTTAGCAAATGGTTGATTTTGCGCATGTGGAATCTGCAAATAATGAGGGTTGACTGTATATATAGATATTAAATTGTTTCTTCTGTCTTTCCCACTGAGTTCTGAGCTGTGGAATTAGCTCTGGATGAGTTGTATCCCAAATTGGGAATGCAGTTTCAGGCTCAGAGCAGGGAGGAAAGATAAGCCCTACTCCCCAAGTGCTGAGCTCAGGAATCTAGACTTCCTCTCTCTGCCTATATCCCAGTAGGCTCCACAAGAGATGTAAAGGTTCAGTGATTCCATCAGCCCACCTGCATGTCCCGACCACATCCCAGGGGTTCTTAATAATGAACTGGAGAAGAAATGGTTGGAAGAGAGGACTCAAGCAGCAATGGAGTGTGCAAACATGAGAAAGCAAGCTGTCTGAACTTTACCAGGCAGCAGCAGGGCCTCACTCTGTTTTGGGCTGGGTTCCTGTTTTTAGCTGTGACTCCAGGCTTCACTGAGTCACTGCACACTTCAGAAACCTGCTGGCCCCAGTCTTCTGAAGACCAGGCCCTTCCCAGCTGATTGACAGTCCTTTCAAGGCGGCAGGGAACTGACCCAGGTCTGCATCTTTGGAAGCCTGAAGCTTAGCACTAGGGCATGAGATGGCAGTCGGGGGAAAGGGGAGCATAAATGCCTTCTTGATTGATTAACTGTCTTGAGGCTTTTTACAGATTTTAAGTCAGACTTTTTCAGTGTCAATTAAATAGTCAGATGCCTGCAATTTCTTTATTGAGAAAAGCCTTTCATTCCATAATTATAGAGGCAAAGAAACGATCATAAAAATATTCAGTTGTAACAATTTAGTGTGAATGCTTTTTCAGTTAAAATGTAATTAGTCAATAAATGTAAAATACTAATTATGAGTTCCTTTTCTATTTTGATGTGAGACCGTCCTTCAAGTTGTCTGTAGCTAGAGGAGACCTTAATACTGAAGCTGCATAAAAGTATAGGTAGAAAATAGAACAGCCGGTTAAAAAAAAAAAAAAAGAGTAAATCTGACCAGTTTGCATTTGATTGGGCCTGAACAGAGAATAGGTGAGTTCTGTGGTATAGCATTTACCAAAAAAGCACCAGCTCTGCTTGGTATGATATTTTACAATGGTAGATAGAGAGATAGGTAGGTAGGTAGATGAATTTGCATAAGAGGATGTTTTAATTTTCTCGGGCTGCACTTCAATGTACTATAATGTACTATAGAAATTTATGTCTCAAAGGTCTGGAATCTAGATGTCAAAAGTCAAGGTGTCAGCAAGGCCATGCTTCCTCTGACACCTGTAGGGGAGGATCTTTCCTTGTGTCTTTGAGCTTTTGCTGTTTGCCAGAAATCGTTGGCATTCCTTGGCTTGGAGAGGCATCACCCCAATATCTGCTTCCATCGTCATATGGCTGTCTTCACCTCATGTGTATCTGTGTCCACATGGTATTTCCCTCTACTTATGGTACCAGTCATGTAGAATTAGAGCCCATACTAATGATCTCAACTTAATTTGATTACACCCGTGAAGACCCTGTTTCCAAGTAAGGTCACCTTCACTAGTATCACAGGTTAGGACTTCAACATGTCTTTTGGGGGACACAGTTCAACCTCATAGCAAAGGGGTTACTACATAGTTTGTGAATACCTTGTATTTAACTTGGAGCACAACCTTACTTACATTACAAGTTGTCTGTGGACTACTCCATTCCCTTTCTGCTGGGGATTTTCCTCAAGTTCTCTGGGCAGCAGTGGCCAACAACACAGCTGGCATCTGCCCGTTCTGGAACTGTGTACTCTCACCAACGTCATTTTGGCTGGGCTGGGGGAAGAGTGTTACCTAATGAGTACCTAAATTACATAATGGGATTCATGATACATCTCTGAGGAGGACAAAAGTCAAATTTTGGGATCTTTGTATGTCCTCCACTTTCTTATCCCCCATCCTTGATGCCATCCTGTTTATCAGATTCATGACAGATTTACTGAATGTTCTATAAGATTATGTTTAGATGGACTCTAGTAGATAGGAACTTTATATGAAAAATTTATTTTTCCAATTGATGAATATTTGGGAAAGAGCCATCTTAAACCAACAAAAACACATTTTAAATGTTTAAAAAGAGCTTATAATTGATGATTAAATATGCACTTGTATTGGATTTATGACTGTCTCATGACAATAATGCCAAGTTTGCACTTCTTACCCAGCCTTATTTACAGCAGATCTTCATAACCTAGGCTAAAAATGCCATAGTGATGGATATTTTATGCCTTTTACTTATAAGCATGTTTTTATTTGGTTTGGGAAACAGTCAGAGAGTAGTATAGTTATTCTCACTTTGTCTGGATGAAGTGAAATCAAGAGTGTGAACCTGCTTACTGAGGTTTACACAGTTCATGAATGAAAATGTATTCTGAACCTCAATTCACCACCTTTTATGCAATTTGACCTTTGTTTCACTCCTACTTTTAAGAAAATCTAGCTACATATAATTTACATTTTATGAAGCTTTATTGAGATTTCCTGGCCAATAACAGATTCTGTCATGTTGACTCTGTTGGAGGTTATTTTTGGGTGAAAATCTGAGTTGCATAAGAAAGCTAATAACAAATGTTAATATTAATTACCATTGAATTATTAAAACCTCATTTTTAAAAATTATTGCACAAAACACCCTTTGCATAGGTTACCTGTAAAATTAAGATTGGTTTATTATCACAATTAAAAGACATAAGGGATTTTTAAATACTAAGGCATTCATTCCTTCACAACTTTCTCTCTTCTCTGTGGAGAACTTTAGGGTATTTTCAATGCCCCAAATTCTCAGGGAAGGGAAAAGGAAAGTACTGCTTTACAGTCTGTTAGAAATGGATTGAAATTCTGATCATAGTACTCCCTTATTTAAAATATTTCAATAACTTCTATTTTACTCAAGATAAAGACCAAGCTCCTACTTAGCATGGTATATAAAGCCTTTTATGATCTGACCTCTGCTATACTCAGTAACATGCAGTCACCTGACTGTACCATTTTCCCTCTTACCTTAGCCCATACCATTCCTTCTGCCTGGGAATCCCTCTGTGCCTGATTTACCCAGATAGCCTGCACTCATCTCCCTAGGTTCTGACTTAGTAAAGGTGTTCTTGACTCACCAAGGAGAATTTAATGTCTTCCACCTCCATGTTCCCATAGCATTTTGCAAACAGCTCTAGTAAAATAGTCAACATATTGTTTGTTTGTTTGTTTGCTTATCTGTTCTCCATGCTGAATGGTAACCTCTTCGAGGTCGAAAACAATGTCTTCTCATCTTTTTATGTGTAGTTTATAAATTCAGGTATTGCTTGAGTGCCCCCCTCTGGCACATAGATAAGTAAATGTTTATCGAATGGATACATGTTTTCATGCCTCAGCTCATTTTCTCCACAATTCAGTTTTTCATAACTTTACATAATTTGTTTCATCATTTGTGAAATAATTATCACCTTCTTCTGAATATAGTGCATGTTCATATTTCCCTGCATCACACTGATTCATTTTGGCACTATTTATCTTTGAAGTATTTTTTTAATTAAAACAAAATTACAGCACACTGTTGATACATGCTTTTTCTGTGCACTCTCAGCCAGTGAGTGCTATGGCAGGCTGTGCCATACACCTGTGGCCAGAACAGCCTTAGCCTATCAGATTGCAAACTCTCTCAGCCAATGAGCACTCTGCACTGTTATGAGTTGAGTGTGTTCTGTAACACATGTAGTTTGGTCTGCAGTGTACCCTCTCTTTGTCATGTGTTTTGTGCTTTGATGAACTTTTCTATAAAGCTAGAATATTCTTTTGGATGTTGAAATGTGGGGTTTAGAATAACTTAATAGTCTTCTGAGTAATGTTCTATAAAATAGAAGATAATGTTTATTAGGAAAGTAAGGATCAGTGGAAGTCCCTTGACATTATGAAGGGCACAGATACATTCCTGCAAAGTGGGCAGGATAGTCAACTGTTAAGAATGATGTCTGGAAGAAACTATGGAAACTATGGAGGAAAATGTGTCATGATTCCAGGAGATTTTGAGGAGGTGAAGGAGCTGTTGCCACTGTGATGCATTTCCAGGGGGACTTCATGTCACATAACTTGCATTAGCACTAATTCACTTAGAGCTCCTGTCTAGGCATGCACACACCATGTCCCATTCCTGTCCTCTAAATGAGGTATGCATATACTCTTGGAATTAAATGTAAGCAGTGAAGCATATAATAAGAGGGACTCAAAATAACAAACTAGCAAGAGGTAATAATAATAATAATAATAATAATAATAATAATACCCCAGTTTCTTTAACTTTTAAATAATTTTTTTCTCCTTTTTACTTGCTTTCTTAAGCATCTAGACCTACCATCTAGCTTGTATAATACTATCATAATATTGTAAGTAATACATGTCTAATGTGGACATTAAAGAAAGCATACATAAGAGCATTAAAATGAAATAAATATGTAATTGAAACAATAATCTTCAGTGGGTAATAGAAAAAATACAAAAAGACTCCCTTTATTATTTTCCAAAAACTCATATATTTTCCCCAAGGTTTAATGGATTTTTGAAAAGTGGTCATTCAGATAAACCCATTCATCTGAAAACTGTTATCTTTGAGAATGGCGGTCCCATCTTTATTCTAATTCTGCTATTTCACTGTAAATCAAAATGGGCTATTCATTCATAAGCTTTCCTTCATTTTTTTTTCAGAATCATGTATTCATTCATTCCAAAAATTTTTAGAGAATGCCTGTTTCATATTCAGCATTGTTCTGGATCCTGCCTCTACCCACCTACCCCCAAAGTCCCTGCCCTCAGTGAATTTATTTTCTATTGGAAAGACAGGAAACGAACAAACATAAATGATGTATGTTCTCAGGCAGTGAAAAGTAAGTGGAAATAAAATGGGTCAATTGCATGGAGAGTATGCTGGGGTGGGTGAGAGTGACTCTGTGATAGAGTGGACAGGCAAGTCTCTGAGAAGTGCTATTTGAGGACCTGGATGAATTGAGAGAACCAGCCATTTGAAATTCTTTGGGAAGATCATTTGAGGAAGGAGGAACAGCAGGTGCAAAGGCTCTGTGATGGGAGCCTACATGGCAAGTGTGAGGACTGACCAGGAGACTAGTGTGGCTAGAGGAGAGGAAGGTTGGACGTTGTTGGCACTGGTAAGGATTTTATATTTTATTCTCCCTATGATGATAACACTTCAGGAGAACAACTAATTTAACTTATGTTTTGCTGGCTGCTGTGTTCAGAGTAGACTACAGGTGGTGAATAACATGAAATTAGGACGACCAATTATGAGGCTACTGCAGCACTCCAGGTGACTGCAAAATAACACAACCTGCGGGGTTCCATACTTACTTTATTCCCCAAACATGCAATTGTATCTTGGCTGTAATAATTCAAATTATTCATGTGTATTAAATGTGCTAATCCTGTTATCCCAATTTTACACTTCATGAAGACTGGATTCAAAACTACCACAAGGACTATTTCTATTCTTATTACTAGTGTACATTTTCTATAAAGCCATTATTCTCCAACTAGTTTAGTATTATGAAATCCAATTACAGTGACCACACTTAATAGAGATAATTTTTTTTCCACCATTGACATCACTCAACAAATGAATTCTAGAACAATGGAATATTTCCAATTAATATTAAGACATCTCTATTCATATTCACTCTTATTTTGATAAAATTTGGGTCTAACCAATTTGTGTTTAATCATTATACCTGTAAATGATTTTATTAATTAGTTTCCAAACATAGAACAATCACATAAATGAAAAGAATTATAAACTCTAATGTCATTTGATAGTATTTCATTTAGAAACAGTGCACATTCAGTGATCACATTCCTATGCTTTTTTTTATTGACAAGCATTCTTTACACAATAAATTAGCAATAAACTCTGAAGTGATAAATATAATAAAAGTAACTTATTTATGATATATGCCTATACCTGAAAGATTGATGCCTCTCTTTTTTTTCATTGTGCAACACTCAAGATAGGTGCTATTAAACTACTCTACACATAAAAATAATGCACAACTTGGGTATATAATCCTAGAATATCATTGTGGATGCATTACAGTTGAGCTGCCCATGTGAGTCTGATCATCTGCTTTGGGGAGAGACCACCTGGAACAGAGCCCAGGGTCTGCCTTTTAAGTAGTATGTAACTTTGGGCAAACAACCTCTTGACACCTCTCACTTCTCCATTAAATGGAATAAATACAGTATCAGCCTCTTAAGATTGTTGTGAGGATTAAATAGCTAATATGTTTAAAGCACTAGAACAGCAAACGTAGCAAGCACTAAATAAATGTGAGCTTTTATTATTATATCCTACAGTTTGTTGCCTGAAGCCTTGAAGAATTTTTTAGTTATTCTTCTGAATGAAACTTCCTTGGCTTATATGAGAAAAATCTACCAACTTCATATCTGACTTTTCAAAGATAAAATGTTTGTATGAAATAGGAGTTTAAACACAAGTTTTCATTATTAAAAAAATAAAAGATAACTATGAATGAATTTGCTCTTTTTTTGTGGATTGCTCTTGCTTTCTTAGTATTTATTATATCTAAAAAACTGAAAAATCAATCATTAGCATTTGTAAGTCATGGATATGTAAAATAGTCCATTACAAACATGTTTTCCTTCCTTCCTTCCTTCTTTCCTTCTTACCTTCCTTCCTTCCTTCCTCCCTCCCTCCCTCCCTTCCTTCTTTCTTCACTCCTTCCTCCCTACCTCCTTTCTTTGTTCAAATACAAGGAGAGTTCTCTAACCCCACCAGTTTTCTAAAGACCTGTATAAACAAATCAGGAGGGGCAATAAATAATCATCCTCTTTCAATCTCAGACAGCCTATTTGCAGGTGTGATTTGGTATCTGGGCCAATTACCAGAGTTAATTTTTTTTTGAAATACATATCACAACTGGTGGTTTCTAAGGCTTTTCAATTGTTTAGATATTAGAAAATGCAGCTTTTCTATTTAGACAGGTGAGTTTCTTTCATTTATTGCATATGCCTTTACTAAGTACCCTCTATTATTTATAGCTCTGTGGTTGGTGCTATAGATGTTTCAAAGGCTGTATAAAATAAGTCTGTGCTCCTCAGAAACCCAAGGGAGATGAAGGAAATCTTCAAATGGTAACTCAAAATTTGGAATTGCCATTTTTGTAGGTCAAATATTGGTAGTTCTATGTGATTCAACCTAAATTGTATTTTTTTTAACCTAAAATAAAAAGGTTGACCCACTTGTTCTAACACCCAATAGAAGAGAGGAACTGTGCTTCTGGCAGGGGTCTCTTCAACCTGTCACAGCTGTGTAATTATGTAAAGCTAATAAGCTTCATAACCTCATTTCAGGGTTACTATTGTTTGCATTGCCTCTATTTGTGTTTTTAGAATTCAACTCGTAAACCCTGTAATTAGGAAGAAGTATCAAAGTGCCTACTTACACACTTTTTATTTGTTTTCTAGGCTTGTAATTGTCTATAAGTGCTTGCATGGCTGACAATTCAGCAAACAGAATGGTTTTCAAATACCCTCATTGCAGCCTTCTTGATGGTGCTTTCTGTTTCATTCCTCACCTTGAAGCTATTCAGTTTTTCTCAGCTTTTATTCCACTCAAAAGTAGGAAAATGTTTATTTTCAATTAGAGTCTTACATAGCTTGATAGCCTCCCTTTGCCATTTTAAAGGGACCAGAAGAAATTAAAATCAAAGTCACTAGGTCATTTGACTTCTCGTAGTCAAAAGATTGCTTATTTCTTCTCTGTATTGAGGAGTTTTGAGATTTATTTCCTAAGTCAACTGCCTCTAAAATCTTGGCACTATATACAGTTAGCTCATGACAGCCCTTCTAAATCTGCTCCATGATCTCCATGTGTCTTTTAAAGAATTTCTTCTTCTCTTGTTGTTCTCATACAGAATATGTTGTACAAATCAAATTTAATTGATTTTGATGATATATACTTACTCCTGGACAATGATAGATATGACAGCCCTGTCTTTGGGAAGTTTTAGTTCTGTTCTGATGACCCTAACATTGAAAAATTAGTTGGGTTGTTCTCTGCATGTTGAATTATCTGGGGAGGATTTTTAAATCCTGAGATCAGGTTGAACCCCAAAACAATTACATCAGAATTTCCTGAGATAGGATCTGGATCTCAGGATTTTTAAAACTCTCCAGGTAATTTCGTTGTGCAGCCAAGAATGGGAACATATATAATTAGATGAATGTTTAGTTGGTGATGACATATAAATTATTAACCAGTAGAAAACATATGGTGGATTGGATTTAAATGGGCTCGGGTTTGAAATTCAGGTCTCTTATTTGTTATGTAACCTAGATTAGTTACTTAAATATTTTTGAGCTTCTGTTTCATCAGTTGTCACATTTTACAGGAGACGAATGTTGTTGTGATAATTAGTGCATAGGATCATCATTCAGTGGAACTCAATGGATATTAGCTCCTTTTTTCTGTTATTCTTCCTTGAATATAGAATTTATTTCAGAGGATACTTCCATGATTAAAAATGTAGTTTTTCACTTCTGGTGATTATTTATTGGTTCATTTATTTATTTTAGCATGTATTATTTTATAATATATAATTATAGTATATATTTTATAAAATATTATGTTATTATTATGTTTATTATTTTACTTTTTATTTTGAAACAATTTTAGGGCTGCAAAAATATTACAAAGATAGAAATGAGAATTTCCACATACCCTTCGATCAGATATCTCTAATGTTAACATCTTGCATAGCAATAATATCTTTATCAAAACCAAGCAATCAACATTGGTACAGTGGTATTAACTAAGAATAGACTTCCTTGCAATTTCACCAGTTTTCCATTAACATCCTTTTTGTTGTTCCATGATCCCACATTGCGTCTGGTTGTCACATTACCTTAGTTTCCTTCATTCTGTGGCTTTTCTCAGACTTGCCTTTCTTTTATGACTTCAGCACTTTGAAGAGTACCAGTTATTTATTTTGTTGAATGCCTTACAATTTAGGATTGTTTTATGCCTGCTTATAGATAGAGTTGATGCAAGTTTAGAGTCATGGGCCCTTTTTATTATTAGGGATGCGTGATACTGGTATGTGTGGGGTTCTTTTAATAATTAATAATATAGTTAGTGAAGTGAGACATATTATAGGGAGTTGTATTAGTCTCCTAAAGGCATAATAAGTACCACAGACAGGATGCTTAGACAACAGAAATTTATTTTCTCAAAGTTCTAGAGGCTACAAGTCTGATGTAGATGTTGGCAGGTTTGGTCTCCTTTATGGCCTCTCTCCTTGACTTGTAGATGGCAGTCTTCTCCCTGTGTCTTAACATGGTCTTAACTCTGTGCATGTGTATGTGACCTAATCTCTCTTATAAGGATATAGGCATTGGATTAGAGCCTACTCCTGTGACTTTGTTTAACTTTATTTACTTTTAAATACTCTAATTCTGAATACAGTCACAATTTGAGGAAAGGGTTTGGGACTCCAATATATGATTTTGTGTGTGTGTGTGTGGGGACACATAATAGGTGCCTCTCAACTAAGGACATACACTAAAATATAAGTGGCAAAGGATTTTACCAGGATAGTAAATAATCTGCAGTGCTTCTTAGAAATAGAAGCAGCTTCTTCATAAATTTGGAGAAAATGGTCACAGGAAACATAATGAAACTCAATGAGGACATAATGCTCAATGGGAGAACCAAGCTACTTAAGCATTAAATACTCAGTTGGTTAAAGAACTTGGTGGGGATGGGGGAAGGGCTGGTCCTTGGGGTTATAAATGACTCTAAAAACATCATGTGCCAGTAATCCAGCTGTGAAACTCAACATAATATGAGAATACTGCAAGATATTTAAAGGTACAGAAATCTTTTTAAGGAAACATTGAAAAGGGCTTATTCAGCTGAAAGAAGAAATTGCTGATGGGAGATTTGATTATCTCCAAGTGTACTATATGTGAGGGAGTTCTGAAACTGAGAACAGTGACCAGCTGTTTCGAAACTTTTCAAGAACAGACTTCAAGTAAACAAGCTTGAATAAGATTTAAATTATAATAGAATAAAAATTTTCTGACAGAAACACTGGTTAAACACTGCAAGGTTACAGATGGAAGAAGCATGATAATTGTAAAAAGAACATTTGTCTTGGAGTTAAATACATCTGTTTTAAGTACGGCTCTACCATTCAGGTGGATGATCTTGGACAAATAACCCTATGATAACACTATTGGCCCCATTATTTTTAAGGACTAAATGAGCTACTATAAGTAATTTTAGCAGATTTACTAATGTAAATTTAGCAGCTTGAAAAGAGAGCTTGTCGCTTAATAATTATTAGTTTGATTGATTGTTACTTTCTCACCTTTGTAATTTTATTTCTTTGGTGTGTCTAAAGAGTGCAGTCAGTGTTCTCTGCTCAACCTGAGCTGGTATATATATGCTATTATTTGAAGTCCGGGGAAATTATATCACCAGGCCTTTTAGCTCTAAGACTTCACCATTTCCATCACAACATAATTTTAGGGCTTAAATTCCTAACCCTCTAAGAATCCAGGTAAAGCAAATATGAAAAAAATCAATGAAAAATTATAGGGCTAGCTAAACTCTTTTTGCTGTAAGAATAATGCAGGGGCTTGTGTCTGAGGAAAAGCATGAGTTATTTGACAAATCATAGTTTATAAAATTCAGCTATGGTTAACCACTGTGTGTTACTGGATTTCACAGAAATATTTTTCTCTTATAGATTTAAACCCCTTAACAGATAATAAACCCTGACAGAAAGGCATAGAAAATCTAGGGGCTCATTCATAGAATCCAAATTGACATTGATCACTATGCTTTCACAATTTTGATGTAATGTGTCTGCTGTGTTTTCACTCTCTGAGACAACATTGCAGCTAGTGTCTTAGCATAGCTGTGAATGGTAGAAGATTTGGGCTCTCATTTTTGATATTACCCTTTTTAGTTTGAGGAAATCACACAGTCTTTAAATTTCCCTGTGAAATTAGAATAACTCTAATTTCTGGCTTCATAGGAGTTACTTATTTTAAACATAATACAGGTATCTCTTAGATCTCACCAGCATGTAGAGTACAAATAATATCACATTTAATTGTTAAATTCATACTTGCCCTTTTGCCTGGAAAGCTGTAGTAGGTGAACTCTCTTCCTTCTGGATTCTTTAGGATTACGTAATATTTGTTTCAGTATGGTGTCTCTGTGAGCCTCCAATGACAGGCTGGGCACTATCTGGCCCTTTGCTCCACTGCAGAGAGCTAGCTTCTGCTCTCTGGGGGCCATAGTCCTCACCATCGCCATGATTAGTGCTCCCATCCCAAGTATCTGCATGTGCTGGCACCTGGGCTCTTGCTGCTGTACCACTGCCCTCTGTGCTAGTCTCAGAGGACCCTGCTCTTCTGTTTACTCCTTGGACTTCTACTCAGCACAAGGTCAGTGATGGCCAGATTTCTCATTGGCCACAAGCTATAATTCCTCTCAAAGGTTATAGGCCTATTTAGCCATTTCATCTGAAGCTGCTTCCCTACTTAGCCACATAATGTTTCCTTGCTTTATCACAGAGTGCTGTTTTGCCAGCCCCCTATTGGCAAAATACAGGCATATTTTCTTCACTTTTTAGGAAACCTTGAATTAGATTCCTTGGGATCCAGGTATAAGAAAACAAAACCAAGAGAGAAGGTGGAGTTCCTCTCTCCTCAGTTTAGTTCCACTCTCCAAATTTCACTGTCTCTCTCTCTCCAGGGAGATTGACAAGGGAATGCTCAATCCCTTCAGATCCCACTCTCTATTCACAGGGGAATGGTTTTAACCTTCCATTTCCCCTAAACAGTTACACTCCAGAAAACTGTAGTCCAGCATTACTAAACCCCCAATCATCTCTTTCTCTCTAAATTACAAAAACAAAGGACAGGCAGGTCTTTTAACTTAAACATTTCTCAACGTCCATGAATTTCATTTTTACATAAGGCCATGTGTTAGACTACTAGGTTGAGCTTTGTCAAGACTAGTGCAGTTTCTATTCAAAGATTTTCCACCACCTGAATGTTTTCAGGCTCTCCTTACCTGGGAGTGAATAAATATACACTTGCTCACAAGGAAAAACAATGGTTGGCAAGCACTATTTCTCCAAGAAGACTGTGTTCGAAGGTGCAACTCTTGTCTATTACATAATCATCTCTTGCAAACCAACCTAGTTCCTCAAAACTTCAACTTCTCAAATTTCCCACTGCACAATATGTTTTCTTTTGTTTTTGTTTTTCATTTGCATAACTCAATGATTTACACTTGTATCTTTCCCCAAACAAAAGCATAGTCAGCACTAATGGCAGATTTCACTCATACCATTTCATCTCTCCACTTTACAAACTTTGAAATTAGTGCTTTTTCCCTCTTTAGAGTACAGGTTTTAATCGCTCTAATGAGAAGAGTGTTTGTTATTCTGTCTCCTCCCAGGCACATGTCCTGGAAATAGGACCTACCATTATTTTTCCTCCTTTCCCCTTTACATTTGGAAATAAAATATTTGCCAAAAATAATACCTTATCTCCACCTTGGGCCAGCTAGTGTGCTCTTATGTAAGAATTAATAGATTCATAAAGTCCTTCAAAATTATGGCTAATGAGGCCTGTAGGAATATGCAAATTGCCTTAGTGGGTGTAGATTACATTTACTGCATATTTTAAATTGCTGACCTAATACTGAGAAACTTTATTGTATTGTATTTAATGATGTATGTCATCACATCTTTAACAAATAATGAGTAATTTTATTTTTCCTCTTATCCCTTTGTTCTTTTCATTTAAATACCTTCTCTAGCATATTGTCAATAAAAGAAAAAAACTGTCGTATTGAATTATGGTTCATTGGCTAAAAGGGGCTCTATATTATTTGAATTATTTACTGTTTTGTAGCATTTGCATTCTTCTCTGAATTTAAAACTATTTGTAATGCAGTATGTTATAATCAGACTTACTCTGAAAAAGCTAATGGAGCTAGAAAATAAAAGTTTCACAGGCCTCAATTAGGAGGAATTCATCAGTTTCTTCATACCAAATGTTCTTTAGCAAAAGGTCAGCAAACTCATCTTCATCTTATAAAATGTGAGTAGAAACGAGAAGGAAGTGAGAGTACAAAAATGAGAGAATCGAAATTACTTATAATTATATCTCTGTGCAGTAATAATAACTTTATTACTATGTTGCATATGTGGCTTGACATTCTAAATGAGCTGTATGAAATTAATACCAATAAAACTATAAAGACAATTACTGGCAATTGTATAAAATAAAAGGTCTTTAAGCTCTTTTTAAAATACTGAAAATCATAAGTGAATAGTGCATGGCAATTTTTCCTTCCCTGTTTGACTTTAAATCCTAAGTAGGACTATTTGGCTAAGAAATCGTAAGAAAAATAGTAAGAAGCTGGGAACCAGCAAAAGCCATAGACTAAGTTTTTTTTTTAAAAAAAACATTTTCAGATATGCTGTTTTACATTTTTATTTAAGGTAAATAATAGGATGACAAAATTCTCAGTTCTGATTTTAAAAAGGGGGTCTATGACAAAGTTTTACTTAGTATTCTAGTTCTTTGAACAAGAGTGACATCTTCATGTAGTTGAGAATGCCATCCAAATATCGCTGTATTTTCCAAAGCTACAGAAAAATGAAGTATGCCTATGACTACATTTTGACTAGGAGATTGAGTACCTGGTACATTTTTTGAAGAATCCCATAATTCCATCTGGCTTGTGTCCTTATAAAAGTGGGAGGAAATTTAGATACACAAAGAGACACCAGGATGCATGTGCACAGAGAAAAGACTATGTTAGGACACAATGAGAAGGTGGCTTTCTGCAAGCCAAGGAGAAACTAACCTGCTGACACTTTAATCTTGGAATTTCAGACTCCAAAACTGTGAGAAAATGAGTTTCTGTTGTTTAAGCTCCCAAGTCTGTGATGTTTTGTTATGGTGACATGAAAAAACTAATACCACCCAGTAGCGAAAGTAAAAGCTCAAATATATTTATTGATAAAGTTGCAGTGGAGTATAAGGGAGGAGGAAAGGCCTCCACCCTCTTTTCTGTTTTTCTCATCTAACTCTTTTTGTTATCCTCACAAATTCCTTGTGGAAACACACCTCAGGGCAGTGGGCTAGAAGGCCGTGGTGGTTACCAAACACGTCATGAGTGTTCTTCAGACAACTTCAGTCACCCTGTGGTGCTCTTGCTCTATCTCTTTACTCACCTACCATTCCTCCTACTCTCTGAGTGCTAGGTTTATGAACTCAAGATGCCGCCCTGCTTCGTCACACATATCTGAACCAGGCCCATTTTGTATGACATTAATCTTCCCTCCTTCCTGGAGAGTGCCCTGTTTACATGGTCTGTGCTGATCTCTTCGTGTCCATTTGCAGTCCCTTGTTGTTCATGTTATTCATCGAAGTTCCTTACCAGTTGCCAAATATCATTATCAGTTTCAAGTCATTATTCAACCTCTTCGGTGTTTTATCTGCTTTGGCTTGAAGATTTTATATTTTCTGGAATGCTATTGCTTCTTTCTCATTTCCACTTTCCCCATCATTTCTGCTATGGCCCCGTCTCAGAGGGTTTGGAATACCACTGAACACACAGATTGAATTAAATTTAGAGGATCTGATAACTCTGATTTCTCATGACTGGTGTGGAAAGAGGGGTTGGTAAGAACTATCAACATCCGTTTTCAGAAATTAAGAAAATGTTTGAATGCAAAGATAGACATTATGCCAGATTAAACATTTGCCTTTTCTTTTTCAGAATCTTTCTTGCTGTAATCAGTTCATGATATGCTAGGGAAAAAGAGAACTGCTATTGATGGTTTAATGCATCTGATGAAAAGGCACTTATTTAAGGAGAGTTTTTGTTTTCCCAGTAGCTCTACTGGGAATACATCTCATGTTAAAAAGTATGAGGATTGGTTTCCTTTGTAATTTTTCTTTCTTGCTTGTGTAAATGCACAATAAATTCCTTTGACAGTTAGAGGCACAGACAAATGTTATTGGAAATCTCTGACCTATCTTAGGGAGGAGTAACACTTTTAACAGCGAACTCACTGGGGGACACTCTGTTATGATGTCATGACTTTTACTCTTTACAAATGTCAGCAACATTCATCTTTTGAGTTTCACTGCTCTAAATCTATATTTCTTGCCACTGTTCATTCATTCAGTATATACGCCACTGTGTCCAGGGACTCATGTCTATTTTCAGTTCAAGCTGGTTCTTGTCTTAATATACTCTATTCATTGTATAATAATTTGATTTCTTTCCTCCTTCACCTTAGGTATATGAAATAAGAGCATTTTGTAGAATTAATATATACATAAATTTTAATTATATTATGACAAAAATCTAAGATTATGACTTAGTATTTCATCATGCTTCCTGTTCTTATGTGAGGTTTACAGGTAAGGTCCAGAAAGGTGAAATGACTATTTTTAAGTATCATAACTAGTTAGGGATGGAACCAGAATCTACATCCAGATCTGGTAACTTCCAACATTGTGTTTTCTTTGCTCTGTTTTACTTTCTTATTTGGCTCGTGTTTGACCCACTTTAGCTCATCATAGAATAGCTACTTGGCATTTCCATGTTATTTACATTTCGTCTTCAGAGAAGTGGACTTCTCTTATAAAGAGCACCATTTCAGTGAAAATATATTGGCTCCATTCAAAGACCTCACAATTGTTCCAGACAAAAATACCTATAGGTAATTCTTATGAAACTTCTCGAGCATCTTGAGGAATCATCTCTACAGTCAGGTGGTTCAGAATTCTTAGGCCTTTTCTACTTTAAAATATTATGATTATATATGGCCTCTAGAGACTTTCATTTAAATCTTGTGTTTGAGTGCAGGTAACATCTTCTAGTAAAAAGAGCAATGGAATAGCACCTCAAAATACCATGGTTTTAGTTATGGCTCTAGCACTCTATCTAGCAAGATGCATTTTAAACATAATCTGTGGTTCTGTTTGTCCTGCAGAAAGAGAATGGTAATTACAGGCATACCTCATTTTACTGTGCTTTGCTTTATTGCACTTTGCAGATATTGCATTTTTTACACATTGAAAGTTTGTGGCAACCCTGCGTTGAGCAAATCTTTGGCGCCATATTTCCAATAGGCTCAAATGATGGTTAGCATATTTTAGCAATAAAGTATTTTTAATTAAGATATATACATTGTTTGTTTTTTTTTTAGACATAATGCTATTGCACACTTACTAGAATACAATATAGTGTAAACATACTTTTATATGCACTGGGAAACCAAAATATTAGTGTGATTCACTTTATTGTAATAGTTGCTTTATTGTAGTGATCTAGAACCTAATCTACAATGTCTCCAAGATATGCCTGTATAATTTTAAAGGGGCATTTGTTTAGTGCTTTTTAAAACAATCGAAAGAAATTTATTCTAAACCACGGTGAGGAGACATCATGCATAGGGAGTGAGGACATAGACTCTGGGGCGAGACTGGCTCTTGCATTTAGCAGCTCTGTGGCCATAATCAACTTACTCGTTTTGTCTGTGCCTCAGTTTCTTGAAAACTGTGAACCAGGAATAATAAGTGTCCTTACCTTGTAGGATTGTGTGAGGATTGATTGAGTTAAGATATTAATTACTTGAAATGCTGTCTGGCTCAGGGCAGGCACAGTTTAACTATTAGCCCTAAATTAGATACGTGGGTAGAGGTTACAGAGTTATGTAGTTACCCAGTTAGTTCTGCTATTATAACAACCTAATTAGATGATTCTGCAAATAAGAAGATTCTAGTTATGTGCTAACTTCATGTCTGCCAGTCTGGGTCATTTTGGGTCATCAATGGCCAACTTTCTCTTTTGCTTTAGATAGGTAGACAAAACCAGACAGAAACAGAATAGATAGAATTCTCTTCTGGGTATGGTGAATTGGGACAATTTTAAAAAGGCCTGAGGCTGATTTGCTGATATGCTGATATACTGATATGTGCCATTTAATCCCAGTGAGCATTCTTCAGGCCAATATGTTACCTGTCTGTGTCTCATTTTTGTCTTTGAGGCTAACTGTGAAGTGCATTTTTCCTTATACAGAAGCAAAGAGAGCTTTTGGTCCATGATGGCAGGCTGAGCATGTGCTTTTATCTCCTCTTATTTTTAAAGATTTCTTAATGTAACATGGAAGAAATAAAAATGGCATCATTACATACAAGTGAAGAGAAGGCTACTGGTGGACAATGGAATTCCATAAATTTCTAGATGACATAAAGTGGAAGAGGGCTAACTAATCAGATAAATGGAGGCTGCAGAGGTTTGACCTGAAGAACCCCAGCAAACTTTAGCCTGAGAAACTTATCAGAAGGGGATGAGAATGAGAAATGCAGCTAACAATAAGGGTCATTAAATATATTAATTAATACCTGCACACACACACACCTTTTCTCTGGTACTCATATTAAGTAGATCAAAAATAGAATTGAACATACCTTTTTTTTTTTTTTTGGAGGGTGGAGAGAACCAAGAAAACTGATAGAGGAGTTGTTGTGCCACAAGGTAAAGATTTCCATGTGACAGCACTTGGGGAGCCATTCAGGAAATGGCTGCTTCTCACTTGCTCATCTTAAAGTAGAATTTTTCAGTGGACAAGACTCACTCATTAACAAAGAGGCCCCATTATTATTATGAATGAACAACAAAGAAGCACAAGATAGCGAACGAAAGTCTTCAACATTAGAGAAAGACCTACAAAAACTTGGGAAAACTGACCCTAAAGAAATCAAGTAATTCAGATTTCAGAACATATGGAAAATAAAAAGTTATAATTGGTATTCTCAGAGAAATTTGAGATATTACATCCATAAAACAGGAATAAGATGGTATAAAAGCAAATAATCATAGACTAAGAAAGAGTTCCTGGAAAAAAAATGTTGATACACAAAATACAATAGATTTGAAAGTTATATTTTAGGAAATGTGCAAGAATGTAGAACAAAGACAAGAAACTGGAAACATGAAAGAAATATAAGAGACATAAAGTCAATCTAAAATATCTGTTCAAAGTTCAACTAATAGGAATTCCAGAAATTAATGAGTGAGAAAATTTGATGGGAAATAAATCTTATATAAGAAAATTTGCTAGAGTTGAAAATTATCACAAATTTTCACATTGCAAAGAGACCTAAGCAGAGTAACAATGTCATTTAAAAATTTTATGATATCAAAGTTAATAGAATTAAACTTAGACCTAAAAGAAAAAAAATCCAATTTTCCTGTCACTGTTCATTGGCACACTGGATCCTAGAAGTCAATGGAACATTGACTTTCAAATTTGAAAGAAATGATTTTCAGCCAAGAATTCTATATCCTGATAAATTATCAATCTGGAAGCCAGGTTAAAGTCATTTTCAGACATGCGCTCCTAGGAAGTTACTTGACAATGCATAGCAGCCGAAGGAGGGTGAGAATTTATAAAAAGTTATGGGTTTCAAAAAAAGAATGCATCCAACAGAACCATAAAGGAAAATTGCAAGATGACATTAGTTCTATAGCACAACCAGGGAGACCAGATGGGAGAAAAGGAGATGTCAGGAGGGAGAATTCTGGGAAAATGATGGATTCATTATAATACAGTACAATTAACAGCAAGAAAAGTTTTGAAAATATGACAAATAAAGAAAAAAATTACATTTGACGTGAAAGTCATGATTCAGATATGAAATAACTAGCTCAAATTAGATTGGGAGATTATTGAACTTCCAGAAAAATAGAAAGGTTTCAATTAATAGAAAGAATGGTATTATGGACAGGGTGAGAAAAGTATACTTTCAACAAGAACAAAGTAAGGAAAAATATACAGGAAAGCATCATATAAATATGAAGCAAAGCAAAATGTTTGCTAATTTTGAGCAATCATGGAATTAAAAAAAAGTAATTAAAAAATATTTCTCTTCGAAAGTTACAGGTCATGACAGGGAAACCATAACACTAATTTCTATTTAAAAATGTGTTATTCATTTGTTTACTTATTTATTGTTCTTCTCTATTAGAATGTAAGCACTATGTTGGTCTAGTTCACCATGCTATTCCCAGCAAGTAGAAGAGTATCATATCAGGCTCATAGTGGGTACTCAGTAAATATATAGTAAATATATATTGCTTAAATGGAGAAGTAAACAGTTTCCCCCACAGTTATAATAAAGTAAGTGCTCTTTGCTAGTGTCCAGCTTCTGGAGTCAATCTGCAGTCATAGACTTAATTCTGGTTATAGGACAGAATATAACTGGTATAAATTTTGATATTGTTGGTCCTGATATTGTAAAAGTAATCATCATCACAGATTACACTTAACATAGTGTGTCCTATGATCCAGACACTGCTTTAAGTGTTTACATATGTAAACTATGTACCCCTCACTGTGAACTACTTACACTATTATTCTCATATTATAGATTTCTGTTAACATCTGGGAGAAGCTGATGAGAGAGAAAGTACAGAGTGTATGTAGGGCAGGAAACTCTTCTTGTTATTTTAGATTCTCTGGGTTACCTGTGTTTTAAATCATGATGTGTATTCTGGTCAAAATTTAAAAAATGAATTAATGCAGTAGGTACATGGGATCGGGGTGTATGAAGGAAAGTGCTATAAATTTAACATAGTTAAACAAACCTTACAGTTTCTTGGGAGTGATCAGGGCGATAGCCTATATCCCGTGGCATGTAGATTTCAAAACACTAATTATTCTGGAATGGGCCCTAATATGGGAACAGGCCAAAAGGAAGTTTTATTATACCAAGAATTTCCTAGTAATGAACATTCCATGTTTAATTAAAATTGACTCACACAATGAAGTCTCACTCTTGTGTTTGTGAGCTGAAAAATTTGAGTATCAAGAACACTCTAATAATTAAGTACTTAATCTTAATTTCTTAAGCTAAAATCATGATATTTTAGTTTTAAATATAGAATACAAATAGGTTTGTACAGAGTGATATTTTATATTGTGCTTTCTGGGTTCAGTATGATACCTAACTGATAGGGTTTCTCATATAGGAATATATTTAGTGTTTACTGTTTTATGGGCAATAAAAGGTTTTGAACATGATCAAGTGTATAATTACATGATATATAAAACAGATATTGTTACTATGCTATTTATATATGTGACATCTCTCGAGACAGGGATGTTACACAAAAGGTTTCATCTGGTAGTTTCTAATAAAAAGACTGAATGGATGGCATTTGCTGAAACAACATTTAAAAAATTTTTTTTTCTCCATTTCAAACTGCACTTGAAGCTCGTAAACATATTCTTTCAAGATCGGAAGACTTAAAACATACTATACTCTCTAAATAAAAGTATAATCTAAATGTCAGGAGAAGTTGTTAAAAAAAAAGGGGGGATATCAAATCTAGTGATTGACCTCTGCGTAGTTAGGGGTCAATCGTAAAGTCAGAAATAAATTGCCCCACATTAGAGATGCTTGATGCTACAATAGGTTGTGGAAATTGGAAAGAAATAGGTAAAAATAATAGGTCAAACCTATTACATTGGCCTTTCTTCAGCATAATTCCATGCTGAAGATCATTGAACCAGATATCACCCAGTGTTTACTGAAGAGGAAAACACAAAAGCTAATATGTTTTTTATGAAATAAAACAATCAGATGGCCAAAAAGTGTGTCAGAGGGATGCTTGACATCAGTGTTGGTAACCAGAGTTTATAACAACCAAATAAGTTTTGTTCATTTATACTTAACATTTATATTTTTAAAAAATAGTTTGAAACCTTATAGTTTATTTTTTGTTAAATCTAAAATGCCTTCTTTAAAGCACAACTAAATCCATTATTATCAAAACATTTCTTATTAAGGACTTAAAATAAGCCCTGTGAGAGTACAATGCATTATATTTTCCTTCAGATCATATTGGTAGAAATAATAATTTGAAAAAATGTTAATTTTTTAATTAAAATATTTTATTTATGGAATTCATGCAAATCAACTGTCAATAGTAGTATAAAATATACTTTGTAAAAATAAAAACGAGTTTCAAAGTAAGCTAATTCTTTTTTTTTAATGTATAGAATTTCTTTTTTAGAATGGAGGCTAAATTTAATCAGGAACATCTCACTGTGCTTATTGACTTACCCGAAAGTAACAAGCTTCAAATGTGTATGCATTTCTATGATCACTACTATTTAATAATGAAAGAATTCTCTATGTATGAAAAGACTGATGCAGGTTTACAAGTGGGAGTATTTTTCTCTTCTCATAGTGATAAGGGAACATAGTTGACAAAATCTGTGGTATGACCTCCATCTTAAAAAAGAATACTTGGCACTCCTAACACTGTCGAACTGGGATTCGTTATTCGTATTCTAGGGTTTTCTCTGTTACTACGTTAGTGCACAGCCCTGGTGGTGGAAAAGAGTACACATGTCGATGAGTCCAGGAGAGCTGTGTGCGTGAGATAGATCTGTTAGTTGAAAGTGGAATTTTTTGATGAATTCTTATTCAAAGAGGCAGCCAGTGCTGGTGTGGACGTTAGGGCTCACAAGAACGAGTCCTTATTCTGTAGATGTGGAAAGGAAACTGAGGTCAAGAAAGGTAAGCAGTCTGCCCTCTAAATGTGGTCCTCCCCTGCATGCCTTAGTTCCATTAGTGAGACTAGCATTAACCTCTTTATCCACCTGGAATCTTTTTTCTACACCTCTTTTTCTAAGCATCCCCAGGTCCTCTTTTCTTCTGCTCCTTTAATCTCTAACCTAACTACAGTCCTCACTATCTGAACGATTGTAGTAACCATTTACTGGGTCCTTGCAATAATCTGGTTACCTTGCATTCCGTTTTCCATATTCTATACTCTACACTGCATCCTTGGTCCCCAGATCAGGACACTCAGAAAATCATCAACTTCTACTTTAGTCCCACTCAACAAGTTTATCAGTTGAGGGATTTCTAGAGGTAGACCTCACTGGGTCATCAGCTTCTTTGCATTCTCCCTATCTATAACTGTCCAAAGCCAGTCTCTTTCTTAACCTCTTCCACCTCCCCAGTACTTCCCTTTTTTGTCTCAGTTCTCTACTGCAGAAGGACTACCCTCGTGTATGCCTATCTCTAGAGTGCTTTCTTCATTTCTATCTTTATTATAGTCTGAGAACTTAGTGCTCTTCCTGAAGATGCAATTGCATTTTACCACTGTGGAGACTCTTCCTTAATTGTCCATAGTACCGTAAATGCTGCTGTTTGAAGCAGAAGCCATTACTCTCCCCACATCCTTTTATTTTCAGTTCTGGCCTAAAAATATGAGGATAATATAACTTTTTATCTCTCTTGGAACAAAGCTTCTGGGTTACCTTTAAAAATCATCCCACTAAACATACATTTTACAATCTTAAATTCTATGCTTTTTTTTTTATGTAGGCCTACATAATTATATTTCTTCCTTAAATAGCCAGCCATTGTCACCATCTCCTTATATGCCACCTAAACATCTCTTTCCAATGCAAATGCAATTTATTTTTCCTTTGCTTAAAAATTTTCAATTGTTTTTTTAATCACCTATGCTAAAGATCAAAATACTTAGAATGGTACCCAGTGCTTATCTCAGTTTGCCTCCAGCTTGACTTTCAGTCCTCATTTCTCACCACTTTCCTGAACACAGCTTTCTTGTGGATATTTTCAGTGTCTACTGCAATGCCAGGTATCTAAGAAATACTAAAAAAACCCATCTTATCCACCGTAAACCACTTGTGCTTCTTCTTCTTCTTTTTTTTTTTTTTGCCCTTATGCCTTTTTCCTCTGTCTAATGCTTCTGCAGTTACATATCCTCCCCATGCACTTGACTTTCTAGACTCAGCTCTAGAGAGCCTGCCCAAGGAAGCCTTCCAGTCCAAACTCCAAGCTTTCCTCAACAAGTGTCCTTCCTCATTATTTTCCTAGGTCTATTGTAGCACTTAGATTGCGTTGCTATTAAGTTTAATTACCTGGCTCTGTTAGACTATGAAATTATTAGTTTTATTCATCTTTATATGTCATGCTTCTCACTTTAGCAGACATGGAATGAGCATAATTGTTGGATGAGGTTTAATTTTACGTCTTTTTTCCCCCACACCTTTGGGCTGAGTAGGTATAGTGTGGAAGCCTTTAGAGTGGTCATGCTGAGTATGAACTGTTGTCTGTAAAAGATCCTCTCTCCCCTTCCACCCCAGGAAGACACTGCTAATGCTCTTTTTGACATCTATCATGCCAGACTGAGAAAAATAAAAATCATGTCTCTGATACTAGTCTGTATGATTCCAGTTTTTGTGGCATTCCTATAGGAGAGGATGCTTCTTGTGACTCAGTCGTCTATTTCCCTTACTCAACTCCACCTCATGGACAGTGGCTTTATTGTTACCAAATAAACAGATCTTTTTATAGGATGGGCCTATATTAAATTTGAAATGAATAAATTTATCTTCAGAAGACCATCTTCCCATATATGTGTGTGTGTGTATGTGTGTGTGTATACATATATACACATGTCTATCTATAGATATATCTCCATCTCTATCTATTATCTTTCTATCTTTAAATCTTCAGAAAACTACTGATCTAGATATTCTTTATTAAAGAGGATGCAGATAGTAGCCTACCTAACATTACAAGAGATTCATCTCCTAGGAGCATGTTCAAAGACATTGAACAAGATTGGGTGCTTCCATTAAGCTTCTTTGACATAAAAAGGGATCATAGAATTTGAAAATTAGATTTCTTTATACTTAAAAAGTGTTATGTATTGCATTATATTGCTTGCTAAAACTCTAACCGGACGTATAAAAACTTCAGATCAACTTCAGATCTGAATTTTAAAAAACACCTCGCAGAGCAGCGCCAGGTGAGTAATTTTTATTCCTGTCCTTTCCCCATGTTTATGCTTTTGCTCCCAAAGACCCCACTCATTCTTTCATGTGGTTCCTGCCTTGCTCTGACCTCAAACAAATGTTTTGCTCAGTGGTAGTTCAGTAAATCTGGAAACTCTCTGTCTGAGAGATAGGTAGTTCTAATAAATTTGAGTTGGTTGAACAAAATCATTGTTTGGGGGGTGTGATTGGCTTTTTATCAATTTTATGAGCCTTTTTAATGGACTGTTACTTTCTAGTTTTCCCAGTGGTATTTGCTATGGGAACTTTTATGATTTGTTTGAGACTTATTTAAAAACTTGTCTATTTATCTCAACAGAACATTGATGTTTGTGAAATTTCTCACCATAGTTGACTTTTTATAGAATTATTGTAAGAACTGCTTAATTTTAGATAAAGATGTCTTTAAATATCTTGTGTTGAATAGAGAGCCCTGGTTGCCTACCTCTATGCTTTTTTTTTTTTTAATTTATTTCTGACTGGATTGGAATGACTATTGAGTATTTATTGAGTATTTTTTTCATACCCTGGAGACTGGCCATCTCTCTTTCATGCTTCAGTACAAATATTTACCAGTCTCATAAGAAGTTGAGATAATTGTGTTGAACATAAAAGTTGCCCAAGAGGTTTCTGGCTAATTTGTTCTTAGAAACTGTGTGTATGATTAATAAGAAATTATACTATAGCAATATTTTCTCTGCTGAGGGATAGGCACTGACTGTCCTTGCTCATTATGATATAGCTGTGGCTGAAAGTGCAGTTGTAGCCTGTCATAGAGCATTTGGCATTTCTGCTAAAGAGGTAAAATTATGTTATTGGCAAAACAATCTGGGTGGGTATCAAATATGCTGGTGCTAGACAAGCATTCAGCTGAGGCTGTGGAGTCATAGTAAGGGCTTCTTCAAACCCCCATGTAAAGGCCCTAGTTGGAACCAACAGCCAGTTTTTGCCATGTCAAAAGACCAACCAATATTATGGAAGCAGATTTTGTCTACTGTGGCTGTAACTATATCTATGTTATTTTATTTCTAGCTGTTTTTTTTTTTTTGAGTTTTACAGAATATTACTTCCCCTAGCATTAAAAATCACCTGATTTAGAGGGGAAAAGAAAAGAAGTAAATGGTAGTCACATTACCCATTTCTCTACAATTTAAAAAAATAAACTCAATAATATTGACATAGATAGCATAATTTAATATTTTTAAAAGCTTTTATTTTGAATTTCTAGTATAAGCAAAGGTGGTTTTGTATCTTTTAAAAAATTATTTATTTAAATTAGTTTCAAGTATACAATACATCAAATAGACATCTATAGAGTTCATAAAACGATCCTCCCATTTGCTGTATCCCTCCCCTGGCCCTCCATTTAGTCATCATATAAATGCTAACTGCATTCTCTATGCCATGCTCCCTATCCCCATGAACAATTATCAACTACTAATTTGTACTTCTTTAACCCTTCACCTCATTCTCCCAAACCCCCTTCCCTCTGTCTTTCACCAAATTGTCCACTATATTTGTGAGTCTGTTTTTGATTGTTATTTTTGTTTCTTAGATTCCACATATAAGTGAAATCATATGGTATTTATCTTTCTCTGTGTAATAATAATAACCTTTAGGTCCATCCATGTTGTTGCAAATGGTAGGATTTCATTTCTTTTAATGGCTAAGTAATATTACATTGTATATATGAACCATAATTTCTGTATTCATTGTCTGTTGATGGGCATTTAGTTTGCTTCCATATCTTGGCTATTGTAAATTGTGCTGCCATGAATATTGGAGTGTATAGATAGTTACGAATTATTGTTTTGGTTTTCTTTGGATAAATACCCAGAAGTATAATTTCTGGGTCAAAAGGTAAATATATTTTTAATTTTTTGAGAAATCTTCATACTGTTTTCCATAGGGGCTGTACCAATTTGCAATCCCACCAACAATGCATGAGGGTTCTGGTTTTGTATCTTTGTGTTTTAGTTTTGCTCTAATCTAAAGGGTAATGCATACAGTCATGTTATCCATTCTTGAGTGTTTGTATCAAATGTAGGAAATGTAAAAATGCCTTTTCTTTGCTTTCTAAATAGTGGTATTAGTTTAATTTAGATGTTACACTTCAAAATTCTAGCTAAATATTGAAGTTCGAATTCTCTGCCTGAGCTTCATTAGTAGTGATTAACTAACACAAATGCATCTCTGATTTATGCATGTCTAAAAATGATTCTGAGAAGCTGTCTTGAGCAGGGTTGATTGTTTTTGTACTTTTGTCCTTCTAGGATATTTTCTTCAAATACTCTGGTCAAGCAGGCCACCTTTGGGGCATGACACTGGCAGACTGCCTGTACTCTGCAAATTAACATTATAGATGTAGTTTCAGAAACTGGGAAAACCGATTTTTTTGTGTTTGTGTGATAATGAGAGATTGGGACTAAATTTACAGAAAAGCAAATTTATTTTGAGGGCTTTTTTTTTAAGATACTGTAAATTTCTAAGTAAATTTCTGACATTTTGAAATGTTTTGACAGCCCTTCATTTGTATAAAGCTTTATGTGTAGCAGCCTCATTGACTTGTTTTTGTTTAGTCTGGTTTTTATGTGATTATTTTTACCTCTGTTGAATTGGTGAAAAATAATTTAACATTTTTTTCCCAAGACTCTAGCTGGCACAAGGAAACTCTGAATCCAGCCAGGGATTTTTCTATGGTCTAATTTGTGCATTGCAATAAGCATAAAATTTGCATCCAGTTTTATTTTTCACCCTCTTTACTGGTATTTATGTAATGTAAAATTAAATGTTGCAGAGTGTTAATTAACCAAGGAGAACCATAATCATCAGCAGACTCTCTACAGTAAGCCTATGAAATTCATACAGGCTTAGAACTTGAGAGTAAATAGCTATCTTTTGGAATAATATCAATTGAGTTTGTGCTCTGACCAAATGACACAGCTGAGCAGTAGAAACCCAAATGTTGACGGAGACATTTTTTCCATACTCCAGAGAATTATAAAGGTTCCCTTTCTCACTTCAAAAGATTGCCAGAAAACCAATGACAGGAAAATGAGTGAGCTTAATGTTAATATTTTGTAGGCAAACTGGAAATTAATATGAGATAATAAAAAATCTGACTTTTAATGTCAGTAGAGTTTTTTAAATGAGTTTTAAGATTTTCTTAGTTTTCTGAATGTGTCTTAATTTTATTTGAATTACCAACTATTCTAACTCTATCAGGAAACAAAAAAAGAATCTCATGTCTTAAAATAATATACATTTTTTAATGCACAATAAAAGGAATTGTTAGATTTTTTGGAGGGGGCAATATGGTTGTCCCCTAAGGTCTTGGAGATTTTTTTTTTTTTAATTTGGCTATTTATTCTCCTTTAGCACCAGAAGTACCTGCACTGAGATAAAACATTTTTTATATTTTTTCCCCAGGGGCATTGGATAATCCATAACAACTTCCTACCTTGCTATCTAGGAGGATAGTCTTATCATCCAGGGATAAGACTTTATTCTTATAGAGATGAGATTTTACTCTACTTGCAAGCTAACAAATAAACCTATCACTGTTTTATGGATGCTTAAAAAAGAAATTAGACACTTGAGCCAGAGACAAAGGACTTTATTACTTATAGCAGCATGAACTTCATAGTCACTTTGGTTCCCCTTCTTCCCCAGTGTTCACCTCCCTTGCCACAAGTCCCATGGGGGTGAAGAAGAGTAGCCAAGGTAGATGATGTGCACACAGTGAGTTTGTCGAGCCACTGAAGACCCCTCGGATTACAAAACCCAATATTTTATTATGGACTGTGTATAAACATGGCCAACCTTCACTCTGGAGGAAAACACTATCTTTATCTTCTGGAGCTGTTTGCAATACAAACATCCTTGAAAAGTTAGGCTGGAACCAAAGTTGTTATAAGATGTATAGAAACACCTTGGGGAATTGTCTCTCAATACTGCCAAATGAAAATGATGTCCCTGCCTCAGTCCACTTTCTCTACAAATAGTGTGTCTGCGATATTCTTTTAGTAGCCTATAGAAATAGAAGAAAATTGGTTCTAGTATAATAGTTTTATTGCAACCATAAGTCATCTCATTTAACCACTGGTTACTCTTTGCTCATTGGAAAGGCCTCAAACATCATCACACATCTGGAAATCAATGACAGGAAACTAGGATCACATTACAGCACTCCCTCGCACACAAAACTTCTTTTACCCTCATCTCTGAGTAGTCTGAACATTTTAAGTATTTCTTGGCCAACTTTTGCTGGCACTTATTAAGAGTCAGGCTTGATCAAAACATGGCTATAGAAAAGAGTGCCTTAAGGGTAACTATGCTTCCCTTTCTGGGTATCCTCCCCTTAATTTTACCCTCTGTATCTTTCCCCATTGGGTATTATTAGACAGAATGTATAAGATCTTCAAGAGAAGTTGATAGAAAAGGGAAAGACGCTCTCCCTTCCTCTCACCCCTACTCTCTTACCCCTAGCTAGCTCATTCTTGGCTTCCTAAGCATAAGGTTTCCACCATCTTAGTAGTGTTGGCTCTTTGGCCAATAGATGCTGTCAGGAGTGGAATGTATTACACTAAGTGCTTTCGTGGGGCCTATGGAACAAGGGTCTGTAGATTAGGACAAATGTTAGAAACCAAATGTGCTTCAACCCTGAGCCATTGAGGAAATCACAGTGGAGTCTATGGTGATGCAGAGTGCAAGTGTCCGCCAGCCATGAGGATCTAGGATTTGAGACCTTTGCCTTTTTAATGTGTGTAGGAGAGCTACTGTATATAAAACCCGATATTAATTTTTGGGATAATTTAATGAAAAGTATAGTATTATAAAAATTTGATTTTGCTGTTTAAACCTAACATTAATTTTAGTCATTTGTGTGAACAACTTAGCATTTATCCCTAATTACCATGCAGCACAATGATAATTCATAATCCTAATAAGTGTCAGATCAATGTTTTTAAGTTACATCGATTATAACACTAAAATCTGCTCATGTGTGATGCTCCCTCTTCATTTGGATGTTTACTAAAGTAGCAGGGCTTTCTGATTATAACTTAAAACATTTAGTTTATATATATATATAAATGTGTATATATATATATGTATATATACATACATATACACACACACAGATCTATCAATAGATAGATGATAGATAGATAGATAGATAGATAGATAGACAGACAGACAGGCAGACAGACTAACTTGCATTAGAGAAGATAACTTTGCAGACAGATTGACTGTAGGTCACAATGGACAATAGTATCTTCAGAACAGTGGTTAGGAATAACAGGCATTTTAAGACTGAGTCTAGTAGCTAATTATCTAGTTCGCCTCTTGTTTTATTTCTGCCATTTTGGTTATTATTGGGAAATTATATTATTGAACTCTAAAAAATGTGATGTCTGCCCTCACACCAGCCAAGCAGAGGAGTATACAATGTCTTCAATATGCTGAAATAAATTGAAGTTCAAGGAATTAACTCTCTGTGGGAAGAGGCATGAGGTAATTTTCCCCCTTTCCTGCTTTCTGAGTCAGAACACAGCTTTTCCCTTTACATTTTTGTCTGTCAGTCGGACTACTAATTTTACCATGACTACTTTGCTTTAAAATTTATTTATTTGGCATGATGTTAGAATGAGGTAAAATTAAGCAAGGCATCTTAATAGGGTAAGAGAATCCCCAATAAGTGTTAGCTCCATGGAATAATGTTTTCACCACTGCGAGGGAATGATTGAGCATCGGTCAGTCTATTAAACATTTATTGAGTATCTACTGTGTAGGCAATGCATTTGTGTCCCCACCACTTGATAGATGAAACAAGTTTAAAAGAAATAAGGTACTTATAGAGCTTGAACTTGAATAGCTGGCTATTTTTAGTCCTTTCACTATAGTTTTGAAATAAAATTTTAGTGGTTAGATCATTTAGAACTTTGTGTTTATTACAAACCAACATAAACATTTATTCATGGTCAAGTTATCCTCCTGGATTTTATGTCAGTTTAGAACTCCTTAATGCTGGTTTTGTAGTGGAAACAAAAAACCTGTACTTCTGTGATACAGAAGTAACCAGGCCAGTGGAATTACTATAGGAAAATGTAGAAAACTATCTTTTAAAAGCTGATGACCAAACCTAGGCTTTTTGAGTTAAATATAGTCTGATTGTTCTTCGCAGAGTAATAAAGCTGTGTTATCTTTTGTGGAAGAGTCAACTTCTCTGAATGCTTTTTATTATGTGTATTTTAGTTGGACTCTGAGACTTCAATGGAATTATAAAACTCAGCTCTTCTAGGCAAATTTTTGAAAGAACAAATTTATTTTCTGTCTTATCTGGGTGTGATGGAATGAATACAGTAAGTATACCATATATAAACTGGAGAAGACTAGCTGAATCTAGTTGTATAATCAGCCTTTAGACCCTTTGCTTAAATCATTTCTGCTATGTAAAGATGAAGATGAATGGATTAATAGGAACATGCATTATCCAATTGTAATTAGTTTTCAGATGATACAAATTTGCCCACTATCTCCAGACTTGAATGTCCAGTAGCCCTCTTTCCCAATTACACAAATTACTGATGTGTAAATGCATTTTCTTAAGTGATAAGGAAGTACATTTTTCTTAGTAATGATTTATACAATATTTACTCTTAGTTATATATTTTGTGTGTATATTCTGCGTATCTATTATACATTTCCTCAACGTCAGCTCTAATAGTCTTAGATTTTAAGTTCCTAGAGAACTGTTTCACTTCCAATTTATTTTAAAGTAATCTCAGGAAGTGACTTATGTAATTAGGAACTTTCTAAAAACACTGCTTCTCACCCAGTATTTAAACTGAGGTGGTATTTAGACTGAGGTTTTCTTGGTCTAATCTGCTTTATCCTATAACTTTAATTATATGAAATTATAAGACTTTACTTATATTTATATTTATTTTTTTGGCATAAGTCATGGATGTTATGTGCAGTCCTGATTTTTAATATTTTTTCCAGTCTCAGATTAAGAACTTTGTTGCTGTCTGGAGTTTTTCTTTGGAAAATGTAGCCATTATACATATTTATAATGATTGCATGTATATGAAATAAATTAATCTTTTTGAATTACTACCATAACACTTAGTATATGCAAATAATTTTTAATCTCTAGAATTTGTTTATGCAATATTTTAATAAGCAAATATATAAAATATATTTTATATATAATATAATAAGCAAATATATTGATATGTATAACTATCAGTTACATGGAGACTGATAACAATTAGCTTAATTAGCCTGGGCAGAATCTCTCCTCTTATTTTGTCCTTGCTTTAAAATATATTTCACTTATCCTTTTAATGGAAAATTTCTATTATTTGAATATGGCCATACTGGCAATTATCTTTAAAACTCTTAGGGAAAACACTTAGCTTAAATTGCAAAAAATGCTTAACATCACAAGCTTCTTAATCCTAAAATCGGCCTTTTTAAAAGAATCTCAAACCTCAAACAATGTAATTTTCCCTTAACTTGCAACTTCTGGTAGCTCAGGTGGTAGACAGGGAAAAATGGTTATTTGCTTGGTGACAATGTGGCAGTTATATAATGTGGTGTACAAAGTGAACACATAAATAGTATTTCAGAAACAGAATCATCTGGGTCCCTGTTTATTATAGTATAGGTGCTAGACATTTTAATGGAATTGCTACTTAATTACCAAACTCTCTTTGATAATCATGAAAAAAAATTGAATTGGACAGTATTGATTTCAAGCACTTCTGTTCCTCTTTAGGGATATTCTGAGCTGGCAAAACACATAAAGATGGGCAGACAAGACTGCTTAGTTTGCCCTCTGCTGAATTTGATCAATAGGAACCTATTTCTGTATCAAGGAGAAGTGGCTCTGTTAATTTAGGCCTGGAAATCTCATCATTAGCTACTCTTGAGTAAGAAGATATAAAGTATTTTAGTTACACTATAAATTGAATGTATACATTTTTTCACAGTAAAATTTATTTTTTTATGTTCTTTAAAAAAGTATGTAAAGTGTTTCTTTGAATTTTTTATCTTTTTCTCAATTCAACTGGTAAGAGGGCCTTACCTATTGGATAATACCCCTATTCCATGTTATTCTGCTGTAACTTTTTTTTCTGTAGTATTGCATATAGTTTTAGGAGCCAGGGGATGTAAAATCTTTAAAAAGCAAATCATTTTGGTTAATAGCATGATAGTGTTTTTTTCTTTTATCATCTAGGTTAAATGACTTCTGTTTTGTATTATGTATTCTCATACAATGATCTTACCTTTATTCATTCAAAAACATTTACTAAGCCTTATTATGTTCAAGGGTAACTGACTGATAACTTATATTCAAGACTTCACTACATATTAGGAATGCAAAATCATACCTTTCTATTCGATGCATTCATTTATATACTCATACTTAATAGTAACAAAATTATATAAGATGTATGGACTATGTGACTTCTGATTTATAATACTTCCAATCTTATAAAAAAGCACCCTAAGACTTTTTTTTTTAGTATGTTTTCTGCTCAGTTCTTCTAATGGAGCCATTTCTCTGAGTGCTAAGATAAAGTTCAGACTCACTTGAGGAGTAGGAGGTAATTGAGATGGGAAAAAGCCTTGACAAGCAGCTGCATTTCAAATTCAAGGTGCTGTGGCTCTGATTTGACTTTCTTTTTTAACATTTGGAATAGATTCTAAGAGACCATCCTGCCCAATCTGTTACATTTGTCAGGTTCTCAAGACAAAAAAAAATGATCTTTGAATTGCAGTTTGAGATTTGAAATTCCCAGATCATATTTCCATTTCCTGCTATACATCTTCTGAGGGAGCTGGGGCATTATTAAAAGCATCAGGGAAGAGGAGACTGCAGTAGACCCAGATAAAAATGAAAGGGTTTGTAAGAAAGAGGCGATGTGAGAAGAGGGAGAACATTCACAGTTTGTAATTGGTCTTGACAGGAGAGACTGGAACATGGTGATAGGTACTGTTCTGAGATTATAATTCATACTCATTTGACTTTTATTAATTTTGTTATAAATAAGGAAGAAAAAATAAATTTCCTTAGGAGTCATTAAGTATACTTTTTATACATTTTATCTTGTTTGGAACCCAAAAGACAATAATGACCTCAAAAAAGGGATGTCAAGGTCATTGAGTTGCTGATAATATATATCATCTTAATCATTGCATTGGAAAAGTTCAGCAAACTGAAAGACATACTGATTTCACAGTAGAGGGTAAAGCAATAAGGAGTGTATCTGAAAATACAGGTACAATTCTAAGCAGGTCAGTTTATATCCCTCATATCAGGACTAGTCATGCTGTTTTGGAATAAAGATGAACTCTCATATTTCTACTGTTGCAGTGTTATGAGGTGTACATTCCTATATATTCACTGGGATATAAGGGTGGTTTTAATTTTCCTCTTGTTTTCAACAATTCTTGGTAAGATCGCCTAGTATGTTCCTTTCCTAGCTTTAGGTACAAAAATGGCTGTAACTCCTTCCTTCCCACGAATAGTGCCCTCTACACTGTAAATAGATTGATTAGCACTCACATTTGCTTTTGTAACTTAAAAATGATAAATTGAATAATGGTGTAATTCACGTCTCTAATTAACTGGTTACAGCACATGCATATATTTGTAAACCATCTTTTAAAATTCAGTGTTTGAAAGTTGCAGGAGTGATTTGAAGTTTGACCTGAGAAACATGCTGAAAGGTTATTTACTTGATTCCCTTTGTAACTGTTACGATGATTAATGAGCAAATTGGTTTACTTAAGTAGTTTTGAGCAGCTAAATGCACTAGATTGCAATTAATAAAGGCAAGAGATTCATTAGATACTTCTACTTGAAACTCAAGATAGAGCCAAGATATTACATATGGTACAATATACAAAAAATAATTTCTGTGAAAGGTGTTGTTTTCCCCAGAATTGAACCATTCTTTTGTGTATTTTAACCCAGCCACTGTGGCATTATGAGTCCGTGAATAGAAAGCAAAACCAACAATGGACAGAGAAGTCTGACTTCAGATTCTCAGACATCTATCAAGAATTTCTTCAAGTAGTCTCAATCCCTTGCTCTTTCTCTTTTCCTTCAGGTACTCCTATGATCCAGGTATTGTTACACTTCATATTGTCCGAGAGGTCTCTTAAACTATCCTCATTTTTTTAATGTTTTTTTTCTTTTTGTTGTTCTGATTGGGTGTAGTCTATTACCTTGTCTTCCAGTTCACTGATTTGATCTTCTGCTTTGTCCAAACTACTCTTGAATCCTTCTAGTGTATTTATTTCAGTTATTGTATTCTTCATTTCTGTCTGGTTCCTTTTTATGGTTTCTATGTTCTTTTTTTATACTTACTGTCTCTCTGTTCAGGTTCTCATTGCGCTCATCCATTTTCCCCATAAGTTTGTTGGACATCCTTCTAACCATTACTTTGAACTTTGTCTCTGGTTGGTTACTTGTCTCCATTTCATTTAGCTTATTTTCTAGGGTTTTCTTCTGTTGTTTCATTTGTGGCATGTTTCTTTGTTTTCTCATTTTATTAGCTTCTCTCTGTTCATTTCTATGTGTTAGGAATATTTGTTTCATCTCTCAGCCTTGGCCAGATGGCCTTATGTGGAAGGTGTACTGTGTGGCCCACTGGTGCACTCTCCTTGATCCCCTGTGCCTGAGGGCTCTAGATGTGATCTTTGTGTGAGTTGTATGTGATCTTCTGTTGTCTCTAAGCCTTCATTGTTGTTAGCACATCAGTGGATGGGATTAATGCTCAGGCTAATTGTGGGAATTGACTGTACCCACAGGGTAAGAGTTACTGTGTGGGGGTAACCCCACTGAGTGGTATTTGCCCTAGTAGGCTTGTGTACTTGTTGCAACCACCCTTTGTGTGTACTGTTTATGGGACTAGTCAGGAGTTGTTCTGTTGTGGTCTAGTGCCATCCTCTGGGAGTGTTGGTCTTGTGGCACCTTAGGATGGGCTCTTCAGTAGGCCAAGGCCAGCCACTGCCTTTGATCGCTCAAGGTTACCTGGTGGGAGCTACAAAGCTATCCACAGATGGTTGTTGCCTATGCTGGATCTAGAGGTAAGAGGAAGAGACAGTGCTGTAAGCAGCAGTCTGGTTATCTCCCGTCCCTGACCTAGGGCAGTTTAGCTGAGGGACAAGTGCTCTTAAAGGCCTGACATTGCCTGTCAGTTGCCCATAAATCTCTGAAATTAGAAGAATCTCTGAGTGATGTGTGTGTTTGGTGGTGCAGAGATACTGGGAGTTTCCTAGATCTATTGAGTAAATTTCCCCCTGCCACTGCAGTGTCAGTTTACATGCCAGCGCTGTCTCTGTGGCTCCCTGCACAAGTTTCCAATTGTAGCAATGTCAGCTGCTGCCCATCTTGGGCCTGCAAATACTCAAGCTCAGTTTAAGAATTACTGAAGCTCGCAGATGTGAATTTCATGCTTCTCCCATATGAATGGGCTTTGTGTGGGCCTTACAAACTGAGTGCTGTTGTTTGCTGTTGAATTTGTGACCCAAGGAAAGCACAGGATGGGACTGGGTTGCCTGGGAGCAGGCTTGCCGCAGTAATTTGTGGGTTAGGTGGGGTGTTGTTTCAGTGATGCATGTGGACATCAGGCCTACACAGCACCAGATTTGCTGCCAGCTCTGGGACTGCAGAGCTCCCACCAAAGTTAGATATTGCTTCACAGCCTACTATTGGCTATGATGGGCCCACAAAACCCCTGGGATCTGTCCAAGCAATACTGTATGTCGTACTGGCAGGAGTGATCTTCCTGTCACTGTATTCCTTAAACTTTGCTCACTTCGCTGGCTGAGATTTGTTGACTGTGCAGAATGTGCCACCCCAGGGCAGGAGTAGCTGCCTGTCAACGTGTCATGGGCACTTTTTGTATTGGATGGGGCAGGATCTCAGGGATTCAAGGACCATCAGGCCAGTAGCCTCAGTTTTCTGTAATTTTCATGTCTGTACTTTCCTGCAGTAATCACAGATCACAGGGAGACAAGCTGCTCTCTGGGGCAGTCCCTTGAGACTCCCCAAGAGATACGGCAGCTTGTACAGGCAGCAGTGGTCCGTCCTCAGCTGTTTTCCCCGAAATGCTCATATTGTGCTAGCCAAAGTCTGTTGCCTACGCAGAATATGTAACCCCAGAGAAAAACCAGGCAGGAGAGGTTGCCTGTCAATGGACTGCAGGCACTTTGTGTCTTGGGTGAAGTGGGATCTCAGAGAGACAAGGGCCATCAGGCCAATCCAGCCTCAGTTTTGCTGCAATTTCTGTACCTAGGGAATTCCTGCTGTAGTCACAGATCACAGTGAGGCCAGCTGCTGTCTTGGGTGGTCCCACAGACCCCTTAGGATTCCCCTGTGTGATATTGTAGCTCTTGTAGGCAACAAAGGCTTGCATCTGATTTCTCTGCAGTGCCGGCCCTGTGCAAGCCAAAATTTGTTGCTAGTGTGGAATAGGAGGGTGCAGGTTGGGTGCAGGGAGGTGGCCATTGACTGTCAATAGACTGCCTGGAGAAATTTGTAGGTAGGGTGGGGCAGTGTCTCAGGGAGACAATGACCATCAGATCAATACAGCCTCAGTCTTCCTGCAAATTTGGTAACCATTCACACGTTACCACAGAAGTCCCAGATCATAGCAAGACCAGCTGCTCTCTGGGACTGGCCCACAGATCCCTAAGATCTGCCCAGATTCCTATTGGCAGCAGTGATCTGCCTGAAACTGTCTCCAAAATGTGGCTCACAGCCCACATTGGAATGTTTGGAATGCCAGTGGGAATGTTTGGCCATGAATCAGTGTAGGGTGTGGCAGCCATCCATCAACAAAGGCCCCAGGCAATCTGCAAGATGGGTAGGGTGGGCTGATCCCCTCAGGCCTGAACTTCCTAATGGCTCTGTGGGAGGGGTCTGCAAAGTTAAGCTGGAGTGGTCTATAGATTGCGCAGTAGGCAATTACAAACTAAAGCACAATGGTGGCTGCTGGTCTAGGCTTCGTTCAGGCACTGGGTAATGCAGTCTTTCCCTGTATGAATCTTGTGTGACCCGTTGACCCACTGCCGGTGCCCCAGGTGAGCCTACGCATGGATCCTTCAAGGGGGTGTCCAGGGTTTCAGTCTCCTGTCTCACCCAGATGGCCAGAATCTCCTCTGGTTTTTACATTCAGAGTTTTTGGAAACTGCTCTTCCCAGGGTGGGACCCTGAGCTGGGAAGCCCCAAAATGAAGCCAGGACCCCACCCCCACTTTAAGAGAGCCTCTGGAGCCTCGCTTTCCCTCCCCTCCCAGTGATCTTCTACCACTCACCTTGCGGGGGGGCGTCCAGCCCAATTCATGATTTTGCCCCTCCTACCGGCTTCCATGTGGCTTCTTTATATTATCAGATGCATGTACATATTATGATCAGCGGGACGTAAGGTGATTCTCCACATTGATTATTTCATAATTTGGCTGTAATTTCAGTGCGGACCTGGGAGGAGGCGAACCCTACTTTTACCTAGTTTGCCATCTCCCATGGCATCCGGAATTTAAACAAATTAAAGGAATTTAACTGGGAAAGTAATTTACTTGTTTGGAATTCTTCTGCTTGTTATTTTTGTTGATGAGTTTATATAGAGAGAAAAAAATTCTTTTAATTTAGTAACTGAGCTTTATCTTGGAACACTTTCCTTCTCACAGCTCATTATATTTTTTTGTGAGACTCCATGATGGTCTGTAAATATATATTTTGTTGACTTATTTTCTTTGAGCTCTCAGGTTTAGGGAACATTTTGTTGTTTTTAGGGTCACCCAGCCTGGTCCATCTACACAAACTCTAGCAGTAGATGTTTGTCAGTTATTGCAAGTATATCTCTTCTTGTCCAGAGAAATACATGTGTATGGGTACTGATTTTTTATGTTTTTATACTTTGTAGTAAACTGTGGGAGGCTATTGTAATAGTGTAATAGTGGCTGTAAGAATTAGATAGCTCATGTGACTCTAAATTCTGTTTGCAGGTGGTTTTCAGTTAAGGAAATAAGTCTGGCAGATGCCTGCTCAGCACAGGCCTGCTTGAATTCCTCTTTCAATGGTGAGGTTCAGAGCACCTTGTCAAGAAGTATAACTTATGTTCAAATAATGCATGCGAACTGGACTTCTACTGCCAAAAACCAGCTGCCTGGAGGCAGAAACAGAAAAGCATCATAAGTACTATTGAACAATTCACTGTAGGCTTTTAATTATCTGAGATTTACATAAGCAACTCTATAAAATAGGAAATACACCCGATTAAATGACAGTAAATTTACTTTGCTACAGAATTCAATAATTTATATCTTGGTTTTCCTGTATTGTATTAATTAGCTATTTGGTAGCAGATTAAGATCATCAGGGTAAAATTTAACCTACATATATTCAAATTAACTATAGTGATTGATTTATCTGTATATTTATTCATTATATTTATGTACTAGAATTTGGGAATAAGAAAACATAAAAACAGATATAAACAGCTTTATATTTTTCAGAAGCTGACAGTTCAGCAGCAGCGATAAACATGTAAGTAAATAATATAATTTTTGTGATAAGGACAACAAAAAAATATGTTTAACGCTGTTGTACTGTTCATTTGTTAATTTAATAAATATTATCTGAGCTTCTATTATATGCCAGAGTAGACATGGCATATAGTAGGTGGGCTTGAGTAGACATGGTCTCAGAAGGAAAGACGGGTCAAATGTTATTAAAAGAACATAGACACTGGATTATTCATTTCTGGTGGTATGAAAGAACACCTGATTAAAATAACCACAGGCTGGTGAAAAAATTATTTTCTAAACCTTTTAAAATGCATTGCTGAGCTAACATAAAAGGAATGAATTAGAAGATGCCAAAACTAAAGTGAAAGCCAGAATTCTGCAGGGTGGATGAGTTCCAAAGTTGCCTTTTACTCAGGGTTTTTTTTTTTGCCAAATCTGTGAGACCTTGAACTTTCACATCAGGGTCAATGGCTTCACCAGATGGTTGGAAAATGGGTAATGCCAATGTTACATAAACTATTTCCAAGAAGAAGGAAGAAGGCTTAACCTCAAATTTATTAGCCTTGCATAACCTTGATACAGAAACTGGGCAAAAAAGAAGGAAATTAGAAGAAAAAAATTATCAGCTACTTTGCTCATGAACAAAGATGCAAATATCTAATTAAAGTTTTAGCACATGTAATCTAGACACATCTAAAAAAGATAGTGTATAATGTTATAGCAGGAATACAAAGTTTATTTAATATTGTCAAATTGATTAATATATCATGCAAAACACATTGAATAATTTTTTTAACTCAAGGATTTTTTAAACATCAGATTCAGGAAAAATTTAATAAACTTAATAAGCATCTACTTGTGACTTAAAAATAATAATTCTTAGCAAACAAGGAGAATAATGAAACTTCATTATTCTGGTAAAAGGAATCTATAAAAAACTTATAGCAACATCTAACTAATGGTGAAATATTGAAAGCACTCTTTCTAAGGTCAAGAACAAGATAAGAATGCCCTTTGTGACCACTTTTATTCAATATTGTACTGGAGATTTTAGCAAATGTAATAAGACAAAAAAAAAAGTATTGGAAGGAAGAAACAAAACTGCCATTGTTCAAAGCTTATATATGTAGGAACCTCAAAAAGATATATAAAAAATTACTGGAATGAATAAAAGAGTTTAGCAAGTTTCTGGATATAAACTTATATAAAAGTGAGTTGTATTTCTATATGTTAACACCAAGAAGTTAGTATAACAACATGCATAAAGTAATAAGAGATAAATCTAAAAAGTTTTATTAACCTATATTCCCTTTTAAACAATGTATGAGGTTAGACAAATAGAACTAGGGAACAAATATAGGCAATTATAAATTTCATTGCAAAAATTTAAGAAAATCTAAATAAATGGAGAGCTTTATCATAGTCCTAGATAGAAATATGTTAATTTTTCTTAGGTTGATTTATAGATTCAATGCCAATATACCTCAACAGAGTTGTGTGTATTTGTATTACTAGATAAACTTTTTAAGAATTTATATGAAAAAGGAAAATATAAGAAATACCCAAGACACCTATAAAGAAGAACAAGGTGAGACAAGATAATCAGTTAAGTTTACATAAACTATATTAATTAAGTTTAGACAATGTACAGGAATGGATATGTAGAACTGTGGAATAAAATGCAAAGCACTCCAACAGACTCAGGCATTTATAAAAACTTTATAGAGATAGCATTGCAGAATAGGGGTAAATGTAAGTGGTAATAGAGTAAATGATCAATCATATAAAAAAGTAAATTAAAGTGACTAAAATTTTAGATGTGAAAGAGAGATCTATAAAATGTTTAGAAAATATAGGATTATGTATTTTGTGACCATAAAGTACAAAGAGATTTATTGAACAAAGACACAAATAAGGCAAGACACAGAAATGCCAACAATTAAGCAACAGTTTAAATCGACCATATTAAAATTAAGATATTGTATATCTACAGACACTGTAAACAGGGTGAAAAGACAAGCCAGAAACTGGCAACACATATAACTGGCAAATAACTAGTATCTAGATAATATAAAAGAACTTCCTCAATTCATTAAAAAGTAAAATTCAATAGGAAAAAAAGACAAAAAGTAGAAAATTAAAAATACTTGCAAACATATGATAGAATGTGAAATGAAAATTTAAAATACAATGAAATGAAAATGAAAAATCTTTATTCACTCATTAAAGCTACCACACTACAAAGCATGCTGAATTTGTGATAGCAGAGAATCCTCAATCATTTAGATTTCTTAGTATCTTTAAGCACTCAAACTCTCCCATAATTCTAAATACCATTTTAAATATATATCTTCAAGAGATTCTTGCACACTGTTGTACAGAACTGTTCATAGCATCATAATTTGTAATAGCTAAAAAGTAGAAAGATGAAAGATTTCTTTCAAAAGTAGAACATAAATATATAGTTATATATTTATATCAATGGAAGTAGAGGAACAAGTTTTCTAGACCTAAAAAAGTAGTTAAGAAGTAGTCTCAGTCAAATTTGATCACCTACTGGCAGGTAGAGTAATGGAAAGTGAGAGGAGTAGAATGATTTCTATTTTTAATTTGGTCAGTTACATCAATAAGTGATGCCATAAACCATGATATTTTTCTAATCATTGCAATATTTATTTTAAATTTTAAAGACTTAGGTGGCCAGAGAATCTTCCTAGCTCCTTTGCTTAATTTGAAAACAATACATAGCTATTCATAGTATCCATTATAAATATAGTGTGATATTGGCAAGACAGTTCACACTCATGTGTATGCACAAATGCACACCCAGGGAGACAGAGAGAGAGAAACTTGAAGGGCAGAGCTGATGAATAAGATGGTCCAACTCAATAGTTATCTGTATTAAAATTACATAAATCTACCAGATTAGCAAAAATTAAAAAGCTGGATAACACTAAGTATGAGGTGTAATGGGGACTATCATCTACTTCTGTTGGGAGTAGAAATTAATATAACTACTGTGGAAAACATTTTAGTATTTTTTTACTAAGTTTGAACATGTACGTAACTCTTGAATTCAGCAGCTTCATTGCTGTGTGGAAACCTTAGAGCATATTTGCATATTTGTACCAGGAAATATACATAATAATATTCTTAGCAAAATATGGAAACAACCTAAATGGCCATCAGCAGTAGAATAAAAAATTAACATGGGAGCCTATTCATTCAATGGGATACCACGTAGCAATGAAAATAACTGAAACAACTCATGCCTTAAAACATAGTTGAATCTCAGACATAATGGTGAATAAAAAGAAGCAAGCCTCCAATAATAAGTAGTGAATTACTTCATTTATACACACTTAAAAAACAAGCAAAAATTTTTAATATGTTATTTAGGGATGCAACCAACAGTTGATAAAATAGATGATAGGCTTAGGGACAAGGATGGAGACGTTATGAAGAAGGACAGTGTGATTAGGGTTGGAGTCACAAAAGACTCCTAAGATATAGTACAATTTTCTACTTTTGAAAGTGGATAGTGCTTACATAGGTGTTTACTTTGTTATAATTGTTAAAATGTTCATGTTTTTTTAAAAAATATAGTGTCTACATATTGCAGCCAATTTTACAATAATAGAATTTTTAAACGAGACAACCAAAATATTAACAATAGTCTCTTTGATCTGTAGAAGTACAGATAATTTTAATTAAAAAAAAAACATTTATTTCTTAAGTTTCTTAAATGAAAATGGTAATCTAAAAGAAAGGACAAAAATCATATTATCATTTTTCAAATTGGAAAATGTTTGGTGGGAGGAGGCACGTGCATCACATATGAAATCTTCCTGGTTGTATAAGAAAAGGGTGGTACCCCCTGAATAGAATTTGGTTTTTCTATACTTCTTAACAAGAAATGTTAAGGAAAAAAAGTTAGAAAAAATATGCAGTGTTACTTGAAGTCAGTTTCCTTTGTTTCAATTATTTAACCTTTACGTGTTTGTTTTTAGTTTGTTCTCTCTGACTCCAGTTTGTAAGTCGAATGAGAGACAAACTAATTAGAGCTTAGAGTGAGATTGAAGTTTTCTGGGGATTTAGCTTTTTAAAAAATTTTTCAACTTGATATCATACATGTCTTGCTTTTCATTTTGTAGGAAGAAAGGGGCACAGTCTGAGTAGACATTAGGCAGCGTGTCTAGGGGTTTGTTTGCATACTACTGGCTGTATTTATCAACTTTTTCCCTGTCTCCGTGTCCACTATGCTTGCTTGAGTTCAACATATCACATACATGGATCTCTTCCTTATTGCTTATGATAAGTTTCAAAATGTGATTATACTTTCCAACTCTTCTTGTGTTCTATTTGCCTTTCAATGGAAAGGTATCATTCAAGCATCACCATTTTGATATGTCCTTGGTTCTGATCATTTTTTAAATCTTTGCCTGAGTAGAGTTTCTAATTAAAACCAGAGGCTAGGCAGGTTCAGTTTATTGAGCATCTACCATTGTTTAGACTACACAAATATATAGGATCTGATCCTTTTCTTCAAGGAAACTATAATCTAAAAGAACAATCACTTAATAATCATTATTATTGTGAATAATGCTGTAATGAACACGAGAGCACAGATATTGCTTTGAGGTACTGATTTTACTTCCTTCGTGTATATAACCAGAAGTGGGATTGCTGGATCATATGGTTGTTCTATTTTTAAATTTTTTGAGAAACAGTCATACTAAATGGCTATACCAATTTATATTCCACCACAGTATACAAGGATTTCTTTTTTTTTTTACATCGTTGTCAGAGCCAGCACTTATTGTTATTTTTGATAATAACCATCCTAACAGGTATGAGATAACATCTCATAATAGCTTTGACTTGCATTCTGTGATAATTAGTGATGTTGCACATCTTTTCATATACCTGTTGGCCATTTGTATGTCTTTGGAAGAATGCCTGTTCAGATAATTGGTCCATTTTTAAATTATGTTGTTGTTTTTTGCTATTAAGCTATAGGAGTTTATTACATATTTTGGATATATATTTGGGGTTAACCTTTATCAGATATATAGTTTGCAAACATTTTCTCCTACTCAGTAGGTTGACTTCTTATTTTGTTGAATGTTTCCTTTGCTGTGAAGAAAAGTTTCACATTCACATGGCATTATTCATAATAGCTAACATATAAAAACAACTAAGTATGCATCAACAAATGAATGGATAAAGAGATTGTGGTATATTTATGCAGTGGAATATTATTTGGCATTAAAAAGTAAGATCCTGACATCTGTGACAATATGGATGAAACTTGAAGATATTGTGCTAAGTGAAATAAGCCAGATACAAAAAGAAAAATACTACATGATATCACTTATACATGGAATTTAAAAAAGCCTAATACACAGAAGCAGAGAGTGCAGTGGTGATTATTGGGGCTGGGAGGTGCAGGAAATAGGGAGATGTTAGTCAAAGTATACAAAGTTGCTATTACACATTATGAATAAGTCTAGAGATCTAATGTACCATAATGACTAAAGTTAATAATGCTGCATTATATACTGGAAATTAGCTAAGAGAAGTTTCAGGTTCTCTTACCATCCAATTACAAAAACAAATCTCGTAAACCTTAAATATATATAATATTTATTTAAAATAATAATTATTTTATAAATGATCATTATAACCACAGAATTAATTTTGCATTTCCTAGATGAGAAGCAAGACTTTTCATATATTAACTCACCTAGTCCACATAACAACTGTATGACATGGATATTATTTAGCACCATTGTGTAAATGATGAAATTGAGATAGGGAAGTCAAATCATCTGTCCAAAGTCATATAACTACTAAAGGGTATAGTCAGAATTTAAAAACTGAGTAGCCAAATCCTCGAACCACTGTTTGTACCCACCACACACATGGAATTCTAGTTCACTGTGAAATAAGACACAGAATCAGGTTGATGCCAAGGCTAGTTATGGATTAAGAACAGCACTAGTCAGTGTCCAGATTCCAACTGAAGCCCAGGAATTTGGCACTGACTTTGTTAAAGACCCATTTCCTGGGGGACTATATTCAGTGATGTTAAGTTCTGTGTTTCTTCATGTTGACACCCAAGGACTGTATCTTCCTAATGATTAAATTTTGTTTTCTTTAAACACACCTTATTATTGACTTTTCCCAGCAGCTGTTTGCATGTTAAATGTCAGGAATTGCTACTCATGATCCTGAATGAGAACCTCTGGCCTAAAGTTTAAGAAAATGACAAATCAGGCTTAGAAACAAATGTACAAATAATGTATGGCATGACATGCTAGGCATCTTGAATGTGCATTTTTTTCTCATAAATTATGAGAAGGCTTAGAAAGTAAGAAATTGGATGTCTTTAAAATGAAGTGAGTATGAATAAGAACACAGAAATTGAACTGATGGAACATTTATTTGGTTATGTAGTCATTTAATTGAATAATTTTATATGGCTCTTTGAATTTTATTTAACAGGCTACACACACACACACATACACACACTCACTCACTCACTCACTCACACACACACACAACTATGACATCAGTCACATCTTTTTCTGCAAGGAAAACAAACTGAAAGTAAAAGATATGCTAATACCAGGCTGAGTTTGAATGATCGTTTCCACTGAAAGTTTAAGTCTACCCAACACACACGTGCTGGGGAAGGTGTTATCATCATAAACAAGAAAAATCTGTATATATACTATGGAGCCCTGTTTACAGAGACTCTGGAAGCTATTATTTAGAATTTCAGACATTTTTAAGAAGTAAAATATTTATCTTGGATCTTTTGGCATTAAAAGTAAAATACAACAGTTCACAGGAAGATATGCCTTCACTAAGCTCCTCTCTTTGGCAAGACCTAAAAAAGCCATTTTCGATTTCTTTTCCATATTGATCTCCTTCAAGGAAACTAGTAAATAATTTCAGCACCACTGTTTTTCTCTTGTTTATTCATGTCTTTTACTGGAGGAAAAAAAACATTTGCTAATGGAAGAAACAAAACAAAATATTTACACCATGCTGCGCCTTTCTTTTGACAAGGGCAGATGTGGTAAGGAAGCTTTTTCTCCCTCATAAAATTGTTTACACGAAACAGTGGGAAAGAGCTAAAGAATAACAGTTTTTCTTTAGCAGCTGGAGGTTGTCTGAATGGAGTCTTCAATTCCCTTGCATGTTTTGTAATGCAGATTTCTTTGAAAATGGTCTTGCCTGTGCACCTTAAATACATTTTAGAATTATTTTACCATGAAATTAGTTTTCTCCATCATTGGCTTAGTTGAATCCCCATCCCCCCCCTTTTTTTTTTATCAAAGCTGCGACATTAAAAATAAAGCCCTGGCTGCACATGCTATTTTTGTAAGTTCCTATCAAAAATCCATCCTGAAGCAGACCAGTGTACTGTGAGAGTCAGGTTATTGTCGCAGCGTGCTTACTTGGTATCCTGTTCCTCCACCTCTCACCCTGAGTTTTAATTCTCCACTTCTGTTTCTGCCATTGGCCTACATTTGAGTTATTTATTATATTTATTTTACAAATAGTGAAAGAAAGGCGTTTCAGGAGAAAAAGTGGTATAGAAGTTTGTTGCAATTGAATAATTCATATTTGAAATTACTGATTTAAAAAGCAACCCATGGTTCAGAGATCACACTAGGAATCTAGCTTGTAGTGATGTATTGGTAGATATGGTGTTGCTAATGATGATGGAGACAGTGGTGGGAATGGTGGAGATGGTTAGTGTTGGTGGTGGTAATGGTGGTGGTGGTGGTGGTGATAGAAGTGATGGTTTTGGTAGTAATGGTAGTGATGATGGTAGTGGCAGGGTCATGGCAGTGGCTTAAAGGCATCCCATTTAAGGTTCTAGAGAACATGGTTGTTTTAACATTTTTATTTATTTTTATGCTTTGCTCATTTCACAACAGGTACTTCTCTTTCTATGCTAATATTTTCCTGTGTCTAAAAACACAATTAATTTTAATAAGGAAAGTCTATCAAATACGCTACATACATATTGAAGATTCTTCAAAGTCAACAAAATAAATTTTCAATTATTTATTTGGTACACATTCAGTATTCTTGGGAAATGAGAGTCGTAAAAAGGAAACCAACTCTATAAATTTAGCAGTGTTAAAAATCTCTCCATATTCACTTTTCCAATTGCTGTTATACCCAAGAGGATTGTCTCTCTGCCGTTGCTAGTTGGAACTTTTTTTTCATTCCACACTTTGAAATATGAATCTATTACAGAAGGATCATGTTGGTGAGGCATTGGGGATGAATAAGTTAGGCACAGTAATTAGTTTTCAGGTATTCCATTTGAGGATAGCAATACATTTTTTTCCCCAAAAAAATAATTTCCTCCCAAGCAGTTGGTTTATAATAAGAACAGTTTAGTTTGACTAAACTTGCACATTCTGAGTGCACTGTCTTTATCTTCTTGACACATTATTTCCCAGCTACATTGTACTGTTCCTTCTCTTTATCATTTCCCATAAGAGATATTCTCTTCCAAGTATGTTAGCCTCTGACACCTATTCCTTGTTTCTGGAATGTGAGGCCTTTCCCACTTGGATAACAGCAACCAACAACTTCTCATTCTATCAAACACACCCCTCCACCCAAAGCTCTGGCTCTTCCATAGTCATGGTTCTTACAAGTGGCGTGAAAGTTGTCTTTCCTCATTTCTATATTCTAACTCTTCCCTTCAACTCACAGTAGCTGGCTTCTATCCTGACCACTCCACAAAATACCTCACAATATTAGATGGTGATATTTTTGCTCAACTAAGACACCATTTCTTGGACTCTTACTGGCCACCTAGATGGCATTTGACTTTGTTGATTATATCCTCTTTGGCAAACTATTCAACTGGTATTCAGCTTAAATATCAGTTCCTACAAGACAACTTTCTGGACTCCTCCAAGTCTGGGAAAGTACTCCCTAATTTCTGCATTTATGTCATAGCTCATAATAGATACCTACATTCCTCAAGTTTCTTTTGGTTTCAAGTAACAAATCTTTTCTAGAGCTTAAGCAAATTGAGGATTTATTATTGTGAGTCAGAGTTATATCTTGAATCAAAAAGCAGGAGGTGCTGCCAGGCCTTGTGGGGACTTAAAACAGGAAGAGACAACTGTAGCAATCAAGACAATTTATCTGGGAAGTGCTTTGTTCTTTGGGGCTAAATAACTGCTAGTTTCTGCTTCTTTCTGTGTTTTGGCCCCATTTTCTCCCTCTATAGACCAGCTTTCCCTGCTTATTGGCTTCTCCTTCCCTCCTCTGAGTTAATACATCCTCAGTTCCTGTCCTCTACATAGGAGAGCAGGGGCAAGTGGCAGGAACACGGCTACAGGATATACCCCGTAGGGTATATCCAGGAGGGTTGGGCTACTCACAGAGGAGAGGGACCATGAACCTTGCAGGCACTGCAACATGTGTACATTTCAGTGCTCACCCGAAAGTCTGGTGAATGATCTAACATCACTCTCCCAGTGTTCTCTCATTTTCTTAAGCAATCTAAACTTTCAAAACATTAATATTTCTTACTGACAAGAAAGTGATTTTATCCAGGATTACTTCAAGATTCCTATACATTTTCTTTATTCCCACAATAGGATATATAGACTTACCTCATTTTATTGTGCTTCACTTTATTGCTCTTTTCAGGTATTAGTTGTTGTTGTTGTTTTTACAAAGTTAAGATTTTCCCAATCCTGCTTTGAGTAAGGCTAATGGTGCCACTTTTCCAACATCATTTGCTCACTTCATGTCCCTGTGTCACGTATTGGCAATTCTCTCAATATTTCAAACTTTTTCATTATTGCCTTGTTACAGTTATCTGTGAAAAATGATCTTTGATGCTGTAATTGTTTTGGGGCATCATAAACCATGCTCATAGTAGGCAGTGAACTTAATAAATGTGTATGTTCTGCCTGCTCCATTGACCAGCTGTTCTCCATCTCTCTCCCTTTCCTTTGGCCTGCCTATTCCCTGAGACAAAGCAATAATCCTACAATGGCCTCTCAGTGTTCAAGTAAGAAGAAGAGTTGTACTTTAAATCAAAAGGTAGCAATAATTAAGCTTAGTGAGGAAAGCATGTCACAAGCCAAGAAAGGGTGGAGGCTAGGCCTCTTGCACCAGTTAACCAAGTTGTGAATGCAAAAGAAAACTTGAAGGAAATTAAAAGTACTACTCCAGTGAACACAACAAATGATAAGAAAGTGGAATAGCCTTATTACTGATATAGGAAGTCTTAGCGGTCTGGGTAGATCAAGCCAGCCACAACATTCCCTTAAGCCAAAACCTAATCCAGAGCAAGGCTCTAACTAACTCTCTTTAATTCTGTGAAGGCTGAGAGAGGTGAGGAAGCTGCAGAAGAAAAGTTGGAAGCTAGCAGAATTTGGTTCATGAGGTTTAAGGAAAGAAGCCATCTATAACATAAAAGGACAAGGTGAAGCCTGACATACTAATGTAGAAACTTCATCAAGTTATCCAAAAGATCTAGCTGAGACAATTAATGAAAGTGGTTGCATTAAACAACAGATATTCAATGAAGATGAAATAGCCTTATATTGGAAGAAGATGTCATCTAGGACTTTTATTTTTCTTTCTCATAGGTCTGTAGGAGCTTGGGTCTGGCTGATTTTGCATGAGCTTGGTTCGGCTTGGTATAAACCAGGTTTGTGTCTGTTCACTTCAGAACCTGGGCCAAAGGGACAGAGGGTACCTGGCACTTGGCTCCTCCCAGGCAAAATCCTGAGCAGAAATATAGGATGAGATCAGAAGGCCTGGGATCAGAAGTGGCCACTGTCCTATTGTGTAAAGCCAGAGATAGGGCAAGTTCAACAACCAGATCTTAAATTGCTTAAACAATTTCAATGAATTTTTAATTTTTAAGGTAAAGTTCAAATTCCTTATCTAGGTATTTGAGATTTCTAGGTCTGTAAATGCCTCTGGCTTATGTCTCAAGCCTGATTTCTCTTTCTTTTGTGCTTATAGATGTACAGTTTGGTTGAAGCCAAATTAAAGCACTGTTGAACCTAGCATGTTATTTTGTACCTTCTCATGCTGTTCTTTCTGACTTTCCTTGCCTTCTTTATCTATTTAACCTTTAAAACTAAGTTCAAGAAAAGACCTTCTCCTACAAGCCCTCTGTGATTCCATTCCGTAAATGCACCTTGTCAGTGCTTCTTAGAAGCATCTTGTGTTTCCTTCCATCTTTGTACTTATCCCTCTGTGCTATATCTTCACTTTAACTACCTGTTCCTCCAGGCAGAACCGAAAGTTCGTCAAGGGCTATGGTAACACCTTAGTCAACTGTGTCGTTAGGAACTGGCACAGTGTCTGCCACACTTATAGGCATTCAGTCAATGTTTGAGAAAGGTAAGGAGAAGAATAAAAAAGTAAGAAGGTAGAAAAAAAGGGAGGGACGGAGGGAGAGAAGAAAGAAAGAGAGAAAAGTGGTTACTTGTGAAACAACTCATTCACTGGTTTCCTCCAGTAAGCTTATGTTAGGTATATTTTATTTTATTTTTAATTAAGAGGTGGTAGATCTTAACCAATATACCATTGTTAGCTCAGTTTTGTAGGCATTATTCTTTTATTGAAAGCATCTAGATATTTATTATTGTAAGCACTAAGTCCTAAGTCCCTCTTCAAAGCCAAGTTTGTGTCCTTTCTTCTTCCCTGTAAATATTCTGTGGCTACTACCTTGCCTAGTGATGTCTGTCTGAATATGGGCGGGTTTAATTACACAGGACCACTCTTGCCCTGTTATTGACTGATGTAGTTAAATGCATAGTATTGAGTACCCCTGGTGGAATGCTAATAAGAAAATGCAGACCTAGTTGCTATTAAGTCATTTTCTTATTGGAAAAACAAAGGGTGATGAATGTAGCCAGGGCTGAGTTCCTCTGTATTCTAGGCATGTATCAAAAGGAGTTTATCTTTAGATTATCTAAACTTCTTTAGAGCCTAAATGACTGCATGACACATCATGGTAAATAATATCTTTTTAAAAAGTACACGATGACTTGTTTTAGAATGCATGTTTAAAAATAGGTAGGGCGTTTGACACACACCTGATTGCCTCAGAGATGGAATCTAAAGTGTCTGGCATCCTCTTCCGGGAAGGTTTCTGATCACCTCACCTCTTGTCTCCAGCTGCTCGGGCAGCAGTTAGGTTACAGAGGCAGCATCCAATTACTCAGAATATCTGCCCCTGCTCTTGGCAGGGACTTAAACTTCCTGGCTTTTGCAGATGATGGATGGCACTTTTTTTTAAATGCGGTTTCTCTAGAATATTGAGAGGTTGGGTCTGGAAGACAGTAGGCCTTGGTTCCCCCAGGACAACATAACTGAGAATGTGGCCAGACAAAGTCAAGAGGCCATTGAAAGAGGGTTAGGTGTGATTTCTTCAGAATCCGGTGAGGACAGGCTTGCTCAGGAACGTCTTGGCTGCAGTTAACTCTTAAGTGAGGAACTGTAGTTGTTTCCTCAGTTTGAATTGTTTTTTCAGACCTGGTAGAATGGGAGCACCTGGCCAAGTGTTGAGAACATTCCCATGTTTCACATGGCCTCTGGGAACTACAAAAGGAGTGGGAAGTTACAGAGATGGCTGTCGACATGCAAAGAGCAGTGAGAATAAATGAGAAGAAAATGGTCCATTTTTGCTTCATCGGTTTTTGCTGGTCAATGACTCCTCTTGATTTTATGTACCCTCCTCCTTCAATTTCTTCCTCCTCTTAGACACATCTTAATGTTGCTGCTCTGCAACAAGCATCCTACTTAGAGTGCCAGTTCCTTGATCACAGGAGGTTGTTAGTGAATTCAGTGTGTTAGCTTTGGAGAGGAGCACAGCAAGATAAACCAAAAGCCTGGGGAAGGAGATCCTTGTTACTGATATAAAGACAGCGTCTGATACAAAGGTAGATGGTAAGGATGTGATGGTACTGGGATTGAATAGGATAGCTAAGAAACTAGAATAGTTGTGTTCACATGCATAAGAAATGTTTAAAAGAAAAAAGGATGGCGACAGGTCCCATAGATGAAAACAAGTGTAGGACCGTGGGAATAGAGTAGTGCCAAATCTTTGTGGGCCTAATTATAGGATTTGGGAGGTATCGTTGGCATAACACAAAGTTACAGCTTCAATGTTTTTGTAAGAATGCAAAGAAAAAATAGCATTCAGACTATAGTAATATAAGTTTAATAAGTTAACCATTTGGAGTACTTTGCATGTTTTTGGTCATCATAGTAGGTGGAAGAATAATTTGGCTATAATGAAGAGAAATCAGAAACTCAGAAGTCAAGACCTCTCTGGAATGTTTACTTCAGGAGTCTCATTCAAATTAAAGCAAAAAGGATGAAAAGAAAATTTTAGTAATCTACAACAAATATTGTCTTTTTTTCAAATATTGTCTTAAGCCAGAATTTGTTTAGTTATTTCTTTAAAATAACCATTGGATTGCTCTTCATATTTTTAATTTTCAGGTGAGAAATTAAGACAAAGGGTATTTTTAAAAATTGTATATCTAATAGAAGCTAAATGCAATATTTGGATGAGAACTCAAACCCTAAACATTTTGCCTATTGATTGACTATTGTAACATATTATAGGGAATCTGTCAGCAGTTATAAAAATCTCCCCAAGAAGAAAATGCAAGGTTCAGGGCTAAAATGCAACTCTGTCTTTCTACCAAGGAGGCTATTGTTTTGTTCCTAAATAGAACTTTTAATTTATATTTTGCATTTGGAAACTCCTGCGCCAGTTTCTAATACCAAAGTGTCCTGAGCATTCAGTTATCTGAGCTATCGTTACTCTTCAGTCCTTCTACTTTTTTTTTGCTTTTAGACTAGGAAGGCGGAAAATGACTTAAAAGCCTTTTCCATGGTCTAAGCAATGCCTTTTAACAGGACAGTGTGGACTTATATAGCTCTGGGCACAGGCAACAGAGATGACAGGAGGTTGATAGTTATTAAAATAGGTTCCATGAAAGTACAGTTTCCTTAAGGCCTTGGGCACTAATACAAACACAATAGTTTAGTTGCTTGATAATAGATATGTAATATGTCCTTCAAGCTAGTTTTTGCAAGTTTTATTTATTTTCCTGGAAACCTCTGCCTGCTCCTTGACCACCAGCAGTCTGTTACGGCACATGTCAGCAGAAACTGTTTGGCTAGAATATAGCCCTGAGAAAATAGCACATTACCCATTAAACCAGTATTGCAAAGAAAAAAGCAACCTCCTTTTTATCGTTCTGAATTTATTTTGCTAATGGTATGTGTTAGTTAATTAGAGACTTTACTCATCTCACAATGGTCACAGGAAAAAAAAATATCATATGAGACCGTTGTAACTTTGTCCCTTGGTGAACCTGGTAAGACACAAAGACATCTGCAGTAATATTCCAAAATGAGAAATTCAGAAGTTGCAATGGAACTTATGATAATTAACTTAAACTCATCCCAAAATCTTCATCCAAAAATGGCCGGAAGGAGGAAAGGCAGGAAGAACTATAATATAAAACAAATGCAAACAAACATCAATCTGGTCTCTCAGCCCTCATATTCAAACTGCTTTAGAAGAACATAATCTCACCTGCTGAAATATACAGTGATCTTGGCAGCTGGTAGATTTTTACTTTTGAAGACAACAACTATCATCTGAAAATCAGAGGTAACTATTCTATTGTTGAAAGGGATGACTGGTGTGTCTTTATAATGGTGAAAGCTCTTAAATTTAAGGAATAAATCTGACACAGAAGTGATAAGAAGAGGCTATCTTCATCTTTGCTGTAGCCTTAATACTCCAAGGACAGAGATGATCAGGTTAATTTTCCTCTGCAGCTATTCAGGATCCCTAGGCAAATGTGATGGATAGATTATCCAAGGAAACAGAGAACTAAAACTTTAATCATTCCTTGAGACCATTTACTTCCTATGGTGACATTAGATCTTGTGAATGTTGCGAAATAGGGCTCAAAAGGATGAGTTTATTTGTGATGTAATATCTTGAATCATAGAAAGAGAAATATATTCATGCTCTTAAGGACGGGAAACCAATCTCTAAGGAAGAGTTTGTGTCAAGGATGACAGAGTGAGCTTACCATGATAACACCTCGATTTGATGGTGTCCTTGAGTTCCTCTAAGTAATTCAGAGCATTTCACACATTCCAAGGGTTGGGGAAAATTGTAAGGATGAATTTTCTGTTTAATATTGGACATCAGTTATTGAGCAAGGCAAGTAAATTGTCACATTCCTGTGCTTTTTTATTTTTTTAAATCAACTACTTTTACTAAAACATAGGTCATGTAGTATTTTTTTCCATTTTCGTCATGAGGACCCAGAGACTAACAGAGGCCAATTTCTCCACATATCACACTTTAACTAGCTCTACTGGAAGGTAATCCTTTGAAATTCCTGAGCCACTTCTCTCCACTGATACCATTGCCTCATTTGGTTTATACAGAAGGCAATGGGGGAGGGATGGGATAGGGGAATAAGAGGGGGATATAAACTGACTTTTTATTTTAGTTATCAGACCTCTTTAATAATGACAACCTCAAGTTACACAAAACAAAATACTTAAAAATTACCACGTCCTTTAATATGTGACAATGCTCTATGCTTTATTGACACCCATGAGGTTTTTAGTTTAAAGAGATAAATGCATTCATGTGGATAGCTTCAGGTCCTTAGACTAGCAGAACTGACATGCATGCATTTTTGCCCTTATGGTTTAATCAAAAGAGTGGCTAATTTTTATGGCTAAAAAGCAAGTCTCATGTATACTGGAAACTAAGTAATATACTAACAGTTTGCTGTATGGTTTATTAAAAACAACAAGAACAATAAAATATAAACCCTTCTCTCTGCTTGGATACCAAGAAGGCCAGAGTATGGAAGGGGACTAGCTTTTCCTCCAATAAATTTATTCTAGTTAGGTATGACCAGTAGTTTATAACTAATTAATGTTTGTTTAGAGGAAAAAAAAAATTAGCACCTAGCTCCGTGGGTTAGATCAGTGGGTACTTAATCAAGAACTAGGCTTGATCAGTGGGTACTTAATCAGTGTCTGTTGAATAAATGACAGATGTGGACTTTTGAATATCTGGAATTAAGACACTATTTTAAGTAAGGATAGATTGTTCAGTCTTACTAATGTTCATTAACAGCCTTTTTGTTGGCCAAGGATATAAAAAGGGAAATGTGCAAAGAGTAGTTTTAAGGATGACAAGAAAAAGGAGCATGGGGAATGCAGGGAATAATGGCAGGAGTCCTAAGAGGCAAAACAAAACAAAGAAACATTGGGATAGCTTAAAAATTAATATACTTATAAAAATATAAGGATGAAGAGACAGTGGCAGAAGCTGGCAGGGGAGCTGAGTAGAAGTCCATTATCCCCTGTATAGTTCTCTAGATTCATTTCCAGTCCAATTATTTACTCTTTGTTCCTGCTTGAAATGAAAGCTGATCTCACTTCTCAGTGAGTACATTTCCATTGCTTCCATCAGACTAGTTTTTATATGATCAATAATAACAGTAACAAGAATAATATTATATCTACCATTTGTATTTAGCATTTGCTTTGTGACTCTCACCCTGTGGTTGTTTTATGTTCACCACTCCAATTTTTACAACTCTGTAATGGATATGTGATTACTCTCATTTCACAAATGGAGATTTTGGGGTGAGAAAGATGAGGTTATTTGCCTGGGGTTACACAGTTTCCAAGTGGTAGTGGAAGAATTTAAAGCCAGATTAATCAGACTTTAAGTACTTTCTCTTTCCTTTTATTCTATGACTGAGATAACTTAAAAAGGGAATAATAATTGGGAAGAGAAGCTGGGAGAGAGATGTCTTGGATTTAAGCATTCACTCATTCATTCATTCACTTCTCATTTGACAAATACATATTAAAAGTCTACTGTGTCCTAGGCCCCGAGGGTGGAGCAATGACAAGAAAGTAGTCTCTGGGCCACTCCCTCTAGCAGAGGAGTGTCAAGGAGACAGGCAATTATGTATCCTGAAGAAATGACCATTAACAGGAGTTAGTAGATGTTGACTCTGGAGCAGTCAGTTCAAACTTACAAATAGGAAAGGTGGTGTTGCCGGAACAGGTTTCTAAGGAATTAGGATAGAGAAAGTTGGGCAAGGCAGACAACAGCATTCTAGGGAGAAGGAACAATGACTTCCTTGGTAGTACCAGGGAGATCAGATATCTATAGGCCTGAAGCATAAAGAGCAGAATATCAAGAGCTAAGGATGGAGAGGTTTAAACAGATCTGATTACAGAGGGCCTTGAAGGTCATGGGAAGGAGTTTGCATTTTATCCTCAGAGCAATAGGGAACCATTGAATGATTTTAGATACAGAAACAATAAGCTCCAGTTTGTACTTTAGAATGATGACTCTGGCTGTACAGGGAATGGATTAGAATGGATCAAGACCAGAGGCAAGGAGACCTGTTTCATTAATACAGGTTGGAGGGAATGATAAGCTGATTTAAGGTAGTGACAATGGTTAGAATTAGATGGATTTGAGAAATATTGATGAGATGTAATGAAGAGAGCTTAGTGATTAATAATATGGACAAGTAGACTGAATTAGTCAGGTTAAATTAAGTTACTCTGCTATAAAAATACGGCACCCAAATCTCCATAGTGTAACAGAAGCTTATTTCTCTCTCTTAGTCCATTGTAGATCTAGGCAACTCTTTCAGATAATTGTAGTTGTTCTGCATGCTCAGTGCTCCAGTTGCTAAAACGCTGTGTTAGCTCCATCTCAATGTGAGAACTCTGCAGTTACCATGACAGTGGGAGAAGGCTTGGAGTTTTGTGTGAGCTTTTCACTCCCTTAGCCTAGAAGTGACCCACTTCATTCCTGCTTCCATCTCATGGGCTAGAACTAGTTATACGGGCTTACTCAATGGTAAGAATGCACTAGTATTGTCTACCATGAGGAATGGTAAGTTCTGCACTTGCAGAGTGTGTGTGTGGAGAGAAAGGGAATAGAGTGTGTGTGGCAGTAGTGAATTAACTTTCCAAATTTAGGGCTGTTTCATAAGATGAGTGGGGGTATGCAGGTCTTGGTGTCTTCTCAGAATTTAGCTGCTTTGTCCTGAAGACAATATTGATCTTTTTTGCATGTCACTGGGTGCTTAATGCTTTTGGAGCTCACTCTTCCCACCTCGCCACTCCCTGCCTCTCCACCCCTGCCCATCTTGTGCCATTTTGGCATAAATCTTTCTTTAAAAATAATTTATGGGGAAGTTTTGTGCAACACTGGGAAGTAACTCACCAGCAATTCCAGGCCTTGTGTGGACTGACCCAGATTGTGGGTTCATCTGTGTGCAGCCCCGTGAACTCTGGAGCCCATAATGCCAGGCGCTTATGAAGTGTTTACATGTACTTGAAAATGGCAGTGTGCTGAAGAGAAACTAAGTGATTTGGATGTCCTTTTTAGATTCATTCCAAACCATAAATAAGATTGATTCATCACAAAAATATCTTCTAAACACCCTTATTTTCTATTTTTAACATAGGATTTAGGGTTTTAATAGGGAATGAGAATTTCTCTATTTTCTGTGCATAAATAGAATCTGAATCAATCAACAAACACATCATGAACATCTCTGTCTTATTCTGTAGACACCAATTAAATCATAGTCAGATGAGCTTTCTGAAATTCAAGAGCATATGATCTAGAATTCTTGTCAAGGCCATTGAGACAAGCTTATGATGTAAGGTAAAAATAGAAAATAATGTGTTTGTTGAATACAAAAAAGCAATCATAACAAGAACTGTGCTTCTTAAGCTTTTCCTCCCATATAAGCAGAGAGGGAAATGTTGTGTTTATTTAGAGAGCATTCAGGGTCCACTTTTCTATAGAAAAGGCACATAGTAGGCTTGTAGTAAACATTTATAGAATGAGTTAAGAGTTGAAAAACAAAACTTAAAGTGTTTCTCATTTTCCAGAAGCAACCATGCTTAACCCTCAGGCAGGTAATTTTTCCAGCAGTTACATTGTACCAACCTCAAAATGTGGAGGTTGCCTGCCCCAGATGCATTCTGCTGTCAGAAACCATGCAGACTCATCCTGCTCCTCAGCTGGTCTGGGACTTTGAGCACCTTGTATCCTCTCTGAGCCTCAGGTGATCAAGTAGAAAAGAAGAACCAGGGTGGTGATCCCTGCCTGATCTGCTCATAAGCTTGATGTGAGGCACGATAAAGTAGTGTGCACGAAGTGCTTCGGAAACTGGAAAATACTGTTATGAGCTCTGAAGGGAAGCTAATTATTTTTTTAAATTCTCTTTCTCTGTCCATGTACTCACCTTGCTCACCTTTCAATCTTTCTTTTGTTCTTTGTTCTCTCTGTGTCCTACTCACCTCTGTCCTCTTCACAACATGCTCACTTCCTTGCTCTTAGATCTCTACCCTCTGTATTTTATCTACTCCAAAAATAAAAGATACAAGTGGGGAGAAAAATCCCTTAGTACTGCTGAAAGTTTCAGCAAAGTGTTCTTTTCTCTTTCTCCCTTCTTGTCCTCAAGTATACTATTCACAGTGCCTCTCATGCACTGTGGATGCTTTATAAATATTCCTGTTAATAATAACCCAGAGAGTTATCTATTTCTATACCAGTGATGATATTTACTAGTTATCTGTAGCACTGATCTTCAGGGTTCTTTCTCCTGGGACAAATGCAGGCTCATTATTTTGGTCTGTCAATCTGCTTCCTTTGCCATCCCTCCCAGTGGAGACTGATTGGGAGGTTGGTTATAATCCTGAGATCATTAGCTTTCAAATCTGGCTCCTTGAAAACAAACAGAATATATATTATGCTCATCTGACAGTATTTTTCAATATCTTAGGATTCATATTTCTGTTTTCTTATTTTCCATAAAACTCAGCTTGTATATAACATTGTCTATCCTATGGGGACTAACTTTTCATTTGGTCTCCTCAACAGTGCTGTTTGAAGCCCATAACAAATCAAATGACTTGATTAAGGTCATTTCCTGGGCTGAGGCAACTTAATCTTTCTAGATCCTGGGGAGATTTCAAAATGACTTTACTTCAGTCCCCAAAGTAATGGTCTTTCCCCACTTCAAGTTCGGTCAATCATTAAGTGTAAGTAAGTAGGTAAAATAGAAATCAGTGGGAAAGTATAAAACTAAATAGAGAGATTATTCTCAATGGGTATGATCCTTTTGGTTGTTGATATCATTATTTTCAAGGGAGATCCTAGGAAAAATTATGAAATGGAAGAAAAATTATAGTTATGCCCATGCCTTAAATACTGATTACTTTTTCTGTTTTCTTTGATGTCTTCCAACAAATGTTTATTTTTTCTTTATATTACATTTAGCATGCCACACACTAAAAAAAGTTTTTAATCTATCAATAGATTTAATTAATAAGCAATGTTTATAGCATTCCAGATACTAGGCACTACAGATAACATTAATAAACAAAAGCAGATGTCATCTCCATTACATGGAATTTACAGTCATTAATAGGATAACCATGCTAATAAAAGTATAAAAGCAAACAGATAAACTCTATAGTTTTGAAGGAAATGGTTTTATGAATGCATTTAATGACAGAAATGACCATATTCTGAGGGTATAGTAGTCATGGATGTGATCCTAGAGATCTAAAGGGTAATTGGGAATTACCTGCATGAAAGGGAGAGCTTATAAGGAGAGTATTCCAGTAAAAAGAAATAGCTGGTGCAAAAGACCAGTGGAGAAAAGGGTCTGGCAGCTTTGAGGAACTGAAAGAAGGACAGTGTGTTTGGATCTCAGAGAACAAAAGGGTGGGCAATGTTTTAGGATGAGGTGGGAGAGGTGGATAAATCCAGGGCACCTGAGGAGGTCTATAGAAACCACCATTCTTGCAAGGTCATATGAAGTGGCTAAAGTATTTTTAATAAGGATTATGACATAATCAGATTTTTATTTTTAAAAAAGATGTTTAGCTTTATAGTTAAGAAAGGATAATGTATTCTTTGAGAATTAGGAAATATAGTCAATTTGAGAAACTTGGAATATATGGTTATTTGGCTTATTATTATATCACTCATTATATTACTGTGTATCTTTGTGGGCTATTTGTCTCACTCAAGATATGAGCATCCTTGAGAAAAGAATTTTTTATTCTTATATCTTTTTACACATCCAGGTGCTTAACAGTGCCTGGAACTATAGGTAATTATTAAATTGTTTTTGAGTATATGAATGGTTGGAAGGAGAGATATGAATAAAAGAGTTAGGATTGGTCTTATGAACATTCATCTGGTCTATGACATCCTCAAGTATAAAAAACCAGTAAATTGTGATGACTAGTGTTCAGTAGCAAAAATGCCATTGGGTCAGACTTTATACATAGGCAGAATTTCCAGTTTATGGATTGTAGAATCTGTCAAAAGTTGGATAAAGGGACAGGATGACTGGGAAAGAGGAGGCCTTATCTGGAAAGGATCCATCTAAGGTGGATGATTAGGTGGATATTGTCAAACTTCTTCAGTTATGGCCAGTTTCTTGTGAAGTATCTTAAACACATCAGAGTTGCATTCTGTTTGTTCTTAAAGGGAAATCTAACTTCTTTTGTGTGGCTTTTTTTGTTTTCCTCCTAAATAAAATAAAATGGTTAAAAAAAATAAGAAAGATCTAATAGATTTATGTTATTTAGAAAGGTAAAATTCCATGGGGATATTTGAGGTTTCCTGGAGTTCCTGTTGAATTGATGTTGGCTTGGGGTTGTAAGCCATTATCTTAGAAGCTTGATTGGTGGCTGCTAAATAATCTTAGAAAATACTCTGTGCCAAATTATATTTCTTAATGTGATATCCCTGCAAAGTAAGAAAAAATGGAATTTTAACAGGAAATAATCTTATTAGTGGGGTGGGTATCTGGGAGAGCATTTTGGGGATCTCAAATTCAAAACTCATAAATGGTCTCCAGTTCCACCCATTCGTAAGATATGAATGCCATATTCATGTAGGATATTAGATATTAAAGGACCATGAGCAAGGGCCAAGTTTTGTGTCTACACACCATGGCTCTTAGCTTCGGCTTCCAGCATATTTTAGAGGTATAATCAATAATTTTTTTAAAGTAGAGTAAATAATTAGATCCTGGGTCATATTCAGACTATTCACATTTGGATTTATAATCCCTTTTTAATGTGATTTTGAACATGACTGCGAAATTTCTGCAACTGAATGTGTGTACACTGATATCATAAGATGTGTTTGACATTTTCTGATGGGGCTTTGATATTGTTGAATTATGTTCAGAATGTGAAGCTGGTTTTGTACATGTATCATTGTGAATAGAGACAGCTGTATACCACCTGAGAGTGTCTAATGTGAGAGATCAACCACATTACAATTAACTCAAGTTTCCCTGGCAGGAAAAAAATAATTTTACTGAACAAATCTACACAATCATATGCTTTCTGTATAGGAGACTAATGATTTTCTTTGTGAAACATTTCATTTTTGTTGTTACCCATACTTTAGTTTTATCCAAATTGATTCTTTGTATCTTTTTTTCTCTCCCTTTGGCTTCCTTTCTCTGGATATGGATGGACCCTGTGAACTTGGCTCCTTTTCTTTAACAGGTAAGAAAAGGCATTTTGCTGCTTATGTTTTCTTGTGTGCTTTGGTTACATTTGGTGAGAAACTATATTTCTGTTCTACTGCTGTACTTTAATATGCTGAAAATATGTTCCTAAATTTGAAAACAGATACCTTTTAGGGTGCCTTTAGGATGAAATCATTAAATTATTGATGACATACACTATATGGTGATATTTATATCATGTGTTGGTATTTGTAAATCAAGGTGTTTTAGTAAGAGGGATGGGTTTCTGAAAATTAGACTGTGAATTGTTTTTCATTTTCATTGACTTCTGTTCTAACTTCTGATGGAATGCCCATTGGCAACATTGCCTTCTGTTTTCAAAGCTGAGCTTCCTTTGATCTCTAGCTTTACTGCCATCACGTAGTTGGCTTTCTATAAAGATCAGGAAAATATACTTGGTGAGTAAGCACGTGAACCATGAAATCTTTTGTTGATCAAATCATCTTACATATTTTAAATAACCATTACCATCTGTTGGTAGTTTTTCTTTTTAAAGCAGAATACATATAAAATTAATAAAATAACATTATTGGTCACTTGGAATGTGTCCACATCAATCTTACTTTTAGTGTGTGTGAATATGTTTCATATCACTCACTACAACATTTTAGAATCCTTAAAAAGCATTTTTTTTTACTTCTTGGGGAAGATAGGTACAAAAAATTTTCAAGAATTTGTGTATAATGGTACTATATGACTAAGATTATATAGGTACTCTTTGGGGTATGTGTATGTTATTTATTGACAGATTAGCAAAGTATGTGATACTCAGAAATATTCATGAGAAATAATAAATGATATTACAATGGCCATGTTAACCAAACCATTCCTCTAGGTCCTCTAAGATGTATTTTTATATCATTGAAGTAAAAGGAAATAGCATTTCTAGCCTCTATTAGCTTTTGTCCCCAAAGAACTGCCTTTGAAGTTATGATTTAATGTTATATCTTCAGCTTTTATCCAGGCTTTTTATAGCAAAATGACTACTTGCAGAACAAACTACAGTTAGTAAATAGCTCTTCATGTTACTAGAGGACTCTTAATTTATCAAGGCACACAATAAACTCATGAGATTTTGTGCCAGGATTTTTTTTTCTGTATATACAATATACATTTTTTCCTCAAATTAGTAAAAACTAAGAACAAAAACAAAGTATTTCTAGTTTTGATCATCAACTATGAGACTTAGAATTATATTTTGTTCTTAATTATATTAACTAGCTCATCAATTTAATAGTGTTGCTTATGTGTGTTATGATAATGTGAGTCTCCATCTTTGGGCAACATGATAAGTGATACATAATATTAATATGAATCATAATAAGAGCTAACATTCTTTAAGAGTTTTCCAAGTGTCAGGTCAGGCACTGGTATTAATTTGTTTATATGCATGAACACACACATACTCCTATACTTCTTATATATTTGCAGCAGACTTTGTTGATTTTGAGAGCATATAAGATAATACTATTCTTTAAACATCCTACTTCGTGTAACTTAGCCAATCTTTTCTCTCTCTTCGTATCACTTTTATCCCTTTTTATATATAAAAATTAATTGTACTCTTTTTTTTATAGAGAGCAAATTAGTTCCATTTAACCCTTCCACTCATACTCAACTCTGAAGCTTCTTTTACATAGTAAAGAAATGCAGAGATGCATTAAATAGTCTTACATAGGGACAAATATATTAAGTTTCTGAGGATTTGATCTTTCAGGCATATAGGCAATAATTATAATCAGTGGTGCCAGTTCACAGAGTTAGATTCTTTAAAACATATTTGAATTTAGTAGCAGCTGAGCTTAATTCAATAGGGACACATCTATAATTAGTTCGGACCCAGAATTTTAATTCTGGAACTGTTACAAGTTTATAGTGTACAGCAGAATAAGGGCATCTGACATATATTTTCATGGTAGTATCCTCTAGAAGAAAGTAGAATGTGCCCACCATGATCTAAACCTCAGAGAATGAACTGAAGTCTGAGTTGTTTCAAGGATTTCAACCATAAGCAAATATTTTCATTATATTTTTAAGGGCTGTAAATAAAAATAGACACACAGGGCAGAATTTTAGGAGTATTAAAATGACTGAAATTAAAACAGTATTACAATGCTGAAAGATTTATGAGATGACTGTTTTGCATTGACCAGCCTAGGAATGCATTTAAAATATTAATACATGTATTATAGTGCTGAGGATATTTAAATGACATGGTTACAATTTTTGTCTTTCCAAGTACCAAACAACTGCATTTCATGGTTATGATGTTACTTGAGGGACATGTTTTATTGGCTCACCTGTATCCTCTGGTCTATAAATAGAACTCCCTAAAACATCTGCAGAGTTGATATCTAAGGTTGTTTTTCTCACAGCATTTGCAGCGTAGTAGGCAAACTTGTAGATAACCCATGTTCTGCTTCTATTATATTAACACAGTCAGGCTGCATTAAATCTTGGAGCATGTTGTGCTAATTATTGTCCTAACAGTCAGTATTGAATCACATCTGGACAGCTTAAAGGAGCCATCTATGTGAACCATACAAGGGCCCTTATTCCTACTGTATATTGAGGACATGAGTATGTGGCTTGTGACTGCTTATGAGCCATTCTGACTACTTACCATAATGACTTCTTTAATAATCAGGCTGGGAGACTATAGCGCATAAGTTAGTTTTAACATAAGTTCTTACCATAGATGGTAAAGTATGTTAAGAACTAACTTATGTGCTATCATTCTCAAGAAGACTCATGTTAATCTGAGTATTATACTTCATAGTTAATTAAGTTAAAAGGCGATTCCATTTATTTGAGTGAATCATCTCATTATGTTTTGCTAACTAAACAAATTTTGAAAGCTAAAAAAAAATTGCGACCAATCCTGAAAGTTGTTCCCAAGGCCATATGCGTACTACCTGGTATTTCTGATATTCCCATGGTTGTTGTTTCAGTATTCTGTGGCAGGTTGGAGGGGCGTAGGGACACATTTTAGACCACTATTAATAAAGAAACAGGAAAAGTGGAGAGATATTCTGCTTTCAAAAGAAGGACAAGGATTGTCCTATTACAGGGTTATTAATAACTGTATAATTGTAATATTAATATGCATAAAGTACCCAGAACAGTCCAGATGTATGGTTATGACACTTTCAGAGGAGTGTGGTGAAAATGGGGGTTCTCAGTTGTTTGACCCTGAATGTGACATTTTTCATAAGTGTATTATCCACCACCACCTGCCTACATTCCCAGCTTGCATACTAAATGGCATGTGGGCCCCTCTGGGGCAGTTCTGGTAATAAGTTGTACCCTACCTATTAGCAATATTTCCTACTAGTCAATCCCTATACACATGTCCTTTCCTAGACTCAGATGGTAAATAAACCCTTCTGTGAGGTCATGGTCATGATTCCTGCATTCATTTTGCTCTCATTTCCAGATTTCTCAGGGTATTCTGGACAACTTTGTCATCACTTGCTATTGTCTCCCACCTGGAAAATTAATTCATTGTACAGTATGAATCATAATTAATGTTTAGTAATAAATTCTTCCATGGTACTTCCCAAACTATTCTCCTTACCCAGGTAATCAGTATAAACAAATATACATCTCAGGTTTCATTAGAGTCAGGCCTTTTTCTAACTTCTACCCAGTAACTGGTTATAGCATTTGGAATACACTCAAGTTATAGTCTCACCTTGTCTTTCTCCCTTGTCTGTACCTCTTTGGGAAGTGTTCGGTACATAGTTGTGTCTGGCACATAAAAATTATTTGGGTTTAACTGAATTGAAAATCTCTTATGCACATTCTTGTTCAGCACTAAAAATCTCACCCCTCTCCAATAATTACAACTGAACATTGTCGTATTCCTCTTCTGCTTCCTATGTTGTTAGCATGTGATCCATAGAGACTTGATAGCCAATTGTTAGTAAATTAGTCTTATTTAGCAAGTATTTATCTGTGTCATCCTGGCCACCTAATGTGGTGAAGGTATGGCTGTGGGAATGAAAGGTTACTGTCTTGTTGGGTCATTTACGTTAATCTTCACAATTGCTCAGTAGGCATCATTATCACCAGTGATTTATTTCTCTAAGGTATGACAGAGACATTATTAAACTCTGAATTTCAAAGTCTGTACCCAACAGAAAAATTAAAAGCCTGTGTAAGAATGAAGTGGATAGACTAGCTTCAATTCAAATTTTGTTACTGTGCCTTCAGTTCTGGCTCCCCTTATGAGGGAGGTTACCCAAATGACTCTGAGGGCCCTACATTTATCCTTCTCAAAGGTGTATTTATATTCTAAAGGATAAAACCTCCTGATTTCTCTCTCTTTTTTTTTTTCTTTTTTTCTTTTTCTTTTTCTTTTTTTTTTTTTTAACCTGAGGATTGTGGTAGTTCACTTTGCCTTTTTTGTTGTTTTCGTTGTTCTGCCCCAAACTGCCACTACATCTCAATTTCTATTTCATATATGCTGCCATTTTGTCAGTTAGTGCATGTTCTGCATAGACTTGGCTCATTTTAGCTCTTTTACTGCAAAATCCACATATTCCTTAAGCAGTGATACTCTGTAGTAACTGGACAGAATCTCAGTTCTTTCAACCAACTTTAGAGAGGTTAGCATCTCATTTCACTTTAAACTTATTCTATTAAAGAACAGTTGTCAAGAGGCTGGGCTTAAGGCTACTGTGTGATGCAACCATGTGTCATAGGTACATCTTCATCCCTGACCCTGATCTGGTCCTGTGTTATGATTCATAGCTTTCAATTGCTCCATAATAAGTTGAGTACTTTGCCTTTTAGGCATTCTATATTTCTTTGCTTCCTTGTAGAGTTTTAATCCTAGTGTCTAAAGATAAGTGACCAGTACCCAAATCTTCCCCATTTCTAACAGAGAAATTTTATTTTTTTGAAGACTGGCTTTTACTGAAACCCCAATACATATATGTGGCTATATACTGAACTTTAACTCCTCCATGACTTTTAAACACAAATTAAAATTGATTTGAGTGTTCTTATATATTGACAGGAAGTACAATAGCTTCCTTTTGGGGGACCCTCCCGCTCTTAAAATATCCATGAAACTTCAGGGCTTATCAAATCCGAATGGGGGCTGAAAGGTCAATTCAATTTCCATTATAAGAGAGGAGAGATTGGATCCTCTTCACTTCGCTAATGCTATTGCTTGCGGCTGCCAAGTTGGGTGGCTGTTGACAAAATCATGCTCCCTGCTATGACAGATGCTGCTAATTCACATCTTCACACTGGCCAAGGGCACTCTGCCAATGTTGACTTTTGAGGGAGGACAACTTTAATTTCTCAGAGCCATGCTCAGAGGAAGTTGCCCTTCACTTGGCTTCCCAAGGTCATGGTTTTTGCTGTTCAGTTCATTTAGTCCCTTTTCAGGACTAGATCCACTGTTTTCTTAATGCCCAAGAGGTTGGTCAGGTTTTGTCTTTCTGTTCTCAAAACACAAAAGATCTGACTATACTCATCTGCAGACACTTCACCATTCTAAGGGAGTTTACTTTAATGGGCATTCCTGTATTCTTTCTCAAGATTTCCCTCGAGGATTTCAAAGTAATTCTATGACACCTCTCTCTCTCTCTCTCTCTCTCTCTCTCAATCTCTGTGTGTGTGTGTGTATGTGTGTGTGTGTGTGTGAACTCAATAGAGCACTTTGCTTCACATACACCTAATAATGAGAATCATTAAGTTTTATAATGTTTTACAGGGTTTCAAGTTACTTATTATTGTATTTATTCTTCACAACCATTCTCAAGATCAGTGTTCTCATATTCCTTTGTGACACTATGTGGCATAGTTTTGGGTAGCTTTTCTTCAGAGTGGTATTGGTACTTGTCAGTTCAAATAAATTAATGTTACCTTCTTGACCTTTGCAATGATGGGGAAAAATTGATATCCCAGCTTATCAATGAAATTATACCTTCTTAATACCAAAATATTAAATATGTTATGGTTTTACTCTGCCAGAAATCTCTGAAAAAGATAAGTTTTCTCTTTTTTTTTAATGGTCATTTCTTTTTAACTTATGTGCTGGCAATCAAAGAGTAGAATGACTAAAAGATAGAGGCAAGTATAGAAAATTATGAAAACTATATTTTATTAATGTATGAATGTCACTATCTCAATTTTTAAAACAAATATAAAGAGTATTATAATTTTTCAGAATGGCTATGTGAATGGTCATTGCTTGAAAGCCATTAGTTCAGAGCCAGGATTCAAACATACTGTTTTTAATCTCTGTCCAAGTCTTTTTATTTTGCCAATGATTCTGTCTTTTTGATGTATCAGAATAACTTCTAGAGCCTGTTACAATTAGAGATGCCTGGAACTGCCTTGTGTTTAGTAAATGATAATCTCTGAAAGTAGGTAGGGTCTAAGAATTAGTACTTTTATCATGCTCCACTGGAAATTTTACAATATCAAGTTTCAGAATCAACAAAAACACATATGCATGTACAGGGAAATGATACAAAAAAAAAGTATGCTTTTGCATGCATGCCCCAGCACATAAATGGGAGAACCCTAGTCATATGGGGTGTTAACACAGAACTAATGGGATGATTGCAATATTGTTTCTGGTCCCAATAATAATCTATGCTTCAGCAATACCAGTATTGTTGGGAGATCATTCTTTGAGATCTCTCTTTGATTCATGCTTAAGATATATAGCAATATAGAGAATAATTGACAATATTTTTGCCCTAAGGGCAAATCAAGTTTGACTGCATACAGTGGTGTGCCTAGTTACTTTACTCCAACCCCTCCATTTCTCTAGACCCCACCCCTACGTCTCTTCCCTTAGCTTCTCTGTTGCTTTTCTTCTCTTATTATGTGTTGACATCTTTCACTCCTCCTGACTGATGTTATACTATTTACTTTTCCACAATCACTTAAAGAAGATTTTGATGTTTTTTTTCCATATCCTCTTTATAACACAGTTCTTATTATATAGATTCAAGAATTTGTGTAGAATTTATTAATGTAATGTAAAAATCTTCAATACTAGCATAGAGAATGCTATATCATGAGAATTTTTGTTTTGAGCACTGTTGCCACTTAAAAGAAATATTCCTCCTTTTTTGTTTTTATTTTTATATTTTGATTAGTTAGCAGTTCCCCTATTGCTTATATTTTATAATAGACTTCATTAAGAGAAAGCACCTTTACTTTACTATTTTCTTCCTTATTTCTTTTCCTCCTTAGAATTTTAACTATGTGTTGAACACTGAAAGCTTGTAGTTTTCCCTCCTTGGTGGAAAGAGTTGATGAGGAACATAGCCACAAAATAAGTGGAGATATTGTTTTTGTTTTGTTGACAGCTTCTTTTAGTGATTTCTTTAGTCCAGTTCCAGCTAATGTTATTAAGAGCTTAATGAAAAGAGTATATTGCCTCTTTACTTACAAAGACATTTAATGAAGATTCTAATATCATTCTGGCCTTGGAAAAGGGGAGGATAATTGATATGACTTCATAGGGCTGCAAATTGTTAGTTGTGTGGCCAAAACCTGAATCTTCGACCTTTTGCATACCTCTAATACTAGATTTGTGAAAAATATATACATGGAACAAAGTATGCTTTTAAAAAAACTCATTAAAATTTGGACTTATTCTCAAATACTTGCTATCCTTGTGAACAGGGCAGTGGTTTCTCTCACCCCTTCAGCATGAGTCCTAGACACAAGGCAGGCATAAGCAGCCTGCTTCAAGCCTAAGACATCCTGGCCTGAGCCTCTTTGGTTCACTAGGCTGTCCAAGGACAACAGGCAGAGGTCAAAGGATTTGGACTGCTTTGCCCTCTGGACCATATTAAAGGAAGAGGGTGAGAAGAAAGGGCAACAAGCCAAAAAGCACTCACCACAGTAAAGAAAGTTCTAAAGACAGGGCTGTGTTCCAGTCCAGTTCCACCTAAAATCCTTTTTATCCCATTCCTAAATGCTGTACCCTTGATCGAAATGGCCACATTTTATCCCTGGTATTCACTTTATCTTTGACTTTGAGCAAATTTCTTCCTGAGACTTGAGAGAACTATGGGGAGAGAATGTTTGAAGTTCCTAGAAATTACCCTGTGAAGCTCTGGGACCTTGTTTCCAAAGATGACCACCATCAACTCCTTCCCCTTTGTTTGCTCATACTGCTTTACCAATCAAGAGAGGAGGAGATTACATTTCTCCTCTTTGAATACACTGACCTTCTGTCAGGCTTTGACCAATAGAATGTGGCAGATGTGACATTCTGGGTCTTTGTCTCTCTTGGAAGCTAGCTGCCAAGTAGAAGATCCAACTACTTGAAACTAGAGTTGACCACATGAGCCTCATGGAGAGGCCATGGGGAAAGAGATATGCCTGCTCCTACAACCCCCTCCAGTTTTTCTAACCATCCAGGTGAGATGCCAGAGAAAATGAAAATCTGGTCTGGGCTCATCTGGGTTGTGCATTTGCTGCTATATGTTGTATCTTTTAGTGTTAAATGTCTCAATAGATTTGCCTATTCTGGATATTTCATATAAATGGAATCATACAATATGTGATCCTTTGTTACTGGCTTCTTTCACTTAATATCCATGTAGGATTTCAAGGTTCATCCATATTGTAACACATATCAGTATTTCATTACTTTTTATTGCCAAAATAATATTTCATTGTGCGGATATACAATAGTTTGTTTATCCATTTACCAGTTGGTGGACATTTAGATTGTTTCTACCTTTTGGCTATTATGAATAGTACTGCTGTGAACATTCATGTACAGATTTTTGTATGGATGTATGTTTTCAGTTTTCTTGGGTATATGCCTGTGGGCAAGATGGCTTCTGTTTTAAAGACAGCACTCTGTTTGCTGTATTGAGAATAGACTCAGGTGGATCAGAGGTAGAGGCTATTGTAGTAATCCAGATGAGAAAGGATGGTGACTTCAGGATAAACTATTTTGACCAACCACAAGTCTTGGGACCTGGACTCTTGGTGGCAGCTGCTGCTCAGTAGGAGTACCATTACAACATGCCAACAAGTCTGCCTTCCATCCTGGAAATGGCTTGAAAAGCCCTATATTTAATGGATTAGCTCTCAGTGGTATATGTTTTCTGGAGAGAGTTTCTATTTGTAGATCTAATGATACTGTATCAGATCAATATAAAATCTGTTAAAATATAACAGTCCAATAATATTAAAGCCATAAGACATGACTGTAGTTGGCTTGCAAAGAAGAAATTTGTGACCATATTATTTAAATGTTTTGTTGTTGTTGTTGTTGTTTTGGTTTTTTGTTTGTTTGTTTGTTTGTTTGTTAACCAATTTTAGGCTTCCCCAGCTGTGAAATGCATTACGGCTTATAACATGTCAAGGCAATCTTTACTTTTCTTCAGTAGAATGAACGTTTGAGTAGAAGGAATTGTGAGAGTAGATAGATAGAGATAGAGAAAAATAGAGCCCACATATTGTCTGACTACAAAATGTCTTCTGAAGGGTGATGATAAAGGGGGAGAGGATGTGTCCCAACCCACATCTGTCAAGTTCTGATGATTGTGGTTGATGAGGTCATTAATATATTGTCCTCATGCTGCTGTTTAGAACCTGATGATCTGCTTGCTAAACAGAAGGGTGTCTATTCTTCGACTACACAGAGGACATAAAATTGGTTTCTAAATAAGAGAAAGTGGAGTAGAATGTACTGAGGGCTTATTACTGTATATACTTTTCATGTTGACCGTCATTACATCTCTGAGTAGATGCTGTGGTTAAGAGAATGGATTCTGGTACCAAACTCTCCGGGTTCAAATTCCATATCCTGATACTTATTAGCTACTGTCCTTGTGCACATTATATAACTGTGCTGTGCTTTATTTCCTTACCTGTAAAAAGGGCTGCACACTAATAACCTACTGCAAATGGTGGTTATGAGAATTAATTATATTCAAAGCATTTAGAGCAGAGCCTGGCCCATAGTGAGTGCTCCGTGAACCAAGTGATGCCAGAGCCTAAGTTCTTTCTATTCAACTTACATGCTGTCTTCTCACAACACATATAAGAATAACACGTTTTACAAAATTTATTGCTTTCCTAATTTATCTATTACATTTCTGATATGCTAAGAAATCCTTACGAACATAGGAACCTGAAGTCTTATAAAGCATCAAATGAGTTCAACTGAATTTATTCAATTGATTAGGACTTGAACCAAATTCTGAACTTGGCCTTTGACACATATGTACCACAAAACATTTGTAATCTAGCATAAAATTGTGATTGTTGGATTAAGCAAAATTTCAAGGAAAATGAGACCTAAGTCATGTTGTTCCTTGTACTCTTACTTAAATTTTTTCAACATTTTTCTTCTCTCTTTAGACCAAATATTTTAACCAAATATTTGGACCATAAATCACAACTCATTGTTAAGGCTGTATATGACAGATATCTAACTTTTCCCCCTCAAAAAAATCTGAATAATAAATAACAACCTCACTGTGTAGACTGCAGTATTCAGTTAGCTTATTGTTCCTGATCAGATTGGAGATTTATTTTAGGTAATATCTGAAAGGACAATTTCTGATATCTTGTAGTTTCATAATTCTGGGCATCTAACAGGTACTCAGTAAATATTAGTTGATTGATTGCTTTGATTTTCACAGCTTTTTGCTAGTAAAGGGCTGGCATATCCTGCCCTATTCCTGTGTGGGAACATATGTATCACATTTTTCTCTTTCATTTGGCTGTAACCCAGATGAGAGAGGGAATAGATCCGAAATTTCAACATGTAGAGGGTAGTGCTTCAAAGGACTCAGTCCCTCCTGACATTTCCTCACAAATGAACTTTTTTTTTTTTTAACTACTATGGTTTAAAGAATCTATCTGTTAGCAAGCAAGGAGAAAACACATGCAGCTTGCTCTGTAAGTTTGATGACGTCCCAAATATCCATTCTTTTAGGAGCTACAACCATGCCCTTGCTAGAAAGAGTCACTGGAATCAGGTATGCAATATTCCAAAGTTAGGATTCTACAGAAGTTTCTGTTGGAGGCTTTTTGCAACTGGAGGTCTTCCAATATCATATCTGGAAACAAGAACAGGTCCTGGCCCTCACAGTACAGGTTATAGGCCTCAGTAGTTCTTATACCTTGTTTATTCAAAGGTAGGAATCTATCTAACATATTTTATATTGTGGCCACCACATATCTCGAACACCAGTGAGAACCAAATTCTAACATCCTTAGTGTGGATGAAGAAACCATGGATTTCACCAATAAAAACCCATTTCTGACATTCAGTATACTAATTAGCAAAGCTTCTGGTGTTGACAGAGGCACAGATTACTGAGTCCTCTCTACAGGGTGGTTGGACTAGTGTGAGCTATCATTTCTGCTGTGGGAATTCCAGACTAGGTCAATTAGCTACAACTAGATTGTGACTTAACTAAATCACTAAATCACATAACTAAATCTTCCTACTGTCTTTGTGGTTCACAAAAGAGCTTTTTATCTTAAATGAGCTTTTAGTGAGCTTCATTTTGTGTATATTTTATGAGATGATTGGAATCCCTCCTGTATGCATAGCTTGTTTTCTAAATGCTAACATTGAATGAAATGGAAAGAAAGAGAAAATATTGAAAGCTTCATTCTTTTGTTGTTAAGTGCATGACAACTACCCTCCACCTTTGGGATGTTCACAAAGGAGTGCGTTAACACCTGTTTGGAACTACTCATTGGTCAGCATCTACCCCATGAGATAAAGGTCAGGGCGGTGTCTGTGCTGGCTTTTAGCTATAGAAATAACATATATATGTGGAAAATGATTAGAGAACTACACATTAGATTATCTAATTAGCAATGAAAGCATAGAGAATATAAATAGTACAGAAGTAGGGATAGATCACTGTTACCTGACATATCCCAAAAAGAGCTTATGGCAGAGGTGACCCTGACAGGAAGGGTAGGATTTCTAACTAGAGGGACCAGAGAAGGCATTCCAGCCTGGTAGGACAGGGATCATCATTGGGGTTAGTGTGTATGTGAACATGGTGTGTTCTAGAACAGCAAAGGAACCATCTTGAATGGAGTAGTAGAGTAGAAGTTTTTCATAATAATAATAATATCTCATACTTATTGAGTAATTATTATGTGCCATGCAATATACTAACTATATCTATAAATACATTTAATGATTTCAAAAACCTTACGAAGTAGTTGTTACTACTATTCCCACTTTTCAGAAGATGAACTAAGGCACAGCAAAGTTAAGTAATTTGCCCAATGGTCATATAACTTTAAGCGACAAAAGTAGGATTTGAACCTAGGCAGTGTGACTCTAAATGCTGTAACCGTCACATTTGTAACTACTACACTATTTTGCCTATCTGGTGGCTGGTGGCTATGGTAGCTGATGTTTCTTGGGAAGTCTTGAAACTGTAGGTATTTGAAACAGATTCTGAATAGGTCTTAGCAATTCCTTAGCAATGAATGTTGCAGAGTTCAACAAGGCATCGGATGTAGCCTGGAAAAGGAGATATTGAGTGGCAGAGAGACAGTCAAAAATAGGGAGGGGCAAAAAGAAAATAAGTTAACAGAGAGAGAAAGAGGGGAAAGTGGTTATGATACAGAATGATGGGATGATAGATACCTTCACCTCAGTTACATTCAGTGGCACCCTTGTTCTCCCTTGCTTCAACCTGCTCCCGGAGTACCTAATGTAATTAAATATGACCTTTCTCTCTTAGAAAATGAGGCTCATTTTCTTTTTTGCTTTTAATATCTTTTTTATGATTATGTTGTGATGTCAGACTACAGCTTCAAAGAAGTTTAATACAACAGCTTACAAAAATGTGTGAAATGTGTAAAATTCTGTTGTATAATTCTTATGTAACAGTAATCAAATAATAGTTGAATTTTAAGGTGAAACTGAAAAATGTAAAAATAAAGTTCAAAATAATAAATGACTCAAAGTTCAGTCTCTGTGCCTACTGCTTTTGCGAAATATTGCCCCAAATGAGAAAACTCTGACCAAAGTACTGTACAATGCACTTAAGTACTAAATTATGGTGACAACCTCCCTGAATGTGTAAATAATGCTTATCCAATCTGATGGAAACATTTCCAAAAATTTCTCAATGATCTCCCAAAGCAGATAAAAATATTTTTAATGTGGAACTAATTTATTTTTTTGTAATTGCCTCTTTACATCCTGTGTAATCACATGGGAGAATTCCCAAAAGACTGGCAATCTGCACTGTAAATTCATCAAAAATGGGAGAAAACATGAAATGGCAGGCTTCCATTAAACTAAAGAAGTGGTAATAAGATTAGCAAGTAAGTCCTGAAGGTGGGCTCCTCTGTAGGACTGCTCTCTCCACACTCCTCCCACTAATTGGCCCTTCTAGGTGGCGCTCTGTGTTTGGAAGATTCCTCCAAATTCTCAAAGTGTAATTTAGGCTGTAAGTTGGAATGTCCCACAGGATGGAACTGAGTGTTGTCTAGTTTGCCATGTGGCTGTCTAGCTTAAAGGTGCCTTTTTGTTACATTCCCCACCACAGCCCTCTCAGTCACCCAGAGAATACTGACATATGCAAATCAGTCTGAAAACACTTGGATTTAAATAAATTGAGGGAAATATCATTTACAGGAAAATATTTACTTGCCTTCATTTGTTCTAAAAATATATTGCAAATCAAGACAGCTTCACATGGTTAGACCCCTAGTTATTTAATGAAGAAATTTGGGGGGCTCATTTAAAAATCCTTTTATTAACACACAGAGAAAATATGTACAAAGAGGGTCATCTCTTGTTTACTCTGAAAAATAAATGTTACATCAAGAAATAGAACTAAGGAAATGGCAGAAAAGTGGTTTATGCATACTCTTTCTGCAAAGGACTTCTCTAAGATTTTTATTGGACTAGTGCTTTTAATTGGATATATTTTTAAATTTCAAAGCTGCTGGTTCAGGCTCTTTCTGATATTAATGGTTCTGAGTTTCACTTTGCCCCTGCATCTGTGGGATGTTGCACACAGAATCAATATTTCTTTCTTTACCTGCTCTGCCATTGTGTGACCTTGAGGAAGTTTTTTATTCTTTTTAGGTCTCAGTTTACCTACCTCTAATAAGGAGTTAAATAATGCAGAGTTTTTGTTTATAACATTTGAATAATAGATGTCTGAAAAAGCTTTTAGATTTAGGGTTTATAACTGCTGTATAGTTGGCAGGGATAATAAAAGTAATAGCTTGGATTAATAGAGAACTTTTCTTTCAACATTTCTGACCATTTTTACATTATTCTTCCATTTGTCCTCAAAATACTGTTAATAGTAAAAACAAAAAAGTATCCGCTTCCTTATTTTGCAGATAAAAAAATGAAGCGGAGAGATGTTGGAATGAGTACTAATTTTCAAAACAGTATTTCTGATTCTAGGAGCTGTTTTTGATTTTAAAATGGCAAATATGTTTCCACTACATGTTATCTATGAGTGGGGAAACGTCCCATGAAGGCTTTCTCTCCAAGTTGTGTCTGCTACTAATTCATCTCTTAAATAGGATAAGAAACCTTTCCTTGCAGTTAGCACTTATCTTTCTATTGAATGTTGCCCTTCCATTTAGACGGTGATCATTATTTCAGAGCTCAATGCAATCAATGAATGGAGAGATCCATGTTATTTCTGTCTCCTGCGAAACTGATTACATTGTCATAGTCCCGGCTAAGCACTTGTAAGATGCGTACAAATATTATTATGCTGCCACACAGGTTACCCATATGCTGGCATTATGGTTTTCAGATGACTTCCAGCTGTAGCAGTGTGTAACTGAAAACCAATCACTCCTCTCCCGAGAACATCACAATTTCTGCTACTGAAAATGGAAATTGACAGGAGGAGTTAGATACAGCTGTACCTGATTGTCGAGGGATAAATTATTTTGTGTAATTGTCAGAGCCTTGCTAAGACCTAATGGAATGAACATGTTTTTCACACCTGCGGGTATGGATAGTCCTAGCAAATATTGTGTGCTTGGATTTAAAGACGTGGGAGACTGTCAGCCTGTTGACAATGAGAAAAATTAATTTAAACTGCTGATAAGACAGCAAAACATACACAATGAATTAAATTTAATAGACTGAAAAAATATGTTTTTCCTTACTATTTCCATGTGGGACTATGTCAGACTTCATTTAACTCAAATAACTGTGGACATTAAGGACTGCCTGCCACACTGCAGCCTCTGTTGGAGAATTCTGTGTGGCAATTTGGTGCATCAGTCATGGGCACTATTTTGGTTAGCTTAACCTTTTAATGTAAAATGTAATGATGTATGTCCTGAGCAGAATCGAGACTAGTTGTTTATCAATGACAAATTCGACATCGTCTCTGTTCATTCTTCTTTGTAGTTTTTCCTTTCAGGTAGTGAACAGTGGAATAAGGCCCGACCCTGGTTGGGCTCTGCCTTTCTGAGATCTTGAGATAGATCCCATCTCTGGAAGAGGAGGGTAGAGTCTTACAACTAGGATCTAACTCAGAATAAGGTTTGCTTTCAATTTTCTGCAGTTAATATATGATCCTATGAAATCATATCTGGAGCTTGATTCACTTTCCTTATTTTCCTACTTATGTTTCTAGCCAAACATCTAATAGATTCTAGCCATTGTCTCCATTTCCTCACGTATTTTCCTCTTGTTATTAATAATAACTTTACTGTTTCTGTAAAATGTTAAAATTTAAACAATTTAAAAAAGACAAAGAAAATGAGCATAAACATCCAGGTATAATCATTACTATCATTCTAGTTGTTGCCCTAAGCACATAGGTAGAGAGACTGATAAAAATAAAATTAAAAAAACTTTAGAATTTGCTATTCTAAAATATGCTATTTTAATATTAACTATTCAGTTGAATTTTATGTAAAGTTAAAAAAGAAGCAGAATGAATGTAAAGGAATTGAAGTTTAGGCAAGTCCTTAACAAGAAATATTGGAACTTGAAAGAATCCAAAGTTAAAAATAAGAGTTAATGAAGAACTTTTTAAAATTTATTTTTATTAAAGTTAAAATTATGATGCTTATTATACTTACATGTTTAAAATTTAGACTTTATTTACTCCCTGCTATGAAAGATGAATTAGCATACTTTTGCCCTTTTCTACCCCACCACCCACTATTTTTATTAGTTACATAGTTAGGTTTTATATTATTAAGGTTTATAACATTTCTCTTTTGCTGATTGATGTTAATATCCATGGTTTCATCATTGTTATGAGATATTTAAATTAACTGAATGCTCAATTCAAGCCTTCCTCCTACCAGTTTTTCATTCTTAGTTATTTTGCTTTGATTCTTTCCATAATTGGCTGGATCTGTTAAGCAGTAGCCACCTTTTCACCACTATCATTTTAGACCTCAGGACTATAGGATGGATTAATTCTGTTTCTTACTAAATGTGACACAGTCACTCCTTTTAAGAAAATATTATTGTTATTATTATTATATTATTATTCTTTTTATTCCCTAATTTTATTCTCCTCACACGACACCATATATAATCATTCTAATGTGTTTGATGAATATTCCTAGTGTTTGATGCATATCTTAGTAAAACATGTACTGTTGTATTTTACATAAGTGACACTGTACAAACCTGATTGAATTCCTTGCTTCTTCACTCAACATGATAGTTTAGGCTTTATTCATATTTCTGCATGTATAATCTACTTAGGTGCTTTTATTTCTGCATAGTATTATGTGTAATTTATTTTCCAGAATGGGACACCTTTGAGGCTAAAATGGCATTGTTAATAATCATACCAGGACTATAGACATACAGTGGGACTGACCCGGGCCACCAAAATTCATGGTCACTTTATCTTTAGTGTACTTTCTCTACATTTTATATTTTCAGAGCTATATTCATGGAAATTTAGGTTGTGTTCAACTTTATGCCACCTCTAACCATGCTGAGATGGATGTGCTTGTCTATGTCCCTAATGCACTTATGTGAGAATTTCTTGGGGATTTATATCGAGAGGTTGCTGGGTCAGAGGTGTAAATACGATTGATTTGTCTAACTAGCCAGTTGGTGCTCCAGAATGACTGCAGCTTTGTAAACTTTATCAGTTGTACATGTAGATTCTCAGATTCCATATCTCTTCTCCAAGAGCTGACATTCAGCAGCTCTCCAGTTTTGGTCAGTCTAGTGGCTTTAAAGTAATGCTCAGTGTAATGCTCAGGTACCAACTTGGTACCATACATAGTTATTACAATATTGTTGATAATATTCCCTATGCTGTACTTTATATCTTGCATTGAATTTTAGACTCTTTAGGGGAGGATTGGCTTCTTATTAAGTCTTCTTAACCAAGAATGTGAATGTTTATCTCTTATGTCTTCTTATAGTCTTTTAATAGGCTTAAAATCTTTCTATTTTAAGATCTTATGAATTCTTTTAAAATTTTTAGATATTTCATAAGTTAATTGGTATTGTTAATAGTATCTTAATTTTTAGTTATATTTTCTAGTTCATTTAAAGTATATGCTACTGGTTTTATTAGTTGATCTTGTATCTGTCCACCTCACAGAACCCTCTTATTAATTCGGGTAGTTTGTTGATTCTATTGGCTATTCTATGTGGTGATTATATCATCTATAAAGAATAAGGATTATTTTTTTTTGTTTCTTTGTTTTCTATAGTATGGACAGATCTTCCACTATAGACACAATGATAGTACACTCAATGGTTTTAGGAAAAGCTTCATGGAAATTGTCTTTCCTTTGTTCTTGTAAGCTTCTGAATATCTTTCTGTTACTCCAATTGGATGATTCTAAAATTATTGTGACACCTTCTCTTTCCCTTGAAATTCTGTGGGCTGCTGCATTATTCTATAGCAGTGTTTGTTGCTTTGGATAATCCTGAGATCAATCTATATTTTTTATCTTTTAAATACCTCTACCCCTACCTCTTTAATTGGTATCTATAAAATATCTTTCCTCATATTTGAAGTTCGATAACTTCCCACAATACATTTTGGCCTTGATCTTTCTGTGATTTTTTTTTTCTGGGACAAGATCTGAAGATTTGGGTCTTTTTTTTTTTTTTTTTTTTTTTTTAGGAACATCTAAATTATATAAATTATTTCATTGAATATTTTTCCCCCTTCATTTTTAACTCCTGTTCTCTTCTTTTTGAATACAAATAGTCATTTGGAGTTTTCTTTGTTTTCAGGTCTATGCTCATTGCCACAATTATTTAAATATCTTTCCTAATTTCTATTTTTGTTCTGTATGATTATCACCATAACCCTGGACCATTCTAGTGGGGATAGATAGATAAACAAATAAACATATAAGTTTATTATATCATGTAGTGTGCAAAGCACTATAGGAACAAACAGGTAAGCAGGCATTTTAAACTGGAGGAAGAGGAAAGTGGCCTTTTAAGAGGACATTCTGAGTAAAGACATGAATTGAGTGAAATGAAATAAGAAACAGGGCATGTGACTACCTGGGAGAAAGATCACAGGGACAAACTAAGTACAGAGGCCCTGAAATGAATGTTCTTGAAGTGTATGGGAGAGTAAAGAGTACAGTGTGATTTTAGTCTGGCAAGTGAGAGGACAGTGGAAGGGAAGGCAGTTGAAGGGTGGTCAGGAGTCTGCTCATGAGCGTTGTGGAATGTGGTAAGGATTTGGATTTCATTCTCACTGGAAGGAAAACCAGTGGGGGATCTGAGTGATCTGTCTAAGGGAAAAATGATTTAACTTGTTATTGCACAGTTCCCTTTGGCTGCTGTGTGGAGAAAAGATTTTGAGAGGGCAGGGGTGGAATGGAAGTGGGGGAAGGACAAATAAGAAGCAATTGTAATAATCTTGAGATTACATGGCAGAGCCTGAACTAGATGGGAGTAGAACAGAGTAGAATTAATTGTATTTGGGCTTTATATTTAAAGTAGATCCAAAAGGATTTGGTGATAAAATCTATGTAAGATATAAAAAGTTTGAAAACAGTCTGCTACTGAGGTTTTTCTTGGTCTGATCATTGGAGGGAATGATAATGCAATTTGCCACATTAGCTGCTATGGACCAAATTGTGTCCCAACCCTCTCACCCAATTCATGTGTTGAAACCGTTATGCTCAATGTGACTATATTTGGAGATAGGTAAGGCCTTTAGAAGGTAACTAAGGTTAAATGAGGTCATAAGGGTGGGATCCTAATCTGATAGGATTGGTGGCTTTATAAGAAGAGAAAGAGAGAGATCTCTCTCCACATACAGGAAGAAGAGGTCATAGGAACTGACAGGCCAAGAGACTAGAATGAAACCAACTTTGCCAATGCCTTGATTTTGGATTTCCATACTTCAGAGTTGTGAGAAATAAATTTCTGTTTTTTAAGCCAACCAATCTGTGGCATTTTGTTATGGCAGCCTGAAAAGACTAATACAGTAACCCTGAGTAAATTACCTTTTATTTATTTACTCACTTAGTTATTTTGAGATGGTGTTATGAATCAGAGTTCAATTTTTGATAAGTTAAATTTGAGATTTTATTAGACATGCAAGTGATGTTATCTATCTAGTAGTGAGCAGTTCAGGGATGAAGGTAAACTAATAGTTATTTATAATAAAAAATCTAGAATTGCCATTGAAAGTCAGCTACCTCAAGGCAGCACTGATTATTCACTAAAAACAAAACATCTTTTCTGAAATTGGTACAATTTCAATCTATCTTTATGTGCACCCTTGCCTCAGAGGAAGGAGCTTTGAGGTTGGTGTGGCAGCCAGCCTCCTTACTATACTCCTTTACTGGTGTTTGCATTACTTTTAGGAATAATATAATGTTTGTTTATGAATACCCAATATTGGTAAACTTGAATAAATCACTAACATGCAGCTCTATAAAAATAAGATCTGTGGCATTTCTTGTAATTCATTTATAAGAATTGAAGAAAGCAATTATGTTTATTGAATCAGTATGCAGCCCACTAGGAGAGTTCCCTCAGTCCAAATTGTGGGGATCAGACAATCATTTGAAACATTGAGCTAGTGAGGACCTTGCTAATGGTAGGCCTGAGGGCATGGCCTTGTTTACCTCTTGGTAGAATCACTTCTGCTTTATCGTTCTCTGCATGCTGAGCACATTCATGTTTTGTGCCATGTGCTAAAATGCCTTTTCCTGCTCCTGTTTGGAAACTCTAAGGTATGTTCTTACTTTTCCTTTAAATACTATCTCCTCTAAGAGACTGTACAGATTCTCTCAAGCAAATAAAGGCTATTTGTGCTATGAACTCCTGTTTCAACCTTTTGCAGTTTCATTTAGCAGTTATTATATTGCATTGCTATTATAATATACACTATTGTTTGTCTAGATGATGATGATGATGATGAAGATATTAACAGCATTAACATTTATATCATACTTACTATGGGGCCGATACCACCCTATTTACATAACCTATACTTTTCATTTCTATATTCCCACATGTATCAAGCAGTTTATAGATGCTCAATAAATATTTGTTAAATAGCAAAACATTTTTAATTCATGATATATTTTGATGAAATTTAAGTAATCTTAAATTTGTGTTATTTTTTGAATAAAGACCTAACTTATATTTTCAGTCTTTTTTCTTTGCACTGAAAAAAAATGGAAGAACCCATATAAGTACAGACGAATTAATTAGAACCTCAATGAACACATTTAAAATAATTGCATTTATTCTACTACCGGTGGATTAACAACCTAAATAGTTTTCAAAGTTATTAGATATTAACTTTAGCTGTTGCCACAACAATGCAGTGTAACAAACTTCTCAAAATTCTAGTGGCATGCAACAATAACTTTTTTGTTGTTGTTGCAAATGGATCTGTGGCATTTCTGAGTTTCAGTCATCAGATCTGGGTTTAACTAGTCTTTGTTCAAAGCCACGGTGAGGTTCAGGTTAGCTCCACATATTTGTCATTCTTCTGTGACCAGTGGATTATGAAGGACATGCTCTTTTTATGTCAGATTGGAAGCTCCTGGAAGGGCAGGAGCTCTTGCTCAGCACTGGCATATCATCACTTCCCCCTACATTCCATTATCTAAAGTGGATCTTATGGCCAGTTGAACAGGGGACAGAGAAATTTACACCTCCCATGGAGGTCAGAGTGAGGGTTGAGGACCAGAATGTAGGGACAATAATCAAATAAAACACATTGGTCTTTTAAATTTTCTTTGACATTGAAACTTGGATAATTGTAGTGGTCCGTGCTCCTTTATTAAAGCCTCTTTTCTCTCTGTTCATTTTGGGTTTTCTTAAAATACTTTCTTTTCCATGATGGAGATACCATTTTTTAGACAGATTTTTATTAAAAAAAAAAAAAAAAAGTAACGAGACTTAGAATATTCTGAATTTCTTTCTGCTAAAGATCATTCAAATATTAATTAAATGTCTGCAAATTAATCTTTTTTTTCCTTTTTTAATGGGAAACAGTTGGAATAGTACTAATTTAGTTGCTTAGAGCATGATATTCAGAGGAACAGTACTATTTATTTGATCTCTATAGTATATTAATCTGTAGTATATATGATCTCTGTTATATAGCAACTTTGAAACTATAAAAAAAATCACAGAAGAATATTATCTTGTGTACATCAGTACCACATCTTCTCCCTCTCCCTCAGGTGGCAAAAATGAGTTCTTCAGACATTCTTTTGTATTACTTGTTTGGTATAGTAGCTATTTATCTTAAACAAGTAGTTAACTAGATACTTAAATTGTAGAAATTAGGATATCTCGATTAAGGGAACAGTAATTAAATTATTCATCTATATTATGTTCCTATTTAAAGGAACTGTCATGTGAAAAGGAAATGTAACAGCATTTTTGAACAGCTAATTTGTTAGGCTACATTTTTTAATGCCTACTTTAGTCAAAGTCATCTTAAAATTTTCAGGTTGTTTTATGAAGCAGCATTCATGCTAAAATTGTTATACTTATTTCGAAAAAAAGTTTCTCTGTTCTGGAACATTTTCTCTATCCTTTTTATGTATAAGCCTGTAGAAAACATTTATTTTCATATTTTGGCTGAAAATGACTTTAGAATAAATAGTTTATAATCCAAATATGTGCATTCTGTTTTCCTTCTTTTTTTATTAGTAAGTTGTCTAAAATGATAAAATACTATTTAAAAGCTATTTACTTAGCACAAGGTATTGGAGTTCACTCTCCCCAGCATTTAGATGATATGCTTCTAGTGGCAGGGCAGTAGAAAGCCTGGGGCATTTTCTGGGTGTAAAGCATACTTAATGCTGCATGTGAGTCACTTTGTTAATGACTGGTAATCTCAGTTCTTGTTGACACCAACATTTTCCTAGTTGGTTGATATGAAATTGTAATGTTTGATAGTCTGTCTGCTAGATACGAACTATGGCTTCACCCAGTGACTGATACATTCTTCCTAGATTATAGGGAGATTGGCTGTTTTGAGGTAGGTCTTATCAGTATGCTTTGAATGATTACATCTAAACTGAACTCTTTCACGTGCTGACCTACCACTGAGGGACAGAGGAGCAAATGAATGAATATTTCTGGGTATGGTCTGACCGGTGGTCATTTACTGGGTTCTGACTATGTGATTGGTAGGGAGCTGGCCACCGATGGATATACAAAGATAAATAACAAATAGTTCTTCCCTTGGAAAGTTTGAGCTTCCCAAAGAGACAACATTTACTTGTCCATTTTATAGCTTAGAAGACAGTATGATATAATGAACATAAGCACAAGCTTTGGAGTTAGAACAGATACGTTTATATTCCACTTACATGAATTAGCTGTGAAACTTTAAGCAAATTACTTAACACTACTGTGCTTCAATTTCCTCACATATAATGTAGACAAAATGATAGCACTTACCCCTTAAAGTTGTTCTGAAAGGGAAAATCCTAGTTCTGGTGGTGGAATCTCAATATTGCTAAATTATAAGCACGTACACTTAGATCTTGTTTTGAAATTGTAAATGTTACATTTTGACCCTACAACATGAAAAACTAGGGGTTATTTTATTTCATCCAGCCTTCCTTGTCTCTACTCTAAACTGATGATAGTTTTATTATTATATTTATTAATTTTGCTATCTTTTAACAATCAGTTTGGACCTCCACTCCCTGTTTCATCAACTTTAAGAAATATTTCATGATTCCTCATTATTAGAAAAGCTGATGGAAATAACATCTTTAGACTTTTCTCCACCTCGTCCTCTTACTCTCTAATTCTATTAGCTTTACTGTTATTGAAACTTTAGTTTAAATATTTTGTTTTGCCCATATGTTTATGCTAAAATTGTAAAAAATTATCAACATCTATATTGCCATAATTATATAAATGTGGTTCATTGAAGAATCAAATAGTGATCGATTCTATAGAAAAATGGAAGCTGATATCTCAAGTCCTATATTATCTAGGAGAGAATATTTTAGGCTTGAAGATCAAATGAATTCTTGTTTAAAGATGACATTAGATTTTCAAAAGCCTGACACATTTTATGTAATTTCTTATGATTTTCTTGACTAACTTTAAATTATTTGCTTTTATTTTGGTGGGATGTCTAATTACCTTTTTCCCCTTATGTACATTTTTTCTTATAACCAAACCAACATTAAGAATAACACCAGCTCATCCATCTGTTTGTCTGTCTGTCTATCTATCTATTATCATCATCTTTTTAAATTTACTTTATATTCTAAGACTTTGCTGAAAGCCTGCCCACCTGATGCTCCAGCTTGGATGGGATTTTCTCCAGGTCTGCAGTTTACTATCATGCAGGGAGCACCTTTCACTGATATCCTGGCTAATGCCTCCTTTTCCCAGGAATTTATGTTCTTGGTTTTCTTCTATTTTTTGTTGTTGTTATTGTTGTTGTTGTTGTTGTTTATTCTTATCTTTATTTAACAAGTTCTTTTTGAGCATCTGCTATGTGCCAGACTCTATTTTAGTAAGTACTTTTGATACACTTCTGTATGAAATAGACAAAATCTCTATCTTTGTGGAACTTTCCTTGAAGTCAGGAAAACAGAGAATAAAGCATAAAAAGATAGGAAAATTGTATAGACATATTAGAAGGTGAAGAGTGCTATAGGGAAAAAAACCCACAATATACATGAGGGTAAAGGAGACCAACAGGGCTGGTGAGGGGCATAGTTGCAGAATTTTTTTAAATTAATAGACTATGTTTTAGAGTAGATTGTTTTAAAAATGTATAGATAGTTCTCATGTACTACCTCCCCACAGTTCCCCTTATTATTATTATCTTACATTACTGTGGTACCATTGATGAATGAGTATTTATATATTATTACTAACTAAAGCCTACAGTTTATGTTAAGGTTCACTCTTCCTTTTGACCGTTCTGTGGATTTTGATAGACATAGTGTCCTGTGTCCATCATTAAAGCATCACATGGTACAGTTTCACTGCTCAAAAAATCCCCTGTGCTCCACTTATTTATTTATTCTCATCTTGTCCTGAACCCCTAGTGATGACTGATCTTTTTATTATTTCTATAATTTTGCCTTATTCAGAACGTCATATTATTGGAATCATATAGAATGGCTTCTCTCAGTTAGAAATACGTATTTAAGGTTCCTCCATGTCTTTTCATGGCTTGATAGCTCATTTCTTCTTATTGAAAGTTTCAAGTTTTAATAAGGCAAGCAATACAGGTTGCTTTTTTGGAGCACATACTCCCATGACCTCCTACAAAAGGGTGCCTGGGAGGAAGATTTTCTGAGTCCTCGAATGCCTGAGCATGTTATTGTTTTATCCTCACATATAACCTAAGATTTGGGTTGGCATAGCACTCTGTGGTAATAGAATGTCCCCTTGGTACTTTGAATGTGCTGTTCCATTGCCTTTTAGCATCTAGTATTGATAAAAGTCTAGCACTCATTAATTTGTAGATAATCTCCACGTTTTATTTTTTTCTTGACAATTTGCTGCTAATCTTGACTGTTCTGAAATTTCACAAGGATGTGCCAAGGTTCAGAACCTTTTTATTTTGATTCTGGTCTTAAAATGTTCCTCTGCTGTTTATTTGATTATATCCTCCCTTTCATTTTATTTCTTTTCTTTCTTTTTTTGGGGGAAAGCTTATTGGTTCAATGTTGACTTTCCTAGATTGAATACCCTCCCTTATATTTTATCTCATGTTTTCTGTCTCCTTTTTGTCTGTCTCTATTCTAGAAAATATCCCCCAAATTTTATAACTCTTTATTTGAAATTTTATCTTGATAATTATTTACTTATAAAAGATAGTTGTATTTTTTTTGCATACGAGTCTCATAGCATTCTATTTTTATTCTATGATGGCGATATCTTCTTAAATATCTACAAGAATAATAGCTCAGTTTTTGAAAGTTGTCTTTTGTTGCCTGGAGTATGTTTCTTCCAGCATCAATTAAATTTAGAGTGTTTGGGAACGAAACAATTTAACACGATGACCCTCAATCCCTCTCTCTACCCACACTAGTTTTCCACAGGCAAATTATTTAATTTTTGTAAAAAGAGAGGTCTCTTGCCTTGAGGTGAATTCTGAACTGTTTATTATGGGCACCTGCTAGGATGGAGATGGGAGATTAGAGACTGGTGTATTTTTTAGTTACCCAGCTCATTTTCTGTTTTCCTCTCACCCCTCCTGGTTACCAGAAGACTCTGAACTTTATGGCTACTCTAGGACTTCACCAGGAAGATTGGCTGTTACCTTTGTAGCCAACAGGCCACACCAGCTACTGCACATATATTGATGCAAAAGCTTTCAGCATATTCCTAATGTTTCAGTACTAGATACACACACACACACACACACACACACACACACACACACACACACACATCCCAAACTGGGCCTTTAACCGTCTGTTTTGCTATCAGTTATTTTAGATAATCTGTGACTTTGAAAAACTTCAATTGAAATTATCATTCTGTCAAGTTAGAATGTTTTTGTCTCATTATCAGTGTTATTTTGTATTATACCTATTAGTAATAGATGTGATGAGAACCAGTAAATAACAATAAGTTCAAACATATTAATTCACTCATTCTATGACTGTGTATTATATAAACTATAAACAAGGCATTTTGTTAGACTCTAGTGAAAAACATTGTCCCTGAGCTCAAAGATTTTGTACTTCAGTCAGTAAGATGCACAAGTAGAGCCACAATTACTGTGCTTCTGTGTGTTTACTAAGCTAGAGGTTTCCCAGGACATATGTAAACACAAGGACCCATTATAAAGTAAACTGGGAGAATAGAAAAGGTTTTTGGTAAGTTGCTGAGTTGCATTTCAAAGATTTTTAGAAATAGCCCCCAAACGAGAAAATAGAATATATTCTGGGCAGAGTGACTCAGCAAAAGGTATAGAGGTTCCTGAATTAGAGAATCACAGCTCGTTTATTATGTTGTAAGTGTGAGATTCAAGAGGAAGATGAAGATGAGGGTAGATTAAGACCAAAAGGACACAGGGTCTCAACCACCATGATGTGCTGATGAGCTTGGAATTTCTTCAGAGGATGAGGTGCATGAGTGAAGGGTTAAAAATAGGTTGAGTGCCATGATCAGAATTGCATTTTAGAAAGGTCACCTGAAAGCTGTGTGGAGACTTAGAATTATACCCTTGAATCAGTATGGTGCTGTGGAGGATTTATTTTATTTCTGCTGAGATCCAGCAGTGATAGTTAAGGTCTGGGCTGCCTGCTCACCTCCTCCTTCTAATCTTTTCCAAATTGGGAGGTATTAGTGAAAATTCTCAGCAAATTGGTAACTCACTCTCTTTCTCTTGCACTATTTCTAGAGGTTTTGGTGAGAATGATTAGAAATGTGGAGCTATGACAAAAATTTTAGCCTCATTCATGGCCACATTTTGCAAAACTCATGGTGTTAAGTTGAACTCTTCCTTTATTTTGTTGCAACTGGTTGTTATTCTTCTTCTTCTTCTTATTATTATTATTATTGCTACTGTTTAGAATTTTTTTCTCTATTCCATTAGGTTTGAAAAAAAGCAAGTGCTTTGCTCTGGTTTCTCCCAATATTTTCTAAGATTGCACTCTCCAGTACAGTAGCCAGTAGTCACAGTGGCTACTGAGACTTGAAATATGGCTAATCTGTATGGAAATGTTATATAAATGTAAAATATATACTCGCTTTAAAGGATTTAGTAAAAAAATAAAATGTTTAATGTATTAATATTTTTATAATGATTTCATGTTGAAATCATAATATTTTGGATATATTGGATTAAATAAAATAGATTATTAATTATTTTCACTTTTTAAAACCTTTTTAAGTATAACTATTAGAAAATCTAAAATTGCATTTATAGCTCACATTATATTTTTATTGGACAGCACTGACTCAGAAATCTTTTCTTTATTCATTAAAAAATAACTTAGCAACACCATTTAAGGGATTATTTTTTTCAAAAACAAATTCATTCATTCATAAAGTAAGTATTTATTGAGTGTCAAATACTTTTCTAGGAGTTGGAGCTGTAGTGTTGACTAAAACAAAGGCCTAGCTCTCACAGAGCTTATCTTTTAGTGGGGGAGGCAGACAATCAACAAGTAAGCAAGTGAATGCATTATGGAATTCTGGTTAATGGTGAGTGATATGACCTAGTACAACAGGGCAAAGGCATAGAAAATTTCCTGAGGCTCTTCTGCGGACATTGGAGCCTGTTATGAACAGAGGATCAAGAAAAGGAAGACCTTTTGGGGGCATTGGCAAAGTCAAAACTAATTTACTGCGTTAATGTTTGCACTCCTGATGAAAAGGCAATAGTGGAGCTCTACTGCCTATCAAGGCAGAAACACGAAACTCTATTTTTCATTGCCATTCAGGACCAGTACACATAATGCCAGGTTCACTTAAGAATGACCTTGCTAAAGCAGTGTAATTATTGTGTTACATCTTGAGCTGTGAGTACACATCTTTTTAACATTCTTTGTAATGAATTGGGAAGTACTGTACACATTACGCAGTTCTGCAGCAGACTCCAATGTGATGGCTGTCCCAAGGAAAAGCACTTGATTGTGAGCTGAACTGGCATTGTTTTTCATGGAACATTATTTTTTACATGTAGTAATGTCTTTAAAATTATGGTTATTCAGAATTAGGTATTTGGCAGCCATTTTCTCAAAAGCAAACCTATCCGTTCAGAGACGAGTCATTATTTCATGTGAAACAAATGTCGTTATTTATTGCTAATGATCAAATTTGAGCTCTCAAGAGAAAATCAGAATTTTTAGAAAATCTATATTAGCCGCCATGACAGGTACCCAGTACTTAGGGACTTTAGTGATGAGAATGGTGGTAATATTAACAAATGTGATTTTTTAAATATTATGTAATAAAATATGTCAACATTTGAGGTTCTTCATAACTTAGTGAACTGATAGTTTCCAGTGACCAACACATAATGTCAAAAATCATTCCTGATTAGAAGATTCATTCAGACTGCAGGATAGAACAATATATTTTACCACAATACCTTACAGAATATTCATTGATAAAACTTCAGATTCCACATTGCAGCTAATCGTGAAGACACTACCAGTCTTCAAGTTTATCAGCTATCTGAAAGTAGCATTAAAATATTTCTCTTTTTTAACCACATATTTGGGGGAGGCCAGATTTTCTCTTATTCTTCAACCAGAATAACATATCAAATGCAGAAGCAGATATGATAATCTAGCTATCTTCTATTAAACCAGATGTTAAAGATGACCTGCAAAATATAGAACAATGCCATTATTTTCACTGATTTTTTGGAAGTCAGTGTAGTTTTAAAAAAATATTTATGTTAATTTGTAATAGATTTATTATTGCTATTTATAAATACATTTATAAATATCTATAATATTATAATATTATTATAATATTATAATATAATATAAATATCTATAATATTGTAATAGATTTATTATTGTTATTTATAAATACATAAACAAAAGCTCTTTCGGGATCCTCAATAATTTTTAGAAATTTATTTGTTACTAGTGGTAAGATTTGTGCTCTTGAGGCTAATTTGAGAACTGCTGATCCAGAGTTAGGACTTTGGATTGTATTCTAAGTATAATGAGAAGCTACAGGTAGAATTTAGGCATAGGATTTGACAAGACCTTATTTATATACAAAATAATTCAGTAGCTACTGGAAAAGAGAATAGCTTGCAAGAAAGGGTAGGGGGGACAGTTGGGATGCTGGTAGTAAGAAATGGAGTCTTGGATCCAGGGTAGTTGTGACAGATATGGCAAGAATGCATTGGACTCAATATATTTTGAAAATAAATCCTATGACATTTACTCATGATTCAGATACCTATAATATTTTGCCTCATTCTTATTTATACACATATCTTTGATCCTATGCATGAGTTTAATTGCAGCCAGAGTGATCTAAGATTTTATTTTCTTCATTGTTTGATTGTCTTTTTATTGTATATTTTTTCCATATGAAGGGTTGATCTTCATAACTGTCATTTTCAAGTTTATATATTACTCTGAAAACAAAACACCATAATTTTATTTTATGATTTTTATTTGTAAGACACAGATGATTTTAATTTTTAATATTATAGATATATAATATTGAACATATTTACATTTTTAACAGCTTTCTTCTACTGAATTATTTTCTTAGCATACATTCAGATAGGATCACCCTTACCTTGTAGTTATCTAAGAGAAAATCGCCTATGATAAACAATGCTCACTTCTCACCTCCATTATTCTGGAGATTGCCAGTAATAAGGCCAAGTGTGTACAAGTTTTATCTGTCTTAATACCTCAAAGAATAACATGAATCCAAGAATTCAAAGGGTAACAGGGCAGATAGTAGACTTGGGGAGTTGGGACTGATCTTCAAATTGTATAGTTCAAACCTTTATTAAGATAATTAAGAAAAATATGATGGATTTTGTTGATGTTTGCTTTACAAATAAAGTTTGGGAGTACGAACTTGGATCATTGCCCACCTGGCTTTCCCCTTCTCACCATGGTGGTTCCTAAAGCACCTCTTTGGATTTCTAGGTGTTCATGGAACATAATTGGAAATCCTGTGACCTAGCTAGAGCATGCTGTCATTAAATTCATATAAAATGTATTCCCTCCCTGTGCCAGATATGAATGCAAGATTAAAGAACCCTTCTTTTACACATAACTCAAGATGGAAGCCCTGGAACTTCATCTTAAATCTTTCTTTACACAGATGATCTTCATCTAATCAGTCTCCAAATATATTTTTTCTGTTTCTGATATGTCTTTTAAATATATTCCTTCCATTTTATTTTCAAAACCAGTTTGATCTTTATCATTTTCTATATTATTACAATAGAATCACAATAGGCAACCCTGGCTGTGGTCTTTCCTTATTGATAATTTATCTCACTCCATACATTGTTGATTCCTCCTGCCTCACAGACTACTTGACACACAGATCTGATACTACCAATCCCCATTTAAAAAGCCATAACCAGCCAGTGCTTGTCAAATTTTAATGTGCATTTCAATTACCTGGAGTCTTGTTAAAGTGCAGTTTCTGATTTAGTAAATCTGATGATTCCACATTTCTAAGAAGTTTTCTATGAATCCTATGCTTCTGGTTCATTGACCACACTGAGTAGCAAGAGTATAGATCACTCTTCGTGGCTTATCAATGCCTGATCTTCAGAACAGCATTTAATGCTAATCAAAGAATACCTCCAATCTATGTTTCTAGCCATATCCCCTTCCACTCACCCTTCTCTCTGCCCTCATTGTTGTTCTAGTCATTTAAATAAACAATGAATTTATTTGCAATAAAGTCAAAGTTTTCAAACCTCTCTCTCTCACTTTGTACAAAAAGCCAGGCTGTGAGAGATTCAAATTCTCCTGGCTTGGTGGCAATTTGATATTTGGAAAAATGGATTAAACCATATTTTACAGATGTCCCTTAATCTTTAGTCTTTCAGAGATACTATGGAAGATTTGATTCTTTTTCAAATAGTCACTATAAGATTATTTCAAGTTCAAACTTTAGAAGAATAGTGTTCTGGGAACATCTCAATGTTGTTGGCTGGATATTAGTTTTATACACTTCAATTCCTGGTAATTACATTAGACCTTGAACTGTTATACTTACTGCTCTCCCAGTGCAGGTTAGTAGGTCAGAGAGTGGACTGTGATCCATTAGTGCCATTGTAGCTATGACAGGGTCATTGGCCAATTCATGGTCATCTTTACAATAAGCATTATAGAAATACCAGCTTACGTGAAGGAGAAAGTTCCTTGGCAACAAAAGACTTCTGAGTAAGGAAAGTAGCGCTGTGGCCTGAGGTTACCAAAGCTGAAAAGAAAAGGTATACTGAGAAATCCAAGGGACTTTCAGAACCCAGGGGACTGCTGTAGGGATATCCCACCTCTCCTGGATACACATAAGTGAGACAGCACTATGCTTAAAGAAAGTGCACTTGAGGAAGCATTACAAGGCCTGGTATTTCTTGTCTTGGATCCTACTAATTTTGTGAACTTGAGAAAATCACCAAACACCTATGAAACTGTTTTCTCATGTGTGAAATTGAGGTTTTATTTGCCCTACCTGCCTTTCTGGGGTGTTGTGAAGGCTAAACGAAACAAGAAACATCACCACCATTCTGTGTCTCGCAGAATTACTTGTTTATTATTAAAGCCACTGTAAATGGAGTAGTTCCCATGGGCCACTCATTATCATTGGTGACAATGTATATAATAAATAATTTGTACTGCTTCTCTCTTGAGTCCTTTCCCTTTTGAGAAATAAACATAACTGTCAGATGTCAGGCAAAATTAGGTGGAAGAATACAACTTGCACTTGAGATCTCCAAAGCCTATGAACCAGACAAGTAACTGCAAGCCATTCCATACATTCCATTCCCATACTATCCTCAGCAGGGGTAGGGCCCACTCCAACTAGATCCAAAAAACAGCCAGGTTACCCCTTTTAGTCACCCTTTTTCTGTGGAAAAGCAAGAATGACTGTGACAAGACAACTGATTACTGGTTCTTTAGTACTTCTGAGAGGGCAATTCCTATTTGAGGGGTCATAAGAGGTAGCTAATGAGGAAAAAATGATTTCTTCTTCACATACATTATTCCATTTAATCCTTGCAGCTGCATTTTGATATACATATTATTTTTCCAATGAGAAATATGAGGTTTAGAGAGCTTTAAAAAAACAGCTAAAATTATTTTCGCTACTATGAATATGCAAGTGTGTTGCATACTCTTAGCTCTTTAGTAATATGAAAGGTATGAGGTCTGTGGGTTCCATTAGCAAATATATTTCACAACTATGGGTGTGGCTGGCAAGGACTTGGTTCAAATGGAGGATGTTGATGGAGGCCCAGATGTTCTAAGAAGGGCTCAAAGAAGGTTGAGAAAATGCTTGGCCTGAACTTCAGAGGGTAAAAACGTACTAGAAGCATGGAGGTCTGAGTTTGGGAAAAGTTGTGATAGAATAACAAAGAGGACCTTTTCTAATATTATAAGGAACTTATATTTTATACTTATACCACTGTTGTGATGAAAGAACAGGCATTAATGATCACATTCTCTGCCACTTTTCCTTGCCTGACAAGAAACCCATCTCCAGTGTTTCCCAAAAGTGGAAGCCTTTTTCGGGAGGTGGTCTGCACACTGCATTTCTAGGCAGGAGGTTAAAAGCTCTAATGTAAAATGCATATTTAACATGATTTTCTGCTTCATTCTCCTTTAAAGACAAACTGGGGAGCTAAAGTGTCAATGTTTGTAGGTTCATTCTCTGTTTTAATTGGATGATGTTGTATGCATTTGAAATGGGATCCAAGTGAAGTTAAGCTAAAAACTTAAATGGGGCCTTGATTCTTCAGGGGAGTGGGGACATGGAGACTGATGAGTTATTTGGACCTTCCTAGGAAAATACCCGGACATTGTCAAGCCCTCCACATTTATTTACTTAAAAACAAGCTTCCCATTCCTCAGAGTTTCAAAAATGATCCTGCATGTTATTGACAAATAATAATTTAATGGACAGCCTGATTAGATGGGCACAATGAATTAGCTATCAGCTTGACAGCCATGTAAGCATTATGTTCTGTATCTGTTTACTCAGCACTAGGTGAAATGCAGAAGTCTATCGAAAATCAGATTTCCATGCTGCTTTGTCAAAGCAAATTTAATCACAGCCAGAACATGTGGCATCCATCATTTCCACTTCAGAAGGCATCAGTGGGGACAGATCAGCAACAAGGAGCCTGGCTGCCATGGCTGTCCTCCACTCACAGGAAAATTAAATTTAACTATAGATCCTTGATAAATGAGGCCACCAAAGTCATCAAACATGATGACTAAGTGCTCAGTATTAACGTAATCCCCAGAGTCCCGCAAACTGAAAAGAAGCATAGTCTCATTTGATGTGGCCTTGAGGTGTTTGCGCACATTTACACCTCTGCTATGGACAGATAAATATGGACTTTAGCACATTGCCCCAGAGTTCCAGAGATTATTTTTCTAGAAATCTTTATTGGGTCTTTGCTTTTCCAGAAGTTTTTATCAGAGCTCTCCCAGTCAGTTGCCCAGTCTGTTTTCCTTATATACCTTTTTCCTTTATCATTATTCTTTACCCCCACCAGGCATTGATCACCCAGGCTCTAAACTGACTATTGGATCTTGATTGCTTTTAAAATGCTCCATCTCTAGCATCTTAGCTATTTTCTGCCAGGCTCTAACTTATGGGAAATACGACTGTAAAGGTACTTTTGTGGCATGCCAAGACTGTGAGCCGTTTGAGGGCAAACCATATTTTATTGCTTTTTTTTTATCCCTAGAATTTAGAAATTAAGACAGAGGTGGCTTGAATACATATATTGAATGAATGAATGACTAAATGTATGCTCATGAAACTCAGTTGGTTGCTCTGATCATAAGATTTAAAGTCATCTATTTCTGAATATAATCCAGATGTATACACTGACTGTATTATTAAATATTTTAAGGATAATTATGTATTTTTACCTCTTTGAAATTCAGTTTTGATTAACTGACTAGCTAATGAAATTAATCTTCATATTTTTTCATTTTTTCATGTTTTAAGTGGTGCATTGAATTATATCTGTCCTATGTAGATGTCATGGCATTTAGATGCAATAATTTATTAACATTGGATAACACAGGGTTTGTCACATAAGCAAAGAATCAATATACGTTAGTTACTATCACAGTCATAGCCATCATCATCACAATTATCATTATTTGTGTGCTACTCTTTGCTTAGCACCAGTCTTGGCATTGTGAAGGAGACAAGAGACATATGAGAATTGTCCTTTTCCTAGAAGTAATTTCTGAGTGCCTGGGAAGACAAGAAAAAAGACACACATATAGGAACAATATACCAAGGAAATGCAGAACAGAACATAAATGCATAGAATTTCAAACATGAGCCTACTCAGGTGTGTATGAAAATCTGACTTAATGGGAAAGTGTCCAGGTCTTAGAGGGCAAGCCATTGAAACAGAAAGTCCTGTTATGTGAAATGGAGGTGTACCTGGGAGTGGGCCTGGAGGTATTAGCCTAACTTGAGTAGAAGGTTTGATTGGGGGCTAGTAGAAAATTCAGTTAAATAGGCATGGATGGAGCTAAATTTTGTAGACTCTTAAAACCTAGGTAGGGTTTAAATTAGTGGCTGGATATGTGTGCATAGAGATCTGTTTTGGATTCTTTACCAGGAAGTCACATATAAAAGTGAGGTTCTTAAAAGAATAATTCATATGGATTGGGTGTGAGAGGCTGGGATGTGAGAAATGAGCAAAGCAGGGTTTTGCAGCAATCAGGTGTGAGATAAGGAAAAGGGGAAGGTGAGTAAAGAACAAATGAACTTTCTGCATCTCTAGGAGAAATAGTCAATGGGTTTAGGTGACTCTTCAGTTTCCATTACTGGATAATGAGAAGCACACTGCTGGTATGGAGCAAACTCCCTTTCATAATGGCAACAAAAAGAAAGGGTAAGATGAGTTCACCTTGCTCCAAATTGATTGACTTGCTGGAATAATTTTAAGTGTTAGTAATTGAGAATAACTCTACAGTCTGAGAGCACTCTGCACGTGGAGGTATATTTATAACTCTTCTCAAACTCATCAAATGCCAATTTAAGAACTTATAGTCAATAATCAAGCACATTTTAACTCCCCGAAAAAAGTAGGATGCAACTTAAGCATACCCCTGCACTTAAATTTTCAACACGAAGCATTCAGGAGTTTGTACTAAGTAAATATACTGTCTACCTTAGCAGATTTACATAGAAATTTTTCAAAGTTCTTATGAAATCGTTGAAGCATTTTCCTGGTATCTCTTGAAAACACTTAGAAGCATTGGTAGAAATTGTTGTCTTTGGTCTAATCACATATTTCCAAAGGCAGTTTGCAAATATGTTATTTTGCTATTTACTAATTATATTTATTTGATATACCAATCACTTAATAGCCTCTGGGTGCATTTACAAATAGTATTGAGAAAGCTCCCACTGTTACACTTATAATTTATTATAGACAACATAAAAACAAGATGCTCTCTCTCCACATGCATAAGACACAGGAATGCTTAGAGAAAAATTCTGTACAGATCCTGAATGATCAAATATAAAGGGCATTCTTAGCTTAAGGCATTTGTTGCTTTCTAGACAGCTGGAGACTGTGGCTCTTCTCTATTAGTGCTTGGTGGGGAAGGGGGAGGCAAAGTGATGCCTGGAATGCTGACCTCAGTTTCCAAACAAGGTAGAAAACTGTACTTCCTAAGGACAGGGTGGTACTTGCTGTCTTATTTTTTAGGATAATATGAAACAGCCAAGTAGAATGCAGTTTTAGGGGATCTCAAATAATCTGTGATGAGTAATACTTTCTCCATAGATTATTATGCCAGGGAAAGGCTGTTCTATTGGAAGCTACATCATTTGTGTAGTTTCAGAAGGATGCCAATAGCCTACTTTGGGGGGAGGGAATCTTCTATTTACTCTACCCAGTGTTATGTCTTTTTAGCTTCTTCTCACTTAAAAAATTATTCTTTAAACATTTAGCAGACCTTTTGCTCTATGTATGTTGTGAAAAGCTGTTGAGAAGCTCACATTCTGGTAGTTATACTAAAGCACTTCTCTCTTGCCTCAAAGACCCAAGGAAGACTCTCTACTATGGACCATGATAGAGAAAATGGGAAGAGAGATCCCCATTCCCAGTTACATCTACTTCCATGATTGTCCCATATTGGGCATTTATTTCTCTGCTGTTTTCTTATTCTAACCATTCATTCTATTACTTATGTGCATTTATTTTTTTCTCTATAGATCATAGGATCATGAACTTCTCTCATGGCAAGCGGCATAATTCATACACCCTTGTGTCACTGACTTACCTAATGACCAGTAGGGTGCTATTCACACAGTTAAATGTTAATTATACCATGACAGAAAAAAAAAAAAAAACAATCATATCAGCCTGAGTCAGTTAATTTTATTAATGTGTCTCAAAAATCAAGGACACTGATAAATAAACCAATGCTAGGACTGATAAATTTTTGATGGTAGGTTGAATGTCAGAACTCTGTTTTATAAATGAGAGTGGGAGAGAGTTTGCCTCTGTTGGCAGAGGCTTCTGGTAAGATACAAGTTCAGCTTGGTGCAAGGTGTGGGTGGGTAGTGGCACTTTTAAAGGGGAAAGAGGGGCACCAGAAAAGTGGGGGGAGTGTGAAAAAGAGACTCTTCTCTTCAACTTCACAATTCTGCCAAAGGCCTGGCTTACCTTAAAGATTATGCTCCACACATAATAGGTGTAGATGAAGCAGATGCTAACGCAAGTGTGATGCTCACACTGTTTACTTCAAAACAGGATGAACCAAACACTAATCATAGCTCAGGTGCCTTGTCTTATGTGTTATCAAAACAACATTTTAAAGGAAATTTACTGCACTCTCCAAATAAGTAATGTGATTTATGTTGAAAGAGATGCTGGTTCATTATTCTAGCTGAATATGTGAATTATTTATGAAGTAATTCTAATCACACTTTGAAGAAAAAAAAAGACAATGGTCATGCCTTGCTCCTGCCTTATGTATTAATTATAGAGATCTTTTGCATTATAAATGTATTAACAATTTGAGAGGAAAATAGTTTTTGTTTTACAATATTATGAGATCTCCTCGTGAAACATTTGAGTATATGGAAATTGATTTTAGTAATATTTAGGTCATACAAATATTCAAGACTTAAATTAGGAGAAATATTACCTCTAAATTTTTACCAGTTTTACTTTTTCTGTGGATTTGTTTGTTTGTTTTACCAGTTCCACTGCTTCTTGGTGACAGTAGGTTATAAAGGACTTGGGTCAGAGAAGATCTTGCATCTCCAGCTAGTCTGTAAGTTTTATTTGGGCAGGTCCCTTGTTCTGTGTTTTTTTTTTTTTTTTCATGATCTCAACATTTTATGTGATCTAGTGCCTCTGTGGGTTGTGATATCATCTCAGGCTTAAGAGTGGCTTACTCCACCAAGATTTCTCAGAAGAGTGTTTTCAAGAAAGAATGATGCCCAGGCCATCTAGGAAAAATAATGATTGACTTAAAGTAGATGCTTTATGTTTTAGTTAAACTTGTTTTGGAAATAGGGAAATTATAAACTTTTAAAAAGTCCATATCAGTTTCTGTCCTGTCCTGGCATTAAACAATTTACTAGTTTTCTCTATAAATTTTAATCTGAGATCAAATTTATATTTATCTTCAAAATTATATTTGAAGATATATATATCAAATTTATATTTGACTTCAGTGACTAGAAAATCCAAGTTAACTAAGACATTTGTGCAACTCAGTTTTGGTGCTTGTTTTAAGTCTGTCTATCGTCAAGTGGTTCTTCATTGTTTCCCTTCTGTTTTAATGTATTCCTTGAATTGTTGGGTAATTGGCTGGTCTTGAGTTCCTTCAGGTAACCACTTGTAGGTGCAGAAAGCCACGCTGGCTCCCTTTTCTATCTTGACACATCCACTTGTTCTACTAGTTCCCTGGATAATATTCTTAACTACTGTTCTGATTTTGCATTTCCCACTTCCCACTCACCCAAGCCCTCTCCCTTGTGGCCTACCCCATAAATGTGCTGGGCATTTTTCTGTAGCCCAGGGCCTGGACTTTCTCTGTATGAGAGTCTGCTTTATTTCTTTACTCCCAGGGTCTCTCCAATGGATAACAAGAGTGAAGTGTTAGGTATAGGTCATTGACAGGCCTGGCAAGGGGGCACTGGCTTCAGGCTAAAACCCAGTTTCCTTAGAGAATTCCTTTATGGTGACATGATGTTGAAAACTAACTTTTGGAATGGCCAAGCAGAGTTCTGAAGTTTTCCAGGAGGTTTGGTCTTGCTGTGTGGTATATGCTGCTCTGAACCTTTATGCACAGTGGACTCTCTGGCGAGTTCAGTCTGAGTGCATTTCTTCCCAGATGTTGTCCAATATGTGTTTTATATTTACTTCTTCCAAGACAGTTTTTAAAACAAATTCTATGTTTACCAGAATGCTTGCTCTAAGATCTTTATAGCATTTGGGTATAAGACTTATTCAGGATTTCCCAAATATTTATCATGTGCTGTTCGTTCATAACATTTCTTTTTCTTTTTTAACTTGTTGCTTCACTTAAATGTCTGATTCATTTTATCTGCTAAATTGTAAGTAATGAAGGGCATGAAACATTTAGGGGTATTTTATGAGCTCCTTGATTCTAACCTGATATCTTCAATTCCTTCTCAGCCAAAGGGACCTTGTCAGCGTTGTTTAAATTTGGTTAATGGATTCCTTGCTGAGGGTAATCTCTTAAATTGACATTTTAAGCTATGCCATTAATTGCTAACTAACATGCTCTTGTAAGTTAATGTCATTTCCTTCACTTCACTCTGGAAACCATTTTTGTTCCAAAATAAATCTCATGAAGGAATCATTTCTCTCTGCTTAGCTTGGGACATCTAAATTAGCTCTAGGCATTCCTATTTATTTCTGGTTCTAAGAACCTTATGGAATTAGATTTGACATGGAGTTTTCCATGGGGAGCTGTCAGCAGGCAAGCACCAGGATGGATGATGCACTTAAAAAGTGTGGAGTAAGAGTGACCTCAGGAACAGATTAATCCATATCTATACACAGATATATGTCAGACACATCTTCCTGAGAACACTGGTATATAAAATCAGAAAATCTCAGCTGAAGAGAATATTAGAGGCCATGCAGTCCAATTTTGACATTGAGAAGACTGAGGACCAGAAATAAGGAGTGACTTCCCCTAGTCACAAATCCAATTAGTGGAAAACCTGGTATGAGAAGCCAGGTCTCCTGGTTTCTGAGAATGTACACCAGTTGGAGTGTTTAAAAGTTTTAATTCTTCCTGCTGATTTTAGGGCTTAACACATAAGGAGACCTAAGAGTTAACTAGCAAAATTGAAATGACTATAATAAATTAACAACGTATAGTGCCTGGGAGCTATGATTACAGGTGCTGTAAAAATGTAAAATGTAATGGGAGTGATAACTTTACTGAGAAGCTGATGAAAATGGGATGATATGATGTCTGCACAGGGCCAGATGGCAGGTGCCTCCTTAAACCTATGTGACTTCATGAAATCGATAAGACTGTTTGCCCATTACACCATGACTTGCAACTGTGATGTTCAAAATAGTCACACAGGGACCTCACACACAAAGTATCTTCATCAGTGCTATATTCACGAAGTGATTTTCTTCATAGACTGCAACTCATTATATCATTTTATTTGGAGGCAGTTTCGTAATTTACCAATTGCTTTTTGCATGTCATTTGAAATATAAGTATCCCAAAGACTTGAAAACTCATATCCAAAAAGGTATTTGCACACTGATGTTTGTGGCAGCATTATTCACAGTGGCCAGAACATGGAAGCAACCACAGTGTCCTACGATAGATGATTGGCTAAAGAAGCTGTTTACATATATACAATGGAGTATTACTCAGCCATAAGAAAGGATGGAATACTGCCATTTGTGACAAAATGGATGGACCTCAAGTTAATCATGCTAAGTGAAATAAGCCAGACAGAAAAAGTTGAAAATCACATGATATCACTTATATATGGGATATAAACCTAAAAGCAACAAATGAACAGGACAAACAGAGACTCATAGATATGGACAATGGACTAGTGAATGCCAGAGGAGAGGGGGAAAGGGGAGGGAGGAGGTAGATGGGTGAAAAATTTAAAACAATTTTTCAATTAAAAATTAATTAATTAATTAAAAGAGAGAAATATAAGTAAAGTTTGATGCAGTATACATTTCCTGAGAAGTTTTGTTTTTACTTATTGGATCAAAATATGTTTTACCTGTTGTGGATTTTAGATGCATATCTATAGGTTGGAAATTTTTTTGATTCAAGGATCCCAGGGTCAAAAAATAAAAATAAAAACCTCTGGAACTAATACTTAACAAAATATATTTAAGCAATTACACAAGAAAATAATGGTTCCTGGTTTATTTAGAAAAAAAAAAACATGACTAAGTTTCTTCCTCATATTTGTGAATAGAATGATTGAACTGGCAGATAAAACAAAAATCTATAAACCATAGATATGAACTATCTTGATTTCATTAAGATATCCAGTGTTTTTTTCTACCAGTATGGATATGCTTGTGGTAAGCAGGAAGAAATTATATGGCTTAATAATAGAGTCTGATGGACTCCTTTGATTGAACACCTATAGGTAAAGTTTTAGATTCATGTTACCTTAAAGGTAACCTGTAGTCCCATTTTGTGTTTTTATTTATGATTGTGTAAATACAAAATTAAATGAATCAAGAACCTCCCACTCTTTAAGAGTCTGCCTCTTCTGTAATATTTGGAAAAGAGGAGCTTAGTTTCATATTCTTAATGCGATGGGGGGCATTTACCTCATTCCTGGTAACTTTGCTGACACCTCCTGTCCTTAGTCCACTATGTTTGCTATATCTTCTTTCTTATGAACTTCAACAGAGTGGTAAATCTGAAAGTGACTACATTCACCTCTACCATTCTATCTCTACTGCTTACGTGACTGCCACTCAAGGATGTTCAAGTGTCCACAAAAGAGAAAAGGACTAAAAAGCTTCAATCTTTAATAGATATTTTCTCTTAGGGACATTGTCCAGTTATTTGCTCTGCCACTTTCAAGTCTTCCCCTGTATTAACCTGTCTTTTGCCATGTCCGCATAGCCACACATAGTAATTGAGATCATTTCTGTACACAGTTCTAGATGTTAGGACGCATGAGGAAAAATATAATGTTGGTACCTGCTCAAATGGGGATTTACATTTTGATGATGAGAGGGGCAATTTAAAAATCAATTAAAAAGATGCTTTTAGATAGCAACTAGTGGTATAAAAAATACACTATATTTTTAAATTCCTCGTATGTCCATATTTTTACATATCCATCTTTTGGTTCCCTTTAGGGAATGCTGCCCCCAAGATAAAAAAATCTCTCTCTCTTCCCATTTTTTTTTCCAGACAGTCTGGGACAGAGCCTTCCCCAGAAGTGCATATCTCAATACCTGATTTATTAATCTAGATTAATCTCCTGGGAGAGTTTAACCACACTCCTCTCCCAGATCTAGTTGGTTCAAGGCCTTATTAGAGTGTATTATAATAGGTCTGCTCATCTTGGTAATGATCTACTGAGTGATCACTTAATCTAAATAAGCACTCAAGCCTAAAAACTATTCTCAGAGATAGCAGGTCAAAACACATGTTGAGAAAGAGAAGCATAATGTCCTTAACCAGGACATTTTTCTGTAATTTTGTATGAAGGAAATCAGTTTCAGTATCTATTCTTCCTCTGCCCAAGTAACACTTAGGAAAGTGTAGGTGAATAATGCTTCAGTTACACATAGAAAATATACTCCTGAGTTTGTGTAGGATGGAAAACACATTTTAAAACATGTCTTCATACTATTATTGAAAAAATGTTGAACAGGTCAAGACTGAGAATAGATGACAGAATCAAAATATTTTCTTAATAGGATAGAATGATGTATTTCAACCACAGATATGAAATAAGACAAGAATTAATATAAAGTACAAAATTCTAAACCTTATCTGCACTAGTTCAGGGTTGGGAAAACCAAACATGACTCAAACTAATGGCTGATGTGAAAAAAGACTCTGAGGGCTTCAATAGATGAACTTACCCTGTGTACACAGTGTGGCACAGGAACAAAAGGACAAGTGCCCTGAACAAAAGATGTATTTCCACAGACATCTGTACTCGTAAGGTCAAATCTGGAATTGTGCTTAATTTGGAAACAAACTCACTGACAGGGATAATTACAAACCAGAGAGCATTCAAAGTAGATTGAATCCAATTGAAGGGCATCTGAAAACTGTATAATACTATGAACTGTTTCTGGAACTGAGGAATTTAACACAGAAAGGGAAGGCTTGTAATAAACTTCATAGGTTTCTTTAAATATTTACATGGCTAGCATATGAAAAAAATGAATATATAGAAACTGTGTTGTACAAGAGAACTGATGGTGGACACACAGGAATTTTTTACTACAACCATTTAACAGTGGAACAAGCTACCAAATAAAGTAGTGAGTGCTTTGTCACTGAAAATGATCAAGTAGGAGCTTGAACAGGTCTGTAAAATGTAAATTACCATTAAGTTTTCTTTATTTTGTTTTAGTTATTATACTCTTCAAGGCAACTCTTTGTTAGTCTTCTTTCTTGACCCACAGTATGAAAACCTTCAAAATATAAATATTTTCCAGCATTGAGTTCTTTATCTTTTTATCCTCTTGTGTATGTTCAAGGTTTGCATCAACTTTCTCAGTGCCATCTTCTCTGGTAGATGTCCGATGGAATGTGACAAGTGGTCCCTACTTGCCTGGAAGTTTTAGCAATCTACATGGAGTGACTTGACTCTCAAGAAAATCTGGCTTATTGTACTATATACAAATTAATCTTGTTAGAAATTCACACATGTATTGCTTTGAAATGAAGCTTGTACTAGAAGAAATATTTGGAAATTACAACAATAAAGACACTTCTTTCAAAATTGATATTCTAGAGAGAATCAAACAGATCTTTGTTAATTAAAAAATGGAAAATGCATTCCTTGCCTGGTGAATATATCATAGAAATGTTTGAGAACTTCTCTGTATACCATTAGCTCTCCCTGGCATTCATTATTTATTCAACCTGTGTTGGCTATGAGAAAGTTGAGGTGGGCTCCATGCAGTACTAAAATATGTTTTTCTTTTGAATCAATTCTTGCTGAAATTTCTGCTACTTACTTGTATTGTGAGTTTGATAACATCATTCATTGTGCTCATGTTCTCCCATGTAAAAATGGAGCATTTATTTTAATTTATCTCATCAAACAATTATGAGCAGACTTCTCAACTAAACATAGTCAAGAGAAATTCAATGATATCCTACAAATGATGCTGGCATATTTACTATTCTGCACTCCTTTCATAGCCAAAACTACTGTTTTTGAAAAGCTTAGGAAATATGTTAAAGCTTATGTCAAATTATACTGAAACCCACATCAATGATCGTGGGAAGGAGAATACTATTAGTCAATACTTCTAATAGAGAGCAGACTATTATTATCTCAAGAGTGGTCAGTATAGTTTGTGCCAAACTTTTATTTCTCTCATAAACTTCACAGTAGAAGATCAAATCATCATATGGAGAGAATGAGTCCTATTTATATATCAGGTGATTGTTTGAAATGATAATTAGTTTCAAAATCAGTTTATTACCTGTCTTCTTATTGCTGTTATAAAGAAATATGAGTTTACTAGTTTTCATCTGTAGTCTTAAGAAATTTAAAAACAAATTCCAAGTAGAGAAATCCAGATACCTATTTCAGAACCACCTGATTAAGTCAGTAAATAACAAGAACAGGTAGAACATTGGCTGGAATACAGGAATTAGAAAAATCTGCCTACAAATAACTGCTGAACTCTATGCTCTGTGACTACAGGGCAAGTCTTTCTTATTTATTCTTATGTCTCCAGGGCCTACCACAATGCCTGGTACATAGTAGGTGCTCAAGAAATTATTGTCGAATTTTTTATAAATCATAAATTGCTGGGTGAATTAGAAATGGAACAACCTGTAGCATGATCTCTGAGTTTATTCTTCAAGTTATTTAACAGAGATAGTTTAAATTCCATGTGGTAGCTTAGCCTAGCAATCTTAAAATACTTTTAGTGCAATAGATCTCAATCTGGACTGTACCCTTAGCCTTAGCTGGAATCTTTAAAAATTTTCAGTGCCTCAGTCTGCCCACTTAAAACCAGTTTAAAGCAGATGCTCTGAGGGGTGAAATTTAGGTATCAGTATTTTTTAAGGCTCTCCAGAAAATTCTAGCCTGCAGCCAGTTGGAGAACAATTATAATAGGGCAGGATGTGTGTGTGTGTGTGTGTGTGTGTGTGTGTGTGTGTGTGTGTGTGTCTTTAGAGAATTTAAACGATTGCAAGTTTTGCTTCATGCCACTTTCTCTTCTGTGGCAAGGGCAGGGTTTTGGGGATCTAGAGGGGAAGAACTTGTACCAGATTACAGAAAATACATAAATATTTATGGAGGAGTTGGTTGTATAAATCATTTCATCATTTATTATGCCAAGTCCTGTTTTTATGTTCACTCTTCTTTATAAATGAGATGAAATAGCTTTACAATGTGCCTAACATCATTTTAAAATGCCACATAAATTTACTCCTGTTTTTATGGGGTTGAGAAATTTTAACACAAAAATAATTTACCTAGCTTGAAGAATTTGCATAAAACCATCGTAGGGGTGTGTTAAAAATTACTCTTCTTTCCTTTAATGTAAGAGTGCAAGACAGGATGGAGGATGGATTTCATTCTTATAATACCCCAGGTGAATCTCCCATCTGCATATTAAAGATTCCATTTAAAATAAACTCCCAAGTCTCAGTGAGTATTTACCATAGAATACACATTTCAGCATCACTTGAGACCACATAAGGAAAATTTCTGGAGGACCAGCAGCGTCACAGTTGTTTTAGCTCTGTGGCCCTTGTGTATTTCTTCACAAATAATAGTAGGAAGAGAAAATATGATCTGGGTAGCCCACCCCTGATGCCAGAAAAAAAAAAAAAGGTAAATTACAGAAGTGAAAAGGTATAGTGATCTCGATTTTACTTCTTAAAGTCTTTTGGTATCATTGTCCCTGGCAACAGTTGGGCTTTTTTACGGGAGCAAGTTAGGTAAAAGCTTGCTGTTACTAATAAGTGCTGTGGGAGCAGAGTGCAAGTGAGGAGATAATGGGGAGAGCTCATCTTGGTAAGGTACCATAAATATTCTATAGAAGAAATTAACCCCAGAGAGATCAGCTGGGTAGTATAGGGCATGGGTAAAGGTTAAGGTAAGCTCAGGCAGCTGTTAATATTCAGGACAGCACCTTGATACCCATCTCATAGCACATCCATTGGCAATTCTGTCACATCTTTCTTCCTTTTTGGGCTTACCCAACCCCTAAGTCTAGTATTTATTTATTCCTTAAAAGGCACAGAAACAGAGCTTTGTCATCAGTAGATATCTTCCATTAGAGTCAAATTAGAGGCATTATATTAATTTGGTATTTATCAGGTTCTTAGTATTGCTTTTAAAACTTAAATATTATAGAATAGTTTTCTTTAAAATTAACCTTAGTGGTTCCCTCATTGTGAAAAGTGAAAGGCCTACAGAGAGAAAGAAAAAGGAAAAGAATTCAACTTAGGCATTTTCATTAATTCTGCTCTTTATACAGTCTTAATACTTTATCTACCACCTTGATTATTTTTGCCTCATTTTTATCTGTAGTCTGAGTTGTTTGGGGTTTGGCCATTGTATTAATGGGTAGTATGTTTACCTGCTTTAATGGGGAAAACCATTTAGGACTTAGTGCTGCTTGGTCTGTAGTTTGCTTTTGGCTTAAAAGACTTACAGTACCACAGGGTGTTTTAAAGTCCGAGAATCCTTTTTATATCTTAGCGATTTGCTAGAAAGATGAAGCTGTCACAAAGGCATCCAAGGAAGTCATGACAATTCTCTTCTACTCTGCGGCTTTATTTAGAAGAAATGCAGAAAAGTGCACAAATTGCAAAAATCGTAATGTTTAGAGATGGACAAATTCAGTTCTCTTAAATTTTTCTTCAATGACTTTATTTTACTTGGCATGTAGCTCTTCTTGCTCACCTTAGCTGACCTAACTTTTAACTCAAAATATTTTCCAGTTTCTGTGATTCCAAATTGGTTCACACTCAACCTCAGTGTATGACTGGACCTAGGGTTTCTAGACTCTTCCTCTACCCGGTTATAAAACTGTGTCCAGACACACTCTCCTGAAGCATTATGCTGATTGCATCTCCACCTCACTCAAAGACATCAGGGATGGGGACACCAACATTCCAATGCCCTGGCACCAGTGGAACTGTTTCCTCTTCTCCACAGTGCTCCTGGAGGGACTCTACTCATATAAACTAGTCCATCCACTGCTACTCAAAACTGTTTTATATTTTCTCAGCTTTTCATATTTTCTCATTTTATGCCCCCTTCATTAGTTAGGGGGCATAAAATGAGAGAAACAGAACCAATAGGAAATTTATCTATACCTATCTATCTGTCATCTAAAGAGATTTATTAAAAGGAACTGGTTCACATGATTGTGGAATCTGACAAGTCCAAAAATCTGTAGAGCTCATGATATCCCCATTCAAATCTGAAGGCTGGTAGAGCTTATGTTCAGATAGAGTCTGAAGGCCATCAGGCAGGATAATTTTTTCTTGCTCAGAGAAGAGTCAGTCTTTTGTTCTATTCAGACCTTCAGCTGATTTTGATAAAGCCCTCTCCCCACCCGACCCCCGCCACCCCACCCACTCTACTAGGGAGGGCAATCTAGTTTATTTAGTCTACTGATTTAAATGTTAATCTCATTCTAAAACATACCTAGAGAACCCCTCAGAATGTTTGGCCAAGTATCTGGGCACTCATGGCCCAGTCAAGTTGACACATAAAATTAACCATCACACTTTCTTTATAACATTTGAAGATAGTTATCATTACTCCTCTAGATACAGATTTTTTAACCTGAGCATCCCAGAGCTTTAGTCATTCCTCCTACAGCTGAGTTTAAGATTCACTAGCATGCTGGTTGCCCTCCTGTGAATTACACTGTGTCTTGTCTTCATCCTCCCTCATCCCACTATTCTATCCTGAAGGAGGAGGGTTATTTTCTTCCCTCTATTTCTCAAGGATGACCAGACCTCTTTTATCTTTTCGGGTTTATTGTCCGGAGGCACTCAGCAGAAATTATGTCTGGTTGTGCACACAAAATACAGCCACCAGGAACCACTGTTTAGTGTTTATTGGATACATGTATTAATTTTTTTGTGTTTTCTTTTTTTTTTTTTTTAATACACAGACTTGGGGAAATGATGACATGAGGTTTGGAGTTTTTGATGGTGGCTTTTTCAGAATATGGAAGATTATAATATTACATTCTCATTACATCAAGGAACAGCTGTGGCTCTGATTTGGTTCCAGGCTTATATAGAAATTATTAAACTGTTTTTATGGAAGTAATGAAAAATACTAGTATTTGAAAAGAAAACTCTTAATTAAACTTTGTAAATTATATACTGAAAGGTCCTCTATACTTTGATTAAATAATTATAAAAAATAAACTTAAGCCCATTAATGATTTTTTACTTAGATTACTTGCAGAAGCATTGCCAATGCCTAGGTAACATTTTCTAAGAAAATCTAAGAAAGATTCTGATTCTATCTGCAGCAATTTTTAAATTCTCTTGCCAGCTATACAAAAATGTTTGTAGGTTTAGAGCACACAATGCTCTTATGCTTTCATGCCTTAGCACATGCTGTTCTGTCTGCCTGGAATACCCTCTCATGCCTGACATGATAAGGCTTCAGCCCAATGGTTTCTACCCTGAGAGGCCTTCTCTGGCTTTTTCAGACAGACTTAGGCATTCCTTGTAGTCAGTAAAGCATGATAATGTATTTCTTTATTATCTCACTTGTCACCACGTGCATTTGTTCTCTGTTCCCACCTTTGTCATTCTACTACACCAGCTTTAACGTGTATATTAATTATATACATATTAATACTCCTGACATTAGAAATTGAATGGTGAGCTCCTACCTTCATGGAATTCCAAGCCCAAGATCTGTCATTTTATAAATACCAATGCTTATTAAGTCAGCAAATAAAACACTGACTCCCCTACTAGACTCCTCAACAATAAGGACAGTATTTTATGGATTTTTTCTGCATCCTAGTAAACAACACACACCAGACACTCAATAATCATGTGTTGAGTGAATGAAGTAATGATTAATTTAAGTAATTTTATTGTCGACTTTGAATTTTATATGAGCAAGTAGCTTTTCAGAAAAAAAAAAACACACCTCACTTAGAGGTTTATGTTAATTTCTTTTCATAAATGTTATTTTGAAGCTAATAATTTTAGGGGTAATGAAAATTCAAAAGTCAGGTCATCTCCCAGAAGAATGAGTTGGAATCACATGACACTTTTTACTAGCACAAGATATTTAGACAATTCTAATCATAGTTTCAGTAATTATAAAATTATTAATATCAACTGTCATTTGTATTTGGACTTTCAAGTTAGAGTTTAACCTTTAACTCTGTCCAAATCTGTCATGTAAACAAGCTAAATTAACTATCCTTTGAGATAAAAAAAAAAAACTAATATCTTACAAGGATTTACTCAGAGTTTGCTAACTCTTTGAAGCTTCCTGGAAACCAAATTCAAATTCAAGACAATTAAATGTTAATAAATTTCTAGTGTTCAGAGAGACAAATACAAGGAAGATTAATATTCTTCTTCATGCCTAAGAGACAGGCTTTCAGAGTGATAAAATAAAATGTTGCCTTTGAAAGTGACACCTTAAATTATAGTGCTTGGATGTCCTTATATATATATTTAGTTAATAAGCAAAAAAATTTTTTGAGCGTGGAATAGGAACTGAGGTTTGTGAGCTCCCTTGAGGGCATCATGGTAGGAATAAAAATGTATTCATTCATTCAACAAATTTTTACTGAGAAACTTTCATGTGCATTATTCTCTTATGACCACAAACCAGAGAAGCAGAAATCTTGCCCTGCGGAGCACTGCCACTGGAAGGGTAGGAAATGCAAACGAATGGGAAAACAGATACAAAATAATTACAAAATAAAGACACAATCATTTGCAAATACGCAAGAGAACATTTTATTTTACAATTCATATTTTGACATATCTGTGGGAAGGGATTTCACCAGAACCTTGAGTTGAGAATTTGCCTATAAATGTTTACTCAGGATGAACCCTTTGCCCAGAGCATGGGGACCACAGCCCATCATTCGCCAACCATTCAGCTTACATTTCCACCCCCTAGATCACACCTTCTCACTTTGGGAAACAACACTAATATAGGAAATATCTAACTTCAGCTCTCTGCCAGCTCTGTATTGACCTTGTATGTTCTGCTCTGTAATTTTAAGACTTCATAAATACAAAAAATACTTACTTTTTATCTTCAGTTTGGCTTTAATTTCCCTTCTCTGTGAGAACTGTAAACCTGCCAACTTTAAAGTTAGTTGGTCTATTTATTCTGAGCTATAGGAATTATAGAACCAGTCAGTTGTTAGTTGTTTTTTTTTTTCAAGTTAGAGCAGTCTGAACTGTGATATCCTAGGGAAAAAGTTTATTGCATGCATTAAAGATGAAATTTGGTTTATTTCAGTGGTTTTGGAGCAATTCAAAGTGCATGTATTTATTGCTTAGATGTATACTATACACCTATTACAGAAGTATAGCAGCTAATGATGATAATTCCAGTGTCTTTCCTCTTTAAAATGATGCATTTTTCTGAAATATGTTTCTGACCACAGCCTTACAAGGTCACCTGAGGGCAGATCCAGCTAGAGACAGCGGCTGATCCCAACTGCTCTGAAGGCAGCATGGCATTTGTTCTGTGTTTCTGGGTTGTCTACAGCTGGCCTCTTGACAACTTGTCACATCTGTGGTCTTAGCCACATCAACTAGAGCAGGAAGGGTCTGAGGGCAAGGGCCCAAGGCTTTAATCCAGACCTTCCCACCTGGAGGCTGTGGGCACTGTGGCTGTATGCCCAGCTGCCTGCTCTTGGAGCTAATCTATGGGGCTGTTAAAGTAGATATTCAGGCCAGCAAGAGCCAGCACAAGAGAAACTTCACAGAAAGGACCACTAGGGCATCCAGACAAGTAGCCAGAGCTAGGCAGTGGCTTTACAGGAGGAAGGCAGTGCTGCTTCATCAGGTAGAGGGCACTGGGCTGAGGTTCAAGTGTAGGAGAAGGTATGAAGACTGTTTGGAGAATCACAAACTAGAATCCAAAACTTAGAGGACCAGGGATGGGGAAGATTAGTAAGGCATAACTATAGTATAAAATGAAGGAATCCAAGTATTAGAATTGGACTATTAGGTGAAAGAAGAGATAAGCCCAGTTATAATGGCTGAAATAGCCTTCGGAGTCTAGCAGGGGTTTGAGTTAACCAGCTGCAGGGATAGGAGTGAAAACCAGCTGTAGGGACAGGGCCTGGCAAAGAAGGACGCTGACAGTGGGTCCTCCCTAGGGGGCAGACATTTGGGTCACTGAAGATACTCAATTACATAAAATTCAAAATGTATTTAAAGAGATCCATGTAACTTTCATGTGTTTGTTTCCTTATCTCCTGTCAGTTTTATATTAGGATCCCTCTCTTCCTTGGTTTATACCATTTCTGTCCTCTTCCTGGGAACTCCAATGCCTATTGTTCCAAATTCAACATGTGTTTACTGAGCACCTACTGTATATAAGGCCATGTGCTGGACACTCTGAGAGCTATTGTAGTCAATAAGGCATGTCAACACTGCAGTGGTGAGGTAAGACAAAGGTACAAATGGGGACAAGTTAGGGCTGTGTGTCAGAGATGTGGAATGAGTGGCCTAGAATGCCAGACAGCTTCAGGGTCAAAAAAATTGTTCCCAGGAAGTGCAGAAGATATCTCAGAGGAAACCTTGTTTGAGCTGAGCCTAGAGGAGGATAAAATTGCAGTAGGTATAGATGAAGCAGACAAGGCTGATGAAAGAGCAGGTATACAGACAGGAAAGAATTCTCTAGGCTTGTTGGTATTTAGGGGAACAAAGAGACAAAAAGTTAGAATGCAAAGATAACTTTGCACAGATATGCCTACATTTGGTAGAGTCTTAAGTGTCAGATTAATTCCACTAAATTACACTGGAGCTTTGTGCGGTAGTTCCAGAGTCTTATTGAATATTTTGTGCATAAGATTAATTTAATCAAAAGGTGCTTGGTTTTTTGCAGAGTGAATTAAATGGAGACTCACGGAAGAAAGTCATGTCAGAAAGCATATGCAATTGTGACACTATATGAAATGATTATGATGGTAACTGTTTGGTGATGGGGAAAAAAAGGATAAAAAAAATGTCTGTGGGTTTGAATCTGATTGACTCTGAGAATGTTAGTACAATAAATAGCATTACAAAAATTAGGAGGAGGAGTTGGTGCTGAATGTATATGAGCATGTGTGCACGTGCACTTGGCTAGGCTAGGTAATGAATGCAGAAGACTGAAATACAAATAGGTTGATTAGGCACCTAGCTGGAATTAGATGTCAACATGTTCAGCTAATTAGAATGTGGTGCCACAGCTCAGGGGATATGTTAGGGATTAAGACAGAGGAGAGGTCAGAACCTTGGAGTATATACTCATTTAAGAGACAAAAGAAAAATGAGGAATAATAGAAAGAAATAGAGAAGGGACCATTCAGAATAGATGAAAACTAGGAAAGTAAAAGTATCACCAAGCCAAGAGATGAGCATTTCATGGAAAAAACATCATATTTTCTCTCTATTATGTGTGTGTGTGTGTGTGTGTGTGTGTGTGTGTGTGTGTGTATGATTTAAAATATATAAATATATAGATGAACTTAAAATACATATATGACAAACATATTTGGGTAAATTAACTACCTGGGATATAGATAGAATAGTAAAAATCAGCAAGTAAAACAAATGAGTATCTTAGACAAACAAGTAACATACATTCATTAATATTCATTTTCATAATATAAACAGCTAAAAAAAGATAGCTGACAAAAGTCCCCTGTCTCTGCTATAACAAAATCAGTGTGCGCTGTACAAATAACTTTCTTTTTGGGTTCTCCAGTAAAGAATTTGGGCACAATCTTCATATATGTGGGCCTCGAGTCAAGGAAGGAACCTTTAATGACATCAGAGCCCATTCTCAACAGCTTCTAGACAAGGCAGCCCCTGCCTCTTTCATCAGCAGTCCACATCTTCCTTCGAGCCCATAGCCCAGGCCCTAGACCCAGCTGCCTTTAGGGTACTTTTCTTCATGAGCTAGGAAAAGGCACTGTGGGATTGAACAGAAGGTGGTGTTTGAAAAGTTTTATGATCTGTAGTATAAAGTAGCTGTGTGGATATTTGTAAATAAATAGTGTTAGAGCTAATTCTCCTTCTGCTCGTTTGAACACCAGTGGAAGCAGAACCAGTGGCCAAATGGTTCACGATAAAGAAATAATGGGCTGAGTGCAAACCTTCCAGAAAACATACGCCTTAAACTTCAAATCAAATATGACATGTTTTAAAGAAAACAGTGCCTTATTGCAGAGTTCACTAGACCTGATGGAAACGCTGCAGTCGCGTTGTATCCCGTGTTAGCAGCGTGTGACTACTGGTGGTCTTGGTGTTAGCAAACATGGTTTCCATTACATGTGAATGACTTGGGACATATGTAAATAACACTTCTATATTGAGTCTCACGTTCTGCCTAGAGCTCTATGAATGATTTGTTATTAGAAAATTTATGATCTGTAATTTGTAGACATGTCAAAAATACACCAAAAGGAATTAATAAAGTCATTTTAAACAGATGGTTTTTAAAACAAACAAACAAAAAGTTCTGAATGGAATACAGTGCAATGAACTGGAGCGAGTTGCGGAAGACAATACATTCTTGTCTGAAAATCTTCACAGATGTCAGTGACAATAAATGCCAGACAAAGATAATAAATTCTAGAGTTTTTAGTGAGAAAATTACTGCAAAGAATTTATTTGCTCAGAATCTCAGCCACCTTAAGTTAGCACTGTAGATCATTATACCTTGATGTCTTGTGCATATGAATTAAGGGAAAATGGAAAATTTCAGGAAGGGTATGAAGGCCAAGGTAGCTCTGTGCTTCAGCCCCTTGAATCTAGACTATTCTTTTTTAATACAGTGGAGATGAATTTTTGATCAACCCACTACTGACCATGTCCCCTTCCTGGGCTACTCTAAATTTGGGGGGAATTACAGCTAGGCTTTTTCTAAGGAGAGCCTAGTTGTTCATAAAGTAATAGGACTGCCTTAGGTTTTCATGCTCCTATTTTATAATGCTTTAAAAACAACAACACTTAACTTAGACTAAAGAGATTTTGGTTTTAATGCTAGTTTTTGTACTAACTAGATATGTAACTAGATTGTTTGAGCTATGTCCTCCATTTCCTCAGCTTTAAAATAAAGCTTTTATCCTTTTCAGCATAAGCAGTATTTTATATTTACTACCATTCTTTGGTATCCATTCCTAGAAACTGCTATCTAAATTTCCATAATTTCTCTCATTTGTCCAGAACTCATTATCTCTAATTTGTCAATTGAAATTACCCCTTGGCCATTAAAAAAAAAAATCCTACTTGGGTATACATTTGGGCTAACTGAGAAATTTATTTGTTTTGAAATTATGAATATATTTTAATCCTTGTCAGTGAGACTTTACTGAAGTATGCAATACAGGTGAGGCAGTTTTTATTCTGATTCTAAAACTGACATTGTTGTGCGTTTCAAACCATCCACTTCTGTGAGAAGAGCGAACAATAGTAACTGTGTTCCAGGCACGGGTGAGTCATTACTCATAAAAATGACAGAAAGCAGTTTTCCAATGCTAAAAGTGACATTAATGATATATAATAATGGTCAGGATATTTTGGCTGCACTCATTTTCTCGGCAGCAGTGGCTACAGCAAAGTGCCATTGTTGGGTATGCTGAAAAGAGACAGTCCTATATCTGATGTCACATCCAATTTTTTGAACTGCTTAATTCAGGTGATTTATAGGTCATCTTTAAAGTTTAGGTGGATTCACCAACAGTGAGGGCCTAGAAACAGTCAGTTAGCTATTCATAAGTAATATTAGCTACTGACATCATGCTTCAACAAATGTTTGTATACCACCAGATATTTTCACAGGTATAATCTCATTGCATCTTTGCTCCTTTCCTGGCAGGTAGGTACTGTTGTGCCAGTTTTTATAGATGGAGATGTACTAAATGAGGTTAACTGTTGCAGAGCTGGTACTGAAAGTCTCCACCTGGAATATGTGGTTAGTAAGATGCCTGAGCAGCTACTGATGCATGAGCTGAAGTGACAGTGCTTATGAGTAAGGAGGACAAAGAATAGCCTAAGAAAAACCCTGAATGATGCCACACCGAGGTGGAAGCCTGGTGAACTCTGCAGCCAGCACTCCCAGATCTCCCCTAGCTTTCAATGAAAGGACAAGCCTTATAAGCCCAGTGTTTGGAACAGTTTGCTGGGAAAATTCAGTCTTTCAGCCACAAACATTCAACTTAAGTGAACCCTCAAAAATCTTGGCAAGGGCACAAAGAACAGTGTCTACGTTGTAGTCTCATGGTCCCAAGCTTTTAGTGACCTGCTCTACCAGGCTGAGTATGTCCTAACCATAGCACACTCAGGTGTTTTTTGTCTTCAAGACAAAAATACCCTCACTGAGTATTTTCATTCTCTCTGCTGCCTTTGGCTCTCAGCTCAGACCAGGAGCTAAATAGCACAGAAATAAGAGCAGAGGCTCTGGAGTCAGACAATATTGGTTTGAATTTCAGTTCTGTCACCTACTGGCTATGTGACCTTGGTTATGATACTTAACCTCTCTGTTTCTCAATTTACTCTTGCAAAATAGGGACAATAACAGCATTAGCTATCTCATACGGTTATCAGGAGTATTTAATAAGTATATAAATGCTCTATCTGCTTTAGGCCATTCAGTTGTCATCTATAGGCTGATACATGCATATGTGTAGATATTTTTTAAATTCTTTTTTTAAAATTTTTTTCAGGCTTTACCTTTTTTCTTTTTTTCTATCTCTGCTTTTTTTCTATTTCTGTCTCCTTCTAATGCTCTTTTATTTATTTTAAAATTGAGAGTGCCATCAAGTTCATTCTCCACTTATTTTACCTCGGACAATCCCATCTTTGAAAAGAAGAAAACTTTTTCCACAGCTTTAATTATTATGTAAATTATGATAATGCTCAAACTGAGATGCATGTTAAATAGGTCATTTTTGAGAACTCACTACAAGCCACGTTGGTGAGAGTCTCTCTGACGCTATTTCATTGATTTCTCTCAAAGACAAGTATGTCATTATTTTGATATTAAGAAGAGAAAGTTAAGTTTCAGAGAGATTTACTAACTTGCCTTAAGTCTCACAGCAGGTGGATAACAGTTATCACTGCCTGCTGCCTGCTGAGTGTAAGAGGTTCATTTTTCACAAACCATTTATAGATTCATTTACAAAGTATGTAATAATGTTCTGGAGAATTTGGGCAGTATGGCAAGTGCCAGGTAAGGGGGAAATTTTAACTTAAAAAAAGATAGCCTAGTATACAGAGCCCAGGGCCAGGTAGAAGTTCTGGCTGGGAATCTTTTTTTGCCATTTAAGCTCTATGTCATCTCAGGCAAGTCATGTAATATTTTTGATCCTCATTTTCCTCATCTGAAAAATTAGAATTATAATATTGTTGATGTGAGAATTTTAAAATGAAAACAGACATGGAAGTTACTTGCAAATTTTATGTCACAATATAAATGTAAGTGTTATTACTTTTATTATTCACATTTCAGACCTGTAACTTTTTCAGATGTGTTTCTGAGATTTAGAATTCTATGTGTAATCTTAGATGTGGATTGGGGCATATTAATTAACTATTGGTCAAGACTCATTCTGTATGCCTGATATAATGTTGGCTAAGAAAAGGATGAAGAATAGTGGGCTTTAAAAAAAAAATCATGTTCTGACTTCAGAAGGCAACTCTTTTAGCATCAAACTGAATTTGGGGGCCATTTTGACCAAATTGTAAGTGAGAATATAAATATATATATATTCTATTAAATTTTATTAATCGTGTAGCTATGTATCATTCCATCCTCTCTTTACCAGTGTATTTCACTGATCTCTAACTAGCTTTAGAAGATTTTCATCCTAATGAAACTAGGCCACAGGAAGACTTGTGTAGATTATGTCGTTGGTTCATTTAATGGACCAGGAAAAGGGGGTGTAGCTGTCTCTTTATTCAGCAGACCTCAGGCTGTTTCAGTGAGAATAACCCAGGTGCTGATCACCTTAATGACAACACTATTTTAAAAGCATTTTAAACACATTATACTGTAGATTATTCTATTTTTTTCCCCTAATGGAGCTGTCCTTGAAGGACCATTATGCCATTTCTTTCAGATGTTTAATAAAGCACGAGATTATAATGATCATGCTTGAGAATAGGTTTTGTGCGGCTGGGAATTGCAATATAGCAATCTTCTATTAAATCATCAAAATGCTGAAATGTATCTTTAGTGGAGTGGTGATGGAGGTTTTTTTTAAATTGGTCTAATCAGTATTCCCTATAATCATTCATACAATTTTGTTTTTAATCATTATCATCCTAATCAAAAGCCTCTATTCACAATTTCTTTGTGCGTATTCCTGAGTTCAGATCTATAAGAGTTTCAGCCCAGGCCCTCCACAGGCTTCTAGTTAGAAACAACCCTGAAGCTTATTTAACCTAGTAAATGAAGGACTGATACATTATTCTTGTATAAGATGTTGGTGTGGGATTTGAGTGTGGGCTCCTGAGTGTGTTGGCTTGGTTTCAGAGACATGTACTGTACTTATTAGTGGACATATGTTGGACATGCTACTTAACTACCTCTGAAAAATAATGTTACCTTGGTAGCATTAAATGAGATGATTTGTATTAAATTAACCCTTAGCACCAAACCCTTAGCAAGTGCTCAATAAATGATAGTTCTTTAAAAGTAAAATACTATCAGAGACAATGTTTAACTAGTAATTTTAGTCTTATTTCCCACATTATTTCTAAACAACCTTTATTACATAATACTTGAAAATTTGTTTTTTTTTTAAATATAGAATCAAGTTCTGACCAAGCAAGTTGAATCTCTTTTAGGATCATAACAGAAAAAAAAAATCTACATAACCATTGAGTTTCAGTAAAGTAATTACCTGTGTTTCATTGTGTACGTGCAGCAGGCAGGAGCATGGTGTGACTGAGACCATCATCTCTTACCCAGAGAAGCAAGGAACTTGGAGCCCTCTGTACAGGTGGCAGTTGGGGTGGACAACTTCAGGGATGCTAGCATTCTCGAAGCTAAGAGGCACCTTGTTTGTAGTTTATAAGGAAGCAATGAGAAAACAGCAAATGCTGAGGTCAGAGATCCATATAAGATACACTGAGGTATCTGAGACCCAGTTAAGAAGGAGGAAACAGGAGCTGCCCCTTGGAAATAGGGCTGGACTAAGCAATGGTTCCGACTTTAAAAAATAAAGAGCCTTAGGATGGAAAGCTAGTTAGCAATTCAACTAGTAAAATATTTTCTTTTGATCTTGATTTAATTTTTCTAAAAAATCAAACTTCTAGTCATCTTACATAAAGATTTTAATAAGAAGGACCCATGACTAGGTCTGGTTAGGGAAGGCTGGATTTCCTGCTATTGCACTGTTCTCAGACCCCATTCCTGATCAAATGGTGACCTTATTACTCTTATGTATATTATAAAGAATGAAAAAAATAACTTAAAAAGAAATCAAAACTCAGCATTTGTTTTGCTTTGAAAGTAATTAGTTAGACCCCTGCATCTTTAGAATGAATACCAGTCTATAAATAAATTAAATAATTAAAACAAAAAATAAAACAACAAAAAAATACCTTTTCTAGAAAGCTGTCCAATCTCTAGATTTTTCACTTTTATGCTTCAAGAACACTTGTAGCCATGGGAAAAAAACCACTTCAAGTTACATTTAGGAATACTCTGATGTATATAAGAAAGAGAGAGAGGGCTGGTCATAATCCATAGAACTTCCTGGCAAAAGCTTTAGTGAATGTACAAATATAGGCATCCTGTGATTGTCCTGCAGAATCATGTCACTCTGTATAACTACTCAAAGGTTTTGAAAGTGTATCCTGCTCTTTAGTGTAGCATCCCAGTATGATAATGACAATTAGTTTAATGATTGGAATCTATTTTATGGCATGGAAGGAAGGATTTGAAGGAACTTCGTTGTGTACCCATTAAGTGCAGTGCAACACATTGTGCTGTCCATGTTACATGGATTATAGCTCTTAGTCTTCATAGATACCTCAGTGAAGTATCTGTTATCATACCCTTTTCTCATTCATATAAGGTTAAATGCCTCGCTAATGTGTTTTGAGGAGGCAAAATTCATCACCTTCCTTTATGATATGGCTTCCTTCTGGGTTGATGGGCCTTTGGAAGAGAACTGAGCCCAAGGAGCCTCTCATGCACACTTCCCCATGTGTTCCCCACCCACTGCTTTGGCATCAAGCTTGAGGTCAGAGCCGTATCAGTATGACCAGTCTATGTGCAAGCACTATCTTGACTTTTCACTTGCATCTATTTGTTACTCTGCAGATAACACAGGAAATAATATAATTGGCTGTAGCCTCTCAGATATAAATGATAATGATACATACCTAGTTTATGACCTTACTCATTTTTCACTGCCCAAAAATAGGAAAAAGATACTACTCTGTTGTTTCTTGCAATTGAAAATGAACTAACAAGTTCAGCAAGTGGTGTGAACTACATTTTCAAAGTTTCTGTAGAGCATGAGTAATTGGGCAATTTAGCACAGTACCTCTGGCTGATACATTTTGTAGAACTTTTCTTCTACCTATTCAGGAACTCTTCATTTGAGAAAAAACTCAGACTACATGCAGTTTATATGTTTTTAAGTAAAGGAATTACATGTTTGCTATTCTTTTGTCTTATAAAATTACTTGAGATTATTTTTTCCCCTATGTGGTGAACTGCTGTAATCTGTCTTAGAAAGTACTTTTAAATACCAAAGATGAAGTTCTATTTCCTTCACAGATCATTGGATGCTTTGCCTTAGCACTTCGTATAATGAATTTCTCATTGGCATACTGCTTAAGCATCATTTAGTCACAAAACCAGAAGACATTTCCTATTTGACCTGGAGTGACTCTTTGAAACCATAGCAGTGTACATACACATGAAAATAAAAGAAGAAAACACAAGGAAGATCATGATAATTAATGTGGGATGCTTTTCTGCATGAAACAATCTGGAAAAATCTAAAATAAAGACCTCTTAATTAAATTTACAGAAATGATAGTCTATCTTATTACAGTGAATCTTTCCTCATCTCCATCCCTAGTTTTAAAACAAACAAGCTATTCTTTATGAACCTAAATCAGTGTTCAATTGACTTCTGGCATAGCGCTCAAACTTATCAGGAATAGAACAAACAAACAAAATCCAAATTATTTAAAGAACTAATAGTAACTGAATTTTCTACTAACTCCATGGGTAGTTATCTCATTTCCACATGGATTTCCAGAATAAAAGCATTCTCTCCACCTGTCTCATTAACGAGAGAAATTGGAAGTGCAATGATGGGTGATATGTTTGAGGGACAGGTCAGAGGTCATGGTGATATTCCAGCTGCAACTACAGTACTTCACCCAGCATGTATGACAGGGTGAAGAGGGATTAAAATATGGAGAGCTCAGGACTTCTACTTGACTTTACTGATTTGGCCACATACATTTATCTTCTCTCTCTTTCCAAACTCTTATGAGAATAAAGAAAATCAGGAAGTGTGATGCCTCCAGCTTTGTTCTTCTTTCTCAAGATTACATTGTTTATTTGAGGTCTTTTTGTAGTTTCATGTGAATTTTAGGATTATTTTGTCTATTTCTGTGAAAAAATGCTATTGGACTTTTCATAGAGATTGTATTGAATCCGTAAATTGCTTTGGATAGTAAGAGCATTTTAAAAATATTAAATCTTCCAATCCATGATCTTGAGAGATCTTTCCATTTATATTTAACTTTTTTTATTATTGTCGCACAATTTTCAGTGTACAGATCTTTCACCTCCTGAGTTAAATTTATTTCTAAGTACTTATTTCTTTTTGTTACTATTGTATTAAGGATTGTTTTCTTTACTTCTTTGTCAGATAATTCAGTGTTAGTTCATAGAAATGCAACTGATTTTTGTTTATTGATTTTGTATCTTCCAACTTTACTGATTTGTTTATTAGTTCTAATAATTTTTTGGTTGTCTTTAGGATTTTCTGTATATGAAACTAATCACATCAATTGATCTTTTTCCTTTCTGATTTGGATAGCTTTTATTTATTTGTTACAAAAATATAGTAATCAAAACAGTAGGGTACTGGCAGTGAACACACAATGCAACATACATATAATATATTATTGAATTGTACACTTGGAACCTATAAAATTGTATTAACCAATGTTATCCCAATAAATTTAATGAAAAGTAAATTACACATGAAAATTTAAAATAAAAACAAAAAACAAACAAACAAAAAACAGATGCATAGACCAATGGAACAGAATAGAGGGCCCAGAAATAACACCCCTATATATATATATATTATATATATAATATATATATGTTATATAATATATATATATTATATATATATTATATATATAATATGTAATATATAATAGTCAACTGGTTTTTTATATACATATATATAATATATATAGGGGTGTTATTTTATATATATTATATATATAATATGTAATATATAATAGTCAACTGGTTTTTGTTAATGGTGCCAAGATACACAATGAGGAAAGAATAATCTCTTCAAAATGGTGCTGGGAAAACTGGATAGCCACATGCAAACGAATAAAATTAGACCCTTATACCATACACAAAAATTAACTCAAAATGGATTAAAGATTTAAATGTAGACCTGAAAAAGAAGAAAACCTAGGGGAAAAGCTTCTTGACATTGGCAATGATTTTGATTGTTTTTGGATATGGCAACAAAAACACAGGCAACAAAAGCCAAAATAAATAAGTGAGACTACATCAAACTAAAAAGCTTCTGAACAGCAAAGGAAATAATAGAGTGAAAGGACAACCTGCAGAATGGGAGAAAATATTTATAAACCATAAATTTGATAAAGGGTTAATATCCAAAATATATAAGGAAATCTTACAAATCAATAGCCAGAAAACAGGTAACCTGACTAAAAAAAAATGGGCAGAGGACTCAAACAGAAATTTTTTTCAAAAAAAGACATAAAAATGGTTTAACAAATAAATGAGAAGGGCCTCAGCATTACTGACCATCAGTGTAATGCAAATCAACACCACAATTATATCACACACAAAAAAATCACCTCATACCTATTAGGATGGCTATGATCAAAAAGACAAGTGACAACTAATATTGGCCAGGGTGTGGAGAGAACCTATGTATACTGTTAGTGGGGATGTACATTGGTACAGCCATTACGGAAAACAGTATGGAGGTTCCTCGAGATATTAAAATTGAACTACTATGTGATTCAGCAATCCTCCTTCTAGGTATATATGCAAAGGAAATGAAATTTGCACTCCTATGTGAGGCAATGAATGTGTGAAGTAACTTGATTGTGGTAATCATTTCACAATATATAGGTATTTCAAATTATCACATTGTACCCTTTAAAAATCACGTACAACCTAAATATACACATGATTTTGGTTAATTAAAAAAATGGAGAGAAAAATGAGAGTAAAGGAATAAAAGATCCCAGAAGAACCAACATATATATGAAAAACTTACAGTCAATAAAAAATATCCCAATAGAAAAATGAGCAAACAGAATAGATAGGCATTTTTTCAGAATGAGAAAGGCTTATCATGGCTAATTAACATACAAGAAAATGTTTAAGTTTAATTTCATTGGGAATCTGAGAAGTGCAAACAAAGACACAAATGAGATGCCATTTCTCACCCACCAGATTGGTAAAAATGAAAATGTCTATTCATATGGTGTGTTTATGAGAATGTAGTGAAATGGAAATTCTTGTACACAGCTGGTGGGAGGTAGTACAACCATTTTGGAAGGTAATTTGGCAGCATTTATAAAAATGAAAAATGTGCATACCCTATGACCCAGGAGGAGTTCCACTACCAGGTCTCCAGCACAGAGAAACTGTCACTCATATGCTCCAGAAGGCATGTACATGAGCGTTACTCTAATATTGCTGGAAATATAAGATAGGGACCTTCTTAAATATTCCATGATATAGTCATACTACAGTTGTTTTTTTTTTTAACAAATACTACCATTTGACTCTGTGCATGTTTATATTCAAGTACTTGGATACTATGATTACTATTTTATCATGTACTCTATTTTTATTATTTTATATTTGTCAGTTTTTATTTATTTTTCAATTAAAATTATTGAGGTGACATTGGTTAATAAAATCACATGGGTTTCAAGTGTACAATTCAATAATATGTATATTGCACTGTGTGTTTTTAGATTATAATATAATATTTACCATTTCAAAAACAGGTTGTATCTGAGAACAGTGGGTTTGGCAATGGATTATACTTGTCATATGTCATATATTTTAAACTATAGCAACTACGATTATGTTGTATTACATTATGTTTATCTTGCTAAAAATTTTATTCTAGATATCTCAAATAATTATAGGTTGCCATCCACTTCAACCTGAAATGCATCAGTCTGCATTGCTGAGCTTTAGTCATTTCAAGTACAAGGTCAATGTAGCCTGTGATCATAAATTTGTTAAAAAAATTACCCTTAAGTATAGACTTTGCTCTGTTATAGAAGTAAGAATAAGTTAACACTGTCTAACCATACCTGGAGATTCAGCTACAGCTGGGTTAACCCTGTGAAAAAGTATGTCTGTCCTGGTTTAAGGCTCTAAAACAGATATACTGCATTTTCTGAATTAGCCATGATTTTAAAGTAAAAGACTGGGAGGATTTTTTTGATACTTCTTTTCATTGTATCACTAACAGTTCCTCATCATATGGGACTTCTACTAGGCATTCAATAGCTATTTGCTAAACTATTTTAATAATATGACAGAAAGGAGAAGATGCTTTGCTGAGCTGTTGGCTCTCTTCCCAGGAGATTTGATTTTATGAATCTGGTCTTCCTTCATGTTCTTTGTTGTACCCTCGGATCTAGAACAGCTCTTGCTATGAGTTAGAAGAGAAACCTGACACCCAAGATGGCAGAGCAGAGAGATGGAAAGAACCTGGGTCTTGGATGATATCTTTCACTCAGCTCAGAGCCCATTCACACTGGATAGTCTGTTATATGAGACAATGCTTTTGCATGAAGTTAGACTTTGCATTACTTGAGATTGGAAGCAGCACAACAGGTAAACTTTTTTAAATAAATTGACGCTGTGGCTCTCAAATATGCTAAAAATTGCAAGTGTTTTCAACAGACCACAAACATTTTCTTCTGAGTGAAGAGTAAGAAAAGAGAAAACAGATAAAATAAACCCTAGAAAGAGAAATGATTGAATATTCAAATTGAAAGGAAATAAAGATAAATTATTATAGTCTTTTTATTTAAACGGAGAATTTTATGCCCAGAGAAATAAAACTTTACTTAGGGGCACTCAGCAAGTTTGTGGCATGTCAAAATTAGATCTCAGGGCTGGATTAGCTATTTAATACTGTCTCTACATGATGTTAGTGTCAAACAGAAACAGTATTTAATGAAAGAAGAGACTGAGGTGTTTTCGTAAAAGATACCATTTCTGAGTTGTCGTCAGTGTCTGCCCATCTAAACCTTCCCAGGATCATCTTTCAACCAAATCATTAACTTAAAGGGATTGTATAAGATCAAGACATTATTATTATTTTTTCTTTCATTTTATAGAAATATACAATGTCAACACTTCCAGTGTTGTTTATAAATAATTAATAATTGTAGATGCTTTAGGAGTTGAGAATTTTTTAAAGCAATAAATGTGCCTCTGGTTTGGTTTACTTCTTTTCTGATTAATGCATAACCTCTGACACTTGTTTATTTCATCCTGTAATAATTGTGAAGTGCTTTAGCCTTAATTTTGGTCCGATGTTCTTTCATTGTACAGTTTCTTTACTCATATCTCTCTGCCTACTTAAAGTTTAATATCATTTTCATTTTTATACCTCTGAATATTAAGCCACAGAGTGGTTTTCCAGTGACATAAATTATAGCTTCCTTCAAAAGTGCTGGTGGAATTAATATCCCCGATTAATGTAAGGCTGAAATCTAAGTGTATAGCATATTAAAAGGATGAACAAAGATTTATGCACTCAAGTTTGCAGCCTAAATGAAAGGTCAGGGAGTTAAGACTTTGGGTCAACACATTATGTTTTCAATATACACAAATCTAATTGCCCATTAGATCCTGACTAGCAATTGGCAACTCCTGCTTTGGTTAAGTCCCTAAGCCTTTATAGAACACCTACTCTATGCCCAACAGCATGCAAAACACTGAGAAGCATATTGGCAGGAAAAAAATTTTAAGGGGTAGGTGACCAAGGAATAGCAGAAATATAACAAGGCATAACACAATGACCCTGCCGATGAGGATTATGCAATATAATAGGGTAAGTTATCTAATCAAGTAATTAATGCACATTGTGGCCAATTCCATAGTAATGGTTTGACCAAAGCATTTTTGAATATAGATGAGTCTACGTTCACTTCTGGCTTCTTTGAGGACATGCCATTTAAGCTGGGTCTTTAAAAGTGAGTAGAATCCTTTAGGTGGAGAAAAAGAGAAAGGGGATATTTCAGGTGAGAAACAACATTTGCAAAGAAATAGTATTAAGAAAATTGTTGAAGCAACCATGAGCAAGTAGGTTAGGATGTGTGGTTGGAGGAAATGCATGGTAAGGAATCAAGCTGAAAACTCTAGATGATAAAGGACTTTTATGGTGATGTAAAGAATGCTCACTTAATCCATCACAGCATTATTTAAAGCTCAAGGCTTCTTTCCTCCTCTGCATGTCGGTCAACTTTACATGTTGATTAGTTATTACTCAATTTGGTCATCCTAATCTGCTGTCACTGGGCAGTTATACATGTGCACACTGATCAATCAAAAAAGATCTCCCTTCCTTCATATACAAAAGCTAAAAGGTGACATTCCAACCCTAGGAAACTTCAAACTGAATCATGTTTAATATCTATAGCAATCTAAGGTAAGTCAATAATAAACATAATATTGACATTCATATAGGATGAGGTGAAAAAGATTCTGCAGTTGAACAATAAGTGCATTTTATTCAGTTTCCTCTTTATTAATAAGTTAACCGCATAAACACTTTTCTTTATCATACATGTGTTGTTCCATTTAACAAATCAATCTCCAAGAATCTTTCTTCTGGTGTCTCTACTATTCTTGCCAACGTGAAGCTCAAAGTAACTGTTCCCTGAGAGGAGATTATTAATGAATTTATGTCTCAATAATGTTAATGGTAGATAAGGACCTATCATTTCTCCTTGCCATTGGAATTACCAAGAGATAGCTCACTCAGTTTCCATTATAAATTAAACCTAGTGTTTAGGAAAAAGAGTTGTAGTAAGTAGGAATGAAAGATAGTTTGAACATGTGTACCTGCCTCATATCGACAAGGATGTAAGGTACTGAACACAGGTACTGATCCATGAAATCCTGAAAACAGTGCACTGAAGGGAGATCCAGATTCCATGGTAGTGATGAATGACATTTGAGCTTCTCTGGCTCGACCTAGAGCACTGTGCTCCATCATGAAGAGCATGTGGAAGAGGGAAAAGTTGCCTGTCTGGGTCAGAGGACCTGGGTTTTTGTCCATGCTGCAGAACTTAGTGCTGCTAGATCTTGGGCAAGGCCCTTCATGTCTATGTACCCTCAGTGCACAGACCTCTATTAGGGCCCAAATTAGAAAGTACAAATGGACTCCCTATGAGGAGCAGAAATGAATTATTATTGCTCTCATTGTCACTTCTTACAGCAGTAAGAACATTAGTATTGTGAGACTTTTTGGTAATTTAACTGGAACCACACTAAATTGTACCTCTCTACACTCTGTAGGGAAAAGTTTTCCACGTGAAGTTTGAAATAAATAAGATTTGATGGCACATTTTGAATGTGCTAAAGTATTTTTAAATGCTTTCCAATGCCATTTGCATATTATCAATTTGTTTGCTAATACGGATGAGTTATTCATTATTAAAATAAGCCCTACAGGACTTATTTTTAGGTAGTTTTTAAGTGGGTACTTTTACTTACTTCAAAATAATTGGTTTGTATTTCTTCAAAAGTACTTAATTGCAGGCATTGTTTTTTTTTTTTTAACCAATTCACTTTGCCCCTACCTCATACTCTATTCTTTCTGAATCATCTGAATCCATGAAGTTTTAGTGTGTCAGTTCAGCTAGCGCTTGATATGACTTTTAATTCTAACGTTTATGAGTTGTTTGTGCAGCCTAGGTTCCTGTTTGTCCATGATGAACTAGTGCTTAAGACATGTGAACAATATACTAAGGCAATGGCTGTTTATCTATTCTAATCGCAAAAAGCAATAATAGACATACTATACAACTGTCAAATTTTGTAGTATGCTGTTTGCATTTACATTTATTATGATTATCAGTGAAACATTCCTTTTCAATGTTGCAATAAAGCCTCACCCTGAAAACATAACTTAAAAATGGGTGCATAGAAAAGAACCCTAGACTAGATGCGTATACTGGGTTCTAGTCTCATTTCTGCCACCATCTAGCTATGTAACATCAAGCAAGTTGTGTCACCTCTCAGGATCTAATTTTCCATGTAGATATTAAGATAAAGTTGAAACTGAAAATCTCTTAGAGTCACCTTCCTAGTCCTGTCCCCTGCTCAATATCTCCCAGTCTACTCTTGATGGAAATAATGTGTTTATATTTCCAACCAAAGAACTTTTAAATCTCATACTTTCTCAGGACAGATAGAATATTTGGCTTAGCCTTTTATTTAAACAAAGATATTTACAAGCCAACATGTAAGATGTCAATGAGGCAAAGATTTAACTCAGCTAATTCAAGAAATATCAATATTTTTCTAAACTATGAAGCTAAAGTTTTAGCCCTTTCTCTGTCACTGACAAATCAAGTGACCTTGGCAAAGTCACTGTATGAGATTTCCCTGGTAGTGTTTCTAGAGTGACGGGTCTTAGACACTCATTACGATCCCTTCCTATGATATGATATGATTCTGTGCAAATGTTTTGATATCAGTAAGTCTTATACTTGATAATGAATAATGAACAATATGATCTCTAATAATTAAGGGCTGCTAACTTATATTTGAGTTGATAATTTCTTTTTAGTGATTTTTCAAATCTCTTTTTAGTGATTTTCCAGGGATCTTCTTTGACTTTTATTCACTAAATGACATCTAATGATTTAATCTAATCAGAAATTGATGTCCTTAAATAAATATTTTTTCCCAAAATTATTTTATACTGCCCCCAAAGATTAAATTTGGGAAATTTTTTATTTGTTTATGCATAGCATCTTCCAAGCACACACACACACACACACACACACACACACACACACACACACACATTTATTTATTTATACAGAATGCAATTCAATATTTAACATAGCATATTAACATCATCCCTTCCTAAAAGATTTCTCTATAATGTTATTTTCATTTTCATCAACTGACTCTATAATGGAAACAACTAAGCCTTGCATGTTTTCTATTTCTTTACCACTTTGAATTTTTTTTTGTGTGTAAGAAATGGTTGTAGCTTATGTATGAGTTCTCAGCGGTAAAACCCTTTAAAATTTGTTATGTCTCAGGATTTTTACAATATCTTGAGAGAGTTGATTTATGAAAACACAGATTGTCTTCTAATCCCCACTGTGATTGGATTTCTTACTAATTATTTTTTAGACTTTGAACCTTTAAAAAATTTTCTTTAAAAGTAATTATGGAGAAAAAATTTTTTGGAGGGAGGAAATTTGGGTTTTTAGACCTCTCTCTTTAAATCTTATTCTTTTTTAAGGTTATGACTAAAGTAAATTATTTAAAACATTGCTTTTTACATACTAGTTTAAATGGATTTTGATAGATGCTCACATAGAATTTTTTCTAAGAATTTAGGTTCTCATATTGCCTTATATTTATAATAGGTAAATACAAAGCCAAAGAATGCTTTATTTCTTCAATTCAAGCCTTTAACACTTAAATAATCAGGCTTCTTAAAACAAAGGAAAATTGGATCTCTGAGTTTTAATAATCTTATAAGAAGTAAGAGCAAAATGAGTGAAATTTTTAGTTTTTATTGGTCATAGAGTCAAATATATCTGTGGAATAAAATGGAATAGTATAATATAATAGAGGGGCTTTGTTAAATTACTTTAAACAGAAACTTTAAAAGGGCTGGCTTATTTTCCATTTCTTACATGCTGTTTTTTAAAATAGTTGATCTCAGGAAAAATTACCAGTTTCAAACCATACTTGTATATCATTTGAAAAAGGAATAAATTCAGGCTCACTTTTCTCTTTATATGCTGATTACATTGCAGTATAGTCATTTCATGCAACAGCTACTTTTTGAGTCCTTTGGGATGCCTAGAACTGCTGGAAGAAGCAAGGAAGGTTCTTTTCCTCAGGGAGTTGACACAGTGGTCTCGGTGAGGTATGACAAGCACCCAAGAAACACCTAGAGAATATATGCATGTTAACTTTCAGAAAGAAAATCGAAGTAATGAACAATGCTGTTGACATTGTTCAGAAATAATTTTAAATAGCAAATCAAAATAGAGATCAAAATCTGGATTGAAGAGGAGAAAATGTGGATTCAGGCTCTCATGGCTATTGGAGGTGAAGGATCAAGAAACAAAATTGAACTGTTGGGGATTTGGCCTGAGAGTTTGAACTGAAGTGAGAAACAGGGAAAGAGCTTCGGAGGTCTCCAATATAGAGGCATTTGAGGTAATCCAATTCTGGTCACAGTGTCAGATGCCAGCTAAGTCACCTAAGCAAGTGAGGACTTATATATGTTCTGTCTAAAGAAGGAAGTTTTTATTCAACTTCTGCAGTTGAGGTCATGAATAAATACAGAGCTGCTGTGGCCAGATCCTTAGGTCTTTCAAATACAGCCAGACAAACAGATTTTAAAGAAAATGCTCTTAATTTGAACTGCTAACACACAATGAAACTATACTGTGTGAGCCAAATTGAAGATATATGCTGGCCTGTTACAGCTAGGAATAACCAGTCCACAATCTTTACAATGATAAGGAATATTGGAAGGTTTAAACCTGAGAGTGACATGATAATAGTGACTAAGGAGAGGGTCCTGGTAACTATGCAAGAAATAATCAGGAATCAGATCTAGATGAAAATGGATCTACAGAAACTGGAAAAGGGGATCTAATTTAAAAGAAATTGCAAAATAATTGACAGAACTTAGAAATTTAATTGTTTCACCTATGAAAATAGAAGTCATGCAGGAAGCCTACACCAAGGTTTCGAACTTGGGGTTCCAGATTGATAAGGTTAGAAAAGAGCTTAGGGGACAATGAGAACCGACTTCTTATCTATTTTCCTGCTTTCATTGAGGTACCGAAAGGGTTCACCTGAAGCTAGTTGGAGATTTTCAACTAATGAGCGGGAGATACAAATGTCAAAATTAAGTATTTAATTGAGCTCCCTTATAAACAATATCTGTTTTAATGCATCCCTCTTCCATATACAGGAACCATTTATGCAGAACCTTTTGTTTTTAAATTTGAGAAATATAGCAGGCTCATTTTCCAAACATGTGATATTCTTTGCCTATGCAGATATTCATTCATTCATGTATGTATAAGGGTTCCAGATTCTGCAAATAAAAATACAGGATGCCTAGTTAAATTTGAATTTCATAAAACAACAAATAATTTTTTGTGTGTAAGTATGTCCTAAATATTGCATGGGGCACACTTATATAAAAATTATTCACTGATGATTTGAAATCCAAATTTAACTTGACATCCTGTATTCTATTTAGCAGCTCTAAGCACAGGAGCCTCCAGGCCATCAATCTGTTTTTCCTGGACCACTGCTTTAGTCTTTTTACTTACCTCCTTGTTTCCACTATTGCCCTTTTATAAGCCATTCCTTACACAAAAGGCAGGGTGATTTCTTAAGATATTTTTTATGTCATCTCCTTGCTTAAAACTTTTTAGAGGCTTCTCTTTGTACTTAGAATAAAATTCAAATTCCTTATCATGACTTGCAAGGCTCTAAATGATCTACTCCATGCCTCCTGTTTAACCTTACCTTGACTGTATTATAACCTGCCCAAACTTGTCTTGACATACTATTGTTCTCCCTGGCAAAGTTCAGCCCCTTTAACTGTTTCTGTTTTCTTCAAACCTCCAAACTGATTTGCACCTTAAGGCTTTTGCACTTGCTGTTGCATAGGCTTGGAATGTTCTTTCTCCAAAATGTTGCTTGCCTGGCTTTCTCTATCATCATTCAGGTCTTAGTTCCAATGGGACCCCTTGGAGAACCTCCCCTGATCACTTTTTCTACAGTTTCTCTACTTTGGCACTACTGATTTTTAGGTTGGATAATTACTTGTGAGAAGGGCTATCCTGTGCATTGTAAGATGTTTAGCAGCAACCTCGGCTTCTGCCTACTAGAAGCCAGCCCTCAGTTGTGACAATTAAAAATGTCTCATTAATGTCCACAGGGACAAATCACTTCTGGTTGAGAACCACTGAAGCAACCAGCCCCCTTTCATTTTATTTCTGTTACATTATCCTAGAATTTCTTAACTTTATAGCACTTACCACTACTATCTACAGTTTTTGTTTGCTTTTATTTGTTACTTGTTTGTCACCTTTTTTTCTTGTTAGAAGTGAAACAATGTGTTCAAGATATGGTCTCTTTTATTCACTCCTGTATCCATGTTGTCTGGCACATGAAAGTGGTCAATAATTATTTACTGAACACATGCCAAATAAATTCAAATGACCTTTACTGAAAAACTAATATGCCTCAGGCACTGTAGGCTTAAGTGGAATAACAGTGGACAAAACATTATGCCTGGTCTCCTGTTGGTCTCTTGTCCCTGATCTCTTGTACAGAAGCCTAGTGATGAACTCCCAGCCATATGTAATAAGAATTACAGGCCCTACAAGTTACAGACATCTTGTGTAATGTCTGGAAAAGCTAACCACGCTACAGTACATTTGTCAGTCCCATCCAACAAAGCACTCTCCAACCCTAATGAGAACATTGTCCTAGAGAAAAAAACTGGTTTGAATTATTCAGGGCTCACTTGCAAAATACATGGCAGAGAACTGGGAAAAGGAGTTTCACAAATGAGAGTTAGGTTACAAAGCAGGAGGAGGAACGTCTAGTGCTTGGGTGAACATTGCATGTATTCTATAACAGGATAAAGATATCAGTAAGAAGTTGTTGAGGACTTTCTTTGAATATGGAGGTTGGAGAATTTTATTAAAAATATTTAGATAATATTTGTTGTATTATATCGTGTGTTAACTGTGGTGAAATATAGTTCTTGCTATTAATCCTGGCATAATTTCTTCACTATTCTGGACACTGATATAGAGGCTTTTTTCTTTTATAGTGTTTATCTTCTAAAGTAAACTTTAAAGAAATTAAAGTTGATCATACATACAAAGAAATTTATAAATCATAAGTGCGCCACTCAATACATTTTCACAATAAGGATCCACCCATTTAACAACCACCCACAGATCAGGAAATAGAATATGGCCAGCACCCACACAGCCCTTGTCCTGTCTCAGTCACTGTCCACACTTTTCTCCCAAAGCAGCCACTGCGCTGATTTCTGTTGTCACAGAATGATTTTGTCAACCTGTGATGTTAACATAAATGGAATTATACAGAATATATTTTTGTATTTGCCGTCTTTTGCTCAATGTTATGTTTGTGACAATCACTCATGTTTCTGTAGCAGTAGTTTATTGATTTTCATCGCCTATGTAGTAATACTATTCTATAAATATGTCACAATTTATTGATTGATTCTATCCAGGTTGTTTCCTGGTTCGAACTTTTACAAATAATGCTTCTATTACTATTCATATCTGTGTCTTTCATGGTTATGTGTATGCATTTCCACTGGGTATATACCTAGGAGTGGAATTGCTGGGCCATAGAGTATGTGTACATTCAGCTGTAATAGATACCGCTGAGTGTTTGATTCAGTTTGCTTGTATGAGAGTTCCATTTGCTCCACATGAGGAAAGAATTTTTTAAGAGGCAGTAACTTACAGGATTAGGATATGATGAGAAAAATAGTGTTGCCTTAAGAGAAACACTGCTTACTCTGTAATAATTTTATGTATGTTTGGTATACTTCAGCATTTATAACAAAGCTGATTGCTTCTTTTTGAGAAATTTTACCCATGTGCCTACTTGAACCTACTTCAGACCAGATAATGATAGTAAGGATCTACTGAGTCTAGAAAATTCAAATCATCCCCAGAATATTGGAGATCAGGGAATAACTTACTCTGCTCAATATATAGTGTTCTTTAATCAAATCACACACACACACACACACACACACACACACACACACACACTCACACACACACACAAAACGCAGCATTGCTGTGTTATATGAAAAGTTTATGAGGTCACAGGGATGCTTGCTTACTGTGCATATGGTAAGAGCTGTGCATTTCAAGTTAAATATAGGAACAGTTCTGGCTGTAAAGAAGTAGTTTAAGAAATGGAGAGAACTATAAATGGCCATCTGCTCTCTTCTCCATTTTTATTTGCTGAATTAACCTAGTGCAATATTTTAATGACTAATGGGTTGGTATTCCATCTGTTCATTAATTTTTTTATACTATACAATAATCCATCATTTTTACTGAGTGGAAACAATTTGCTACTTTGTAAAAACATTTTAAAAAATAGAGGTAGTGGGTGTAATTCAACTTTCCATAAATTTCAAACTGTATTTTAGAGATAGAGATACTGAGGTCAGGGTTGCTAAGAAAAGAATTTCAGTTCTTTGGGATGATACTGTATATTGGGTGATGTTTATATAAGGTATGCATATTTGGTCTTATCTGAAAAGAACAAGAAAAGAACTTTTTTTTGTATGACCAAAAGTTTCAGAGATATAAATTACATCAGTGATACTATAGCACTCTGGTAAAAAGAGTGTAAGAACTATTTTTTAAAAAAATAATGCAAAACATATGTCATTATCAGAGTGGAGCTTATGGTATTCCAATTCTGTACTCACTGCTATGAATCTAAAACAAATTGAGCATATTAGTTTGTGTGCATATGTGTGTGCATGCATGCATGTGCACACATTTACATTAAAATTTAAGTATATTTTTAATTTGTTTTTCTTTTCTTGCTCCTGTCTTTTTATTTCTCTTAAGTTGACATAGCATAGTATATGCTGCAGGGCCATTTAAGGTTCATGTGTCCAGGAGCAGATGTCAGTTTAATGGCATCTTTAATGCCTGCTGTGTCACCTCCACAAGTGTATTCCCTGAAAGAGGATTTGGCCAGAGGGTTAAATATGACATTTGGAGAATTGATGGATGAGGTGAGAGGTGAAGAAGAAAAGGGACAGGGCTTTAAAATATTCCAGTATTGATGATTTTTAAGGTTTTTTTAAAAAAGTTTCTACAACATTTACCAAATATTTTCCCTCCTGATGGTTCTCTAGCTTAATCAATTTTAAATAATTTATTAATGGATTTTTAAAAGCCTCCACTCCACTTCTTATAGTTTGACAACCTGAGGGTATGCTTGCCTATCAGTGGAGATATATTATTCCCTTTAAAGATAAGGGGTATGTTATGCAGAGAGAATGGAAATAACTAGTAACAATGTTCCCATGGATTCTAGGAGCCTATCCTACATTAATATTATTTTGAAATGATGACTAAATTCTGAAAAATGTGACAATGCACGAATCACACGTCTAAGGTAAATGAACCATCTTAGAGGCACATATTTTAATCCCATCTGATTTCACTTATATCTTTTTCCTATTGGACTGGATGAATTAAAGCCATAGCTTTTTATTTATTCCTTAGAGTTTGTTTATGAAACATTATGTACTATATATTCCTAAGACTCTTGAACCCCACATATTGTTCATATGATTTGCACACCCAGTTTTTCCCCATATTACTAACTGTAGTATTTGGTATTATTGGCACTAGTCCATCCCAATGCTTAAGTAAATGATATGTTGTGAATGTTTTCAAGAGAAACTTTCATTAAATTTTAAAGACCAAGCAAAAAAGAAACTTGAAAAAATTAAACAAGTCAACATTTTAAATGGTCTAATATAAGAAATCAAGGATTTCTTTTTGGTTGAATATGAGTATAAAAATGCCTGCATGAATAGCACCAAATCATAAAGAGAGGTTTTTTGTTTGTTTGTTTGTTTGTTTGTTTGTTTTTCTGTAGGATATATCTTGGAGCATTTTTACTTTTTACATTCTTGTAAACTTTAGTTTCAAAACAGACTACATGGATGTCTTTGGGAACCTGTCTTCAGAAGGATGACACTGCAAAATGTTTTCATGAGCTATAGAACATAGATAATAGATAAGTGTTTATTGACAATATCTGTTATAAACAGGTGTGCATATAATGCACATCTTATAATAAAGAATGAAGTCCATCATGGCAAAGCCAGGACAAGAACTCAGATGACACTGCCTGCAATATGTGCCAGTAGATTCATCAGTAGGTCCTCTCAGAAAATGTATTTTCAAATCATAGGAACATTTTCTTCAATTACAAGGCAGGAGTATAACAAGGGAAAAATCATTATGTTCTATGAAAATCTACCTGTGAATTTAATGGAAATAACTCCATTAAAACATACTTTAATTGGAAATATACAGTACTTTAATGTTTCTAATAAAATGTGATGATGGAAAATGACCTAGGAAGGGCAATGTAGCCTTCCTCTTAAATCTTCAAGAAAGCAGATGTGAGGGGAGTCATTTTCTTTTCTCTCTTAAGGAGCTATTAGATAAGCTCCATGAGAGCAGTGACTGTGCTGTTCACAAGTGTGTCACTAGTGACAACATAGTGCAGGGCACACATACATAAAGGCAGATCTCAGGAAGAAGATAGTAATTTAAAGGAATGACTCTGGGAATGGATTCTGGCATTAGATAGCCTGGGTTCAAATCCCAGAAATCCTATAGTTAATGACTTCTATAGCCTTGGGAAAATTACTTAATCTCTCTAAGCTTTAATTTATGCATTTGGGGGTGGGGAATGAGCTATCCTGTGGGTTATTGTGAAAATTAAGATTTTGTATATACAATGTTCAGTTCCATGCCTGGTTGAATTTGTGCTCAATACATTGTAATTTTTTCTTATAACGAAATTGGTGCTCTTCCTGTCCCAGGTAGAATTATTTATTTTTAAACAAAAATTTGAGATTAAGAGTGAGGCTTATGTAAGAATATCAAAAATGCTAGATTTTCTCAGACCATTACTGATTTCCAGTGTCCCCAATATGATTTTAACGAGCACCCAGAAGAGTCAGGGACTGGTGTTATTTCCTTATGTAATCAATCAATTGATAGCTACATTATAAGTTAATGTCAGGTTTTTCCTTTGTTCTTTGCCTTAATTGTGTATATACCTTGGTGTCCAGCAAAGAGAAATAGCACCAGCAGCTTGATACCCCTCAGAGAGTAAAGTATATTTAACAAAATCCATAAAGAATGTTCAATTATGTAATCTGTTCTCATGAAAAGGCCATTGCTGATTATCATTTTAATTAGAATACCTTCTACTCCACTGAAATATTCTATACAATCAATGTTTTATTTCCTCGCATCTCAAAGCACATAATTTGTAGTTTTCTGAAAAGGAAGAGACAGGTATTCCCAAATCTTTGTATTATAGCTAGTTCCCCTGAGAAGCTTGTAGCTGTGCTGAAAAAAATAAAAAGAAAAAATAAAAACTTAAGACATACTGCCTGAACTTTACACTGGGATATCATAGAAAAAAAATTTTAAGCTTATCATATAAAGCTCACGGGAATTACCTGCATGATCAGCCAAAGAAATGTATCAGGCTTAAAAACAAAATTAAAAAAAAAACTCAAAACACATCAATTTTCCCCTCCATTATTTCTTTTTAAAAATTTCTCTTTCTTCTCCAATTTACCTATCAACATTTTATAAATGAAGAAAATTTTAAAATAGATATTTATTTGATGAAATATAAAAAGTAAAAGTATGAAATTAATATATTTTAAAGAGAGCACTTGGTTGTTTTCATATCAAAAGATATTTTAAGAGATAAAAATGTTTTTTATTTCAACAAAAATATGAATGTTTATTTGATGCAAGCAAGCAGTGTGTGTGGACCTAATGACATAAATAAGATATAATATCTGCCTTCAAAGAGCTTTCAGTCTATTTGATGAAATAGGACAATGAACAACTATATAAAATAAGAAAGGTAAAATGAAATATGTGTGATAAGAGTTCAAAGTTAAAGCCTTCCGCCAAGAAATATCAGAGAAGGCTGCATTGGTGAGTTAGAATGAGTTAATCACTGAAGGATTAAATAACTTTTTCTTAGGCACATGAGAAGGGAGTGCTTCTGGGAGAGAGAACATCATGAGTAGTCATCAAATTGTGAAAGTTTGGGGACCGCGATTGGACCAAGTTTGGCTGGAGCAGAAAGAGCATGGGAAAAATGGATGGAGACAAGATATGGTGTCAGTAGGCAGGACCTTGAATAGAATGCCCAAGGGACTGGACATACCTCACAAAGTAAGCAGGGGGCCACTGAGGACTCCTGAGGAAGAAAAGGATGTGACCTGCATCATATAAAACTTTCTCTTAGTTTGCCATCTGCTGATATCAGCTCCATAATTGCAGAGGCTTGAGCCAAAAACCTTGGAGTCATCCTGGATTCTTCTCTCCACCCTACATGTGCCTCAGTTGGGAAATCCTGGGGCATGACATCTAAAAAATAACCTGAACCTGGCCACTTCTTATGTCATTCTCTGCTACCATGTTTATTGAAAACACATAATTTCTCACCCTTATTGTTGTTTCCTCATTGATCTTTCTATTTTACTCTTGCCCCTGCTCCTTAAAGTCTCTTCTCTAAGTCACAGCCATAGTTATCCTTTTACCACAAAAATCCAGTAACATTACCCTTTCATTCTGAATCCTCCAATGGTTTCTCACTTCACACAGATTAAAATGTAATGTCCTTCCTGTGACCTGTAGGCCCTACCGTCTTGGTCCTGCTCTGACCTGATCTCCAGCCATTCTCCTTACTCTCCTTGCTTCGTCGACTCTCATTAGTCTCCTGTGACACTCCAAGCAGTGTCTCTGCACAGAGCCCTTTCTTTGACTTGTCAGTCCTTTATCCTGTATGCTCATCCCCAAAATATAGGGCTCTTTCCTCACTTGTTAGGTTTCTGCTCAATAGTCACATTACTAGAGAATCATTCTAGGAGAGGCTGCTTTGTATAAAATAGCAATGACCTTCATTCTCTAATCTCTTGCTCCTCTTACTTTTTCCACAGCAGTTGCCATATGTGACCTGTTGTATAAGTGTTTCATGTCTGTCCCTTTTGGGTAGAATTTAAACATATTGAGATTTAGTCAACACTTGTATCAAAAATGCCAGGTATTTTTTAAAGAACTTTATAAATATTAACTCATAAAGCCCCATTACATAAATAGTATTATTCCAATTTTATAGACTAGAAACTTGCAGCACAGAGAGATTAATTAATTACATAAGATCTCACCGCTTCTAAGTGGTACAGCTCTAACTCAAACCCAGGCAGTCGGCCCTCTTCGCCAACACTAAGTTTTGCTGTCCCTGAAAAGCAGACACTTAGCTTCGTTCACTGTTATGCTGCTTTCCTGGTACCTAGGATGTGGCCCAGCTCAGTATTGAATGAATAGGTAAACTTTGGCTATATTAATTTAGATGTTAATACAGTATCTCTTTCCTGTGTTCATAATCCAATGGAAATATAGAAAGATAAAAATTAGAAAGTTTGTTTTGTTCAATCACCACATAATATTTCTTTTGAAAATACCACTTAACTTGTTTTAAGCTCTGTATTTTTTAGCCCGCATGATTCCATTTTCTATTAAAACACTTATTGTAAACTCAGCAGTAAATACTAAATATTAAATACTTGACTGCTTTTTTTAATGGTCATATGCTGAGTTGAGCAAATTAATCAAAAGAAGCTGTCTCTGAAGTCTCCTCATTTTAATTGCACTATGGGAAATAGTCTATTAAAAGGTATTTGATAAAAAATGTTCGCTTTGTCAGACTGAGCTTATATTGATCATGGCAAGTGCCAAGCACTGTGCTGTGAGTAAAAAAGCCTGGGAGGTATTCCTACAGCTGTAGAGTTCACAGTCCAGAAGAAAGACTAGTAAATAATAACTTCAAAAAATACCACTTGGGTACAGTGGAACATAGAGCTATGTCTTCAGAGAAGTGGGTAAAAAGAGAGAGAGGTGACAGAAAAGTCTTGGTGAAGGGGATGGTGTTAGGTGTCTTAAAAGGTTAGTGAGTATGCAAAGTTGACTCAGGGTGGCGGCAGCTTGGTGGGATATTGATGGTCAAGGTGGATAGAAGGCTTTCCAGACAGAGAAAAAAGCATGAATAATAGAAATTTACCATGTTGTGAATCTTTGTTCAAGTTGGTCCTTCATGGGGAAAATGTCTATTAATTTTTGAGAATCCAATTTCTTTTTAACTCTGAATTGCATATATATATAAATTGCTGGCAAGAAATAAAATATTATTTTGTAGATGGTTTGTAATGTGTTTCCTTTCAATTCTGAAAATGGGAAATTTTGGTTTGATTTAACTTTCTCCTCTTAGAATTGACATTTTGGTAAAGTTTTAGAAAGCAGCCAAATTTCTACAAATGATGGTTAAATTTTTGCTGAATTATAGCCTTGTTTCCATCTCATGATACATTTTTGTACTAAAATTACTCTTAATTTATTTACTATATATCTTTAAAATATATCCAATCAGTTTATTTGTGGGCAAAATTTGGCATATTTTGTAGTATTTCATACATTTTTGGCAAGACATGTAGGTTTTTCTTTAAGAAACTTTCATGTAATGATATTTTGAAAATTCCTTAAATTTGTATCATGCTTTATAGTTTGTAAAACCTGCTACTTTAACAGTTTACCAACTTCGGATTAGTTGATTCTAGCAGTAATTCTGTGACTTAAACAAAGAGTAGCTAGTTAAGAATTCCATGTACATAATCCTGCTTCTCATTTTAATTGCTCTTCAAATGTCCAGATGCAATGCACGCAGATAGCTGCTGAAAGCATGTAATTCCAAAGAAGATGTCAGGGCACCATAGAAGATCATTGATCAAGTGGCAGAGTGAGAGCAATACTGATGGACAGTGAGTCATGTGACCATGGTTTCAATCAGTCTTGGCCCTTTCATCACTCAGATGGAGACACTGGACATTTCACTAGACTTTTCTGGGTCTCAGTAAATCATATCTGGAAATGAGTTGGAAGGGAAGAGACTAAATCATCTCCAAGGTCCCTTCTAGTTCAAAGTTCTGAGACTTGATGTGAACTTGAAAGTAAATGAGGCAGAATAAGCATAACCATTAGAAAAATCTGTTAGAAGATTTTGGTGAAGCATGAAGGTATTAAGACCTTGTGACACCTGTGAAGTAAATTTGAACATGTCATCCTAGGCAACCTGCACATGGGCAGCATCTCTTCATATGGAATGTACTAAAAGCTGGTTTCATATCAACACTGGCACTTTTTTGATATACGTGACCTGAAATTTACTTTGGTAAGGCAGTTGCATCATTTAAGTAATCTGCTTCTATTAGGAATTTTTTATTTCCCTTAATTATACTAAATAATGTTTCTGCTAACAACTTTAAGAGAGGCTCAAAATAATTATTTCTAGATAGTGTATATTAGTAGAAACAGTTGACACTGGCTAGAATTTTTTATTGTTAAACAGTATTTTTTAAACCATCTGCCTATGAAATGTGTACTGAAAAATTTATAGAAGTCATTTTTAGAAATCAAGAATGGTATCAAATGTTGATATTATAGAGGATATAGTTATTTTCTTATGAAATTTCTTGAATATAAAGGTACCTGTGACCCATGATATTTGTTGGGAATTTATTGTTTTCTTGTGTACTAATCTATAAACTAGATAATTAATTGGAGGTCAGAGCAAGATTTATTGCCATTAATAGTACATTTTCTAGGAGAATGCAGAACTCATTTATACCATCTTAAATCAAAGGCTACATTCTCTTACTAGATTCTCAGAAAATCTAGTAATCTAATGGTTCCTTTTCTGAAGATCTGTGTTTCTTCTCTTTATCAGCACAGTCACCAGTCCCTACTAAGTCTCTGCTTCTGAATGCAGAAAAAATTCTAATCAAGCCTCGTATTTATAATATTTCTTAGAAATTAGTCTGTTCTCCAGTATAAAGATTGCTATGTGAGAAAACTGTGGACCTCTGACAATCCATGGCTGTAGATTACACAGAACTATCAGCAGAAAATCTCCATGAACACAAAGCTCAAATTATTTTTTTCTGACTTTTTGGATAGTTACACTAATTCTATTTCCTTTCTTCAAATAAAGTAGGTGGAGAGAATAATGTAGTTTACTAATTCTTTGAAGGATAGATTAGTATTTTTTAAAGTTGTGTAACCTTGGTGCCTAGAAGGTGTCAGTAATTCATTGTTTAATAAACAAAGAGCCTCATAGTCTTTCAGCCAAAGGACAAATCCACAGGATGTTTACTTCATAATAATTCATGAGATCATAATGGCAAAGGGTTATCTCTTCTTTCTTTAAACATGTTCAAGTACATAAGAGTTGAAAGTGAACTAAAGTCTTCTGAACCTTAATATACTTAGCGCTGGCATCTTATACTAATTTATGGATGTGACTTTTGTAGTATGCCATAGAGATAATTTGTCTACAATCATTTCATAAGCGTCACTAAATAGCTATCTTATAATAAAAGTCCATCATTATTATATTGAATCAGACTAAAATACAGAATGTAAGTTGTACCCTATTGTAGAATGCATTTAAATACCTTGATTAAGCCCCACTAACTCAATTTCAAATGACATTTCATGCCTGTAGTCTCTTAAGTATTTTTTTTTTTTCTGCTTGGTGATTCTCTTTCCTTGGCTTCTGTCTGTATTCATTGATTCTATTTTTCTATTAGTTTACAGAAAAATTAGAGTATTTTTATAAGTTTACATTAACTACAGTTACTTAACAATTTTAAATTGTGCTCTAGTGAGGCTAATTTAAATACATGGAGTTTACCATAGTTGAATTGCATTTTAAGAATCAGTCTGTGCTTCCAACGTAATCCGTCACTAACAGTTTTCCTTTTCAGCATCTTTTGGATTCCAGCCATGGTTAATCCATCTCAAGGCTTTCATGAAGGGATAGGGTTTAACTCCATTTCAGCTGAGCTGATAAAAAGTAAAACCTGAACTACAGTAATTGTGGTTTCACTGGAAGAAGACAATGGATAGACAGAGTGCTACTTTTTCTAGGTCAAAACTAGTGGTTAAAAGTATGTTCCCAACAAACAAAAACTCATAGACATAGACAACAGTATGGTGGTTATGAAGGGGAAAAGAGAATTGAGGGGACAATAGAGGGGATCAAATATATAGAGACAAAAGGAGATTTGACTTTGGGTGGTAAACACACAATGCGATATACAGATTGTGTGTTATAGGATTGTACACTTGAAACCTTTATAATTTTATTAGCCAATGTCACCCCAATAAATTTTATAAAATTAAAAAAAAAGTATGGTCCCAAATCTATATCACCAGGGAAATTTTTAGACTCTACCTAGACCTGAATGAGAAACTGGAAGTGGGGCCCAGTGGTCTGTGGGTTCACAAGCCCTCAAGTCTCAGCACCACTGCTTTAGGGCATCTATTGATGTGGAGAATTCTCTGGGAGTTAAAACAACTTAGAATCCTGTCCCATCTCAGGGGAGTCCAGAGGTTAAATTAACCTAAATTAATTTAAACTGAAATTCAGTCATATACATGAGTTTTCAATGTAGACAAACTTGAGCTTGCATCTCAATGTCCAGATTCCTAACTCATCTAGGGCAACCCATTTGAGCCTCAGGTACCTCCTCTGCAGAATAATGTTACTTTGTTGGGTTCTCATGAGGATTAGAAATGACATATGAAAAGCAAGATCCTGAAATACTTTTCCCATGTCACCAATGAGGCTTAAGCATGGAGCTTCTTCTATACAAGTTTCTTCCAAATAATAAGTTTTAAATTTAATTTTGTATTTGAAGTTTTTATTCTTTTTTCTTAAGAAGGACCCTCAAACTGTATTAGCTTCAGGCCCTACAGAATCCCGATAGACTCCTGGCATAGTACAATGCTTGGCATGTGCCAGAGGCTAATAAGTGTTAGTTCTGTTAGTATTCAATCTGTTCACTATTCCTGCCACTTTCTGTCATTTACTTTTGAGTCCTGAATTGTATTCTGGAATGACTTACCCATATAGCACATAAGCCAGGTGTTAAGTACATGATACTCACTTCTGGTTGATGATAAGGTCGAAATATATTTAGGAAGCAAAACTTACGTGCCAAAGGGTACAAGCTCTCACAAAGCAAGAGTCTGCTTATTTGTCAGGTCAGGCAAAGATTCCAGCCTCTCTATTTATATTTATCTAATACATGGCAAGCAAAACATATGGAGAGCTGAATTTTTAAAGACAAAACCTTTTTAAACCAATGTGAAACTGCTTAAGATTCAAATGACAGTTCTCTGGAAGTCAGATTGTATTCTTTGCCCTCTCTTTGACAATGATTATAGTAATTGAACAGAATATAGTCTTCTCCACTGAAGTGTATGAATGTAGACATTTAAGGTTATATTTCCAAAATAGTGTATATAGACTTAGCCATGTGTTTCTTCTTGATACTGACGGTGTCATATAAGGTGCAAGGAAGTACTTTTGCTCATTGGCTTGAAAACATATCCCAAGACATTAACGCAAGTATCCTTCAGCACCATCTATTATCCCATTTTTCTATGACTTCTTTTCAATTAATATCATTCCAGTATGTAGAGTTATCTGAGCAATTTTGTTGTTGTTGTTAATGATAGTGGTGCTAGCATTTTCAGTATTTATCAAGTGCTGACTGGACCTTTTTGGTTGAAGAGTTGGTTAGGAAAATTACTGTCGAGCTCACTCTCCACCATAGTAACAGAATTTTAATACCTTCTGAGGATACAGACATTTATATAATCTAACTCCATGGTACCGAGGTATAGTGTATGTAGTGTATTTATGATTGAACAGAAAGTTTCAAACAGCAGCCTGTGAAATTGGATTTTAGATGTAATGTACCATAAATAAATGCTGTAAAGATTGCCTTTAATGCTATAAATCAGATTTTATTGGTTTCAGCTATCTCATTCTGGTTATTGTATTACCCACAAAATCAGAGGAAATCAAAGAGCTGGAATATTTTTTATTTTAATATCCCATATTCTATAGTAATAGCACATGCACCCTTATAGCTTCCTTTTTGGGTAGGTTGGACGAAGTTGACAGGTGGCAGGCCCCAGCAACATATCAGTGTAAACAACCAAACTTTCGGACTTAAAACCTTTTAAAATTTCCTCTCTGGGAAATATACAAGGTATATGAATTGGCAGATATCTTATCCTTCTGAGAAGCTGGTTGTCATGTTCTTCATGCAAGGCTGACACCTGTAGAGATTGGCAGGTGAGATGCCCTTTGCATCTTCTGCAAAGATGATGGAGTTTTGTGATGAGGCCATCCATTTGGGATGGGAGATATTTATGCATGGACCATCTGAGTTATATAAAGCACCCAAACTGTTGCTGTAAAGTTATATCCTCAAACAATCTTTCCAAGTTTAATTTAGAATCACTGCCCACCACCCCACACACACTCTCTCTGTTATTTTTGTTCAAAAATATTTTAGTCAAAAAAATGTACATATTTGGCATTTAAAACAATGCTTAGAAAAACATACACATGGACTGATAGAGCCCAGAAGGCTATAGTAATATAAAGCTGAACTAGTTAGGACTAGAACAATTTTCAAGCTATTGAAAATGCAGTTGTGCTTCATTTATGTGTAGTTTTCCTCAGTGTTTACTTATACTAGACACTGAATGGCCTACCCAGGCCTGGTGGGTATGACTTTCATTGCTCAAGGTCAAAGCCATAGGACTGAAAAAGGCAAGACAGGAAGCAGGGATTTTTTAAACTGAAGATATCAGAGAGCCACATCTTTATTATGCTTCACTTTTTAATTTACTTTTATTGTGGTGTTACACTAGATATGTTCTTGTTAGTTCCCCAACCTGAAAAATAACCGTACTTAGCAATCAGAGAAGGCACCGAAATGTTATGTTTTGTCTTGATTACAAAGAAATCTAATTCCCACAAATGCTTAAGTAATCTTCAACCTGGTGGAGATAAAAGCCATGTAGAATGTTAATACTGCTAATATTATGCTAATCCAAGTTCAGCAATTATTTTTTTCCAAAGTAGGAAATCTTGATGCCACCTTTTTTGGCTGTGAAGTAAAGTGGAAGAAATAAGGGGATTATGCTGATCAGAGCTTGACATTTATGACTGCCAGTTTGTTGCTGAAAATACAGCCTAGGATCTCAGCCCTAGACCCGGGAAGCAGCTGGAACCCAGACTATATTTTGACACTTGTTTTAGGCTGTGCTCAATTTTCTGGTAGCCCGTGGGCTGCCTCCACTGAACAAGGAACTGTCCCTATCTGGAAGTGTGCATGCAACTGCAAAAAAAAGCAAGGGGGCTTTTCTTTAAGCACTTCTGCCACTAGCTCCATGTTCTTAATAGAGTGTAAGGGAGCCTTTCTCTCTCTTCAAGACTAGCCTTCTCCAAGGAGTTATCATCCCTGAAAACCCTCCCTGTTTAGTTTCAGATCAACCAGATGATTCTATTCTATCATTTATCTCTTTTGTATTCATTTTTCTATAGCTCTCTGTTTTCAAATGCTGAAAATATAATTCTACATTTTGGTTTACTTGGTTTGATTTACCTTGTCTCCAGTCCTAGCCCTATCAGCCTGATATCACTAGATATCACAAGCTTTTATTTAGCAAAGTCAGATTTATTGTGCCATGCAATTTGGGAAGACCACATGCCAGGTGAACTGTTAAACATCTCACCAAAAAAAAACCTGAAAGACAGTGTCTATTATAGGATTTTGAGGGATCATGGAATTTAGGTTAAATTTAAATAAAGCAGTGTTTGCTCAGAGCAAACCAGAGATGTATGCCAAGTGTTTAACATCAAGTCTGGGCTATGAAATGAATCTGAGGTCTTATTTCTTTGAAAACTGCAGTTAAGATAGTTGTAGAAAGGTGTGTCTAGAAACCCTATATTTGAAGCTCTGTACTTGGATTGGAAATTGAGGCTGCCTCTTTGTCAAAGTGGCTTAGGTCATCTAGGCAAGAGGGGGATGTTTTGTTTTTCTGATATGATTTTCCAAAAGCAAAGTTTTTGATAGTTAATGATTTTATAGAACCTTTGAAGCATCTCAGTGAGTTCAAAATCAATAGTCACCCAAGGAAAGGGGTTGTTATGACACTTTACAACTGTGGTATGTACTTGGGAGAAATATTGTTTTGTGTTAACTTTCAGCTAGTTTAATCTCTGTCTGTTATTCCAGATGTTGAATGTCCAGGTACTTTTTATTTATTTATTTATTTTTTACTTTTTCAGTCTAATTTTTACTTTCTTACTCTTATATAATGTATTTACTAATAACTTTGCTCAGAATCTCATATTGCATTTTATATTTTCCATCTGGACTAATTTTCTTTCTCCTGAAGCACATCCTTTAGTTTCAGTTAGGAATAGTCAGTATATTACAAGCACACAAAGGTTTTAGTTCTCTGAAAATGCCCTTATTTTGCCCTTGTTCTTAAAAATTAGTTATATTGAGAAGGAAATTCTAGGGTGATGGTTGCTTTTTTTCTATGTATTGCACTTTGTCTTCTGGTATTTATTGCTGTGCTGAGAAGTCAGCTATCACTATAATTGTTCTTTGTAAATGATTTTCTTTTTTTCCTCTGTTTTCTTTAAATATGTCTTCTTTATTTTCAGTGTTAGAGTTATGTGCTGCATAACAACATTTTGGCCAATGACAGACCACATATACGACCGCGGTCCCATAGGATTATAATGGAGCCAAATTTCCTATAAGAAGTAGAAGAATTTGTGGTTCAGGAGGAATTTCTTTTTCTCTGATGGGAGCAATGTCTGTGGCACTTGTTCGTAGATTCCCTCTCGTTCTCAGCCCCTCAATTTTAAGTGCACAGAGTTCATCACCATCATCAGCCACTGACCTGTTTCAGTAGAGAGAGGAGCCTGTCCCCCCAGTGCTACATATTCAGAGGTGCTGCAGTCCTCTCAGATCTAGCCTGATGGTCTTCAGAGTGCATTACTGTAAATTCTATATTGAAGACCGAAGTTCCTGTGCAAGGACACAGGAGCCACCTTAATAAGTATTAAGCACCACTGCCACTTTAGTCAAAATATTCTGTAGTAGTGTGTAGCTGCCTGTCTCTGTACTTTGGAAATATTTTCAGGTTGCAATGATAGAAAGCATTGATAAGTTTTATTTCTTCCATCATCTCAATGCCAGAGAGAGCCCTTTGTGCCAGATAGGGTAAATGGAACAAAAAACAGACTTCCAAAGTCAAAATATTGAGTCCTAAGTTCTATACCCTCTTCATGTTAAACACTCTTTTTTTTTTAATGAATACTACAAAGTTCCTTAATCTGACCACTGCTCCAACATGCAATAGCCAAAATCACACCGCCAGGACAATCTCCTATGCATCTTTATCTCTATCTTGATTTCTTATTCCTACTGATCTGCAGGCCACCTTTCACTCCTTCCTGACACAGTCTCTATTATGATGAGCTCTACCTACTAGTTTCTCCCCAGTCCACATCCCTGCTCATGGAGAAGCACTGACAGCGCCGATGTTCTCTAACTCTGTTGAAAAAAAGCAGGGGGAGGACTAGTGGGACAGTGCGTATATAAAGTCTATAGTAGTGTACAGTAATGTCCCAGGCCTGCAAATTTACTTAGCACTCACTCACTGACTCACCCCGAGAAACTTCCAGTTCTGCAAGTTCCTTTCATGGAATGTGGCCTCTACAGGTGTACTATTTTTTATCTTTTACACTGAATTTCTGCTGTACCTTTTCTATGTTTCAATACTTTCCATTTTTTTTTATAATTGCCTATGATTTAAGTACAGTAATAGACAATACAGGTTCATAGCTCCGGAGCAACAGACTATAACATATAATAGCATCAGTGTGTAGTAGGCTGTACTATCTAGGTTTGTACTCTGTGATGTTTGCATAATGATGAAATCACTTAACAGCACATTTCTCAAAATGTGTTCCTATTGCTAAGTGATGTACAACTGTATATACTTATACTTGCAGTATGTCTAGTTATGTATTTCTTTTTATTCAGTCTGCTTTGAGATTATTGAGCTTCTTAGATATGAGATTATTTCTTTAAAAAATTGTTGAAAATCTAGTATGTTTTTCAGTATTTCTTTCTCCCAATTTTATTCATTAGTTATCTCTGAAACTCCATTTAGATATGTATCAAACTTTCTCAGCCTGTTCTATGTCTTTTCAACTTTTTAAAATTTTTTAGTATTTTTCTTTCTGAGTTGATTATTTTAGATTTATCTTCAAGTTCGTTCAGTCTGTCTTTAGCTGTGTTGAATTTACTAATTTATATTACTACTGAGTTTTAAATTTTATTTTAAAAATTAGTGAATCTAATGTGTTCTTTTAAAAATTGGCTTGTTTTAAAATATTTTATTTTTTTATGTTTTTGAGTATTTTTTATTACTTAAAAATAATTATTAAATATTAATAATTATTAAATATAATTCTTTTATATTATGAGTATATTTAAGTATTCAATACCTGAGATCTTTGTGGGTAATTCTGCCATTTCTCTTTCTTGGTATGCTGTTTCTTGTGTGTGTTGTGATCTTTTTTTGCTGTAATTTTTTTGGTTTTCTTGAAATTCTCTGTGAGAACTATTAGAGCTCTAGTTTTATGATGAGTTCTTCTAGAGAGAATGCCCAGGATTACTACCATTTAATTTTTTTCTATGCTTGCAGTTTTTCAATACACAGAAAACATACATGTGGGTCACAAATACTGTTCTCTGTAAGGATTGACTTGTGATTACTAATTACTTGGAATATTTATTTTTCTTCATACCTATGGTAAAGTTTTGACAGGCAAGTTCCCTCATTCTCCTTTCCTGAGGGTGAGGATTGTTTAGCATTTACTTTTCCACTTTGGAATCTCAGCTTTATAGAAAGCTCTATTAAGTTCCGCACTCTGAGTAAACCCAGGCTCTTATCTCTTATCTCTTATGTCTTGACAAACCCTCAAAATAGTCAAGGTCACAAGATTTGGCAAATAGCCTCAGGACAGCTGAGTCTTTGACACTGGCTTGCCTTTCTGAGATCTGGCCTTTTCCTCATTTGGGGTATTCAATTCATTTGAGATTCCTTTTTTTTTTTTTTCTCTTGTGAGTTTGGAGATGGCTTTAAAAGCTATATTTTAAAAATAATTTTATTGGATAGTTTTGGGAGCTTTCAAAGGGAAACAAAATTTAGCCTGCCATATTTTCAGAAATGGTAAGTCCTCTCTAAATTGGCTTTTTATTTATTTATTTATTTTAGATAGTGCCTGTTGGAAATAGGGATATGAATAAAATTTATTTTATTGAGTTTTACATTTTTTAGAAGTGCAGCTCACCATTGTAATTCAAAATCAATGGTTTTCAATACTCTTACATATAAAATCAAGGCAGAAACATTCTAAATGTGAGGATGCAAATGCATATGAGGCAGAGATTGTTGCTAATTTCCTGTGGGGAAATAAAGGTCTACAGAACTGCCTTGTAATCAAATGAACTTGGAGATGGTGATAATAGTTCATACAGGACACCCTTAATTTCACGGGCAGGGTCAGGCATATACAGAACAGCTTTTCCCAAGCATTCCTCAGTCTTTCAGAGCAGCTATGTTCTGATATGGGTTATGGTCTTTTCTTCTTCTTTGTGCCTGGTTATCTATCAATTCTTCACTGTTTCTTAAAATAGAAGTTTTAGCAATCCATGGGCCTATTTAGATCAAAGGGCATTGCAATAATAAATCTTTTTATTAGAATTTAATGAGGTAAATAAGAAAGTTCTAAGAGTAAACAATGCCATTTGTGTGAAAGAAGAAATAGCTACTTATTCCATTTTTCTTTTTCTTTCTATAACCTTACTACCTGTCATTCTGTTGGAAGATTTTGTTATCATTTGGGACTGTTTCCCATCCTGTCTGTAACACCTTATAGTCATGTATTACTGATATCCCGACATGTTGCAAAATTCCTAAAATGCAATCAACTTCAGTATACTTTGCTTTTATGTCATATTTCTTTAACATCAACTCAAGATTTTCTCCAGACAGCTCCAGATAATATTGCAAATTTCTGAAATCACCAGTTAATTTTAATTCAGTTTCATAGATATGTCATAGATTTCTTCAACATTGCTAGCCATGGTAGGATATCAGAATCAGTGCTGTGGGGCTCATGAAAATCTCCTTGAAATAAAACCAAAGGACTGTGAATGCCAGAGCAGAGTGGGAGAGGCTGCCATTTGGCAAGCCCAGTGGATATGTACCTGGAAATATGCACATGTTAGAGCTCCGAATAGTTGATATCGGAGTCAGTGGGCTATTCCATCAGTTGGACCTAATGAAGAGCTCTTCCAAGTCAAGATTATCAACCAGTGGACAGTTCTTTTGAGTGGGTCCAGAATATTAGCTAACATAACTTTAATTCTGAGCATCAAAACATTATTTGCTTTCTGCAATTCATTCTTTAAAAATACTTTTGCAAAGCAATTCTAAAGCAAAAACCCTTGGAAACACAAGGAATTTAGGCAACTGTTAAGGACTTAAATGTTTGGTATCAGTGAAGGAAGATGGACTTTCTGGTTTTGCCATTTCATCAGTGCCTGGTGAGCCCTGAGAACAGTATATAACATAAACAGGATCCCTGCTCTTAACAGCTTCCATACTGAAAGCAAATCAGTTTTTCAGCGGCAATAACCATTTCTTTTTATTGTTAGTGTTGGTGATGGAACTTTGATAGTTCAGGCTGTACACTACACTAAGGATTAAGGAAAATACTGCTTCTGTCCATATGGTGCATCATCTGAATACACCAGGCAAGACATTAGTAGATGTAGAAATCTGGAAATACGTGAATGAGATGTGCATGTTTATAGTGAAATCAGCCAGGTCATTTCTTGTGTTTCTCCTCTTACTGTGCTACAAACCACACTTGTAATCAGAAGCTCTTCTAATTCTTTTCTTATTCTTTCATATTGCTTTCCTGTCACTCTTCTAACACTGGAAGCTGCAAAATTGGCAGTATGCCTCTTCCCTGCCATGAGTCAAAATATGGAGGAACGAATTTCGGTACCATTCCATGGATCAGTCAGCATGGGTGTATGCATTGGCAGGGACCAGTGTTGCTCAGACTTCCAGAGAGGAAGGCAGGAATATAAAGTAAAGGCAAATGTACAAACACAATAGGGAAAGCAGAAATGAAGAGCAACTGCAGAAAGCAAAATAAATCTCACCTTGATTCAGGAACAAACATTACATGGTTCTGTTTGCTTAAGAATAAAAGTTTTAATCTCAAAGGACTGAATTAGAAATAGAAATCTTTGTTGAGCACTTATTGAGTGAATATAGTATTCTCTAAAGACATTAGATATTGAAGACTCTAGAAAAACATTGAAGTGAAGAAAATTTAAAAGTTCAGTAGTCTATTACTATAATTCAAGAATGAAGAAATGGAGTCCCAGAGATATTTTTAATGAACTTGTCTCTAGGGACTGAGCTGGACTCACAGCATTTAGTTCTCAAAGTTTCTAAACACAGTCAACTGACTACTGACCCAAACATACATGTAAGTGTGGAAGTGACTCCTATTTGTGACAAATGATGAAGAGAGCATATCCTTGGATTCTGCATTTCCAACTTACTACTTGTCTTATCTGTCATTGCTAATATACATGGTAAGGATATGGAGAAAAAGTCACTAAGAAAGGCTTAAGACAGAATGACTAGTTTTGTGTCACCAATACTAAATAAGGCTAGAGGTTTAGGCTCCTTTGAAACTCAACCTTCCAAAAAGTGATGCCTTTCTCTTTACATCCTCAGGGAATAGAGTCTCTGAAGACTTCGTCTCATTCATCATATATTCATTAAACAATATATATGAGTGTCGCTACAGGAAAGGTCTTCAAAGACTTCCTTATTGCCAAAGCTATTAGATATTACTCAGTACTGACTTTTTATTTTTACCTTTTCTATGAATATCTTTGCTACCGAGCCTCCAAGGCCTTCCATTCTCTTTGTCTCACGTGTAGGTCTCTGAAATGTCTTATTATCTTTAGAGGTAACTGCTTTCAGCTCACTTCCTAAATGGTGCTACCCTACACCAGAAATTCTCAACTACTGCTTCTCTGTTTTAATAAGTTCTTAACAGAAACTCTAATCTTTTCTCAAGTATTATTTTTACTCTTATAAATTTATATGTCACATAATTTAATCTTAATCTCTGACTCCTCTGAGCTTCAAGCTCATATATCCCAAGGCCTGATTAATACCTCAAGATACTTTCTGCCTCTAATCCAGCATGTTGTCCTTCCCACTCTGCCTTGTCAATGTTTCCTGCATAGTCTTACTCTCCATTTTAATAACACCGCTAATATAGGGTCCTGCAGTCTTTCACCAAGATGATTTGAAATTGCTTCTCAGTTGGTCTTCCTGTTTCAGCCTTACCCAAATATGATATGAGTTGCACACAGAATGTAAAAACCACCAACTCAGCCTGAGGAAGGAGAGCAGAAGGAAGGATCAGAAAATGCTCCTCAAATGAGGTGAACCTTCAGCTCTTTTCTTCACTTACCCTTTTCTGCACTTTTACTTCTTCAATTAAGGAAACACAATCTCTTCAAAACCTGACTGGAGAGGCACAGCACTCCTTCATTGACAAGTTGTTGAAATTCAGAGCTTTCCCTGGGAGCCCATTCTTTTATCTGGCTTCTGCAAATGTTTAAGCCAAGAAGAAAGTACCCTTTTGTTTGCCAGGGACTTGCAAAATGTGCTTCTGACTGGCAAAACACAGAACGCTTTAAAAAGTGAGGAAATTGTACAGCAAGCGCTGCCATCTGATAATAGCAAACAGGCTCACGTTTCTGCAGAAATTGGTAGAAAGGCATTTATGGCATACTAGGTATGTGTCCAACAAGAGAACTAAATGGCACTGTTGCCAAATGTTACTTTTAGATACACATTCCACACCTACTGACTTGGGATGAAGTAGCCTACCCTGAGCTGAGGAGAGAATTTGGATCCAAGTGTGCAGTTTGGCCATGGTTGCAGCTTTGATTATTGAGGAAACAGCAGTGTGCAATTGGAGGTAGGGTCTGGGCACATCAGCTGGATTTCTCATCGTATTTCTCAGGTCCTCTCGTGCCCACAGCACAGCGTGAGCCATTTTATTTACTTCCAATGCTTTATGGTGCCAGACTTGCAGCAGCCCAACCCCAAAGGAGAGCTCAGCATATTTTTCCAAGTGTCCCTATTGCTAGAAACTCAGAATGGAGTTGACACAAATCTAATGAAATGAAAGAGCTCTCTTACTCTCCCCCTGAATCCCAGAAAGCATTGGCATTTGGAAAATTGTGTTCTAAACAAGTTGACAAGGGCAGAAGTTCAGTAGAAGCTGGCTATGAATTTACATGTATTTGAAGATGTCTGCTCTCCTCTCTCTTCTCTAGTGTTTGAGGATAAATTGTATCCAGCTGTAGGGAGTTTAGTTTAAATATCATAAATGTACACATGAGAATTCTCTTGAGAAAAAAAAAGAATAAAGAAGTTTTAAAGCCATGTTGGTTATGGACAATATAATAAAATAGAAATTAAAAAAATAATGAAAGTGGTTTTCTTGATTGACTTCTAGAAATTAGAAGAAGAAAGAAGAAGGTTGACAAGTTAAATGATTGTGGACTCAAAATTTGCTGGTGCTTGATGAATTCAGAGATTAATATTACAACTACTGTACCTTTACACAACTCCGTGTTAATTTGAATTTTAGTAATTAAAAAGGGACCCAGATGTGACTGATTCTATACCAGACAGAAAAAATATATAATTTATCAGATTGGTATGATGAATTATATTGGAGTCATGGAGAAGTGGTCTATATAAGGAACATTTGTTCAGCACCTGATATTTTGTGCTTTACATTGTAGATACAGAAATATTTCTTGCCACAAGGATGATGGAGTTGAGAAATTACAGCACATATTTGTGGAACAAATGGAGATTAACTTCGAGGTTTTGTACAAGTTATTTATTCTCTCATCCTCAGTTTCCTCATCTGGAAAATAGGAATAACTACCTCAAAGTTTATTCTGTTAATTAATTGAGATAATATAATGCCTGGGATATTGTAACAGTTTACACTATTAATTAGAAGAATTAAAGTATTAAATCAAGGAAGGGAGTAGATGGTGATTAAGAACAAGACCTTAGAAGTTGCATGGTCATTAGTTCAAATATTTATTGACTACTCACCCAATATTAGCATTTGCATATTCAGTGGTGAACAAAAACAAATACAGAGGCCCCTGCTCTTATGGAGTAAATAGCTTCTGGGAAGAAGCGGAATAAATAGGTAAACAAACAATAATGCATTCTCCTCTCCTTCCCACAGAGTCTGTTTTTGTTTAATCCTGGACTAAATCCTATCTTTGTTTAGTTTCTACATGGTATTTTCATGTTGACTGAGAAGGGTGCCTTTCAGTGGATAGACACAGATACCCTCTTGTGGTTTAGAAGCCACTTGGGGTTCTTGGGGGAAAGAGGATTGGCTACAGCACTTTTACTTCCTGGGTAGTAGCCCTTATCATTTATGGAGAGACCACCTGGTTGTGTGGCATCAGTGAGGAAACACTTGTAGCTTATTTATTCCTTTGTGCAACCAACCACCCAGGTTTTCCCAATACTGGGATAATTCCCAATACTTGAGACTATCGGTGTCAACCCTCAGAAAGTCTCGAGCAAACCAAGATGTGTTGTTCACACTACTTATCTTACTTATTTGTCCATCTTCAGCCCCCAAAATATATAATTTTACATTGTGAAAAGTTCTATGAATAAAGAGAATAGGACACTGTGAGAGTTGATTACTATAAGGGCCTTGTATAAAATGGGTGAAAAATGTCTCCTTTATAGGACATTTGGTCCTGTCCAAAACATTGATGGAGACATTTGGTCCATAGTTAATATAAATCTCATTCCTCCACAAGATTTGAACCCTGATCCATCTACCTAATCACATGTGCCATCACCAACTGGACCTGAGGCAAAAAGGGTTATTATTGTCAATACAGCTACAACACAGTTATTGGACCAAAAACCATGATAGAAATAAATGTTATGTGATATTTGTTATGTGCTATGTGCTAGAGACCTTTTCTAAGCATGGATGTTTTAGACAGGAACAAATACAAAAGGGCCATTTGATGTGGACAAAATATTGCTCATATTTTGATTACTGTGTTTGGATGATATATTTTCTTTACTTTGAACTTATTTGTGTCTTTGAAAGTTTGTCTCTTGGAGACAGCATATAATCGGATCATATTTTTGTTCATCTATTGTGACAATCTCTTTTTCCTATTTGGAGTGTTTATGTTATATGAAATTAATTAATAAGGTAGAATTTATATCTATTGTTTTGCTATTTATTTTCTATATGTCTTATATCTTTAATGTTTTTCTTTTTACAGCCTTCTTTTGATTTATGTGGATATTTTCTGATGTACTATTTTAATTCCCTTGTTATTTTTTTTTGTTATATTTTCTTTTAGTTACCTTTGTCATTCCCCTGGGGATTATAATTAACATCTTAATTTTTTACAATCCAGTTTGGATTCATAGCAATATAATTTCAATAGTATACGAATATTTGTTTCTATACAGCTCTATTTCTTTCCCCTCTTTTGTGCTATTGTCATGGAAATTATATTTTTATCCATTTTGTGTCCAAGAACACATGTTTATATGTATTACATTGTGTGATTGTCTTTTAAATCAAATAGGAGAAGAATGGGTTATAAAGAATTTATAGCCTTTTAAAGTTACCTATGTAGTTACCTTTACCAGTGTTCTTTACATCTTTACATGGATTTAAGTTACTGTCTACTATCCTTTTATTTTAGTCATGAGGGCTTCCTTTAGTATTCTGGTAGGGCAGCAAAGCAAGCAAATAAATTCTCTAAGTTTTGATATGCGAATATCTTAATTTCTACTTCATTTTTTGAAGATAGTTTTACTGGATATAGAATCTTTTGTTGACAGTCATTTTCATTCAGCACTTTGATTTTGTCATCCCACTGCTTTCTGGCCTCTACAGTTTCTGATGAAAAGTAAGCTGTTAGTATTATTGAAGATCCCTTGAATATGATAAATCATTTGTTGATACTTTCAAAATTCTCTTGTCTTTTTCTTTCAATCATTTGATTATGACATGTCTAGCTGTGGATTTTTTTTTAGTTCATCTTATCTGGAGTTTATTGAGCTTATTGGGTATGTAGATTTATAGTTTTCTTTAGAAAATTTTGTCTAGTAACTCTTCAATATCCCTTTTTCCCCACTCTCCTTCCCTCTTCTCTCCCTTTGAGACTCCCATTATATCCATGTTGGTCTACTTGATACTATTAGGCTGTATTTGTTTTCTTTTATTCTTTTTTCTTTTTGTTCCCTAGACTAGATAATCTCAATTGACCTATCTTCCTTTTCAAATCTACATTTGTGCTCTTGTAGTGAAATTTTATTTTAATTATTGTATTTTTAATCTCCAGAGTTTTTATTTCATTCTTTTTTATAATTTCTTTCTTTTTATTGACATACTCTATTTGGTAAAACATTACTCTCACACTTTATTTTAGTTCTTTAGACATGGATTTTTTTTAGTTTTTTGATAGTACTTAAAATAGCTAATTTGAAGTCTTTGTTTTAAGTCCAAACATTTTGCCTTCCTCAGAGATTGTTTCTATTGATTGTTTGTTTCCACCTTGTGTATGTATGGGTCATACCTTCTTGTTTCTTTGCATGTCTCCTATTTTTATTGAAAACTGAATACTTTAGCTAATGTATAAGTCAACTCTGGAAATCAGATTCTTCCTTCTCACTTGGGTTTGTTGCTATTGCTGCTTATGTTTTTTGTTTGTTTTTAGTGACTTTTCTGAAAAAAATTCTGTGAATTCTGTGTTGTTTTTTGTGTCTCCAGCCATTGAAGTCTTTGCCTGACTATTTTAATGTTTATCTTGTGATTAGACAGAGATTTTCTTAAATGCCTTGAACTAATAAGTCCTCTAGTCTTTTCCAGGGGTTCTGTGTGTATACTGGAGAACAGCTTCAACACTCAGATAGGCTCCTCTTTCATAGCCTTTATTTTCTGCTTGCACAGAACCTCAAGTTTAACAAGAGGTTAGACTTTCTTAGGTCTTCCTGAGCATGCATACAACCCTACCATGTGCACAGATCTACAAATTCACACGGGCTTCCAAACTTCCAGGAATATGTTGGGGATTTTCAAAGATCCCTGTTGATGCCCATTTTCCTCCTAAGCTTTCGCTTAGCCTGTTGTCTACTTTTACCCTACTGCCTCAGGTAGTTGCAATGTTAAACAATTGCCTCTGATTTTTATTTCTTTCTTTATTTGGCAAACACACCTGGGGGAAAAGCATTTTTACATTGGGTGACCTTCAAGTCATGTTATATAAAGACAGCCTTGCAAGTGGGGTCTTCTAGGGAACTACTAGACAGGTAAAATAATGACCAATTATTTAAGAATGGAGATTTGAAGAAGCTCCAGTCCCATTCTGCCCTTTCTAATGGCTCCCTCACTGATGCTTTTAACTGTGATTGTGGCTGTCAGTTTGTGAGAGTACTGCAAATCTGGGGGTAGAGGATGAGAATAGGGCAAGTTGAAATATCTTGAAGCTTGTTCTTTTTAATGAGATTTATCCTTTTTAAAAAATAAATTGTCCATGAAATGCTCCCAGCCTTCGGCTAATATCTAATACTCAGTGTAATAAAAAAGTCAATTTTTGATCATTTTTGCCAGTGTTCTCACTGTCTTTATAGAGGAGAGGTTTTTTTGGATGTCCTTATCAGCATTTTCACGGATGCTGCCTCTCACTTTTGGACAACTCCGTAAATGATGTTTGTTTATTGTTATTAGCACAACAGTCTCATGATAATAACAAACATTATATCATATTACAAATGACAATGAAGCATAAAGGAAGCAAATTTTTGGTGTCTTCCACCTCTTTTTACTGCACTTTTCATATTTTTCCTGCCAGTGAGCTTCTCATCAAAGCCCATCCTCAGGAAGGGATTTGATATTAAACAATTATGACAGATTATGCAATTATGTAGACTTTGGGTCATATGGTTTCTCTCCCAGGAAAATGTGTATTGAGTCAGTGCATGTCTTTATCTTCTTAAAGAAATTTGAACCATTGATAAGAAAAGTGGAATTTTGTTTTGAAAGCAGGAATACCCTCGAGATCTCTGAAATTAAATCATATGAGCAGGAGATCTTAGTCTTGTTAGTGAGTCTAGTTTGTACTCCTGTGGGCATGGAGACCTGCCAGGTCTCATGTGAGATGATTAGGGCACTGCCTCAAGATGTGGAGTGCAGAGAGTAGAAGCAGCCCAGAAAACTGATTGACATTCTTGGTGGGCTATAGTAAGGACTGTCTTTAAAACATGTAACCAGCAAACTCAAAATGGGATGTGAAAATCAATAGCAGAAATCCATGACTGTACCTCAAGATCAGAAATGTCATAGGTGCATCTTCTCAAAACAAAATTGTTCTCTTGACCCCCATGTTTGTTTGTTGATATAGCAAATAGACAAACCATACTTCAGAAAAGAAATCTCTGGATGTTTCTGCAGAAATAACATAATTCCATAAATGACAATTATTTTTCAAGATCATCTCAAAGAAAACTTTTTTAGTTGGAGAAAATATTCTGCCCTATAATCTGGACCAGTACTGTACCAGAAATACTAACTGTTCAAATTCTAATACATGTGCTTTGGTCACTAGATATAAACCATAAAGAGATTTAGAAACCTAAGACTTGTTTTAATTTTTAGTTTTAGAAATATAAGGTCAGGTCATCATCAGAGGATTCAAGCATGAGTTAAACCTGTAGTGCTTCTTGTTGGGGCTAAATGCTCTCACAGTTTTTGGGGAGTAGGATTGCAAAAATCTAGTACTATCTCAGGTATACACTAAAGTAAGGTTTGTCCTTGTGGTCTTTTCTTTCTTTTTATTTACTTTTGTTTCAGGAGAAGGGGAAACAAAAGCCTGTCATTAATCTGGTATTTACTTTTAACAACATAGATCTATAGGATCACATGACTTCAGAAAGTTTTATGAAAGAGGAGTTTGAGGCCCAGAAAGTCACTGTGTAATGGAATTCCTGAGTCAAAGAGCTGGACCTTAACCTCAGCCAGTGACTCTTCCAGTCCAGTGTTTTTTCCTTGTTACTGCTCTACCTCACATATTTCACTCAGGTGAAATATAATATTGAGGTTGGAGAACCTGAACATGCATGGAAAGTTCTATAAGTGTGTTTGGCTTTATTACATGCACTTTAGTTATAAAATTTATACTATCTGGAAAAAAATCAGGCATATTTAATAGAGAAATCACTTAGTATGGATACTCTATTGACACTAATACAATCTATATTGAACTATACTCTTTTACTTTATAAATAAATATATTTAGGAATGATGGTTCGTCTTGTTGGTTTTGAAATTAACTCCAATTTAGGAAAGAGGATTGGGACCCCATTTAACCAGCTTAAAAGGAATGAAATGCCATGCAAACTGCTAAGAGAAGTTCTGAATCCGTCTTACCTGCAAATAGATCATTGACAATTTGATAGTTTTTTCTTACCTCTAGTTCAGTCTGCACTAGTGGTCTCCTTGGAACTAAGTGACCTTTCAGATTTCTTCAAAAATTTACTATTCTTGGTTGAATGCAATTGCAAAAAGGATTTGTTACTAATAGCCAAAAGATGAAATTCAACAGACTCAGAAAGATGATTGTATACAAAACTTAGGATTTTCAGTGACTCAAAGGAAGACATGAAGGGACCACTTATAAAAGCTGCAGTTTAGAGTGTTAAGATGTAAGTAATCTAGCCATGTTATGCATTGTGATTATAAACTGCTGAATTGGCGTTTACTGTGACAAGAGTTTCTAATTTACTGGATACATGTCATTGGAATTTGCCCTTTCTTTTTATATGTCTTTCCATGATGAATGCTAGTGCTGGGAAATGAAGAGCTCTTACCCTTTTCATACTTTGCTGAAAGCTGGCGAACCTGCCAATTGATGCTTCTATAATTTTTGCTCCAGGGTCACCTGAGGGGACAGAGTCATCCAAACAAGGTCACTGACTATGTGGAAAGTTAATAGTTGTTTCTTGAAAAAGAAGTCACAGAAAAATTAGGACACTATGGATATAATTACTATAAGATAGAAAATGGATTAGAGAATATTTTCATTTAATAATGCAATTCATTTAAAAAAAATGTGATAAATAGTGCTTGGACAACTAAGGTCATTTGGTCTGCTCTCAGTAATTCAATTAGAAGAAATCTGAAAGTGATGAGTGCATGGTAGGTGGGAGCTGTAAAAGCACTGGACTGTTAATAATTTGAGACTTTCTCATCCCTTTATGCGGATGAAAGTGGATCAATTATGTGAATATGCAGGTCTCCGTATTGTCCTCATTTCATGTATGGGCCCTGAGGGACATTGCACAAGGACCCCAAACCGTGAGACAGCGCTGTGCCTTTTGGAAGAGGTTCACTGTCTTTAACTTGAATTTCAATCTGGGAACAATGCAATAACTGGCTTTTTTTTTTTTTTCCTTTCAAGTCATAATTTCAATGTCCTGAGAACACAGAGCTCTTTTGATTCAGAGCTACTACTAAGAACTAGGGCAGACATTCAATTGCAATTTGAGAAAACATTTAGTATTATAGCAACGTTGGACTAGCTCAGCTTTCCTAAGAGTACAAATCCGATAAGTATGTGGGTTAGGTTTTTAGTGTGTTTCCCACAAGGAATTCTAACATTTTTGTAGGCTTCTCTCTACCATTCAGCAGACACTGGGGGTGGAATCTAAATTTAATTTAGGCAAAGCAAATATGCTAACAGTGGTCATGTTTTTCAAATGAAAAAAATTAGAATACAGTGTTTGCTAATTAAAAATACATTTATGATGATAGCTACTGTCCTGAAAAATTCTAGAAATGTGATTAGCACACATACTATATCTCAAAGCTTAATGCGGCTTTTAAAAAGATACATCATATGTCTGTTATATGTCTACTTATCCATACCATTATTTGTGTCTAAATAATTAAGAATTAACCGCACTTTTAAAAATTCTATTTCTTAAAAATCAATTTAAAATGCACAAAGAAAAGACTCAATGTCTATATACCTACCATCTTTTTGTAATGACTTTTTTTAGCACTAATTAGTGTAACAAGGCTTTTGCCTAAGTGCAATGCCTTATACCAAATGTCAACTGACTTTAAAAAAATTTTTTGAGCATATCTAGGAAATCATATTAATCATTTCCAAAATCCAAATGCTGCATGTGCTAGAGTACATAGATGCCCTGATGACATCTTATTTAAGGAAAGTTGAAAGTGAGTAGAATTATTCTTAAACAAGTTCAAACTGAAATCCTTATATAGAAATGGCAAAGAAATTGTGTCCATTCTATGAGAGGTTAAAAGAAAAAAATTCTTTTCTGAATCTTATATTCACCTACTAGCAAAAAATGTAGAAAAAAAGAAAGAAGATATACTTTGTAACAATAGCAAAATGATCCTAGCTTGGAAAATCATTCTGGAATTCAGCATCTTACTTTGTTTTCTTTACTTGGAAATCTAAACCCCACCCATATCTGGACATTCATCCACATCTTGCCTTTAGTTTTTTTCCTGTTTATCATAATTATCCTCTAAAGATTTTATCCTTTCCTATGACTTTCTTATCCCTTCCCTAGGCATGATTTCTCAAAATATATTTAATAAAATTTTGTTTTGATTTGAATCCTATATTTCTAAATGCCACTAAATGCAGTGACTTCAAGTTGGTAGCCCAAAATTGGCCATGATAGGAGTATTTACACCAGAGCAGTTGGTTAGTGTTACAAACTACACTCCCCTTCCCTCAAGTCAATTGTTAAATGTTTATCAGCCCACCATTAGCTGTCACCTGAATTTCATAATTACATCTCAAACACAATATGTATAGAATAGAACTCATTTAGTTAGCCAACTATTTTTCACCACACTTAGCTTTCCTCGTATTTCATTAGGTACAGCACCATTCATTTCACTCAGTCTCATAACAGTTAGTTCTTTTGGACCCATCCTCAGTCCTCTTTTCAATCCCATCCTGTCTCATGGCTTTACATACAGTTTATATACTGAGCACTTCCCACTTTATATCTCTATCTCAGACCTCTCTGCAGATTCTTATATCAGATTGCCTACTTAACATCTCCACTTGGGTATCTAATAGACATCTCGAGCTCAACACATGCTGAACTGCATTCCTACTTGTCTGCACAAATCTGCTCCAAAAACAGTCCTTTCTATCTCAGTTTATAGCAATTCCAACTTTCTAGTTGTTCAGGGAGGATAAAAAACAACCTTTAACTCTTGACACCTCTCTATCTTTTGTATTTCCCATCCAATTTGTCAGGAGGAAATCCTGTTGGTTCTACTGTGAAAATTATCTTGATTCTGCTCACTTCTCACCACCTCCATTGCTATATCCTGGTGTGGCCATTGTCATGTTTTATTTGGATTACTACAGAAGCTTCCTCATGGATTTCCCCATTTCTATCCTTGCTTTACAATTTATAATTTATAAAGCAAGGATAATTCCTTTATAATTTCTCCTTAATGCACAATCAGAGTAATCCCTAAAAATATGTCAGATCTTATCATTCCTTGGCTCAAATGCTCCAACGGCTCCTATTTCACTCAAAGTGAAAGTCAAAGTTCTTACTACCTGTAAAAGCCTATAAGATTTGCTCCAGATTTACTGTTTTTTTTTTTTTTATTTCACATATTACCTCCTCTTACATATTCTGAGGTAGGTATATCGGCCTTCTTGCGGTTTTTGAAATTACTGGACATGCTCCTGTTATTCTTTCTGCCAGGAATATTCTCCCCCCAGATAATAACTTGGCCAAGTCCCTCCATCTCTTTCAAGTCTTTGCCCATATCTCTCCTCCCACTTCTTTTCCCTTCGATGTTGATTCTTCTGTACCCTGCTAAACTTTTCCCATAGAACTTAACATCTTCAAACATTCTACATCATTTATACATATATCATGTCTGTCGTTTATTTGTTTGTCTCTCCCACCTGAAGTGAAGCTACTTTGTTTCCTGATTTATATCTAGAATGAAGAATTATGATTGGCACATAGTGGAAACTCTATAAATATTTATCAATGAATATCTGCTTTAAAAGGCAATTCATCTTTGACTTTTATTTCCTTTCCACATCCAATCTATACTAAAGTCCTTCCTCTTAGATGTTCTTCCTTAGTGTGTTTACCTCCAAGTGGCTCACCTTTGTGGTTTTTTCCCAGAGGCTGAGGTGAAGATGAGGGATATGTTTACCTGAAACAACCAAATACAGATAGAGTTCAAGAATCAGTGTTGAATATCAAGTCGGGGAAGTAGAACTTATTTAAAGTTCAAGAGGTATGTGTAAACTTGCCTGGAAACAGATAATAGCACTAAAGGGTCAGAAGATGGAAATACAAGGATGACACAGTAGGGGAAGCAAAGTTTGAAGACCTAGACAACAGCCAAATAGTCCTGTAGGTCTGTGGCATATATATATTGACCTGAAAAGCCCTGCTATGTGTGGGTGGATAAGTCTAGTAAAGCTATGTAATAGTTGTAGATAGTTCTGCATTTCTGATGTTTCTTCTCTTCATTCTATGCATGAAATTCCTACTATGACCTAAATCCCTGTTAACTTGAGTCCATGATACAAGAATAACCTGTTCTTTCTAATACCCCCTTTTTAATTCATCCTTTATTTCAATACCAGATTCATCTTCCAGATCACCATATTGATCCTCACTCTTTCCTCTTAAAATCCTTTTGTGCCTCCCAGTTGTTTACTGGATTAAGCCCTGACTTTTTAGTTTAGAATTCAAGGTTTGATTCCAAGATATATTTTGAAACGTCTTTTTCCCTTACTTCCCTATGATCAATCATTTATTTATTCATTCCATGGATATTTATTGGGCTCCTAGTATGTTCCAAGAATGAGCAATAATTTCTTATCCTGATTGTACCATTCACCATTCCCTAAGTCCATATATGTGTATGTGTGTGTATGTCTGTGTATAAAATTCAGTATGCAGTCCCTGGTCCATAATAGAAGCTTAATACTATTACCTTCCCTTGGGCTAAATATATTAATAAAGCTTTCTCATTAACTAGCAGAAAGTGCAAGTGAAACCATCACAGTGTCAAGACTGTCTCTGCAAGACTTGGGCCACATTTGTGAAAGCAGTTCCATGTAGGTTATGTTGGTGCTGGCCCTTTGGATGCCTCTTGACACAGGGAACATGCTATGAGCATGTCCCTAGGTCTTTGATGGAGACCAGAAACAGTGATGCTTTTCCAGTTCTTGCCCTCATTCTTTTGTCACAGATGTTCTGACAGTGTGCCTGTCAGTCCAACCCTCTTATTTGTTTCTAACTCTCTTTTCATCTAGGAATTGACTGTCTCCAGGAAGAGGTTAGGCTGTTTGGAGCATTAGAAAAGGTGGCATGCTGTGGCATGTTAGATGATTCTTCTGTGTGAAAAACAGATTTTTCTGCGTGTAAATTTATTCACCCTCGTTCAGACATAGATAATTCACTCTGCCAGTCTTCAAGTCAGTAAGTTTCTATCTGTGGTCTAAGGCCTAAGAAAAGAGGCACAAATAGACTTTTCATTGCCTTCATTCCCTCCCTTCCCTTCCTTTTCCCTTCCCTTTCCTTTCTTTCCCTTCCCTTCCCTTTTCTCCTTCCCTTCCCTTCCCTCCTTCCCTTCCCTTTCCTTCCTGTTTTGTCTGTTCTCTTCCCTTACTTTTTCTTTCTTTTTTCTTTTTTTCTTTACTGATGTTCTTCTCTTCCTTCTTTTCCCCTTTTGTCTATCTGGTTTTGATTTTTAATCTATGATTCTGTTTTGATGTACTTGGTACATACAATAAAAGGCACTGATAGTTACAATAACCATCATTGCCCTTGTATTGAATTGTTGGTATACAGGCTTAAGGTTTGAAAGCATGTCATCTATTTGTTTCCAGATGTATAGTACATTAGAATGATTGTTTTATGAGCTTCTTTGAAAGGAAGATTGAATTTAGCTAAACAGGTATTTGGTAATCTGTAATGTGAATTATGCTTCCAGTTTTTGAGGACCTTTGTAGGGGTATAGGTCCTGAAAATATTGCTAACATCACTAATGAGACTTATAATTACTCTAAAACTATATGATGTAAAAGGCCTTGCTGGGCCATCTTTGACCCTATATGTCATTGCTCTTTAGAAATGCCATTAAAACAAGCAACTCTGATATTGGTAGTGAAGATTTTTTATGCTATCACAAAATTTTAATCATGTTATAATAGTCATAATTTATAACCAACCTCTGATGATTGACTGCTCTATAAGAAAATAGAAATGCTTTTAAAATAAAAATTATTGTCAGTACTATTTGGGGTCTTATGTTTTCTAAATTCTTGTCTGAAGTAAATGCAAAGGCAGGGCAACTTTATTACTCATCCTAGTTTTGAATTAAGAGGATTGGAAACCCCAATTGTCTTTTTGCAGTGTGTGTTTGACTTTAACTTCCACTTCCTCCCAAAGAAACAGAGGCTAAATAATAGTCAATGTATACAATCTCTTGAAATTTTTGTTTTTAAAATCACTATTTGCAATAACTGAATATTCTGATTGAAACAAACAAACAAAATCTATAGTGAACCAGAATCTGTATGGTTCATTTTTGGTCATTGATGTAAGAACATATATCCAGTCTTTATCTCTTTTACACAGACTGGATGTGCCTGATCCTAAAGCCATTGTTATCAGAAAAAATGCCCGGAGTTAACATGTCTGAAGTGATTACTTAATTTGACAAGGGAAGTTACCAATTTTTTTCCCTCAAGAGTTTACATTATCAATTGTTGAAGAGGGAACTTCTTGACTGTCTTGGTTGGCTCACCAGCAATTTTTAAAGTGTTTATAAATGAGGAGAGGGGGAGATCACCTGAGCCCTTAGGACATTGTTAAGTTTATATTTTCTCTCTGCCAATATCTGTCAGGGGAGAGTAAGATGAGTATCATATTTTCTTATTTTCAGTTCAACCAAATTTCTCAATCTACCACACTCATGATGACACAGACTAGAGAAACTGTGAAGCCTTGACAGTGGGTGGCTTGTCATCATTCTTTAAGGAGGCTAAATCAAGGGACATTTTAAAGATGTTAGAAAGTGTGCTTCAAAGTCTAGTGCAATAAGGAATGCACTAGTGTTTGGAATGCACAAGATGATTGCTTGTCTCCAGGAGGGCAAATGCAATGGAAAACATTATCATCGTTTTGAATTCTTACTCAAAACTTGTGAATGGGCTGTCAAAGAGAGGACTGCTGATTTTTGTTAGGTTTTCTTTTTCTTTTTCTTTTTTTTAATACTGTAGCTAGTTTTCTTGTAAATATGTATAAAGAATTAACTCCATTCATTTATAAGATTATTTATAGACCCTCTGATATACATGTAATGAATTTCTCCAAAAACATTGATTGTAGATGAAGTGTATGACACTACTGCTAGTGCTGAGGAAAACTCAGCATTGTGGATAAAAAAGTAAAAGAAACTTTACCAAACATAGACAGATCATGTCCCTTTCATATTAACCAGATGCACATTTTGTTCCTAGAAATGGCTGGGAAAAAAGGAGACAGTCAGACAACACTATGATAGAGGGTAGAGATGTGTCTCTTGACTTGTTTACTTGTCAACCTCTGTCAGAGTGCTCAAACCTCTCTACATCTTCTGAAATGAGATTGTACATTTCAAGAACAAAGGGCACAGTTAAAAGTAGTAAAAGATGCCACTCATTTTCATTATTATTATGATTACCACAATTATAATTCAGAATCTGTGGCAGCCAAGAGGAAATTGGATAATGTATAAAACATAGTAATAGATATAATCCCCTCGAGAGCTTCCAATTTAAATATTTCTGTGTCTTTGTTCGTAACCTAAGAGAATTATGAAGATTGTCTTTGATCTACCTTTGAAAACAGCATTATTAAAAATAACTCATTTGATATTTTAAAAATGCAGGAAAATAAATTACAATAATGGGCCTACATGCCAAGTATAGTTTAAAGTTATATGCTGAGTTGAGCAGAACAGACCACTAATGTAATTAGTAATTTATTCTCCAATAATGCTTTGCACCCATGATTCCTCAGGATGTTTTAAAATATCCCAATTATGTCACATACCCTTTCATTTATTAAGGGAAACCTCATTTTATTCTTGTCTCAAATCAAAAGTTTAAGTCCAGAAGTTGTTAGTGAACTCATCTTCAAAAAGATAGAATACAAACACATTGTTGGAACTAATTCTGATCATATTTCAAACTTCTGTTCATTTTACAGTTAAAATAAATGCCAGGAAACTAGAGAGGCAATGAACCAGGAATATGGTTGTATGGAACAGCTGCGTTTGGGGCCAAGGCTTTGGGCTCAAGAACAGAGCTATGAAAAACTTTTCTCCTTTGTCCAGTGTTTCACTTTAAGCCTCTGTGTAGTGGAATGGGAGAAAGGGAAGGAGAGACCAAAAAAAGGTGGCATAGGGATTCTGGTTGGATTCTTCAATGAACTGGCTATACTGAGAAACTAGAGCTGATGATCCTGAGTTCCAAGCTTTAGGTGGGTTCAAAACCAACTTACAGATTTTGTTTATACTATACATAAAAGTCTCACAGTTTCTTTAATACCATATTTAGGATATCTCTCCATTAGATGTCAATTATTAAAACCTAGATGAGTCATGGCCAAATGGATTATTATGATTTCTTTTTAGTGTGTGTGTGTGTGTGTGTGTGTGTGTGTGTGTGTGTGTGTGTGTGTGACAGAGACAGAGACAGAGAGAAAGAGAGAGAGGGAGAGAGAGAGAGAGAGAGAGAGAGGTGAGGGGGAAAAAGGAGAGAGAATGCATGTGTCTGTGTTTTTTTGTTTTTGTTTTCTGGGACATGTCTCAAATAGCAAAGCATGAGAAGAAAGGCAGACCTCAGCTAGCACTAATATTTATTCAGCAAAAACAAAAAGATACATATTCTTATTTTTATTTTTTGAAAAGTAAAATTATAAAAGTAACAAGAATAATTTTAAAAGGAAAATGAAAAAGACATTGTGTAGAATTCAGTCACTTTTAAGATGCTAAGCCTGGAATTAGTATGTCCAAGTCCCTTATCATTATTTCAAAAGAAGTTTTTGGAGGTGAAAAATGCTCTGCTGTGAATACTGGTGGTTTAAAGATGCTATTGATGACTTTTGAAGTAGGAGCTTTCATAAAGAAACTGTTCAGCCATGGTCATGCTAAAAACAGAAATATTTGGTGGTATGTTTTAGAATCTTACCTAATAGTAGATATGGAAAAAGAAGTGAAAGGATGGAGATGGAAGAGTAGCTTTTCTAAAACTTTGTTTTAATCAGTAACAATTTAGTATTCAAAATTGCCATCCAGAAAATTGTGAAGAAAAAGCAGCACATTAGAGCTAGTTACTCAAGTCAGACTTTAATCCAATAAAACAATAAAGAGACATTGGCCATAAGAAAACATATTGAAACTGAAGCAATACTTGATTTTGAAGTTATGTATAACTGTCACCCATGTCAAGATCAAGAATGTTCCTGGCATTCTAGAATGTGTCATTGTACCCCTTACCCCTTCCTCCTAGAGGTAACAACACAGTTTTTTTTTTTACCTCTATCATTAATGATTAATTATTCCTATTGTTATTTTTGATGGAATCATACCTTATGAACTATTTTTATGTCTGGCTCCTCAACTTAATATCTGTGAGATTTATACCTCTTATTTCAACTATCATTAACTTGTTCCATTGTTCCTTTTTAATGCTACCGACTAGTGTATTGCATGTCACAATTTATTTATCTGTTCTTCTTTTGGTAAACATTTGGGTTGTTTTTAGCCTCTGGCTATTATGAATATAGCTTCTGTGAACATTCTTATATATGTCTTTTCAGTGATCTATGCACTTATTTTTCTTTGGTATATGCCTAGGAATGTGATTGCTGCATCATAGAATAAATGTATATGTCACTTTAGTAAATAATAGCAAACAGTTTTTCTAAGTTGAAGTACCAGTTTAGTTTTTCACAAGCAAGATATGAATGTTCCAGTTACTCCATATTATTGACCAAAAGTGGCATTATCATTCTTTTGGCTTTAACTATTCTAAGGAAATGCAGTAGTATTGCATGGTTATTTTAATTTCACTGATGATTAATTAAATTTATTTTTGCAAATTTGTCATTTGGGTATTCCTTTTTGTACAGTGACTGTTTAAATCTTGTGTCCAATTAAAATAGTTTTGTCTATATTTTCCTTACTAGTGTGTAGGAATTTTTGAGATATATATAAGCTTTATGTCAGATGTATGTGTTATAAGTAACTTCTTTCAGATTATTTTTTCATTCACTTTCTGGTGTGTTTTGACAAATTAGTTCTTTAATTTTTAAATATGGTGTGAAGTAATAGGAGGTTTATTTTTTTTTTCATATACATATCTAATTGCTCCAGAACCATTTATTTAAAGTAAATTCTCTTCCTACTAAATTTTAATGACATCTTTGTCATAAACCAATTGACTGTATATGTGTGCATCTGTTTCTGGGCTATCTATGCTGTTTATGCATAGTATTTTGTAAATTTCTCTTTTATTTAGTATATCATGGTTATATTTTCATGACTATAAATATTCAAAATAATGCCCTTCGAGTAGATATACAGATTTAATTTATAGATGTAATAAAATTTACTTAATCCCTATGACTTGCAAATTCAATCATTAATTTTCTCTCTTATGTATGTGCAATCATTATGTACCTTGTTCCACACAAATGCTATAAGAATAGCAAGACAATTACATTTTTGATGAAGAGAACCTCTGCCATGCAGTGTGAGGAACATTAATACAGTATCAGAAGAACTGAATTCCAATCAAGATTCTGCCACTTATTAACTATAGAACAGGTACTATAATTTGGACACAATAATACCTACCTCCCAGAATTATAAGAATAAAGCATATTAATAAACATGAGAATAATTTGAAAATTATAAATTGTTATAAAAACATTTTGTTATTAATAAATAATAAAAGTTTGACAAATATAATCACATTATTTTAACTTATTTTATAAGCATAAAGTTATTTTAGCCAATCATAAGGAAGCAAGCCTTGTCTGGGACAAGCTTCTAATTCAGAAGAGACCTCCAGTCTTCAATAACTTTCAATTGTAGTAACCTTTTAAATAGTAAGCCCTAGACCTATCTCCAAAATTGGAGCCCTCCTAAGTATCTAATTGTTGGGTTAATTAAAAAAATGATTGTGAAGTTTCAAGAGGAAATTCCCCTGTGCTGCTTGTCATCACTTGATGAGGCATGGCAGGTAGACTTGCTAGCCTAGATTGCAAAAATAAATGAAGGTATATCAGACATAAATTCCAAGACCTAGGAAAAAACATGAGACTAAAACAGTCCATAAAATTACCAATGTTAGAGTCTGATAATTATGCATTGCTTGGACAAGAGCTGTTTCAGCAATGACTGCAGAAGGGTGATCCTCTTAGACATTTTAGAATGATCTATGGGAGACATAACTCTGACATCTTCAGTGTGCCCAAGCTATAGATCAGCAAAGATGTGTCTGCCTTTGCTTATTCCAAGGTGTTTTTCCTCACACTCAGCTCCATGGGTAGTTCTCAGTCTTACCTTCCTGAGATTCAGATAAATATTAATTTATTTGGAGCATTAGTCCCAACCCTGTGACACTTTAGTCAACACAGTATCCTTGTTGTTGCAGGTTAGCCAGTAGAAATAATAACCTAAGTGACATGGAAACAGTGTGTTTTCTAAAAGTCGAATGATTGGAAATGGATGCATTTGCATTCATAAAGATTGCAATATATCATTACATCATTACATGTGTTTTGAAGTCATAGACTTGAGGAGAAGAGTATGTGTTATTGGTGAGCACGGAGAAGATGAAATGTCTACATGTAGTGGCTAAAAAGAAGCAATGAGTCATAACTGTCAATTGCAGTGTTCAACAGAGTCATAGAATTAAGAGTAAAAATCTAATACCTGCTCTGTTAGTATATCAGTCACCTACCTGGTTGACAGTAGTGTAAAGCAATAAGAATATAGTGTGTTCTCCTTCAATTTCAGTGAAGGAATAATATGATATAAATAGTGAAATGTTTTTATATTTTCCTTGTATTCTTAGAACTATGAGAGAAGTAATCAAAACTATGGTGAAAGATAAAGTGACTGAAAAACTCAAAATTATTTATCTGCGTTCTCCCAGAACAGTTAAACTTTGAATTTTATATTGTAAAGTTTCCTAAAAGGAAAAGTATTCAAAGTTTCCAAAGAATACAGTGTCAAAGCTTCTGTGCCTCATTACCCGTTTTTACAACTGCTTGGTTTTAGGGTAGATGGTGTCTTCATTACCTTTGTAATTTAAATCTTTAGGGTGCTAATTAAGGAGGAAAAAAGTCAAGTTTTTTTTCTGGCATTCTGTGATGTGTTTATGCTGTCTAGAAGAGACACAACAGGTGCAAAAGCACAAATAACTCAAGAGTAAAAAGTTGGAGAAAGATATACTATGAAACAGTAACCATAATAGATCTGGAGTAGCAATATTAATATCAAAAAAATAAACTTTAATATAATAAATATCATTAGAAATAAGGAGAGACATTTCACAAATTTAAAGAGTCAAAACATTAGAAAGATGTAACTTTATGAATGTATATGCACCTAAGAATAGAGACCCCAAATACTTGAAGCAAAAACTAACAGAATTGAAAGAAAAAATGGACAATTAAAAAAATAGTAGGTGGAGATTTCAGTACTCCACTCCAATAAATGACATAACAAATACCCCAACAGAAAATAAGCAAGAGTATAGAAGTCTGAATATTACCAAACAATGTTTAACTGACATTATAACACATTTCATTCAATAACTGCAAAATACATATTTTGAAAATGGGTTATTCTCTAGAACAGACTATATTCTCCATATGTTTTATAAAAATTGAAATCATGCAAAGTATGTTTTCTGACCACAATAAAATTAAGTTAGAGATTTGCAATAGAAAGAAATCTGTGCCAAATATTTGGGTACTAATACATTTCTAAAAAACCCATGAGTCAAAGAAGAAACCAAATGGGAAATCAAAAATTATTTTGAGTTGAATGAATACTATAAAAAAATAGATGAAAATTATGGACTGCAACTAAAGCAATACTTAGAGGGAAATTTGTAACTCTAAATGTTCATAATACTGAAGAAGAGAGTTTCTAATTTCAATAACCTAAGCTTCCACCCTTAAAATGATAAAAAAATAAATAAATAAACAAAGTCCCGACTAAGCAAAAGACAGACTATACGGATTAGAGCAGAAAATTATATGTACAAATCACTTAAATGGGTGCAAAAAGAAATAGGAAATCAAAAAAGACCATAACAAGAGATTTAATTAGTAATTTTTAATCTTCCCACAAACAGAAGTCCAGCATCTCATGTCTTAATTAGTTCATTCTTTCAAATATTTAAAGAAGAAATACTAATGTTTACAAACCCCCAAAATAAATGAGAAGGGAACACTCTTACCTCATTTTTTAGGCCGGAATCACCCTAATACCAAAACCAAAAAAAAAAAAAAAGTCACAAGAAAAGGCAACTATAGATCAATATCCCTAATGTAAGAATATGCAAAACTCCTTAACAAAATATTAGCAAAACAAATTCAGTAGCATATGAAAAAGATAATATATCATGAGCATGTTGGATTTATCTTAGGAAATTGGTTTTACACTGAAAATCAACCAGCAAAATAATCATATTAACAAAATAAAGAACAGAAACCACATTGGCCATCTCAGTAGACACAGATGGCATATTTGACATGTACATTTCTGGTGGGGATATACAGTGATACATCTACTTTGGAAAACATTTTGGCAGGTTCCTAAAACATTTTTTACAGACTTTTTTTTTTTAAATTCAAGTCTAGTTGGTAAAATGTTCAGCATAATCCTATCACATAGCCTTGTAATTCCAAATTCTACTTCTAAGAAATTTACTAGAGAAGTAAAAATATATGTTCACACAAAGAATTGTCCATGAATGTTCGCAGCTGCATTATTTATTTTATAATAGCCCCAAACTGGAAACAGTCCAAATGCCCATGAATTTCAAGATGTGGTTTAGCCATATAATTATATGCTATTCAGCAATAATAAAGGAACAAAATACTGATATACACTACAGCATGAATGAACCACAGAAAAACATTATCCTAAGTGAAAGAAGCCACACTCACACACTCACAAAATATCTATATTATTTGATTCCATTTATAGGAGATGTCCAGAAAGGCAAATTTATTGAGACAGCAAATCATGGTTATCTGGTTTAGGGGTTGAAGCCATATTGAGTATAAATAGGCCCAAGGGAATTTTTTGGAGTGATGGAAATTGTCTAAAACTGACTTGGGATGGTTGCCAACTCTATGAATTTATAAAAATCACTTAATTGTGCATATGCAATGGGTGAATTTTATGGTATATAAATTATATCTTTTAATAAAGTTGTATGAAAACAATCTCATGGATATACACAACATTGTTTGTGCATTGGTATGTGTTAGTGTATAAGAAATGTGATAATTCATAGAAACAGCTTTGCATAATGCTTGACAGAGGAACAAAGAGTCAGTATTTGTCATCATCATCGTCGTTGTTGTCATTATCATCTTTCTACTGAGTGTAACCATCTGTCTTCAAGACCTTAGTTGCTAAACTGGGCTGCAGAAAATACTACCCAAGCCAGGGTTACTAACTAAAGTTACCACTTTAGTGGTCACATGAAAAAATTGCAATCTCTGTATGACTGGTGCTTCCTGGCGTTTTTGTGTTTCTCCCTCAGTACCTTTTTGCTTTCTCTTCACTAAACTCTTCAAACCCCATCTCCCTCCTCTCGCTCACTCTTACATGTGAATGCCACCTCCTATTTTACAGAGAATATCATGTTTATGACGGGCTGTCCTTTGAAGATATTTCTGCATCTACAATTATCTTTCGATCTTTCTTCAGTACTACAGTGTCAGAATTGTTCCTTCTTCTTTTCTTGGGCAGTTCTTGCCCCTGTGCTCCGGAACAAGTCCTTTGACATCCACAGGGACCTTACTTCATCTCCCATTATTTCTCTACTATATCTTAAAATTGTCCAAATGTTACTGTGATTTTGATTTAACATTTTACATAATCTATCTTGTTTAGTCCTCATGATAACTCTAGGTATTGTTACCTTCACTTTGGCATACGGTGGTTGCTCAGTGTTATTTTTCTTTCATTTCCATTCTTTTGCTCTTCCCTTGGCCTGACAGAATTGTCATCAATTAATTTAAATACATCATATTCATGCTGAATTTTTTTCTAGTATACCTTTCTTTCCAACATTTTTGTTAGATTAGATTTTAATACTGTTAAAATAAGGTTATGGTTAATTTTTAAATGGCTGAAGGTATTTTCATTTTGTCTTTACCATTGCTGTTATTAAATACCACAGTTAGAATGTTACAGCAACATTTCTGAGTTTCAGCTTTCTTATTTCTAGCATGTTATTTCAACAATATAACAATGGTTATTTTCATCTGTAGCAGGCTTTAAATGTATATTTTTGGACTTTCTGTAATTTAATTTTCAAAAATTTACTTATTTATCAGAGTAGTTATATTTTATGCCTTTAGAAAAATAAATAAATGAAAGTCATTTATATAAGTGTTTCATCTCATTTCAAGATATGCAATTTGTAGATGGAACAGTGCATCTAGTTTGTTACTTTTTTACATATTATAAATTTGCAAGTTAAAACATTAGAAATTCACACTATAACACATTTAAATTTTCTTAAAGGCTTATATTAATACACTTTAATTATATAATGTCATTTATAGTGAATTTTACCAGTATATTTGCCAACTTTTTTTATGTGTGATGTCATTTGAACATAGTCAAAAATGTCTTTCTCTTGATAAGATGATAGTCTTTTAAGCCAAGATAAACACCAAATTCCCACTTCTATTTGTTTTATTTATGATACAAGATAGTATGACTATGATTGTGCAGAGTAATTTGTATTTTAATAATGCCAAAATCTATAAATCGTATTGAATATGACATAAAAGTACATCGTAAGGCAATATATAAACAGAGAAATAGATAACAGAAAGTAGCAGACAATTTCAGGTAGATTTTTCTCTTTTCCTGCTATCTAACTTTAACTTGTAACAAAATCTTCTAAAAGGGTCAGTATCCAATTAAACTCTTGTATTAAATGTTGAATACAGAAGCAGTTGTTTCTTTACAGAAATATGCCTTCTGGAAACTTCTATAATGCATGTCATCTTTCGAGGATAAAAAGCACATTTGTTATCCTAGTTCAGAGATAATTGCTTGCCATTAGGTTGGTTGGAACGTAAATTTTACCCATTTCTGTCAGCTAGTGTGTCAACTTCCTAAACTCGATCTCCATCTGCCCCTCCAGCGACAAGCCGAATATCATTTTGCCTTCCACCAAAATGATAATGATTCATAAATGTAAATTTAATTGAAATCACACGTGTGGAAACATTATTAGCTTTTTTTAAAGGAATATAGAAATCAGATGAGTTGATCTTGGTTCAGCAACATTATTAAAAAAATACTATTTAAATTCATTTGCTTTTCTTGTTATATGGTGTAAACATATTGTTTACTTTTTTTTTCTTTTTCCTTTGCAAAAATTATACATGCATTTGGCTGTTTGTCTGGGCTTTAGACGTAAAGAAGGGGTACTTACTATGTCTTTCTCTAGGATGAGGGATGGAGATGAGACCAGACACCTGCATGTGCCCTTGTGCCAGAATTTTTGTCTGTAAGCCCAGAAGCCACATTTTGGCATCACAGATTTTATCTCTAGGGAAAAGCCTTTAATAAAAATAGGTGTTATTTCCAAAGTACCTACTGTTTTGTTTTTTTACTAACGTTCACCAAGTCCTTATGATTTGCCAAACTCTGTTTTAAGAAATTTAACATATTAACTCATTTTAATCTTCACAAGAATGCTTTGAGGTAGATATAGGTATGATACCCATTTTGCAGATGAGGAAACCATGACACAGAGTGGTCTCACACCCACTCACATATAGCTGGTAAGAGGTGAAGCCAGGATCTGAACTCAGGCAGTCTGGTAGGGTAGAACCTACCCTCTTAGTCATGATTTGCTTTTATCTCCTAGCCTGTTATCTTATTCAGGCCTGAGAAAAACCTAATCAGGAAGGATAAAAGAACAGATGCTCAGAGAGGTTAGACAGTGTCCTACCTCAAGTGTACACAGCTCATACAACTAAGGAGTGGCAAAGCAGTGCCTGGTTGATACTAAAGTGCATGTTCAGAATGCTTTGTGAGACTCACCCACCTGTTCCCTGGAAGGCATTTACCTACTTCAGCAGGAAGATAGGGAACCCTCACAATGTTGCTGCTGCTACTGCGTTTCATCTCATTTGGGAAGAAATGCTGTTTGAGGGCTGCAGAACTGCCAGGCATGCATTCACTGTGGGCCACACCAGTTCCAGAGAAAAAGGAAGACTTCAGAGGGAGCTGAGCACATGAGTACAAACCTTTTTTTGTGTTAGGTACATCTGGCATTATGCACATTCAACCTGTTCATTTAGCTGTAAAAAAAAAAGGCAATGTAGTTTTCTTATAAATATATGAGATCCTAGCACATGAGTCTTACATTTACCCCTGAGGATAAGAATTCTGTAAAATAAGGATAAGAAGTGTGCTATAAAATATGGATACAATGTCTCAAGTATTTAAGGATAAAGTGATAAACATGCAGATGGGGCCATTAATGAACATTAATTGCTTTAAATTAGATTTTATTGTGCAGTGGGTAAATTGGAAAGTACACATTTGCATTGGTAATAGAAAATTAATTTAAATGCTTCAGGAAGCAAAATATCACCTGATGTGCTAAAACCTGTTATTTGGGTAGACTAAAAAGGAAATTCGAAGGGCACTGTATGTTAATAAAATAAAAAATAATAAAACAAAATAAAAGTGCTGGAGACAAACACATATGTGAATTCCTCCTTAGATATAAATTCTATGTGGCTACTAAGTTTGCCTAAGCCAAGAAGGGTCCCAGATGGTGACTGGTTTAATGATATATGTGTACTGTGTCGCCGCAGTGTGGTGGTAATGTTAGGGTGCACTGTAAATCTCCAAGTTATGTGGGCCTTCAGAAGGTTATCGGATCTTTCCTCCTCCCTCCAGGGAGGACATGTCATCTTGAAATCTTTCAGAACATATTGTTGCCTACCGAGTCTCGTAAGCACTCTGAGGGACAGTGTGGCTCCACCTTCCTCAGTGACCCTTTCTAGCCAGGACCTGTCTGGGCTCACATGGAAGAAGCCCTCCCTCATGCCTTTCAGTCTCTCCAGTGATGCCTGAAGCCTATATTTTCTTATTCAATTTCTGAAGAGTTGGTAACCAGAGAATACACATGATATGATGGTTCTTCAATTTTCTTATACTTGGATAGAGGGAACCTTTTTTTTCTCTTTAACACTTAAATTTTTAAAAATGTTATTTTATCATTTTGCTCTGGATTTTTCTCTGAAAGGATAGTATTTAAAAATATTAAAAATTCTCTTTTAAGACCCTACATCTTAGGGTAAAAAGTAAGATATTGTCATCATAGCTGATAGATTTACTTAGCTAATTATGCTGCTGTTTGTTAAAACAGAGAAGAATGGAGAGAAGCGGCATTATAAGGAGCAGGAAACTGAGGCTTAAGTAGCATAGAATACATTGGTGTGGAGTTGAAGAGACTAAGTGAGACCAGAGATTTAAATGTGAGGCCATCACTTTATAGATTACTTTCAAAGCCATGAGGTTGCATGAGATCACCTAAGGAGTAAATGTAGAAAGTGAGGTTACTATAGAAAGAACTGAGCCTAGGGGTACTTTGGCATTTTGAGGTCTGAAAAGAAGGGGATGAACCAACAAAGAAGATTCAGAAAAAGCAAGACCAGAGATGAAACAGAAAAATTAGGAGAGTGTGGTGTCCTGGAAACCAAATAAAGAAAATGCTTTAAGAACATGAGAGCAGCCAACTGTGTTTAATGCTGCTTAGAGGTCGAGTAAGAGGAGTACTTTGTTGACCTTAGCAAAGTCATATTTAGTGGTGTAATAGGGACAAAGTCTATTTAAGGTAGATTTAAGAGACAAAGGCAGATGAAAAGCAGAGCTAGTGGATAGAGACACTTCTCAGGGAGTTTAATATAAAGAGAAACAGAACAAGGTGATAGCATAGGGGAATGTGAGATCAAGAGTAAAATGTTTTAAGGTATGAAATCTTATAGCAAAAAAATGTATAATACTAGGAATCATTCAGTAGAAGAGAGAAATTATGATGCTAGAAAGAAAAGATGTGCCAGGGAAGGGGTGGTATCTAGTACACAAGTGGAGTACTGGTCCTAGACCCATCTAGGGAGAGTTCATCTATGGTTATTGGATGGAAATCAAGTAAATGAGTACAGATGGAGGAGATTTAGAGATTTGGTTCATTAAATGAAATATTGAACTGTTCTCTTTATATATTGGAGTCAGATTTTGTTTCAGGTAATCAAATGTTTTCTTAGGCCTTTGAAGAATCCAAATAGATAATGAACAGCTAACAGAAACAGAAAATGTGTTTTCTGTGCAGCCAAAGATCTTGTAAGTGCTTTCTGCTGAGCATAGCTGTCCTTCTTGCAGGGGCCACCACTGATGCTTTGCTCTGGCTAATCCTTAGCTATGCCTTCTAATACCTTGGTTCATAGTCCTGTGCAATAAGAACAGGCTATGAAATTTAGGAGGTGTTTATCGTATATTTAAGGATAATGAAAGTGCACCAGCAGAAAATAGCATATAACTTTGAGTAGCAGTGTCCCCCTCTGTCCAAATCTGACCTTAAGAGAATCTCTACTGGGCCAGCTCCCTTCCTGCTTCCACCTGGGTTGAGGGAAGCTAGCTCACCTGATTCTTAGAAATGCCCCAAGAGTTTTCAGAGCTTAGAAAGCAGGCCAAATTCCATCATCCACCCTCTCCCAAATCCTTTGGAACTCAAATCAGAAGGAAGTCTCTTCTCCCTTATATATTTCAAGGACTGTTCATTTCTTGAACCAGGATTTACCTCATCCCAAGATTGACAGGGGTACTTCTCTTCAACTGAATCTGTGCTTGGCTGCCAGGCTATGTCCTGGATCTATGTCCTCAATAGGACAATGCCCATAATGCGTTTCCCAAATGTATTGGTTTGGTTAGGCTGCCGTAACAAAGTACCACAGACTGGGTGGCTTAAGCAACAAAAATGTATTTCTGATGTGTTTGGGTGTTAGTTCTGTCAATTATTTTGCTTTGTAGACTCTTTGTGAGCAATTTAATCCAGAAACCCAGGTTTTTATTTTAGGTTTATCTTCTTTATTGATTCTTTGAAATTTTTTCAAAGAATATATTCTACTTTTTCAAGAATTTCTACTCATCAATTATATACTTTCCTAGGACTTCCTAGGTGAATCCTCTAGTTTATGTATATTTTTTTCTTGTGTTTTTTGTTTATTGAAGTTTTTGTTCCAGTTCCTGGAAGAATTCTTCAATGGATTTTATATCTACTAATCCTTGTATTAATTTACATTTTTGATATTAAAATTTTAGTATCTAATATAGTATTCTTCCTTTTTATAGCATCCAATTCTTGTTTCATGATCATAATATTTTCTTATCTCTGAAAACTTTCTAATTAGTTATTTTAAAACTTTCTGTATCATCTTTTTTCTTCCAAATGCTTTTTTTAAAAGAAAATTTCAGCCTTTTACCTCTCTCTTTTATGTGGGAATATTTCTTCAAATATTTAAATATTTTCTCATACTTAATAGTGAGATTTTAAAAGCATATAAAGTGATCACTAATGAGTCAGACTTTATTTTTGTTGGGTAACCTTCAAATATCAGTTTCCATGCAAGTGGTAATTTTGCTCAGAGAAAAACCTGATTTCCGCCTGGGATATGTAAGCCAGGCTGCTAGTATTGTGGGATTTGAGTGGAGAAAGGGTTTTCTTACCATCACGAACAGACTTGCAATTAGTTCCTCCATTAGGCCTTTCCTACATGGTCATCCAACAGACTTCTTGTTCTTGAATTTACACACTCTGATTTCATCTCCGCAGAAATAAGCATTTCTTCCTCAGGGTAGGGAAGAGCCTTCAGAGCGCATGGCACCTCCAGTTTCTGAGCCTTTGTGTGGTTTAGCAGTGCTCACCTGTTCACTTCTTAAACCAGTCCATTGCCATTCCTCTCTCCCACATACCACAAACTTGGATTTCAGTTCTGCTTTAAAAAATTTTGGTTATGTCTCTAATTTTTGTCTCCCCTCCCATTCTTAAGAGAAATGTCCTTATTTAAGCCCTTTTTATTTCTTTACTGTTTTTTGCAAAAATTTAAAAAATTTATATTTTAGGAGAAAGCAGATAGAAATGGTTGGATTCAATGTAGTGGTTTAAAATTAGTCTGAAATAACAGTAAATGTAGCATTCATAAAGTCCATTCCAGATCCTGCTGTGTCATGCCCAGCCTTTCTCCAAGTATAAGATGAAGAGAAATTCAAGCATGCCTTTATTGCAGAAATTCAGTCTCTACTCCTGATCTTTGGAAAGCTAATGCTTGAACAAGGATATAAACAAAGTAACACACACGCACACACGCACGCACACACCTAGAATAAATTTTAATTTTAAGTATAAATTTAATTGTATAAATTTAGATCTACTTAAATGCTAAATTCGTATTTGAGAAAACTGAGAACTGTATTTTCTAATTTTGAGGGGGAATAGTTTTTCACTATGTTCTAAATATATATATTCTATCCTAAATAAATATATTGAGCATAGAATATATATACTCAATTTCTAATACTAAAAGAGATATTTTCTATTTCACTTTAAAGAAAGGGCATTGAGTTATTGAATATAGGGCTTCCTCAAGAATAAAATGGAAAAGTGGACAGGAACTTCCAAATATTTGCAGAATGAAAAGGTTTCGATTTTTTTTTTTTTGAAGAGGAAAAGAAGTTTCTTCTTAAATAAAGAATCGTCTGTCCCAAAGACAAACCTAGTTTCCACTTAGTAAGCTTCTTCTTCTGCCATTTGGAATAACAGTTTTTTTCAAAACAAAGTAAAATCATGTCTCTCCTAGACATCTAGTTGCATAAAAGTGTTTTAAGAAAAGGAGGTTGACATCACTAATCATCTGGGAAATGCAAATCAAAACCACAATGAGATGCCACCTCACACGCATTAGAATGGCTGTTATCAAAAGACAAGAGGTAAAAATGCTGGAAAGGATGTGGAGAAAAGGGAACCCTGGTGCAGTTGGTGGGAATGTAAACTGGTGCAGACACTACAGAAAATAGTAAGGACGTTCCTCAAAAAAATTAAAAACAGAGCTAACCATATGATATAACAAATCTACTTGTAGATATACATCCAAAGGAAATGAAATCAGTATCTTGAAGAGATAGTTGTATGCTCATGTTCACTGCAGCATTATTTACAATAGCTAAGACATGGAAACAACCTAAGTTTTCATGAAGAGATGAACAGATAAAGAAAATGTGTCACATACATAATGGAATATTATTCTGCCATAGTGAAGAAGGAAATCCTGCCATTTACAACAACATAGATGGCATAATGTTAAGTGAAATAAGAGAAAAACAAATACTGTATGACCTAAGATGAATAAGGCCTGAGGATATAATATAAAACACGGTGAGTATAGTTGGTAACATTGTATTATATAACTGAAACTTGCTAAGAGAGTAGAACTGAAATGTTCTCACCAAAAATAGATAGATAGATGATAGATAGATAGATAGATAGATAGATAGATAGATAGATAGATAGATAGATGGATGGATAGATAGATAGACAGATAGATAGATATAGACAGATAGATGATAGATGATAGATAGAGGGATAGAAAAAAAAAGAAAAGGAGCAGCAGTTCAGAAGGAGAGATTATTGTAAGGCTAACATAGGGTTGGAATTAGATTTGGAAATCAGTCCGAAGCTACTTGAAGAACTTAAACTCTCACAGTGGCTTTTTTCTGTGTATGTCTGCACCTCTTTTTAGATTTTGACTATTAATCCGCTGTATCTACCAATGGGAATGTGAGATCAAGTCAGCCTGACTGGGTAGCTCACTGTCATTGCTCCACTGGTCAGAGAGCTGTGCTCTCGGCCATCCTCTAGGGTGAGTCAGTCTATAGATGAGTTACTTTGCACCACCTTCTAGTCCCTAGTTCAGGAAGAGCCACTTGTGCACCACAGGAAACCCAGAGCTGCTTCTTGGCGAAGGGCTCGGTGTTAGTTTGGAGGGCTGCTGTAACAAAGTTTCACAGACTGGGCTATTTATTTATAAACCCAGAAATTTATTTCCTCACAGTTCTAGAAGTTAGAAGGCTGAGATCAAGGTGTTGTCAGGGTTGGTTCCTTCTGAGGACTGTTCAGGGAAGGATCTTTTCCAGGCCTCCATCCTTGGTTTGTAAATGACCATTTTCACCCTTTCTCATTATCTGTCCTCTGTTTGTATTTGTGCCCAACTAAATTTCTTAAGACCACCAGTCATATAGGGTTAGAGTCCACTTCATTTTGATTGAATTCACCCCTTTAAAATTCTATCTCCAAATAGTCACATTCTTAGCTACTGCAAGTTAGGAATTAAAATGATGAGCTTTGGTTTGGGGTTGGAGGAGAGGTCACAATTCAATCATTTACAGGCTTTATTGGGGCAGAGATGCTTGAACCAGAAACCAACTCTCAGGGTTCATATGTCATAACTGACACACCCAGTGCAAAGTTCAACCCTAATGCAATTCTACTAAATAAATGCATACTTACTGAATTAAATAAAGTTAAATTATCAAAGATATGAAACCCTCATATTAGTTGTAGGTAGCCCAAGGTTCGATAAATTTCTCTGATAAATTGCTGTATGGTTGTCATTCCATCTCTAAGATGCATAGATAACTCTCTTTTTAAAGGCCCCATTCCCAAATTGTGGTTGTCTACCTCAATGAAGTCTTAAGTCATACTTTTCTAAATTATTTATGATTGTGTTCTTCAGAAAAGATCAAGAAAAGTTGACAAGTCTTGTGATGTCAAGATAAATGACACCTTCTGCTCCCTTTCATCTATAAGATCTATTACTCTGTCAGAGGAGTAATTTAGATAGCTGTGATTTGTTCCTCAAAAAGTTATTTTGGTTCTTTCAGCACCATCTCCTTGGGTTGGATGTGGTGATTAGCAGGTTTTCTTAGAAAATCTCTCTAAGTAAACTAGAAACTAGAGGGAGTACAAAGTCATGGTATAGAAAAGTTGGTTTTATATTTGCTTTTTGTCAAATACTGCATCATGGTTCAAATAGCAGATCTCTGAAGTATAGAACACAGTTCATCTAATGCGTGGTTGGGGAAATTTTCAGATTTAAAAAACCAGTTGCTTACTACATCAGTCATGTCTTAGATTACATTATATAGAGGTAAAATATAAGAAAATCTATGTGTTGTCTTGTGAGAGTCAGTTTTCTGTATTAAAGCAGGTTGTTTGGGTTGATTTGCATTTTGATAAGATATATAGTATACACTAATAAAGATGCAATAAAGTTTAAGATCATAAATACCATTAAAAGAGGGAGTTTAATGAGTCAGAGTTTTTAGTACATTTTGGTTGACTTTGTGTCCCCCCACTTTTTGCCAGCAGGTATGGACTCTGGCTAAATAGCCTTTCTATTAACCAGGATGTAGATGGCTGTTTTTCTACAATGGTCATGAGTGTGTCTTGGCATTTTAAATTTCATTTAAGTGTGTATGTGTGTTTGTGTGAGTGTGTATGTGTTATACACATATATTATACACATATCACACTTTTTTGTTCACGAAAAATTAAAGTGAAAGAAACGATTACATATTTTCATTACCCATGCTGTATTTCTTTTTTTTTTTTTTCAAAGATTTATTTTTAGGGCATTTTTAGCAATCTGTGCCCAAATCACTTTGCACTCAGTTCTCTTATATGTCTTATGACATTGAACTGTAAATATTTTATTATATCTCTTTCATTCTCCTTGAGAACTTCAGTCATACTAGACTCACGTAACTCTCATTTCAAATTTAAGTGAATATACTATATTTGATCAAAACATTTATTTAGCGTTTTATAGCTTCAATATAAAGAAACATTTTTAGGACTTTGGCCTATGATATTTGGTAAATTTCTATTTATAATACATTATTATAACATTCTGGCTAATATTTCAAACCAGATCAACAAAAGACTAGTGTGAAGAATTGACAATAATAGATTTCTGTTTACCTCATTAACAGTGCCCCTACTAATTACCACACTCTTCATTTAATCATTTATTCATTTTTCTTATCAACTCAGCTCTTTGTGCAACTCTCACAACTCTTTTAAAGCTTGACTTAATATCACTTTTTTTCTTTTGATATTCACCATGCTTGGTAAAACTTTGCCTTCTGAAGCTGAATGATTTATTCTTCTTCTATGTTTAGTTTACCTTTTGTTTCTGTGTAATTATGTTTAAAGACTTGTAGGAACACAGTTTTTTTGGTATATGTTGTATTGTAGGAGGAAATTCAGCCAAATTTGGGCAAAAGGAAGAGAATGATTTGATTCCAGAGGCCACAATTATTCTAAAAGAACTCAGTGCAGTGGCTGGTGGGTGCATAGATCTTGGAGCCACAGAATCTGGATTTTAGACAATATACAAAAGAGACTTCAGAATAGCAAATGTTTTTTCATTAAGCTAAAGTGCTTAAGGTGAATTCATGGTAGAAACCTCATTAAATGACAGCAATGAAAGAAACTCTTGTACTGATATTTTAAAATAAGTGACGGGTTTATTTCTTTTGTCTTGATCATGATGAAACCTTGAATTATTGATGGATTTTTCCTGTGTGTTTTGTTAGTACCAAAACGAAAATAATTCCAGAAAAGCACCTTATTAGTGTTATTTAAAAAAAAAAAAAACATCCTTGACACAATGTCAGAAGCAACTTTATATCCTCCAATTCATTTTCATAAATCAGAAATTAAATTACCTTTAGCGATTTTGTGTGACACTTTTTCCTTTTTTGTATGAAACCCTACTTTCATTGAACAAAAGTAATTTCATGAAGGTTTATTTGATACGACAGTGTTATCATAGGTTTATTTTCATCCTTCACTTGTGCTATTCTCTGTGCTTTGTATATTTAAAGTATTTGCTTATCTTTCTTAACATTGACAATGCATTAGTGAGAGGAGCATATAATATATAGTTTATGATATTTAAATGTCAAACACTTGTTCATCCAGCTAGAGTCCAGCTATATATAACTGCTCCCTTTAAATCCATCTTATCTGTGCCTCGGTTGGAAATGTCAATTAAAAAGGATTTTAATCTCATTAGAAAAACTCAGTGACAATGCCATGATATTCACATTTATCTGTCAAATCATGTTTCTCCCCCTCATTTTGATGTTTTAATTAAACCTTGGTGTGCCTTGGCTGAATATTTACTGATGGAGACAATCCTCTAAAGCAGTCTTCTTTTTACTGCTTATTCATTAAAGCATCGTAAGACCATGAATACTAGCAGGTGTTATTTCATCATTGGTTTAATACATTCATAATTCAATTATTGTTGTCATTTTGTTTCAAACAAATGCTAGCCAAAGCACTGTGGAAACAAGATTGGTAGCCTTTTTACTAATAGATTTCAGGTTATTTGGCTGTCATTGTATTGTTGTGAAACAATCTGCAGTCCTGGAGGAATAGTCTCTTATCTTATGTTTAATTTCTATTGGTGTTACTGGACAATTGCTTGCATAACAAAGGTTTTGCATTGTTTTTTTGTTTGTTTGTTTGTTTTATGTAGGAGAAAAAAACTTCAGTCATGGTAACAACAATAAAACTTAAATAATTCCTGAGTCATTTAGCATAATATGATATTACCATTGCTATTATCTTCAGTTTATAAATATTTTGCAGTATAAGAATTACCAACCACAGAGAATCTGAAAACAATTGAAATGTGGGTGAATAAATTTGAAGGTTAGTTTTTGTTTTTAATAGAAGTAGACATTTGTGTGCCACATTACTCTTCATAATTCTCTAATTGAAATTATCTTTGTATAGTGAGAAATCTGAAAGATTAATTTGAGAATACTTATCTAGAAATAAGCAGTTGCAATTTTGGAGAAAGTAGGTTTGGGTAGAACAAGTTTAACACTGATTTCACACATACATTCATTGTTCCAATAACTAAACTATTTTGCTCAAAGGAAAAAGTATTTTTATTTTCTATTACATATAATTTTTAGGAACCAGGGTAAAATAATCATCTTTTCACTTCACCTCTTTTTTGTCTTTTGATTTTTTTAATTAATGTACCTTTTCACTGGTTTCTCCATGGATGCTTCAAAAGGTGGTTTGTTTTAAACTACATTTTTCTATAACCAGAGACATCATGTATAGGGCCAATAAGAGATGTCTAATTTTTGAATTGGATTAATTGTTGGCATTAATATTTGATACCATCCAACACTTTTGAAATGCTGTCTTTACTTGCAGTCAGAAATATAAGTGGAATCAGGACTAGGAGACTAGCGTGTAATTTTAGAGGTCTCTCCAAATCGAAGTTCTCAGAATACACATATTGGTGAGGGCATGCCAGTTGATCTTAGAAAAAGTAGCCCATTGCTTGATAGAAGACCAAACTTTAAATGATCCCTAGATTTGAAGTATTCCCATTGTGTCATCATCTCTGCACTTAATATCCTTTCATGCACTTGATACTTGAACTGATGGCCCTAGTCTATTATCGTTTGGTAGTGCAGCGCCATGATGTGAAATGTACAGCTAATTACAATGCACTTCACAGTGGTATATGACAGCAAGGGTGCTGCCAGAAGACCTACACAAGCAAGAAGTTACTAGATGCATTTATGAGCTGCTTGCCAGGACAGTCACAATAGAAAAATGCTCTGTGTGTGTGTGTGTGTGTGTGAGATATAAATATATTATGAACATACATATAGATATGTGTAAACACATCTACCAAATATATTTGCGCAGCATTTTCTATTTGCTCTTTTAGCTTGAAACAAAAACATATGGGTGAAAAAAAATGATCAATACATAAAATGAGTGTTCAGCACACAGAACATGGAAATGATCTATTTGGCAGGGACTGGCTCTTCTAATCTGGCAGTCTTCTATTTTTAATAGATAAGTATCATTTAACTATTATTTTCTCTACCATGATTCTAAAACAAACTGATGAAAAGTGACGATGCAGGTCAAACCAATCATTTCGGCACCCACTAGACCAGAAATTGATTCTTTTACTTAAGTCAAAAGGCTGTATATTCAGATAGTTTATTTCTCTTCTTCATTCTTGCTTTTTTTTGTTATAAAAAAGATAGAAATAGATAGATAAAAAGATAGATTGTGGCTGTGAAAGGAATGTTAATTCTTAAATATCTGGCTTAAGAATATGAAAGGACAAAGTCCAGATTGTATTTTATGGCTTTACTCAAGTTTACATCATTAGCACAAATTTATATTTCTAATCGTTCATTTATATAATGAGTTCTGTGCCACCAGCACATAGTGTTTATTAGATAGTACCTAGAGAATAAACATGACATCAGTTCACTAATTCAATTAACATATACTCAGCATCAACAATATTTCAGGCATCATGCAGTTGGGATCTTCCATTATGTAGGAGTGTGAAAAGTAGAATTATACTTCAAATAGATAAAATATCATGTCTTAATCATAGACATATCATAGGCAAGATGATAGCTAGTGTATTTTATTTCTGTTTTCCCTTATTTACCCAGAATAATATTTCCCATAACTTTTGAGGAGCTGAGAAACGTGATCCACATCCATGTCAAGTTCTCTAATGCCCTGCCAAACTGTAAGGGCCAGAAAGTAATTCAGAGAATGAGATGTTCATTTAAGGTTCTTGGTTAGTGACAGTGGCAGACAAAATTGCAGGTATATAGCATTGAGGTTATATTTTAAAACTGAATATAATTTCCGTTTTGGACTGTACAACTTTACTCACCTAAGTTATTACTTTCCCATTGGAAAAGTAACCCATCATTAAATTTTCATACAAGGGAGGAAGACATTTGCCTGCAGTTACACACAACTCATCATCACACTTTCTCATTACCATACACATCTCTTCCAATTTGGGGTCTCATTTTCCTTACAAACACAGCTTGAAAAGCTTTCTCTTCACCAATTCAAGTAAATGATGAACTTTCCAGCCAAGAAAATAACAGTCTCAAGTGAAAAAGATATTTTTATTGATCTGAGGCTCAGATTGTGGTTTAGCCCACAGCAATGCATATATTTCCCTTTAATAATTACAGCTTATTACCTGTGTAAATAGTCCTGAAATGGTGCTAAGTACATACTGTTTAGAGGCCAAAGACATCAAAAAAAGGTCTTGAATTATTGTGGTTTTCTATTGAATGCAAGGTAACTGAACCTATTCAGGTTTAATGTTCCATTCTGTGTTGGCTAGGCACATCTCAAAAGGATTGATAGTCATTTTTTTTTATTGCCATTGTTGTTGTTTTAATTTAGTACATCTAATAACTTCCATTTCTAAGACATCAAATGCACAAGACAGCCCCTTTCATCAAGAAGCTCATGATGTGTGCAACTAAATAATAAAATAGAACAGACTCCTTGATAAAGCAAGCATGCTTACAGTCAAGAAAAGTTAAAATGCCATATGTTTGTTCCAGTTCTCTAATCTTTGTCCATATGTAAAATCAAAGCTCTGGAGCTTAATTTTTTTTTTTATTGTGAAAACAGACTTAAGAGAGAACTCTGTATAACACTGGTGGTGAAAAATTGGATTCATAGCATATGTTATAGATATGTTTTATTTGGCATCTATGGTGTATAGTTACTTTTTACGCCATTTCTCATTATGGAGTCCAAAGCATGTGATAATCATATATATATTAAAATGTGGGTTTTGGTATTTAATATTCACAAGAGATAAAACTGCAATTTAATTTATGCATGCTTGCTGTTCCCTTTCCTCCAGGCTCTCTTTTTCTCCTTTTCATTAAAGAAACATTGAACAAATACCAAATATGTTCTGAAACAGCCAGAAGAACCTTTATTTATTTATTTACAAATACGATGGCAAAATGTTCATTTTGTGAATATTTTCAGTATAACAAATAGACAAAATAATTCTGTTAAAAAATAATCTGTGTAGTGTGACAAATTTGCACCCTCCACTTCCAGTGACTATATTATTTTTATCCACAGTAGAATATGTGTAGGGTTTCAAAGCAGGCTATTAAAAGTTTCCTTAAGGTGGAAACTTCTGAGTTTGGGGAGGGTTTTCATACTGTAACACATGGCATTTTCTTTTTTTGTGATTTGGACACAGTTGGCTGAAAGTCAATTATGCTGAATTTAGGCAACTTATGTTTGTAACACATCTAGACAGGGTGAATTTAAAGAATGATTACAATATGCAGAATGTCCCTAAACATGCTCACAGTTGAGCTCACTTTGGTTCTTCAGATCTATAGGAAATGAAGGGCAGAAATGATTATATATTTCCAACTCACATATCAGCCAATCTCTGAAAAATCTGAAGCACTTTCCATCTCTAAAATGATCTGGTAGTGTGCATGTCAATCCAAGAGACAGTCACGCGATAGGCTGAGTGTATCTGAATATTATCCCAGATGAGGGTGAGCATGCCGGTGGATGGCACTGGGAATAGAGTAGTAAAGGTTATAGAGAATGTCAAAGATTGAGACCCTCTGTCTCTTTAGGGACATGGACAATAAATGAAGAAGCAAAAGCCAATGAGGCACAAAGAGTGACACAGTATAATTTATCACTAAAAATTGGCTAAAACAATGAGTGAGATAGTCAAACCCTTGTTTAGTTCTCATTTGTATCACTTGGATAATAGGTCTATGAAAGGAATTGACTCTCTCTGGCTCCATTTTTGTCAACCAAAACCTTTCAAACCTCTTCCTGGTGATACTAAGCCTGGCAGTGGGAGTTTGGCTGGATGCTATGCTTTTATGTGTAAATAGAATTTGTTCTATTTTCTAATGGATTTTGTTATTTGTGACTAATATGGCTTCTTCCAGCTGGTGCCATAAAAAAAGGTAGGATGAGTTTAATCCTAATCCAAAAGATGGTAGATCAAAGATACTTTCTTCTGTTTTTAATTGCTGCCTCCCACCTTTTCAGGTCTTGAAAGATACTACTGAGGGAATAATAGAGAAGAGATTCTCACTTGATAGAGAGGTTTATTCTCTAAACCTATCAGCTGTTAAATTCACAACCTCTGAATTTAAGTGTGTTTTTATTAATTTTTTTTTAAACTTATGAATCTGTCAGTTGTGCATGAGCTCTGTCTTCTGAGGTGACCTGTTTAGTGTGATGAAATATATTTATAATCTTCACTGAATAAGCCCATTACCATGCAAAGGGCCCCACGAGTTCCTGGCATTTGTCCTTTGTCTAGCCACTGTGTTTGGCTTAGAACATACCAAGGATGCTTTGCATTGTCATTTACCCAAGACCCTCAATTTAAGCATCCTCTTGCTACTGCCTATTTATTTGAATCCTACCTTTGCTTGAAATTCCAGCCAAAATCCTGTCTTTGTCTATCACCCCAGTCCAAAAAGCTACCTATTATTTTCATGCCTGTGCTAGGGCCTTGTACTTCCTGCAAGAAAGCTGGTGACAAGACAATGCACAGCTATGGATATTGATTCGTGCTTTAGAGTTTGACTGTGTTCTGCACTTACAAATTGTGTGACTTGGCGAGTTATTTAACGTGTCTGAGTCCTAGTTTCATCTCATGTAAAATGGGGATAATCAAGGCACAACCTTAATATGATTGTTTTGAGGGTTAAATAAAGTACCATATATAAGGGTTTGCTCAGTACCCATGGTCAGCACCAAGCAAATGATTATCACTCCCAGTCGTCAAAAGGGTCCTGGCAGGTCGACATCACTAATCTCTTTGGCAGCTAGTAAGCAGAGAAACTGAAATTAAGATTTAAATTTGTTGGGCAACAAAATCTAGGCTCTTCTTTATTTCCCATATTTTTCCACATCTAAAGTTCTTAAAGCATTAATCTGTAACAAACTTAGCTTTCCTATAAACTATATTCCAGTGTACTTTATGTATATGCCCTATATCTCCAACTATATTTCCAGTGACATAAGGACAGGCATAATTTTGTAGCTCACACTTAGTAGAAGGGGCTCCAAGAAATGGGTTAACAACTTAAAGTGGATTGTTAAATGTAAGACTGGTAGCCATCTTCAGGATCATCAGTTGTGTTTGTGAATTTTTTTTCTGGGGTAATTTTTGTGTGTTGATTGATATATAGAAATAAGTACTTCATTCTTTAGTACTTAATAAATACAAAGAAAGCGCAGTACAAATTTGGGGTTGTCTTTCTCCTAGAAAGAGGAAGGCAGCTTCCTCGGTTGTTTTTTCTTTATTCAACATCCCAAAGTATGTTCGTCAATAGATGTTTGTTGAGAAATATAATACTAACTTTAGGAGATCCTGGCCACAGGCATCTCCTTTCTTATTAAAATATACACCATCCAGTTTTGATTTTCTATCAGTGTCAATAATTTAGCTATTTTACAGACTTGCTATTAGGTTGAAGATCCACAGGGTGTATAGGCAGAGAAAATAGGCCCATTTTGAGATAAGCTCAAGGTATCCTTTAATTGCTCATGTTTTGGATTACAGTGAAGAAAACCTGTAATGGATGCTATAGACAGAAATCGCCTCTTTAACACTGAACATTGCTGTCATAGATTTGAGATGTTTGACTCAGCCCTTGCAAAGGGGCCTTCATACTGTCCCATCTTACAATATTAGATTTAAAAGCATGAATGAATCTTAGAATTAAATTAAATAGAAACAAAGAAATTTATCCTTAAAAAAACTGGAAACAAGGAACTGATGGACTCTAAACATTAGATAAAAGTATAAGAATACAACAGCATTTGGTTTCATTATTCAGGTTATAATTTATATGCAGACATAGTACACTGTGTATGATTTACTCTTCAAAATGCAATCAAGTCATCTTTGTTTGATAGATTGATATTCTGAGTTTTCATAACAAAAGCTTTTTGAGACACTATTGCATGACTCCCGATTTGGTATTTGAAACCAAATAATGGGCTCTCTTATAAATACAACTCACACATCTCTAGGGTGCTCCTCAGGACCTTCATGGATCATCTAAAATGAAAGTCATCTTCTAGGCCAGGAGGGAATACTGAGGAAGTCCTATTGGCTCTGGCATCTTGCAGTGTTTACCTCCATTTACCTGAACAGAGATTACCCTTCAAGCACTGCCAAGGACTTCTGAAACTATTAGAAAGCACTTTGATCACTTTTCGGAGTGCCTCTGTGTTGAGATCATTACTCTGCATGGAAACTACCTAGGGACTGTGAAACAAACACAGGGGAAGGTCCTGTCTCTTATGAAATGACTGCCCACAAGAGATGTAAGAAAATAACCTGAATATGGCTTTCTTTTTCTTATTATCGTCACTGCCCAGTTATGATAAGTTTCAAATTTTTCACTCCCTAAATTGGGAATAAATGCCTATCTAATAGGTTATTATAAGGAAATATAAAAAAGTAAATTGTCTAACTCAGTCTTTGGCACACAGGCCATCTATAATTTTCAGTTCCCTTCCTGTCCCAGGGAAAATCCATCACATTGATCAACTATTACTGTGTCTGCACAACAGCAAATTCTGCATCAGAAAGTCATAAATCAAAACACGTGATTAGTAGCCTTTAATGAATCTGCTTCATTTCACATCTCAGCAAAATGTTTATTTCAAATTAATGTGTCCTGACATAAGGAGGGGGTGTTTTCAGCCAAAATATTTAATTTGCAGCTGTCTTGTGATTGATAAGTTGTCAGAGGGCCATGTGTAAATGATTGCTCTGGTGACAGGCTACTGAAGATAAGGGACTTAAAGTAGATTGTTAAATGTAAGACTAGTAGCCAGCTTCCATATGCCCCTACCCCTTGCTCATTGGAACTTTGTAGTCTCTCAAATTGTTGGCCAATGAAAGAACCCCATTGCATCTTTTCTTAGTACTGCTAGGCATGTAGAAAGACCAGAAGGAAGGGGTAATTGGTTGAAATTTAAATAAATATATTATACTTTAAGTTTTTGACTTTGCAACATGGCAAGTATGACCTAGCATATTTTGAGTTTGCTAGCCAGCTCAGGCAACCTTGCTTAGTTTTTCTTTTTCTTTATTTTCTTTTTTCTTTTTCACTGTTTATTTTCTTAAGTTTTATCTCCATTTCTTTTTTATCCTTTCTCATCCAGTATCATCAGAACAACCCTAACACTAACCCTGTAGAGAACATTTTAAAGAAAAATAACAAATTTAGTAACTATAACCCTAAAGAAACTAACTTTTACATGAGTATCTGCTCTTAACTAACTCTTAATCAAGGTAGTATTTCATCTCATCTAAATCTTACTCTAATTAATCACCATTAGGGAGATATTAATATTCTGACTCTACAGAAGAAAAAATAAACGATGGCAGAAGTCAAACAAAGCCACACTCAAGGTCACACAAATTTCAAGTGAGAGAAATAGCATTTAAACTTGAGTTTAATACTTGTAGTCCAACTGCCCTAACTGAACTAAATCATGTTAAATATGACTGAAAGACTAATATTTAGAATGCTAAAAAATTGATTATTAATTACTCAATTATGATTGAAAGTTTTAGATTCATTCACACAACAGATATTCCCAGGAAAGAAAATTTCTTTATTTCTCTAGAATCAGATAGCCTTGAGGGCCTTTCCAATTTCATAATATATTTAAGGACATTTGCCACTATTAAGATGGCTGCAGATTCCCAAATATGATGGGAACTTTAATCACAGATTGCTTTTGGAGAGCTTGTGCAATTCTGAAGATGAAAATAATTAAACTATATTAAGATTCCATACTGAATGATTCAGCAGCAACTATTTCTATATGAATATTAATATTTCATGGAATAACAGATGTTCATATTTTATTTCTTTTTCTAGCTTAGCTATTATTGGTAAAATTAGTAAACAAAAATGTATATTCTTCCATTCACTTATTTACTAATTTTAGTCTTCTATTAATATTTTGGGTTTTCTTTATCTGATGTCTCATATTCATAATTATGCAAATCTAATTATTATTCTAAAAAATTATTGTGTAGGAGAAAAGTTGTTGTTAGACTGGTATATTTTCTAATGTTCTAGTTGAGGGACCTGGTGTGGTTTATATTTTACCAAGCTCATGTTGGAATTTTTTTATTTGAAAAGGTCATTTGTGACCAATTGACAATCCTCATTTGAAAAATTAAGTTTCAGTAACTCCCAAGGGTTGATGTCCATCTCTAATGATGAAATCAAAATTTTATTTTCTCTAAGATGAAATTCACTCTTTACCTATTGCCTCACTTTTATGTCAATAAGGCTGCTTTCTCTACAAGTGACAGACAAGAGATACCATTGCTTTGTTTTACCTGTTAATAAAACTATGAAAACAGATCCCAATCTCATCATTGAATATAAAACAACTTTCTGTTATGAAATTTTTGAAAATTAGCCAGATTCTTTAGAGTTGTGTTGTAGTTCCTGCATAATTCATATTGTTTCAGCTATTTATTCTCGAGGTAAAATGACGATTGACTATAAGTTAGGGGAATTAGGCAGAGCTCGTGTTACCTCACAGAGGTTAAAGCCAGAACAGACTGCTTTTATAGTCACATTCTCAACCTCTGCACATCTTTCACTTGGAAATTGGCTCCAGCCCCGTCACAGGCACTCGTCTTTAAATTAAAGTTACACAGGCCAAGATTTGACCCTTAATACACATTCACTGCTGCCCTCAGCAACCATTTATAACCTACAGCCCTAAAACTCTAAAAACAACTAAGCTTAAGCAGTAATATCCTCATATCTGCAGGCAGTCATATCTTCTTTCTCTATCCATAGTTTTAAATTTTATGCGGGGGGGGGACGATGTATCAAAATAAGGGACACACACACACACACACACACACATATACACACACTAGTCTGCACAGAAACACAGACATTTAGAAACTGCATCAGAAATATTCTTAAAAACATTTTGGTCCAATTTCCCAGCTGTTTGACGCTTAATAGCATAACAGTTATGTGCTTAAACAGGTCTAGTGATAAGAAAACCCATTTCATCTAAGGATACTATTGCCATTTTTTAAAATATACACTTTAATTATTAGCTTTAAAATTTTTAATTAACATTATTATGTTGGCCAGGAAAAAAAAATCTCTCTTTAGATGATACTCATTGCTCCTAGTTTTCTCTTCTGAGGCAAAATATTGGAGACTGTTCCCATGTACTGCCTGTGTCTTCTCTAGGTCATCACCCCTAATTCTTCTGACCATAGGGCATCCTCCTATTCTATCCTTTGTAATAGACAGTCTCATTTAAAAGTGTTCAAGTTCCACGGCCCTTCAGAAAGTTTTATAGCCACTTTTACACATTGCAGGCAAGAATGAGAAATAGGCATAAAATTCCTGGAGGACAGTTTGGCAATACGTAACAAAAGATATTAAAATGTGTTTACTCTTTGACCCAGCAATTCCTCTTATAGTGACTTAGCATAAAGAAATACTGAGATGTGCAAGGTTCATACACAATGACATGCAACACAACATTAATAATAATTTTTTAAAAATTAAAATGGGAAAATTTAATTATCCAAAAGTAATGAGTGAATTAAATAATCGAGGACTTCTGGCACCAAGTGGTAGACTGAGAATATATGTTCATATCTTCTTTCTTCACAATCGTTTATTAAAATACAGTGGTATAAATCCATAACAGTAAAGAAAATTAAGCGAGAGAGAGTTTAATAAATTTGTAGGTGAATTTGAGACACAGTAGAAGATACTAAGAGATTTATTTCAGGGAATTGTTTTACACAACTGTCCTGCTTCCCTGGACAAGTCTGAAATCCACAGGCCAGCCTGTCAGGAAGGGCGGACTGGAGCTCAGGCAAGGGTTGAGTAGCTGTGAACAGGTAGAATATCTTTCTCAAGGAAGCCTCAATTCTGCCCTAAAGCCTTTCAACTAATTGAATCGGGCCCACCCAGATTATCTGGGATAATTTCCTTTATTTAAAATCGACTGATTGGGGAATTTTCATCTTATCTACAAATACCTTCACAGAGACTGCTAGATTAGTATTTGATTGAATAACTGGGAACTGTAGCTTAGCCAAATTGACACATAAAACTGACTGTCACACTAGAAGATAGAAAATGGTTGGAAGAATGTACTCTGTTAAGTCAAGAGAAGTGAAAGCATCATGTTATGTAGTACACTGATGGGATGAGAGCAGGAGCTGATCAGCCTGGCAGAGAGCCCCAGCTTGGCCTTTAGGCAAGACTGGGGAGGGAGTCAGAAAATGGATATTTACTGAAGGTCTACTGATCTCATCTTTCTTTGTTCCTCGTGCTCTTATACAATAGCATAACCACTAACCTTCACACCTGAGCAAAAAATATGGAGAGATTTTTCTCTAAAGAAGCAGAACTAACATTAGGGAGGAATTAGGATAGCCAACACACAAATTGGCAGATGACAGTCCTGCCTCATTTGGCATTTAGAAGAGGTTCCACCCTGACAGTGAGTTCAAGATCTACTCACATTAAACCAAAATATAAGGAACAAATTCAGTCCACATTCACAGACACACCACTCAGGCAGCTCCTCTATTTCCTTGTCTTTTTATCGGTCGGCCAGAATCTTCAGACACTTGAGGAAGAATAAAGCATTTTTTTTTTTTAAAAAAAGAACACAGTGGAAAAACTGCCCCAGACAGAAGAAAACAAAATTCAAGAAACAGAAGATAACGTATAATAACTATTATATTCAGGGAGATTTGAGAAAATAATACATTAAAATAAGAGTAAGATGCCATGAATGAAAAAGAGACACAAAAAAAGGACCATGGAAATTAATGTGTGTGTGAAAAAATATATATATTGCAAAAATATATAGAAGTCTAATGGTAGAAAAATATGAGAAAATATTAGGAACATAAGATCGATCTGTATACTATAATGTATGATAAAAGTTCCACCAAAAGAGAAGAGAAAATATAGTAGAAGAAACTAGAAAAGAGATAATGCAAGAAAAATTTTAGAGCTAAAAGAAGACAAAATCTTTCCAATTAAGTTTCCACTGAGTGTTGAATAAGAAAATTAAATAACATCCACAGACATATCAATGTGAACTTTTACAACATCAAAAATAAAGAAAATATCCTAAAAGTTTTCATGTAGAGAGCAAATTTAAACAAATATGGTTACCTCCAAAGTAGGTCCCGTCAGCAATAATGTATGCTTGAACACAATGCCTGTAAGCTAAAACTATGAGGAAAAATGATTTTGATCACAGAATTCCAATAGTTAATAGTTATGTTGGGATGATGAAATGACAGGTTATTTTCATTTGTTTTTGGAATATTTTTTACATTATACTTTGATATTCTCCAGAGACTGGTATAATATGTTCTTATGCTTTTTAAATGTGATGCACAGAAGTAAACACAAAATACCCTATGTTGGCTAATCAGTGCTAAACAGTGCAGATTTATTATGTAACTCCTTTTAAATATTTTATTTCTACTGAACAGTGGACTAAGATTACATTAGCCTTTTGGTGACAGCAGTTTTTTTGCTGAATTCTATTGAACTTATTGTCAGTCTAGGTCCTTAAAATATTTTTCATTTATATGTTCCTAAGACATGTCACCCTTACTCAGGACCTCAGCATTTGTTTTGTTTGTTTGTAGTTATATCCAAAGCTTTACATGATTCCTTTTCAGTGCTTTATATTGGAAAAGGCCAACGTGTACTGGCCTTTATTTGTCAATATTTTTGTGAATGTTGATTTTTATCTCAATATATAAAACATAAAGTAATAAATCCTTTAGTCCTAAAGCCTTTAGAAACAACTTGAGTTCCTTGCTTCTCATCTTACTGTGTCTGGGTCTGTGTAGGAGAGGAGGAAATTATCCACTGTGAGGAAGAAGAGTCCTTAATCCCCCGGCCGCACAGAGACTGATGGTTGCACTGGAAAAAGTTATTTGCAAAATCGTTTCCTTTTGGCCTAAACTAGATGTCACATTTTCCCTAGAGGGAATGATTCACTCTTATTTTCTTGGGTTTAATCCCTTAGGCTAGATAATGACTTAATGAGTGTGAGCTCCTTACTTTTGTAAGGCAAGGGCATTGGGACATCCAGACCTCATTTAGCTCACCAGAAGGAACAGTGGAGCTAGTGGAAATTCACCTTCTGGAATGACATGGTCACAATTTAAGGGTGAATGGTTTATTCACAGAGTTGTTTTAATCATCATAATAAGCAGAACAATTTTATTTTAGCTGATTTGGAGAGAAGAAACATGTTGGATAATAATAATCAGCTATTTTCAATAGTTGGGTTGATCTATCAATCAAAATTACCACCTAACAAAAGAAGTACTATACTTACCAAAGTCACAACATTTCTATCATGACAACTGGCATGGTGTATTATTAAAACCAGCCTTTCACTTTGTTTTCATTTTACCTAAGAAACTATGTGCAATTTGAGACAGGTGAAATGTTAATTACTGGCTGAAGATGTAGAGAATGACTAATCGAATAATGTGGTAGCTCATTGAGATTCTACATTATGTATAGACAAATCCTAATTATGGTATTTAAGAATAAAATTAGAAGAGGCTGGATTTTAAATAACTATTGGAAGTGTTTAAAAATATATATTTAACTTGCCTTAGATTTCATTTTTTTCTGAGCATAAAAATTAAATCTGACGCTATAGAACTCACAGAACTGGGAAGGAAAGTCAGTCCAAATTTAGTACTTGGAGCACTTTATAGGATACTGTGCTCTGGGTGGAAATAAAAATAAGTCCTCAAGACCAAATTATTTATAATTTAATGAGAAAGACAAGAAAAGCAAGAATTAACCATTAGCAAAGGGAGGTGAAGAAAGCAATGTATGGAATAAACAATGTATATAAAGGTAGAGGGTGGATCAACATGATCATTGGATTTCGTTGGAAGATAAATAGAGATAGGATGTGAAGAATAAATATGGCTGTGTGATATCTATGGAATTAAATATCTAGGTGAAGTCTGTTAGAGGCAATATCGGTTGTTTGTTTAATTGAGTTGTGGGGAAGAATCATAAATGTAGATGAGACCATTAAAGAACATGTAGTCCATTCCCCTTATGTCAAAAGCTATCTCCAGTCATCCCAGCAAGATAATGCAAAAGGAAGCAGATTTATCTGTTAGGATTTTCCTGGCTTTATTCATACTCTGGGGCCTTTCACATAAACCATTTTGGTGATTCCATGTTCAGAGTATCTCTTTGGGGACAATATTTGCAGGTAGTTTAGTTAGCACTTTTTGAAGGAAATACTGTCCATGAGTATGCAGATGCTAACATTAATTAACATTAACATTGGTTAACGTGAGTAATGCTAACCACTAGGATATATTTCCACCTTATTTTTAGAATCTAATGTTGAAACTACCAAGGTAAATGAGGAAAGCTCACTCCTTCCTTGCTATTACCAGCTTGGGCATCAGCACAGCTCTGTCAAACCTGTTGTTCATTTTTCTATTAAAAATTTACCAAATAAATCGGTTGCTTGTAAATACAGAGAAAAGAAATTTGGGGGGTTCAATCTTTTGAATTTTAGAACATGTCCAAGAGAAATAAAGTGAAGATCATTGGATTTGAATCTCTTTAAGGGGCTTTTTAAATATCTCTATCCCTACCATGAATATTCAGGTTCACAAGACATACCAGCTGGACGTGGAGCAAAGGGAGTAAGAGATAAAGGGGATAAATGACCTGGACAAGTCAATTAGAATCTGTGAGCCTCAGTTTCCACAGCAGGAATGTTACACTGCAAAGTATTTTAAAACTATAAAAGTTAATAAAGCATAAAGTACTATTATTATCTTCTGCTCTGTGACTTTGAGCTAGCCATTCAACTAGTCTAAAACTTCTTTCTTTGTCAAATAAAATGACTCAACTATAGGATTTTCAAAATCTAGTCTCTTCCAGTTTTAAAGTATATGTTCTGTGCAATGCTTACATTAATATCAAAATAAAATTCTAATACTGGGCATATGCTCTGTTACCAGGAAGAGTGTCTGCTTCCATATAGCAAACCATGTGTATCTATGAGATAGCTTCCACTAAAGACTAACTTTTGTAAATGATCTATTGACATTGACATTGCCCATCATTGATGCTTTTACTCAGCTTGCTTAAGAACTGTATTTAACAAATGGCACTGAGAACTTTTAGTGTTAACCCGTGAAGCAGCTCTGCTCATCTGCATTTGTTAAGGTTGTGAGAAGAGTAACTAACCTGTAATTTTCTGGTGCATCCTAATTAAAAATGGAGAAAGAAAATAATGTTATGCTCTCATCAGAGGCACTTAGCCTGATTGAGCGCTTGCTTTATGTTCAGCATAAAATTGCTGCAAATATTTTCACATGTCTAAAGTGGGAATAACAAAGAAAATGCAGCAAATTCACAGGCACCAGTGTTACCACTCCTCACTGACAGTCGTTCTGTTATCATCTGTTTTTGGATTTGTTGGAATTACTTACTTCACGATTGGAGTACTTAAGGGAGGCTAGATTTCTTCTGTCGTAAAAGAACTTGGCTTAAATATGTTGGCATTCATTCTTGCTCTCAAAGTAGTTCTAAGTAGACACTTCTAATTAGCCCTAAACAGCTCAAGCAACTCCAAAACTTTTCCCAAAGCAAGTAGATAAATATCAGCACACAGTAAGCCCCTTCTTTGGTCATCCTTACACAGATCAGATGGGATTCAACACCTGACAGTCCTAAGTGTCTGTCCTTTGTCTCCAGAATAAATCTCAGCCTGGAAGGCTTTGATTCTTCATATGAGATATGGATCAAATCTGGATAGTTAATAGGACTCATTCCCAAATACCTTGCCAAAAGAAAACATCAGTAGTTATATCAGTCAAATTGATGTGATGCCTCAAGTGGGAAGATAATTATAGATTAATAAGTTATAATTTGATTAAGAACAAAAACTAAAATTAAGATTGTCAAGTCTGTGTAGAAGCAATGTGTCTAAAGTTCTGTACTAGAATTAAGATATTGCTCTTGAGTTGAGTACTCTGGAGCCTGGGCTGACAAGCAACTAAGAAACCAGGTTGAGGCCTCCTGAAGAGTCGCTCTCATAGAGCTTAGCAGAGAAAGAGCCAGGTAGAAGGGAGCAGGATGAGAACTATAAAAACTGGGACACTAGCCCAGATGGAGATTTGAGTCAAGGGACTAGAAGAGCAAGAAATTCCCCCAAGTTTCTAATTCTCTGAACCTGCAACTATGCTTTACAGGCAAGCAGAGGTCTCTATCAGGCATGGGAAGGGAGCTGTTAAGGGTCAAGTTGCCTGAGATCTCATGGGGTGCTCATTTGCCTCTTTTCAAAAACTGTTTAAGCAATAATTTTGTTTAAAAATAAAAACTCTATTTGGGCATTTAAAAAAATGCTTTTTAGAGCAATTTTAGGTCAATAGCAAAATTGAGCAGAAAGTAGAGATTTCCATATACTCTCTGCCCTTGCACGCATAGCCTCCCCCACTATCAACATCCCCCACCAGAGTGGTACATTCATTACTATTGATGAACCTACATCGACATGGCATTATCACTCAAAGTCCATAGCTTACATTAGGATTTATTGTTAGTGATGTACATTCTATAACTTTAGACGAACAGCATGTAGCCAACATTATTGTATCATAAAGAAATGTTTCACTGCCTTAAAAAACCTCTGTGCTCCACCAGTTCATCCTTCCTTTCCCCCTAATTTCTTAGGACTTTTAAAATTGCATATCAACCAACATAAGAATAACTTTAGAAGGGTAAACGTAGTCAAAGTAATAAGCAATTAAGTCTTTGTCAATGTGATTTTTACTCAAATTCTTCCAGATGATGTCTTTCATGGAAGACATGCTGTACATTTTTAGCATGATTTCCTTCCTGAGAGTATCTGAAATCAGAAGTTGCATAATGGTTCTGCAAAAAAGATAGTGGAACTCACTCGGCCATCCCAGCCTCTCAGTGTTCCTCCCTTGCACCGAGATGTTGATGACCCTTCCATGAGCCCACTGTGAAACTGAAAGCTGGGAGCCTTTCAGTTTAAGCCTCATTATCCTCTCCATGACTTACATCCTCAGGGAGCTACTTTGTTCCTTTTTTTTCCCCCTCCAAAGCAAGCCCTTGCCTGCAGTGCACGAGAAACCTTACAGACATGCAGAAAAGCAGCTTGCTCGGGCTCTAGCAATTCACTTAGGCATCTGCCTATCCCGTCTCCTGGTGCTCTGCCCACCTGCATGGGTGATGGTGGTCTCGTCGAATCTCCTGCTATAGGTCTCATCATTAAACTCTTGCTTATTCCATCCAAAGAAAGGTGAGAGTGACAGACATTTCAAATTGGCCCTCGCCCTCTTTTCTGTTTTCAGTCCTAGATAAATATCTGACTAGTCCTCTATTTTTAGTACAGAAGTTGGCCAAGTCCAGGCTCATCTAGGAACCCTTTCTTTTGAACTAATTAATCTATTGGTTATTTTTCTCAAGGCATTTTCCACAATATATAATCTTGAATTGTCTCTCTTACTCTTAAAAAGAAGGAAACTCACTTCTCTGAGTATCTTTGTCCCCCAAAAACCAAAAAAAGGTGAGTATGCTTCTCTTTGCCCAGGATGATACCTACCACCAGAAATGAGCAGGCCGTTCCTGGAAGCTGAGATTGGGGTCATGTGTTACATTGGAAATGGGCTGAAGAGGAGGTAGAGCTGTTAGTGGCCTGGGTCTCTAAATAAAAAGACATGAAAAAAACCTCTGGATGTTACACTGGAAATGTAACAGTAGGGAGAAATCTTATATTGACCAAGAAAAGTACCATGTAGGCTAAGTGTAGGTGGAGTCACATGGGATGGTATTGAGGCTCCCAAGAGGCAGGCTTCGGTAACAACCAGAGCCAAGTAAATTTCTTCTCAGGACTCATTTAACTGCAGGGCTTTTGTTTTGCAGCAGGACAGTGCAAGGCCAGGGAAGGGGGGCTATGAGTTTGGGGCCAGGACTGAATGTCTTGGGATAAGGAAGGTAGGCTGACCACTGTCCCCAATAACCCATCTCCTGCCATCTGCTATGTAACACTCTGCCTCTCCTACACATAAATGTTTTAAAGAATGCTCATGTGGCTGAGTAGTTCTGGCTGCACCAGCAAATAACCGTCCTTCTCATTCCAACCCTTGCCATTTATGAGCAGAGGGAAGATGTTGAAAGCTTTCCATAAGAGCGGTTTTAAAATTTGGCTCTGCATTAGAATCACCTCTTTAGCTTTAACAAAAATTCCTAAGCTCAACTTCAGATCTACTCTATCAGTATTTCTAGAAGTAGGGCTCATGGACCTGCATTTTCAAGCCTCCCAGCACGTGGTGATGCATCTATCCAGGCCTGAGCCCAAGAACTGACACTGGAGAACTGAGCCCATGTAGCTGCAGACTATAGCCAGGGTTCGTATTGGCCATGCCTCCTTTTGGCTTTTCATGTATGTGCAGTGGGAGCCAGACACACTGAATATTTTTTTTTTACACTCTGTGCTCAGCTCATAAAGAGATGCCCTGACAATCCCAGGGCTCATGTGCATGTAGGAAGAATGTGGAAGGATCCAGGATTTGTTTATTTCATTCTCCTCTCCTTTTCCCCTTAGAGAGCCAAGCTAAGCATGAAGTGAAAAACAAAGGAAAAGTATTCAGTGTCAGTCCTCTGAATGAAAAGAAGTTCATAGCGAACCATCCATTAATAATCTTAGTGAAGAGCTGGAGTTAGCGAGGTCGGCTGATGACATAATCAGCGTCAGTGCTAAGAGTTGCAAAGGAATATGGGCATATTAGATGGGCTTTCAAGTTAGGAAAGCTAAAAAAATAACTCCTGGATTTGTGAACCTTTCAGGCATCCTGCAGAAAATACTAAGTGCTGATGTCATGAGTTAAGAAAACAGTGTCCAGAAGTCATTTCAGGAACTCTTGATTGTATGTTTGATACTTCACAGTATGTTGGTGGAAAATGAATAAACATTGCATTTAGAAGCCACTTTACCTTTTTTTTTTTCATAATTATCTGAGCACAGCTAATGACTTTGGATTAGGTTTCTGAAAAACATGATACCATATGAAAGTTTGGACTTTGTATTCTTAGCATATAATGTGGAATTTTCAGTAACAGTATTCTGACTTTCCAAGACATGGACAGTTCAATTAGAGAAGACACCAATCTCTTTTACCTCTGTCAGGCTAATTGTCTCACTGAGGATCAGAAAAATGCTGATGCACAATATCAACAATATTCAATTTTCTTAACACATCTTTTACTTATTTTCTCATTGTGAATACTACTGTGCTTTCTCCCTTCTTCATTTGGCCCATGCCCTCTCCATACACATAGGTCAAGCTTTTATTTAACCAAGTATCCCTGATACACAGCCTACAGTTTGATTCTTTTCAGAGAGATGTGGGTCCCCAGGAGAAGAGTAGACCAGTGGAGGAACTCCAGGATGCTGGTCAGACCACACCACCTGAGCTGGAGGAATGCAACTGTTCTCTTCAACTTATCTGTGGAGCACAGTGAATTATGGGAAAAATGCAAAATGACAAGCCTATCAAAGTGGGACAAGGAAATAGAAAGGTGATGTTACAAAAGAGATGCTATTCAGCTGTCGATGGGATGGAAGAAATGATAGGAGAAAAAAAATATATCTCCCTCCCTCTCTCTCTCCTCAGTCTCTTTCTTCCTCCTTTACTTTTTCTTTTTCTCACACTCATGCACACACACCATACATGACTACAGTTTTTTTCAATGTAGAAATTGTCTTATTCATCCTTGTATCCCTGGAGTCTCTCTCAGTGGTAGGTGCTATAAACTAAATGCTTGTGTCCCCCGCAAATCCATGTGTTGAAGCCCTAATGTCCAGTGTGATGGTATATGGATGTGGGGCCTTTGAGAAGTAATTAGGTCAGGAGGGTGGAATTAGTGCCCTTATAGGAAGTGATAAAAAGAGATGAATTCATGTAACAATCCATAGGAAATTGGCTGTCTGTATAATAGGAAGAGGGTCTTCATCAAACCTGACTATGCTGACACCCTGGTCTCAGACTTCCAGCCTCCAGACTTATAAGAAATAAATGTTTGTTATTTATGTCACCTAGCCTATGGTACTTTGTTATAGAATCCTGAGCTAAGACAGTAAGCAATCAATAAATGTCAATTAGATTACTCAAGGTATAGCATTTTAAGATACTCTTTAATTTTAAAATCTACGTGAAGTGGTCAACTGAAATAGAAAGCTCTGTCTTCCTCATAATGTGTACTGTTTTGTAACTTGGAAAAGATGTAAAGAAAATAATTTATAATTTAAAGGGCTATAAATGGCAAAGCTGTAACTGAACCAGAGTCTACAGTCCTCGTCCTTCACTGCAACTCTATGTTGTTTTTCAAAAGCTTGGCGAGGTAAGGTAGGTATGATAGCTAAAATAATTCTAGTACATAGTAAATAATCACTTGGTGGTATTAATGTCTATTGCAATGACTATTATTTCAATTTTCCTGCTATATTAACTTAGCCTACTAAATTTAAGATTTGGAAAAATGTCTTAAAAAAACAAAGAAAATAAGACAAAGTATTAAGCAGTGTCATCTAACTATAAAGGTAGATATTAAAGCATAGTGCAAGTCCCAGCCTGAACTAGTCACATCACTCTGGGGCCTGACTCAGCAGAGTTGGGCTTGCTGGCTCTGGGTCACCCCTGAAAGCCACACTCACTAGTAAGGCTTTCTGAGCACAGCCCACCCAGATCTGAGCTGACTGCTTTAGTTCTCAAAAACTAAAGTGATAAAATTAGGCTATATAAAGCCTTAGCCTTTTTTGGGTGAATGCAAATAATAATGGCGAGTCTAATAATGGAGTGCAAGTAAATACACAGATGAGGCAGATAACTCATCATTCATACGCTATTCAAGCGATGTTTTTTAACACCTCCTAAGAACTCCCAGCTTCCTCTTGCCTTGAAGAGAAGGCGGCTGACTTCATCTCCTTGGAGGCACAGCCTCCCAGGCAACCACCTCTCACAAATCCAAGCTGAAGGACCCCTGAGGAGGCACACAGGAAGTTCTCTGTGTACAGAGCAATGTTTCTGTACATATGTGGTGATAAGGGCCCTGTGGAGAATTCTGGATGGAAGCTAAGTAAATCTACCTCTGCCCTGGGAAGCCAAGGCTACGTAACCAGTCCCTGTTCTTGAAGATGAAACAGGAGTAAACTTAGCAAGTTGGACCTAGGATGAACCATGCTGGTATCAAAATAGCATATTGAACTAAGACTTCTCAGTGATTCCACACCTTGACTGATCTTTTGCTAGTCTCACCAACAAAAATTTACCCTTTGTCCTAAGTCTGCCCTATATCTAAACCTGCCCAGTCCAGAGGGAGGCGAACTACCTGTGTTACATACTTTCTTTCTTAGATGGTTTTCAAACCTTTACCTGCACTGGCCAGTGACCTCTGCCTGACCTGTCTCCACCACCCCCCCATTGACCACACTTTAGTCTACATCCCCTAAAAGCTCAGCTGGAAGGACCCACTCTCCCAACTTCTCAGAGCTTGGCCAGCCAGAACACCAGCAGTCAGATACTTATGTGGTAAAAATAAAGTAACCGGGCACTCTAATGATGCATAATAAATAAATTCCTAAATATATATATAATTTATTAATAAAGTAATATGTGGTAATAGTAAGAAGAAAGAAACATTTTAACATTGAGATGAATCAACTTTTTTGTGGGAGAGCTATACATTTATTAAGTAAATATCTGTATGAAAATAGAATATGAGAATTTATGATAATATGGCCTATATATTTTCCTATCTTTTTTCTCACTGGCTTTTGTTCGTTCATGTCCTTCTGTGAACCTCGAAGTTTCTACTTTGCATACATTCATTTTTTATCCTAACTTTAGGAATGTCTCCTTATTAAGCTATCATCCAAAGCATCAATTAAGCACCTGCACATCCATTGGACTTTTCAGGGGCTGTCTTCCCACATATTTTCTATTTATGTTTCATTGAGTGTCTCTTTCCAGATTTTCCTTGTTTTTCCTAGTATATTATGTGTCACACTCTCTCTGTGCATTATTCTTTATAACTCTATGTTTATTTCCATATTTATTTATATCTTTACCTTGTGATTTTATAATCCAGATTGTGATCAACCTGAATTGTTTTATAAACTCTGGAATGGTCTGTATAAAGAATAATATTGAATATAATTGCAATGGATTGAATAGGTCAATTAGTATTCTATCTGTGAAGTTAGGATTTCTTATTATGATACTCTGCCCCAGTAGAATATGAAATATATGAATTGTGTAGAACTCCAGTTTTCTAGGCTAGCAGATGCTTTACTAATATGGCATATTTGTCCGAAGAGTGGTCTGATTTCATTTCTTATCTATTACATGAACCAGTCCTGACTTTTTTTCTTCACTTTATTCAGTGACCCATAGATTGGGGATTGTGTAAGGGCTGCCTAGATCCACAAAAAAAATGGCTAAATTGAAGTGATTCGAACAGAGGTGCAAGGTAGAGAGAATTAAACACAGTTTTAGGGCATAAACACTAACGAATACTAAAAGATACAAATTCATCTTTCTTGACACCAGATCTCTGTAGATACTTCTTGATGTGACAGTCTTGTAAGAAATTGGGATGTCAATAGAGCAAGGAACAGTTGGATTGGGCAGCACTGGGTGATTTGGAGCTATGAAATTTTGAGTTTCATAGTGAAAGACTCTGTTAGATTGGAATTTTATATGTTGAACTCAAAGAGCTATCAGGCTCATCCAATCAAGAACATACTGTTCTTATGATTCCAGGGCGATTGCTGAGGGGTGGTGTTGTGTGGCTGGAGAGTGTGAGAAAGAACTCCCATCAGGACTGTACCTTAATGTTGTGGGAATGTCAAATAGCCATTTTTCCAGAGCTTACCATCCAAATCTATCAAGGTGACTCCATTTCATATGTTAATAGGCAATTGTTGGATAGCTTCCAAATGTCCCCTAAAGTTTAGCCAATAAAGGCTTTTCAAGACTCTGAGGTAAATTCTAGGTCTATGACAATCTCCCTTCCCACACACCCAGTGAATTTAAAAGGTTCAATAGGTACGACTTGATTCTGTCATTCTAACAATACAATGGAAATGTGATTCTAAAGGGACCAAAGAACAGAAATAGAAATCAAGGCCTGTACAAACTAAATCAAATGAGATTTTTAAAAACAGTAAAGCCTCAAAGCTTTTTTTTTTTTTTTAGGAGAAATTGTCTTCGAAATGACTTGTACCGAATCACATAAAATGAAAATCCATTTGAAGATATAAAAAGGATGTACCAGCTTTTCTTGTTTGGTGCCACAACTTTACTGTTGTGAAATGTCATCTTTTTATGTGCTAAATTTTCTTAGTCTGTTTTCAATGGGATGTTAATGGGATATTTTCAAAATTCCACATCTGTCCCAAGCTACAAAGAAGCATTTATAACTATCAGCTTGAGGCCTTCTTGTTATAGGATTCTTAAATATAGACTCTAAACATTCTACATCTTTCAAAACCATTGATCGCCATTGATCAAATAGACTAAACTGCTTTTGAGTCTCTTTGGATCCCTTGCATAAATACATATTGAGGTGCTGTTTTAAATGTCCATTAGATCTTAACATTTCTCTTTGGAACCATTACCATTTATCATATGACTGTAAATATAGATTCAGGGATGTTTAAAACACACATTATTTACCTGGCAAGCCTTAATGATTCCAAAAGATGCATTAGAGCCCATTTATAACTTCTCTCCAGGAATAGATCTCGAACATCTCCCATATATGACTTTTATTTTATACCAAAGGAGGAGATTATTCTACTGAGTAATTTATCCAGTGTTTTAAATAAAATATATTTTCAAAGCTTGTGCATTTAACAATTTTGTGGCTATTTGTAAAAGTAAGTTTCTTTTGACTAGTTTTGCTGAAAGAACTTTTAAAGCAAAGAAAGTGGAAAATACTTTATCTTTAGAGTAAAAAAATGGCTAGATTTCTATTTTTATTAAAATTTATCATTTGAAATTAACATGCATATATAGTTCAAATAAATATTTCAGAAGACCTGATGATGAAACATAATGATTACTGGAACCAATCAGAGTACCCTCTTCACATGTGTGGTAACTTGGTTTGACAGAGTTAGCATATAAACCAGTGGGGAAAGAATGGACTATTCAGTAAGCAATGTCAGGATAATCAGTTATCCCCAAGGACAAAAATAGACCCTTACCTTACACTGGGCCCCAGATAGATTCTATGCGGATTAAAGAGTTAAATGTGAAAATGTAAACTTTAAAACTTTTAGTAGAAAATATCAGAGAATATTTTATGACCTCTGGGTAGAAAGAGATTTTTTAAGGTACAAAACTCCACCAACTTTAAAGGCAGGCAAGGATAGATAAATTAGGCTATATTAAAAATATATAGCATCTACATAAAATATATCATATACCAAGTTGAAAGACAATCTAGGAAAAGATATTTGTGATGTGTATCATATTAAAGGATTAGTATCCTGAGTATATATATAACTTCCACCTATTACCAAGAAAAAAACCAACAATAGAATTGAGAAATGAGTAAAGGGTAGGAGAAGAATAATCACAAAGGAGGACACCCAAATGTCTGACAAACATATGAAAAGATGCTCTACATTACTGATGACCAGGCCAAGGCAAAATAAAGCAAAAACAATGCCATTTTACCTCATCAAGTATGCAAAATTAAAATGTTTGAGAATGCCAAGAATTGGAAAGATTGTGAAGCAACAGGAACACTGGTGTGTTGCTGGTAAGAATTTTAATTCTCTTTACTACTTTAGATGTATTAATTTGGCAAGATGTAATAATGTTGAAGACATGCATTACCCACTTCCAGCAACTCACTGCTAGCTACATAGCCTAGAATAAACTGCACATGTGTATCAATACACAAGTGTCAATACAAAAAGATATTCATGATTGTTTGTAATAGTGAAGGTTTGGAAACAGTTTGCCCATTAATAGGATTAATAAATAAATTATAGTGTAGTCATAAAATGCTAATAGCATTTTGCTAAGTATACTAAATAGCAAAACAAACATTCTGAATGGAGTAGAGTTATGTATATCAACATGGATATCTCAAAGAAATGATGTAGGAAAAATTGGCAAACTGGTAATTTAAAGTTTGGAAACATACAACATAATGTCATCTATCCATGTATTTATATATGTGAGGAGAAAAGTAAAACATTCAAGGGAATGAAACACCACTTCAAGCTAGTCTTTGACTCTGAGGAGGGAGCATAGATGATGGATGAGGGAGGTACATTGGTTTTTTTAATTGTTTTAAATTTAAAAACATCTGGAGCAAATGTGGAAAAAAACTTAATTGGTAAAGCTGGGTATACTTGGATGTTTATTGTTATTATTTATTTTTTAATTCTTGAAATATTTCTATCTTAAAATAAGAAATACACATAATCGTTTCCTTCCTGACTCCTTTCCATTCCTTGCATCATTTTCCAGAGGCAACCATTATCAGCCACCATTAGCGCTGCTTCTGGCATTTACCGCACTCTCTCTAGTTAAGTTGAAAATTCTAATTGAAATTTTATCTATTTACCATGATGAAAGTTAATGATGGTACTCACCATTCCTCCACAATTTTGAAACATAGTTATATTAAGATGTTTTCTTCTTTTATTGGTTTGCACTGAATTTTAAGAAACATGTTATACTTAAATCTTAACTTCTTCCATCAATTATAAATAGAATCTCTTGCTCCTCTGCTTTCTAAGGTGGGATCCTCTTACCACTTTCCTTCTCTTCCACCTCTGAGACATGTTCTTTTGTGCTTTTACATTATTCAGATTGATAACATCTACATTCTGTTTCATAATCATAATTAATTCTTCTGTGCTTTGTCTCTGAGCTAATTCTAAAAGATCAAAATCAGTAAGGAATATTAATATTTTTGTGATTATTTAGTATAGCTTAAAACAGATTCAAGCAATGAATCATGATTTTATTTATTTTTTCATATTGCTCTTTGCTTATCCTGGAAATTTTAATTGCCTGTGTTTCTTGAATTAGCTGCCATTGTTATTTCCTTAAATTGGTCAAATGTCTCACAATATCAAGCATTCCACCTGAGGGGCTGATATGATTAGGAGAGATTTTTTTAAGTGTAAATGAATCAGGACAGATAATAAAATTTGTCATAGAAGTCTAGAGTTTAGGAGAGAGAAACTACTTGAAAGCCTAACCTACCATTGTTAAATGACATGTTAAAATGATTTTTTGAATCTTGACTTCATCTTAATCTGGGATTGAAATCTTTTTGGAAGAAATAACAACCATCTGTGCAACATAAATTCTATCTCTAGCAATAACCAAGAGGATATACTTGATCTAGACTTACCACCAAATAGTCTTTCTGTGACATGTCACTGGATAATTTCAACTCTCTAATATTTGAATTAATGCAAAATTATGGCAATGGTATCAGTCTGTCTATTTACCTCTCCGTGTTAGTTTTATGTTACTGTATTACAAAGTACCATAAGTTTAGTTCAGGACTCTATAAGCCAGAAGTCTGGATGGACTTAGGTGGGTTCTCTCCTTGAGGTTTCAAAAACTGAAGTCAGGGCGATAGCTGGGCTGAGTTGTTGTTTAGAGGCTATGAGAAAGCATGTTTCCAGGCTCACTCAGATGGCTAGCAGAATTCTGCTCCTCACAGTTCTAGGAATGAGGCCTCATGGTTTTAGGAATAAGGCCCTTTTGTCAGCTAGAGGTTGCTCTCTGTTCTTTGTGCCCACCTGCATTTCTGTTCATGTGACCCACTCCATCTTCAAACTTCAAATTTATAACTTTTACTGTCAGCTGAAGAAGGCTCTCTGCTTTTGAAGAGCTTCTGTGATTAGATCAAGCCCACCTGGGGCTTTAATTACATCTGCAAAATCCCTTATAGATGCACCTCGATTAATGCTTGATTGAATAACTCGGGCATTCTTGGAGGTGGGGGTACCTTTAGAATTCTCTCCACAACTCTGTTACCTTCCTTGCTTCTTTCCTTCTTTTCCATCTGTCTACATAACTTCCTACCTACTTACCTACCTACCTACTTATCTACCTAATTTCTCTAGCACCTATCTGTCTAGCATCTATCTAGCCATCCATCTATCTAAATATAAGCCTGTGTCTATGCTATTTTATTTCTGTTCTTATTCCAGAAAAGACACAAAGTGGTTCAGACTTTTCAAAGAGAGCATATGGTAAAAGTAAAGTGAAGAGGAAAAGAAAAACACGGGTAAAGATGCTCTTGATCCCTCTGTTAGTGTGGGTAAGTAGGCCAAGTAGTAAATGTTATCCACAAAGGCAATGAACTAACATTGTAATAGAAGAACTAGTGTCACTTTCCTCCATACAACTGAGTCTGACCTTTAGGTCCAGCAGCAAATCCAAAGTCTAAAGCTTGGAGTTATGGTGAGAAATTATAAGGAAGTTGGGCAGCATGAGACTATCTAGTCCTTTGTGTCTGAGATGTCAGTAAATATCCAGAAGTAATTTGTGAGTAGTATACATCACTCAGTTTTTTAATTCATAAATCTGAAAAACATATAATAAAGAAAGAGAGAGAAAGTAACAGTTTATTAGAGAAAGGACACTCTATTAGTGGACATTTGGTCCTGTCCAAAATGTCCACAGAGACATTTGGCCAAAAGGTCCTTGATATATGGTGCTGTCCAAAACGTTTATGAGCATATTTGGTCCATGCCAAATGTTCCTTGATATTTGATCATGTCAAAAACATCCATGCTTGAAAATGTTCCAGGGTTCAAATAGCCCATAAGGTTTATTTATAGTTATGGTTTACAGGACTGATACATAAAGATACTATCAGTTTTATTGGTTCAATAATTGTGTTGTGGTTGTATTGCCAATAATAACTTCTTGCCTCAGTAGCCTAGCTGGTAATGGTACATGATCAAGGACATTTTGGCATGGACCAAATGTCACCATGGATGATTTGGACAGGACCAAATACCAAGGACCTTTTGTATGGTCCAAGTTTCTCTGTGGACATTTTGGATAGGACTAAATGTCCTGCTAAGCAGACACCCATGTGGCAGACCATATGATTCTACTGTCTACTTTTCTGAATCAAATATTCAACAATGCATACCAGGGTCTAGGGGTTAGGTAGGCAAAAGGCAAGCTCATTGGCTCTTCTATAATTGATAGATTATGTCTCAGAGGGAGCAGGTTCTGGGAAGAATAAAGTATCATGTCCCAAGTAAGTGCGAAATACCATATTTCTCATGCTTTTTCCAGTTTTGTTGTTGTTGTTTGTTTTTTTAATCTCTCTAATATTTTTGAGAGTATACCACATTCTACACGCTTTCCTATAGGGAATGACACTTAATCCTCACATCAGCCCTGCAAGGTGTATATCCTCATTCCTGTTCTTCAGAAGGATAAAGAAGAAAGTGATGAGGAAATGTAAATGTAGCATGTATTACATGTATTACACAGCTGTCGGTTGATAAGGACTGAGGGGCCTTTCATATTTCTTTTTATTTATTCCTCACACTTCCACCAAGTAGGCCTTATTGTTTTCATTTCACAGGCAGGGAAATTAATACTCAGAAATGATACAGAGCTTGCTGATATCAAGCTGGATTGGTGAACTTGGACTTAACCCTGGTGTGTGTCGCCAAGAACTCCTCGATGGGAAGATGGCAGGAGGATCTCAGAGAAGTGCTTAAGGGAGGCAAATTTCATGTTTTAATATATCATTTAGCTATAAATTAAAAATGTAATAAAATACACTCAGAGGTGTGATATCCAAATTTTAACACATCGGAGATCAAAACATGTAACTCCTCTGCCCTGCAAAATAAAATGATAGTAACCCACTCCACGTAGGGTTCCCTGTCTCTGGTTCCACTCAGTTGTTCTTGGCACCTCCCTCTTCATAGCCATTCATACCCAACCAGTCTTCCCATCCTGAATCCCTGGGTCAGCATCCCTGCTACAAAAAATAGCACTCTGTAGCACTTACTACAATGATTATTAAATAATACTTTATGTAATTACTTTTGTTTATGTCTGTCTTCCCTGCCAGATTTAAATTTGAAGAGATGGCAAAGAAAGTTCTTCACTATATCTATAGCAGAGACTTATTGAATCTATAAATTAACACCAGGTTAAATCATTTATGTGGAGACTTATGACTAAAGCTTTTCTTCCACCTCTTTAATTGAAGAAAACCCTGAGATTATAAGACATGCTGTCATACTGTTCAGAAACTGTTACTTACTGTGACTCCTTTTTGGCATGCATCAATATTTTTTCTGTATTATGCAACCAACAATAACAAAAAAAAGGGCGGGGCAAAAATAAATTGGATGCTGAATTCTGTAACTACCAATTTTAAATTTAGGTGTTCATAAAAATCGCCATATAGTTTGATGATATACAAAATAAAGATTATAAACTTGAATTTATGACATATACCTAGCTTCATAAAATATTTCTTTGATCTATTTTATATTGGGAGATGTAATAAGAGATTTTATTTGAAACAGAACTGAATAACTACTGATATAACTTCCAAAAAATGATGCTAGGCACAAAAGAGGTCATAATTTAAAAATTTTAAATGAGAGAATGAATGAATGAATAAATGAATAAAAGAATGAATGCTATATTTGTTGTTACAGACTAAACGTGTCCCCTCCAAGATTCAAATGCTGAAATCCCAGTGTGCTAGTGTTAGGAATGTAGGACATGGGGAGGTACTTAGGATTAGACAGGTCGGGAGGGTGGAGCCCTTATACAAGTCCTGAGAGAGCTTGCTTCCTCTCTGCTCTCACCTTGTGAGGAGGATACGATGAGAAGCCAGCAGTTTGCAACCCAGAAGAGGTCCCTCACCAGGTGTGACTGTGCTGGTATCCTGATCTCAAACTTCCAGCTTCCAGATCTGTGAGAAATAAATTTATGTTGTTTATAAACCACCCAGTCTATGATACTTTGTTATAGCAACGTGAATGAACTGAGACATTTGGTAAATGCCCACATTAGTTCCTGTGGCTCCTTTTTCCACTTTATTCATCAGCCAACCATCTCTGTCCCTCCTTTTTTTAAATTTTTTTATTTTTATGCTCTTCTCTCTCAAAGGGACAACATCTTTCTTTAAATAATGAAGATTCTTTAGTAAAAAGCTTTAGTAAAGGTGCATCTTTATAAAGAAACTCGTTCCTTTAGAAATAGCCATGACACATACCATCCAAATTTTTCTACGAATTTTTTTCTTAAAATAGCAAATAAGAAGCTCCTACTTGAAGAAGCCAGAAAATGTGAGAGCGATATTTATTCTTGGTTTAAAGACAACAGAAAAAGCAACAGAGAGACTTTTATTTTATGGAGTTATGGTTTTTAATGTTTGTGTTTTGACTTTTAAAATTATTAGGATTTTCATAAATATTTGAACCCTGTGGAAATAATCTCATCAACATTCTATTTCTAGGTCTATAAAGCAATTACAAGCTTGAAAGTGCTATTTTATTGTAATAAAAAGAAGAGTATTGGTGATATGTGGTTTGTGGTTTATTAAAGCCAGCTTGCTAAGACTTTTAAATGAGTAACTGCCAGCATAATTACTGTTTTACATTATGTGATCTGTGCTCGGCTTTTTTGGTGAGTCAGTCTTTCTATAGGTTGATGGTGCTCTTGCTTGGAGGACTAAAGAAAATGTAATTCAATAATTTAGCATCTATAGCGTTACCTGTAACTGTGAATCTGCTTTCCACAAAGTGTTCTGGAGATTCTTTGAGTCAGACCCAGAAGTGTCTGACTGCCTTGAGACCCCAGTCTCCCTAATGCCCTCCCTGTTTCTTCCTTTTCTTTCTTCTATCTGCCAAAGACCTCACATCTTCCCAGACAGCCCTATCTCTCCCTTTTTTCAAGGAGGTGGGCTCTCACCCTCATTGACAAGGTATTAATGAATTGGAGGTGTGTGTCTTTGGGGCTTCAGATGCCAAAGCATGGATTCTGGCTCACCTGTTTTTTCCCGGTTCTCCTCCTTCCTGCCTTAGGTCACCTGGACACTGGAGATAGTGATAAGAGAAATCACTCCTCTAAATAATCTCCTTCTCCTCTTAATACCTATAATGCATATTGGTTCTAAGACCCAGTTGTCACTCAGGTAGTTGTACTACCTTCTACGGAATTTGTTTTTTCCTTGTACTTTTATCTCAGACAAGTAGATTACAAGCTCCTCAAGGCCATGGTTGTTTTCCTCCCTTTTGTAATACTCATAGCAACTTGCATATACTACATGGTAATTAAAAACAGAAAGAAGAGGCTAACCCTTCAGGGTGCTCCTGCTTGTCTGAAGCTGCCCTGGGAGCACCAGGGAAATCAGACCTGGAGAGGCAGGTGTACTTTCTATCCTTAGGTTTGGCAGTTGCTTTCTTTCACCCCTTAGAGTTTGTCGGCGTCAGGAAGAAAATAAACTGAGAGGAACCCTTTTAGTGATATGCTAATGGTCTTCTATGTTCTAATTTAGTTTTAGGTGAGCTAACGTAGCTGGTTAGCTGTGGTAATCATCACCGCTTAAACCACTGATACCCTCTTTTGTTGCTATTTTACTATCTATTGATTTTATCTTCATCTAAAATGGTAAAACAGTAACTCATACTATGAAAGGAAATTTCTTCTATTGATGAAAAGTAATACAGAAATGAAGATTTTCTTTCTTTTATAATCCTCCTATCTCAATAGGCCTCTGGCTCCTAAGATGATGACATAGATGTACTTTGTATTTTGGTTTGCTGTTCACTTAGGAAATAGTGTATTATGTCATTCATATCACATGTTTAAGGGTGTCACTAAAAGAACAATTTACATTAGCACATCTTCCTGTTCTCTCTTCATTGCATATCTTTATAAGAGTTTATTGAAAGACCATGCAATGATAACCACTGCAGGAACTGAAGAAAAATCATACAATTTATAGAATGACACATGCTGAGCAGATAGCGAAGATCTAGAAACTATGAATTAATAAGCAGACTCTGCAGTGAAATTTTAAATTCTTCAAAACCCTCTCATGCTGATTGTCTATATACTGAGGCTAATGATAATTCCTCTGGTTGAAGGACTAGGTGCTTATGTGCTTTTATGGTACATATCACCTAAAATAACAGACATATTATTTTAAAACAAGACACAGCATTTTTATATATTTATCTACTTAATGACTTCATATTTGCCTTTGCAGCATGATCTGTGTTCCAGTCAGGGGTCCTCAGGGATTAACCACACTTAAAGTGTTGTCTCTGAGGAACATTTTCCTACAACCAAATTGAACCAAGCTAATTAGAATATTAGCATAACTCACAATATTTATCTAATAATTATGTCTAAGAGATTTAGATTCAGTGTAAATTTATCAACACATTCTTTTTAAGGAAGAAAACACATCTCACGTATTGATTAACTGAGCTAAAAGCAAATGAGCCAGTATGGCCATGGACTAAGAATAATATACATCTAGGAATTTCTCAAGTTACCCTCATGTTCTGTCACAGGTATTACCTTACTTGATTTTTCAATAATAGAAAGGTTTTTATATAGTCTACATTACCTTATCTGAACTCTTAGGGCCACATATAGTTTTTAAATTAAAAATTTCAGACTTTTAAAGGTAATATTGTACATATACCATGTATGACACAGCGTCCAGTAGTCGTACAGTATTTCTTGTAGTCAAGCACAGTAATATTGCTGCAGTGAAACTTATAAATAGTTATAGAAAATAAGCTAGATAATAAATATGAAGAATATCACATCAGCTTAAATTAGGTTTTGCCAATAAATGATTTAGTGAGGAAAATTGATTTTTAGAGATTGGGGATTTGGCAAATATGTAAGAGATTGTGAAGCTACATAAAATATATGTTAAAACCCAGGTTTTTACTAAAAGCCAAAAATGTTTCATAGACATCACTCACCAATTTCTTATTTAAAAAACACACACAAAATTGTCATGTTTTTTAAATAAAATTTTAATCATTTTGCTCAGGCCTTCTTTTTGCATTCACATTTATTCTCTTCTAAAGAATCTTTCCCCAGGTCATAACTCTTAAACTTCCCATTTTTAACAGTGAAAACAATATGTGCTTTGGAGCCAGACATATCTAGATTTAATTCTACTGTGACATTTTGTAATTTACTTGAAATTTTGTTACCTCTTTTTATTCACTTGCAAATCAGGAATAATTATATATATCTTCTAAGGTTTATATGAGAGCTTATATATATGCAAATATATATATTAGTAATATATAGTAAATGTATATATGTATTTAGTAATCTATATTTATAAATTAGTATATATACTTATATATACATATTTACATATTAGTAATATAACTAGTAATATATAGTAAATATATTAATAGTAAATACATATCTATACATAAATGTATATTAGTAACACATAGTAAATATATGCACACATTTAGTGTATACATACATTTAGTAATATATATTGATAGTACATATATATTTAATTTTTTATATAAAAGCTCTCACATAAACCCTACAAGATAAATATTAGCATATACATAGTGCTTAGCCTAAAGGAATTTGTGGCAAAGACTGCTAATTGTTTACCTAATATCCCTGTTCACCTCATCTTGCTTAATGGCAGAACTTTACTTTTTTAGCTGGTGCACGGCTGCTATAAATGATTACTATGTCTCCCAACCTTCCTTAAAGCTGGGCATGGCCATGACACAAAATTGCAACCAGTGACATGAAAGCAGAAGTGCTGGTGGCACCTTCCAGGAAACCTGAGGAAACAGTGGGCGCGGTGGACCCTTTGTTCTTTCCTCTTTGTTTCTTCTCCTCCCCTGGAGTCCCCATAGTTGCTCTAGTAGACATCCCTGGACCATGATGGAGGGCTCCACCCCAGGGATGGTGGTGTAATGAACAGAAGATACCTGGGCAGCAACTTGCTACTTTGTGGAGCAGGCTTTCACGCACCGCACAGCCTACTTCTGGGTTTCACGGCACAGCCTACTTCTGGGTTTCCTTTATGCAAGAGGGAAGCCAAAGTTCATCTTGTGAAGCCCCTGTTATTTTTGGTTTTCTGACATGTATAGCTGAACCTAATTGATAAAGTTTTCAATAAATATTGGTTCTCTTGAGTTATCCTAACAGTTTACTTCTTATTGGCACCCATAACTCTCTGCAGTTCTCAATCTTCCAGTTTGCCTTCTGGTTAATTCCTGTGGTGCATTCCCAGCCAGCAGGGTGACTTCTCTGCATCCCTTGCCTGGCAATGCCTTCTTTCTCTCCACCCTTCAAAATGATCTTGGTTTAACCGGCAGTTTGTTATGTAAGTCTTTTTCCATGGTATTTCTGTTTCATCCTCCTTTCATTTCCTGCAGCCTCTTAAAGATCTTCTTAAGGGTCTCATCCAAAATTCCTTTAATTCTGATTTTATAATTCTAGAACTCTTTTGACGTTTCCTTGTGAAATACTTTATTAGGTCTTCTTTTTACCTCCTTGCTCCCAATTTCTTCATCACATCTTTCTTTCTTTAGTCTTATGTTTCTATTTTAGAAAAAAATTTCTCTTCATTCTTTTATTCTCCTTTTGGGATTAAATTGGCTTCTTCCAGAAGACAGTATAGCTTCAGAAGTGAAACTCATATATCCTTCACAGCCCTCTAGAGAGATTAAAGCCAATAAAAAGTGATGTGCACATTATGTTAACATTTATGTACACTTAAAACACACAAAACAGTAGTATAAATTGTGTGGGTACACAAACATAGAAAAAGTAAAAAAAGATGCGCTGAGTATATACTTATCAACTTTAATAGTGATTATACATGTGGAAACAGCGAGAAAAATAGGATTAGGTAGGGATCTTCAGGTACACACACACACACACACACACACACATATGTAATTTGTTTTTAAACAACTTTACTGAGATATAACTGACATATAATAAACTATATATATTTATAGTGTACTATTGTATGTAAATGCAATTAGTGAAACAATGAAACCATTACCACAATCACGATAGTGAACATTATCCATTATTCCCCCAAAGTCTCCTTGTACCGTTTTGTAATTCCTTTCATTGATTCCCCCCTCATCAAGGCAAACTAAATGCTCATCTGCTTTATTTCACTATAAATTAGTTTTCATTTTTTAGCCTGTTTAACAAATGAAATCATAAAATATATACTCTTTTTGGGTGTCTGGCTTTTTTCAGTGAGCATAATTATTCTGATATTCATCCATATTTTGTGTGAATCAATAGTTCATTCATTTTTACTGCTGAGTGGTAGTTCATTGTATAGATAAACCATAATTTGTTTGACTGTTCATCTATTGCTAGACAATTCGGTTGTTTCTGGTTTGGAGATGTCATGAATAAAGCTGCTAGAAAATTTTATGCAAGCCCTGAAGGAACATTTGTTTTTATTTCTCTTGAGTAAATACCTGAGAATGCCATGACTGGATCATATAGTAGGCATACGTTTAACTTTTCAGAAACTGCCAAACTGTCTCCTAAAGCAGCTGTACCACTTTATGTCCCAAACAATAGTGTATGAGAGTTCCACTTAAGCCACACTGGCTCCAGCTTTTGGTACTGAAGATGCATAGTAAGTAATAGATTCACAGTGGTGTCTGATCATGGTTTTAATTTGCATTTCTCTAATGAATAATGATGTTGAATACCTTTTCACGTGTTTATCTGCTATTCATACAGCTCCCTCTGTAAAGTGTCTCTTCAAATCTTTTACCAGTTTTTCATTGTTATCTTCTTATTGTTGAGTTTTATAAGTTCCTTATATATTTTGGATACAAATACTTTGTCAGATATGGGATTTGTTAACTTTCTTTTAGTATTTGGCTTGTCTTTTAATTCTCTTAGTGGTATCTTGAAGAGCAGACTCAAAATTTTTAGTCAAATTTATCATTTTTTCTTTTATAGATTGTGATTTTGGTGCCACATTTATAAAATCATCCCTCACCTGTGGCCACAAAGATTTTCTCCTGTGCTTTTTTGATTAGTTTTTGGGTTTAAGGTTTATATTTAGCAATATAATCCATTTTAAGTTAATTTCTATACGTGTAGAAGATGTGGATAACATTTATTTTTCTCTTTTTTGGCAGAGGAATATCCAATTGTCCTAGCATCATTTGTTGCTAGGACAATTTTTCTCCACTGACTTTCCTCTGTGTGTGTGTGTGTGTGTGTGTGTGTGTGTGTGTGTGTGTGTGTGTAATGGAAGAAAGAAAAAGAGATTTCTGTACTCTTTCTTTTGTTCCATTGCTATATTTTTTTATCTTTATGCCAGTACCTCAGTGCTCTAATTGTAGCTTTATAATAAGTTTTTAGTTCAGGCAGTGTTAGTTTTTCAACTTTTTTTTTTATATACAAACTTGTTTTGGCTACTCTAGGTCCATTATATTTCCATATGAATTTTAGAAGAGCTTTCAAATTACTAGAATAATACATCCTGGGATTTTTATTGGCATTGTTTTAAATATATAGATAAATTGTGGAGAATTAAATCTTAACAATATTTTTTTCTTCCTACCCATGAACATTGTATAACTCTCCATTCAGTTTCTCTTGTAGTATTTGGCAGTTTTCAGTGTACTGGTCTTAGACATCTTTGGTCAGATTTATGCTCAAATATTTCAAATTTTTCATATTCTTCTAAATGGTACTGCTATAAAATTTAAAATCCTCAGAGTTTGTTACTAATACATAAATAATGAATTTTTGGATATTATCTTTTATCATGTAACCTTGATGAACTCAATTGTTCTTGTAGCTTTTCTTGTAGATTCTATTGGATCCACAGTAAAATCCATTGGATTTTCTGCACAGACAATAATGTCACCTGGGAATAAAGACAACAGTACGACTTCATTCCTGTGTGCCAATCCATATTGCCCTCTCGTGTCATTCTCTTTGTGCCTAGAAGACTTCCTTTAACATTTTTTGGAGTTAGGGTTTGCTGCTGATAAATTATTTTACTTTTAGTATAATTGAAAGAATATTTTACTTTTATTTTTGAAAGATATTTTCATTGTAGCCGGTTTTGGGGTCTTGTTCTTTTTTTTGGTTTTTGGTTTTTGGTTTTTTTTAGTACTTTAAGGTTGTTGCTCCATTGTATTCTCATTTGCATTGTTTTCAAAGAGAATCTGTGGTTATTGTTTCCTTTCTGTATGTTTTATGTGTTTTTCCTCTGACTGCTTTTAAGATTTTATTTTTTATCACTTGTGTTGAGCAATCTGATTTTGATGTGCTTTTGTATAGTTTTATTTTTTATTAGTTTCTGTTTCTGTTTTTTGCTTGTTTGTTTGATATTCTTTGAGGTTCTTGGATCTGTATGTTGAAAGTTTCAGCCAATTATTTCTTCAAAAATATTCTGTTTCTCCTTTTACATCTCCTTCTTGATTCACTATATGTACATATACATTAGGCCTCTTGAAGTGTTCCATAGCTTATTCTTTTCATTTATTTATTCTATAAATAAATATATGCTTTCTCTCTTTATTTTATTTGGATAGTTTCTATTGTCATATATTCCAATTTACTAATCCTTCTTCTGAATCTTTAAACTGTGGTGATCCCGTCCAGTATGTTTTTTATCTGTAGTGAATCCCACCCAGTAAATTGTGCTTTCCATGTCTAAAAGTTTATTTTGGGTCATTTATATATTTTTAATATGTTCAATCCAATTATAGTAATTTTGGGGATCCTATCTGCTCATTTTAATATCTAGGTCAGTACTGGATCTGTTTTGATTGGCTTTTCTTCTTATGGATGGCATTTTCTCATTCGTATGTCTGGTAATTTTCTAATGGCTTCCAGGCATTGCCTTTTTTACTTTATTGGATGCTGGATATTTTTATATTCCTAGAAATATTCTAAAACTTTCTATTTGATGCAAGTAAGTTATTTGGAAACAGATTCCATAAGCCTTGCCACTAAATTATTTTAGCTGGGACCAGAAAATAGTACTTTATTCAATAGTACTATCTAATTTGATGGATGGGAAAGGCACAATCCCCAGCCTTGAGTGAGGAGCCAGGTAATGTCCCTTCTAATCTTTTAGGGTGGTTATTTCCTTGGTTTTGGTTAGTTTTCTTACATGTATTGTCCTCACCATAACTCCACTGATACTGATTGTAACTGTCTAATTGTCTCCTTCACTCATTGTAAACTTCTTAAAGGTAAGGACACTGCTCATCTAGCACACAGCTTAGCAAAATGTGCTAGCTCAGTAAATAATTGTAGAATAAATGAGTATAATAAAGTAGGAAGGACAAAATAAATAAACAAATGTTTTTAGTATTATGTAAGTTCAGAAGTAAGAGAGATTACTTCCAGTTGGTGCTCAGTAAATATTAGTGAAAGAATTACGGAAGCCCAACATTATACTCATTTACCTAATTTATATCAGACCCATATTTGAGACTCAGGATTCAGTTCTTCTAGTTTAGGGTACTTCTCATGGCATTATTCTGTGTTTCTAAAATATAGATAAAACAGAGATACCCAGGAATTGAGATTAAACATAACTCAGAATATGCCTTAAATATTTATGACAGTGTTCTTTCTTCTAATATTTAACACTGTCTACTCCTAGAATGCTTGAGTATTTTTCTAGATTTTTCACTATGCTAAATATGAATATAATAGTGAGTCCTTTTCAGTATTATAGGGTCAATGACCTCATCTTCATTTTTGTTACTATTCTTACAGTATGGCAAGCTCAAATGTTGAAAAGCTTTATCTGAGAACCCAGTAAGCATAGCATCTCCCCGCAATCATGATTTTAGTCAACTATTCCTGGTCCAGGACATGAAAAAAAAATCACATTCAAGAAAGAACCACAATTTTCCTTCTGTCTCTTCTTAAAAGAAGTGCTTTCTAAAAATGGATTTGGTGATCTTTGCGTTACAAAATCGTTATGGAGCACACAAGAGCTAATGTGTGTAAAAGGCCTGGCTTATGGGTATTGCTAAATAAAAGCTATTTCTGCTTACCAAAAAATAAAAATGTTTTAAATCAACTTCTAAACAAACTATAAAACAGAGTGTTAATGGTAATGGAAATTACCTCCTCATTTTGGTGTAGGTGGGAAAGAGAGAGAGCCAAAGAGCCAGACATTTGCTTAATATCAACTGTGAGTATTCATCTTTAGGTGAGTAATACATGCTTTAGCAAGCACTGTGAGTCATCTCTTGTGAGAATGCAAAGAGAGTAACTGAGGAGCAAAACTTAAAGCCTCCTTTTATTTTCTGATCCAAGGACAAACTTAGATAATACAATGAGTATATCTGAGAGAGAGAGAGAGACCAAAAAAAAAAAAATAAGATTTCTAGGTTCAGTGGTTAATGATAGTGCCCAGGGTGAGGTGGGTATGTGGGTGGAGGGCATCTCTCCTCTGAGGTGATAAGCAGAATTCCCACTCTGAGCTGGAATCCCAATCTCCAGAGGTGCTGTGAGCACAGAACTTTCACTGACTTAAAAAAAGTAGTGCAATTCTTACATTATCTCAGATGATATGGATGCAAAAAGAGACTCTGCCTTCAAAGAAGAAGAGAGAAGGCATGGGCCGTTCTGTACCCTGAACTATAAAAAACAGGAAGGTGGAGCAGAACCTGCATGGCATCAGATGCTTATTTTCACAAACTCTTTCAGTCTAGACTTCTGTTTCACTATTTGCTTGAGGCTTTAAAAAAATGGTTAATATGCTTTCCATACTCAAAACATCACAAAATATTTTTAGTCCATATGGTTAACATTTGGTTTCCCAACCTCTTTATTTTTTCCCTATATATAATTCCTTGGTCTCTTTGGATTTTATCATTTTACTGGTTTCTGTCACCTCTGATACATGCTCAATCCAATTAGCGTTATTTTATTTTCTGAGTCTTTATTCTTTATATAGAATATGGTGCTTTTTAATGTGGAATTTCATACAGTTAAGTCTTTGCTGTATGCCTGACCTTTATTTCTTGCTATAATTAGCCTTTGCACATATTATTATATCTGTTTTCACTAGTGTGCTTGACAATTCCCTATTTAGTATTATCTGGAAATTTCATTAATGCACATCTTCTTCCAGACTGTTAATAAAGTTGTAGCTCAAACTGCAGCTGACATTCATTTCCATGGCTCCCTTCTGGTTGTCTTCTTGCAGCTCAACACATTGCCCTTTATCATAGTTCTTTTTTTCTTTTGAGGATTTGCCAGTTATTTTCCAATCCTGCAGATATTGCTCATACTGTCACTTTAAATTAATTTTGTGATTAGTGTTTCAGAATCTAGTAGACTACCTTGCACATAATAAGCACTAGATAAACATTAATAGAACTAAATTAAGTCACCAGGCCAACCATTTCCTTTATTCAATGTTTGGCTCTCTTCAACCCTACCAAAAAACAAAGAAACAAATAAATCTTTTTTTATAACAGACTCGTTAAAACAGCTTTTAACTACTTTCTCTAGTCCTTTTAAATATTTATGGATGCTACATTTCTTTTCATAGTTTAGACACTATCTTAATCCAGATGCTAATATAGACAGTAAGCAAGAAAAGTATCTAAATATTTTACAGCAAGTATAATATTAATTTTAAAGATGTTCTTATAACCATACTGAATTCATAATAGGATTTGAGATATCTTTTAATTAATCCATATTTATAGTAAGACCAATGCCAATTATCATAGGACAGAAAAAAAGGAAAAAATGTAAAAAGTCCTTCTAAACTATATCGAGTGACAGAAGAGGGAAGAGAGTCTGTGTTTAGGAACCAGAATAAGGTTAAATTCTGACTTTATTACTCATTAGATAAATGGCCTCAAGCAAGTTATATAACTCCTTTCAGCCTCAGTTTCTTCATCAGTGATACGGGTATACTAGCGAATTGTATGAGGTTTTGTGACTGTCATACGGTAAGTAAGGGCCTAGAAGAACTTTTGGCATGTGATGGATCTGAACATTTTCTTGCCCCCTTTTGCTAATTGCTCCATTGCTCAAGCCAGAAATTTAGGAAAGACCTGTGATGGTCTTCCTCTTTCACCTCCATGTCCAAACAATAGCTAGCTAGTCCACTGCCACTTTTTTAAGAATTCCCTGATCTACCCACTGCCATCTTAATGCTTTGCACCTGGATCAATGCAATAGACTTTGTCTCCCCGTTTCAACTCAGCCCTCCTTCAGTTCATTGCCTACAGAACAGCCAGATTTTTGCTTTTTCAAAGTACAAATCAGATCCTGCCACTCCATTGCTTACACCTTGCAGAGACCTCTCACTGACTTGAAATAAAATCCAACTCCTTATTTATTTATGATCTGGCTGCTTGCCTTAGACCACAAGCCACAGGACAGAGACCAATCTACCATTGCAACATATACCTGGCAGTCTCTGGCACATTGCCTAACACACAGTAGGCACTCACAAGTATTTGCTGGATGAAGGAAATATTCTGCACTAGTGCTGCAAGGGAAAAGCAAAGACTGTTTCCTACCAGCTTGGTCATAGACTCTCTCCCTAGGTCAGTGTTCTAAAATAGATTACTCTAAGATGTCTAGCGGTGAGAGATGGTAAAACTATAATTGCTCCTACCTTGGCCCCCACCTTCATTATCCAGACACTGACATTTAATAATCATTGAGTCTTCAAGAATGCCATTCTTAAAGATTAAAGTAACTATTTGTTAAAGAGGAGGGGAGTAAAATTAAAATGGAGAACCCTTTCATGAACATTACATTCAAATGATTAGAATTTCATATAAGTGTAATTGCTCCCTCAGAAATAGATTAAATATACACAGCATTTTAAATGACATTTTTACATTGTTAAAGCACAGTTAATTATAAATTATGAGTATTTTAAACCAGGCATGTTTTCTCTCCATCAATCAGCGTTATCATGGCCATCTTTTTAATAAGATTATTTGCTAATGCAAAACTAAAATGAGCAATGCCTGAAGCTGCATTAACACAGCGAATGATCAAGTGACAGCACACCCACCACTTGATTCTCTCGCCAGGACATGATGTCTGAAGAAATTTGTTTTCCTTCATTTACACACACACACACACCGGTATAGCTTCTGCTAATGGGTATTTTTTTCAGATGAGGAGTCACGAGTGCCTCTAAGCTTTGAGGTGCTAAACATTAGCAGTCAAGAAGCATCTTAGAGAATAAACTCTGGCATTCTCCCCAAAAGCTGAAGGTTGAGATGCTGCAGGGCTACTCTAGATGCTGGATTTTGACATTTAGACTCATTCAAGTTAGAAACATAATATATTAAGTTGACAAAGAATAAAGTCATCAGGCTTTCAGTTGAGCAGACTGCTCAGTTGGGTACATAAGCCAAAAAAAATTCTAATGTGCTCTTTACCTGCACATTTCTTTTTAGAGCCTAGGTTGATGTGTGATGAAAATCTCCTATGGTAAAAAAGGAAAACAAGAAACAAAAATAAACAAACAAAAAACAAAGGAACACAAAATCTCTGAAAGCAAATTATTTTTATTTTAAAAATCTGAAAAGGGTCGATGTGTGTTATGTGTTGAGGGTGGGACAGGGATATGGGAAGGGAACCACACAAATTCAGAGATGCTGAAAATCACTTGGAAAATTATCAGAAAGGAAACATGTCAATAACTCTCATCATAGGAATTTCTATACCTATTACCAATTAAATAATTCCTATTAATTATAAGTATCATTATAAATGAGGTATAAACATGTATGAGGAAGGATATTAAACACAAAATGTGAAAACTTGTTTAAAACATAGAAAGCATATTGGGTCAGAACACAGTGTGCTGTATTCTGAAGTATAAATAGTAGAGTGTGATGAGATCTTTATTTTTGGCATATATATACTCTTTTTTTCAGGTACTCAATAAATATTAACAAGAATTAATATACTGGCCATAATAAATCTTTAGAAAATTTACCAAAGCTGAAAGAGAACCTAAATCATTTTTTGATCAAGTGACTCAGCCACACAACATAAAACCCACCTACATTCCATATAAAATGGCAGCTTCTAAAATTAAGTGACCGATAAAGGCAGAAAGTCACAAGATAGGCGAAGACATCCCAGATAGATGCAAACAACAATTAAACATTGACTACAGTGTTGCTATAGGATGAATTTGAATTCAGGGAAAATCTAGACAAAGAATGACACTATAAGAATAGAGAATACAGCTTACAATGAAACTCTAACAATGAGAATATCTAATGACTAAATAGTACAGCATCAAGCTTTATTATAAAAATCACCAGAAATATAAGGCAAAATTGGAAACTAATTTATTATAGTCAACGATAAACTAAAAGGATAAAAAATAATTAAGGCTAAAGAAAACCTAAATAATAATAAGGTAGAATATATATGTGTATGTATATATGTGTGTGTGTGTGTGTGTGTGTACATATATAGGTGTGTATACATATATATACACACATACATCAGATATATCTGACTTACAACCCTGAAAATAATATCTTTTTTTTAGGTGCTCAAGAAATATTTGCAAAAATTAATATATTATACATAAATAAACAGCAGCAAATTCACCAAAGCCAAAATAGGACCAAAAATATTCTTTGATCAAATGTAATATAAGGAGAAATTTCAAAATATAGCTATATTTAAAAACAACAAAAACAGCCAATGTGAAAATTTCCAAAATTTCTCGTAAACAATCCTTGAGACAATAAGGAAATCAAAATCCAAATTGTAATACATCCAAGAGATTGATGAAAGCATGATAGGCCAGAGCCTATGACATACATCTAAACTCATGCTTAAAGAAGGTCATGGCACTAAATAATTTACTAATAAACAAGAAAAATAATTTCAACCTCCAACTAAGAAAAGCAGAGGAATAGATAAGAAGCATAAACACATTTTAATAAATGGGAAAAAATAGAAAAAATATAGAACTAATAAATAAATCTAAAAGCTGGTTAACAGTTAAAAGATAATTCCCTGAGTAATATAGAGAAAGGGGATAAAGCAACGTTCAACAAAATTGAGAATGATTGCAAGTGCAATAGAAATTAAAAGAATCATAAGACACTACTTTTTTTCCAGCTCTATGCAAATATAATAAAGAATATGGATGAAGAGGGCAATTTGTAAGGAATCATAGAATATATTGGAAATCTATACAGACCAACTTCTAAAAGAGATGATTTCAAAGCTTGCTTCAACTGAAATATTAAATTAAACTCCAATTATAATCAAAGTGTTTCAGAGTATATAAAAATGGAGAAAGTTTCTATGATGCTTAGTAAAGCTATTATCTCTAGGAGAAAATCTGTTTTGTTGCCTTTCCAGTTTCTAGAGGAACTCAGTTTTGTCTGATGACCCCCTTCCATCTTCAAAGCCAGCAGTCACATCACTCTGATCTCTGCTTGTTCTGACTTCTCTTCTGTCTCCTTTTCCGGCTCTCCTACCTCCTTCATTTATAAGAACCCCAGTGATTACATGGGTCTCATCTAAAATAACCTAAGATAATCTCCCCATTTTAAGATACTTCGCCGTGTAAGGCAATATAGTCACAAGTTTTGACAGGCACAGTTAGACAGTGCTAGAGGTTGGCAAAGCCTTTATGCACAGCCATTTGGATTATCCATAAGATTACATTTGCACTTCCAGGAGTTTCTCTTACAGATTCACCTATATAGAGTAAAGATTGAATATACAACGATACTCACTGCAGCATTTTTATAACATGAAAAAAAATTGAAAATAAGTAAATCATGACCAAAAAAGAACTGGTTAAATCAGCTATGATACACTGACAAAATGGAATATGCTGAAGCCTTTTATGAAAGATGTTTTTCTCTTTGTATTGAGATGGAAAACATCTCCAAAATGCAGATCATATATCATCGTTTATAAGAGAAACTTTTTAAATAACATTTTAACATCCCTGAAATCAGGAAGTGTCTTTAAAATAATGGCCTGTCATAGTTTAAGTGGAAGAATATTTTTTTCTTTCCTAGCCGTAAAATAATAACGGTGTCTTCTGGTCAGTGAGAACTTAAATTTGATGGAATACTGTTGTTAAGTGAGGAAAAAAAGTTCAGATTAGTGTGTAACTATGTATCATATGTGCAACAAAATGAATACATGTAGACACTTCCATTTTCCTTCTTTATTAGATCATTACCGTCAGCATTCAAACAAGCTTTTTTATTTCTCCCATTAAAAAAAAAGCAAATCTCTTTTTGATCACATTCTCTTTCTCTAGTTATCACCCTCTTTTTAAGCCCTCTTACAGCAGACCTCTTCAAGAGACTTAATCTATTCTCATTTTCTCCTGTTTCTCTTCTACTTCTTACTTCTAAATCCATTCTAATTTGTTTTTGTCCCACTAAAACCCTTCTTATCAATATTGCCATTGACTTTGATCTTGATAAATCATTTAGGCACAATTGTCATGCCTCCTCCTTAAAATATTTTTCTTCCCTTAGCTTCCAGGACACCCACACTGGTTTTCCTCCTCCACATTGCTGCTCCTTTGCAGTCTCCTTGCTTTTGCCTCCCTTACTCTTTCACAACTAACTACTGGAAGCTCTTGGGATTCCATCCTTGTTCTCTATCTACATTCACTTTTGTAGGCGTCTCCTTCAAACTCTCAGCTTTGAATAACATATATTTGCCTTTCTCGATTTTTAACTCCAGCTCAAATCTGTTCCCTGACTTTATGCTTTTATATACTACTGTCTGCTTAGCATCTACAGTTTAATATCTAGTAAGCATCTCAAGCTTAGGATATCTAAGACTGAACTTTTCATCGTCCCTCCAAAAGACTGCTGTTCATTTGGTCTTCCTATTTCAGGTACTGACACCTACATTCTTTTAGTTGTTCTGGCTAAAATCCTTAGAGGCACTCTTGATTCCTGACTTCTCACAACTCATATGCCAGCCCTGGTCTATTCTCATTGACTCTGCCTTCTGAGTATATCCAGAATCTGGCAATTTCTCACCATCTTCATTTGCCATCCTATTCCAAGTCACTGGCCATTATCTTTTGACTGTATTATTAGAATGTCTTTCTTTCTTCACTTTCCCAACTCTTGCCCCTCCTTGGGCTATTCTCAAGAAAGCATCCAGGATATCTTGCCAAAATGTAAGTCAAATCGTATTACTCCTTGCTGAAAACTCCCATTGGCTCTCTATTTCCTTTAGAATAAAAGCCAGGTTTATTATAGAGACAAATCTCAGCCTGATTTGGTCCACTGTGGACTTAGACCTCATTTCCCAGTCTTTGCTCCAAAACTCACTCTTCCTGGATATTCTCCCATTATATTTGCAGAACTCTTATCTCTCCTTCTTCAAGTCTACTCAAATGTTCTCTTGTCCATGAGACTTTTTCTGACCACCTTTAAATTTTTTCACCTATTTCTGTACCTTCCCAAGACTCTCTACCCCCATTTCCTGTTTGAATTTTCTCTATACAATTAGCATATTTATCTTATTTATTGCCTGTCTCCCTACACAAGAATGTAGACCCCTTGAAGGCAAAGGTTATTGAATCTTGGTCACATTAACCATATTCAATGCCTGACACATACTGAGTGCTAAATATATATTTATTTAAAAGATTATTAATTTCTTATATGGGCATAGCACAGTTCTGGAAGGATACATAAGAGAAAGGTGACAAAGCCTTCTCTAGAGAGGAACTGGATTTCTAGGCAACAGATGGAGAAGGGAAAATGCTTTTTATTCTATACATTTTTGATATTTGAAATTTATGCTATTTCATATTTATAACAATCAAGTGAGACCATTTACAAATGGTTTTAAAATATGAGGTAAAGGCTCTAATCTCAACTGTAAGTTGGGATGAGTAACATTTTAAATCAACAGTGTGAAACAACCCGTACATATTCAAGGTCACCCAGCACTGTCTTTGCTCTTAGATGTGTCTCTGCTAATCAAATGGTAATTTAATATGTCAGTAGGAGGAGCATTGGTGAATTCTCCACCAATGAGAAAATTCATTCTTTCTCATCCCACTGCCCTGCTTTTTATGAGAATTTGCAGAAAAGTAGTGTCCAGACAGACAGGGCTTTTGAAATCAAAGTCAACTTAGCTTTTGAACCACAGCAACAAGGATTTATCACTACTAATAGGGGAAGAGAAGCCAGCCTCAGGTCAGCAGATGGGTAGCTGCTCACAAAATGGACCAACTCAGTGTATCTATTCATAAGACTGGAGCAGAAATAATGCTTAATTAAACAAGTGCCAAAGCCAGCCAGCATAAAATTGTGGAAAGTTAAAAGTAGCCATTATGATGCTAAGCAAAGGTGTTTTATTAATATTAAACATTGTTCCCTTTAACTGAAATATAAACCCACAAGGGGAAACAATTAATTCTTCATTATTTTTAAAAGTAACTTTCTGTCTAGAAAATAATTTGCTACCAGAAATAAGTCTTCTTTTAGTAAAATATATAATTGGCTGCCATTTGACATTATGTGGCATTATACAAATCTTGAACTTCTCTTAATGTGCATTATTTTTCTTGCTGTTGAGAAACATTGTCCCAGTCCCAGAGATTCCCTCGCTGTCTTATCTGGCCTAATTTATTTTGAGAGCTCCTTAGCCAGAGATGATTCTAAAAAAGTCAGGTTCTTGTTACAACTTTATGAGATTAAAAGGGTTAGACTGACTAACAAAGATCACATGTAACCATGGTTATTATTACTTTTGATGAACTTTTATTCTGCCTGTGATGCTCTCAAGGCCTTGTTGACTAGTAGTACCTGACCTACTGGTTTATAGAAATGCAAACTTCTACCTCCCCCCATTTTAGTACAACTATCTACCTCACTGTGGCAAACATCTACAGAATACCACCATGTGCAGGATTGACCAGACACACCATGCCTGTGTGTGATTGTGCTTCATCTTCATCTGAGAGAGAGCTTGTTAGAAATGCAAATCTCCAGGCCTCCCTCATGACTGTCAAACTTATCCCATGATTCTGGTGTTCACAATGGTTTGAGAACTACTGAGTGAGAGAATGGAAAATAAACAGAAGACAGCATCTTTGTTCCTTTGAAATGTACAGTATAGTCAGTGAAGACAAACTCCTTCCATAAAAAGCAATTTGGTGTGATTATCAAGCAGTATATCAACACATGAAGGGAACTCAATAGAGACCTGCTCATTGAAGACATAGCTGGCTTGATAAATGAATTCAGCATACATTCAGTATGGGAGCATGAGGATATACCTGCTTCTCTCATGTGCTGCTCTGCCTTCTATGTGATTCTTGGATTTCACAAGATTAACAAAATACTCCATGTCTCTATAAGCAAGACTGGGTTTTGTCACCTTCGAAGTAATACTAGCAGCTCATAGAAAGAGGATGTATGAAGCCAGTACAGAAGGTCCCTGAATTACAGTGATTCGACTTAGAATTTTTCAACCCATGGTGGTGCAAAAGAGATACTCATTCAGTAGAAACTATACTTTATATTTTGAATTTTGATCTTTTCCCAGGGTAGTGATATATAGTACAATACTTTCTCGTAATACTGGGCAATGGCAGCAAGATGATTTTGCCCAACTGTGTTCTGAGCATGTTTAAGGTAGGCTAAGTTCGCTATGGTGTTCGGTAGATGAGATGTATTAAATGCATTTTCAGCTTATGATATTTTCAACTTTGATGGGTTTATCAAGACATAACTCCATTGCAGTTTTAGTAGTTATGATGATGTTAAAAAGTACAAAGGGCTTTACTTTGAGCAAGTCCTGGTAAATATAAATGGCTACTAAAGAACAGAAATAGAGTGTGTCATGTTCTAACCAGTGGCATGGAGTAAGGAAGTGGAATTTTAAAATTTGAATCCACAATATGAAAATATGGCAGAAAATGAGAAAAATAAACGTAGCTAAAATAAAAACAAATAATAATAAAAAATGTGATTAGAAATAATTCCAAATATATTGATAATTTCAATAGGTATAAGAGGAACAAACTGTCTAATTTGAAATAGAAATATCAGTTTAAATAAAAGGAAACCAGAATTCAGCTATATTCTGTTTACAGGTGACATACATAAAATGACAGAGTAAAAACATAAGGGCAGAGAAAAATTGAAAATAAAGGAGGAAAAAAGATGTACCAGGAAGATATTATCAATAAATGCACATGAGGCCACCACAGTCATATTATTCTGTTACCCATAGCTATATGATAGATTTTCAGCTTCTGCACATTTTAAAGGAATACATAATTAAATACCATAATTAAATACCATGATATTTCAGCTGAATATTCAGGCTTGTTTTAAATTCTGAGGTCATTTTTTTTTTCTAGAAAATGACCATTTCTAACTTAGTTTTCATAAAATAGAGTTACATTACTATGATTGAGATATTAATTTCATTTTCTTATTAAAATGCTAAGGATGAAGACACATTTTATATTAAACATGTTACAATAGAAAATAGCATCCTGTTTTTGCTATAGCTTATGAACTTGACTCATGAAGCTGCAATCTTAAATCCAATAAAATGTTAATTGAGGAAATGCTGAGGACTGGCAACATCCTTGATAAAACCCAGTTCAGACTGCCAATGTTGGGGTGGAGAGAGAATCTTCTCAGGAAATATGGAGTGTGCCTTCTAACCTTTTTTCTTATTCTCCAGGATTTATAGAGAAATGTGGCTGATTTTTTAAAGATAATACATTTCCTCATATTGTGGCAGTAATGAGTATGAGATCTCCAAAAAAACCTCCAGTCCTTTCCATGTTTCATTGACAACCTTCAATGCTCAGGTCTGATTTTAATAACAATGGGGGAAATGGTAGGTTTCCTTATAGTCAAACCAGTGGTTAAGTTATGCTGTCTCAAGCCATTCTTTGTTCTGAGTTATTCATCAGGAGTGTCACAAAAGAAAGTCACTAAATGTAGAAAAAGTGAGTATGAAAAAAGTTGAGAGGTTCAAAATGTGTGCTTTAAAAACATTAGGGACATTGAACAGTCAATCGGGGGATCCCACGTTGACTTGTTCCAGACTCTTCGGCAACCTTTGGACTGAGCATTTCTATTGCGAGTGAAAGCCCCTGATATGGCCCAGCTTTCCCTGGAGAACGTGGCCATTAAACATCCTCTGTTCTTTTGTAGGAGCACTGCATACTGTGAGTAAAATCCCATAATGACAGTGGAAATCCTGTTTAGTGAATAACTGATATTTCTGTTCTCTTTGAAGTAGGGATATGGAAACTTGTTTTTTTTTAATATAGTTTTTCTGGAGCTCTTAGTCTTTGTGCTGTATGAAAGAAAACCAACACACAGCTTGTGGTCTTTTTTTTGTTGTTATTTTGGCAGTGAGGGTGTTGTGAATCAGGAGATTTCAAGACAGCTCTCAGCTATAATATCCATTTGGGGGTAGGGACTAATTTTTGAAGATTTATCAATCTGGTGCTTGAAGAGGCATATCACAGGAAATGCTTTATACTTTGCAACTCCTTTTCCTGAGTATGATTTATTGGGCCATGGTACTATACATCATGCCTTCTGATTCCCTTTTCTTTCTGAATTAAGCAATTCATTCTGTAGGGCCAAGCTTGTTTCTTTTTTTTCTCTCCTCTTTCTTTTTCATTTTCACTGAAAGCCTTGTTTTCATCTGCCCCAACCATGTATGTGCCATTTTTCCTGTTTATTCTCTAATAATCTGGGAATACCTATTTAATGAATACTTTCCTAAAAGTCATATATCATTTAGGAAATGCAAGAAGTAAAAAATTTAAAACATTTGAGTCCTTAAGACAAGGCCTAGATTTCACTCTATGAGCCACATTATTGCTTGGAAACATGGTACAAATGAAAATTTATCTTATTTTGATTTTTTTTCTTTCAGTAAAGAGTAAAATTTTCACTGAACTTGGAAAATATAAACTGAAATTATAAATCAGGTTGTAAGCAATGTTTGTTTTTTTAAAGCCAAACTTCTAGACAACCATAAAGAAAATAATCATAGTTTTACAACATTGCAGGTAACCAAGAAAACATATTTGGAAATTATGAGATTTAAGTGAACAATGGGGGAAATCAATAACTCCCACACAGAAGGAAGAAGTGATTTTCTATTCAGGATATCAAACAAAGCTAACATGATATTAATGGCTGAACAAACAGGCTTCCCATTTGCACTTTCATGAGGGGGAGGTTAAGGATTGGCAGTCACTCATGTAAATCAAGTCTGGTAAGAACCATATGAGTAAGTGTTTGACATTTTCAGTTGGAAAGGAGCAGCTTGTCTTCAGTTCTGAGAAGCCTTCCTTGTGTGACAGTCATCTTTTTTCTTCCTTTGATGAACCAGATTTTTAATATCAACTTTGCATAAGCAAATGCACTGTAATCCAGAGGGCAAAACTTTCTGAGGTGTCAAAGCAGCCAAGACGAAAGGGGAAAATATGACCACATTTGCCCATCAAAACCAAATCTGTTGCCTGTGTATTTGCCAGCACATTTTACTTAAGTGCTGTGTTTCACGACTTTAAAATCTAAAGAATGAGGGAGAAAGTGGTGACATATATAAATCAGATTTTATTTTCTATGTTCCATCAACTTCACAGAAGAATTTCATATCTGACATGGCAATTACTTGTTGAACAACTTACTAACCCAGCATTTATTAGTGGAGACCTACTAAGTACCTAGAAAATGATCTGACTCATATCCAAGAAGATAGTTTACTTTTTTAGTATGAACGGTCACTCAAGAATCTGAGTTCTACTTCTATCTCTACCTACAGTCATATGATCTTTAGAGGATACCTGACTTCCTGGTCTTTGTAAAAATTAGGTAATTTAAATATTTTCTAATGCACTGCCAGCTCCAACATTATAGCCTCAAATAACTTAACCTATTTACAGTAGTCTAGAGGGGGAAGTAGGAAAGCAAAAGGCATAAAAAGAGCAAAGTACGAAACAGTGGTTGTGACAAAATGTTCTAGGATTTAAAGCAGTACCCAACCTGGTCATTGTAAAATCACACGTACATGACTCCATGTCCATTTTAAAAAAATGAATTAATTCTCACTGGGACCTATCTGGCAGAGCAAGGCTGCACACATTTATGTTTCGGCAAGGTACAGCAATTGTGAAAGTTACTTTAATGGAGTCACAGTTCCCTCAGTGAATTGGCTTTAGCTTGATGGAAGAGGGCAAGGCCAGACTTATTTGTGGAGGGCCAACAGTTTCCGGTATGAGCCAGTTATGGTTCATGTATATTCAGTATCTCAGAACTCATTTCACTGTATCAAGTTATTTACGTCTCTGGCTTGTTCCACACTTGATGCAGTTTGATAGACACCCCTGAAACTTTCTACTTTGACTCCAGTGTTGCTCTTGCATCCATCTGGCTGTTGGCCATGATGCAGTAGCAAACTTGCTCTGGAACCTTGCTTCTACTTGCTTGGCCTTGTTCCTGCTGCCTCACTTTCATTTTCAGCTTTTCCATTGCTGCAGAAAAACAAAGCACAAGCCATGTGTTGGGGCAGAAGTTTCTGGTTGAATTGGCTTTCCTCACAGGCATAAATTGTCAGTTCTAGTAAAAAAAAAAAAAAAAAAAAAAAAAAGCATAAGTAGGCAGTCAATTCCCCAGTATAAACCCAAGAAGTGCACAAACCTTATTGAAGATCCAAAAATTTCACTTGAAAATTATTCAGCCCCACTTCCACTGTAAAATGAGAATATATTTTCTTGCCAAGACCAAGGGAAAGTAAGGGGACTGATTCAGGCACTTTTATATAATTATGTATCTAATCTTCTTAATCATTTTTAACACTATTTGATATAATTCCAACTTTGCATTGAGGAATTGAAGGCTTAAAAAGGTTAAGTAACCTATCTTAAGTTCAAAGACTTAATACATGGTAGAATTGGATTAAAACCCTTGACCTCAAAATTTTATTATTTTTTTTCACCAGGCTATCTCCTTTTGAAATACATAGAAAAGTAATTACCTTAGTTCCTCTCAAAATCTAAAGATTAAAAAAAGGATAGTGAATTAAAGATATGCACAAGGAAAGTAGACTGTAGTAACTATACAGAGTTACCTAGTTTAAACTAGTAACTTGCAATGCTTTGGGTAGAATAATGTAAACACTTGCTCTGAATGAAATGTTATTTTGAAAATTCTATTTGCAGGTCAAGATTTTCCCTGAAACTGTAATCTAATTAATGGCATTATGTCATTTGATTTATAAAGTGACTTTTAGGAACCCAACTGTAAGGGAGTCATACCAATAGTCCTACAAGGTCTAACCTGATTAATAAAAAGTAAACATCACTGAAGATTGTAAGGTTCTTATGCCATTGATTCTTGCCATGGTTCTGATAGATGTTTTTGGTTTGATGTCAGTTGTTTGTCAAGGAATTATAATAATATTTTTCAAAAAGCCTTGCTTTGACTTCCATTACACTGCAAGACTATTTTTTCCCCAACATCCCTACCATCTGTCTTGATTCCACATTGGAAAATCTCCCTGATATTCCATCCAGAAGGGCTAAGTGAAATCAATATGGCAACAGCAGATTGCTGAAGCATTCCAGCTTTTAAGTGGGATGTTGTTATGATTAACAGTGGCCCAGCTCTTTACCTCTCTATTATCCCAGTGCTATCACAGGACATTTCAGTCACTCATCACATTTAATTAATTCTTTATGCTTCCTAAAAATACAGCATAAGGCTAAAATAAATGTGAAGAAAAAAAGATCAATTATATTTAGTTTTGGCAGGATTAGAATGATATGGTTTTCCCTTTTTGCCTATTTTGGATAAAGACTAATTGATATATAAGAATATCATGTGTTTTAAAATAGGGGCAATGAAAATTACTAATGTGATCTATTCATTTATGTGCCATAAGCTTAGCTAGAAATTATATAGAATACATCAGCTTTTTTTAATACTACTACCCCAAATAAGAATCTTTAAAAAAAATTTTGTAACACCTAATTATATTATGCAGTCTGTCACTGTTGATTTTTCATAATCCAGCTAGTAATAAATATGTGTATCTCTGTAGTTACTAGAAGATAGCATTTTATAGTGTGGCAGTTCTGAGTCATGCCTTGGGTCCAATAGTGATTGAAGTAGATGGAGAGTCAGGGCCACTAGAGACAAAAAAAAAAAAAAAATGATGATGCTTGGGTGTTGCATGAATCATGCACTTATGGAAGTCTCTCAGGAACAGAGTAGATGTTAGGAAGATATATTCAGGAGGCATTTAATTGCAAGTCTCAGAAATTTTAACTGAGGTAAAAAAACAAATCCATTGGTTCATATAAGTAGGAAGGCTGGATGTGAATTCTGTTTCACACATGATAGAAGGCATTTAAAAAAAAAAAAATCTATCTCTCATCTGAGCTAGTCTCTTTCACTCTTGTGTTTACTTCATCCTCTGCTGTTGCAAACAAGCACTGTCCATATCTTCATATGGCATGAAAGATGGCCTTGGCCATCCCCAGATTTCCAACTTTCAGAGAACGTGTATATTAAAAAATGCACAAAGAACTCCCAGGACAAGATTCTCTGTAGCCTTGCTTAGGTCCTATATCCTCTTCTGGACCAGTTACTACAGAGAAAGAGATGGAGGTCCAATGCTTGCTTGATCAGACTTGAGTCAGGGCTGTACAATACCCTTGTGACCCAGGGGTATGGGTTGTTATGAAGAAGGAAATAATTGAGGCAAAACCTTATAATATAGTTGGAAAGGAGGACCACAAGCCAAAAGCAAAAGTTCTTGATTAATATGGAGGAAAATCTTTTGGCCCTGGCCAATTATTGTGCATTAATGATGGCTATTCCTATTTAAGACCAATCAATCTAAGTTATGAAGTTATATTTAGCTACTCAGAACTAAACGAGTTTACAAATGTCTCACAAACATACTTATGTATTCTCCTAGTATGCCTTCTTTTTCATAAATGTTTTGCCTGATCTCATCTATTATGATGTACATTTTCAAGCTTTGTCAAATGAGCATATCTTGCCTATTGCTCTGCCCGGCTTACAGTAGAACCTCAAAAATCTCTGTGAAGAGAATAATAACAATCATGTTTTTCTTCCTTTTGTAAAGCAACTGATAGGCTCTGGTTTGCAATAGGTATTCTATAACAGTATAAGTTTTTGCCATTTTAATTGTCTTTTTTTGACTTGGCATTGGTGTACTCCCTCAAATTCCTGGTCTCACATCTCCTAATACCCTTTAGTTTAGGAAATAAATAGCCTAGGCTTTAAAATACATTTAGCTCACTATCTCTTTAGAATTACCTTTTATTACCTCACTCCTGCCATGTTGGTCTCTCACTAAAATAAAAATTAACAGTTGATTCCACAGTTACTTGGGGAGTTATTAAAACTAGCCTAGAATGAATAATTGTCATGTGTTTGTATTTTTCCCTAATATGAATAAATGCAAAGTTACTGTGTTCAACATATATAAATTATTTATTTATTTTGCCTTAAAAATGGTAATTTCAATGGAATACTATGCAAGTAATAAAATATTATCATTGATAAAATGTCAAGATTTTTCACATCTTAAGTGAAAAAGCACATATATAATCTAATAAGTTTTGTTATCTATATAAATATATAGAATTATATATAATTACACATATAAATATAAATGTGAATGTATATTAATTTGCCAGTACACTGCTAGATTTACTTTGTTAATAACTTTTTAAGATTCTTGCATTAAATTCAAAATGAGATTAATTTTTGAATTTTGTGTGTGTGTGTGTGTGTGTGTGTGTGTGTGTGTGCACGCGCGTGCGCATGCATTATGCTCTTCTTGTCCAGTTTTAGGGGTCAGTATTTATATGAGCATTATAAAATGAGTTGAAACTTTCCATCTTTTTCTAAGTTCTGGAATAGTTTAAGTAAGGTAAGTGTTTTCATAGCCTGGGGCTTTGTTTTTTGCTTTTTGAGGGTTTTTTTTTTTTTTTGTATTCACTTATAATATTATCTGTGTTGGTAGTCTGAATTCAAGATAGAAATTTGACTAAATTTTTACTTCACCTATGGTCATTTTGTCCGTTGAAGTATTTTAAGTTTTTTGAGCCAATTTTGGTAATTAACATTTTCATTAAAAATTGTACCTTTCATGTATATTTTAAAGTATTTACAGAAGGTTGTATATAGTACTCTCTTATAGTCTTTAAAATCATATGTGTATCTGTGGTAACACCACTTTTCAAATATTTGCATTTTTCTTTTTATCAGATTGGCCAAAACTCTCTACATTTCACAGTTGTATTTACTTAGTTCTACAGTTTTTTAGTTAACTTCTACTTTTGTCTGTTACAATTTTACCTCCCTGCTCTCTTGAGCTTTATTTTGCTGCATTTAATTTTATAAGTTATCATAATATCCCTAGATTTCATAATCTAGAGTTATCAATTACCCTAATCCATGGGCATGAGAATAAATCAAATTTAAAATATTTTGCTCTCAGTATACTATTCTATAATAAAATCGAAGAAGATATTATTTTATATAAAGACTAACTGCAGAAATCTCCCACAAATGTTTGCTCATAATAAATGCCACTATTTTTAATAGAAAGACAGTTGAAATAATTAGGAATTTCAAATTTCCTCATTTATATATTTAAATTATCCTGATACCATTGAAGAGAACTTGAAACAGTTACCATGCATTGCAAGTCTGAAAGTGTTTTAAAAAAAACACAAAGTGATAGTTACATGGCCCAATTAAAACTACCCTGTTTGGAAAGTACTTTTATCCATGTTGCCTAGTTCTGTACAAGCCCTGGGAAAACCCAGGAATTGTTAAGAAATGCAATATACCGCTGCTGTAGCCTCAAGACTGGTGGCTATGACCTTGCGTCCAGTCCTAGACACTCCCTTCTTTACTGGTTGGCCTTGGCAAGTCACATCCTGTCTTCAACACTTCTGTCTGTCTTTGACAGTGAAGCAAAGATAAAAACACCTGCTCATACTGCCTCTTAGTAACTCATTATATCAACAGGAGTGTTATCATTAATGAGATAATGCTTTTTAAAATGCTTTGTATGTCTTTGACCAAACAAACAAAGAAACAAAAAAATATTTTTAAAAGAATTGTTCCACTGGCATTGTACTCAGCTGTGAGTCTGACCCCTATACTTTCTGCTGAGAGGAAATGATTAACCATGAAGACTTTCAAGAAACTGGAAACTACCCAAACAGGCAGGAGACCAGCCATGACATAGCATACTGTGAAATACCATTAGTTTCCTTTAAAATTCTGTCAACCTAATTTGAAATGTAGGTGAAGATTTTAAAACATAAAAAAGAAACACATCAATAGCATTTTAGTTTCAAAGTAAAAAACTTTTAATTTTTTATGTTTATAAAAAAATTATAGGTTCATTGAAATACCTTTCAACAATGTAGAAAAGTGTAAAATTAAAATTGTTTATTTTCTCCCACACAGAATAATAATCTGGCCTATACCTTTTTTAGACATCTATGTATATTTTATCTGTATTGCATTAAGGAATCACTCAACTATTTTTTTCCCTCATCATATATTGCAAATATTATCTGATTTTAAAATAATTTTTAAAATAAAATGTTGTGGGTTGAAAGGTGCCCCTCCTCTCAAAATATGTCCAATCAGAACCTATGGCTATGACTTTATTTGGAAATAGGGGCTTTGCAAATGTAATTAAGTTAAACTAACAACTGGCACACCCTGGACTATCTGGGTGTGCCATAAATCCAATTTTGTCATCATAGAAAAAAGCCAGAGGGAAATTAGAGAGACCCAGAGGAAAGGACAGAGTGAGATAGAGGGAGAAATTGGAGAGATGCAGCCACAAACTTGACAGCCACCATATGCTGGAAGAGGGAAGGGACAGATTTTGCCCTGGAGCCGTTAGAGCAGGGTCCCCAACTCCTGGGCTGCCGACCAGTGCCAGTCTGTGGCCTCTTAGGAACCGGGCCACACAGCAGGAGGTAAGCAGCAGGCAAGCCAGTGAAGCTTCATCTGTATTTGCAGCCACTCCCCAGCGCTAGCATCACCACTTCAGCTCCACCTCAGATCATCAGGCATTAGATTCTCATAGGAGCTTCAGTCCCTAATGCCAAAAAGGTTGGAGACCACTGCTTTAGAGAAAGCGCAATACCCAATACCACCTTGATTTCAGACTTGTGGCTTCTAGAACTGTGAGAAAATAAATTTTTAAGTTGTGGTAGTTCCTTATGGCAGCCCTAGGAAACTAATACACCTATATATATGTTTGGGAATCTATATAAGTGGATACACTTTTAAGTGGAGCCTGGGTTTCTAATATGTTTGGAAAAGTAGTCATGTAATGACTAGTTAATGCAATGATTTTAATAAATATTATTTAAAAAATAAAAGTTGATTTCTATGGTATACTATGTCCTCCCTCTTTAAAAAAATATTTTATGTAATATTTTATATATATATATATGTGTGTATATATATATATATATATATATATATATATATATATATATATATACCATATACGTATCATTTTGCCTTTTAATATACATTTTAGAATCACCTGGGTACATTTCCTTTAAAAAACTCTTATGGGGTTTGGATCTTTAAATAAATATAAAGAGAATTGTACCCTTTATGATAGTGAACCTTCCTGTTTTGTACATGTTCTATCTTGTCATTTAATTATGACATTAATGCTTTAATATCTTTCAATAAAGTTATAAAATTGTATCCATAATGTTCTTACACAATTTTTGTTAGATTTTTAGATACTGTATATTTCTGTTGCTATTTTAAATGCTACTTGTCAAAAAACTACATTTTCTCAGTTGTTATTGATAGTATATAGATTAAGCATATTGATCTTATTTCTAACCAGATTGCTAAACTCTGTGAAAAAATACATTTTTTTGTTTTTCCTATTTCAGTTCTTATATTTAAATTTTTATTTTCCGTGTGTTACTATACAACCAAGGACCTCTGATACAACTTGCATAGAAGCAGATAGTGGAAATATTTCTCTTTCTCTTGATTTCAAAGTGATTGCTTCTAACATTTTAAGAAGATTTTTGATCTAAGTTTTTGGAACTACTTTTTATTGGGTTTAGGAAGTTCCCTTTTATTTCTAGCTTACTATTGATATTTATTATTGGTAAATCAACTTTGTTATGAATTTTTTTCTTCATCTAATGCTAGAATACATGATTTTTTTCTTCTTTTACCTATTAACATGGTGAATTTAAAGACTTCTACTGTCAAATCATCTTTATAATTCTGACAGTTTTAAAAATAAAGAATGGTGGTATCTACAGCCATGCTACCCTGAACAAGCCTGATCCCATCTGATCTCTGAAGCTAAGCAGGGTTGGGCCTGGTTAGTACTTGGATGGGAGACCACCTAAGAAGACCAGGTGCTGTACGTGTAAAAAATAAAAATAAAAAAAAATAAAAGATTGTAGGCTGACAAGATCCTTGCAATCTGTGAGGTCAACCAAGGGTTGCCTTGTCTAAATAAATAAAATAAATGACATTAAATAGTGTCAGTTTTCTTTCTTTTTAATTTTTATCTTTTACCCAATGAATATTATAAATTATATTGATTTTTTAAAATAATAAATCTTCCATTCCCTAATATACCATACTTGATCATGATATATTATATATATGTGTGTGTGTGTGTGTGTGTGTGTGTGTGTGTGTGTGTATGTGTGTGTGTATCATGGATTATATATCATTATAATATATCATGGATTTACTATCACTTATATGTAGAATCTAATAAAAAAGAAATGAACAATAAACAAAAATCTCACAGAAAAAGGTTTTGATTTGTCATTACCAGAGGCAGGGGTCTAGGGAGGGAAATTGGAGAAAAACTGTCAAAAGGTATACACTTCCAGTTGTAAGATAAATAATTACTAGGAATGCAATGTACAAAATGACTATAGTTAACATTGCTATATGGTATATTTGAAAGTTGGTAAGAGAGAAAATTCTAATTTTTCAAAAGGAAAAAATATTTAGTGACTTTTTTGCTTTTTCTTTTTTATTGTATTTATATGAGATGATGGATGCTAACTAAACTTATTGCAATAATTATTTCACAACATATGTAAGTCAAATCTCTATGCTATATGTACCTTAAAGTTATACAGTGATAAATATGTCAATTATATCTCAATAAAACTAGAAAAAAATAAAGTATATGTATAAATAGAGTACACATATATGTAAACTAATGAGATTAAAATCATGTTGCTTGCAATTAAAATACATAGATATTTAGATATATGCCATCAAATCAGAATGAAGGAGTTATTTTAAAATGTTCTAAATATTGAGAGTTTTGGGGACACAAATTCTAAACCTTTCACATTGTACTTACTCTGCAGTTGTGCTCACACTCTTGTAGGCTGGTTCTGTGTAGATTCCAGCTGGAGCCTTATTCTCTATTCTTCAGGTTTTCCTTGCTATGCTGTGAATAAAATTAACAACAGATTATCCATTGGTTCAATGGCCTTACAAAAGACTGCTCCTTTTTGGCAGAATAAGGTGTATTTACTTGAAGTCCAACCCGTTCTTTAACCACTCAAGTCACTGACTATAAATAATTAGCACTTACTAAACTTATCTTGTGAAAACTGAATATTTTATGAGGCTTTGCAAAGCTGACAGGCATTGCACATTTTCTGCATTTCCTTATCCTTCCCCTGTCCTTTCTCCTCTTTCATTTATCCCCTCCACCTCTCTCTTTTAGTGTGCCTTCTCTCCATTTCTGTTCTTTAAATGTCAAAACCAATGTACTTTCCAAATATGGCCCGTGTTCCAGTGCTGATTTAGTTCTTTTTGAGAAAAATGATTCGTATGTATGAGATGATAGCATTTGCCATTTAGTCTTTGGAAATGAAGTGTGAGTGGGGGTAGAGGGTGTAGGGAAGCAGTACTGAGAGAAAAGTGTGGCCTACTAAAAAGTTTTTCAAGCCAGTCAGTTTTACAAAGGTTATTTTTCAGTTTGACCTAAGTATATATCTAAAATGAGGCAGGACAGCCTAATGGTTAAAAAACCCGGTTCGAACCCGCTCCACTATTTGGAGGTCCATGGCTTGGACAAAATTCTTAACTTCCTTCTTAATTCAGTTTGGGGATAATAGTGGTATCTACATCCTAACATTGTTGATAAATGAGTTAATATTTGTAAAGTGCTTAGAATAGTGTTGGATATATAGCAAGCAAGCACTATATCATTTCCTAGATAAATAAAATAGAAAATAAATAAATGGGAAAAAATCGAATAAGAGAGTCATATTGCAACAATATGATTTTCAAAGCTAATTACTCTTGGGTAACCTTGAAGTTAGAAGATAAGCCAATTTTAAAAGGAAGACATGGCCTGTAAAAAAACAGTAGAAGTAAAAGAAATTATGATGACTTACAATTATACGTACAGAATCACAATCATTTGGACTTTAATTAAGAATAGTCCATAGTATTCTTAATTCAACGTTTACTCACATTTACTTCTTTAGATTCTATGAACGTTCTCTCACAGTCATGCTCCTTTTTAAAATATTTCAAAGCCTTTTTTTATTGAGTACCTGAACAACACTAATTTTAGCTCCAATTGTTATATTTTCAAAGAAGCTAAAAAAGGTATTAAGCCTGACTGTTTTCAAAGAACGGTTCTATAACAAGAAACTAGACTGTGGTTTGAAAGTGATTTGTCTTATTAACTCTAGAGAGAAGTATGGCCTGATGGAAAAGGAAAAAAGGAACAAGTGATGATTATATCTTACACTTTCATCTCAGGTTTCCAAAGCACCTGAAACCAAGTCTCATTATCACTTTTTTAAATAGAGGAAGCAAGTGAGATAGCCAGTTAAGTGTGCTTCCCAAGGTCATACTCCAACTTGCTAACATAGCAATAAAAATCCAATATACTTGATTAGTGTCTCCTGCCTACTTATCCTTTCGGTATTGATTTCATGCATGATGAGGAAAGGAGATGGGCAGGATGATCTTCTTGGTCTTTCCAACCCCACCATCTTGTTCAGCAACTCCCCTTTTGTTAATCGTTGATTGTGTCTCAACAAGTTTTCCCTTCAAACCCTTTCTATGCAGGCAGAATTCTTGCTACTTGAAAGGTCAGAATGATAAGTCTGTTCCCTGTCCTTTCTCTTATGCCACACTTGCTCTTTCTCATCCTTTCAGCTCCTGGAGAAGAATTTAAGTCCTCACAAGTGTTTTGGGGGTTTGTAGGTCTTTGTTTTATTGATCGCTTTCCCCTGGCATGCCTTCATGTTTGTGGTTGGTTTCGGAAGGCTTTGCGGATTTCATTAATTATGATTGACTTTTGTCTTTTTGATTGTTTTGAGTTTTAACCCATTGTCCACATATTTAAACCCAAATGAAGAGAAACATATAGGAAGAGCCTGTGTGCGGTCCAGTAGGGTAGCCATTAGCCATATGTGCCGATTGAAATTGAAGGTGGAACTTAAAAGTAACTAAAATTTCAAATTCAGTCCCTCAGTTGCAGTAGCCATATTTCAAGCTCTCAATAGCCACACATTATCTCTCTTAGCTTCAGCCTCAGCCCACTCATCTTGAGAGTGGAGAGATTGCATTCGATGACTCTAAGATCCCTCTGTCACTAGTATTCTGTGATTTTTCTAGCGGCTTTTTTGTGGGGGGCGGGGGGGGCAGGGTGGCAGCACTATCATGTATTCTATGAGCAGTGGCTCTCTCTCTCCCCATGTAACAAAATGTACCTCTCTTATATTCACTTTGTATGTGGGAACTAAATGCTTACAAAGTATATGGTAATATATTCAACAAAAGCTTTGTGTACTAAATATAGCCTCAAAGCTTTAAAGAGCATTTTTTTTCTTTTATGAGTGTTGGCAGCTGTTTTACTACGAAACAGGTCTCAGAAAGAGATGAGGACACATTCTGTTTTGAGATAAAAGTTTCATCTGAGTTGTAGAAATGACACTGTAATAAATGCTACTACAGTTAATGAAATCAGGGTAGCAGCTTATTTTTATTTGATTGTTATGAGGCAAATTCTTTTAAATTTCCATGTACTCATTCTGAGCATAACTAGCAGTAGAACCTATTGTCAGTCAATCAGAACTACAAGTTGGCCTCTGTTCCATTCTCTTTTGTAACCCTGAAACTGTAAGAAAATAGAATTTAAAATCATAGAGACTAGAATTTCCCTTCCTCTTCCTACTACTTACATGAAAGGGCAACAATTAATTATACAGTAAGAAACATTTATGAACCTAAGTTTACAAACTAAAACAAATGATTTTTAAAATAATGTAAAATTCCTGTTTATATCCCTTTGAAAAGTAAATGTGACTATGATATTAATCATCTTAAAAAGGGTTTTTTTTAAACGTTCAACATGGCAAATTTTCAAAGTGCTGATTATATGTGCTAATTGTCTTTTGCTTGTTATTTCAGCCTCTTAACTGGGAAGATTCTTAGCGTATTTCTATGTTTCCCCTCCTTTCTCAGGCAAAAATTCCCTTGAGCAGAGTTGCCTGACAAAATCATTAGGCAGAAGTTTTATGAGCCTAGGTGGGATAACATTTGGAGATGACTGATTACATGATTGCAGCTAATTGTTTGTGGGACTTGGGAAGTCTCTGACATATTTAAGGGGAATCCTTTCACTTGTAATCCATCAAAAGAATTCGTTTTCTCTAAGGATAAGCTTCCTTTTGGGTGTCAGAAATATTTCTGAGGCAACCTTGCACCAGCTTTTGTCTTTTTATTTTCTGATGAAAATAATCCCGCCTTTGTCACCAATGTACAATTTATAGCTGCGAAGCCATACCCAGCTAGGATGTTTGTCCTTCAACAAGAGTATCTGAGACCTCGTCTGGTAGCATTGAGGAAATTATATACTAACTTTGTCCCATTGGAACGCTACTGATCTGAAAGAATGAATATGTTTACCAAAATGGTGTAACTCATTCCAGGGGTATCTTGCTTTTTTTATTGTTATGAATAACACACATTTATTGATGATATTATTTCTTATTATAGGACCACTTAATATGAGGTCTACCCTCTTAACCAATTTTTACATGTAAAATACAATATTTCTAATTAGAGGCACAATATTGTACACAGATCTCTTCCTTTTGAATTGAGCTAATCTAGTCACCCTTGCTCAATACGCAGATACCACTCTTAACTGCCTTTGAGGCAGCAGATTAATAGAAAGGAGAATGAACACTGTCTATGAAAAGGGGAAAATGCTTAGCATCACTCCCTTAGCTAGTTGACCGTATAGAGAAGTAATTGCCAGCCATGATTAGGGGCCTGCATTTTGCAGGTAGTACATTTAAATACATACCTAAGCCTTTCTTAGCAAATGATCACAAACTTAGACTATGTCACCTTTGTATTCTTATCTAGCTTTTGCTTCATTTCTCTTCAGACACAGTTGTTTGAAGTTTTAGAATTTTAACATGAATACTCAAACTCCATTTCTTGCACTCTGACTGAAGTGTGATTAAACTCAGAATAAGATGAATTCTTTCCTTCTACATAAGCACATGCAGGAGTGGGGGAAAAAAGACATTTCATAGCACTTAACTTTTTCAGATCCCATGAGCATGCCCTTCCTAAAAAGCAACATCAAATTCTTCAGTTAGTGTACAACAATGGCATTGATCCTATGAGTCATTAATAGAAAATCTAAAATACCAGCAATCACATTAGTTAGTCTCTGACATCTGCTTGGTTATACCGACTTTATTCACAGTACAATATTGAGTCAAGAAAAACTCTAAACCAATATTTCAGAAACTTTAATGAGCAAACACATCACCTTCAGAGCTTATAAACACAGATTCAGGCTGTGCTCCACTCCAGAAATTCAGTAGCTTGGCCATGGGAGAGTTGATGTTTTCAGCTCTGACGAACTTGGAAGTGATGCTGTTGCTGCTGATTCCAGGCCTCACATCAGAAACCCTTCCTATCAGGCACCTAAAACCAACACACACACACACACACAAACACACAATCTACTTTTATTTAAGGTGGAAGATTTGGTAGGTTTATTTCAGCATAGAGTGGTAACACATCTTCTTTACAAGACATTTCAACTGCCTTCAAGGAAATAGCAGAGAGAGTTAGAGGGCCATTAGGATAGACCATTGAGAACATTCCTGACTTTAAACCCCAAACAGAGAAGAAGCTGTTAATGCAGACATCCATTCTGTGCTTACTAGGAACACAATATTGCTGACACATTTCTTTAAAAGAACTATTTAAAACCTTTAGTCAATTGGTAATTATTAATATTTATTACTGCTCTGATGAAACCTCCAGCGTATATTTACTTTCTAAAAATTGGTAATGAAAGCAGATACATTGATAATCAATTAGTCATTTGGGGGACTTTCCCCTGTTTAATTTGCTTCTCATTCTTATCCCCTTGCTGTGTGTGTGTGTGTGTGTGTGTGTGTGTGTGTGTGGTTTTGAATAGGATACATATATTAGAATAGAATATATGTATCATACATATATTTTATATGTAGTTTTGAATATAATATGTACTATATTATATATTTTTTTCTAGTTTTGCTAGCTAAATTATGATGAAGAAATAAATTACTATTCCTACTCTACCCCTTTCTTATTTGGAGCTGCACAATCATATCATTAAGTTAATTAAGCCAGCAATTAAAAAGGATCTAGTTATTTGGGAATAGTTATTCAGAGTGAATTGTTCCTTAATGCCTATACACATGGATTGGTTTGATGGGAGAGCAGGAAGTCTGCAGGTCAATGCAATATTTCTTGTCACTTTTTGCTGTCAGAGGCTTCCACTCCTGCCCTTGAAACACTCAGAAGTACCGGAGAAACCACATTATACCGGTCCTTATCTTTCTTATGGGTATTAGAGACAGATATTCTCATTAACTCTCAGTTCATGAATTATGGGCCAGCCATTTATTGTACAGAATAATAAATTGTTCAGAACTATGTGTGAACTAAGCTCTAAATATTAGCTTCTCTGCCCAATGCAGTTCAGCTATTTGTAGAAGCCAACTGGAGCTCCAGTGGAAGAACTTATTAATTGAAAATAGATCCTGATTGTGTTTTTTTGTTTATTTTTTTTTTTGCCATTTAGCAATTCTCAAGCAATTTCTCTTGAGTGTAGTTTTAATGCTGACATATTCTCATTTTTAAATGACCAGAAACATAGAAAATATAAGTGAGACCTAACACTTTTATGTTTTATTTACATATCTGCCTTTAAAACCAATTGATTATTAATTGGATGTTCTATTCATTTCATATGAATAGTGGTTTTATGAGGCAAATATTTGCTTGCTGAAATGTATAGGAAACTGTAATGCAAAACAAAGAGCACTTGATTTTCTTGGTGGAGGCAAAATAGAAAGAGATATTTTTAAAAACTAGTTTATTCTGTGGCACAGTGAGTACTCAATAGATTGGTATTGAATTATGGATCAATTGATTAATTATTGTGTAGTAATCATCAGAAGTCGATAGAAGAGTTTGAAACAGTATTCACTTTTATCAAGCTTGAGTTGGAATCTAGGGGACTTTCCTGTGGATACTTCGGTTACCCTATCAAGAGTAATCTTGGTGAGGATTCACAGGTATGATCATTTATTATCTCTGAAAAAAGGGGTAGCACTGTAGTCGATAGTTAATCCATTAGTAGAATGGCTTTTGCTTGGTTAGCAAATTTGATGATATATTGAATGCAAGAGTCATCTTTTCAAGAATTCAGAAAACCTAGATAAGCATTCTAATGATGTAATCACACATCTCTTCACTGAAGTATCAAATAAGCAGACCAAGAATAAGTGAGAGATTAGGAGAAGGGAAACCTCGTGATTTAAGCCCCAAATTAATAGAGCAGATTTACATTTTAGAAATGTTACAATAAACAAAAATTCATTGTTTCTTCTATCAACATGCCAAGACTTCCAAGATTTTGGCAGCTTTGTTCTATGACACAGCAGGCATTTTGTTCTCTCCCAGGCAGTTAGAGAAGATCCTGACATGACTTTTTCAATAGATTAGACATTGACCTGAAGCATTGGAAGTACTATATATACATAGCATTTTGCAAGGAGGCATCTTCTCCTTAAATTTCCACCAAGGATGAGCAATAAACAGTGACTATGAAATATTAGCTAGGAAGTATCATAAATCTATATGGTGTAATTATGACTGAGTTTTTGCTCTCATACTTTCTTTGTTGTATTTTTTTCTTCTTTCACATATGATGAATTCTTTTTTTTCTTTCTTTCTTTTTTTTATTCCATGATGTTACAGCCTTGCTAAGGGACAGCAAGGGAATATATTTGGGTTTATGCACAAAACTGAGTCTTAAATGGAAAATAGCATACATCTGACAGCCAAGTTAGGACAGGCCATCCTAAACAAAGTGAGAGAGACCCAAGGGGAATAGTGAAACTTTCCAGGGCTAGCAGAATTCATGCTATTAAATTAGCTGCCCCTGGCCCCCTGCATATCCCTAATCTGGAGTTTCAACTTTCAGAGGTAAAAGGTTTGCCTTATTGTAATAGAGTTTGTTATATTCCTAATTCCAGTGCATACCAGGAATATGGATGATAGATTCCAGTGCTATTCTATACCCTAAGAAAACCCAGTCAGAAGAGAACAATATTATACTGAACAGAGGCAGAAAAAGGGACCTGGGACAAAAAAAAAAAAAAAAAAAAACATGTGGTTGTTGGACCATGGTCATGAAATATTCAGAATATTATACTATATTTATAATAAATATAGATGGGGAAATCAAAGATTCTGTGTTGGAATTAAATATTAAAAATTGTCCTAATGACAAGTATGATAAAATAAAATGGTATTTATTAAGCATCTTCTATGAGTCAAGCACGTCACTAGAAGTATTATATGAACAATAGCTAAGCGATGTTGAGAAACTCACTAAAGTTATACAAATGCATCAATGTTTTTTAATGTACATGTAATGAGCATTCAGCAAGAAGAGCATCCCTCAAAGTTACTGTAATGTTGGCTAAGGTATGATCATTCCTCCTCATGTAAACTATGGACTTGAATGCTATCTTGAGACATTTAGAATTTTCTCTATAGGAATGGAAAAAATTTGGAATTTGTTCTGTAAGAATTCTTTCTGTGAGAACGGAAATAGAATTTTTGAAAATGTGTTCTATGAGAATGGAATATTTTTAGAACTTTTGGAGGTAGCTAACAACTATGTCAGAGCTGCCTATTGGAATGATCACCCTAAGTGTGAAAAATATATCTGAGTTTGGAGGTCATTTGGGAGAAAGACAAAGAATTGAGGGTTTGAACAGTTTGAGTATGATGAGCTAGTAGAGCATTCCTGAGAGGACAGGAGTGATTGTTGAAAATGCAGGATGTAAAGAGATCAGGGATGAAAATGTAGACTGGTAGAGTGCTCCACACCCTGCGCAAGAGTAAGCATGAGGGCAGAGCAGTGAGCACAGGCGAGATAACTCAGTCAGTGGACTTCCGGGCTTGCCCAAAGATCAAGCAGACGTATTTGTTTTATCAAACCCTCCAATCTTACTTACCCTGTTTATTGCAAGGGCATTTGAATCCAAGATGGTGATTCAAGTTAAGGGACTGGAAAGAAGCTATAATGTATGATAAAGTATAGGTCTCAATGACCAATTGTCTGTTCCCAGAATAGAAATGCAGTTTTTGGAATGTATTGCTAAATAATATGATTAATTATAAAAGTCTATGCTTGATCTTATCAAGTAGAGCAGGAGACTAGGGCAAAGAACTAATACCAGGAGATCAGAAAACAGAGTTGGAGAGGGCAAACATGGAATACAAGTCCCAAGGGAGACTCAGATCTGGAACTGTAACAGTTAGAGCAAGGTGAAAGTGGATATACCAAAAGGAAAAAGTAAATAGGTGGTATCAAGGACTAAGTAGCTGGGAAGAGAAAATAAATAGTTGGGATTAAGGATCCATGCAGACATAGTGATGGCACATATAAAAACAATAGTAAATACTCTTGATACTATGCCAAGTATTTACTTCAGCTCAAGTTAGGAGTGATTGTCCTGCATTAGTAAGAACCAGCAGCCCTAGTTGGGCAGCCCAAGTCTTATAGAAAGAGATAAATGGGAGGCAAAGAGCAGGACAAAGTAGTTCTTAACACATTCATTTCAGATAAGAACTCTATTTCCTGGAGCAAGGGTGAAATAATCTTTCTTAATTCCCTCCCTCTATCTTTCCTTAGTCCAGAGCTGCGGCTCTTAACCTTTGTGTGGGAGGCACTTTCAAAATTGAGTGCATGCTAGAGACTCATAAGTAAATTGCAAGGACTCATGAACCCTCAAATATTTCCCATAATTATAGAGGAAACAGACTCCTCTCAGCCCTCTGGCAGAGAATACTAGTCCATGATGAGAATAAGTCAGCTTTTCTGCAGCATACCCTAGTTTCTCTTGGGGAAAGTTAAAGGCTCTGCCCCCTTCTTATATATGTATAACAGGTAGAAGACAGTGGAGCTGAGCTAGTGTCTTGAGTATTCCAACTGCATATGTATATATGGTGAGCTGATTCTGGCAGAATGACTGTCTTACTAGGGAGTTAGGGGAAGGAAGAGATATTAATCATAGCACAATAAAACAGTACCAGCGGCAGCAGCAACTACCACCAAGCATTGCAGGCCTATTAAGTACTAGCCACTATATGATACACTTTACCTTGCTACATAAACAGTATTACACTTAGTTTACTGATGAGGAAACTGAGTTTATAAGGTGTTAATTTTTTCCACAGGCAGATAGCTATAAGTGTCTCACAATAAGGAATTCTCCTTTCCATAGTTCCAGTTCCCATATCTTACTGAGAGATACTCTCATCTTTCTGCCCTTTACAGAGCAAAAATTAATCTTAACATTTCCAAGTTTTGCTGTTCAGTGTTAGCTGTCAAGTTAAATAAGGGCCACCACTAGTGCATAAATGCCTCTGTAAAAATTAGTAAAAGGCACTCCTTCTAGGTGGATGCACCCGATGCCAGGGTACACGGCCAAGCAAACAACATGGGCCAGATCTCAGCCCCTTACCCCTTGGCCAGATGCCCTTGTACAGTGAATCTCTGTGTGTGACTCTGTGTAGTAGCCTTTATCTATATCCTCAAAAATTCTACCAGAGGTGAATAGCCAAGGACAAAGCTTTGCTCTCAGGAAAACTGTAGTGTATTCATGACAGTTTCTCAGTGATCTTGATATTCAGTAGCTGTATCTTCTTAAACAAATTGCTCTGGAAGTTTACTCTTTTGAAAAAGCTTGTACTATAAAAATGGAAAGATAAAACTCTCAACAGGAAACCAGGGCAGATCATAACTCTGTCGCAGTTCAGCAAATGAGAATATATCAATAATGAGATGAAGCCCAATTCAAAACAACTTATGTTGTCTTTAGGCCTCAAAAATAATCTCTTTCTTGTTATTAGGGAAAATGTGAAACTTTTTTTCATTTCTCACAAATTCAAATCTCGTTTTCAAGAGATGATCATGTTTAGCTAAAATTGCTTCCACTTAGCTATTATAGTGGAATGACAAATATGTTATTGTTGGTGTTCATTGGCATTATTATTAGTTGTCAAACCTTGAAGGAAAAATCACGGACCAAAATCCTTAAAAGTAATCTTATTTTCATAAATATGTTCCCAAATAATTATCTCATGTCTAATAGCCACTTAGCCTTAATATAAACTTCTCAGATGAAACAGAGATGGTTGTAGATAACTTAGATATTTGTTAGGAAAATAAATAGGAATGATAAGGCATATTTTGTGCTATGTTAGCATCCATATTGATCATGAACTCTCAAGCTTGTCTCAGCTACTATTTCTTTTTTCCCCCCAGAGTCTGAGGCTTTATTTCAGAGAACAGCATCATTTTACCCATCCAGCTCTGAAGCTGCTCCCAGTTTTCTCTGGTTAACTATGTTAATGTTTAAGCAAAGAAGGCCATTGAATTATTTAAGAATCTGAAAGCAGTAAAATTATCCCAGAATTAAAGATTGCCAATTTTCTCCATATTCTCCAAAATGGTTGCCATGAACACAACACATCATAGCCAGATACAATGAATTTTCTTTGTTCGTATTCAGTTTTACTGTCTTTCCTTGTGTGTGGGTGTGACAGTGAGTTTCTAAGTGGCCATTAGCCAGTTCTAAAGTGGTGAATGTGCAGAGGGAGGTATGGAATTTCGAAGGCTTTATTTGAACAAGGCTCATCTGATATTCACTTAAAATGAATGAATCACTCATTTTAAATAAAGAGAGGAAAAGCCCTCCAAATACCTCAAGCTGGAATTTCTGGGTCCCTTTTATGAAGGGAGAGAAAAAAATAAGCAGACATTTGACAGGAAAGATAAATTCTGAGAGACCAGAAATTCTCATGTTTTGGAACAGGGAGAGGCACTAGACCCAAAATAATTTATATGTAAGTCAAGTACATTGTTTCAAACCATGTGACCAAATGAGGGGAAAATAGGGAACATTATTTGTTGAAAGAGCAAAGAATCTAGGCACTAAGAGTCTTAGGTGTATATATAGATCTGACACAAAAATATAAATACAGAATATATGGCACTGAATAAGCCCTTACTCTCAGTGTACAAAAGCTGTGTGTTGGGACAATTTCTTCCTTAGGAATCAACAGCTATCGCTAGTCTTTGGGCTCCTGAACTGGGCTGAATGCTCCCATATTGGGTCTTGACTCTGCTTTCCTTATCCTTGGTCCCATTAAGGCATTGACAGCCTACCAACTAAACATCAAGAAGCCTGGCTGAATTTTTAATTTGTTATCCAATATTTTGCAGACCATAGCAATCTGCCACTTTCAACTTTGTCTTCATTTCTATCTCTGCATTTGAAATTCAAAACAGTTTGTATTTTTCTATTAAGAAATTGTGAATCCCACCACTGATTACCACAGCCCCATAACTACAGGGTACTAGAAAAATATTAGGTATTTATTTTCTCTTATGAAAGAAGAAAAGAGTCTTTCAAAGGCTTAGGCATCAAGACCTTAGTTTATGAACAGGCTGGAGCCAATGAATCTTTGTCAGGGAACTTGAGACAATCTAAAGCAATTCTTTTACTGGGGGATGAGCCATGCAGTTTTCAGCAATGAGAACTCTTAAATAGGAAAACAAGATGTGATTAAACAGAGCCTGGAAGCAGTGTGTATAAGAACTTTGCATCACAAGATCACATTAAAGCTGTTATTGATTGGGCTGGGAAGAAGGTGCCTTAAAACCATCATATTTGGTATGTCATTGATCTTCAGAAACTCACTATGCTGCACTCCAGCACTTACCAGTAAGCTTAATGACAACACCCTGAAGAAAGACTCATTGGAAAAGGTAGAGGACAGTCAGGCCCTAAAGGCCTTCTAAGTCTTAATATTTTCTAGATTTTCCAGGTTTAGCCATTCGATTCATCACTATTGGGAGATTGGAGACTGAGGCTAAAATGCACTTCCTGTGAGAAGAAAGGAGCTTTGAATAAATAAATAAATAACTTTCATGTTTATTTGTATCAATATCTGCTTTATTCCCCTCATGGGGATCTAGGGAAAGATTAATGGTGGTAATGAAAACCCTTCCGAATTTAATATGACCTGCTTAACTGACCTGTCTGGTGAAAGTCAGTGCTTCAAGAAGTGGAGCTAACAAAGGAAGGGGGACAGGAAAAGAATTGCCACCTGCTTTTCAGGTAATGGAGTTTTGAGATTTGTAATTTTCTAAGTTTTAACTATTTAGTTTTGTCAAGGGAAGGGTAGGGAGCTGGGTAAAATAGCATATGTTAAAATACAATAATATATATACACACAATGTTGTAGACAGGGTTCAGTTAAAGGACGATAATGTTATTCTTGCTTGTGGACAGATAAAACCACTTGGCTCTCCTTAAAAATCAGTGGAGAATGGATTTCTATTTCAGACAACTAACTAGGCTAAAAAGCATTGTTCAAAATGCATTTTATAGATGTCACATATTTTCATCAAGGAACTACAAATTAGGTGACTCAAATTGAACATGAAAACTAGAACTTTATTAACTGATTGGACTAGATAGACTAGATTCTCTAATTTTATTGGACCTTCTCTCAAACCCATCCATAAAGAAGTGATAGAAATAGTGTTTCATGCAATGAAACTATAAAACTTGCCTAATAAGAAGATAACAAAGCTTGAATGCTTTTGATATAGAGTGTTGTCTTTGGAAAAGCTCTTTTGCATATTGGTGGTGTGACTCTGGAAAGAGCCTCCCAGAAATTTGTCAGTGATTGAGGCAGTGTGCAAGAGAGATGGATGCTCACTTATACCAATGAGAAAGAGTGTACCTCTAATGAACGTGAACTTGATTAGAATTACAGAATTTAGAACCAAAAATGGTTCTCAAAAATAATCTAGACTCTAGCAGATGAAGTAATAACTGAGATCAGTGATGGTCACATTTTAGAGTGCTTCCAAGTTGAATTACACGAAATTGGTTGAACCTAATTTAATCAGTTGTGATCTACCAACGTAGCCATTTCACATAGTTCAATCAAACAGAATCTGAACTGTCTCTCTTTCAATCCACTGTCACAAGTGCGCAAAGAGAGCAGAAACTAGAGGCTTTGATTGTGGTCGTGCTTATGGATTTGCTTAGATTCTCTTTCCAAGGTAAGAGTAAGCAAAATATGAAATGGCAGATAAAAGAGATTGAACTGAAAGGCTCACACATACAAAGAAGCAATAAAGGGACACACATACACAGAGAAAAAGAAGCATATGGAAGAAAGAAAGCCACATTTTATTGAGCATCTGCTATCATCTGCAAAATTCTGGACACATATATAATTCTCACAAAAAGATTGTCAATAGATATTATTCCCACTGGCACCTGCAGAAATTGAGATTCAGAATTAAAAGAACGTTCCAAAGGTCATATTGATAATGTAAACCAGATTACGGCCACTCACTTGCTTAAAAACAAAACAAACAAAGCAAAACAACGGCTTCCCAGTGCTCTTAAAATCAGCCAGACTTTATAGTACAGCCTATGCGGCTCTACAATGTGACTACTTCATCTCTCTCCTTTCTTTCCCTCACAACGCTTCAGCCACGCAGGCATCTATATTGTTCTTAGAACACACCAGACATTTTCTTACCTCTGCTCCCTTACACTCACTGCTACCTGCAACAGGAAGGCCTCTTTTCCTAGAGCTTCGCTTAGATGGTTAATCATCGTCCTTCAGATTTCAAATGTCTTCCCAGCCCCTCTTTCACAAAAACTCCTGTATGCTGTTCTTTTTAAGTCAAACCTTTCCTCTAATCCAACCCCTAGTAACCACTGATCTGTTCATTACTGGAGTTTGTCTTTTCAGAATGTCATAAATGGATTATACAATATGTAACCTTTGAGGTGGACTATTATTCACTTAGCATAACTCTGTTGAGATCTATCCAACTTGTTGTGTATATGGATTGTTTGTTCTATGTAATTAATGAGTAATATTCCATTGTATGAATTTACCACAGTTTACCTTTTCACCTGTTGATGGACATTTGGCATGTTTCCAATTTTTGACATTTATGAATTGGGCATCTGTACACATTTGTGTTTAGGTTTCTGTATGAACATAAATTTTCATTTCTCTTGATGAAATACCTAGGGGTAGGTTGCCTGGGTCATGCCTTTCTTACCACAAGAGTAATAAATGCATGTTTAGCTTAAGAAACCATAAAATATTTCCCAGAGTTGCTATACCAGTTTGCATTCTCACTATCAGCATATGAAAATTACAGTCGATCCACATCCTTACCAGCTCTTAGCATTATCATTTATGTGTGTGTATGTTTGCATGCATGTATGTATGTATACTTATTTTAGCCATTCTAGTAGGTATGTAGTGGTGTCTCATTTGGTTTTAATTTGCATTTATTTAATAAATGATAATGTTGAGAATTTTTTTATATCTTATATTCATCTGTATATTTTCATTACTGTAAAGTCTGTTCAAGTGTTTTGTTTCTTTTAAAAACTGAATTCTTTGTCTTATTATTGTAAGAGTTCTTTATATTTTTTCTAATCAAGTTCTTTGTGTGACATGTAATTTGTTAACATTTTTTCCCAGCCTGTAGCTTATCTACTCTTTTTCTTGACAGTGCTTTTTTCATTATCAAAAATGTTCAATTTTGATGAAGTCCAGTTTATCAGCTTTTCTCTTATGTTTTATGCTTCTGGTGTTATATCTGAGAACTTTTACCTAACCCAGCATTAGGAAAGTTTTTGCCTATGTTTTCATCTATAAGATTTCTAGTTTTGCATTTTATATTAAGGTTGATAATCCAATTTTAGTTAATTTTTGTATGAGTTAGATTTAGGCCAAGGTTCTTTTTTTTTTTTTTGCCTAAGAATGTTCAGTTGTTTCTATACTTTTGAAAGCACTATCTTTCCCTCATTGAATTACTTTTGCAACTTTGTCAAAAATCAGTTTAGCATACGTGTGTGAGTCTACTTCTGGGTTCTCTTTTCTCCTCTGTTGACCTATATGTCTATTCTTTTGCCAAAATCACACTCTCTTGGTTACTGTAGCTTTATACTAAGCCTTAAAATCAAATAGTATGAATCCTTCAACATTAATCTTCTTTTTCCAAATTATTTTAGCTATACTACTTTGCCTTCCATTTAAATTTTAGAATCATGTTGCCTATATCTATAAGACATCCTCTTGGGATTTTTATTGAAATTGCATTAAATGCATAGATCAATTTGAGGAGAATTTATATCTTAACTATATGGAGTAGTCTAATCTATGAACATGGTATATAACGTCGCTTATTGATTCTTTGATTTCTTTTATCAGCCTTTTGTAGTTGTAAGCATAGATTTGCTTCTCTTTATGGGGGTTCTGTAACTGTTGATGAAATTCATTGGTTGATGTTGTTGAATTCTATATTTTGCTGATTTTCTGTCTACTTGTTATAATATAGATGAGGGAAACATGTTGAATTGTGGATTGTCCAATTTTCTTTTCAGTTTTCTCAGTTTTCACTTCATGATTTTTGAAGTTCTCTTGTTAAGTACATATACATTTAGGATTGTTATGTATTCTTGGTGAATTGACCCCTTCTAGTTAAGTAATTTCCTTCTTTATCCCTGGAAATTTTCTTTGTCCTGAAGTCTACTGTGCTGAAATTAATATAGTCACTCCAGCTCTCTTTTGATTAGTGTTTATGTAAGTATCTTTCAAAATTACCTATGCCATTATATTTAAAGTAGGTTATTTTAGACAGCATATAATTGAGAGTTTTCTTGTCCATTTTTTGTTTGTTTGTTTTTGTGGCCATTCTAGCAATATTTCTCTTTAAATTGGTGTATGGCCTGTTTACATTTTATTTGCTTGGAGTTAGGACTACCTTTATATTTTATTTTATTTTATTATTTTATTTTATAGTTTTAAGTATATAGTACATTGGTTAGATACTTGTATAGTTTATAAAATGAACCCCCTAATTGTTCTTTCACTCCTCTGGCTCTCCAGCCATTACATTGATGCTAACTGCTGTGCTCCGCATCCCCATGACCATCTATCAACTACTACTTTGTACTTCTTTAACCCTTCACCCCATTCTTCCAGCCTCACAACTCTCTGCCCCTCTGGCTGTCACGAGATTGTCTTCTACATATGTGAATCTGTTTTTGATTAATTTGTTCTTTTTGTTTCTTAGATTCCACATATAAGTGAAATCATATGGTATTTATCTTTCTCTGTCTGACTTACTTCACTCAGTATAATAACTTCTAGGTCCATTTATATCATTACAAATGTTAGGATTTAATTTTTTTAATGGCTGAGTAATATTCCATTCTATATAAGAACCATAACTTCTTTATCGAATTGTCTGTTGATGGTCATTAGGTTGCTTCCATATCTTAGCTATTGTAAATTGTGCTGCCACAGAATATTGGGGTGCTTAGCTCTTTATGAATTAGTATTTTGGTTTTCTTTGGATAAATCCCCAGAAGTGCAATTGCTGGGTCAAAAGGTATATACATTTTTAATGTTTTGAGAAACCTCCAGATTGTTTTCCATGGTGGCTGTACCAATTTGCAATCCCACCAACAGTGTATGAGAGTTCCCCTTTCTCCACATCCTCACCAACACTTTCTGTTCTTTGATTTATTGAGGATAGCCATTCTGACAGGTATGAGGTGATATCTCATTGTGGTTTTAATTTGCATTTCTTTGATGATCAATGACCTTTAATTTTTTTATTTGATATTTTTGTTTTCTTAGTTTTACATGCTCTTTTCTCATTCCTGCCTTCTTCTGCATTACTTGAATTTTTTATTATTTCATTTTACTTTATCTATTGAAATTTTAAATATTTTTTGTATTTTAGTATTTGTCTAAGTATTATAGTATATATTTAACTTTTTAGAGTCAACTTATAATTAATATTTTATTGCTTTCAATGTGGAATGTGGAAATTTTACCACAATAGAGGTCCTTTTGCCCTTTTTATGTCAATGTTGTATTCATTCATTTCATTTTAACCATCATCTTTATACATTGAAACCGCAGTCAGACAATGTTATGTTTACCTTCAACCATCATTTATATTTGAAGAACAAGATGAGAATAGTTGTCTATTACCAGATATCTATCATTTTTGCTGTGCATTCTTAAAGTTCTACATTTTCCACTGATATTATTTCTCTTTCTCTTAAGTAACTTCTTTCTTTTAGAGTAAATCTGTGGCTGCTGATGGGTTCTCCCTTTATTCCTGAAGCATGTTTTTGCTGGATGTAGAAATCTAGTTTGGCAGTTCTTTTCTTTAAACATAATAAAAAATGCACTTTCTCACAGCATCCGTAGTTTCTAATGACGAATGCACAGCCATTTGAATCATTCTTCCTCTTTACGTAATACAACACTTTTCTCTGGTTGCTTTCAAGATTTTTCTTTTTTTTTTTTTAGCTTTTAGTTTTTAGCTCTTTGGTTATGATGTGTATGGGCATGGATTTCTTTGACTGTATCTTTTTCAGGATTTATGAGCCTCTTAAATATGTAATTTACTTTTTCTACCAAATTTGGAATGTTTATAGCCATTATTTTTTCAAGTAATTTTTCTACCGTACATTTTATCCTCTCATTTTGGGATTCTGATAACACAAAAACACATGATATTGTCCTATGGGCCATTGAGAGACTTCAAATTTTTCAACCTTTTTCTCTCTGTTTTTCAGATTGTATACTTTCTGTTAATCTGTCTTTAAATTCATTGACATCACTCTGTCTTTGCCACTCTATTATTGAGTTCATCCAGCAAGTTCAAGTTTATTAGGCCATTATATTTTTTTATTCTAAATTTTTAGTTTGGTTATTCCTTCTATCTTTGCTGAGATATTCTACCTTTTCTTACATTTCAGTAATGTTCACTCTTACTTCTTGGAGCATGATTATAATAGTTGCTTTAAAATCTTTGCTCATAATTTCAACCTCTGTTTATTTCAGGGTTCTCATCTCTTGTCTTATTCTTTGAGAGATGTTGAGATTTTCTTGATTTTTCACATGTTGAGTAATTTGAGATTGTATCCTAGCCATTTTGAGTATTATCTTATGGGACTCTATGGAGAATATATGGAGAACACTAATTTTTTTGTTTGATTGATTAGCAGGTATAACCTGATTATGTTCAGGCCAAAAGTTTCTACCCACCTTCTGTGGGCTATGATGCTAATATTAGTTCATTTTTCAAAATCTATACTATAGTCTTCAAATCTGAAGGGAATAAAAAGAGGGCTCCTGTTAGAGACTTTTCTCTTTATAGCTAGTGTGCAGTTCTGGGTGTTCTACACTTTTGCCTACAGTTCAAGTATTTCTTCCATGTATTTTGTCAAAGATTTAATTGTGTTCAGTAGGAGAGACAGAGTAAGGTTTGCTTAATCCATCTTCACCAGTGCCAGAACCTCAAGAAATTCTTTTAAATTGTTTTGTTTTTGCCACTGTAGGTAAAACTATAACCAACAGGTCAGACTAAGTTAAAATGAGCTCTGAAACCAGTAAGTTCTAGTCATAAGCAAAAGAATGCAAGCAAATAATCCACTCTGTTAGGAACTTTGAGTTGCAGCTTTTCCTATTCAGATCACATCTCTGAAAAAGTTGTTGGTCTAAGCAGCGGAAACATTATATATCCCTCTTCAGTGATAAGCACTGCTGCAGACTGACCACTCAATGGACAAGTACTTTTGTCTTTTAAGATTTGTGGTTTGGTATAGCCTTGTTACCTGGAAACTAACTCCATAATAGGATTGTAAAACACACACATACACACACACACACACACACTCACGAGCACACAGCCTCTCAGTCACACATGCGCATCTTTATACTATAAGTAACATGTATAATCATTGTTAGAAATGGGGGAGAGGACTTAAAATTAGGAAGTCTTAAGAACCAGTTCAATGAAGCTAATACTTAAAATGAGGAGATCTTGAAAACTAACTCAAAATTCAAATTCAACCAGTATTTATTGAGTCCTAACTACATGTTCAGTAACATGCTATATGCAATATTTATACTCATTTTTGAGAATGAGGAGAAAATGTAAAATACGGAAATCCAACACATTCTAACTTAAGATTCAGATTCAATATATATTTATTTAGTTTCTACAACATACTAAGTACTGTGCCAGGTAATCACAGAGACATTATTTTTTATTTATTTATTACAAAATCTTGCCTGTCCAAATTGAACTTCAGAAGACATTCTGTAAAATATTGTGTCACTCTCTATATGTCAGAATCTCTTGATAACATAATTAAATACATAGTCCTGGGTCCCGTGCACCGTGATTTGCATGATATGACTTGATAGCTATCTCCATAGGATTCTGGGACCCCACCTTGATTCAGAATGACTTTGGCTGTTTCATAATTCCCTCACAAAGTTCTGATGAATAATTATCTAACTTTCCCTTGAATGTACCACTCCCTTCCTTTACATTTTTTCTGTTATATTACAATAGAACATATATACTTTGATTCCCTAAACTGTTATTTTTATCTATGAAATAGTGTTTTTAGAGGACTGTTACTTCCTGATACTGCAGCTGATATTAGATGCAGTTCTGAGGAAGCGTTTTCCTTTAGCTCTTAGTGTCTGTGTACTACCAGGTCCTCAAGTTTTGCGATGTGAAATAGATTCTTTAAGGTTGAGAGATGACTTCCTTTTGCAGCCACAATTTCTTCAAGATGAATTTTGTTGAATCTTTATTTCATTAGAAAGCTTCTCTTTGTTGTGCTATTTTTCACCATACTCTGAGTTCTGACATTTTGTCTTTTGGCATCTTGTGTGCTAATTCCATTCTTTATTATCAATAATAAACATTTAATAAGCACCTATTATGTACAGAGTAAATCATGGCAAGTGTATGTGAAGTAATCACCATCTGCCTGTCTTATAGCTATAGCAGATATTATTTATTGATTATCCCTCATCTCTTTGAGCCTATATGTAGCTTCAAAATTCTTAACACAGAGGACCAGCCAACCATATCAAGCCATCAAACTTGACACATGGGGTAAAATTTAGATGCCATAACTATTGTCAGGCTATAAAAGGTAATAATGTATGTAATTGGGGAAAATAACAGTCATTCTCATGCTTATGTGAAAAATTTTTATGTGTATGGTAAGGTAGAACATGGAGTGTCTTTACTTAGTCAATGCAACACTGTCTTTCTCTTTCTTTTATCTTTTATTTCAGTTTGTGCCATTCTGTAGTAACATCATGTGTTTTAGATCTCTGACATTCCACTCCTGATAACTGTTTTAAGTTAATGGTGACTTCCCATAAGACCTTATTAAAGGTTTGCTTGTCTACTTATCATCACTATAATGGTTTTAAGAGGCAAAATAATGTGGTTATTTTCCCTTTGTCTTTATAAATCTTTACATAAAAATAATATATACAAAAACATGTACTATACCATATACACACATTACCCTATGTCTAAAGTGAAAAATGAGCTGTCATTCCATTATAAGTTCAAGCAAATAGAAAAAATGTAATTATCTTATGTGGACAAGGAGCTTAGATACAATGTTTTCTAAGCACTTAGCAGTTTTTGTGAAAAGAGCTTGCACACAATTTCACATTAACATTTAAGCTAATGCTCAGAGATAAATTTACACGCATGAGCTGTAGAATAGAAATATACCTTGATTCTGAATTTGAACCACAAACCATGTCTCAGATGATTACCTAGGAGCTCACAGCCCTGGCCCATTTTTACATTCTGGGATAAAGTAAATTTTGAATTGACTATGTGTGTTCTCCTTTGGTGTTCCACAGAACACTTTCTACATTTGTCACCATGGTCTTCAACTTCTGTGTAGTTCTGTATGAAATTGTTGACCTCTCTAGCTCCCTGGCCACCAATTTTGATGAGAGCCTCTGAAATATTTGGCCTCGGGCATTGATTTAGAGGCCAGGATGTATCTTTGGTCCATGCCAACCGAGAGGACATTTTATAACCTGTGTTTTGGTCTGAACAGAGAGACCTCTGGTCAATGTTCACTTTTCCAGAAAGAAAGATGACTGTTTACCTTGGCCATAAAATATTTCAGATGCAGTAAGGGCAGCTTTTCCTATCTGAGCTGGCACAGCTTTGTTTATCTGGAGAGATTTTGCTCTGTGACAGCCTGGCAGTTTAACTTGAAATTTTTGATTTTCCATGATCATGCTTCTTGTAATGAGAAATGTGTGGTGACATATGTTTATTAATCTTAGTTAAAAGACACCTGCCCAGATGGTTTATACCTGGAGAACATTTGCAGTCATCAATCCTTCTCTAATTAGCATTTTTTCTTTCCCTCTTGACACCATACCAATATGTTGAGATGACCAAGAGCTGCTTTCCTTTGGGCATGTGTGGTCCATGCTTTGTGAATTAGGTGGATAGAAGGAAATGAAGCAAATGGCTTAGCTCTGAGATGCAAGTGAGTTTGTGTCTCACCAACATACCCTAGTAGCCCCAATCTATAGTTGAAAGGATTCACTTTTTATTATATTTTACATTACAATCTGAAAGTCATGGTAATGAGGTGCTCTCTCTGTACCCTCCCACTTCAACAGGCTGTAGTACAGCTGTGCACAGCAGGGTTCTAATCACCACTTCCCCATGGATGGGAAGGACTGACAAGGCTTGAAAGTAGGGGGTGTTTTTGATTGGAAGCTCACCTCTTCATTCCAGCATTCTTTATCGTCGCTCCCCTGGAAACTCCCGGGTGTTTGTTGCTTGCCACAAAAACTAGACTTACATACACAGAAGCATTATTCTGAGGTAAAATTAGCCAAGTTATTAAATTGATCAATGTGGTGGCAAGCAGACCTGGTAGTTGGGGGACGAAGAATAACAAGCAATCATCTGTAAAATACAAAACAGCCCAGATATTAGGGAAGAAGAGTTCGTGAATTGTGAGCTTGCCAATGATAACGTGATATTTCCCTGCATCCCATTATGTCAGTGTCAAAAGGGAATTTACAGGATTTTTACCTCATGTTTCCTTCCGGCACATGGGCCGGAGAATTGCAGTGCGTGCCTTGATAATTTAAACAACCATCATTAGGCATTGCACATTCAATGTCTAATTAAATCTCTCAGACCACAGGATCACAGCCGCACTCCATCATCTGAGGATCTTTACAGTCTGTTCCACACCATAGCAAGCAAAGATATATAAATCTACAATCAATTCTCAGAAGGCCAGAGTGCTAGGAATTTATTTCTACTACAATACTCTGGAACTTCTGTGCTAGTTTAAAAGAATCCCTTATGGTTCTAAGAATTATCTTCCTCATAAAATATTGTTTAAAGATAATAATGCATTTCATTTCAGTTTTGTTGTCACCCAAATTTTTTCTTATTGATTGAATAAAATAATACACTAAGAAGAAATGAAGTCCTTGAGAAAGATTTAGGTGTGCATTTACCTGACTACATTTGTTTCTACTGATTTTGCATTTATTACACCTTCCACTCTCTCAGACAAACAGCAATGGGCCAGTGATTTTCTTTTTCTGAGACCAAACACATCAGTGTCATCCTTCATGTGTCAGTTCTTTTATTTCAATCCCTGATGACAGATTGAACAGTAAAATTTTAGACACTCACCCATGTGAAAATGTATAGCTCTGAACTTATAATTAGGCAAATGCATTCTATGTGTATGTGAAACCATCTGATAAATTCTCCTTTGTGCAGGTTATAATTCTGGGAAACTATGATGAAAGATTGGACCTAACTCCAGAAATTTACAATCTGTAAAAAATAGCCATATTTTAACAGTGAAGACTCTTTCTAGCATTTAGGTTTTCTGAATATTTGTGGCCAGGTTTCCAAAAACTGTATTTTAAGATATTGCTACATAACTTCAATGCACAGAAAACAAAAATGAATCATCTATTTGACAAATTACTTTGCCTGCAAAGAAGATATTTGACCAAGTATTTTTTTTTTCTCTCTCTCTCTCATTTTTTTTTGGCTGATAAGTGGACTTTGGACTTATATTTTTGAATTCTGGTGTTGATTTCTGATAAGAACTTGAAAGGTGAAGAAAGAAAACAGGCTACATTGTGGCAGATTTTGGTCACTCTACCATCCTTAAAAAAAAAAAAAAAGAAACTAGGATGAAGAGTGTTTTTTTGGCCCATAATTCTTGATTTGATGTATAAGGTCATGAGATGAAACATGAAGTAGAGATAGGCTTTCTAACCAGCTGTGTATTTTGGTTCCAGCTGACTGACAGTACAAAGAAAATGTGTCAGTCATGAATATTAAGTTTCTTTCTAGCATTTTTCTTCCAGATGGAAGCAGCATGCACATTGTAGCAATGCTTCTTCCAGCTGATGAATTTTCTTATTTATATTTTTGGCAAAGCATATTGATTTTCATCTGTGACTTTCACCTTAGTACCCTACTGCGTGGTTTTAAAAAAATATTCAGTGAGTTTCTTTTAAAACACTCCACCCTCCAAAAAATCTATTTATAGCAAAGTCATTCCAGCACAAGCCCTTTTATTATCTCTCAACTCTTCATTCTTTTTTATCTTGTTTACTATCTTTGGAAGTACATACTGTTATAAACCTACCTTTTTAACTGATTGATGACATTATGTCCTGGCCTTTTCATCACAATATTATATTATTAATTATCCATTTTAATTGATAATTGATGATCATTAATTATTAATTATCAATTATCAAATCTACTATTTTTAATGTTGTCTTTGTGCTGAGTACTTGAAAAAATGCTTTATATGCATTGTGGCTCTTAATTCTTTCAAAACCTCTGTATGATAATACTATTATTGCCATCACATATTTGGGGAGACTAAAGACAAAAGAGGTTAAGTAACTCCCCCAAGGCCACATAACTAATAAATAAGTTGCAGAAACAGGATTTGAAGTTAATCTCTTTGAATCCCAATCTCATTCTTTTAACTACTAAGATATCAAAATTTTATAAACTTGATTCTGTTACTCATTTGCTAATATCTGCTTATATTTTTAAATGAAAATGCAGTAGGAATGTACTATAAAAAAATATTTAAAGGTTATGCTCTGACCCATTTAAGTTTCTGACATTTTGCAAATTATTTTCAGCCTAGCCTCCAAAGAGCCCAAAAAGAATCATACCTAAACAGAAGGGTTTTATGTTGGGAGACCAGTTTTCATTGACCAGCTCTTTTCCTCACTTTTATCCCCATGGCAACAAGCATCTGACTGAATTCTCCTTTGCAGTCTCTACCAAATGGCAAGGAGCTGCACTTCCTAGAGTGGCTCTTGTTTGCTGGACATGAGGCATACTGGTCCAGCACAATGATGCTCCCAATAGATGGCCAGCTGTAGTCTTTGTTTACTGATTTATTTTTTGATGGCTTTGAGATGGTGAGAAGGAAAAAGGCAACACAAACCCAGATTACCATCATCATAATGCTTGATATTGCCATTAATATTGATAGAAGAATAATTTCTAATCTGTTACCTTTCAGAAACATAGGATTCACATATTTAAACAGCAGTCATGACATCTAAATACTAGCATTTTTTCACCTTTGGTTTGTCTAAGTCAATCACTGCAAGTGGAATCTTACCTTTTGATTTGTTGCTGGCCCTTATTTGAATGGGAAAAGGGAAACTTCACGTTTGAACATTTCAAGCCTCATTGTATTTTCCTTTTCCACATGACAGTAATAAACAGATCTTGGTAAAACCTCAGACACAAAAGAAATTTTAAAAATGAACCATACTGTCATTTATTTTGAATGATATGGCAATAAACCAATAATTCAAAAGATCACTGAACATCGTGACTTCTAAAGCAGGAGAGCAGCTCAGATTGTTGGTTTAGGAAAGCACCATTTATTTTAATGAAGTTTAAAGGGTAACTTTTTAAAGAAAACTCATATTTTTGGATGATTGGCTGAGAGAAAATTTAACAGAGTGAAATGACATGAGCCTGAGAGAGGGAGAGACAATCTCCTGTACTTTATGAGATCTTGAGTGCATTACTTAAATTCACCAAGCTTTGGTTTCCTTAGTAATGAGAGACAAGTAATAAATGGCAGCTTGCCCGATTATCATAAGCAATATGACAAAAGTATGGAAGACTACAAAGAAATGCCCTGACATATAATAGTTGCTCAAGAAACTAACTACCACTATTTTCTCACACTGTTATTTTCTAAGGCCATGGCATCTATATCTGCCTAGGAAAAGAGCTTAATGGATTACCATTTCTTTACTAGGGGACCATTGAACAGGTGAATGATGCAGTGAACATTGTCTGTTAATGTCTGCATGTGAGGGTGTGTTCTTATGAGTCTGAGGACCCTGACTACAACTTACCAGACATTAAACTATGCAAATTAATAGGCTGAGGACATCGGCAACCTTTCAAAGCTTTCATGTTTTAAAAAACTCCATTTATGAAATGGAGAGCATTGGCTCTCCAAAGGAAGACACTCAGACAATGAGATCCAGTTGGATGAGCCTTTTAATTATATTTATTGACCCTTTAACTGGAAGTCAACCAGTGCCAGGCATGAATGCGCAAGGGAGATATGAGGCTCTACTTGTAAGGGAAGTGAAATACTGCAGGGGAAAGAAGAGAACACAGATGTTTGCAAAGCCACAAGGTCCCAGGCTGCACCGACATAGGCGCCATCTGATTGCGATGCTTTTCCAGTAACTGGGACCCGCTCAGAGCTCTGATCTAAGCGCCTCATTGCAGAACTGGCAAGCTGCAACCCCTTGGAGTGATCCCAGCTGAGATGGGAACAAAGGCCGAAAGAATAAACAATCTGGTTAATTGAGTTTGAATGATGGAATTGCAACGAGGGACTAATAAAAGTGCAGTAAGAAAGATGTTTAAAAATTCTAACAATTTTTGAAGAGATAGTAGTGTTGGTCTCTGGAAATAATAATAGAAAAAACTATGAAATCACCACATATAAGCTAGGAATCTAAGAGTGTGATTATTGGAAACAGATCAAGTTTTTTTTTTTAATTTGTTTCTATGACTTAAGTTTTTTACAGTTACCTTTAAGAGTGATTCCTATAATTAACAGGTATTTAATAAGAATTTAGCTGTCATTTGTAACCTTGAGGAATCTCTAAGTCTCAGTGTTCTCATCGGTAACATGAAGATAATAGTGCCTACCTTGTAAAATTAAAGATAAGAGATTATATATATAAAGTAACACATATTTATATAGATGTATTCATTTCCTAGGGCTGCTCTAAGAAAATTCCACAGACTGGGAGAGCTTAAGAAGTAGAAATTTATCTACTTACATTTTTGGAGATTGGAAATGCAAGATCAAGGTGTCGGCAGGTTTAGTTTCTTCTCAGGCCTCTCTCCTTGGCTTGTAGGTGGCCACCTTCTCTCTGTCTTCATAGCCTTTTCTCAGTGTATGTGTATCGATGGTGTCTCCCTGTGTGTCCAAATTTCTTCTTCTTGTGAGAACATGAGTCATATTGAATTAGGGTCTACCCTAATGACCTCTTCTAACATAAATCACCTCCATAACGGCCCTATCTCCAAATATAGCCGCATTCTGAGATACTAGGCATTAGGTCTTCTACATATGAATTTGAAGGGACACAATTCAGCCCATAACAGTAAATATATTGAGTTTAGAATTACTGCTCCACAGTAGGCACCCAATGAAGAATAGCCTTTACTATCAGAGGTAGTAGTAAGCTCACATAATTTGATTTTCATATCAAATGTGTTAGATGTAAATTATTATTATAAAAATTTTATATATATTTGGAGAAACTGAAGTTCAGAGAAGGTAAAATACTGGCCCAATATTGTATAGTGTGTGAGTTTTAAAACTGAGAGTGCACCTCATTTTTTGTGACCTCAAATTGTTTTTTTTCTACCATATTATACTGCCACCAAGTAGTTGGACAGTGGTCAGAGAATTGATTTTCCTGTTAAATTCATGACTATCTTGACCCAAAGCATTTATACTACATCTATTTCAGAGAGGCTATTCATCCAAGTATTTCAGTGTCTTAACAATTAGAGTGTTCTCTAATTAGAGGCAAGTTCTGTTCTTAGAATTCTGTGCCTTTATCTCAAGGTGGAAACTTTGAAATCTAGGACAAGGTTACTGTATAAGACTTTTCTATTTTTGAGATATTCTTTATCTTTTGACTTTTATATCATATTGTGTGTTGTTCAGGAAGGAAGTCAAAAGATAGAAATCTACTCATCTCCCTGTTACCCAGTTCACCAAAGTACCTGCATCTGTTCACACCTCCATACCTCCCATCTTATTTAATGAAGAAGGTTTTCCAGCTCCTACCAAAGGCCAGATGTCTCATGATTATCTCTCCTTCTCAAGAACTTTACTCCTGTGATCATCTTCCTTTGCCCCATCAATTTTTCCCTCTCGTGCATCACTCTAGCATCAAACATACTCTAGCATCTCATGTCTTAAGGAAAAAATGCCTTTGGTGGCTTTCTAGTTACTGCTGTATTTCTTTTTATACTGCCCAAGTAAAATATAAAAGGTCATATAGTTATTGTCTCCAATTTCTCATCCCTCATTTACTCCTCAACCTACTCTAATCATGTTTTCATCATCATCCTCCATAGAAATTAATGTGTTCACTTCTCTTTTCTCATAATTCTTGGTCTCTTAGCAGCATTTAACACTACTGTCCACTCTGTCCTTCATGAACACATTTTTCTCTTGGTCTCTGGGTCAGCATATTCAGTTTATTCCTGCTCTACTTATATCACTGGCTACTTCATCTCAATCTCATTGTTTAATCCTTACCTGACATTCTCAAGGACCCTAAATATTGAGTACCTCTCAGATCCTAAGTTCCTAAGGGACCTTCTCTTCAGATTCTAGGTTCCAAAGAGATCTGAGAAAAATACCAATATTTTTCTACTTAATCTTGGATTAGATATACAAAAAATAAGCTTTAAGTCTTATACTCAGTTATTGTCCAATATATCTCATGTCTTTCTGGTTTAATTTATCTTGCTGCTTGAATGATATTTATTTTCTCATTTGATTTGTTTTCTATTTGAAAATAGCTGTCAGAATTGCTTTTAGAAGGTGTGTGTGTTTGTATTTTAGATATTATTTGTTGAGTACAATTTACATGCATTCTCTTGCATAATCTTTATGAGTCCCCTATGAAAGAGTGGTTATTGTCCCTTTACAGACAGAAACTTGAAACTTAGAGAGTTTGGGGACTTATACTAGTTTATTCTGTCAAGGGCAGAGTCAGGATTCCACCCCATTATCGACTCTGTTGCTGGTATGCTTAATAAATATACAATATTTAGCATTTCTAGAGCAAAGAAGAATTTGAAGTTAGGATATAGCCATTTTGGGGGGTGGGGAGGGGAATTTGTAGAGTGCCTTTTTCTCCAAGCAACACAAAACTCAGATCAACTGTAATAAATAATGGGATTTACCATTTCAATTAAAGGAACTCCAGAGTTAAGTCACAGTAAGATCAGCAGTTCAAGAAAGTCATCAAGAATCCAAGCTCCTTCCAGGTCTCTGTTTCACCTTTCCTCTGTGTTGGTTTCATCTTTCCTCTGTGTTTCTCCTTACAATTACAAGATGGCTGAAGTAGTTATAGAAGCACACCAAAGTGCAGCATTATCTGATATTAGTAAAGGAGATATTTCTAACATGAATTTATCAGGAAGGAAAACTTTCAGAAGTCATCCAGTAGACATCTTTTCACATCTCATTGACAAAACTAGCTACATACACACCTGTAAACTACCCACCATAGCAGCAAAGGGCCCATTCCTATGGGCTTAGACTTACAGCATCCATCTAATTCATGAAAGGAAAGAGGATTGGAAACCAAAAGAAAATCAGAGCTTGAACATGATGAAAGGAAGATGATTATTGCATAGACAACCAAGAAGGTCTACTTTATCTCTCAAGGAGTATATCAGGTACAACACCTGTGATTGCACATTTGTGTTTGTTTATGTTCTATTTTGAAGCCATTTTTCCTTTAAACAAAACCTCACTTTGTTAAGGACTTTTCAGCTGTTCTTCATACATACATTTTTTTTCCTAAAGTTTAATTAGCTACTTCATTGGCAAGAACCTTAAATAAAACATGCTTTCTGTGGTACCAGGAATTCTTAATTATCTATCATTTTGTCTGTGACTGTTCTGTGTAGGATTTCCAATTTTTCAAAATGTACTGGTATGCTAAGGGATTGAACACATTCCCAAATCTTCCAGAGGCTCATGCAGTTTTAAAGTTTTCTCCTTAGAAACAAGTTATGTAGGCTATATAATCTCTGATCATAACTAACAATTTGAACATCTTTTAATGACTTCTCCTTGTTAATAGTGTCTGTGACTCAGGAGCCCTGTGTTGGTCTCATCTCATTATTATTTAAAGAATATTCATATTCCCAAATACTTTCCCCCTGCGCTTTTTTTTTGGCTTAAAGAAAACCATATTTTTAAGTTGCATTATAAAGCCTCACTATAAAGTACATCACCATTCTGCATATCCAGTTATACTACAGATCAAACGTCAATATATAATCTCTCACTCAACATGGAAACTTACAGTTATTCTACTTCCCTGACTCTTTGTTTTACTTTAGGACAGGCATTCTCATACAGAAATGACTTTTACATGATGAATTCCAATCTCTTCCCAACCACTCTGGTTGCCAGAGGTACCCATGGGGATATAATTAATGTCATCATCACCTTACTCCTCGGGTAAAGGCTGGAGAAGAGTTTGTTGACAGGAGCCAATATTGCCTGTCAGTCTTCCAGCCTCTTTCAAATCCTCTTAGTATCTACTCCCTATAGTTGTTAATCCTTGAGAATTTAATAAAGTGCAAAATAACAATACTTCTCATCTTTGCAGAGTTGACAATTAACTAATTAGCCCATTAACTCATTGAGCCAGATTTGTCCCAGTAAGTTAAGAGGTTTGGAAGGTATATTAATCCTTTAAGGCCACTGGAGCCACATTTGCAGCTAATGGGTCCATATCCCTAACTTACTACCAGGAGGGAATGGGTATTGTTAGGAAATAGAAGCCATTAATCCTCACTGTACCCAGAGGGGCAGGTGAGAATGACTTTGCACAAATTGATGAGAAAATGTGTTTTATTTTGTTTTTCTCTTTCAAGACCAGAACAAGACTCTGAATTGAAACCAGAATTGGAACTCAATATTTTCTGGCAAAAATCCTTTGTTCAAATTTGAAATCTTGCCAGAATTTGTTTATTTGTTTATAGTTTTAGATCAAATACCAAGAGTGGATAGGCAAGAAGTTTGTGCTAGGGCAAGGGTGATTGTAGCATCTGGAGTCTTTGACAGCAGGAAAGAACCATTGTGACTGTTTCTATTCTATAATCAGCTCAGAAGGCACTTTATTAAGTCATGTGGAATACACCTCTCTAGATGGTATGTGTGTGCATTGTGTTTTAAAGGGTGGACGAAAATGTACCAAGACATTTCTAACATGATTCCCGTTCTACTGAACCAGACTGTGGGAATGAAGTGGGCCCTGTGCTCTCAGTAGCTGCAGCTTATCTGAAGGAAAAGTATTTAGGACCCATCTCTACCTCTGACTTTAGCAGGAGGTTGGGCATTCCTATTGGGATATCCTAGGAACCTGCACAGGGCTTCAGGGCTAGCACCTTAAACTTAGATACATAAGCCTGAATGCTGAGCAGTGGAGCAGTTACTTGTTCACATCAACATTCCACATGGGCTTTCCAGTGCTCTTGTGGCAGGGCACATGGTTTGGAGTTGAGTCAACAAATTCCAAATGAAGAAAATGTGAGTGTAAAGTCAGATGTCAGGGTGGTAGTGGTGGGGGTGGAAAGATATAGAGCTGAACTGGTTGAAACAGAGACAAGCTTATCTTCGTAGAGAAATCTAGGGCAGGTGGCACCCCCAAACATCTTTAATGTGGCTTCAAAGGCCATGTGGTACAAAAGGGAGAAGGGAGGCATATATTTAAGGGTAAGGCCTGGGGCTTACAAATGTATTTATAAACTTATGTTTATTATACATACAGAGCCATACATTCTCAAGGGCTTTGTGTCTGGCTGCTCACTTTTCGTAACCCCATAGATTAATTACAGCTACTTTGGGGAATAAAGAGAGATTGACGTTTTCTTTCTTTAAAAATAATATTTAAATCCTTGCTTAGATCAGTTCACTATGCGATATTTAAGTTACCTAGGCAGTACACAACACTCCAGGAATCCTTTTTTCCTTTCCAGCTATTGTGATCTATTTTAGCAAGGTCCTTCCTTCCCTCAGTGCAATTTCTTTGCCAAATTAGAAGAAAAAACATTAATTTCAACAATAAGTAGCATGGAATGTGGAAAAAAAACACATCAAACTCTTTGATGGGAGGTTGTAGAAATTTGGAGAAAAAGCTTCAGTGGCCTTCTAGAGAAAAAAGGCCTAGAGCTAAGATTTAGAACACAGAAATTTTTCCTGCTTTGCTCCTTTGAGTGTAAGTCATTTCACTTCTCTGTGATCTATCTTTGCCCTTTGAAAACTAATGTATGTATGGATGTATGTATTAATAACTCACTTTGTTCCACAAAGTTTGTAAGCCAGCATCTCGAAAGTATGAACAAAAATGTACTTAGAATTATGTAAATGAGAAAATTGGTTTAAGGGAAAAGTAAGAATATGAAAAAATGAAGATGAAGTTAAAATTATTTTGTCCATAAAGTAATCTTAGTTGGTAGAGGTGGTCAGGAACATGCTTTGGTGTTTTCCAGTAATAAATGCCAAGGGGGTAACACAATGGTGATGGCAATGATGATGATGACAGTGATGATGGTAAAAAATGGTATTATTAACTGTTTGCCATGTACCAATCACTGTACTAAGTTAGCATTTGATTGGTATTACTCCATTTTATCTTGTCTCAAATTATATGATATAGAGACAGTTATTGTCCTCATTTTTTAGGTAAGGAAACCAAGATTCAACGTATTTAAAACAAATATTTTCCAAAAGAAATATGGAATTTAATATTGCCCAATAGGTCACCAACAAGAGGTCACAAATACAATGGAGGGACAAATATTCTCAAAAATATCCTTATGATGAATCTAAGTTAGATAGCATTAGAAATCTATAAAGTTTACATTTATATTCAAGTGAAGTTCATTAAAGATCTTTCGTAAGAAGCTGTACGATGTTGTTTCAGGTATGCAGGATTCTAATACTTTGGCTTACCCAAAGATATACTTCAGATTATCTAGAGGCATGAGTAGTTTTAGCCTTAAATAGAATCCACAGATTCTATTTCAGAGCTTTTGTTAAGTATCTAAGCTCCCTGACAAATACCTGGAATTGCAGATGTCTATGTCACTTGTTAAATCTAGCTCATCGCTAGAGGTGGGATTGATTCCACTTTATCAATGTGGTGAAGACTAACATGGACACATAAGCAAACATGTCACTATAAATTTACCCACAGAATATACATGGGCAGAACCAAACATTCCTCATTAAATAATTTTGAAATATTTCCAAGCCCCAAAATAATAAATAATCTAAGTTCAATTAATTTGTATATTCATGTGGTCATAGAAATTTTACTGAGATATGCCAGGTATTAAGAGGCATTAATGGAAACAAAATAGCTGCGGGTCCTCTCATCATGGAGTGTATTATCTGCTAATAGGTACTGATAATTAAATGAGCAGTTAAAATAAAGCATGACAGAACACACACAGACATGCACACAGGGAAAATGCCATGTGAACTAAAGGCAAAGAGACTGGAGTGACATGTCTACAAATCAAGAAACACCAAAGATTGCCAGAAAACCACCAGAATCTGGGAGAGATGCCTGGGACAGATCCTTCCTAGCACCTTCAGCAGGAACATGGCCCGCTGAAACCTTGATCTCAAACTTCTGGCCTCCAGAATTATGACACAATAAATGTCTATTGTTTAAGACTCTCTGTGGTACCTTGGAAACTAATACACATGCTCTCTCACCCTGACCTCAACCAGAAACCTGAGAACCGTCCTAAACCACCCCTCCCTCCTCTCAACCACCACATCTACTCACCACACCCTGCAGCATTCCTAACTCCCTCATCTCCTGCCTTTGCTTATAGCTACCCCCTACTTCCAAGTGCATTTGGCTAAGGCCTAGCTCAGCTCATACATATGGATCAGTCAAGATTCAATCAGGAAAGCAAAACCACTATGTATATTATGGACTTTATGGTGGGACTAAGAACTTGCACAATTGTGGGAGGAGCTTGGAAAGTAAAGATATGAAAAGGAGAATTTTAAAATCAGAAAAACACTGATCAGCTCTGTTATGGATGAATGAGTTAAAACTTACAAGGAGACCTTAAAGGTGAACACATGCAACTGACACAGTGGGGCCATGAGATGGTGGGTGTAGAAGTCGATGGAAGGTTTTGGACTACTCATGGCTTATTGGCTCTGTGAGTTACTAGCACAAGATCTAGTGGCACTGTCAGTCAGCAGGCTGTCAGGATTGACATGTGGGTGCAGTGTGGATAGGAGGGAGTTCAGTGGAGAAACGGCTTAATCTCTGCAGGTGTCTTAACTTCTAACTAATAATGACCTTTAAGGCATAAGGGCTGCTGCCGTGCTTCCACCTCCCAAGTCTTACTTAACTTCATTTTGGGGAATTCTAACCTAGGGCTGTACGGAGAAAGGGGTTCTGAGCAGTGGCTCGCCCAAATTCATAATAAAACAGTTTAGTTCAAGCTGTAACAAATGACTACAAACCTGATAGCTTAAAACAACAGAAGTGTGTGTTCTTTCACAGATCTGGGGGTCAAAACTCTGAAACCAGTATCCCTGGGTCAAAATCGAGGTATTAGCAGGACCGTGCTCCTTCTTGAGGCTCTGTCACTCTTCCAACTTCTGGTGGCCGCCAGAATTCCTTGATTTGTGGCCGTATCACACTGCACTATAATTTTCTGTTTATTTTTTGTCTCTCCTATGAAAATCTGAGCTCGAGTGTGTAGACTTGTCTTTCTCTGCTCAGACAACTTGTTTTGGTCTATAGTAGACATGAAATCAGTGTTTGGGAAACTATCTCTGGTCATGGGTGGTATCAGTTGATAGTATGCTGCCAGATACACTGGTTAGAAAGTGATTTTTATAATTGTTTCTATGTAGCTGTTTTATAAATCAGAGCTTCCCACTTAGGAGGATTAAAATATTTCTGTCCTCAGCTTTCTGTGGAGCCTGATTTTGAACTGAGTTGAAGTTGGATTTACCTGAGCAGTCTCATCCATTTACCCCTGTATAATAATGTTCATTTTTCACATGTGAAATTAGATGAAAGAAGTTGAGAAGCAGTGTTTTAGCTAAAACAAACAAACAAACAAACAAACTTGGCTCTATCTTTTATCAACCCTTTATTTTCCCTGAACTCTAATATAGATTGAAATGTAGTATTATGTAGTAAAATAAATACAAGTATACAAGTTTCAGCTCTGCCCTGACTAATTTACTGCATTGTTGTTCTGGTCAGTAACCTACCTAAGACTTGTTTTTCACATTATGAAATGAAAATAGCAGTCATAACCACCCTAAGGGATCATTTATGTGGACATGCTTTCTACATTCTCAAGTCTGATACAAGCGCTAATTGTTTTTCGATTTGAGGTCAGAAATGCCAGTCCAGCTCATGGGGCCTGATTAACCCCACATAACTGTATTCGAGATTTGCCATTTGGTTCATTTACTACTATTTTTATTTTGGGGGTCCCCAAGATGGGAGTGATGCAGAACCCTATCTTGCACAATTGGGCATCTATGACATAGACATGTGAGAAGGCTCGATCAGGCTGATACCAGCTTGTCAATTCTTGAGGTGGTGGCTTGCAGTCCCAAGAAGAGTAGAAGATGGACAGAGAGTCCCGTAGCCATGACACCAGGGGTCAGTGGGAGGTGCACCAGCGGTGGCTTCCTCAGCAGACTCCCTGCCTTGGGACTACAGCTGGATCTTGCTTCCCTTATGTCCTGCTTTTCCTTTCTGAATCTACAAGCTCTCCTTACTTCCTCCTCCCTGCCCCCCAAAATTCTTTTTCTGCCTAAGTTAGCTACAGTTGGCTTCTCTTGATTGCCATCAAGAACCCAGGTAAACTAATAACTTAAAAGTTTTAAAATATCAATTCTGCCCTAAACCAAAACAGTATCCTTTTAATCATTTTGATAATAAATAGTTGCATTTATATAAGAATGTTATATTGCATTATTTGCCAGACTTCCCAAACCTTCAGCCAATTTCTTCATCTGTAAAATAAGGATATTTTCTTTTAGGGTCTACATTTGAACATATTTATTGGGTGTTTATTATTTGTCAGGCACATCCCTATGTGTTTGGGATACACATAAAACATTAAAAAGATATCTAATGAGTGTTTAATAAAATATAGGTGCTGGATAAAACCAACAAATACGGAAATAGTATGTAAAATGATTGTCAGAATTAAACTGGATAAACAAGGAATTTAAAGCTCTGATTGTAGTGGTACAAAAGTATAGTGTGATAGGTGCCATATTTCAAATGTAATTTAGGAAGATAATCAATGCTTAGATATGCTATTAAACACTTATATGTGCTCTTAACTATGATAGATCAGGTGAGTGATTTCCAAAACGACACAGTTTCTAGTCTCAGAGGAAATAAGCCATATGTACATGAAATAAAAATGTTGAGATACTACAGTGCCATATAAATGGAACAAAAAATAAAGGTTCTAAGAATGAAAAGACACCACTGCCATCCAGCTAGGCTCTCTGGGAAAAGCAACAGAAGAGATACTTGAGCTCAGCCTTTAGTATTGATAGAATTGAGTCATGGGCACAGTTTACTCAATTTTTTTTTCTTATTTGAGCCATTGGTGGGATTGTACATCCTGACTCCATTGTGTTTGGGTGAGATCATGTGACTAGTTCTGATGAATGAGTGGAGAGCAAAAATGACATGTGTCACTTCTAGGTTAAAGCATTTAATTGCCAATCTGAATCTTGCTGAGCTCTCTTTATACTCTAGAATGGCAACCAGCAATGTTCAAAATGGCTACTTCACCCACAGACTCTGCAATGTGTAAGGTGAGGCCATGCTAACTCACTATAGACACCTGACTTGTACAAAGAGCAAGCCTTTGTTATTTTAAGCCACTGAGTATTAGGGGTTGTTTTGTTACTGCAGATAACCTAGCTTTTCCTTACCAATTCAGCATTTGTAGGAGAAAAGGCAAAAGAGAAAGCACAGATATGGGAATGTAGACTCTTAAGTAGGTCAACTCCTTGAAAAAACTTAATATTGAAAAGAAGTAGATTCTAAAAAAAGAGACAAGGGAGCCTAGACTGCAGAGAATTTTGTGTGTGGGAGTAAGAAGCAGGAACTCCTTTCAGGAGCTGATTACTGGTTTTAAGTAGAGGTTAGATGTGAGAAGTTAATTTGATGATTCATCTGAAAGCAGTGGTCCATGGGAATTAGAGAAGGGAGCCCAGTCAGGCTACTGCAGGATGCAGATGGGATGTGAGAAGGTAAGATTTTTAAACTGGTGGCATTACTCTCCTTTTAAAAAAGAACAACAAAAATCTCCAAACAAATTACATGCTAATCTGAGGAGACTATATAGATTCACTTCTAACCATTTGAGCTATTGGCTTAATATTTTTAGACTCAAGGAAAAAGCTCTTGGACTTCTGATTTTGCATTTATCATGTTTGAGTAATGGATCTTGTTAGCCCTGTAATAATGTCCTCTGTTTTTTAAAGTGAAGCCTAGTAATAAAATTTTTATTGTAATCCAATGCTAACATGATTCTTCCTAACTAAGAATTATGTTTGGTGGCTATAAGCAACCCCAGAAAATATTCAGGCTAAGAACTTAGAAAGACACATTTGGCAAAAAATAATTTAAAAATCCTTGTGGATTAATGTTTTACAGAGATTTTCTAAGAATATGCTATTTCTTATTGTCTTGTCTTTTGCTTTTAAATTTAAAACTAGTAGTTCTCAGCTTTTAATTACTTTGAGAGACACATGGCATCACATTAAAAAATGCAGAATCCTCAAGTGTGTCTCAGAGGGATTCTGAATTAGCATGATTGAGGGAAGAGGGGAGTTATATAGACTAATCACCTCCCATTGCATATGTTGAAATCCTATCTCCCACTGTGATAGTAGTCCTAGGAGGTGGGTCTATGGGAGGTGGTTAGGTTATAAAGATGGAGTTCTCATGAATGGGATTAGTGCCCTCATAAAGAAACCTCAGAGAGTTCTCTCACTCATTCTACCAGGTAAGGACATGGCAAGGAGACAGGTGTCTATGAACCAGAAAGCATTTCTCACCAGAGGGCATTCCTCACCAATTCTACCTGCAAAATCTTGATCTTGTACTTCACAGCCTCCAGAACTATGAGAAATAAAATTTTTTGCTTAAGCTATCCAATATGGAGTATTTTTGTTATCATGGCCCAAAGGGAATAAGAAAAGGGAACAAGGAACATACATGTTAAGAAATAGCTCAGGTCATGTGTGAAGGGAGTCTGAAGACCACACTTGGGGGGCTCTGTAGTGACTCTGAGCTCCCAGACTCAACCGCAAGCTCTGTAAAGGCAAGGCTGTGTTTTAGTTATCTTGGTATCCCTTGTATTTATTATAATTCATAGCACAGATGAGGCAATGCTGTATAAGACTTATAGACACTGGCTTTGCAGTTGGACAGACCTGGATTTACATGCAGACTCTTAGACTTATTAGCTCTGAGACAGGGGCTGTAAACTCTCTAGACCTAGCTTGGTCCTCTGAAAGTTGAAGATAATGACACCTTCCTTCCTCCACAAGGATTATAGAGCTTTTTAGGGGTCATATTTCTGTAGAGCTGGGCACAGTTCCTGGGGCCAGGGATTTGGAGTGAGATCTTGGTACTATTAGGATGGTATTATGACCAGCACACAAGAACGCTAAGACTAGGGTTTCTTACCAAGAAAGAAATGCCAAATAGGAATCAAAGTTCCTCTTAATTAAGGGCTGAGACTGCATCCAATGCAGTCTGAGAGCAGATGAAAGCTGACTTAGAGAATGTGGTGTAGCCCTGGAGGCTGCGGTGATGTGTCTTGGCTCCCCGACAGGATGGAAGGAAGTCCATGGCACTCTCACCATGGTGCCTTCCTTTGAAAGTTTGGTAGTCCTTCATGTCAGGAAAACATGGCTCCATCATGTTCATAACTCTAACCAATATTATTATAAATCCCTTCTCCTTCCTTCAGCGAGGGAAGGAGACAAAGAGGTGGAAGAGAGAAAGAGGAAGCAGACCTATTTCCTCTGCCAAGCACATCGGAGGTGCTCCACGAAAGGTATTTGTTTGGGTTATCATTTATTATTATTATTATTATTATTATTATTATTATTATTATTACCATAAAACTTTGTGAATGATGAGAATAGTTGATACTTAATGCTTTCTCTGTGGTAGGCTCTGTGCTAAGAATTTTCCATGTGTCTCATTGAATCTTCATAGGAAACTCTTTGAGGTTGCTACTATTCTAATCGCCATTTAGACATAAGGAAAGTAAAGCTCAGTAAGATTAAATAATTTGTTCAAATAAGTGGTGTCAAAGCTTGAATTCTGCCTAATCAGCAAATTTTAAGACAATGTTAAAAATGGGTTAGTTGTTAAGTTGAAATAGAGGGAAAATATTCCCTGAGTTTGGGGAATTTGCTTCCAACTTAGAGCTTGAGTATGTGTTTTGGGGTGCGGAAGTCTGCTTTCCCTTTACCTAATGGAAAACTGTCCATGAAACACAAAACAAAGCAACAACAAAAAATGTAGCTAAAGTGCTTAGGTAATTTCGCTATTACCTGTGTTAGTCAAAAATAAGAAATTACAATTCAAGTTTTTCTTCAGCTTAATTATCGGCCTCTGTGCTTCAAACAATACACTAAGTACTAATAATAGGGGCCATCCAAAAACAAATTCTCTGGAGAGCTCCCTACTCAGTTGGGTCTATTTAGAACAAGTGATAAGGAAACAACGTTCTGTATGAAGGAGCAGCAGGCCCCAGACGTGTGAATCTTATTCTTGTTAATGAAGTAAAATGAACATTGTTACTGGTGTAAAACCAACAGCAGAAATGAAAAGCCATTCTTGTTACTTACCTCGAGGGTACAAAGGAAATATCCATTCAGCCTGTTAGCTCCAAAGCGATAAGGCACTGTCAGGAGACCCTGCCCTGTGCTGTTTTGGCAGAGAGGACCAGGAAGAAATGATCCTATTTTTAAAGGGCTTTTTTACTTCTGATATGATTTGGGCCCAGTTCCTAAATCATCTTTGAATCAGAATAGCAATTCTTTTTTACCTACTTGGCTGGATGTTAAAGAATCTTTGGAAAATGTTCAATAAGTGTCTTGAGCTCTATGTAATGTGAAAAACACAGTTATTTATAAAAAGAATATCAAAGGAAAGCTTAATATTATTCAACTTTTTTTATACTGGTAAGCAAATTCATCTATTTCGATGTACAAAAAGATGGAATTACTTCATAGAATAGAATATCCAGTGGCTGCAACATAGTAGGTATATAAGTATGTATTGAATGAATTAATGAATAAGAAACGTATGAATAGAAGACCTCATTAAAAACAAATTAGAAAGCTGAAATGCATATGATAAATAACCATTTGTACCTACCAATTTAATTTACTCTTTTGCCACCAAAAGAAAGCCTTGTTTAAAATATGAAGAATATTAAGGCTTAAAGTTGAAGAGGGAAGCATGAATGAATCAGTAATATCTGGGTCTCAAGCCCAACTAACAGCCAAACCAGCGAATTCAGTTTCTATTAGATCATAAAGAATATGCTCAGAGCAGTCTTAGGTAATAGGGAGTCTTGGCCAGAGAGTGAATGTTCTCAGGGATGAGTCTGGGATCTTCTGGATGGGCTGGGGTGATAGAATGGGGAGATAGGAGCATATTGCCTTCCCCAAATTTTCAAGGTCACCTCTTCAAGGTCAACTTTGAATTCAGGTCTGACAGCCTGAATTCAGTGGCAACCTACCTGCATAGTTAAAGAACTCAGCCTCTTTTCCTTGATTGCCCCAGTCTACCACCCACACTAGGTGTTTGTATAGCAGACTGTACTGATGGTTTGGCTTGCAAAGAGGACTTAGAGGACAGACTCCACACACATATTAATTTAAAAGTTAATGTCAGTCATCTCTGTTCTTCAGGTTTTTCAACTACTCTGCCACCAGAAACTTCTTGCTGGCCAATATTTCTCCATATGCCTCCACCATGATGCATACCCATCACTCCCTTTTCCTTTCTGGAAACCTCTATTTCCTTCCTACTTCCCCTAAATTCAAGTTAGCTTCTTCTAGAAAGTATCTGAGTCCTTGCCTTATTTGGCCCCAGCCCCTCAATGCTAAGCGCAGTTTCTTTTCTCTAAAAACACATATGGATCGATCTATATATGCCACTAAGTGCATTCAGTTCTCCTGAGAAGAATTCTAAAGTTGACTCTTAAAATAAACTTTCGACATTTTTTCCTCCTCACTAGCACGTGAGGACAGTGAAGATCTACCCAGAAGGGGAGTCTGCCTGCTAACAATTATTAGCCTTGCTAACCATTACTTTTTATTCTTCAAGCTTTGAGATATTGGTTACTCTAACTATTAGGTGAAGCTCTGCTCATTATAAAGTTGTCAACCTATCATGGTGTAATTCTAGCTCCAATTACAATGGGTGGGGGAGTTTTCCCACACCACCAAGCAATTCTCTGATACCAGCTGGGTGTCCTACAATTCAGCTCAGTTGCAACTTAGGATCTGATGCTCTCTCCAGGTAGATAGTGTCACAACTGAGTTGAATTATAGGACACCCAGATCTTAAGATCAAGTACTCAGTCCTATAATACTAGCTCTCCCCACCCCACTTCGGATGCCAGTTGCAAGTTCACCTAGTCCCCTGGGCTCTAACCAACAGGTTATAAACTGTAGTTTCCCACAACCCCCTCCTTAGATTTCCTTTATTCGCTGGAACAGCTCACAGAACTCAGAGAAACATTTTACTTATGATTTTACTGGTTTATTATAAACAGCTATAACTCAGGAACAGCTGGATGGCAGAGATGCATGGGACAAGATATGGGGAAAGGGCATAGAGCTTCCATGCTCTGAGTGTGCCTCTCCCCCACATCTCTAACCCCAGGAGCTCTCCAAACCCCATCATTTTTAATTTTTATGGAGACTTTATTAACTAGAAGTGATTGATGAAATCATTGGCCATTGGAGATTGAACTCAATCTCAGGTCCCTCTCCCTTTCCCAGAGGTCTCCAGTGGAGGAAAGTGGGCGGGACTGAAAGTTTCAGCCCTCTAATCACTTGGTCAGGTCTCCTGGCAACCAGCCCCCAACCTTAAATTACCTGGGGGGCTTTACAAATTTACCTCGTTAACATATCAAAAGACACCTTTCTTCTCTAGTCACTTAGGAAATTCCCAAGGTTTTAGGAGCTCTGTATCAGGAATCGGAGGAAGATCGAATTTCTTATTATAAATCATAATATCACATACGGTGTCTTTTCTCCTGAATATGAAAAATTACCTTTGTATTTTAAAGCAAAAACACACAGAGAGACACACACCTACCTCTTAGACATCACTGTTGGGCAGTGGTGACATATCTTTAATACCTGATTTAGGATTTCCTGTAGGTTTCACGTTTTCAGGGACACCTGCAGATTTGAACCTGAAGGAATCTGATATACGGTTACAACCTCCTATCATTAGTTTCGCAGGACTCAGGCAATCACTGCTTCCTTCTTTCTCTTCTCCCATTATAGTACCTGTGAGATCAGCTCTGCCTGTGTACTAGTCTTATTCCTGGCCCAGCAGAGGAACTATATATTAAGCCCTTGCTTCCAAGGCTAGTTGGGTATCAAGATAAATTTTGCAATTTACTTTCAGAAAGATAGTAGCATAAGTACAGGTTTACCTACCCTACAGCTATCTTAGGATCTGACAAAAAGAAATAAAGGCAAAAGTGGGAAAGAAAAGGCTAAAGACACAGAAAAAGGGTCTGGTGTGAACTCTACATCTACCTTTAAGAGAATCTGTCCCATGCAATGTAGTTTGGACTGAATGCAAGGATGGCAAAAGGCATCCTTCTCTCCTTGAGAAGGATGTACCCCATTCATGTGCTCTGTGGCTGATTGTCACTATCCATTAAGGAATAAGACTCCTGGAACCACAGCTTCTTTAATGTTGTGCTGGTTTTACTCAGCACAACCCTCTACCAGCAAAAGGATTATGATTGTTTATTTTGGTGATCTGGAACTGAACCCCAAATATATCCAAGGTTTGCCTGTAATACCATAATGAGGGCTTCACTCTCATGACCTTTCCTAAACCTCCCGAAGGGCTCATCTCTAAATACCATCCCATTGGGGGAGATAGGGTTTCAGCATATGAATATGGGAGGAGACATGCAATCTATAACATTTTCTTTCTGCTTCGAGGTGAGAAATTCCTTCTCTTTATCACCTTGAGTTGTTGTAAGCACACAAATCAAAATGTATTCCAAAAATATGTACTTAAACTTGACTAGATATGTTTTATCTGAAAACACAATGCCCTGTGATCTGCTAAAGATCTGTATGTTTCTGCCTGCTTGGTGCTTGATCCCTGTCCTTCACAGGGTCTGCCTCAGTCCCAGCTGCCCTTCTGGAGCCGAAGGGTTCTGAGTCAGTACTCAGCTGCAGGCCCTCATTTGGACACGTGAACCCTAGACTAAGCTTCAATCCCAGGTCATGGCTGCAATGCTTTAACAAAGGATGTCCCACTAGAAGGTCGACCTTTTGAGGGTGCATGAATGATGGAAAGTATTCTAGGATAGATGTGGAAAAGCACAAAAATAACTTGCAAAGTGATGAATAGGAAGGATTTAAATGAAAGTCTGGATTAGAACGGGAAAAAAAAATGATGACTCCTAGGAGGCACCTTTTGAAACTCTAAAAAGAAATTATTAAGGCAAGTTAAGAGGGACTACTTCTATTTAAACTGGAAATTAAACACAGGGAAGCACTAACTCTAAAAAAAGTGTTAGCTAAAAATTAACACAGTTTACATCAAGATTTAGTTTCATTTGTATTTAGAGCATATGCCAAGCAATGTAGAATTTCATGATGGAGAACTTTGATTTTCCAGAACACATCTCTCTTGGGTGCCTGAGTAAGACGCAGAACACTGGCCTTCCTGAATCAGGGATTGACACTTTGATAATTCTTAATTTGAAGAAACAAATGAATGTGAAGCATGATATGGAGAAATGTTAATCAGGAGGGACAGTTGTGCTGCTGGGATTGGTGTCTTCATCCTCCCTCAACCACTTTTCATAGTTCCGAGTTCTAGGAGAGCAAGTTTTCAGAAGGACCACATCCCCAAAATGCCCCAGAAGTACTCCCACCCTATGGCAGAATTATGACCCATCCTTACCTATCTTTGGGAACACAACACTAGAGAAAAGGCAGTCATCCAAAAGATACTTCACATCAAAACTCAGAAGTGCTTTCTGCATTTGTGCAAAGGTGATGTTGTTGGTATTTTAACTAATCCTACAGAATGTTCGGGAGCACTTCTCTTCTGTTCTCATATTTTTCCTGTGGTGGGGTGATAGCTGTTGTTCTGTCTTCTGACAGCTCTTTGGAGAATACTGCATTTCCAGTCTGTTTTTGTTTGCCAAAACCTCCCATCTGCCCCAGTGTCACACTAGATTCTGCCCCTGTCTTCTGGCTTGAACAGAAAATTAAAATACCCTCTTTCCTTCCAAATGTCTTTTGTGGTGCAGGCTGTAAACACTATCAACACCATCAGACTCTCAGCATGAGTTGAAAACGTCCAGAACTAATGGCTCTAGCAACTTCCCACTGCCCCAGGAGTGGGTCACTGCATTTTAACTTCTGTGTGTCAGCCTCCATGGCTGTTTTGGGGGTGCATGATGTGGCAGAGGAGGTGGATAGCCTTTAAAATCCATCAGAGGTCAATGTATTCCATTATATGCACAGTGCTTCAAATTCAGTTTTAACCTTTGATGAAATTTGCAGTGTTGGGATTTTTTATGCTACAGCGGACGCAGGAAATCACAGGTGCAACTCATTTTGGTTGTGACTCACAATCACTGCAGGCCCCTAGAATTTTTTATAGGAAATTCTCTCTTTAACTTGAGTGTAAAGTCTCAGAAATGTGTAGCTTGTCTGTCTAATGTACATTAATAGCTAATATTGATTTGTGGAAATTAATTACTAGAAAAACAGCTCTCAGCACTTACCTAGTATTTGGAAAGATTTGAGAGCCCTCTTGTGGCTATAATAAATCCAGACTGAAACTGATGAAAAGCTTTTAACTTATTAATTTTTTCTCTCTCTCTTTTTGGTTACATTTGTTTGCTTGCTTTATGGTTTTGAATTGTTTTTAATTTTATATTAGCATCAGCATATTTCATATCATTTCAATGGAGAACTCAGATGGTAGCTGATATCAATTCTAAAAGGACAGGCTGTTTTTATTTTCTGATTATTAAACTCAGATTCTTATCACCAAGAGAAATAATAAATGCAGAGGGGGCAAGTTTAGAGAAATTCCCCAAGTAAGAAAATTGCAATTGCATTATTCTGTTTCTTAAGGGATGCCGTCCTTGTTTTTAATCTATGTATCGATTGCACAAAGGTAAAAGCCACCTCTAGCAGCTCCAAGCTACATTTGTTTTGAACATCTTAAAGATTATTTTCTGAGATTTACATATAGCAGAGAAAAGTAGGAAAATAAGTGTCTTCATTTGAGTGTTTTCAAATCTCTAAGAAATGAATGTTGAAAGCTATTACCTCTCTGATGCTTCAATCATGCCTGAAGAAAAAATATTTGCAACTTAAGGTCACTGTGCTCCACACTTGAATTGATGAAGGGAGCGCCCAAGGCAAAGTTTAGACAGAACGAATTGATTTTTTCATGGAGATTTAAATTATCACACATCTATTTTTCAAAATTTCTGTCATAGCTTTATTAATTAGGTAGAATTACAGCAGTGCTTTGGAGCTCACTGCAGCTGAAAAGATCCCATTGACTGTCCATGTGGTCAGCTGGGCTTCTGGAAGGAGCTCAGGCTATTACGTGAATAAGTGGGTTTTGGAGAGAACTTCATTATGTCTGTGTGTTACTCCCAGCATAATTTGGTTTCTCCTAGATTGGTTTGTGGTGTGACATTGGCAGCTAATCACAAATGAATCACTCACCGTGCCTATTGTTCCTAGCATGGAGGAAAGTGTCATGTGTGTGAGTGAGCTCAAGAAGAAAAAGAAAAGGAAAAATGAGAGAGGAAACTCCTGTTGTTTGGGCCTAGATAGAACATATGAAAGTTAAAAATGGTGTCTGGTGTGTTTCCCCTTCAATGCACAGGTATAATTAGCACAAACAGCAGTTACACAGCTTGGTGGGAAGTGAGACAGAAGACTGTGGTGCACAGTTAATGCTGGCCAGGATCAGATATTGAGCAGCAAACACTTTGTTCTTTAGGAATTGTAGAAAATTTCAAGTTCTTGCACCATCTTTCTTGGTCTTTTTAAATATAGAGCTTTTGCAATACGCAAGATCCTTTAAGAATATGTGTAACTGGCTATGAGGGTGTAACAAAAGAATTCAGTGTCCATCTTGAATAAGCTCTTATTGGCCCCAAATTAGATCATTTGAGCATCAATAAGGATAATGACTGCAATGTATTAAAACTTATTAATAAGTTTATATTTAACATGTTTAATTTAAATGTTTAATTCATGAGCTCACAATGATATAAAAACAAACAATAAACAAAAAGCCCCTCTGGAGGATTCTAGGAAAGCAACCTATTATGAAAACCAGTACAGAGAACATGAGTCCAGCATCCATCTACCTTTCCTGTGTGGACTCTACCTTGGAATAACAAACAGTCGATAAGGGACAGTTCTTCTGGATAGAAGTATGGCAGCTATAAATGAAAAAGGAATGATCAGATGAAAGTATCACCATTTTGCGATCCTCTAATAAATGATCATCATTGGCTACTGACATCACAAAAAGAGACACCACTGAGCTTTATGTGCCTCCAGATTGGAGCCAACAACACTGCTGATGAAGAAACAAGTGTTTATTATCTAAGAATGATTTCTTTACCCACAACTTCAGATATTACCCAAAGGTGTATCCATATCCTGGCATTTCTAGCTAGTTCTTGGGGACCTCCTTTTCATTGGGTTTCAAAGAGAAAAATCAGCTAATATATAAATCAATGAAACCTTCAAACTTAGAATAATGTGCTAATGTCATGTTTTCTTTCTAACTCTTAACGCATTAGGGCAAAATAAAGTAGTGTGGGGCCATCAAAAGATGATGGCATGGTCAGCTCCTTGGGTCAGGCTTTGTCTTCTGTACCATTAAATCCCAAAAGTCTAGCATAGTGTTTGGCATCAAATACATAATCAGAACATGTTTTAAATAAACAAATAAACAAGTATAGAAGCTGAAGAAGAAAAAAAGCCCCCGATCCGCTCATCCTTATTTGTTCGAATCTGGGAACATGCTGTTATGTCTCTGAGCATCGCTTTTCTTCTATGTAAAATTCTGCCTTTGATACAGTCTTGTAGTAAAAATAAAGTGAAATAATGGATGAGGAAAGTGTTTTGAAAACTGTAAATATGTTACATAAATAGAAAAGCTCTATCAGCTGGTTTTTTATTATTAACACAGCTTGTTTAATATTTAAAATTTCACTGTACTTGGGTAGTTTCTGAGGCTCTGACATCCATGGAGGAAGGGAAGCTATTGAAGTGGAGGGCGTGCACTTCTGTTGAGGACCTGTGGCATCAGTTACTGCTGGACCCTTGATAGTTGCTATTTTATTCATTAATTCCCACAACCCAGTAAAGTAAGCATTTATACCCTGGCTTTTTAGAGGAGGGAACTAAGGTTGACAGAGGTCATATAAACGAACCAAGTCACACAAAATGGGAGATGGGCCTAAAATTGAAAGTCACATCTTTCTAACTTCAAACCTATTTTCCTTCTACTGCACATTAAGTGAAGTTTCCAACATGTTCAAAATCATGTGCTCATGCTCCTTCCAAATGAGTAGAGCTTGCCTTCTATTTTCCTTGAATCTTCTCTTTCTGAATAAAGGCATTGGAACAGCCAGCTTCAGGATCCAGCAACCTCCTTTGAACACATTTCTGAGTCTTTGTAATATTGTGTTCAAAAAAAAAAAAAAAGACGTTATTTTAAAGCCAGAAAGAGAATTATGACATTGCATGAGCTTTACCTTTATCTGAGTTCTCTTACATCACTATTTCTAACCATTTTTTTTATTGTCCTGAGATTACTACAGCTTTTGGCTTCTGGATCCCTTGGGAGTGTGAAAAACAAATGGAACTGCAATAATTCCCCTTTGTCTCTCATACCCTTTCTCAAGTGTAAGTTTGCTGAGCAGTTTTGTGAATGTGCTGAGCTCAGGGAAATTGTTTCTAGCACTCCTCCTACGTTGTAAATATCTAGAGGATCCTCTGGACTCATACACTCCTGAGGTTGAGAGGAACCAGATGCCCTGTATCCCCTGCAAAGTGCTGCCTCACTCTCAGCTCCTGCTGCCTACCCACAGGTAAACACAAATCTCTTATCCCAAGGTGTTCATTTTGCTGCTAGAGATTTGAGTTTAAGGAACCGTGGACCACTGCAGCATTACGTCACAGACTGCATCTCTAAGGAGTCTCATGCTTACAAGGTGATGGAAGAGACTGTCAGAACTCTCATCACTTTGTGAATTTGTAGACATCATCTCAAAGTGTCCATGACTCAAAGGGTTGTTTTGATGACTAAATCAGTCATTGCAATATAGCACTTAGAACTGTACATGGACATAGTATGCACCCAATAAATGTTAGCTGTAATTATTGCTATTACTGTCAATTTTTGTTTCACAGGGAACTTTCTGTATTTTAAGTTAGCTTGTTCCTTAATCATTGCCTGGGGGATGACCTTCAAGGTGCTCTCTGAGAGCTGGCAAGGGATGGAATCAAGTGGGGAATCTCTCAGATATTTTGTTAAATATGCTAAAATGATTGTCCAGTCTTGATAGCTGACAGAATCTTAGGAAGATCCTAACATAAAATAATCTTTTATGAAAGAAAATGAAAAAATCTGGACAGAGATTTTTTTTTCAGTTCTTATGTTGTTTTAGGAAAATCTACATCAAAGCTGTCGGATATCAACCTAAATATCAGAATATGTGCCTTGTTCTTAAATATCCTGATTTACTTCTTTTTTTTTTTTTTTCCCAAGTTGGCTAGCACTATTGCAGTGGAGACAACTCGTTGCTTCTTACCCTGTGTAATTCTCACATTCCCTAAAAGCAGCGCCTGAGAAATTAGCTAAAGAGAGAGCACGGCTGAACACAAATGGCCTGATAACACAATCTGAGTGTACTATCTGGTGTTCTGCCTTGCCCGGCTGGGATTAGAGCTGTGAGTGAGACTGAATTGGGCCTTATCTCACTCTGGGGCGGATCCAGGCTTCGGCTGGTTGCCCACATGCATAAACCACAGTTTTGCAGAGCAGAGCGTCTTGCGACGTCCTCATGCCCAAATCCCAGCGAGGCCGTGCAAAGCAGGGCGCCTCTGAACCAAATAATCACGGAAGTCTCTGAATAATGCATGAGAGCAGGGCCCTTCTTGGCACATTTGAAACTGTACTGGGAGGAACTGTACTCAGCAAGATAGCAAAAACAAGCCCCTAGAACATGCATTCCCTGAAATTTATTCTTACAGCAGCCACTTGGGGAAAAGTGAAAGCAAATATGACAACCACCCAAAAATCATGGCATTTTAGTGAGTTTGAGGCTCAGATTTCACATCAGTATTAAGCAGCAACATGACAGGATTTAGAGTTGTCTCTTATTGATAAATACTAATTCTTTCTCTGGGGAATTGGGGAGTAGACTGATCATCATTGAGAAATGACCGGCATTGTCCGGAAGGAAGCCTCTTATTTCATTCTTTTGTTTGACTGGTTTAGTATCATGTGTGACTTCCCTTAATTAAAGTTAGCTGATACCCAGACATTGGAAAACAAAAAACAAAAAAAAAGCTGCTGCTTATGAAGCTGTTTCTTTGAGGACCGGCACTGAATATAATCGGTCAAGGGACCTTCGTCTTTCTGATCCAGATGTCGGCTTTAATGTAGCTGCAGTGCTGATGAGTGAGATTTGATTCCACAAATGTTTAGTCTCTAATTTGATATTCCAGCTGCTCATTAAGTGCAAAATAAACAAATCTTTTTGGAAGAATGTTCCCTCACCACTATGTCACAAACCCCACCTGGCTGTCCTGAAATGTCCATCTTTGACTCATGTTCTGGGCAGGGCAATTTCCTGGTCCCGCCAAGAGAGAACAGAGCCAGGAGCCTGTTTCACAACCATCCTTTGGCTTCCAGGTGGCCTTGTCCCCTGGTGTTTGATGATGTCAAGCTTCATGCAATGGCCCTGTCTTCTCCTTTGTTGACTGTGGTTGGCTCTATTTTTGCATTTTGAAAATGGAATGAGGAGGAAAATTCTGTTGACTCAGAAATGCTACTCCTAGCAATTTATTCTCTGCAGAAATATGTATGGCTTAGGATGTTCATCAGATTATTGTTTATAGTACACCCCTCTAAATAGAATCAGCCTCATTGTCCAAACTGGGAAATTGGTCACATAAATTATGGTACATCTAAAATTAGAATATGTGTTTATGGAAGAATATTAAATGGAAAAAATGTTCACCTTGTATTTTTGAGTTGAAAATATAGGTTAAAATATAATGTATGTTATGATCTCAAATCTGTACAAGAAAAGAAAAAATATACATGTATAACTGGTTATATCTGGGTGATTATAGGTAGTTTTTATTTTCTTCCTTATGTTCTGCATTGCTCATATTTTCCATAATGACAACATATTTTATTTTTAACTGGGGAGAGGGAGGGTGGAAATTGATGATTTAAAAAAAAATTTAAAAAACCCAGACCAGCCACAGACAAAGAATTCTCCCTTTAAAGTTATTGGGAAAACAGGTTAGAGAAAGGATATGGAACCTTTCTCCTCCCGAGGGCACCGCTGGGGGCATTCCTCTCCCCTCTTTCTGACTAACTGAAAAGAGTCTAGATCTCTGGGCAGTAAGAAAAATAAATATGCCTTAGCCTAAAGGGTCTGGCTGCTTTGTAAGTCACCATGAGGGAGGAGGCGATGGCAGCGGGATGGGGGAGAGCATGGCTTCTGTGCGAGGTAAGATAACAACCAGCGCATGTCTCCATTTTCTCCGCACAATACCAGACATCCTTGGAACTGATGGCTCTGACACACACCATTGTTGGCCTCCTAAAGTTCTTTATTACGATACTTAACAATCAGAGTTCCCAATTTCCCATTTGCTTAGAACATCATTTTTAAATTCTTTAATTTGTTTTCAAGGCTTGAATAAAAGGCCTTTTCATCACTGTGTCAAAGGGCAGTCTGATTGCTAAGCTCAAACTGCCACAATTCCCCCATCAGATACAGTATAGTGTAGATAATGCTCTATTGAGATAATGAAGAATGGGCAGCCCATAATGAGTGTACGGCTCTAAAGAGAATCAAGAAATTAATCCCATTTTGAGCATTTGGAAAATGACTCCAGCACACAGTACAGCAGGGAGGAGGGGGAGCTAAGTTTTACTTTTCAGAAATGCGCACATCAGCTTATGGTGCAGGTGTATCCATCATCTGTGAGGCCCAGAGATCTCCTTTAGATGCCCCCCAGGTCCAATTTACAATCCCTCACAGTATTCTTTGTGAGAAACTGAGCTTTGTCAAATCAGAGAAATTGATTTTCCTATATATTTCACAGCGTTTTGGCTATGAGAAACCCTTACTCTGGGCCATTTCTGTTGGTTAAGGTACCAACAAATTCCATTTCCTGGGGACATCACCATCAGAATTCCTGAAACAATAACTGATAAAATTTATATATTTATTCACTCCACATTGAACACCTGAACATTTTTGACGTATAAGGTCGTGTATCATATGCTCTTAGGGATGAAAGATGAGTAAGGCATAAAGCCTTAAGACATTTACTGGTCACTGGAATGAATGTAAAGCATAATAAGAGTACATACGCACAATGGAATATCACTTGCCATAAAAAAGAATGAAATCTTACCATTTACTACAACATAGATGAGCCTAGAAGATATTATGCTAAATGAAATAAGTTACATCAAGAAAGACAAATACTATATTATTTCACTTACATGTGGAATCTACAAAAAAAAAAAGAGAAACAGACTCATGCAGAAACAGATATAGAGAACAAACCAATAATTTTCAGATGGGAGGGAGTTTGGGGGGACTGGGTGGAAAAAGTGAAGGAATTAAGAAGTACATTGTCATTATAAAAACAGTCATGGGGATGTAAAGTACAGCATGAGAAAACAGTCAATAATATTGTAATAACTATGTGTAGTGCCAGGTGAGTACTAGACTCACGTTTGGGGTGATTGCATTGTGAGTTATTTAAATGTATAATTACTATGTAGTACACCTGAAACTAATATATTATTGTATGTGAACTTTAATTGAAAAATAAAATAAGTTTTTAAAAAAAGGTAAAGCATGAGAGGCACAGGTTTCGGGGCACAGAAATCTCTGCTGCTGAGGACATCACAGGAGGCCAACTGAAGGAGTTTCTAGTTGAGTTGGTTCTTGTGGATGTATAGAAGTGTGAAATGTAAAGATATTAATTTCGTTGCTTGATTTTATAAGGGTTAAGCTAGTGTAGAAGGAATATATTAAACCTCCCCTGTGAACCTAGCATTTTCTATGTTCTTTCAGCTGTGTTCTCATTTGCTCAGCAAGCTATAGCCTCATAAAAATGAATATTTTTTATTAAAGTATAGTTGAAATATAATATTACATTAGTTTCAAGTATACAACATAGTAATTCTATGTATACCTTATGATGTGACCACCATTAGAAGTCCAGTAACCATCTGCCATAGTATAAATTTATGGTATTATTGACTATTGGCTATGTTGTACATTATATTCCCATGACTTATTTATTTTATAACTGGAAGTTAGTGTCTCTAATTCTCTTGCATCTTTTTCACCCATCTCCCCTCTGGCACCCTTCAGTTTGTTCTCTGTATCCATGAATCTGTTTCTATTCTATTTTGCTTATTTGTTTTGTTTTTTAGATTTTACATATAAGTAAAATCATATGGAATTTGTCTTTATCTTACTTCACTTAGCATAATACTTTCTAGGTCTACCCATGTTGTTGCAAATGATAAGATTTCAAATAACAATTGTTGATGATGTAGAGAAAGGGAAACTCTTGTGCACTGTTGGATAGTATTGCAAATGGTGCAGCTAACGTGGAAAACAGTATGCATGCTCCTCAAAAAATTAAAAATAGAACTACCATATGACCAGCAGTTCCACCTCTGGGTTTTATCTGAAGGAAATGAAAACTAATTTGAAAAGATATATGTACCCCAATGTTTATTGAAGCATTATTTAAGAGTCAAGATATAGAAGCATTCTAGGTATTCACCAATAGATGAATAGATAAAGAAGATATGATATATATTCCATTGTGTATACATGTATATATATATGTATATATTTGTATATATGCGATTATTATTCAGCAATAGAATATCATTTAGCAATAGAAAAAGAAAAGTAAATATTTTTTAATCTTCACAGAGTAATTCCAGCCACTTATACTTCTCTTTCTACCATTTTGATGAGCATATTAGCTCCGGCTCTTTTCCATTACAGAATTGAAAGGGGAAGATTAGACAGAAGGGAAGAAGAAAATATCAAAGAGGAAAAGGTAATTTAGAAGAAGTTGACAATGAGGAAGGGGGAGAGAATAATGACAGATGAGTATATGATATTTCTTGAATCTGTCAGTGATTCTTTCTTATCCACACCCATTTTTCTGGGTTCTTCCCTACTAGTCTCAGCAGGGCTGCCTAATGTCTCTTGCAGCCTACTTTTATCCATCCTAAACACTGTTGCTAAATGAATCTTCTTAAATCAACACTTTTCCTCTTTTAGCAATTCACAGTTGCTTTCAGAGCCCATGACAATTTGGCCTCAGCATCCTGTTCTAGTTTATGCCCTCTTTCCATTCACCTGTTTATTAAACAAACATTTAGTGAAAAATGTACAACATGAACTTTCTGGTCTAATTAGGCCACTCTGCTCTCTATACATTTGTAAATATTCTTTGTCCACTCCTTACCTTCATAACTTGCTACTCGATGCCTTTTTCTAATCTACCACTCTTATACCCACAATACTTCAGGGCATTTTATTTATTTATGCTCTCCAAATTTCCTAGAGAAGCTCCTTATATATAACAAACCTTCAATAAACATGTTAATTAAATTACTTGATAATTAAAAAAATGAGCAATTATACAATAAACTGCTTAGTGAAATACAGATTCTTGAAGCAGTAAGGAAGAAAACTAGTTCCAGTTTAACATTAAAAACTACTTCATTGTTACTAATTACCTGTTTGTTGTATGACTTTTTACTCAAAGTCTGTATTGTCCATCTCTCTACATATCGACCATTGCAATCAAATGATGGATGTATTAGAAGATTATGTATCTTTTTACTCTTTTCACACATTTTAGACATTCAAAAATAAAATCAGATTAATTTTTAAGAGAGAAAAAAGAGCATTTATTAAAGGAAATATTAACCTTAGTCATTGAAAAGTATATATCTCATATAATGATCATTTCTTTTACATAACATCATTTATTGAAGATCTGCTATGAGCAGAACTTTGTATGAGGTACTGTGGGTCGCAAGGCTTAAGGTCCAGTTCTCAAAAAGGAATGTAAGAGTAGTTGACACCAAGACTTAAACATACAAGTTAAGAGTGCAGTAAGTAATGCAGTATGGCCTAGAGGCTGGAGAAGTCAGAGGAGATGGGTATGAGGCTTGAGCTGGACCAGGAAATAAGAGCTGAATACAAATAAGCAAAGGAAAAGGCAAAGACTGAGGGAAGGCAGGGACGCCCTTCTGCTGAATTTAGAATTTTTAAAATTTGTGCAATTTTTAAAAAAGTGCAAGATACCAAAGTGGTTCTAAAGTATCCGTGGAAAAGTGTGTGTCTATGTCTTAGAACTTTAGTAAGCCATGATGGTCCATATGTTAATTATCTATTAAAACGATTATTAAACTAACTAAGGCACCAGTGGCCTAATCTTCCTGAATATATAGATATTTGCCATCATTACTCTGGGGCCATACAAATGACAACGCTAAAGAGCTGCAACTGCTTTGCAGACATTCTTCAATGAATTAACTTAAGCTCTCAGCTACGTAGGTGGCAAATGTGAGACCTGCTGACAGGATGCTGTCACAGAGACGGAGTTATCTGTCTTAGGGGTTGTTCTGGTCCAGGGAGATTGGCAGAACATCTACTTAACTTCATGGTTAGAATTTCTTTCACTTTATCAAAATCATTGGGTGCCTGAGATCTCCTTGAGGACAATGTCTTAGTTGTCTCTGAGTCCACAATTCCTACTCCTAGTGCTTGGCAAATACAGGGGTGGGAGGTGGAGTAGGGAGGTGCTAAATGAATGTTTGGAGGGCTAATGAATGATGGATACATGAAATGAATGGGAGAAGTAATAGTTTACTTATCTATATTTCCAAAGCCCAGGGTTAACTGCACGAACAAATATACAAACAGATGATGTTCCATCTACACCTAGGAGATTGGATTAAAAGGAGCAACAGAAGAAGCCCATGCAGGCCTCTGCATTGTGGCCATTGACAGGCTTTGCTTGGGAACTGCTTGTCCTTCCTCCCTTTTTTTTATTTTACCCTTCATTGTGCTATTGAACAAGTAAGGCCTGAAACGCAAAGTTGCAGCTTTCAGGAGTCCTGAACCCTTTAAGTGTTTTCCTTAGAAATTGAGGTGGAAGACATGGGAGCAGAAAACGAATGAGTTTTCATTGTTTTGGGGTGGGAAGGAGCATCATGTAACTGGAGCAAAGCTTGCATACAATGAAGGCTGGGTATGTGGCCTGGAGATAGACGTTATTTCATCAATAATTGTTGCAGTCTCTGTCTGAAAGTAGAAAAGCAATTGAAAGTAGAAAAAATATAAATGAGAAATATGATTTAAGTAATCAATTTTTGTGTTCTTGTCCTTCAATAGTTGGTTATTATTCAACCTTATTCTATTTTTATTATTTTTCTAACTTTCTATTTTGACTGCTTTACAGGATTGAAACAAACAAAACGTACGTGAGAGTATGTCTGACTAAAGTAATACCCAACACTGTTTCCATTTCATTCCAGAACCATGAGTTGGGACAACTTTGAACTTCATTAATATAAATATTTCACTAGTATATTTTTATTTCTTGATGTCAAAGTTAATTATAATTACAAATGGACCTCTTACCTATTTGGCCAGTAGAACTTGCAGATATTTGGGACTCATCATCCTCATGCAAACATCGCCCTACGGTTGGGTTAGTCATTGTTAAATGCAATGTTAAATTGATTAAAGTGAAATTTGAAACCAAAACCAAGGCAGTTTCAGTCAGTTTTAAGGCTATGTTGACTTCTGATAAAAATTAAGACACTGGTAAGTCTATGGCCAGTTTTCCCAGTTGAAACAAAAGCCTCTAAGATTCCAGGAGCCCGTCCCAGTTAAACCTTCATGCCACAAACCATTGTAATTTCCAGGCCTCAAACCCTCCATCTCTTATGTTTACTTTAAAAATCTGGATTGTTTCTAAATTTGAGATACATAAATGAGTTTGAGACTTACCAATTGATTGCCATCATCTTTTTTATTTAAGTTCTTTTTTTTATTATTGTTCTCTGTTTTGCCCAATAATAGGGAAGTAATAAAATTTCCATTTGTGATCTTATTCAACCCAATGTAAAGATCTCTCTGATTTAAATACTTCTGTCCTGATGTTATGGGTATCCTTAACACACCTGAGTTATATTATCATCATTATTGTGTCTCTATATTTATTATGCAATTGTTTTATAAAAGAAAAATCATTCTCTACATGTAAAATTGAAAAGTGCAGAAGTCCCAGCATAGGACCAAAACAGGATTAGCAGTGGCTTGTTACATAATGTTCAACCATGGAAACACCTTCTCTGAGCAAAACTTCACTGTCAACATTTCTTTGTGGAGCCCAGAAGCTGTGCTAGTTGTTTTCTGCTTTCCCTACTGACCTTTTGGGAAATTTTCTTCCCTGATGGAATTGTCATTCTGTCACAAGGAAAGACAACAGAGTAATCTAAAATGGTGACTGGCTCAGGCTGGCCTGTCTGTGGCAGTTTCAGTAAATTTTTTCTTCCGATTTAAAGGGAAGCATTCAAAATAACTGAATATATCAAGTGTATATTTTTAAAAGTTATAGTTCATCAATTCCTTTTAAAAAGCAGTATAAAAATCATTGTACTTTTAAATTTTTTATTTTTGTCATTGTTTGTACATTTAAACAAGCCTGGTACTCTTTCCAGAATTTTTCAGGGCCATTTTGTCTGCCCAGGAGAACTTTGGATGTCACTTATGGTGACAGAGGTAGGGTGGTCAGCTCATTCTATTGGTAGCTGCTCAAATTATGAGAAGGATTTTCTTCATTTTGAGTCAATATTCTATAATGCCTACAATTATGTCTTTACCTATCAACTATTTCAACTCTCTTCTTACCTTTTTTACACATCTCTTGCCCTTTTAAGCCAAAGGTACCCTGTCTTTACCTGCTTATTCTGGAGCTAACCATTTATAAAATATATTTCTTTTCAATATTCCATTAGATGCCATTAGATGAGATAAGACCTATGATTGTAATAACTATAGCACCTAACAATTAATAGCATTCATGAAATATTAGTTACATTTTTATTTTTAAAATATCAATATAGTGCACAGGAAAGCACAGGGCTTTGAAATCCAATAGATCTTAGGCTTTAATTTTCACTTTTCTCAGTCTGTGTTCTCAGATTTAAAAACAAAAGTAATGATAAAACCCAGTTACAAAGTTGTGTTGAGGATTATCTGTGCCCATATCCATAAAGTACTTAGCACAGTTTCTAGTGCATTGTATTTGCTCAGTAAATATTAGTCTCCACACACAACACATCCTTCCCCAACCCCACCTCCCATGTAATCTGAATAACAATGTAAACAGAAAAAAAGGACCCTTGGCTTCCACCTTTGCCTTCAAGAGCCACGACCTTGGACAATTCACTTTACCTTCTTGTATGTTTCCCTACCAAGTAGTCCTATGTCTACTTCAAAAGTTTGTTGCAAGAATGTAATATTGTTATTGTTGGTAGTAATCTATCAGTGAATAATTTGCTGAATGAATGATCTAGTCCCTCACTCCTCCCTCCCCACACTGGAACAGGGAGGAAAAGCCCAACAAACTCAATATTAAAATCGGTCCATGTATATTTATGGAAACATGCACATATGGGAACATTTGCCTGATCAGTGCAAATCCAGGCAAACACTCTCACTGAACATTTGGCAGAAGAACCATTGACTCACTGCTGATATAAACACTACAAAGGTTCAGAATCCCAGAGTTATAGTCATCAATGACTGACACTCTCCTTTTCATTTCTTCCAGGAATTTCTATTACATCACAATGTTACGTGATCCAGTGTCTCGTTACTTGAGCGAGTGGAAACACGTCCAGAGAGGGGCCACATGGAAAACCTCCCTCCACATGTGCGATGGGAGAAGCCCCACCCCGGATGAGCTGCCCACCTGCTACCCTGGGGATGACTGGTCTGGGGTTAGCTTACGGGAGTTCATGGACTGCACCTACAACCTAGCTAACAACCGCCAGGTGCGCATGCTGGCTGATCTCAGCCTGGTGGGCTGCTACAACTTGACTTTCATGAACGAGAGTGAAAGAAACACCATCCTGTTGCAGAGTGCAAAAAACAACCTGAAGAACATGGCTTTCTTTGGGCTTACAGAATTCCAGAGGAAAACACAGTTTCTCTTTGAGAGGACATTCAACCTCAAGTTCATCTCTCCCTTCACACAGTTCAACATCACGCGGGCTTCCAATGTGGAGATCAATGAGGGTGCCCGCCAACACATTGAAGAGCTAAACTTCTTGGACGTGCAGCTTTATGAGTATGCAAAGGATCTCTTTCAGCAACGCTACCACCACACCAAGCAGCTGGAGCACCAGAGAGACCGGCAAAAGAGGCGGGAGGAGCGGAGGCTGCAGCGGGAGCACAGAAGCCATCGGTGGCCCAAGGAGGACGGGAACACAGAGGGGGCAGTCACTGAGGACTACAACAGCCAGGTGGTGAGATGGTGACCCCCTGCCCTTTCCTCCCTCTGGAGGGGGGATGAGCAGGAGCCCTGACCTCGTGTGGCATTACCATGGAGACTGCTGGGACTGGTGGGCTATTCTGAGGACATCTGGCTGTATGTGACTTGATTTGGACACCTGCTTCCTCTTTGTCTTCATCTTTCTCCAGCTGGAGATGATCAATCTTTTTTTTTTTTTCTGACATTTTTCAATCTGTAATATCAAGTAGGGTAGGAATACAACCAGTATAGACCACTTTAGAAGGTCAAAGAGAGAAGCACCAAAAAGGAAACGGTTCGTGCAATCTCCCTTGCAGCGGCGTAGGTTAGAGTTTGGGCAACTGGAACCAACAGAGGCACACATGAAAAGCCAAATTATGGCTTGGATGTTCTGCTGAAACCGGTCTGTTTCATACTCTCTGTAATGGAAACATTGGTCTATTTAGAGAGAGAGAGAGAAAAAAGTCCCTTTCAGCCCTTTGATGAAGTTTTAGGCCAACCCTCACTTTACCGTTGACTGTCACCTTGGAACTCTATTTGAATGTGGTTTAAATCAGGAGAAGAGTAATGTGTTTCACTACTGTGGTCTTTTCAAACAAGATTACCCTGCTATTGACCATCACCAGAGACTCACATCCTCCAAAGCCTTGTAACCTACCCTTGAGCCATGCTTCCTCCCCAACTTTTTAGGGAACAGAGAGTGGATTCAGGACAGGGGTGTCTGTGGCCCTGACAAATGAACCTTGGTAGGGGCTTTTAGGGAAAAGTGTGCTTATTAACTAATGCCTAAGAAGATCACACTTTACCAAGTTTAATTTTCAATATGAGGAATGAATGATAAGGTGGGGGGAATGCAGGAGAATAACTGTATGTCCAACATTTCAAAACCAGCTTTATAACCTTCGTTTTTAAAGAATGTTTCTGAGTTTTACCTCTTTGGAGCAGTCATCGTCTTTGATATGGTACTGCCAGGTTTGAAATTCTGCTATCAGAGAGGAAAAGACATTTTAAAAGAATTTGTGCTGAAGAATAGGAGCTTAGCTAGCAGATATGTAAAATATATTTGAGATCCGTAAGTTAATAATAATTTCAATTTAGACTAGGAGACATGGAACACAATGGGTTGAATTTTAAAAGAGTCTACCTCCCCAAATCTTGAATTTTTCTAGCCTGATAACTTTTTCTTCCCCACATGGTTTTTACCTGTTGTTAGACTGGCTACAGCTTAAGAATCAGACTAGAGTGTATAAAACTGAACCAAAAAATGTGTTGCATTGTCAAGTGCTTCTCATTTTCACCTCTTTCCAACCACAACTACAATAACACAACATTTTTAAATAATAAGGGGAGAAGTACAGAAAAAAATTGAGAGCCTTTGCCTAACATTTGCTAGGAGAATCAGAGTGAGTAAAATACTCACAACAGATTGATCTGATCAATCCTCTCAAGGAGCCAAAGGCAAAATGAGTGAAACCCCTAAATCAGATTGAAAAGCCTATTTCATTGATATATAACATGTTTGATGTTTAAGCCAGCTTTGTATAAGCCACATCTCAGCCTCTAGAATACTCTCTCTGGGGCTGAGAGTCAGTCAGCCTGTAAGCATTCATGGAGTGGCTGCCTACACGAAAGGAGCCTAGTGGCTCCATCAAAGAGAAATCTGGAGAAGCCGCTTAGATCCTTCTCTCACTGCCCTTGGTTCCATCTGTCCAGTGAGAGAAGGCATTATTGGGGACCTCCCTTTTGCCAAAAACTGTGGGAGGCCATTTTCATACTTTAAATATATTCACAACAATGTATATATTATTAGTCCAAATTTCGTAGATCAGAAAGTGAAACCCACTGACAGTAAGAAGCTTCCTCGTGGATTATACACTAGGTCTGGCCAACTGCAAAGCTCTTTTTACTCCATCGTGTTTTCCATGTGGGATAAAAGCTTCCTGCCAATCATTCAAGAATCCAGCTGTTATCGACCAGAGGGTATGTCTCTGTCCCACAACTGTGACAGTACCAAGTTGGTGGTGACCCAGAACCATGCTGCCCCGGGTGAGTCCAGCCCTCTTCACACCACCAACCCATCAGTGAGCTTGAGAGCGTAATGACTTTTTAGGCAGTTGTACCTTTTGAGCCATATATGAGAGTGAGTTAAAGGAGCCAAGTAAATATTGCTTGTTGGTTGGTAGAGATTAGGTTTATAAAATATTAATGTTTCTTTTTCCAATAATTTTTTCCTAAAATAGGAAGGAAAGGAGGATTGCAACTGGGATTAATGAGCAGCTCACTCTCTATCTTCACATTTTGATATTAGGATATAATGTTCAACCTAGAATGGCAGGGCTGCAAATTATCTTGCCTGCCACTGTGACACATAGACACACAGACACACACGCACGCACACGCACGCATGCACACATGCATGCACGCATGCACTTATAATAACGATCCAGTGTTTTGTCATGTGGAAAATCAAACCAAGTTAGAAAGCATTTAGATTGTTTCTTTTAAACTCACTTTAAATTTTTGGCAGAGATTTATACATAGCTGAGACTTGGAGGCAGCCTCTGCTAACTTCACACTGTTCCTTAGACACCTCGGGATTTATATTAAAAGGCTCTCTGCGGCCTTGCTGCTAAAGGCGTGATATATGGTGCTCCACTGGAGACCAGATATCAGGTTGTTCAGAGGAGAAACCATCTCTTCGTGTTGGCCCGAGGCCGGTGCTGAGCAAATTAAAAAAGACCGACAAGGGCTTCCTTCCTCATATCATTTCATTCTAAAGCAGCACACTTGTCATATCCCTGGGGTCCTATGTTGATAGAAACAAGAGATAGGGATGCAGTTTGTTCTCTGAAAATTGACTGCACACCTACGTGCTGAGTGAGGCTCGGGGAAGCAATGCCAACAGAAGGCACCTGGGCCTAAAGATCCATGGGAAGTCGTCAGCCTTAAGATCCCAAACCAAATCAGTTTCAGATACATTAGTGTTAAAAGCCCAAGAAGAAGGAAACAAAATTCCTCAGGGAGTTCGCCATCCTGCTGACTCTCGCAACTCCCCGGGAGACATTACTTTCCTTCTCTTGGCAATAGCAGCCCCAGTAACCAGATTGAGATGAAGCACCTGTGTATGAATCTGTGTGTGTGTGTGTGTGTGTGTGTGTGTGTGTGTGTGTGTGTGTGTGTGTGTGTTTAAATTATTCTTATTATTGACTAAGATACATAGTATCTACTCTACTTTCTCATTTTTTGGCAGCCTCTTCTTGGTAACTGGAGAAAATTTGCCCTGAGAATTATTTGGGTTCCCTTTCTAATAATTAATAACATATAGTAATTAATGCTAGGCAATAGTTAAGAATAATCATGTGTGCTATTAAAAATTATAACAATGTGTTTTTTTATCTAAAGGAGGTAACTTTGTCATAAACAGTTTGATCAAATGTTTGGAATATGAGGATTTATTCAAAAATCTGTCTAGAGATAGTATAACTATGGAAAAGAAGGTTAACCAGATAGACCTAGCAAAGCATTAACAAATAAATATGTCTATTGGGTAGGATTCCCATTTGGCTGCTTTAGCAGAGAAACTAAAAATAATAGTTAATTCAATAAGATTGAAGTATTTGCTTCTTCACTTAAAAGACATTCATTGCCAGAAGCCCAGGCCCTCTCTTATTGCTCTTTCATCCTAATGTGTAGCTTCAATCTCATGGTCCAGGATGACTGCTGCAGCTCCCATCATCTCATTTACTTTTAAGACAGCAGAAAGGAAATGGAGAGCAGTTGCATATGTCAATTCCAGTCACGTCTTGTGGGCTAGAACCTATTCATTACCTACATTTAGCTGCAAAGAATACCAGGAAATGTCTTTATTATTGGCTGCCATGTGCCTTGATAAATATAAGGGTTCTATTTGTAAAGAAACAATGTGAAAATTAATACTGATAAAAACTATCAGTCTCTGACACAAAAGGGGATTGAAAAATATTTCAAGTGCTTTTCAATGTCATCATTTTTGTCATATGTTTTAGAAAGGATAAGATTAAAATTCATTACTTTGTGTAGTATTTAATGCTTTTCAAAACATTTTTACATTTAGTATCTCATTGATCTTTGCTGCATTCTTTATGTTAAATAGACCTCTATTCATTACCCATTGGATAGTCTGATATGGAGATTCAGAGATGTTAACAGACTTCCCAAAGATTCTAATTTACTAACAAGAAAGTTGTTCAGAGCCCAAGTCTTTGGACTTCTTAGTCTTTTTTACTATTTTATGCAGCTCAGCATCAGTATTGGGATTGGGAATTGCAAGAATATGAAATCTAAATTTTTCTCGATTTGTTTCTTTCCTTATCCTCTCATGGAACTACAGTGACTTACATGATGCCAAGGAGACTGGTAGATTTGGTGCTTAACACACTGCCTCCAGTGAAGGAGTCTGTTATTATGAGTGAAACAGCCAAAAGATGGACAATGTTATAGAGGTGATCAAGCAGCATAGGCACTCAAACACCACTTGCTGGATGTCCACCCCATCCAATTCAAAAACTATTCAAGATGAAGACCGAGGGAATGTTCTCACACCTCCTGAGGGAAGCTCAGTGTTAGAAATATTTAGACCCAGTACCAGCCTGAACAGTGAAGCTTAAAGGGTGATCAATAGAACCCCTGCTCTAAAAATTTTTTCTTCCTTTCTACCTCTTTCCCAGGTCCCTGGAATTTTATTACCAACTTATTGCTTTAGTTCTTAAAGGATTTTTTTTCTTTTGGTGCTAAATGAGTCTCTTTGCACATTTGCAAGGGGAAATGATTTAAGCTGTCATAAGCTAACATCACACAGGGAGTTTATCTGATTCCTTTCCAACCATGACCTCTAGCTGAGAAGACGGTGCTGTATAATGAGATCACGCAGAGGTGGGGGTTAGGGAGAGTAAGGGTAACTACAGAAAAAAAGTAAGGCTCATAAAAAGGCCACAGACTTTGCAAAGGCGGAAAGATGAGGAATTAAATATGTGCTAGAAATAGAAAATAGCTAATATACAGCTTTTGTCCTCAAGAACAAGAGCAGTCTCAGGACTATAATTCTTTGGCCATTTGAAAGAGCAGGAAAGGGAATGAAGCTCCTGAAACAAGACCAGAGTATTGAGACACTTTTAGGGACTGAAGTAAAGGCTGACAGAGTTGGGTCAAATAGAAAGTTGGGTTGAGCACAGGCAAAGAATACCCTGATCTGACCACAGCTGTGTCTCCAAGTTTCCTTTCTCATAGTTATTGTATCTCCACCAGTCACAAGAACTCCAACTGAAAGTCTCCAGGCTGGATATCAGGGCTGGCTGAGGCTCATGGCTCCACCCAGTTGTGTCACCTCTGGTGAACATGAAAAGATTCTTTCTCCAAGGCACCTTCAGCTTTTCTCCTCATCTTCACCATCTCTACTGGACATAAGCCTGCTATTCTCTCACCACTTTCACCTGGACACATCTGAACTAATTCTCTAAAACTTTGAATTAACCTGCTGGGCAAGTTGGCTGGGGGCATTCTGAGACCTGTGTGTTCTGTAGCCTAATGATGGAATGCACATGGACCCATCTTCATGACACATTGACAGAACCAACCGACCTTTCTGAGGTGCTGAGATTTCCAGAGGACTGGCCTCACAATGAACACCAGCAACACATGCAAGAAAAATGCCCCTGAACTTCTAGGCAAGGACTGGAGGTAACCAAATAACTCTGGATCTGAGAACAGGAAAGCACAGACATTTCTTAAGCTTGTGTTCTAAGTTATCTATGGAAAAAACTGTACAGTCATCCTTTGACACATTATGTGGAACCTCTGTAAGTTCCATGGCCTCCTGCACCGTGGGAAAGGGCCAGATGTCAGTGCTGAAAATCCACAGTTCTTGCCAGGGAAAACCGTGTTCTGAGGAAGCAGAATTTGTGCCATTTAGTTTTTGTCACATATGTCTCCCACCAAGTTGTTGTGTTTTTTTTTTTAAATCATGTGATCATCTTTTCTTTTCCTCTTCCCCCCACCCCCAGAAGCAATTTCTGGGTTTTCCTTGCATTATTTTTCATTTAGTATATCAAAGATAAAAAATGTTGGAAAGAAAAATCTGGACTTTTGTCTGGTGTCCCATTTTAGATGTAAAGATAGTTATTCAATAGATAGTAAATTATTTCTCTTAAGAGATATTTCCTTTTGTTTCTGTGCAATAATATGTATGAACTTGGGTACTAAGAGATTGTATTGTGACATTATCAATCCTTATTGCTATTTAAAAATGATAGTTTGTAGAACCGAGGATTTCCATTGATGTGAAGCACAATTTAATGAATAAGTTAACATATTAAACTGTTGTGGTGTCAAGAACAATTGTTTTCCCTCTGTGATTTTCTTAGACATTTTTGCAAAATAAGAAAAGTTGGTTAAACACTATAAAGAGTTTATGGAAATTGAATCCACAGGATCAGCTTTGTCAAACTCAGAAAGTCCAAGCTTTGGATACAAATGTGGTTATTGGATGTGAAACTTTAAAAACATAAAAGACAAAGAAAATATAGATTGAAACAATTTAAAAGCTCTAAGGCCAGAGTGGATTTCACAGGCTCTCAAATACATAAGCTTCTAAAAAATCATGTTCTCAGTAACCCTCCCCATTCATTGCACATTTCCACACATTGACATTCACTGTGAAATGTGGAAAAGCAAGCTAAAGATGAAAGGATGAGGAAATGATTTGGGGAAGAGTGGTGGTACAGAAAATCAGGAGTTGGAGCAGAGGAATTTGAAACTCAGTCTAAAAGGAAAGAAAAGCGGGAGGGAGAAAAGGGAAGAGAGAGAATAAGAGAGGCAGTGAGAGAGGGTGTGGGGAGGATGGAAGAAAAACAACAGTAATGAACACTGATATGGATCTGTTCATAATTCCAAAGTGTATTGTGGGAATCATATGCAATGGGAACTTGCCTTTAGAACAATTGAAGTAGGCATAGGGAAGGCTCCAAAAGACAATGGAAGTAAATCACAAAGACAGGTGTACACACACACATCCATATTTTGGGAGCTCTTCTCTTCCCAGAAAAACCTCAGATAAGTTAAGAGAATGACTAAAGAACATGCAAGATTTACTTTTTCCACCCATTCTCTTTGAAAATAGTGTTGAATATAAGATTGAAAAAAATGTAAACAATACTATTGAAAATATCTCAATATGGTAATGTTTCACAATCACAGTTTTCATAGCAAATATAAATTTAAAAATTAATGGAGTCTAATTCAGTGTAACTACGTACTTTATAAACAATGTCAATTGTTTTTTGTGATTACAAAGTAGTGATCTTAGATAATTTCGAAAATACGAGCTACTAAAAAATTCATACATTTTAGAGCCAAATCCTGATATTATTTTGATCTATTTCTTTTCATATTTCTATGTCTTATCAATTAGAATAAAATTTTAAATAGCAAATGTTTTAAAAAATTAGAATTATACAATCTATGCAATGTAAATACATATATTAACATCCCAATGCCCGTTCTTTAAAAACATAATTTTAATAGCTGCATATAATTTTATTATTCCCATATACAGGGACATTCTGGTCATTGTTAATTTTCCCATTAATATAAATAACACTGAAATGAATATATTTGTATGTAGTAGCATCCATGTTAATATCTATACATTTGCTGGAAAGAAGACAGTAGATCACTTGGTTTTATTTTTCTAATAACTCCAAAAGAAAAAAAAATTCAAGAATATCAAAATTACATAGATTTAGCTAAATGAATTGTGAAAAAAAATGAAAGTTACCCATATAATCAAAGAAAATTATCTATATCTCTCCAGAACCACCTCTGTGGCCCTGCACTAAAGTTCTCATGCCCCCAGGCTGCTGGGAATGTTGGCTGCTGCCTAACAGCTCTCAGGCTGTCTTTCTCAAGGACTTACCCTCCTACAATCACGCCACCTTTTGGGGCCAGGGCATATGGATGATGCTGTTGTGCAGGTAAAGGCCAGGTCTTTTTATTGGTGATATCTCAGCTCCAAAATACCCTATAAGGTCAGCTGAAGACTTCATTGCAAAGCATCCTGGTTCACTTTCTGCCTCTGACCCATCCTATGGTTCCCACCCCTCCCCAAGTCGTGTTCAGTCAACATTCCACACACACACACATCGCCCAAGTTCTAGCCACCACAGCCTTCTGCTGAGTTTCTTCTTTATTCTAGTACCTGCAGATTTTTCTTCCTGTCTTTGAGCTCGGCTATGTTTTGAAAAGTTATTTTGGCATATTTTGTCCAACATTTCTACTTGTTTATGACTGGAAAAGGAATCTGTATTAGCGCAGTCTGTCGAGTTCCTAGTAACAAGTCTGCTCTCAAATTTTTAAATCTTCAATTCTGTGTTTCTGTTGCTTTTTTATTATTCAGCACTTTATCACATTCTTTCTATTTCTGGACTCCCAATTTTCACAATTAACTTTCACTCCTTTTCTATTTGGGGGGACTTTTCTCTCTGTTTGCTTATCTCTTTCATAAACCTCTCTCTATATATTCATTCCCTTTAATAATATTGTTCTTTTATTTATGCTTATATTTTATATACTTTACTTTACCTTTCTACTTCTTAATTTTTGTTTTCAAGTTTTAACCTTACACTTATGCTCGAATTTTACCTTTTAATTTTCTTTTATTTTAATTTATTGTTATCATACTTTTATTTCATTGTTCCAATTTTTTATCTTTTATTTTAAATCTCATCAAATTTATCTATCTTTTAATGCTTAACCTTTTGTTTTTATTAAGTTTGTCTTTATATTCAATATTCTATCGAAGTTTATTTCAGTTTATGGTTGTAGCCATCGCTTTTATTTTGAAACAAACTTACTTTATTCCTATTATTTTTAATCAACATGTTGTGCTCAGGTGATTCTGCCTGCACAATTTCTGCTATCTGAACTATTTGGGTTTCTATGGGGCTTTGTGTGTTCTTATTTTTGTAAAAATTTCAAAGACACATGAAAATAATATATGAATTACATTATTAAATTACGTATATAAGAGAGATATCTAATATGAATATAAAGTAAACATAAAACTGTATTACATATATATCTTTGTATATAATCATTTAAGTTATAATACTCATGCATAGGCATATAAATTAAATATCAAAGTCAGTGCATGCTAAAATCTCACACTATAACTGTGCTTGTATCATTTCACCATAGTTTTTAATTTATATATTTTGGTGATCTGTTAGTGTTTATGACTTGCATTGTTTATTGATGAAGCTAAGATTTTCAATATAAAATGACCCCTTTGTATCATTTAATACTTTTTTCTTTAAATTCATCTTTCATTTTAATATTGTTATCAACATTTTATAATTTGCAATTAAAATGTAGTCTGAGTATTTGAAAATTGTTGGTTTATAGATTACTACCTTCTGTTGTTTTCTTGCTTTATGATTTCTATTAGTTATGCTGCTTCTCTGTTTTATATTCTATTTTGATAGGCTACAATTTCTTTGGAACTAATGTTAAGAATGCAGCCATATTTGTTTGACTTTTCTTTGTAGAATTTGAAGATATTTACATTTATATGCTTTTCTCATCTTATTTCCAGTTGTTTGTTTCAATTATCTGAAGTAACAACCCTGGATTAGAAATAATCTGGGACTTTAGATTCATATTGTTATTGCTGTTTTTATACTGTTATTATAGTAAACATTGTAATTATATCAGAAGGAGAGGAGAGAGTAAAAACTAGGCAAATTGTTGATCTTATTCTAATGTGGAAATACTGAGTTACTTTCAAAGTCAAAACCCTCACACTTCTGGGTGATGCTTATATATCTGATCATTTAAATTATTCAAATAATTGTTGCATGTGAAATATGAAGATATAAAGATAAAGAGGAAATTAGGACCACACAAATTGGTATTTGAAACCATGAAGAAAAGCTAGCTTTCAGGATGTCATCAGTTCCTGTCAATAATATGTTTGTTCAGTGAGGAAAAAAATTAAAGGAGTGAAAATTTTATCAGGACTCTAGAAATGCAATTATTTTCGAGTTTAATTTATAACTAAATCCATCATAACATATGCAAAAGAGGGGAAGCAGAATGAAGTGGTCTTTTATAAAGATAGCAAGAATGTCTTAAGATTTAAGAATATAATTTTTAAATATTTGTAAGATACTGCTCCCAATGTGAAGGTAGACGCAAAACACTATGCATTGGCTTAGTCACCTCCAAAGAGCCATGATCCTCGGCTAATGCTGTTATTTCCTTTGCTCTCTAGGAGAGAAAGCCATCTCTTAGGTGAGATGCTGAAATTTAGAAAAGATGTTCAGTATATCTGGCATCACACTATTATGTTGTACATCATCGTGTTATTATTTGCCAGTTTTACTCAAAATCATTGGAACAAGCTTTCATCAATGTTCAGCAGTCTCAAAACTCAGATCACTAAGCCTTTTGTCCTGCATAATAATTTCTATGACTTGGTACAGGGTCAGGAGAGGTTCCACAATACCTTTTCTACCTTCATCCAGAATGATGATAATTTAACTCTTTTGAATGTCTCCTTTCTTTTTATTATTCCTTTATCCTTTAACTCTAAAAAGCATTCACTAAGCATTTTCTGTGAACCAGGCACAGCACTAGATACTGAAGTTAGAAGATTAAGGTCCTTCTGATTCTGAACACTGTAATGTTTTCAGCAATCTCTTTACCACCCAGAGGCCAAGTGACAGATACCCTAAAAACACTGTGGCCTTACTTCCAGATATACCTTATGAAATCTCTTCATGCTCAATCTTTTATGCACTGTACCTTTCTTGTCCTGTGTTATATACAGTTTATTCCAGATCAGCATTTTTGCTTTATTCTCAGATACTCCCAGCCTGGACAGTCATCCCTTCTCCTTGTCATGACACACAAGCACAAACCAGCTCTATCCAACCCCATGCCCACCTCAGCATCCTGACATCCAGCCCACACATAGGCCTGGGCTCCTGGCTGCCCACCATTGAAGTGCAGGGGCTTCCATGGCCCTTTTTGATCCTATACCCTAGACATAAGACTTTGAAATTTAAGGGCAACTTCTGCCTATCCACCATTGTTAATAGCACTCAACCTGGCACATAGTAGACAGTATGTATTGAATGAATAAATTAGGTGAAAGAATCAATAAGGGAATTATTTCAACATGTTCTCTTGGACAAGTTTGCAAATCCCACAGAGTCTACAATAACCTGTATTCTGATGAGTCCCAAATAGGCAGTACTCTCTAGATAGCCCTATTTATAGTGAACTAATGAATACCTACATGTCGTTCACTCACTCCCTTAAATCAGCTTATCCAAATCAAACCTCATTTTCTTTTTTCATCTGAAAAAATAACCCCCATTCAATCACGAGCTCTATAACTTATGGGGTCACTCAAGGTAGAACACCTGATTACCTTCAATTCCTCTTACCCATCCTGGTGATGCTGTCACCAATGTCAATCTCCTACTCTTTATTCCCTCAACCAACACCCTGCTTTACACTCTCCTCTTATCTCATCTGGTTTGCCTATAAGAGCTTCTAATGTATATTTTAACCTTCACAGAAACACTATGAGGCATTATGACTTCCTTTCTAATTAGAAAATTAAGTATCAGAGAAAGAAAATAATAAGCACCTAATGGATACATAGTTAATAAATATTGGAACTAGGATTGGAAGTTAGTTTTGCTTCAACCCAAAACCCAAGTTCTATTATGAAATAATTATTCTACTAGCTTCCAAAATCTTCCATCTTGGCCTGACTCTGCCTTTTCAAAGACCTGGCCATATCACTTCTCTGCTCAACCTTCTTAAAGGTGATCCAGTGACCTCAGGACCAAGTAAGTACCCTATAGCATGGCACTTACACATCAATTGATGCCCTCTGCCCAAAAACACACTCATAGTTGTCATCTTACTCTTTACTAAATCTGCCCTCTATTCTAGTCATATGGAAATCCTGTAGAATTCTCCCAAATGATCTGGGGTGGGGGGGGGGTTACAGAAGGGGATCATCAGGTTGGTAAGGATAGAGTTGATTAAGAAGGTAAAGGAAGAAGAAAAAGACAGCAGAGACTTGGACTTTCTTCAGGTAGAAGGTCACATTTGGCAAGATAATCATTTTGGCTGAGTAGGCAACTATTGTTCTACCCTGAACACAGAAAGGAGAGCAGGGAAGACAAATTCTCTACTGAAAGAGAATTCTTTGGGGAGCTCCATACTCTATAATGACAATAGTTAGGAAGAGTTCAACTATTGATACTGAAGTCCTATCACAACAATGAAGCTATGAGTTACATGCAAGAGTCGATGGCTACAGGGCCAGGACTCTCCCTAATGAAAGTTCTTGCGCTCCTGTGTCTGGTCATAATGAGGAGGGGGAACTCTCGGGGATATCTGTCATACTTTTACTCCTGAGCCAGTCTTTGGAATAGAGAACCTAAGTACCTATGGGCAAGTTAAAAAAAATAATAAAGGCAATTTGCCAAAATGACAAGGTTGATGACAAAGAAGAAGAGATATAATTATATTTAGTATAATTTTAATATTTTCCTGTTTAATTCTGTAATGACAAAATAATCCTACCTTTTCATTCAGTTAACCAGAATATTTTTATTTCCCATGATACTGCTATCTTTGGATTCTTTTGCCTGAATAAGTGGGAGTTTACCATGAAGCAATATCTTTTAGTTTAAATTTGGCTTTTTAGTTTGTTTTTCCTACTTAAGGACTCACTATCTTGTTAGCATGTGGTTCCTGGACTATCTACAGATTTCTTTGATGAAAGCCTCAAGGTAAATTGGTTTGCTCTACCTTCTAAGATGGTAATTTAGATAGACAAAAAAAAATCAGACTCGAACACTTTCATTGATCTTTCATGATCAGACCTTCCCGTAAATAATCTGAAATAGGTACAGTGGTAGATTAACCTCTTACTGGCAAAAAGAAACCTGTTCTAGACTTGGGATGTTCTTATACTAACCTTAGCTCTACCCTCACCTCCCAAAGTGCCCAAATCACAAAGCCATTTCCACATTTTTGGGACCAGGGACAAGCATTCCAGTAAAGGCCCTGGCCTGCTGACCATCTGCTCCAACTCCACCCTCTGTTTTTTTCTCCCATTGTGAGGGGATGATCTCAAGTCTTTGGACAACTCAAGTCAAAAGTTCAAAATATAGCCACCTCTCCCGCTCAACACTCACCCCTTGGATAGACTCCCACCAGACCAGGTGGGATCTTGGGAAGAGCCTGTGTAGGTCCCAGATGTTGTTGTAGGGTATTTGGACAGGGTATTCTGGGATGCCAAGTACCTGGAATATGGAGTAGAAGGAGGAAGGGTCACAGGTTGGACACATCAATTTAACACATTCCTCCTGGACCTGCAGAATCCTTCCCTTTTGGAAGAGGCTGACTGGAGAAAGACCAGAGTGGGCCCCTAAGCACAGGAGCCCTGGCTCCCTGGGTCTAAGGGTGGTTCTGCCAATCAGCATTCATGGTCAGACCTTCTTCATATCTGCATTTCTGGACTTTAAATATGTGGTTCATATTTAAATGAATGTTAGTTAAATGTAATTAAACAAAATCCCTGGATCCAGTCATATCTTAAGGTGTTCTTAGCCAACATGTGAACACAGAAATGGATTAGACTCGTTTTTTCCCTGAAAAAGTTAGCCAGGAGGGAGGGAAGGGCCAGAATGGAGAGAGGGCTGTGTACACTTTGATGGGAAGGATAATGCTACAGATTTTGTTGCACACCTATCCTAGTAATAAACCGCCCTTCCCTGAGCTTCTGATAAGGGGCAGTTTTCCCCAGCAAAGCAGGAAAGGACAGCCCTCAGAGTGGCACTTAACCTGTCAGATACATGTCACTCCCAAGGAGGCCTGTGTGGTTTGTTTGTGCCTAAGCTCCCAGAAGCTATGGAGACAAGCCAGTGCTCAACACTTTGTTAGCTAATTTCAGGGGTGTGGAAACATCTACTCACTGTGCTCCCACCACACAGTCTCTGTGCTGGTTTCAGTTCTAGCTGTCCTATTTCACATTAAGTTGAAAGCGGATCCTGCCTCAGGTCCTCTTGGAAGTAGGTGAAGTATGAAGGCTAAGTCGGTAAGTAAATATATCTGATGTTTATCTGTATAGAACAGGCTGTGTGAACTCAAAGGAAAAGCTATGGTTTCTTTGTGTGTGTGTGTGTGTGTGTGTGTGTGTGTGTGTGTGTGTGTGTGTGTGTGTGTAAACAACAGTTTTATTGGATGAAGAAGCAGCATGCACTGCAAACACAAATGAAGACACCATGTGGTCTGTCTTAGGACAGCTTTGGTACTAGAACTCAGTTATTTGAGGCCCCAAGTCATATACTGTTGTGTCCATTCTGAACACTCTAGAAATACTATTTCTGCTGTTCTTAAGGGGAGAAATGTGGCTCTTTGTCACTAGCAGGCTATTTAGTTCTCTTCTTTTCAGCCAATAAACAAACAAAAACAGTGGGGGCATTTTGGTGCCTTCCTTTTGAAGACAATAAGCTAAACATTTGCCAGTGTCTTTGAACCACTCCCATACCTACAGCAATGGTGTGCTTTCTGTCATAAGAGGCCAGCCCATATTCTTCTTCTTTTGCAGTTGCTAACATGTTAACTTTGGGTCTAGGATTTAAACTTGTTATTGATGGCCAAGTACAAACATCATCTTTTAAGTTGTCTCATCCAAAGCAAACACTACTGTGGACATCTTTCCCTTGTCTCTGCTTCTGACAAAGGGCAAGCAGAGGGGTTCACAATTCTCTGTCTATATCTGTACTCACTAAGCAGGGTGTGTGGACCACTACCAGACCTCACTCCCTTCTACAGCACTGAGGATTGAGACAAAGAGCAATGGAATTGATGGTAGACTGTGGAACTGTTCACCAATGTCCTTGCCCCTCCCTCTGCAAAGGTTATAATGCCCTGCCACAGTCAGGTCAGTGAATGAGTGGAGTGAAATATGTCACATACAAGCTGCTACTTTAGGAGCAACCATATGTTTAACTATGCTTGACTTTCTCTCTGACCCACCGGTTAGCAACGCTCCAAGGAGCGGCTCCTCCATCCGCCTGGGTCTCCGAGCACACAAGGGTGACTTAGGAGTGCCCCAGCTAACCTGTGATAGACATGTAGCATGAGGGAAAAAAATAAACCTTTGTTGTTTTAAGCCATTGAGATTTTAACATATCCTGAGTGAGATAGAGTCCAATGTTCGTTATTTCATAAAGAATGGAAAATATATTCAAACTTTTCCTTGGAATACCTGGCTTTTATTTCTACCTCTTCCTAAAAGTTTGATTTTAGCCAAGTTAATTAAACTTTGGGAGTCTCTGCCCAGCCTATCAATCACACAGGGTCATTGGAAAGGACAAAAACAAGATAGTGAGATGCTTCTGCTTTACAAAGGTAAGTGTTAGTACCAATGAGGGGTTCCCCCAAACTGAAGGAGCAAGAATTAGGGTTCTTTAGCTCCCTGAGTCCCTCCAAAGATCCTCCCTTGTTAGAGGCACTGGGGAGGGGGTAATGTCCAACTCACATGTGACAACAGGAGGTCTATTGACAATTAAAGATGACAAAGGGAAGGAATGGGTCCTGTTCTTAGGCAGCTGGCCCTTAGAAATGCCCAAGAAAGGTATTTAGGACACCTTCAGTGTAACACTGATGGGGACAAAGCATGGACCACTGTAAACAGGTGCTATCAACCATGAGGGGCATGTCACAAAAAAAGATGGCAGAGAGGAATAAAGTCCATCAGGGCAGGTATGCTGGGACACGAGGAGGTAGAAAGGAAAGGTGTCAGTTTTTACTTGTATGATTGACATACTCTGTGCACTCTTTCTCTCCATCTCTCTCTCTCTCTCTCTCTCTCTCTCTCTCTCTCTCTCTCTCTCTCTCACACACACACACACACACACACACACACACACTCATACAGCACTTGATATCATTGTCATTATCTTTATGTTTTTCAATGAGAAAACAGGTTCAGAGAGATGGAGTAACATTGCTAGAATCAGGATCTCTATGACTTCAAAGCCTGTCTCTCCCTCATCCCAACAGTTCTCCTGTCTTTTTGAGAAATGTTTCAAGTGGCGCGTCCCATCAGCTGTGGACCTGGAAGTGCCAGTGGCATATTCCATTAAAGCCTGTGCCCTCTCTCCTTCCGTTCCAAATTAGGTGGTTAAATTTTCTTTTCACAGGGCCTTTGGCAGCTTCCACTGCCTGCAGGGCCTAATTGAGCAGGAGTCTCCTGGGGCCTCCACTCTGCTATTTCCTGATGAGCAAGGGGAGAAGGGAGCAGAGAATGCGACCATCCTCATTAATGAGGGACCCCCGTTTGTCATTTCTCTTATCAGCATCATCATTATTTTAATTAACCATCTTTGCCATTGGGCCCGCAAATAATTTTTCTCTGCATTGTTCAAAACCCTAGGATGGATACCGTTAAAGGTGACAGCTTCACCCTCCACAGCCATTGCTAATTAGAGCAGGAGAAGCTTTAACCCTCTCTGCAGAAGGCCTACAAGTCAGGTAGGATGCGACCCTCATTAGCACGGGGAAGATTACAAGCCCTGCGGTTATTATCCAGGCCGCAGTCCTCCTTCTGAAAGTCACTGCTTTCTACGAGGGAGCGTTGGTCTGATGTAGATTTTTGTCCAACAGAGCAAAGTTACAAGATAATTTTTTATTCTAGCAACAGGATGAGATAGCATTTACCTTCCTATGTGGAGTGTAATTTTCTAGTTAAGCAGCAGGTAAAAAGGCAAAGAAAAAAAAAGAAAAGGAAACCTCTCCACAGTCTGACTGAGAAAAAAGATTGAATTAAAAGGGGTCCAGTAAAGAAAGCTACACCGCAACTCAGGATTATGGAGGTAAAGACTCTCCTGGGACTGGTTCTACAAAAAAGCTGTAGTGGTTACAGTCCACTTAAATGCTGGCTTTATGGAGAGAAACGTGACAGAGAACAAAGCAAACGATATGAAAAATTTTACAAAGTGCATTGCAGAAACGGCTTTGCAAAACTGCTTTCAGATCCAGGCAATGAAAGGAAAAATAGGTGGGGTTAACATGATCCCAAGCAGTTTGAATTGAACCAGTGACTTTGTCATGGGTCCAGATTTCTGAAACATAATATGACTGAACCTTCCTCTGTGGTGTTCACTGTCGATTTATCTTTGAGTCTGTGGAAAAAGCAGTAGGTTCTCCTGATCCCTTCTCCTTCTGTGACTAGGCATGTCGTAAGTCCATTTGTGAGAATCTCTTTGATTCAGTTCACGTACCCCATTTCTTCAATAGCTGCTCTTTTTTCTAAGAGACCAAATATACAAATGGACAAGGGCTAGACAATATATTAAAAATAGAACTCTGATTCATGATCTGCAGCAACCAGCTCGGGGTGCCACCCTATTATCAACACTAAGCAGCCCAGGAGGCCTGCCAGATATAGGTCAGACCTGTAGGAAGTCAGACCACTATCTCTAGCAACAACCCAGGAAGTGAAAAAATAACTTCCACAACTGGACAGCCTGGCGAGAACTTGATAAATAACTGACCACTTCTAATTTAGGACCAATCAGAGGAAGCCAAACATGGACTAATAACCAATGGCATAGGACACCTCATTCCTTGTTAGCCCTCCTCCTTCTTTCTCAGGCCAACCACAATTAGCCAGGCCTGCTCTGTCTTTGAGTCTGTCTGTGTTTCCCTCTGTGTACAAAACGTCCCCTATTCTTGAGCTGGTTTCTCCTTTCTTCACTTCCCAAACATGATCAGCAAAATTTTTCTTTTTCTTTTTTGAGAAAACATCAAAGGACTCTATTCCTTTTCAAATGATTTTATATCTACCTTCTCACTTTTCCCTTACTATAATCTTGTGAGTGAGAGAGAGTGGCCCTTATTGCTCATAGACTCTGAGCAGATTCCTTTGCTTGAGGCCAGTACTGAAGCTGAAGCTCCCATCTCAATCGTCAGAGTGCTCAGAGAGCCAGGACACGCTGCAGTTTCGCCTAGTGTCCTGCTTTAGACCATTGGAAGGTCACATGGATCAACAGATGTGAAAGCTCACCAAAAGGTGGTGATGATTATTTTAAGGCCGCCAAAATTGAGCATGCCTCTCCTTTCTTGGCTAGAGTGGCTTTGATTCTTTTACACTACAATGGAAATTTCAATATTTAGATATAATGTAGAGATTTCAGCTTTCTAACGAGGGTAAAATTCTTGGATGTGCAGAATTGATCTGGACTCCAGAGCTGGTATAGCTAAATTACGAGGTGGACCCAAAAGGAGTTAGCCTCTGGTCAACAATCAGGCCGTTGTAAATGACAATGTGGAATTCTCACAAGCTGAGGGGATGTCTTGATCTCTTTATTTTTATGTTTTTCATTTTATTTATTTATTTTTTCACCTACGGCACCTGGTATTATTAGGTGGTCTCTCATCCAAGTACTAACCAGGCCCAACCCTGCTTAGCTTCCAAGATCAGACAAGATCAGCACATTCAAGGTGGTATGGCTTTAGACTCTTATCTTTTTAAATAATCATCCCTGGGACAAAATCACTGCCTACAATGAAATCTATTTATAATCACCCCCACAGCTTAATCTTATAAGGCTCATGGCAAATTTCCATTTGATGTTACTTTTAATTCATTTGAGAAACAAGGGACAAGTCTGTATACAAACTTCCCCCCCAAAAAAATTTCAAAATAAGAATTTGTATATATTATTCATTTGTACAGACATAGGAAAAGGAGCATTGACTTTAGCCTATCTCAATCAAGAAAACATTTATAATATTAATAGCCTCTGATCCTTATATACACAATGGGAAAAAATAATGCCATGTAGCTCATATTAGGATATTAAAACCCATTGGGGGATTTTTGTGAGGATCCACATAACATGTTTTTAAAATGCAAAGACAATTTATGAATGTATTTATTATACTTATGTAAAGATAAATCATTAGTAATGAAGTCTGCTTGTAGTGTATGGCCATTTTTAAAAAGCTGGGGAATTTCTCATAGGCTACACAATTCCCCTCCACCCATACTCGCTGTTCATGCCCATTCCTGCAAGACTATTTGATCTCCTTACATTTATAAGGTTCCCCTGTTGCTTAAATTTAGAGATATGAACACTATATATCACAGAAAGCTTATCCTTGTCAAGACCCTGAAGTCTCATTTTAAAATTAGTGTGCAATATCCAAAATCTCTAGCCATCTTCACAACTTTCTATCCACATCCTCCTTCCTAAATGGCAGAGCTAAAATGCTCATCGTCTTTTACTAATTGTTCATCCAAAGATCACGGACATCTCAAGATTAACAAAGCAAAGCCAAACTAATTTTTTCTCCTACCAGAAATCTGACTTCCACCCTCCCCAGTCCATCACACACCAGTCACACCAAAAACATTTAATTTGTCACCAGATTTTGCAGCTGGTTCCTCCAAAGCTTCTCTCACCAAGATCCTTTTTTTTGGAGAACATATACCTAGTCTTGGTCAATCATTTTTATTTCTTTCCTGCCCTCCGGGTGAAAACCTGAAGGATTTCACAAAAGCACAGAGCAGGTAATACCATTGCAATGATTTCTGGAATAAGGGCCAAGATCCTCAACTTTTTTTTTTTCATGCCCTATATCCACTCTTTTAACATTCCAAAAGACATCAAGAATTCTACCTTTTGTACCATTTCTACTGCTTCACCTGCACAGGCCCCTATTGTCTCACCCCCGGACCTTTTCAGCAGTCTCCTCCCTAGTTCCAGATCCTCTGCTTTAGGCCCCTACATGCTGTTCTCATCACAGCAGTCAGAGTGACACATCTTTAAACCAATATCAGATCATGTCACTCTTCTACTTAAAACTCTCTAGTGGTGTTTCTTCTCACTCAGAATAAAAAACAAAAATCTGTAAGATAGCTTAGGGAATCCTTCACATTCAGCCCCCCTCCTCTCTGCCTACTGTCAGCTTAATAACCTCATCTCCTACCACTCTCTCTTCTCCCCCTCCACTCCAGGCACTTTGGCTTCCTTTCTGTATCCCAGAGGCATCAGGCAAACTCCATGCTCAAGGCCTTTCCATTTGTTTTTTAATTTGTCTGGAACCTTCTTGCCCCACTTGGCTCCCTCCCTCACCTCCTTCAAGGACCAAATATCACTTCTCAGCAAGGCCTCACCCAGGCACAACCATTGCCACAGACACTCCCTGTTCTTCTTAATCTTTTGTTTCTCCTTGGTATTTATTATCATCTGACATCCCATATATTTTATTTGTCTGTTGATTTTCTCCTCCTACTAGAACGTAAAAGCAGAGAAAAGGCATTGTGAAAAATTAGTTGTAACTGATAAATCACCAAAACCTAAAACACTGCTTGGCAGCCAGCAGGTACTCAATAGCTATTTGCTGAATGAATGAACAGGACACACAAGGACATTAAAAAAAAAAAAATCCCTTAGCAGATCAGTTCTTTCATGCCTTATCACAGACTCATGCTGTCATCATGCTACAAGAGTCATGATTATAATGTATGTATACACATACATGTATACGTTTATTCCTTTGCCCATGTTATTGTTTCCTCTGTAATTTGTTCCCAATGGACAAACTTCTATTCATTTTTCAAAACCCAGTTCATAGTTCTTCCCCTTGCTGTACAATTTTCCTTCTCTGTTTCAGCAAGATTTACTTTTTCCCTGGTCTTCCTTATCAGAATACTTTGTACACACCTCTATTATATTATCATTTCATGCTATTCTAATATATGGCTTAGCTGTCTGTCTCTTCTGGCTTCTTCATCTTTGTGACTCCTGTAGCACCCAGCCCAGGAGCTAAGGCTTTCAGTAATAGGTATGCAATAAACATTTGTTGCCTTCTCCATTAAATTGAGTATGAGGGAGTGAGGGATTTTTCAGATTGTTACTTATACTCCAAGTATATCTGACAGAACCTAACACAGTGCTAGGCACATACACAATAAGCTTAGGAGAACTTACAGAATAATTAATTCAATGTTTCCTGCACTTGCTTGCTTATAAAAAGTTACCTAGAAACTTGTCAAAAATAGAAATTCTAGATCTAAGATCTACCCCAGATCTACCAAATCAAAATCTCTGAGGGAAAATCTAGAAAACGTACATTACTAAAAAGTACATAGGAAAATTTTATTTTATGGCCGAACAAGTTTGCAGAAACCTTGGATAAATCCACTACAACTAACATAATGGCTTAAAGCACATATACATTTTTATTCTATTGTCTCACAAATGTGTTTTAGATATTTTGGTGGATAAATATGGGTGAAAGTTTTCCTAACAACATTCAATTTTGATTCCTCCCTTAAAAATTCTAGACCACTACTCTGAGCTGGTTGGAGCTGAGGAACAGAGGAGTGAAGAACCATAGGATTTCCTAAATATCTTCTCACTGATTCATGAGTTAACTTTCAGAGGCTTGCCTTTTGTTGGCCTCAGTTCACCCATCTGTAAAATGAATATATGCCACCTCCTAACAAGGGTATTGGAAGGTTTAATTATATTTTGAAATTTTTTGCATCTGTCAAAGAGTAAAGATGTGCCAGGTCTAATTATTAGCAGTGAGTTAGTATTCTTGGGTTATCATGCCGTTAATGTCATGTCTGCATTTAAATTCGTAGACTAAAGAGCCTTTGGTTTTCATTTTAAAAAACTCCTTTCTCCTCTTACTTCCCATTGTTTTTGAGGGACCTATCACGGAGTCCCTCTTACACCAAGGTATCTGAGCTGTGGCATTTCTCCGTTTATCATGCCTGGAATGTCTTGTGGGTCAGCACAAGCAACAGCTCTCAGCCAAGCTGGGCTCCAATCTGCCGACTGACATTTAGAAAAGCTCTTTCAGCTTCACTTGCCTCATTTGCAAAATGGAACAATATTTACTCCAAAGGCTATGAGTGAGGATAAGAGAATAAAAACTAAATCAATGGTAATTATTTCTAAGAGAAAAAGAGCATTAAGAGACTAAAGATTGAATACTGAGATGAAAAGTTTTATAGCCAAGCAAGGAACCCAATGCAGTACACAGTCTAGGTTACCAGGGATATGATTTGGGGAGGAAAAGTTGGGTGGGTAGAACGACCTTGAAGTGTCTCTTCCCATATCCAAAGTCCCTGCATATTGCTGTTGGCAGAGGGTTATCTGGCTCCTTGTTTAGGTAAGCAGTGGGTGGCTAGAAGGGGTCAGGAATGTGGGGCTTCACTTCAGTATTTTGGTGCCCAGCTCGCCACTGCTGCATATGTGATGTGCTTGAGTTGGGATTTGTCTCTTAACGACAGGATGGTCAGGTTGGTGTTTACCAATATTACAATGCTGATTATTCACAATATTGCTAAACAAAACAAAGTATCTTCCTTATATCTTTTCACCTTCCTTTTAGGCATCCCTTTCAGCTTCTGTTTCATTCTTTTAAAATGCCCATATCTGCCCCCAACTCTCAGGGCTTGTGAGTATCTAAATCCAACTTCATTTTCAGAAGTTAATATCATGTCTCTCTTCTTAGGATCCGGGGCCCAGCTAACTAATCTGAGTGATTCACCAGATAATGGCCTAATGAGTAAGAAAACGTCTATGGCCTTATGCAAGTAATTTTGCCCTGCTCAGTCAGTGAATTTCCAAAACAACTGGCAGACTGGGAGATAAAGAGAGGAGAGTGAACGGGAATAAGCCATTTTTGGCAGCTCTGCATGGGAACCGGCATGTCTCCCCTTTACTATAAGACTAAAATGCTTATAGTAAAGGTTCTCCATAGAAAAAGAACCAATATGAGAATATATATATATATATATGATGCAGTCTTGGGTCCAAAATCTGCAGGGTAGCAGGCTAGAAATTCAGGCAGGGTTTCTATGTTGCAATCTCAGAGGGAATTCTTTCTTGGAGAAATCTGTCTTTGCTCTTAAGGCCTCCAACTGATCGATGAAACCCACACACACTATGGAGGATGATCTGTTTTACTCAGAGTCTGCTGTGGTATTGTGATTTATAATGAGAGATATATAGACTTCAACCAGTTCCTGACACAGAACTACTAAAATCCTTGAAATTTCTCTAAGTGATGAGAGCAATAAAGATGTCTTTTGTTATGTTGAGCTGATATTTTTGAATGGCCCAGGTCACCCAAAGATGAGGCTTGTCACCAGAGGTAACAACCATGTGATTAGAGGTTTAGAACTTTCGGTTCCACCACCTGAGTTCTGGAGAGAGGAGGGAGTACTGAAGATTGAGTTCAGCCACCAATGGCCAGTGATTTAATGGCTCATGTCTGGGCAATGAAGCCTCCATGGAAACTGGAAAGGATGGTGTTCTGAATGTTTCCTGGTTGGTGACCACGCGGATATTGAGGGATAGAGGTACATTCAAAGAAGAAGTGTAAGCTACATGCGCTTTCTGTATACCTTGTCCTATGCATCTCATCATTCTGGCTATTTCTGAATTATATCCTTTTATAATAAGCTGGTAATCCAGTAAGTAAAATGTTTTTCTGAGTTCCCTGAACCACTCTAGGAAATTAATTAAAAGAGAGGTTGTGGAGACTTCCCATCCATAACTATTTGGTCAGAAGTACAGGTGGCAACTTGGACCTGCAATTGGCATCTAAAGGGGTGGGGGCAGTCTTATGGGACTAAGGCATTAACCTTTAGGAGTAGCTGTTATCTTTAGGTAGGCAGTGTCAGAATTGAGTTAAATTGTAGGGCACCCAGCTGGTTTCAGAGAATTGCTTGGTAGAGTGGGAAAACACATACATTGGAATTGGTGTCAGAGTTCTATCTACTGATTTAAATGTTAATCACAGCTAAAGAAAAAAAAAATCTTCACAGAAAAATCTACATTTGACTTGGACCAAACAGTTGGGTACCATAGTCTAGCTAAGCTGACACAAAATTACCCAGCATAGTGCTCAATTCCATTCTTACACTGCCATCTTGCAGGGCTAATAACCAATGGCCTGCTCTTCTTCCTCTCAGTTTCCCAACCCTTGCTTCTATTAAGGCAAAGTATGACTATAAAAGCAAGCATAGAGACAAACAGGCAAAGGAACGGGTGAGGGGCATTATAACACTTATGCAAACCTGCTGTTATTTCCAAAGTAATTCCAAGTCATTTTTTAAAATATAACCTTTTTTCATTCTCAAATTTGGCTAAATCAGTGTCTGTTGCTACTTCCACCTCCGATCCTTTATACTTAGAACGAACCGTCTGAGAAGAGCTGGAGAAATTGTGGTTACTTCCTCCAGGGAGGATCTAAAATAATTTTTAAAGTGTGGCAAAGGATAAAAATTGGAATCTAGATGAAATGCAGGCAGACTTTGGCACACAGTAAAAGTACCTCTTGTTAAGCATCTAGCTCAACTCTTTGTTAGGTAGTGGCACCACCCAGCCTGGAGAAGAATAAATCTCTTATCTTCTCAGGCCAGCTGGCTCAATGTGCTCTCTAGGCAATAGATCATAGAGAATTATTTCCAGCTCTCAACTTCCAACCAGCAACCCAAGGGCCTTCCTACCTCCCTGCTGCTTGCTAATTCTGCTTACTCCACAGCCAGTTTCCAAGATAGGCAATACTGAAATGATTGCTGGTGTGAGTGACTGTGGGTGTTCAGCCCCATTTTGCAGATGAAAAGTTGAACTATGGTGATGAGTGGCTCTTCAATAATGGAGCAAGAAACAGCAGCCATAATAGCCAGTCTCTCCAATTGATTAATGTATCAGGCCAGGCTGCTAAACTAATTCAGCTAGAACTAAATTAAATCCAAGTTCTCTGCCATCTAGACAATAACCAACAGTAACTGCTGATTCACTGGGCTCACAGCACTTTGCTACTTTCTGGTTGTCTGGATTTAAACGTGATGCTGCTTCTGCTGCTGCTGCTAATAATAATAATAATAATGGTAATAATAATTATACTGCTTATTGAGCATCTATTCTGTGGTGCACTAACTCATTAAAAAGTCTAAGCAAAGAGTTTTAATCCCTGTTTTACAAATAAAAAATGAGGTTCATGGTCAGTCCCTAAGCAAGAATAGTAGACATGGATTCAGACTCTGGCCTGACTGAGCCACTCTCTCAGGATTCTGAGACCACTGCTGCATGTGTGATCTCCTTAGGCACTGACTTAATTGCTTTAGAATCTATGGGTTCAAACTGTCCACGTCCATCCCTTAGAAAAATTAAGGTTGATTTGCCTGATTTTAAATTTACCACATTAAAAATTTGTTTCACAGAAACTTTGACTTTAAACTAGAGGAATTTTCAAGATAGAGTGTGAAATCATTATCAATACAGGTGAAGCATAATATTATACCTCAGCTCTATTATATCTAGAAAGTACTGAAGCCTAAAGAGAAGGGAGAGGAGCCAGAATTTCATAGAAATTTTCCCTCGATTGAATATAGAGAATGCTGAAGGAAACACATAATGAAAGAGATGGAGAATGACAACAATACCAGAAGACACATACCAGTTGTTCTAGGTGCAGTCACCCCTTCTTATCTGTAGCTTCACTTTCCTTGGTTTTAGTTCTGCACAGTCAACCATGCTCCAAAAATATTAAGTGGAAAATTCCATAAACAAACAGTTCATAAGTTTTAAATTGTGCAGCATTCTGAGTAGTGTGATAAAATCTCGTGCATTCCACCTGGGACGTGAATCATCCCAATGTCCAGCATATCCACACTGTATGTGCTCCTCACCCACTAGTCACTTAGTAGCTATCTCTGTTTTCAGATTGATACTCATGGTATCACAGTGCTTTTGTTTAAGTAACCTTTATTTTACTTAATAATGGCCCCAAAGTCATTCAAGTAACTTCTACTACAGTATTTGTTATAATTGTTCTATTTTATTATTAGTTATTGTTATTAATCTCTTACTGTGCCTAATTTATAAATTAAACTTTATCATAAGTATGTATACTTAGGAAAAATCATAGTATATATAGAGTTCTGTACTATCTGTGGTTTCAGGCATCCACTGGAGGTCCTGGTGGATATGGGGCACTGCTATACTTTAATGTCTACTATGTCATGAAATTAACCGTCATCTTTTGCCTTCCCACATAGAAATATTATTTTAAACTCTCATTTATTGTAATACTTTTCCCTATGAAGATACTCATTCAACTTCTTTTGAAAGTTCCGATAGGAAATGAGATTTCCTTTTACTAAAGAAATTGCTATTGAGTTCTCTTTGCTGGAATGCATGTGTTTTGTTAAGTGATAGATACTGAGATCTCTTGGTGAGCTCAGAAATTAATTTCCTTTATGTTTCATGGCCTTGCACACTGGTTCCCACTGTTGATTGTTACACATATATCACTCTCTTCAATTATAAACACGGCTTGAGAAAAAATTTGCTGGAGGACACATAAAACTAGATCAATCATAACATTTATACCTCCTAGGAAGAAGCTCATTCCATTTTCCTGGCCCACAAGTACAGTATTAAATTAATTTTTCTTTAATTTATCAAAAACAAGATATTTATTCATTCATGCATTCAACAAATACTTGAGTGTCTACTACATATCAGACAGTGTTGAACTGGCCAGAGACAGAAGCAGCAAATTATACAGTCAAATAAATAACCCTGTTTTTATGGAACTTATAGTTCAGCAACATGCGCACGCACGCACACACACACACATACTCTCTCTCTCTCTCTCTCTCTCTCTCTCTCTCTCTCTCTCTCTCTCTCTCTGTCTCAGTTCAATTTAGATATGAATAGATTATAACAAAGGTTAAGACTTAGATTAAATTTATTATTTAGCACATTTATTTGTTAACTTCATAGCTTAAATAATTTTAGGTAATTTTTTTTAGTGAAGTATAACATTTATAAAGAGTAAACAGATCATAACTATACAGTTCAATAAATTTTCACATGAAGAACACATTATTGTAACTATCAACTAAATTAGTAAATAAAACGTTACTAGCCTTCCAGAAATCCCTCCGTTTAGTTGCCCTCTGGTAACTAACCCGTTTCCCTAAGTATAACTATCATCTTCACCATCCTAATTTCTAACACCATACATCAATCTGTCTGTTTTTGGAATTTATGTAAATTAAATCATACAACAAGTACTGCTTTTCTGTGTATGTCTTATTTCATTCAGTGTTATTTTACTGAGATTTCTCTCTGCCGTATATAACAGTAGTTTTGTTCATTTTTGTTGCTGTGTAGTATTTCATTGTAGGACTATGTAAAAATTTAGCATATTTCATTCATTTTACTGTTGGAATTTTTGTTGTTTCTAGTTTGGAGCTATTAATAATAATACTAAACATTCTTATACATGCATTTTTGGGTATATACCTACTGAATAAAAATCTAGAAGTGAAATTGATTGCTGTGTCATAAGATACATGCAGACTCAGCTTTGGTAGATACTTCTGGGTAGTTTTTCAAAACAGTCGTTCCTACATACACTTCTGCCAGCTGTGTGTAAGTGTTATGATTGCTCTATATCCTCACCAACACTCTGCTTCACATATTAGTTTTAGCCCTTTTGGTTGGGTATATAAAGGATTTCTTGTCATTAACACTGAAATTTTTGACGACTAATGACGTTGAACAACGTTTTATACTGGGCATTTTGATATTATTTTTAATAAAGTGTCTCTTCAAGTCTTTTGTTCAATTTTCTATTGTATCATCTGACATTTTCTTGCTAGGTTGCAAGAGTTATTTGTATATTCTGGATATGAGTCCTTTGTAGTGTTGTAACTTTCTCACTCTGCAGCTTGTATTTTTCTCTGTCAATATGTTTTTGCTCAACAGAAATTTTTCATTTTAGAGTAGTCTACATTTTCAGTGTTTTTTTTTATGGTTAGTACTTTTCATTTTTTATTTAACAATTTTTTTTTTGCCTTCCCATGGTCCTGAAGATTTTTTTTTTTAATTTTCATCTAGAAGATTTCTGTGTAAAATACTATTAAAATACTATTACTATAAAATGATTCCCATTTTACAAATGAAGAAACTGAGGCCTGGAGTGGTTGAGCAATTTGTCCAAAGTCATACAGCTAGTAAGTGGCAAGACCAACTTTTGAAAAAGGCATTCTGGCTTTAGAACCCATTCTCCTAAACACAAGGCAATGTTGCCTGCCAGTAAATCTTACATTACTTGCAGTCAATTATATAAGTGGGGTTATAATGTCTATATTTGGACATCCTACTTAAACAGTGCAAATTATATGACTTTGGAGAAATCAAATAATAAAAGAACAATGTGGAATTGAAGGATATCAACTTTGGTTTTCTTTCTATCACCCTCTCATTTTGCCCTGATTTTAGTGTCTCCTGCTACCTTTTGGACAGAACTACTCTGAGAGCAATTTTTTCTTTAATTTTAATGTGATGATTTTAAATCTTATACTTTCGTAGCATATTTCTTTTCTTTTTTTTTTTTTTTTTTGCTTTTTTATTTTTGGACATTTAGGGGGAAAATTGAAAGTATAGAAAATGTAAAGAGTCTGTCACTGTCTTAGTCTTTAGTACATTTGCATGCTAAAAGAAAGCATTTATGCCCACTTTCCCATATACCTTCTCCCTCAGCAGTTGCTGAGATTTAACCAAGAGCTTCAAGCACAGTTTTTATCTCAAATATCTTTGTTTCTGTGGCTTGAAGCCAGCCCTTTAAAATCAATTTTGCTTGCCCTTGACTCTGGTGGTTGAATTTCTATTTGATTTCTTTTTCTTATTCTTTATTTTATTTAAGTCTGGCTTTCATCCAAAATGGGAGGAGAAATAGGCCTAAACCTTTGAATACTGATACTACTAGCAGGCTGTAGGTTACTGTAGCTTGGGGCATTGATTTGGGACCTACACAAAGCTCCTCTAGAGTCACTGATGGGTGTTGGCTTGTGTGAGGCATGTGTGTAACCTACTTCAATTACAACACCCATTAAGGAAAGATAAATGGCCAAGGAGTAGTAGTGGTTTGGGATTTTTAGAGAAAATGCATCCTGAGATGGACTCAACAAAAGAACCTGGTGAGGAAAGTGCCTTTGGCCCTTTACAAATAGTTAATTAGCCTGCCACATATGAAAGCAATGCAAATGTTTGGAGCCATCATACTGTAATACACAGCTCTGATTAGGTTCCAAATCCAGGATCGATATAACTAAATGGTTTATAAATAGGACTTTAGCTGTAGAAAACAGAAGCACAAAGCATACGTCATGACTGACTGAGTTCAATTTAATTAAAAGTCATCTGAAGTAGATTTGGGGTTGTTGCTTCAGCTCAGGCACCTGGGGAGACAACTGCAAGTACTACCTTTAAAACATAAGCCTCAAAATACAGTTGTGTTGCCGGGAAGAAAATCCTATACTAAGAAAATCCTATACTGAAGTCATTGCAATGTTCCAGGAAATATCAGCATACAAAGGGGGAAAAGCAAACTCTGAAAAAAATTTTCACAGAAAATACCAAGAATTTTAAACTTTTGTTTTGGTCAAAGGTTGGAAGGTGTTTCATGGCCCTGCCATTTCTGTGGTTCATGGGCTCTACTCTCTAAACTCCTTAGAAAGGAAGGTCATTTGAAAATACCATTAATTCCGCTTTGATGCAAACTGTCATCATTGATGTGACCTTGAGAAAGTCATGGACTGCTCTTTCTCTGACTTACAAGCCTCTCAAGGTCAGGGGCTTGTCTTAGTAAGCATGATCTCTCGCAGTGGCTACTCAGATTTGTGTTTAATGAAAGAGACAATACAGGTCGAATGAAAGGAATGCTATGAAATGATAGCTAAGCTGTCTTTTTTTCTTAATATTCTGTTTCTATATTCAAAAATATTTTACAATGAGTAATTCAGGAACATGGCCATATAATCAAGCCAGTGGTTTGGACTGTGCTGGAAGGTAGGAGTGTTTTATCACTGACATAGTTTAGAACTGCAACTATGTGGTGATAATAAAATGACAGACTTTATGTTGATTTGACTATTGTTTTAAAATTGTGTAGCGACAATGCACCCACTTTCTGGCAGCTCCCACTGCCTTGTGTCTCCCGCCACCAAGGACTCCAGCTTCAACTTACCTTTTTTTAAAAATAAATATCACAACCTCGATTAAAGTTTCTTCATAGTGGCTTTCCTAAGAAGAGTCAACTAGATGATAAGTTTATTCTTTGAAGGGCAGAAGTTCTGTGCAGCAAGATGGATATACCCATAGGCATTGACAGGAGGTCATCTGGTGAGATGATTTCACTCACGTTAATGGAAAAGCTTCCACAAGCATATATATCCTGCTATTGCTAAGGAACAAGAACAATTTCAGTGAGTTTGAGTTTGAAACTTAACTTGGCAGGGATATTGCATTGATATGCCTTATATATCAGGCACTCTTCTAGGCACTGGGCTTTGACAGACAGCCTGGAGCAATAAGGCTAATAGCATGAATAAACTGAGCTAGCACAGAGAAGGGGGAATTCGGCCCAGGAGCACTGGCAAGGCCTCCCAGAGCAAGTACCAGTTAAACCTAAAAAAGAGCCTTAAAAATGGAGTCCGATTAATGCATTTGAAGAAGTGTATTTCTATCACAAAAATGAATTGACTGGTTTATTTGATGAGCTCATTACTATCTGTCATTACTAAGGAGTCTCAAGTTAAAGCCATGCAAGATAGGTGAGATCTACTGGGGGAATGAAAATAAGAGTCCGAGCTTGTAGCCTAAGGACCTTTTAGGGGTCTCTTCTGGGTGTCAGGGTGGGTAGAGAGAGGAAGTGAGCTCCCAGGTGAGACAGACTTCCCTAACCCACTCACAGCCTCTGAGGAGTGGATGGAGGAGGAAAAGTTTCAGAAGCTGCTTTATAGATTTCCTCAGGCCAGGCTCTATGGAAACTCGTTTCTTTACATTACAAGGCTTGAATTTTTCCTACAAGAGTAAATCCAAGTTCTGTATAGACTTCAGGACTCTTCAATTTTATGAATCACAACTCTTTATTTAAAAAGTTTTTAGGTGAAATGCCCATAAAATAAAATTTTTAAATGAACAATTCAATATGTCCTTTGCATGGGCTGTGTGTGGCCTCTTGAAGTTGAAACTTGGTTGCTGTTTGCTCATCAATGATATAGGGAATGATCCTTTAGCTGATTGGTTGTGAGGACTAAGCCGTGACCAGGGGAGGAACCGTTGTGTAGGGGCTGAGCCTAGAGAGCAGGATATACTTTAGCGGGACTCTAGTGGCTGCCCTATGTGTCGTCCTCAGATGTGACCCCAGGTGATGCTCTGGCTCAGACTAAAGCTGGTCACCCGGCATGTAGGCTGGAGCCCCCTGGGAGGGGCCCTGCTGCAGGCCAAGTTCAGCTGCAGCTTGTGCCCTGCCCAGGACCACCAGCATGAGCCACCAAGCAATCTGCAGATGGCCGCTACTCATGCTGGACTTGGAAGTGCCTCAAGAGGCCAAGCCGCAAACGGAGGCTGGCTGCCACTAGTGCTGGGCTTGGGGCTGTTCCGCAAGAGGTATGGGGCATGCCAAGGCCAGATGCTGCTTGCTTAGATTTTGTGAACTTTGAGAGATTTTAGGACTATAGCATGAGCCAAGACAGGCCATTTGTATGGAAAAGGCACTGGAAGTGGCTTGTGTGGGCCTGCACTGTGGGAGGGGCGGAGTATCCGGTAATCACCTGGGCAGGGCAAACTGCATTAGCTACATGGCAGCTGCCTGAGTCTGTACGCCAGGCAGGGTGGGCTCAACAAAGAAACAATGTCCTCTGCCAGCACTTCTGTCTGTGAGAAAGCTGCCCCTCCAGCCCTTGTCCTGAAGCCAGACCACTCAGTTCCTCCCTGTGTATCTCTGGCACCTTTCAAGCTGCTTCCCCAGAGCTGGAACTCAGAGCGAGTGAGTCCATCAGTGGTAAGTCCCGTGTGTGGGCCCTTAAAGAGGAAAGTCTGCAACTCCCTTAGCCCTCTGTCTCAGCCACGGTCTCCACCAATTTTCGCAGCTAGAAGTTGTGGGGACTTCTCATCCTTGTACTAGAACTCTGACCTTGGGAGCCTTGCATGAGGCCAGGACCCCTAGCTTTTCCAGGAGGACCTCTGCAGCTGAGGTATTTTTCCCAATTCTCAAACACTACACGCAAGTGTGGGACCAGCCTATTTCACATCTCTGCCCCACCTAACAGTCTTGGGGTGTCCTATTCTATGTGTTCCCAGTTGTAGGACTTCTGTTCAGCTAGATTCAGGGTACTCCCAATGATGGCTATTCTGTCGTTTTTGTTGTACTTTTAGTGTGGTTGTGAGAGGAGGCAAGCACAGCATTTACCTACTCTGCCATCTTGACTGGAATTATCCTTTCACTTTCTTGGTAATCTCTTTCGATATGTGAAAGTCTTTAATTTTGATGAAGTTTTTAATTTTTTTTCTTGATGTTATATCTAAGAATCCATTGCCAAATCCAAGGCCATGATAAGTTACATTTTGTTTTATTCTAAGAGTTTAACAGTTTGAGCTCTTCTGTTTAGGTCATTAATCCATTTTGAGTTAACTTTGTCTATAACATGAGGTAAGGATTCAGTTTCATTCTTTTCTATGGGGATATTTAGTTGTCCCAGCACCATTTGTTGAAGAGACTATTTTTTCTCCATTGAATGGTCTTGGCACCATCCTTGTCAAAAACCAATTCGCCATAGATGTCTGTATACTTATTTTTATAAAACTTTTACAATAAAGATTTCAGCCACAAATTCCATTTTGCTTATTTCTCTTGGTTACTAGATTTTTCAGGGATTTTCAGGCTATGTAATCATGCCTTTATTTTTCTTTCCTCAGTCATTAAAACATATCTTGGCCTCTTTTCTACTGATAACTCCTAAAAACTGAAAAAAAACAATGTTTTTTTGAGTAGTTTTTAGATAATAAATTTGACCATGTGATGATGCAGCACTTACAATGCAAGGCCCAGGATGAATGAAGGCCCTCACACATTTTTTTCATTTGCTCCTTAAGTTCCCTTGAAAACAGCCATTTATTGGAACTTAGGTTATTCTACTTCAAAGCTCTTCTTCTGATCATGTTTTAGTCTTATGAAATATCACTTCTGTAGTTTTCCTTTTAAATTTACTCTACCTTTGACATCCTGTATCTAGCTCCACATTTGTAGGAATTTTTTGGCCCAAGCTCTATGACTGATTATTTACCTGTTGAAATATTTACATTGACTCTTTGAGGCCACAGCTGCTTCTGGCAGAATTACCTTTTAGCCCCAGTGGGCCAGTCTCTGAACTTTTCCAGTTGAAAAGGTCAGGCAGTTATGGGTGCTGACAATTTTTAATTTTGTAACCTCTATAGAAAGCTGAAGAGGGCAGACTTGAACAAATAAATTAAAGTGAGCCGGCCACAAAACTCACTGAAAACTGCCATGGGAGAGAAGAAGAGGCAATTTAAGTCCAATAAACAAAGAGGAGTACTGGGCATTTCTGTGAGAGCTTTGAGCTGTGTCATCATGTGAACTGAAGGAAATTTGTGTTGTTAATCCTTAAATCTGCAGACCTTGTCCAGTTAAGAGCTCTCAGCTGAGGTTCACTCAGTTTATTCCAATCTAAAGAAGATTATTTACTGATTTCTGATGCCTCAGAAATACTGATTTTGAAATGGCCAAGGGCAACCTGTTTCTGTCAAATATTCAAGAGCCTTACAATCAAAAAGATTCTAGATGTCTTGACCACAGAGAAGACTTCATTGGAATTTTGTCTAGTCTGAAGCCACTTTCTTGCTATTAAAAAAGGAAACATGTCGATGCCATGTCCCAAGGTTCTGGGCAGCATTTAGTCACTGCAGTTCTTAAAGCCTTTCTGTAGATAGTGGGGAAAGAATCCAAAGCATTCATCTATGAGTGAGAATAAAACCTCTCTCAAGCATTTCTTTGGCCTTAGGAAGAACTTTGATTCTTTTGCACTCTCTACATTTAGTCTCTTGGGATTCACAGGATAAATTTAGAAAAGGAACTTTGTTAAGTGACACAGAGGAAGTCACAGAACACCCAAACTACTATTTCTAATATACCTAGACCCAAGGTAAGAAATACAGAGTTGGTGAACACCTTATAATATTTTTTCACCTCTGCATTATTTTGTTCCTTTTATAAAATTGGGTTCCCCACTGTACTTTTCTGCTCTAATGAAGCTGTTCTTTTCCAGTCTTCCATACTGATTGACCTTTTCTTGAGTCATCTTGAGCTTCTTCTCACACTTATTTATTCCTTCCTGAAACAGTTGCCTCTTTTAAATTCTCAAACATTAATCTCTTCTGCTTCTTTTTCCTTTGATTAGTCTTTCTCAGTCTTTCACTAGTTTCTTGTCTTTTGACTCTAAAGGTATATTTCCTCCAAAGTTCTGAGGTTCATTTTTTTTTTCTTCTCAACCTACTGATTCTTTCTGCATTACCTCATCTCTGCCAATGGCTTTTGTTATCACTTATATTCTGATATCTCTCAAATCTGAAGTTCTCACCAATCTCCCAAACTCTAGTCACATTTCCAAATGCCTTCTGGGCACCACCATAGAAATACCCTATAAAGCATTCATACTTAATATGTCTACAATATATCTTTCTGAAATCTATAGAAAACTTTCTTCTTATTTTCTGTATCTTACCTTGGTTAAAAGTACTCAAGTATATTACCATCTTCTCTCATACTCCAAGTTTCAACGTCTTGTTAATTGCACTTTCAAAATATATTTTCTATCTATTTTCACTGTCATCACTCTGTTGAAGGCTACAACAATATCATAATCTTCTAACTTGGAACCTTTAATGTCCATGAGGGCAGAAATTTTTGTCCCTTTTGTTCATCATCTAATTTCAGTACTTAGCATAGTACCTCATATGTTGTAGAAAATTTGTAAATAATTGTTGAATAAATGAAAATATTCTATTTCTAGATTTTCTCCCCTTTCATTCATTCTAAACAACCATGAAGATTAAACAAAACAAAGACACAATCATATCATCATTTATCCAGAAACTTTTTATGTTCCCCTCTTAGTTGCTACAGAATGAAGCCCACCATTTCAGTGTCCCTGATTTACTCCTGAGAGCTCATTTCCTGTTATTGTCTTCCAAGACTTTAAGAGTTGGGGGAATAAGTTAAAGAAAGCAGGTTTTAGGGGTAAAGTGGGGAGGAGGAGAGAGGGAGGAAGGGAGGATGGGAAGGAGGGAGGGAAAAAGAGAGACAGAGCTTTTCTGATGCATGGAATGAGGAGAGGTCCGTGTGCTGGTGGTGTCACCAGGGTAGTAGGGGTAGAGAGGCCCTGAGCAGGACATGAGTGTGCATAAAGATCTCCTTGCTAACCTCCTGCCTTTCTCTGACTCTGTACAGTGTCATTCTACCAGTGAGAATTGAAAGCAAAGCACTTCACCTTTTGCGATGTGTGCATGGGTGTCACCCTTGTACTCTGCAATGAATGGAGAATATATCATCACCTTGCTCACCCCCTACAGGCACCTATGTATCACCTATAGGCACTTGAGATCATTCAACTTAGATAATGAGAATGAAAGAAGGCAAAGCAGGGTTTCACTCAACCAGCTAACCAGAAAGACAATTTCACCGACTGCTTCTGGAAGCCCTCACTCTGAGCACCCAGGAAACAAATGCTGGTGACTCAGTTACATGCCTATCAATTTCCTTCTCGTACTTCATCAAGCTTCCTCAGTTAAAATGGATACTTTTGTCCTCTGGCTCTGGCCATCTTTGTCTTTCATGGGTCTCCCTGATCTGCTCAACTAGACCCTGCTTTCTCAACTAGACCCTGAGTTCACTGAGAGCAACGCTGTCTTCATATCCTTCAGCTGCCTCACTCAGGGTCTCATGCCTTGTGGTCATTCAATAAATATTATTGACTTGGCATTTACAGATGCTGTCACTGAGGCCCAAAGCAGCTAAATGGCTTTTTTAGCACTCCATAACTTGTCAGTGGCTAAGCCAGGACAGGACAGCAGCTTTTTCTTTCCCACAGAAAGCTCACTGATTTTGGTCTAAAAATTTTTTAAAAATTTGGCATCCATTTGCTTAGAATAGAATTATAGAATGTGTGCATGGCTTATTTTCTTCAACAATATTATAATCTAAAGTAAAAGTTTTCAAACAAGGTGGTATCATCCACAAGCACAAACCTCTGTTTCAGATGCACCTTATGTTAAGAGCTCGAGGGCAAGTCCTTTTACCTCTGAGCTCACTTTCCTCACTGGGAAATGCAAATACTATACTAATGGCCCAGTGATGCTGCAGGATTAAATAAAATAGAAGGCGTTCAAACAGCTATTCAAGTGTATCCTTTGGATAACAACTATATCAACTACCCATTGGCTCCCTCTATATTTTTTTCCACACATGAAAATTTATTCAAAATTAGAAAAGAAATCACAACAAACTACAAAAGCTAATATTTACCTCTCACAGGAAAAAAATAAGGCAATATTTCTATTAACTCTGTGACATACCTTTATAATATCTTCCTACATATTTTATCTACATACTTTAAGAAAAACTTTTATTGAGGTAAAATATATATAACACAAAATTTGCCATTCTAATTTTTTTAAGTATACAATTCAGTGGCATTAATTATATTCACAATGTCACTATCTATTTCTATAACTTTTTCACATCCCCAAACAGAAACTCAATAAGCATTAAGCAATTCTCTTTTCCTCTCTCCCCACCCGCTGATGATCTCTAATCTGCTTATTATCTTATGAATTTGCCAATTCTAGGTAAATGGAATCATATAAATGGAATTATAGAATATTTCTCCTTTTGCTTCTGGCTTATTTCAGTTAGGATAATGTCTTCAAGTTTCATCCGTGTTGGAACATGTATTAGCACTTCACTCCTTTTTAAGGCTGAATAATATCACACTGTTATTTATTCCATATTTTGTTTATCCAGTCATCTGTTGATGGACATGGGTTGTTTCTGCCTTTTAGTTACTGTGAATATTGCTGCAATGAATACTGGCTTACAAGTATTTGATTCCCTGATTTCAGTTATTTTGGGTATATACCTAGGAGTAGAATTGCTGAGTCATATGGTAATTCTGTAAATATTTCTGAGAAGCCACTAAACTGTTTCTCAGTTTTCAGCTTTAACCTAGGTAGATATTTGAAGCTTTTCTGGACCCTCTACCAATTGGGTGCCCTTCCTCTGTGCTCCTACTCCATGTTTACCCAATTATAAAGCTGTTTACACTATTTTGCTTTCATTTCTCTTACTTAATACAAGTTGTCAAATCCCTGCCCTTTTAGACTATGAGTGCCTCTAAGGCAAGAATTGTGTGGCACTGAATTTCCCCTTGCAAGTGACTGATGCTTACTCTACGTATTATATAAATTGCTGTTGAATGAGTCAATGGAATGACCAATCACTACCAGGTCTTATTTAAAGACTGCTTGGAAGTTTCCTCTAATCTGCATTATTTCCCATAAATCCATCCATCCATCCATCCATCCATCCATCCATCCATCCATCCATCCATTCATTCATGCATCCTTTTATCAAATGCTTATTAAGCATCTATCCTGGAACTATAGCAGAGATTAAAAAACAAAAATCACTAATGCTGTGGCATTTATACTGCAGTTGGAGAATAGAAGAGACAGTATGGAGAGACAGAAAATAAGCAACAAGTTAAATATATAGTATGCTTAACATCATTGGTCATAATAAAATATGTGCTTTAAAATTCAAATATGGTTCAGAGGGAATATTAGTGTTGAAAGGGAGAAAATATTAGATTGTAAGGCTCTGCAGTGGAAAGTTGGGCATGTAAGAAGGGCATCAGAATTGGAAGTGTAGGCAGCAGGAGAGGACTGGGTACTCTGTCTGGAGAGGGAGGAGAGGGAGACCAGGGAAATAAAGAAAAGAGGCAGAAAAAGGGAGGCAAAGTATGAGAGATAATCAGTATTACCAAAGTCTGGCCTTGGCACTGGAATTGAGTAGGGGGAAGAAAGAGGATGGAAGGCCTGTGGGGTAAAGACTGTGAAATAGCTACCATGGGACTCAAGAAGCTAGACAGAAAGAAGATGCCCCTTAAAACATCGTTATTCCATAACAAATCTGACTTTTTTCTTTCCAGCAGCAGAAGAAAAAGAACATGCAGTATAACTTTTTAATTGTTAAGGGTAGCTGTGTGGGAGTACAGACTTCTATGAAATGTGACATCTATAGCCCTAGAAATATTCATTTAACTTGAACTATAGAATTAAAATATCTTATGTCAAAATAACCATTTTTAGACACTCTTCCAGAACAAGACTGAGCTGTTTGAAAACAGGGCAGCATTTTTCTTCTCTCCTTCCCAGCCTCCAGTGCAAAGCCTAGGAAAGAGCAGACAGTGTAAGTCTAGAATGAGAAAAACAATTTGTTATCAGGACTTTCATTGGAAATACCTTGCTTCTGTTTTTTTTTCTTTTATTCTTGAAACATTTTTTCAAAATTATCATAAGGTTAAAGTAATTATGAAGTAATACATTTTCTTTACGTATAGAACTCTCAGAAATTAGAGGAAATATATATCAGATTTCTCCAGCTCATGCAATCTGAAAGCCTAATAATAGTAATAACTCACATTTCACAGGTTCTTTCTCCTACTTCCTAATACACGTTCTCAAATCCCTGTGCAATTATAATTGCCCCTCCATCTTATTTCTAGAATATATTAAAAATCCAAGGGATAGGGCACCTGGATTCATGCTCACAAATTTAATTTGGCCCATCAGCTGTGGCTTTTGACTCATTCTCCTTCCAAATCTGGCCACTCTCAATGATACTCGCTGCCTATAAAGCTGAATGATGGGACCCTGGGCTCTTCTTTGCATGACTGACTGACTACTCAGAATCCCCTTGCTAAGGAACTGGAGCTCTGGAGTTCTCTAGTCACCAAAATACCCTCAGTGCAACTAAAGCTCTGAGAGGTTTCATGCAGAAATGTGGAGAGCACACCAACATCCACCCCCAGCCAGATGAGACACTAGCACACTAGAGAAAAACTCCTTGTCTTCTGACTTGGCCAAAGATTCGTGACCAAAGCATGGGTCTTTAAAGAACATTTGCTGCCTCTTTGGTGCCTGAGCTCTGGGCTTCTTCCATGAGAACACTGATCCAAATCAAATTTTAACTGGCTCACTCATGCTATACCACCCCACCCCATCACACTACATTCAAATGTCTACAGATCCCAACAGTTGAATATACTCCAGGCTAGAGCTTGGCACCTAGCTACAAATACAGAGGAAGCAATTAATAAATCATCATTCAAAGATTATAATTTTTACATTTTAATGTTTTTCTTTTCTTTTAGTGTTTTTTTTGCATATTTAATACATAGTTTAGATTATTGTATATGAGTTTAATGTCAGTTCTTTTCCTTTTAAAATCTCAGCTACAGAGCATGAATGTATCATGCCTTTTGGTTACAGAACATTTCATCACTAAACATCAATCTAGGCAAAACCCATTTCTATTATTACTATAAACACTAGTTATAATAATAATTATTTTATTGCTCCCTTCTGATAAAGGTACTTTACTACTAATTTCAGTATATGCACTTGTTCTTGAAAAATACATTGCATTGTTTTATATGTGTTCTTTAATATTCACTTGTACTAAAATCTCATTCTGGCCTTCCTTTTTTCACTCAACACTATTTTTCAAATGTTATTTTGTTATTTTGTAGTATGTATTCACTACATTTTGCTTATTCTTTCCCCAGTGTTGAATACTTGGGTTACTGTAACTTCTTGCTGCCATAGTCAATATTATGACAAATGTCTCTTACATGTTCCTATAAGGACCTGTGTAAGAATGTCTCTATGATATATGTCCAGGAGTGAGTGGAACTTTGGGTGGTGAGTCCTCACAGAGTAAACTTTTAAAAGTATCACCACACTGCTTTACAGTTACCCTTTCCAAATCCATAGCAATACTTTGTATTATATGCTTTTCTAAGTTTCGTTATTTAATGCCTGTAAATCAGTATCTCATTTTTATTTGTATCTATATTTTTCTAATTCCTATGAGGTTTCAACATCTTTTCATAGATTGTATACCTCTGAGGCTTCTTCTTTTGTGAAATATCTATTCATAGCTTTGCCTATTTACCCTATTTTGCATTTAACATTGCATCTTGAGTAGTTTCTCATAATATTCATGAACATTATATATAATGGGTTCATTATATTCCACAATATAGCATACATTGTTTAAACATTGCTCTTTTATTAGACCTTTAAGAAGTTTCCCAATCTTGCTAACTATGGTAAGCATCTCTACACATAAACCTTTGATTATTTCCTTTGGATCATGTCATGGAAAATAATGACTAATTCAAAGGGTACGAAACATTTTCAGTCACTTAGTATTTATTGCCTAATCGCTTCCCCAAAAGGTTATGCTAGTTATAGTTTCTTTAACAGTTCATAAGAGTTCAGGTCTTACTATACACTTAAAAATATTTTCCAAATCATCACTAATCTGAGACACAAAAACCTCTTTTGCTTTAAATTGCTCACTATTGACATATGGATCTATTTAGTATAGGTTAGTGATTTGCATTTTTTCTTCTGTAAATTATCTGTTCTTCACCCAGTTTCTCTAGGCTATTTGTATTATTTTGTTGGTTCACAATATTTCTTTATAGAAATAGTATTTACGTCATATTGTTTTTCTTATGTACGGCATGTGGTGATAGTTCTTATACCTGAAAAAAAAAAAGGCCATTGTTTGGGGCTTGTCTTCCTTGAGTGTCTAAGACATTGGATGCAAATATTCTTCTGGACTTCTGCAACAGTAAGAAAAATAACTGTAGGCAGGAGAGAAGCCTCAGAAAATGTTTTTGCATTGAAGCAGCATAAACCTCTGCAGGCTGATTTCAGTAAGTCTGACCTTTAGGACAAAGGCTGTAGACAAAGGCAATCTTTTCTTAATTCTGTTTTTAATGTGTTACAGATCATTCCATTTTATGTAGTTTCCAAATTGGGTCTGTTCTACCATAAACCTATTTGTAATTCTTGAGTAGTTAATAACACAGCACCTTGTTCTGTGCTGTGTCAAATCTTGCCGAAGGCCAGTGCATTAGCCTCCAGAGAACTGCTAAAAACTGACCAGTACTCTTGTTTGCCAGACACATGTAAGGCTAATTGTAGAACCATGTACCTGTCATGCTGCAAGGAGCACTAAATCCTACTGGCTCTGTTTTACTTCAGGGATAGCTTACTCTTTCCCCTGAGAGAGCGGGGTAGTCATTTAGCCTATACCCTGTTTGCCATATGGCTGCAGAATATATATATATCATCTAACTAGTACTCGACACTTGATTTCTCATCAGATCCTCAGCTGAGCAAACATCTGCCCAGCTGCAAACCCTTCTTTCTTGGATAAAAAATGTAGAACCTCTAGAAAAGGTTTTTTTAAAAAAAACCTTTAAAAAGATCAATGTTTGCTATGGTCAATAATGAGTAATCTTCACTACTGGGTGCATTTCTTTATAAGTACAAGTAGGAAATGTTCACATGCCCAAAGTAGCTGGAGGAGATACTCATCTATCTCATTTCTATGAGACTGATTCACATGCACCATGTTCCTTCCTTTAATGCCATGGATGCAAGTTCTTGATCCTATTACTGCATGTCCTCATAGATGGGGAGAAGGAGTTCTTAAAAATAGTTTTTAAATTATACAAAATTACTATTATATAGAGGTATACAATAAAAAAGTACAGATTTTAAATGTAATTTCATGTTTTGACAAATGCATGTAAATGTGTAACCACTACTTCAATCTAAATATAAAATATATTCATCACCCCTGAAAGCTTCTTTAATGCCATTTCTAGTTAATTCATCGCAGTCTCTGCTATACCTCTGATTTCTAGAAGCATAGATTAGTTGGGGCTGTTTTAAAACTTCATATAAATAGAATCATGCAGCATGAATTCTTTTGTACCTAATTTCTTTGACTCAGTATGCTTATGAGAATTAAATTATGTTGCATGTATCAGCATTTCATTATTATTGTTTAGTAGTAGTTGTATAAAAATACCACAATTCCGTTTATCTGTAAATTGTTGATAGACGTTTGGGTTGTTTCCAGTTTTTTTTAGTATATCATTTTGTGGAGATATGTTTTCACCAAGACATAAAAAACATTAACTAAAGAAGACTGATTAAATAGCACTACTTTAAAATGAATTCCTATTGATCAAAAGTCGTGTTAAGAGAGGGAATGCAAGCTTCAGAATGAGAGAAGATAGTTGTAATCCTACAAAGGACTCATATTAAGAATATACAAAGCATTTTTACAACTTATTTTTTTGAGTAAAAATTTAGGAATGGAATTTCTATGCCCTAGGTTAGATTTATATTGGCTTTATACAATGATGTTAGCTGTATGGTTTTTGTAGATCTCCTTTAAAATATTGAGGAAATTTTCTCCTTAGTTTTCTGAGGATTAAAAAAAAATTAATGGGTGTTGAATTTTGTCAAATACTGTTCTGTACCTGGTGAACTTATTATTTGATTTGACTTTATTAATGTGGTTCATTACATTGGTTTTCAAATGTTGAATGAAACTTTCATTTCTAGAATAAAGTCAACTAGGTCATTATGCATTATACTTTTCTATATTGTCGAATATAATGTGCCAAAATTTTATTTGTAAAATTTTTATCTGTGTTCAGGAGAAATTTTGGTCTATAGTTTTGTTATAATGACTTTTTCAGGTTTTACAATATAATACTGGCCTCATAGAATGAGTTTGGATGTATCCTCTCTCTCTCTTCAATTTTTTTGAGAAATTTCTGTAGAATTGATATTGTTTCCTTATGAAATGCTTAGTAGAATTCACCAGTGAAGCCATCTGGTCCTATAGGTTTCTTTGTAGGAAGGTTACCTATGAATTCAATTTCTGTGATAGACACAAATCTATTTAGGTTATCTTTTTGAATGACTTCAATAGTTAGTGACTTTCAAAAGAATGTTCATTTTACATAAGTTGCCAGATTTATTGCCATAAATTATTTGTATTATTTCCAAATTATCTTTCTAACAAATGTATTTTATTTAGTAGTGATTCCTCAGTTCTAATTCCTGATATTGGTAATGTCAGTGTGTTTTTTCACTTTTTTTTCCCCGATCAATCTGACTAGAGATTTATCATTTTTTTATATCTTATCCAAGATACAACTTTTGGTTTCATTGATATTTTAAGTTGGCTTCTATTTTATTTGTTTCTCTTTGTGTGTTTATTTTTTTTCTGCTTGCTGAATTGCAATTTATTTCTTTTTTTAAAGATTTTAGGTTGGGTAGGTCATGATTTGGGACCTTTTTTTCTTTCTAATATTAGTGTTTAGTGCTATAAATTTCTCTCTAAACACTGCTTTAGCTTCACTCCAAAACAATTGAGTGTGATGTTTTTATTTCTATTCAGTTCAAAATAATTTCTAATTCTTTATGTGATTTTTTTTCTTTGATGCATGAATTATTTAGAAGTACTTATTTTAGTGTCCACATGTTTTATAAATTTCCACATTTTTTTCAGTTATTGGTATTTAATTTAATTATATTGTGGTCAGGTAAAATTTTATGTAACTTGGATCCTTTAAATTTCCAATGGACCTGTGTATAACCTAACTTAGTAATTGTTTCATGTGCACTTGGAAAAATATTGTTATTCTGTTGCTGTTAGGTAGAGTATTCTACAAATTGGGTCAAATCAGTTAATTGTGTTCTTCAGGTCTTATGTCCTTACTGATCTTTTGTGGAGGCTAATATGGAGTAGAAAGAGTGGAGGAGAAGCAGCAGAAGAAGAGATCGGAGTGGTTGTAGCTGGAGGTGCGGAAGGCTGATCTTACAAGGTTCTGAAATTCATTTATAAACATTTTGTTTTTTATTCTGAATTATACGAAGAAGTGAAATGTTCCTATTTCTTTTTTTAGCAGGGTAACCTTAGCTATTGTATTAAGAATACAAAATAAAGGTGCAAGACCAAAGGTTAGGAAGCCTTTAAAATACACCAAGCAAGATATGATGGTGATTAGACTCAAAGGAATAGCAGAAGAGGTCATTGAAAGGAACTAGGGTATGTTCTAATGGTAGAGTTGACAGAATTCATTACTATTAGGTTATAGACCTAAGCAATCGTTTCTTCCCCCATCAGTTAGGGCTCAAAATACCTTGTAATATTAGAAGTAGAAGAATTAAAAGGTCATACTCTTTATGCTAGGCTACAACCCTCTGGGAGAGTCTAGAAGTTTCCTTTGAAGACAGTGACAGAAGCAGCTTTTTTTTTTTCAGGGATGGCAGACTAGTGATTTTCTTTTTGTTTCAGATATGCAGTACATTGGCTAGACATCTACATAGTTCAAAAAAACAATCCCCCCATTTGCACCCTCCCTCCCCTCATTCTCTACCTAGCCAATATGTTAATGCTAACTGCATTCCCTATGCCATGCTCCCCAACTCCATGTACTTCTTTAGCCCTTCACCTCATTCTTCCAGCCCCCCAAACTCCCCTCCCCTCTGTCTGACACCAAATTGTCCGCTCTATTTGTGAGTCTGTTTTTGATTAGTTTGTTCTTTTTATTCCTTAGATTCCACACATATATGAAATCATATAGTGTTTATCTTTCTCTGTCTGAATTAAATACCTTCTAGGTCCATCAAAGCAATATCTTTTTCTATCCCCTTCTTTTTCAAATGTGGGGGTCTTGTTTTCTTATCCTTTCAGCCACTCTATCTTTTCATTGGAGCTCTTAATTCTTTTCCACTTAAGGTATTCATTGATAAGAATGTAGTTGTTACCATTCTTTATTTCTGTTTTTAATACATGTGTTAATACAGGGGCTTCATCCTGTTGAATATTTTTTGCCAAGTCCTTCTGTCCTGGATAGTTTCTTTTGAGAAATCAGGTGCCATCTTATGGATTTCCCCATATAAGTAATTATTTGTTTTTATCTTGCTGCTTTTAAATCCTTTCTTTGTAATTAACCTTTGGCATTTTAATTATAATGTGTCTTGGTGTGGGCCTCTTTGGATCCTGATTTTGGAAATTCTCTGAGCTTCCTGGGGTTGTGTGTCCATTTCCTTCACCAGATGAGAGAAATTTTTCATCATTATTTCTTCAAGTAGCTGTCCAACATCTTGATTTTCTTCTACACTAATCAGACAAATATTTGGAGCTTTAAGAGTATCCCATATCCTCCTTAAATTATTTTTATAGTCTTGGCATATTTTTCTTGGCATTCTGATTGAGTGTCTGATTGGCTTTTCTGTCATCTAGTAGGGCATTTGATCCTCTTCTTTATTCACTTTGTTTATTCCTTTGTTTATTCCATTTAATATACTTCTCATCTCACATAATGTGTTCTTCATTTCTGATTGGTTCCCTTTTAAATTTTACACTTCCATTTCTATGTTTTTTTATTAATTTGTGGAAGTTCTCATTGAATTTATGTACACTTCCCAAAAGTTCATTGAGCATCTTTATAACCAGTGTTTTGAATTCTACATTTGTTAGATTACTTGACTCCATTATATCTGGATCTCTGTTCTGTTCTTTCCTATGGTTTTTGCTTCTTTGTCTTCCCATTTTGGCTGCCTTTCTATGTCTGTTTCTATGTGCTAAGCAAAGCTCCTAAGTCTCCTAGTCTTATCAGTGTGGATTTGTGAAGTAGATGTCCAGTGACACAGTTCTGAGAGGGGTTTAGCTATAGGCCAAACTTAACCCAAGCCTCTACCCCTCCAGGGGCACCTGATAAGATTCAGCAAACAATCCACAGATTCTTGCTTATAGTTGCCTCAAAAGGCCACACCAGAAACCGAGGCCAGCTGCCTCCAGTGTGAGTCTAGGTGTTGCTGAGCAAAGAGCACTTGACTTGCTGAGGCTATACCAGGATGCGCCTTGGGTGGGGCCTGAGTTGGGGTAGGCAAGGTTTCTGGGAATCCTCTGGAAGGAGCAAACTCTGTTATTTAGTCTGATGACCTCACAGCAATAATGGTGCTGTGTTTGTGCACTGGGAGCGGGGAGGGCTCAACAGAAAACAATAGATAGTGCTGGCACTTCTGTACAGAGAATGTCTAGCTTAGGTCCTCACTCTGACAAAGTCTCCCTGTAAGTCCCTGGTGACCCCTGCACACAGCTGAATGGTCATTGGTGCTCAGAATGAACAGGTCTGTCACCATGAAAATCTGCTTGCAGACACAGCCCCTTTAAGAGGCTGCTTAGGACGGGCAGCCTCGCATCCTCGCCCTGTCCTACCTTCTGCCATTGCAAGGTACTTGCTTGGACTTCTCCCTAGTTGTTGACTTGTTCCTCCAGATCCCAGGTGATTTTACCTTGCTGCTTGCTCCTTGTTTCTGTCACAACTTTAATTTGGTTGCCAGAGGGATGAACAGAGCCTCCATCATCTACGCAACCCTGCTTTTTTTTTTTCCAGAAGCATCCTTTAATGTGCTTCTCCTAGCAGTATAAATCTGCCATTGTTCTAATTTTCATTACACAAAGAGCCCATAAGTCTCTTCAGGCATGCTTTTGCATACCTGGAACAGTAGGAGAACTATTTTTTTAATCAGTGTACAAATGAATAGGGGTTTATATTTTCTTTCAAATGTGACCATGATTATTTATTACAAACACCTAGGTGGTATTTTAAAAACTATCAAAAAAGCATGTTTTCATGTACTTAAGATTTTAGAGAACTTAATCTTTTTTCTAGTCTTGCTAGTGTTTGAGAATATTTAGTTTCAAAATGATTAGTATAGTGCCTCTGATTTTCTATCTAAGTCAAATATGGTCTTTTTGAAAAGACGTCTGAAGGCCTGATCAATTCTGTTCATATAACAAACATTTATCTAACAAATATATTACAGTTCCTATGATATGTGCTCAGAGACACAAATTATAAATTATACAGTCCTAGTCCTAAAGAACTATATTAATATGCATGCATTATATAATATATAATGTGATAAAAGTTTGGAAAGCTAGTGGAAACCTGCTGGTATGAGACAATTTGGGAGGACTCTTTATGCCAGCTTCAGAGGTGAGTTTCCCAGGTGAATGGTTCATAGTGCTGGGAGATAGGAGTGAATAGTTGATGTGTGATGCGGTAGCAGTGACATGCTGAAAGGCTGTAGGGTGAGACAAATCGCAGTGCACTGGGAATCTACAAGTATTTCAGAATGGTTTTGGGAGCTCTCCATGAGAATATCAAGCAATGGTACCGAGGAGTCAAGTACAGGGCAGATTGTGAAACTCCATGCTAAAATGTTTGCATTTTAATTGTAGAGCAAGGGGAACCGTTGAAAATCTCTTTTACGTGAGAGTGGTATTGTACTTTGAAAGGTCACTCTGGCTGTGGTGTGGAGAATGGATCAGAATACTGCAGGATCAGAGGCAAGGAGACCTATTAGAAGGCTGCTGCAGTAATTGGAAGAATGATGCTAACAGTATGAAATAAACTGCTGCCAGCAGCAGAATTAGAGAGTTCCAAAAGATAACAAGAGAGAATCTAAAGAATAGATGTGGTTGGATATGGTGTTTGGAAAAGTGAAGAGTGAAGAAAAATCCAAGGCATACAGTGGGTAATTTTGCAGTACTATTGATTGAGATATTGGGTACAGATGAAGAAATAGATTTGTATTATCCTTGATGAATTTAGTTAGAACAGAGTTTGAGATGGCTGTGGATGTCTACCTGAAGACATCCAAAAATAATTATCTATATATGTGTGTATATATGTATAATTATATATATATATATATATATATATATATATATATATGTATAATTATATAATAGATATATGTAGGTTTAGAGATCAGGAGAGCCATTCTAGCTTGAAATAATATTTGAAAGTCATAGCATATAGATGATCATTTGGAGCTTTGAGGGTAAAAGAAATCATAGAAGGCTTCATAGAGGATTGAGGATGGGCTCTGAGAAATGGTGATCTTTTAAGGGATTGACAAAAAATACTAGCCAACCAAGGAGACTAATGTAGCAGCCATTGAGGTAGAAAGAAAACTAAGATAACATGGTATCAGGAGAATGGGATATTGTGGAAGCTGAGACAAGTGAACACTTTCAGAAGTCAGGATAGGTCACTGATGTTAAGCCATAATGAATCAGGTGAGAGGCCATTGCATCTAGCAAAAAGGAAGTCATCCACTATTCTTAGCAAGAGTAGTTTCAGTGAAATGGTGAGGGAGGAAGGAAGACTGTAGTGAGCTGAATGAACAGGAGATAATAGGTACAGAGAGCTGATGTAAGCTATGAAAAAAAAGAGAGTATAGGACCAAAGCTAAAGTGGGACATGAGTTCCATGGAAAGCTTTTGTTGTTGCAGTTGTCTTTTGAGATGGGAGAGAAGTGAACTTGTTCATGAGGAGCTGGTATAGAAGAAGCAATTGTAGCTATTGAAGAAAGAGTGCCTGCCTGAGCAGTGCTTCTAAGAAGCAAGAATGGTTGTTCTCTGAAACACCTGTGGCGGGAGGAGTCACATCAAAGAAGGAAAGTACTTCTAAAAAGATCAATTCTGGGGCAGAAATAGGTATCTGTATGGGTTGAATTGTGTTTTCTCAAAATCCATATGCTGAAGTCTTGATCCCCAGTACCTCAAAATGTGACATGATTTCAAAATAGGTCCCTGCGTATACAATTAGTTAAGATGATGTCATATTGGAGCTGAGTGAGCCCCTAATCCAATATGTCTGGAGCTCTTATAAAAAAGAGGAATTTGGACATAGGTACACGGGTACAGGGAGAACACCATGTGAAGATAAAGGTAGAACTCAAGGTGGAACAGCAGAAGCCATCAAAGATTGCTGGCAAACTAGATGTTAGAATAGAAGCCTCAAACACATTCTTCACCAATACCTTCAGAAGGAACCAATTCTTGATCTTGGACTTCTGGCCTCTAGCACTGTGAGACAATTTTCTGTTTAAGCCATCTAGCTTGTAGGCTAACAAAGGGCTCCTTTGTTATAGGAGCCCTTGCTGACAAATAAGACAACAGCAACTGTAAGTTTGCATGTGAGAAGCAAAAAGTCAAGGGAGTTCTGACCTGACAGTTGTTACTTTTACTATGGACTTGGACCCAATGTCATCTTTGTGGATTTTGTCGGGGAGGCAAAGTATGGTGCTTGGAGATAAGTGGGGAAGACTTGAAATAATCACTCTAGACAATGGAAGACTGAAGTCTATAAGGAAATGTAAGGTTGCCAGGCAGTACTGAGACCCCAGGTGAGTTTGGATCTCATAATATACAGTGTTGTTTTTGTTTATTTTAATAGTCTTTCCAGTGGTACACCACAGCCCAGTGTGATTATTTTGAAAATATGTTTTCCACCACTGAAGCCAAAGCTAACTATTCTTTTCTACCCTGCTTACCTTTTCCTAGGCCCTAGTCCTTAGCAGAGGCACAATGTAATAAAACTATTTTATTCATAAGAAAGGTCATTAAAATTATTCAACAGACTGTTTGCTCATATGCCTCTCACATTCTTCACCACCAAGAACTAATCCCTGGGGTTTAGCTTATAAAATCCATGACTAAAAAATGTTTTTGTCTTTCATCATCACCTTTCTCACAGATTTGGTGGCTCAGAGCTGTACTGTACTCTGAAGCTGAAATGTCTCCTCAAGGCATTTTTTTTCACCCTAAATTCAAGGATGTCTTAAGAGGCTTGTTTTCTCTTTCCATGAATATGAATCAGACCTCAGCAGAATCTGTGACTAACCAGTCCTGAGGAAGTGCAGTCACTGGGCTGATGGAGGAAAAGCTTCCATTGAAAACCTTGTAAATATATATATTTTTCCACACAAAGCATCAATTTCTTAAGGTAAAATATGGCAACTCGTGTGAATCACATGAAAATTAGGTGAAATACAATGGAAAAAATGGGACTTTGATTTTTATGAAATTTGTATTATTCCCACTGCTAAGTAAGCCAGTTTTATTTTTGATCCCATCATCCAAGTAAGCAAGTAAATTCAAAGCCTGCCAAAAAAAGGTGATAAATTTCTCAGAGATATTGCAAGAGAATTGTAATTTCTGGGCAATATTCATTAGGAAAATAGGGGAAATTAGAGCTGGGACACCTCCAGGGGGAGAAAGAACTATAGTAACCTGTCAGAGTAGGACAAAAGCAGCAGAGGCTGACAGTTTGGCCTCACATAGTCCCATCAGATGGCTGTGACAAATCTCCATAAGTATCTTCCCCCACTAAAAAAGTCAACAACCCAGGCCCTGACAGGAAAGGCCTGGTTGCTCCAGCTCCAATGGCTCCTTGGGAAGCAAACCTTTCGATTAGAAGGTACTTAGTGATGGAATTGCAGTCTTACTAACTCCAACCACAGTGGAAGTAGGTCCAAGACTGTGGCAGGGTTTATTCACAACTGTCATATGTAAAATGCTTTCTTTTAACAGCAGAAGGGGAAATGATGATATTCTTGATTCTCATCCATTATCAGTAAACCTATGTGTTTATACCTACACCTCAAACCCTGATTACCCCATCTATTCACACCATAATGGTGAGATCTCAAAGGTACACATGGAATTACAGAATAATAAAGCTGCAGTGGAGTTTAAAGATAATCTAGTCAAACCCCTCCCAGACATTCTTCCTTTATATATATGATGATATATATATATAATCACCAACACTATCATCATCAATTTTTCATAATAAAGAAAATAAAATTAAAGTATTAAAGTCCAGGGTTTAAATAACTTGACCACACATTAGGGTATACTTGTTTGCAAAATGAGACTTAAGCCTGTGTATTTTGATTCTCTATTTGGAGATCTTTCTACTATACTACTCAAAAGGGCCCCTACCCTAGAGATCAGCTGATCAGAAAGAAGGACCCACTGGCATAGACTCAGTAAACACTGATATTATGAAAACAACTCTGATCTGCTAGTTAAAAGAGATGAGAACAAGGATTGATGACAATCTCTTTTAATTTGGTCAAGCCCTATTAATAAGTATTTAATAAGATGAATTTCATTGTATCTATACTTCATAATTTCAAAACCCTTCATTTATTTCAAAACCCTGTTTGACACTAAATATCACTTAATCTTTTCAAAAAACCTGTGCGAAAGAGAAGTTTTGTATTATCTGGTATTATAACCACTTTAGAGATGAGGAAAATGAAGGTTAGAGAAAAGTGATAAACCCAAGTACACAAGGCTAAATTAATTATTAGAACTGAGATTGGATCCTAGCATTTTACTGACTTTTAGTCAAATATGTTCCTACTGTTCAACAGACAATTTTAAAACTCCCATTCTATATCAGGACCTATATCAGAACCTGGGGCATTTGAGATCTAACTGGAAGAGGTTGGATTTCAAGGTCTTGGGAGCCTGATAAGAAATTAGATAAGTAAATAAGTGAATTATGTTCAATAAAAAGAAAATTATTAACTTGTGTCCACCAAAGAAGTCATTTAACTACTCTGAACCTCTTTCCTCATCTTCAATAATAACTCCTTTGTAGAGTTATATGGAATACATGCAATGGTATTTAAAATTTCCAATTTAAGAAGTTTAGAGAGCAGGCACAAGATGCTAACATTTGGGGGCCATGAGTGAGAGTTCCAGGCAAAATTGCTCTGACAAAACAGAAATTTGTTTTACTGAACTTAGAAGAACCAACTTCCCACTGACTAACACAATGCCATCTAAACCCCTGTAACTTTGTGGGTAGGGACCTAAGCCTGCAGCATGCCCTGTGCAATATAATAGATCTTAGAAAGATCTATTATAATTTGAAATTTGCTCACATGCTGAATAAATAAGAACAAATTGCTTACTTTCTCTGAGTCTGGGTTCCTGAGGGGTAGAAAAGCATAATTATCTCAATAAATAACATGGCATTATAAGTCAATAATAGGATGACATCTTCCTGGCAGCTAGATTGTAATCGCATGAATTCAGACCTTAAATTTGCCAAGGTGCTTGTTACTGCAGGGTACCATGGGCTTATTATATTCTTTTGGTCTTGAAAATGTCTGTCTCTACAGCTGAGTTCATTAAGAAAACAGCTGGGGTAACTGATAGTGTGAATACCATTTCATTTCCTGCTGCTCTAAAAGAATTTGCTCTGAGGTAGAGGAAAATGACCAGTTCTGCCACTGCGAGTTCTGGCCAGTTTTCCTTAAGGAGCATGCTTTAGGCTAAGTGTCTGTAAACTGTCTTCTTTCCTTTAAGAGCAAAGACCTTGGGAGGGACCGATTAGTTACTCTCTTTCTCATGGCAATGCTGGAGTTCCAAGGTCAAATCTTATTTGGCTGCTAAGAGTTTTACAGAGAGCTACTTGGTCCTCACTAGAAAGCCCCGGCAATGTCAGAAGGATCACTGGGTCCGCCAGGAAGAAGAAAGATGAGTCTCTGCTGTCAGCCCCAGGCCTGAGGTTTCCAAATGTCAGAGGAAGGGATGTTCTGGTTTCATGGGGCACAGAACACATCCAGTTTGAGATGATGCTCTTTGAGAAAAAAAGAGATATAAAATTCTACTATATGGGAAGAAATCTTTCCTCCCAAGTTAATTAATAAATTTAAAGCAATTCCAGTAAAAATCTCAGAAGGACTTTTTTAACTTGACAAAATTGTCCTACAGTGTATCCAAAAAACTGATAAAATAGTAGTCAAATTTTACATAACCAGAATAATAAGAGTCAACTCGCACTTGCAGGAAATAAAATATACCACCAAGCAGCGGTTATTAAACAATGTATTTCTGGGACTAGACCAGACATACATATCACTGGAGATGAATGATCCAGATGGAAAGAAACTCAAATTCATATGAGAAACAGTACAAAATTACATTATTTTGTGTCAGAAATGGCTAATAACAACTTTCACCTTTTTGGGTAAGAACATCAGAAGGACAGCAGCATGTTTGGTAGAATTCATATGGGCAAGTAACTAAATATTTAATAGCACAGAATACCTAAAAAAGACTCTGGAATTTTTATTTGTTCCTTTGTTTTTTCTTTTTATTGGAGTGGAGAAACGTTTTTAAGAATGTTACTAAAGGCATATTATATAAATGAAAATATTATTTTGTCTACAAAAAAATAGAAACATCTGAATTTCCATAAGAAAACAATTAAAAAGTACTTGTTTAACTAGGAAAAATATTTCTAACATATAAAGAATTAATGCCCCTAGTATACAAAGTGCCAAAAAAATCAGGAAAAGATAAATACTCTAGTGTTTAAAATGGGCAAGTGACCTAAAGAGGCAGTTCACAAATAAGATATAAAAGCACTAACGTCCATAAAACAAGTGTGTTAACCTTGCAAAGTAATACAAAGGGAAATGACAATATTATTTTTGTTTATCAGATTGGCAAGTATAAAATACACTTTTAATAATTGTTGTTGAGGAATCAGCAAAATGCACATCTAATAGAAACAAATTGACACAACATTTATGTGTGACGAAATGTTGGAAATTTGAAAAATATTCATGCCTTTTAAACCAGCAAGTTTTCTGCTTAGCAGTTATCCTGTGGAAATTATTATAGATGTCCCCAAAGATTTATGTCTAAGTATTTTAAAAATAGTGTTCATGACTTAGAAACAATAAAGAGGTCTATCAATATGGGACTGGTTGTATCATACATACCGCAGACAACTACACAATGTCGAAAATCACAGTGTAAAAATATATTTAAATAAAAAACGTTCTTTAGTAAATTACTTGGAAAAACATTTACATAATACATGATTAAAATGATTTTCTCTTATGGTGAAATTAATGTAATTTTTTTCTCTTTATGCTTTCTTGCACTTTCTAAAATATCAAAACTGAACATATAAATTTAAAATTTAGAAAACATGATGTTCTATTATATTTGTTTTCTAGAAACCTAGTACAGAAAAATTCCAAGTGTATTCTAGTAGGAACCTGAAGTGGTCATCTGCTGGTTTTGTTATGGAGGCAGCGGTTATGGCAGCGGTGGTTATTCCCTATTCTTCCTGGAAAGAACCACCTCTGCCATACTCCAACTCAGTCCCCAGGTTTGCAGGCTACTTCGGTGGAGACTATTCCAACTGAAGTTGCTAGGGTGGACCATCAGAGCATCCCTCCTCCTTGCCAAGTGGTTCAGTCATGGATAAGCAGGTGATACAAGTCAGTCATCAGGTCCCATCAGGCTAACCAAGAATTTTTGCCTGAGTGACTAGAAATAAGATATTCTTTTTGTTCTACTGAATTTAGAGCTGTGAACTGTCTCCAGGAGCCATTGAAAGAAATCCTGCCAAAAACGAGGAGGGCAACACAGAATACAGAACAAAAGGATGGGAAGAAACTCAGTCCTCATGATATCACATAAATCCCTGGATTGAATAAAGCCCACAACTCAGTTGACTCCTCCCCCAACCCCCCAATTTTTTTTCAGTTAAGTAATGAAAAAAAGTACTTTTAAGCACCTTAGGCTGGTTTTGAGTTGGTTTGTATTGCTTACAAATGAAAGAGAACTTGCCAACATGGAACTCAAAATGCTCACAGCTGATCATTCAAAAATGAACCAGGAAAACTGTTAAAGATTGGGATAAAGATGTGTCCAAAGTGAGAACAGTTCATCTTTACCTTCTACTTCTTCTAAGCTAAAACATGCAACCAAGCTGAAGGGACTTAAGTAGGCTTACCAGGCTGTTCAGTTAGTTCTAATAGTATAAGAAAGGGGGCACTCATTAAAGATTACAAAACCTCCAAAGCTCCCTACAGTACAGCTTACTTCATTCAGATAAGCCCTCCAAGGGATGGGACTAGTGGGCTTGCTGAATTTGAATAACTTGTAATGTTTCTGATTAACCATATATGCAACCTAGACCAGTTCTTCCAAAACTTTAATATTTTATTAGTAAGGGTTAAATTGGAAAAAGCAGAACCACTATGGAGTAAGGAGTAAGGGGTTTATTATAGGAATTGGAACTATTACAATTATGGGATAAGCTGGGAAGTAAGGTCCGGTAAGTGGACTTAAAGAATCAGAGAAAAGTCACTAAGAAAACTTCCTGAAGCTTTGGCATATGTGGACAAGGTGGAACTTTCAGGGAAATGTTGGAAGCCAGTGGGAAGTAGAAGAGATGCTGGTGAGGTCTGTGGAAGGCTGTTGCCTTCATGTCTGGAGGTGGACTTGTAGTTCCTTTGATTAGAAGCTGACAGGAAAAAGCTGGGTGTGAAGCAGGAAAGAGGGAGAAAAAGCTGGAATACAGCAGCGGGCATTGGTGCATCAAGGTGCAACAAGGAGGAGACTCGGAGAGCAATGGATGCTGGTCCATTTCCACCTTGGCAATCTCATGCAAATGTCACTTGGGCCAACTCTGACTTATGGTCCTACAGGAGAAGTGTAATTCCAGCTTATCCAAATTGATGCTGTCATAAAACCACCACAGATGTGTATACATCCAGCTGGGAAATCTGTTAAAATATAGATTCTGATTCAGTAGCTCTGGGTGGGGCCTGGGGCTCTGTATTTCTAATATGCTCTGGGTTATACAAGGGCTGAAGGTCCACACTTTGATTAGCAGACCTTGGTTTCTTTGATGAAAGTGAAAAAATGCTTCACGCCACCTAAGCAGCCCTCATAAGAGAGTAGAAAATTGGCTCACTTGTGATGAACAAAAGAAAAATTCAAAAAATCTCTTAATCTTTTGCTTAGTACTATACTAGAGACTATGGGAGCCACTGCTCTCTACTTGAGACTGGATATTTTGGGGGTTTTCTTTGACCCAAATGGCCCTTTACCACCTGGCATGATTCTCTGGGTTGATCTTCACTTTTCCTCCTCTGATCAAGGGCAGCAAGGCCAAATGTAGAAACCTCCTATTAGCTGTGAAAGAAGGTTTTTTGTGTGGGTATTTTATCAACTTGCTTCTTTGTGAGAACCTGTCCCAGATTTTGATTTGTGGAGTCCATGACCAAGCGGCAAATGAGGGCACAGAGATCATATTATATAAGAGATGAGTTATTGGAGTAATAAGCATGTGTAGAAAGCATTTACATATTTAATGATCATTTTATTTTATGGCAATTTTACATTAAATATTCAAAAATTGTATTCTCTTTACTCATGTAAAAGCCTTTTGTCAATTGCATTGTTATTCTAGGAAAAGAAACTCTATTATACCATTATGTGACATGTGATGGAATTTAAGCTCTCGATTCTGTATCAGTCACCTGGAAGTCCTCACCTCGGCAAGCCCTATGGGGTCACCTTTTACTGTAGCAGTGAAATGAGATGGCTGGAGCATCACTCTCACATGAGGAAGGAACCTCATTTTCAATTTCTCTATCCCCTACCTGCCAAAAGCCAAGGAGCTTTTGTTTTTTCTCATCTCTTTTTGCTTCCCTGTTTTATTTCAGTTTCATTCTGTTTCCCCTGAAGCTCACATCCTGTGACTATTTATTTCACTTCACTTTCACCCCACTATCAACCTAAGTACAGAATACTAATCCTCTTTAGTTTTGTTTTGCTTTTCCCTCAAAACACCATTTGCAAAAGCCACTTGTGTTTAGAGAGATTTTTACTGATGAATTCGGTGGTGGAGTGAAGGAAGTTGAGGCTATAGATGACAGCAAAGCAAAATGCAGCAGATAACTTTAAATAGAGCATTGAATAGCCCTATTCCAGAGTGAGTTTCCGCCTGGTAGATTTCTCTCCCCAAGCCCCAATGGCACTTGCCCTGTTTTCAACCTTTCCTATAGCATCTCCTTTTATCTCCATTCTCCAGGAAGGTATGCCATCCATCATGGTGACTTCCTGAAACTCATATCACCTCCTATTTTACAAGGCAGAGCAAAGTATGTCCCTCTGGTTTGCCCTGACTATTCAGATCATGTTCACTCACTCTGGCCAAACCTACCCATCAAGTTATCTTGATACAAACCAAAAATAAAATTGCTCATTTCTATAGAAAAGAACTCTGCCACAAGCCGATATACTAACAATCATTATTTGGTTTTTATTTTTCTGTTACATTCTCTCAGCAAAATCTTTGCAGCCCTTGCAAGGGCATCTACCCTTTAAATTTTTCCCCCAAGTGACATGTGGAGATGAAAGAAAGAAACACATCATTTATTTGGGGAAATTGAATAATTATTCACATTGATCCCAAGAGAAAATGGTTTAAACACATCAAACAAACTATGTACATCATTCATATTTTGTAGACCATGAGCAGTGCATTTAAGTATAACTATAAAGTGAATTTCTTACACTGCCCAAACGAGATCTCTTCTACTGCAGCTTGTATTTTCTCTTTCTTTCTTAGAGGTCCTAGTTTCATATTAAATGGGAATTTCCAGCAGGTTTTCTATAAGGGAAAGTTGGGTGTTCAACTTTCATTTGGCAGTGGGGTTGAGAGCTAAGAGCACTCCTAATGCAGAATGTGGCTGGCTCTCTCTCCAAGACACTCTTCACACCCCACTGAGAGCAGGACAATTCGTTTGTACTCTGGGCGCCTTGTCTGGCCGGCATTCCTCCTTCAGAGCTGTGCATGCTCTCTCAGCCCCCAGAGCTGTAACCAGCCAGCTCTGTGATCATGCTGAGTCCTCAAGCCCTGGGTAACCCTGTCCCGTTTTCCTGAGTTTTTTTCTCCTCCATACAGACTCTGAGTTCCCAAAGAGGAGAGGGTTGCCCAGTGAGTTACAGCTATCGTACCTATTGGCCTCACGGCTCTAGCAGGAGGTGGACAGTGCCTTGACTGGAGGTCAAGACTGGAATAGCACCTCTCTCCTCAGTGTCAGGAACATAATCTCCTGCCATTATATTTTTCCTACAGGGTCTCTGTGGCCAATTCTATCCTTCTAAACTCCCTCATTCTAATTTAACTTCACTAGCAAGAATACTTATAAATCTCTTATGCTACCCCAGTTTGTTTTATTCCAAAGAGTTTCAAAATAAAATAGTCCCAGAAATCCTTTGTTCCCCTCCTATATTTGACAGCCGTTCTGTTCTTCCCTTTGCTATAATCTCTCTGATATTAGTGCACATCAGTGGTTTTCCATCTTACTTTTGGTTGTGTAGTCAAGATTTACACCTACAAGTCCTGGTTATATTTCATTCCTATGAATGTCTGTGGGTTATAGGGCAAATGTCTCATTGCACTGAGGCATTTGAAGTTTTGTGCCCACGGCATTGATTCCATTATAAGAGCTCCTTGCTTTATTGTCTCAGAGGTGTACCACTGTTGTAGCAGATCCTTGGCATATTCTTGCCATGTTTCAATATTCTCTTCCTCTATTTCTGCCACTTCCAATACAATCCCCAGATTGGGGTTGCATGCAGTCTGTATCAAGAGGTCTAGTCCAATAGGGATCCTATTCCAGATCAGTCTGAAGCCTTCCACTATTAGAAAAAGATCTTTTTCTTCTGTAAGAAATTCTGTGTTAGTTTATCCTTTATCAGAGAACTTTGCTGATTAACTTCTTTCTTGCCATTTAAATGGGCGTTGTGTGTTCTGAAACACAACATGCTCTGCAAAGCTGGAAGACCAGTTCCAGAAAAGAATCTAAGTGTCCATCTCTAGGCTGAGAATAGGGCAAAGCAAGTGAAGTACTTGCTTCAGGCATAAAATTGGAGGGGACCCCAAACTTTACTGAGATAAAGATAAATCGTGTTTTTGATAAATACTATTTAGTGCAATATATTAAACAATCTAAATTAATGCAAAAAACCATGATTAATGTCATACAAAAGTTTTAAATAAGGACAGGATCGGTATTACTGGATTTTCCTTTTGCCTCGGGCTCTAATATGGTTATACACACTACTGTGAGTAATCCTGCCTTTGTTTAAAATGATGATACTTTTGTTGATCATAGATTTTATTTGCATTCATTTGCAAAATTTGTAAAAATATTACATTTATCGCAATTACTGAGGGTTTTTTGTTTTCTTTGTTATTGTTGTTTTTTTGCTTTTTTGTTTTTGTTTTTGTTTTTGTTTTTGGTGCCTGAGTACCTTGCTTGCCTCCCCCTAATCCAGGCTCTGATCCATCTTCCTTTTGGGCAATAACTTTAGGGCCAGCCTGGCCCAAGCCTTGACCAGATGAACTTCAGGGAATTATACTAGAGTACCAATTCCTAATGTTTGGGAGCCACAGTAAGGTACAGCATTGAAGAAAAAAACAGAAAATCATACTGAACATCAGACATACTGGTTCACAGCAAAGGACTACTACACACTGTTCATGTTCTCCCACATATTGCTAACTTTTTGCGTTCTTTCTCCCCTCATCTTGTGGATGCTTTAGTAGCCATCTTTCTATAACCAAAATGGTAAAGGAAGGAATCTAGCTAATGAAACATTTTATTTCACCAAGAGGAATTAGAGAACCGGTTTTTAAGTATGCATTTTTTTTTCTCACCGTGGTACATTAATTCAGCAAAAGTTTGTGCCTGCCCACTAGTGACAGGCACTAGTAATAAGATAAATAAAACTCACACCTGACCTTAAGGAGCTGGCGCTTTCTTTCCGTGGTCCTCAATCAGACTTTGCCAAGGTCTCAAATGAAACCAAATCTCTGGGGGCAATGCCTGCACATCTGTATTGTATTAAGTTTGATTCCAAAGCACAGCAAAGACTGAAAAATCTCTTTTTCAGCTGAAGCACAGCCACAAATAATTGCCAAAGAATACAATGTGCTAGGACAAAGGCAAAGTAGAATGGGAACAAAGTGGAAGTAAGGATTAGTTCTGCCTGGAGGAGTTGGGAAGGTTTACACAGAGGATGCAACACTTGAGTGAGACCTTGAAAGATTAAAAGAAATGTCTCAGCTACCACACTGCATTATGAACACTGGAGAAGTGTTTGCTTAGTTCTGACAAAGCGAAGTGACTGCAGGAATCAGAACCATAAATTACCCACAGCTTGCTCAGTAGGACTTGGATCATACAGCGTGTGTGCGTGTGTGTGTGCATGTTGGCATGGGCGTGTGATTCTGTAGCCTGATATGTCTTGTAAAGGCTGCAGATTTATTTCTTTTCTGGGAGATTCAAGTTATATATCTGCACATTGAAGGCTCTCAGACCCCTACAGTGACATTTTTGAGAGTAAACAGATTTAACCTTCATTTAGCCAAAAATCTTCTTTTTGCTGACTCATTTTGTTTTGTGTTGTTTTCATGGAATGTAACATCCTAGACCTAACTAGTGTGCCACAGAACACACCAAGGAGGTGTTGTCAAAGACCATGGGTTTGCAATTGCTTCTCTGCACATCATGTCTTCCAGAATTAGACTCCAAGCCTGACACATTAGGACAAATAAAAACAAAGAAAGTCAACTAACTTCCACCAGAAAGCGTTGGTAAATATTTTTCTTTTCTTTTTCTCATCCCGGTCCATATAAATACATCTTAAAATTTGTAGTCATGATACAGGTGATATTTTGTGTTCTTGTTTTCTCACTAATATTTAACACTAAATCTCTTTGCTTTCTAGTACATGGCTTTAATCATTATTATTGTTAATGATCTATCAAGAAAATAGTTTACATACTATTCCCCTTGTATGATATGAAGATTGTGCCCAATGGTCCTGCAATTACAAATAATTTTGCTGCAAAGAACAGGTGAAATATATTTTCTTTCCTAGCTATTTCCTTAGAATAAATACCCAGAAGTGTAATAATATAGTTATGGGATCTGTATTATTATCCTGATGAAATTTTTTGGTCTTGGTGGAATTAATGTTTGTATCTCTGAAATGAAGTTAAGAAATGGATGAGAAGGAGTTTTCATGCCACCTCCTACATAATTTGCCTGCTGAAATCAGATTTCCCAGTGCACAGAATGATAATACAGAAAGGGTCCTCATACTCAGAATAGGACTATTCCAACACTTTTTCTTTTGCTCTTGCGTCTATAGAGACAAAAAGACACATATTTGAAACTCCATAATTCTCAGACAACATGCCAACCTCTGTCCTTACTTTCTTCTGGTCTGCTTGACTCCAGGAGCCCTTTTTATCCTGGCAGGGAGTTGCTTACATGCTGCTGACCACTCCCTAACTCTAGAACTGGAGATAAATGTCAATTTTGGATATATCTTTCATGTGGGAAACTGCCCATGGCTGAAAAAGCTTTAGCACTGTCAGCTCTACAGTTATTGAATTTCAGATCTTAAAACCTAAAAGAAAAACAGAAACCAGAAGAAAAGATATATTTCGTTGTGAAAATCAATCTCAACAGAGTACATAGGTACACGGATATGGGTACAATTAAACTTTAAGTTTGAGCTACCAGTAAGAAAGTTTGCAGTTGCAATGAGAATCCCAAGTGGCCTTTCTGATCCTCTGGAGTTGGTGAAAGTAAAGCATCCTGCCTCATCATTTTGGACCTGACCAAAAGAGCCATGACTTTACACCTGCCCCTCTCTGGAACACTCATTTTTCCATATTCTGAATCAATATTTTGAAGGAGCTACTAGTTCATGTTTTGTCCACTGATTTGGCCATAATGATCACATACTCCTTACACTTAAGGATTCAATGACAACTCGGTTCTTTCCTGGTTGAATAGAAATTTTAGAGGTAGGATAAAACCTTGAACATGGGCCACTAGAGCCACAAGAATATCTCAAACTATGTGGCCACAAGAAAAATATTGAAATAAAAAAAGTTTTACATTTATTTAAAGAGTTTTAAGCCATTTTCTTAGTCTGTGGGTTATATCTGTTTGGTTTATTTCTTTATCCTGAAGAATCTTCTGACTGAGATGATACTACTAGAAAGAAAAATGCATAGAAAAGTGAGGAATAAAGTCTAAATTGAGGAGAATAAAAATGTAACAATAAAAATTATTGAAAACGTACTCTTTGCAAAACAACAAATAGAATAACCACTACAAAACACAGTTGGAAAATGGATGAAAAAATATAAAAGAATTAGATAATAAAGTTAGGACATACAGCATCCAAATAAAAATGCATTCTAGAATGGGACAATAGAGAAGTACAGATTTTTTTTTCTTCTAAGACACCACTACCAAGGAATCTTTGTAAAATTATAAAATATCAAGGACACCACTATCAAGGAATCTTTATCAAATTTTAAAATACCACAGTGTAATTAAATATTTCTAAATGCTCCAGGTACAAAAAGCATATGTAAGGAATCAAAATGACTTTAGACTTCTTGGCACTACCATTACAAGCTGGCAAATAATGGAGTACCATCTTCTATACTCACCGAGAGAAGAATAAAGTATGAGTAGATAGCGTAAAAGCAACTCATGCTCTCTTTTTAAAAAGTTATTGCAAGTTATTTACAGCAAAAAGAGAGAGGCAACATGCCAGATGATCACTAAGATAAGTTTCTGCCCTCACTGGACTATAAGATTCTCCAATGACTTGGGATTCTGAGGCAGCATCAGCTCCATGTCTTTGAGCAAAATTTGTGAAGTGTGCTTGTTATGTTGCCATGTCACCACTGGAAGGTTGACGTCTTGTCAGCTTAAGTTAGGGGTGTCCAGATGAGACATAAGGGCTCCGTCTGAACTGCAGACAGGGGATGCTGATCTCAACCAAAATTGGCTCTGCACACACTCCCATTAACTGGCTATGGCCCAACCTGAGCCTTCCTTTTGAGTCAGTTCATAAAGCAAAGGGTAAAGAAGAAAAGAGCAGTAGCTTTTGGAGGAAAGATGGCAGATAGCTGGAGAGTTGGGGAATTTGAAGACAGAAGAGTCATCTTCCCTTCCGGATAGTGTTTTCTGTTCTCAAGGTCTAAGGCTCATCAGTGGCTTTTGTAATGGCACTTGACCCACAGGAGAAAAGCAGATTTAAAGCAAATTTGCTAAGCAATCATATGTGCCTTTGTTGTCACTCCTTTCCCAATTTCCCCTTTTCACTCCCCACCCTGAAACACCCTGAGAAAGTTTAGATGTCCAGGCTTTGACTAACTACCACCCAAACTCACACATGCTTCTCAATACACACCCCCTTCCCCACTCCTATCCTCAGTTTTGTACCTTGAATCAAAATGACCTCTCACTTCTTTTTTCTCACCTCCCCTTTCCCTTGTGGAAAACTATCAATGTTTTGATTTGTGAATTGATAACAATTAATAAAAAGAAAGCAAATTAAATTCATTCTCACTACATTTTGAGTATATGAAATTTCCCATTCTCCTTAAATAACACTGCATAGTAAAAGAAGATTGTTCATGGACCTACAGCTTCAGTTAGCTGAATTTCAGGCAGGGGTTTCACCTGTTGGTAAAAAATTTCATTCTTGCTTACTTATCAAAAATCATGGGAGGTCTGCCTGCTTCTGCCCTCTGGGGCTCCTGGAAATGAGAGCCTTAGAAGCTGAGGACCTGAAAGATGCTTCCAAGTTTTGTTCTTCATCTTCCTTATTTTCAAGCTGAGAATAATGAAGTCCAAGAGGAAAACCCAACCACAGATAACTGTCTGGCTGTGGAGCCAAGGCAAAAATCTGTTTTTCTGACTGTTCAGTGCTCTTTTTTTATTTTAATGCCATCTCCACTTCCAGTTCTCAAAGCTTATTTTTACCCAACCCTGTTATCTCTCATCTGTCCCTGATATCACTAGATAAATATTTCTACCGATCCTTATATTTAGAAAAATATTTACATATCACATAATTTAATTATTTCTCTAGAAATTATTTAAAACTACATCTTTAATAGGTGAAAAAGTTAATCATGTGTAACTCTGGTTTGTGTGTGTGTGTGTGTGTGTGTGTGTTTGTGTTTGTTTGGTAGAGAATAGTGGCTACCAAAAATGACTAAGGTCTGTAAGGAGTAGCTACTCACCCAGAACCTTGCTGCCAGTCATAAGAAGAGTATGTCATAAATACTAATCCATGTGAAAGGCATTTATAAAAACAACATTTAACAAGCAGACAAACATAATTTGCACAAAATATTTAATAAACTCAATGAAGTTCTGGCTCTCAGTTGTTTTAAGTCTTCTGGCCTTACTTTGCATGAAAGGTTCTCTTGAGAGAAACACAGCAACATTGCAGAGATCATATTCTGGGGCCAAAACTTAGAGTAGGACATCCAGAAATCCTCCTAATTGATGGCTGAACCAAGGACCATTTGGGGATCAGAGTTCCTATACCTACACAAAGACTACAGACCTTGCTATGTTTTATACCCTGACCAAGTAAGATGTGGGGGACAAGGGAGATGAAGGGGTATGTCTAAAATATTTTAGCTCATCTACATAACTTGGAAACCTTGAATTTTACCAGTGAGATCCCATTTCTAACACTTTAGTTAATACATCAATATTTTTCACCAATAAAAACCCATTTCTGACATTCAGTGCACAAACACCGGGTGGGCTGGTTGAGATTTGGCTACCAGAAACACTGTGGCTGCTTCTAAAATGTGTCATTTTCCAATATAATGTCAACTGACCTCCCACAGACTGTGTACTTTTGAGAAAAGCAATCAATCGCACCTAGATTTAAAGCTGTACTTTACTAACACATTCCTAAGTTCGCACTAAGATGAAGCACTTTAAAGTCTATTTCAGACTTAGTGACAAGATAGACTCTTGACCTTGAGTCATGTCTCCTCAACTCCCTCCTTTCAGGTCATTATCTTGTTGCATCCTCTTGTTTCCATGATGTTTGAGCTGTGATTACTAGTGACCTTGGTCTATGGTTTCTTTTTTCAAGATCTGAGCATGAGCCATCCTTAGAACACAGCCCACGGAAAGCTATATGCAAGCCCCTAGATATTCTACACAACTGAGAATTTGCTCCTAGGAATTTGCATAGATTCTTAGGTAGTGGGATGTTAGAATTTCTGACTTTTTATCAAGGAGTTAATTAAATTCTTTTCCTCATAATTCATGTTGGCGGCTTTTTGCTCATGATGTAGAATCATATGCAAGGGACTGAACCGAAACAGAATGTAGTGGCCACAGTGGGACATATTATTTAAAAGGAATGATCTAAATCATTAGATTTGAGTGGGCCCTAACCCACTTTCCTATGCATAGCAAATTATAGCCCAATATCCTTGAACCTCAACCTGCCATGCTAAAGCAAGTACCTCCACTACAAACTAACTGATGCTGAATTATACAACCAGCGATGCATTCCTTCAACTTAAACTTTCACCATAACTTGAGATGCAAATACTTCCATAGGATAGCATTTAAAATCAGTCTATAGGTCAATGGAGAAGATAGGCTTTGTGAAGGATGGCAAGTTGGACAGATGCTCTTCTCTGCACCCCCACAAATCAAACTTTGCTTGGCCTATTTGCTCTGCTTGCTTGTAAGATTCGCATTGATAAGGAAAAAACCAAATCCTCTTATACTGACACATCCAAATAACCTTGTGATAAAGGATCAAAAGGAGCTCAGGTGGATTTGTTCTCCCCGGGTGTAATATTTGCTTGGCTGATTTGTCATTGTGTGCAGACATTGGCAATTACTTTTATGGCCAATAGAAGGGCAGAAGTCAAAGTTCTGGCAGAGTAAATAAAAATATCCTATCATGACGAAAGAAGACATTAAAACCTCATAGGCAAGGAGCTGCTGTATGTGAAGATCATCCTCATGATTTATGGCATTAAATACTTACTGTGTGCAACCCCTTCCTGTAATTAGAAGCCAGCCCTCTTAAAATGGGGGAAATTGTAGTAGTTTTATAGGCTGTATTGAGATCTATTATGTGTGTGACTAAACATTTGAAAGAACAAAGCTGGGAAAAATAGTTCTGGCCCACAGTGCTCAAGAGTGTGTTAATCTGCACGTGGCCCTATGATCTCTGCCTGAGGGGCAGCCCCACATAGGGTCTGTGGGATCGGAAGGACCAGTTCAGACTCTTCATGCCAGACTCTGCTCCCTCATGTTCCATAACTACCACCTAACAGACCTGCCCACTACCACAACCCACCCCAGGGCTCGAAGTGGATTTATCTAACCTCAAAGTTCAGATGTGGGGAGGGACCCTGCTTTCCATCCTGCAGATGTCCTAGGAATTCTGAGAATGTGTCTGTGAATGTGTGAGTGTGTGCGTGTGTGTGTGTGTGTGTTAAGGGATAACATATATAGCAATATGACAGGCAATGTTCTAAGAACTTTAAACATATATATGCATTTAACACTCACAGTGATCCTACAAAACATACACTATTGTAAGACGAGAAAACAGCATAGATGGGCAAAGCTAGGAAGTGAGTGTTGGAGTCAGCATTCACATCCATGCGGTCTGACTTCAGAGACTGGAGTGGACCAAAGGCCAGTGGCATTGGTAGCCTGTTGCCCTCCTGAAGTGCCAACTGGTTTCTACTGTACGGTCAGCTGATGACTGGGTGGATAGGTGGAGAGGACTGACTTAGGAGTTCTGGAAACTTAAATAAGGCCCCAGAACCACTCGATGGGCACTGCTCAGGCAATGGCTCTAAATGTAAATCACTCTTTTATCTAGGGTACAAGTTTCCAATCTCGCCTCACTTTGGTCTCTCCATAATCTCCCCTTTATCATCCAATATTAATGCACTTGTCTTCCTATCCATGTCACATAATGGGCCCAGGAGAAAAATAACAAATAGTCCCTGATGCCAATAGCTTGTCTGGCACTCATTGCCAGGCCTCCACATTCTCTGGTTGAGCATACTCCATCTCATAGACCATGACCTTCAGAGACAAAAATGAGGTGAAATAAAAATAAGACTAGTTTGTGATCCTTTCAGAACACAGACAAAAACAGGATTACTGTGCAAGCCTCAAAAATGGTCAAACATCTCCTTCTCCTGGCAAACTTGAGTGACTACCTCTTCTTTACCAGCTAAAGCTTTAACCTCACTCCATTTTTTTGTTTCTAGATAAAATTTATTAAGATATCTGATCATAGAATTACTCATGCTTTCTGACAGTGCCCTATTCATAGTATATCCCTGCTCCCTTGAACTTTCCCCCAAAATCATTTTACAGAACCCCAAATTTTATAATAAAGCCCTTTAACACTCTTTTACTCAGCTGTTCTATGGTTCCTTGTGGTGTTCAGCCTTGTTTGCTGCAGCAAGCATCTGTCAATCCAACTTTGTTTGTACAGATGCATTCCAGATGAAGAATGCTGAATGAAGAGCCTCGACAGCTTTTACAACTAAAACTCAAGTCTTTTAGAATTATATATATATATATATATATATATAATATATATACACACATACACACACACACACATACATACACACACATACACACATATACATACACACACACAAAACACCTAGTTCCCACTTCCTTTGAGAGCCAGGATGGCTCAGTTTTCAGCAACACAATTACAGAGTCTCCACTTCCTGGAAAAAAGGGAAAAATTGTTTCAGATTAATGTTTTGCCCCAAGAAGTATTGCCACCACTACCCTACCACCATTTACCTAAGAAAGGAAATGAGTCTTAGCTGATTAATTGGAAAAGGCTAAGGGAAGCAACTGTATTTGTTTTCCACATCTGCCCAGTGACTGATACCCCAATAGATTTTTCAAGTATCTACATCTAGATATATCACCAGTACCTAATATTTTTTAAAGCATTTGACGATGTTACTTGTAGGTATGAACCTCAAATTGCAATACGGTGTAATAAGTATCATGATAAAAATGAACCCAGACAACTAAGTAGCATGAAGGAAGATAATTTTTGTTGACATGGAGAGACCAAGGAAAATTTCCCAGATAAGGTTACTCTTTTCAAAGTTGAGTAGTTGTTAGCCAGGCATGTGGACTGCAAGTCATTTCAAGTGAAGAAAGCCACACTGGTAAAGAAAAAGAGATCAGCCTCCTTGGGAAAAATTTCCATAGATCAGTTTGACTCCCTCGAGAAACCTTCCCGAAGTTTTCAGGCTATTAGTCTGTTTTTTCTTGTAGGAAGCATTTGATATATTTACATATCAGAATATTTTTACACAAAGTACTGGGATTATATTCTATGTATTTGTCTCTTGCACTTGAGGAAATGTCCTGAAATATTCCTGCTAACAATTAGGTATATGAGACCGAGAAGAGGGCTTTAAGTCATATAGAATTGGCACTGCCATTTTTTTATCATACACTTAGTTATGCATCTGGCAGCACAGAGCGATTGCTCAGAAATCTTTTTGTATAAACATATAAAGTCATTTGACCCCTTTAAACTTTAGTTTCTTCATTTGTAAAATAAAGACAATACCTGCATTGAAGCAGGGAAAATTAAAAGCTAATGAAATAATCTAGAGAAGTAGATGGTGACTTGCATTCAGGTGGAAGCATTAGCAATGGTGAGAAGCAGATTGATTCAGGATGTGTTCTGGAGGAAAAGTAGTCAAAACCTCATGGATTATATGTGAGGAATAACGAGAAAAGAGAAAACAAAAAAGACTCTATCCTGTTTTGACTTTCAATTTCAATCTTCACTTACTAATATAGGAAAAATTGGAAGATATATCACTAAGTAAAGGTATCTAGTAATCAATTGGTTAGCTGTAAGAGTCTAGCTCTACATAAATTTGTCTTTTCTACTGCTGTTGCTATTGAATGTGGATAGTCTACCCTACTGCCTGAAGCTTGAAGTTCTCAACTGCTCTCTCTCAGCAAGGACTTGTGAAAGATGTTCACATCATCTGGATGGGTTAATGTAACAAAGGAGACCAAAGTGATTCCTGCAAAAACCTTAAAACACATTTGCAGGGATGCAGCCCTAGCTTTTTTCTAAGATGGCTATGTAAATGATAGGTTTGCAAGGTCAAAAAGCCCATCACTAAAAGGTCTTAGTCCAGAAGGTGAAAGTGGGGAATCAGAGAGGTAAGAGGACAAAATGTAGAGAAGGAATCAGAATAGGCCACCCCACCTTTGCTGTTTGATCCCGCCCCCAACAAAGGACCGTTCATCTGCTGCTCCTCCCAAATTCTCTGTCTCTTTCCCTTGCTCAGCGTTTAACCACAGCTGTCTGTTTGATAACAACTCTGGGGAGAAACAGGTGAGACCCTAGGTTTTTGTTGATTCTAAAAATCTTAAGTGACCTTCTGTAATCATTAGGAACTTACATTACTCTCAACTGATAATTTGTTTTCTTCTGCAACAGATGTGTTTTGTTTTTTGTTTTGTTTTGTTTTTAAATGCTCTTCTGCAGACAGGACACTCACAAATAAAAATAGCAAATGCATAGGTATCTGCATCCCTGTTAGAAGTATCAAAAGTAAAAAGAGGGTGCTCATTGCCTGTGGCTGCTTTTTATTCCACTTAGCCTGACATCCTAACTGGCAAGAGCAGGTAACAGCTTTCTCCCAGCCTCTGAGCACCGTGACTGCACAATGACAGCTGTGGTTGGAGGGCCCGAAGCTGCCACGCCAATACATTTGCTGTTCCTGAGGAAATGGTATGTGAATTAGGTTTTTTGAGTCCAAGAAAGAGAAGAATAAAAAGTCCTTTAATTTAAAGTCTTCCAGTATATGAAAGTTGGTTATTTTTACCTCCTAAAGCGGATGATAGCTTTGAATGTCAACAACAAAACATGAAGTAGTAAAGTTAAAGCAGGAAATGTTTCCACTGGGCATGAGAAAGCATCTCGTAACAATTATTCCTTGTGAAACACTCCAATGTGCCACTGAGAAAATTTGCCACATCTCTGTCTCTGGACATAGCAAGCACATGCTCAGTGAACTTAGCACTTCGCCTTTCTGAGTGCAAGGAGCAGGGCCGCATGCTCGAGGTTCCTCTCAGGGCCTCTTTCCAAGTGTACCTAATATCCTGGGCGACAGCAAGTTAGAATGTGCTGTCTGGCCCTCCTGGCATGCTCATCCACTTCTGCCCAACAGCATGACCCAATTTTTACTCCTACAGTAGTAGGGGCGGTGGGGGGATAGTGATAGTGGGGAGGTGAGACCTAGATTTAAACCTACTATGAACTAGACTCTATTGATGAGAAAATTGAGTTTGAGAGGCATGAAGTAATCTGCTCAAGGTGTCTAGCCAGTCTGACTCCAAATATCACCATGGGCCATTCTGCAGCACATTTCTGAAGGCTTTAAAATGTGCAGTCTCTTGTTTTTCAGAGACATTCTCTGCCTGGCCTATTTGTTCCAGCTTGATGGCAGCTTTATTTAGGTGATAATTGAAGAACCCCGCTGTTTCATGAGGCAATAATCCAAGCCCTATGTGGATAACTAATTTTTTAGGTTGAGTGGTTTATCCCTCTGATAAAAAAGAGGTAGATTATTATTCTAAAAATCCAAAGTCCTCTTTTCATTTTGCATTAGATAAAAACGCTGGCATACTAACTTTTAGCAGAGGCCTCTGAGACAATCTCAAACTGAGTTGAGCAGGCAGGGCTGCCAAGCAGAGCCAGACATGGGGACCGTTCTTCCTTTGCTGTTGGCTGAGATTGGAAGAAGTCATCTGCAATTGTTGGGACTGGTTCCTTTCCTTTTTATTTCAACTTCTAGCGAGGTTACAGGGTAATCAACTTTCCCCACTCCCTGAGCCCCCCCCCCCCCCCCCCCCCCCCCCGCAGGAACTGTTCTGGTTTTAGCACTGAGAGTCTTACATTCTAGAAATCCCCTCCATTCTTAACCAAAATGGTTAGTAGCCCTAATTAAAACCTCAGCTGGAGGAAATCATACAAAGACAAAAAGGACTGGTGAGCAGAAACTAAAGCAGAGTTTGGTAAAAAATAATTTATTGCCCCTACACATTTAAAACCACTTTTATATTTCTCGTATATTTCCTGGTGATGATTAGGATCTTTTGAAGGTACAGGAAAACAAACTAAAAATCCATTAAATAGGAACTGGTTAAATAAAATTTTGAGGCCTCAATCACTGAAATACAAGACAGCCTTAAAAATTAAGAGTACATGGATAATTTCCAAGATTGGAGAGAAAAAAGTATAAATCCTTTGCATATGTATATCATTTATGGAAGAGTATTGTTTTAGTTGTATGTTGCTGTATAACACTGTTATCACAAACTTAGTTGTTAGAACAATACACGTGTACTATATCGTAGTTTCTGTGAGTCAGGAGTCAGGGCATGGCTGAGTTGTGTTCTCTACAAAGCTACAATCAGGTGGCAGGCAAGGTTTGACTAGAGAAGAATCTGTTTTTGAATTCACGGGGTTGTGGGCAGAACTCACTTTCTTGTGGTTATAGGACTCAGGACATTACATTCACAGGTTGTCATGGAGGCCACCCTCAGCTCCTAGAAGCTGCTTGTTGATTTTTGTCCTGTGGCTTTCTCTAGCATGACTGTTTGCTTCCTCAAAGCCACCAAGAGAGCAAGAAACTCAAACAAGCTGAGAGCTACAATCTTATATAACTCAATCTTGTAAATGGGTGAAGATTGATTTCCTTTTTCAAAGTTTAAATTTATTTTGCCAAGTACATGAATTACTTTTTAAAAACACACATACACACATAAATCAACAATATTTTACTAATCCTCAATTAAGAGAGGAAATATAAGACAAATTACAAAGTATTTTGTTCACTTAGCGATCATCATCATAACCTCTCACCCCAGTATTATATGTGCTCAGTGACAGCTCAGCAGCAGTGCCTGGCCAAAACTCACATATACTTTTAGCTATCCATGAAAATCAAGGTGTGTTTTATGGCAACTTTAAGCCTCTGTAAAAACAAAAACAAAAAATAACAAAACAAACAAACAAACAAAAACTCTATTGTATCTCTTAAAAACATTGTTATAGTACACTCAGCTGACTGGAGAGGGTATACTGTGATAAGTGGTCCATTTGGCATTAAAGAGTAAAGCAGGCCAATTCCATTTATGGTGTCTATGAGGAAACTACAGGCTTGCTGATAGATGGCAGCTGGGATGTACTTAGATGCTGCCTGCAAAGTAAACAGCTATTAATATCTCATAAATCCCCAAAGTGGTCCATGGGCCAGCAACATTGGCATCACCTTGGACCTCACTGGAAATGCAGAGTTTCTATTTCCATTCCAGACCTACTGAATCAGAATCTGCATTTTAAAAAGATTCAAATACATACTAAAGGTTGAGAAGTTTGGGGCTGAACTACTCCACACTAGAGTACAACACACACCCAGAAAAACTCACCCACATCTTCGAGGGAAATATCTACATAGGAATGCTTATTGCAATATTGTTTATAATAGGAGAAGAAGGAGAAGGAAGGAAGGAAGGAAGGAAGGAAGGAAGGAAGGAAGGAAGGAAGGAAGGAAGGAAGGAAGGAAGGAAAAAGAAACTGGAAAAATAAAATAAATTTAACATCTGTAAAGTTGAAAACTAAGTTGCAATGTATTTATCAAAGAAACACTATAAGAAGCTACAACAAACAAACTATAGCTACATATATCATGGATACACAGAGAAGTAGTTTATGGATAAATCCTAAAATGATAATGATGATCTCCAACAAAACAAAGATGAAACAACTGAGTTGCAGGAAGGAATATACAATATAATTTCATTTCTGTGATGTTCAAAGACTTGGAGTATAGAGCATATGTAAATAGTGAAATGCTCATTGGAATGACAAACACCTAATTCAAGATAGTGGTTTCCTCTGGGAGAAAGGGAATGTGAAGAAGAAACACACAAGGGATTTTCAGCATGCATTTTCACACTGGGTGGTAGATATATAGATATTTGTTATACATTTCCTAGTTTTTTATACTCAAAATATTTTATAATAAAAAAGAAAAAATATTTGGCTTTTCTACATAATGCCAATTTTTTTTTCAAAATACACGTACTGATTTCTAATACAAAAAGCAGATAGTGGGGGTCCCATCACTCCATGTCCAATTCTCAATTGGTCAATTTTTTGTCAGCCTGTTAGGCAGATATGAAATGGCATCATATTGCTGTTTTAATCTTCTCTTTTACTTTTTATAAGGGAGATATGCTTATCGACTACCAGATTCCCCATTCTGTGAATTGCAGCATCACATCCCTTGAACATTTTTATTTGTTTTTCCTTATTGATTTATAAGAAACACTAATTAAAAGCACTAAGAATGCAAGTTGATGTCCTTTTTCTGTTTAAGTTGTAAGTAACTATCTCTCTTAAACCAGAGAGAGCAAAGGCTAATGGGAGCTGCCTTGTGGGACTCTGGATACAAACTGGGTCACTTCTTAAGTACCACCCAATATCTTATAGTAGTCCCATGTTGATGTCGCTCTTCTTGCATTTAAAAATAGAATAAAAACAATCTATTAACCATCTACATGCATAGGAGTAGAAACTCTTTTCATGTTATTCCACGATAACCTTATTTTACCTTGCAGAACTTCACAATCTTATTTATTTTTACTGACATTAATGGGGGGGGGACAACTGTGACATAAATTAGCAACATTTGAGATTTCCCCATCAACTGAAATTTGTATTTTTATTTGGGAGCAGGGGCGAGGTGCTTTAAGAAAATAACAATCTCTAGAAATTACTTAATGGAAGAAATCCTTTTTTGTGTTTGATATAGTACTTCTGTCGCTGTCACTGTTTATATCTTAAAAGAAAGACACATTTTCTTATTTAAACTGAGAGGAATCAATTTCTTTAGAATGCTGTAAAATCCTTGCGCTTAAACGATTAGAAAATCTCATTTATGTGATGGATGTTCCTTAGAAAATTTTTGGTAGCAATCCAAAGAGAGCTGTAGTTCCATTTATAATGGGAAAGGTGGCATCGTCTTGGTGAGTGAGACCTATTACTTTAAGTAATAATGGGCTTTTTCTCAGCCCCAAAGTGTAAATGAGATTTTTAAGCATTGCAGAAGAGAAACCCCATAGACATGTATCACAGTGCTTAAATCTGAGGTCTAACCTTGTTCCTAGGAACTGGTTCTATTGCTTTAAATTTATACATCCATCAAGGACCCTTAGTCATTAGGTCAGTCATTTTCATCCTCTAACACTGACCAATGAGATTTTGTTGTTGTTTCATTTTGTTTGTTCATTGTTTTGATCTTTTATCATTATGAACTCATGAATTTAAACATATTTACTATGTTTTATGGACTGAACATGTCTCCCCAAAATTCACACGTTGAAATCCAGTCCCATAATTTGATGGTATTAGTAAGTGAGACCTTTTGGAGGTACTTAGAGTTAAATGAGGTCATGAGGGTGGAGCTCTCATGAATGGCATTAGTGCCCTTATAAGAGTAGAGAGCTCTTGCTTCCTATCTTTGCTGTATCATCTAGTATCTTCTCCTTGTATCTTCTCTCCTTTGTGTGAGGATACAAGGAGAAGTTTCCTCACCAGACCTGATGATGCTGGCACCCTGATTTTGGATTTCCAGCATGTAGAACTGTGAGACTTTTCTGCTGTTTATAAGCCCCCAGTCTATCAGTCTATGGTATTTCTGTTACAGCAGCCCAAATAGACTAAGACACTGTGCTTTAATCCGTCATACTTATTAATGGTCAAATTTCCTCATACTTAGCTAGTATGAGCTAATTCAGTTAGGTTCTTTTGAGGTGAAAAACATATCCTGCTTTAGATCTAGGATAATTTATTTCTCACAAGATTTCTGATTCTTTTTGGTATTTATGGACCATACACTAGGGCACTAGTGGTATATTGGTGAATGAGTTGGTCATTTTTCTAACCTTTTCAGTGGACATAGTAGACAATAATATATTTTTTTATAAAAATTACAGCATAGATTTATAGTAATACTTCCAATTCAAATTCAGGCCTATAAAGTTTCCATTGAACTTCATTAATAGTATATTTTATCTCCTTCAACAATGCTGAAAAGCTCTCATAATTACTTATTTAATATTGTTCACAAAACATACAGAAAAATCTCAAAATAATTATATTCACATTTCCTCCAACCAAAAGATTGCTGAAAACAGTTTAAGAATTTTTTGCAGTGTTTTTTTTTTCCCCCCTTCTGGGTATATCCCACTAGGGCCAAACAATCAGTTTATTGTGTTTTAAAGTAATTTGTAATAACTCTTCTTTGTGAGGCACCAAATAGATACATAGTTAAGGCCATTTATTTCATTTTACTTTCAATTCTAAGTAATGACCTTTTAATTGATTTAAATGATGTTGAAATAAATTATTTAAATGGTTCAAAGGAAAAATTACAATGTAGAGTATATTCACGGTAGTCTTTCATGTATCTTCCCTCCCTTGCTGTTCAACAGCCTTAAATCTGTCTGGACCTGACACTCATTATGGTCTTTCTATTTTTTTTCTAGTTCTTTTTTTAAAAAATCAAATATATCAGGGTGACATTGGTTAATAAAATTATATAGGTTTCAAGTGTACAATTCAATAATATATTAACTATATATTGCATTGTGTTCACAACTCAAAGTCAAATCTTCTGTCATTACAAAATGACAACCCCTGTCATTTCAAAATGCAGACCCCTACTACCCTGTTTCCTGCTTAAATACATTTACTCACTGCTACAACCACTTGTCAATGATCAACTGGGCTCTGCATGAGTGAGCCCTTGCTTGCTTCTCCAGAATCATTCTCTAACCTTACTCTTGATGCTCCAACTAAAACAAAATTCATTGAAAGTACCAGACTCAGCAGCACTTTCGAGTTTGTGCCAATCTCATTTCCTCTGGCTGAAACACTCCCACTGCCTGCATTCTGTCCATCTAAATCCCACTCACTCTCTGCTGTCAGCCTGTTCCTCATCCTTTCCAGGAAGCCTTTACCTGGATCAAAATCCTCTTTAGTGTGCCCATGGCACTCCATATAGGTGACTTCCAATACACTATTATATAATTTCCTGCTAATGTGTCTGCAGCCTCCATTGAAGTGTAAGCTCTGTTAGGACAAAGATTTTGTCTATTTGATTCACCATTTTATCCCCAAAGCTGAAAATCTTTTCTGACACTAGGGCCTCTGCTAGCCCATTTGGTTTCTCTGTTAGTAACCAAATGCTTTTGTGGTCTACACTCAGCACAATCGTACATGCAGCCCTGCCTGGATCAGAGTATTCACTCATTAAATATCTGTTGAATTAAATTAGTTGTCCCTGGTTTAGACACTTACTCATAGCTTCATTGCTGATTCTTTTTTTCTTTTTAAATTTTCTTTTTAGAGTTTAGAGCATCCTTTAACAGTTAATTTCTTTGAAGATGATTGCACTACCATTTTCCAAACAAATGGAGGCTTTCAGAATCACTTCATTAGGGAAAATACACAGCTCAGTCCTCCAAGGTGGCCCCCTGATCTACCAAAAAAGGACATTTGCTTTTTATTTAAAATGAGACTCCTTCTATTTCCAGTTCTTTGAAAGATTAAGTGAGCCTTGTAGGAGAGGACACAACTGGAACCATTGCCATTTGTTCTGCAAACAGCAGGCCCTGAATTTCATCTGTTCCAAAGTGTGAAAGCATTTGAAAGTATAAAGTTCACAATCACTGCTATGCAGTTTGGACCCCATTGTTCCTTTATCAAGCACCTTGTTGTGGCTAATCTGCCTTACAGAACTCAGAACTGCCTCCTTCCCCCTGAATTCTCAAGTGCTCTGACTCACATGGAGAAGACCCTCTCCACATACAAAGTACTTTTAGAATAATCAAGGAAATAAGTCATTTCAGCACAAAGCCTTCTTTCCTCCACATTGTTGAAAGAATTGTCAAAATACCACTTTGTCATTATTAAGATTCTTCAAAATACCAAGATGTTCAGTTTGAATGCTTGCTCCTTCATTTCATCACAACACAGCCAAGCACTACAGTTTGAGTGAGATGCCCCCTCACATGCCGCATTCTAAGGACAGGGCAGCTATCCCGTCAGCCTCCAGCAGGCCCCATTTCATGCCCTCTCTAGCAGACACTTCAAGTCTGGAGAGATTGTACTGATGAAGTACTATTGCAGCTGTTTTTAAAGAACAGAAAGGAAGAATTTAAGTGTTGTAAGGGGGAGAATCTGGACTTAAATCTATCTCCTCTTCAAGAATTCTTTCCAAGGCTCTTTATTGCTTCCTGAAATATTTCTGTGAGCAAATAACTTGGCTTACCATAAAGAAAGTCTGGGATGACATAAAATAAGCTCATCTCTAAAAGAACATAAAAACTCCCCATGGATAGTGAGGAGGCTAGCTAGCTGCCATTCAACATTTAGATGTGTTAACAGCAGTAAGTAAATATTAGTGAAAGCAGTTTTTCATTGACTTCAAGAACTGGACAAATACATGATCATAGAAATAATTCTCTAAAGAGAAAAATTCAACAACAAAAAAATTTAATGGTCAAAGAACAGTCGTAATTTTTTTCTATTGGTTATTAAAATCATTTTGCTTGCATATGCAACGTGAGAACTATGTATTCAAAAGAATTTCATTAACTAATGAGTGAATAGTAAATGTGCTTCAATAAATATGAACTCCAAACTTAGATGACTCAAAGTGTCAGACATTTCTCTTCAATGTATGTCAAGGAAAGGTTTTAAGTCACTTTAATTAGCTTACAAGTCTCACAGGGAAAAGCTGATAGCATGAGAAGAGGAAGGTGTAAGAAGAGGCCGCCTACCTTTGGAGAATCAAGAACCTGAACTAAATATTAGCTCTTTCACTCATCTGTTCTGCAGTTTTGAGCACTCACTCAATGGTTGAGGCTTTTGCCTCGTCTGTAAATTGGGGATGGTAAACCCAACATTGCAAGGTAGTTCTGTATATGAGAAAAAATATACATGTGTGTATACATATAAAAAGCTTTGTGCATAGAGCCTGGCAGATATTAGGGACCCAACAACTGTTGCTATACTTTACACAACCACAATGAGAATCAAAATATAACTTGTAAAAATAAAAATCCAGTGCCCAATCAAGGACAAGAAGCTACCATTTTTTTAAGGGCTTAGTAGATGTCAGGGATTTTGGCAGATATGATCTCAATTAATACAACAGCACAGCACAGTATGGCAGACAGCACTTCCAAAGTCAGCCTGCTGATGTCAATGACAGTTGACTTCCTCCTACAGGGCATTGCCAGCTCTGGGTGATTAAGGTTAGGCCAATAGCTAGGTTAATATATGAAGCATCTTGAATCTCCTAATAAAAAATTTCAGATATTCCAGAAATAATTTTCAAACTCTGCAATTTCTTTCCACATCTAATTATTTCCCTGATTCCACATTCATAGAATATAGACCTCAGCTTTTCTGCTTCTCATTTTGTTTATGTACACTACAATGAAAATCAAAGTTTAATAACTACTATTATGTGTTTACATATAATGAGGCTATTTCCATGTTCTCACAGATGGCCTAGAATAACTAAACGTTATTAAAACCAGTTCTTATAAATGTGGAGTGTCTCTACCAGTTTATTTGATCTCTATCGATAAAAAATTGTTATTTTGATATTCATTTTTGTAATAAATGTTATGCTACACTGGAAATTTGCTAGAATCATAATTTTTTTTCAGAGGAGAGTGGAGAGAAAGGTTTTAATGGTAAGAATGCTCCCTCTTAGAAGTTGAATAAATAGATCATCAGTTAGCTGGGATCTGAAAGAACTGAGTGGATACAAAGTAGACTTTGGAAAGATTCTTGGGCCCCTGCTGTCTCTTCAGTGCATCTCCCGTCACTTCTCCACACATTTTTACTCCTTCCTGAGTTAACGGTTTATTTTCCTAATGTATCATGTTCTAACTTGTATCCGTACCTCAAAACAATGTAATAGTTTAAGGAAAAGATATGGCAGTCTGGACAAATGTAGTACCAGGATGGATGGGAGTAGCTATGAGGAGGAGAGTGGTTAAAGAACCAGAGGAGACAATTGTAGTAACTTGTGCTCCTCATTTAAATAATGTACTGGGATATAGAACCCCCATTGCCGTCTCTGCTCCTACATTCATCTGCCTTTAATTTTCTCCCACCACTGTAGGAACCATGAACTTCAGGAACCCTCCATCTCTTAATAATTTGCCACTTGTTCTATATTCAACTCCAGGCAGCTCCATTTGCCTGATATGTTTTCCTCCCCAATCTTGCCTCCTGCATTTCCCAGAGTAAATGTTGCCTGCCCTTTCCTAGTAGAACTGAGCAGTTTGGCCTCATTTTTCAAAATGCTCTTTAAATATATTTCTGTTATGATATAACTGGATTAAAAATTATTAATTTGCTGTTGGTATCAGAGTTCTTATTAGGGGAAGAACTGCTTTTATTTAGGAAAATACACTGAAAAGCTGTAGCTAACAGGAAATTAGGCCTCAAGAAGGTGTGTTAGCAGGAACAACGTAGAGACAGATTAAAGTACTGTGACCCCAAAAGGGCAGTGTGGAGCTGGGAGAGAACAGAGCAGATGGAGGTTGGGAGATAGACTGAAGAGATCAAGAGCACATGATGGAAGATGGAAATGTGCATTGCCGGAACTGACAGAGACCTTTATGGAAAGAGGAATCTAATTTTCAGTTTAAATTCATCTGCCATACAGTTAGACACAATCCTCCTATGCTATTACTTCCACTTATCCCCAGTGAAATTCTACTCCTTGTAGTGGCATCATGAGTGGAACTTTTAGAGTATGAAGGTGACAGATCTGTGACCCATATTTCAGTTGACACGAAGACTAAGAGAAAGGGACAGAGATCAAAGAAAGAACAAAGAAAAAAGAATCCAAAGAAACTAGGTCATGAGAATTGGCCAAAAAAAAAAATCTAGAGAAATAGAAATAGAAATACCATCCTTCTCCCATTCCAAACCCCTGCCTCCCTTCCCCACTGTGAACCATCAACCAGTAATTTCCCCACCTGTAAAATTAGACAGACAAACTAGATGGTCCCTCAGGGCCTTTCCAGCTTTAATATTCTATGAATCTAAGCTTTTCATTGAGCTTGGGGAAACTAATAAAAGTTATGTCCTGGTGTAAAAAAATATTTGGTCCCTTGAGTTAACTTTATTAGACACTGGAGATGACACAAATAATGATAGTTGTTTAACTGATAGCTGAGAGAAAAAAAAAAAAGAAGAAGCAAATTAAGAGAAATATTCTCATGGCACCAAACAATGGCTTGTTCAGAATCTTCTGGCAGTTGCATAGCGTCTGTTCTAAGAATTACAATATGTTTTGAAATTACTACTTGAGTGTATATACAATGTGTGTCATACATTTATGTAATTACGTTATTTTTTAAAAAGGTTCCAGTATCTGTGGATAAAAACATGGCGATATAAGCAAAAATATCAACATATCAACATCCCTTTCTCTCCAAACCTAGCATTTTAAAGATGGTCAGCATAGGCTGTCAGTAGCCATTAAAGAAGATGGCTTAGTTCAATTAATTGACTAAAATGCAATTATTTGGAAGGAAAACATTAAATTGTTTCTGTTTATCTTCCAGAGGTAATTATCTGATTATGTGGAAGTAACTTCAGCCACAGAGATCTATCATTTGGAAAAACAGGCACAGGTTGGTTAGTTCTACCTTATTTAACTGATGGAAGGTCTGTTCTGGAATGGAGAGAAAAGACACTTGCAATTTCTAAAATGAGCGGATATTAATATAATTAAGTCATTTTTTCATTAGTCCTATATTAACTAGATACGTACAGAACCAGTGGAGTCCTGCACAAAGTTCCCTAGGATCCATTATAGAATCTTTGGCACTGTGAGTAAAAGTTAAGCCCAAGAATGTGGAAACAAGCTGGGTTTCACTCTTGACTGCAACACTTATTGGTCATGTGATCTTAGTTGCTGTCTGTGCTTCAGCTTCTTCTTGTGTAAAACCGAGCTATAAATAGTAGCTTCTAGCTCTTGGATTTGTTGTGCTGATTAAACAAATTAATACAGATGAAGTACATGGAGCCATGCCTACCACATAGCAAGTACTATATAAATGGTTAGAAGATTTTGTCACAAGGAGAGATGCAGAGTACTAATTATGAAAAATAATAATAAGGAAGTGCTCTTGGTAATATTGGGAGAAAAATAAAACATTTAAAAATAATATGATATTAAATTTAATTTAAAAACAATATGATGTGATGGTAGGGGGAATACAAAGCACATGGGTAAAGAGGAGAAGCTGTTACATGTTTCTTGTCTTCTACAGTCCAGACACTGGGCTAGGCACATGACCTGTGGCAACTTAAACAAGCTTTCTCATGTTCTGAGACATAGTTACTATCTCTGCCTTACAGCTAAAGGGATGGAGAGCTCAAGAGTGCTAAGTTGCTTAGCTCAGATCACAGAGCTAGTGAGTGGGTCAGTCAGGATCAGACTCAGGGCTGTAGACTCCAACCCTAAGGTCTTTGCAGTGCAGTCTGGCACCGTTATAGGAGAATGCATGGAGGTTTTGGCCTCCTGAGGTCAGCAGCTGTCTGAAGCAAAAATCTTTAAAATTTTTGGTCTCGGATCCACTTTATACTCATAAAAAGAATACCAAGGACTTAAAAGAGCTTTGGTTAGCTTTGGTAGCACATTATAAATTAAAGCTGAAAAAATTTAAAGTTATTTATTAATTTAAAAGGGACAGCAATAAATTGTATCACATGTTGATATAAATAATTTATATTTATGAAAAATAACTATATTTACCAAAGCAGAAAATATCTGTGAAAAGAGTAGCACTGTTTTACAGTTTTTTCAAATCTTCTTAATGTCTAAAGTATTAAATAAACAAAATGATTAGGAAATTTTAGGCTAATGCTCAGAAAAACTTGATATAATTTGACTAAATATGAAATCTACATTTTAAAGTGTTTTATTTGGGGGGAGGTATGGTAATAGGCAAATTATGCCAATATTAACAGTGCTACATCGGTCTTCTCTTGAAAGTTTCTAATTGGAGAATGTCTTTAGGATTAATGAAAGTCATAGAATTTTTAGTTAAGGTCTTTTTTAAAATGCTTAACAAGAAGAAAATGTACCTTCAGAGAAAGACCCAGTACTACATGACATCAATCCTATTAAAGTTTCTGAACTTCTTGATAAGAGCAAATTTTATTCAATCATAAGCATGAGGAAAGGCCTAGAAAAGGAAAGGAAGATGTGAGAATGAGACAAAGGAAGAGGTGAAATGCTGAGCTGACGACACCAGCGGCTGAACTTGCCTCCTTATTAATCCAAACAAGTTCTTCCAGAAAACTAGGAATCTGGAAAATTATGGAATATTTCTGTTAAACATGAAGAACGTTGTTGAGATCTGTTTACTTAAAATTAACTTTTTGAAATACTATCGTATATTTCAAGATGCACAATGTGAATAAAAATGTGTAGAGAGAACACATTTAGCGCTCACTCTTACATGAGGCATTCTTCTTAACCAGCGCAGGGATCTACGTCAACTAGTGTGGGAAACCGGCACTACGCAGGTTTACAGATCACTACATTTCAGTCACACAACAGTCAGTGCTAATGGACATTAAATAATATTATATTATAATAAAATAATGGATAAAATACATACTAACAAAGCATATTTATTTATTAGAGAAACAGTTCAACCAGTGATTAAAATTGTAGACCCTGATACAAATTGCTTCGGTTCAACTCAATCTACTACTTGTGTGACCTTGGACAAGTCCCCTATTCTCTGTGTGTCAATTCTATTGGTAAGATGGAGATAATGATAATAATTTCTAATTCAGAGCATTGGTGTAAAGATTAAAAGAAGTAACATGTGCAAAATACTTACAATCAAGCATTATTAAGAAGTTGCTATTATCATTACCATCATGATTGTTATATGGTTTAATGGTTTATCTTAATTCTGATTTGGAATTTCTCCACTGTAGTGCACAGCCAGCCAAGCAACCCATAAGGAATTAAGCACAAGTACTGCCTTTTCAAGAAGGATCTTAATCCTCACAATTTCTCTTTATTGGGGAGCTTCCTGACATTCAAGAGAATTTTAGATGAGATTCCACTGACTTCTTTGGTCTGGCTACTACACCTGTCACTGGAGATGAGAGTTTCATCCAAAAGCTTACAACTGTTCTTTATCCATATTTGTATGCCCAAAAGACAAAAGATGACAGCAGTCTCCATGTTGAAATGTTATCAACATATTCTCTGTTATAATAGGTATCTCCTTTGGTTCAATTTTCATTTTTCATTCTCCTTTTTCCTTTAAATCGGCCACAAGTTCCATTTAAAAAAAATAACTCACAAGATAACTCTTTACTCTTTCTTGTCAATTTCTCCATTGACTTCCATTCTTCCTGCAGTTTTAAAACAAATGATTATCTGCAGGAATAAACAAAGTTCCCTCAGCATCTCCTCATCAGCCCACATACTCTGCTCCATCCTTTCCCGGGCAGGTAGCAGCCTCAGGGTACATTCTTGATTTCTTTATGCATCAATGCTTATTAAGAGCTAGCATGTAGCTCACAGTAGTTTTGGTAATATGGAGATGTTTTTTACCTTGGCAGACACAGAGAAAATGTGGTTGGCAACTGAAGTTGTAGCACAACCTAGCAATTCATTTTTATCATGAAGTGGGACTGCAAGGCCATGTGCATTCCTTACATTCTGGAGAGAGACACAAGGAGGACACGAGAAGAATGCTACCACTGACACCACCACCACTGCATCAATGCAAACAAGGACCATATATAAACCAGTTAAAGGTTTACCTAGCCAGAAGACTAGTAAGCTTATACCCCAATGACCCCAGGGTACAGATTCTTAAAGCAGAAGATCCTGCTTTTTCCCAAACAAAATCTCCACATTCTAGGTCCCCTCTCTTCTGGTTCAAGGCTCCCTTAGAATCTTTTCTAAGCAGAATAAGTTAGGAAAGTGTTAATTTTGTAAACCAAAAATGCTGCCACTACATTAATTTTTACAAAGAACCTTTATGGCTTAAAAACAAAACAAAATACTGTGAGCTAATTTAAATTGTAAGGTAGGTTAGAAAATACTTCATATCAGTGGGAAAATATGTACATTTACAAATTTTGCCAATTTAATTCATATTCAAAAAAAGAATCATTTTGTAAAGAGATTGTATTTTTAAAAAGCGTCCTCATTTTGCCTTTTCCAGCTGTATTTGGCTAAGATAGCATTTCCAGCTTTTCATTTTTTTCAGGTACGGATGGTTTTCTCTAAGCCACTTGTATTCCTTCTAAGGTTTTCTATGCCCTCTAGTGGTTGTTCTGTTTCTGGCATTTGAGGCAAGGTAATGTACAATTAGGAATCAAAATTTGCCCTGAGGGGAATAAAAGGAAGATTGCTGTTCACTCTTTGAAGTATGTGAAATGTTTTCTCAGTGTCGCAACTGAGAAGGTGATTCTAGGACGACTTCACCTCAAGTTCCACAAAGACAGGTTCAAGCTTCTTTATTTTTCCAACCTCTTTCCCTGTGCTCCCCAGCAATGAACTATTGAAGATTCTACCCCATTTAGGCTACATTTGATAATTTATTACAAGAAATGTTTATTTCAGCTTGGAAAGGAACAGAGAAGAGCCTATTTCTGTCCTTAAATTCTGGCTCTTGGAGGAGACATTTTAAAATTCATTCCTCTGAGAAATGGAAAATGGGCCGTGCCAATTTTTAAGGCCATTGAGTAGAGCCATATGGCATTCTGTGGACCCTTCTTCTTGCTTTCAAGTCCAGTGAACTTAGTAGGAATCACACTCTTCTCATGCTCAGGCTTCCAAAAAGCCAAGGTGATTTGAAAAATATGTTCTGAGATGTAACAGCTGTGGCTGCATGGTCAGAGGCAGATTTATTTTGGTACAGCTGCCAGGCCCTCATTGTGCCTTCTGTATATTTTGATCCCTAGTAATTATTGGAAATGACACCAACTCTTCTTAATTAACCCCTCTGACATAAACAGAAGGTGTGCTTCCTCCGTGGATTTCCTCCAGGACAGCGTTTGGGGATGGGGAAGATCTCATTGCTCTGCACGCTCACTCCCTTATTCACTAATTCTCAGAAGATTCAAATGATGAGGTGGGTTTGTTCAGATCGGCATTTCATGTTAATCTAAGAAGAAATGTTACCTATTGCTTATACAGCAATGGAAGAAAGAAGCAGTTCTAAATAGGTAGAGGATGAAGAAGCAGTGTAATGTTATAAAAATGTGTCCGTGCAGTTCAGCTGTGACCATCAAGACAATCTCTTCTATAATTTTTACATCATATTTTCCAAAAGATCATTGTTTTAAATGTTTATATTATGAAATAAATTATATACATACATTCATACATATACAATTAATTCTTGAATAATGAGAAAACAAATACCCTTGTACCCACTACCTTTATGAGGTAATGCCAACGTGTTTTACCAATTAGTGTATAAGTGTTCCTTTCTCACAGGACTGTAAGAGAATTTACTTTGCTATGTCTCTTTACTGATACTTCATATTATCCAACTTTTAAACACATATCGATAGATAGATGTGAGATGGCAGCTCATTGTAGTTCAATTTTGCATTTCTCTGAATTCCAACAAGTTTTCCTTACATATGGGGGCCATTCATGCCATTCATTATGGGAAATATTTATTTATTTTTACTTATGATTTCTACTTAATTGTTTGTTTTTTTTATTCACTTGTGAGAATTCTTTGTATATTCTGGATATGTAGGGTCAAGCTGTTTATATAGCAAATATCTTAAATAGCCATTAAAGATTATGTGAAGATTGTATTTTTGCTCTCTTTATGCTGTATTTTGATAAATAGCAGCTCTTAATTTTTTATCTAATTGAATTTATCAATAATTTATTTATGGTTTATATTTCTCATGGCTTGTTAATACTTTTCTTCCCAGATTTTTAAAGATAGGCTCCTATAACTTCTAAAGTGTTACTGTGTTGTCTTTTACATTTGTGATTGTGAAAGCTAACTCTCCACCAAGCTCTCATGCCACGCTCCCTGTTCAGAGCATAGAGTTATTTTGAGGAAGTAGCAGCTCAGTCAGCAATGAGTTAACCCTTTGTAGCATCCAGATGGGGCCATAACTAGTTCTTGCCAATAAAATATACATGAAAATGACATAGCGCTTATATAGAAAGTGTGTGCCTTCTCTCTTTCCTTATCCATAAAGATGCAAGGACTCCAAGATACTAGGATTTGGTGAAGCCACAGATGGAAGGAACACAGATGCATAAGTAGACTGCCAACCAGGAACACCTATGTTGAGCTGTCACTTGAGCAAGGAAAGAACTTCTATTGTGTTAGCCACTAAATTTAGGTGCTATTTTGTGTCATCAGCTACTATTACTCTAACCAATATGAAAATAGCTATTTTGATGTGGGAAGCTGCCTTAACAAATTCTAAAATATGTGGCATTGATATAGTGGATGAGTGAAAGGAAAAAATGAAGCAAGACAGAAATATGGAGAGCTTTACTATATTGAAGCTGTAACATTTTGCCTGCTGTGATTGTGAAAGCAGATCAAGTGCCTAGCAGATATGTAGCTTTGTGCAAAGTAGTTGGAATTAGCTAGAAATGTGTATGCTGGTTTTTACTCACTGTTTATAGCAAGGTATAAAAAGGAAAAGATGAGTCCAAGGAAGAAGTGTTTGGCATGAGAGAAGGGATGAAGGATTAAAGAGAATCCAGAAATTTAGAGTTTCAAGGATAGACAAAGCTATTTAAATCTTCTAAACCAGTATTTAAAAATGAAAATGAAAAGGACTTTGAGCAAAAAAAAAAAGAAAAAAAAGATTCATTAGGAATTCTCCGTTGCATGAAGGGATTAGTTAGGCCCCATGGCAAAGATCAGATTAAAGTTACATTTTTCCAACTCAAGGTTATTTTATGTGATGACTTGAAGGTATCTCCCATTGCACAAAGTACACTGAGAGAAGCAACTGTGGGAGATAGAGAGCAGAAAACAAAGATAAAAATCAGAGTAAGGATTATGTCTAGGGAAAAACTGACCTGGTTATTCATTCATGGAATTTAATGGAAGCAAATAGATGAGGAGCCTACTAAATATCTGTAGAAATTATCTCACTAAATAAACTGCAATCTGTCTTTTAAAAGTCTGTGACTATACAAGAGACTTCATGCTTCCAAACTTGCCCCAGCAGGAAGTTTCTAGCAAAAACAGAGTCCCATCAAGGAGGATGTATTCTTTCAGCCCATTTCAATAGGGCAGCAAGGCAGGGATTCTCCCTAAGTATGGTCCCCAAACCAGTAGCTTCATCATTTCCTAGGAATTTACTAGAAATGCACATTACTCAGACTCACTGGATCAGAAATTCTAGAAATTGTGCCCCGCAGTTTATGTTGTAGCAAGCCTTCCAGAGGATTCTGATTATTTCTAACGCTTGAAAACACTGCTTTAGAGGAAAAAGGATCAGGAAGAATATCCTGGACAGTGGTGAACAGTGCAAAGGAAGTTTCTTCTAAAGAACAGACTTGAGTCTAACCAGGAAACTTCCACCACAGCCAGGGAACAGGGTGTTCACAAAGCCTGCATGGCAGGATTTCAAATTCCTATGACTATTGTCTCCTGCCTTTTCCTTTTTTTTTTTTTTTTTTTTTGAAGGAGTTTATGTACTGAAGTTATCTTTAATCTGTTCTGCTTTATGTATTGAGGCTGGGAACAGTCGCCAAATAACTTGTCTTTTAGTGCCTAAGTAACCAGATAATGAAGATCTACAACCAGACCATTTGGAGAGAACAATGACCGGTTATTACTAATGGAATATGAGAAAGATGGTTAAGATGAAGATAGTTAAAAGAAGACTGAGGCCTGAGACAGTGGAGGAGTCATGAATTAAATGGCATATGGGTCCTTGAATCACTGGGCAAAAGCTACTTTCTGAACAGGAACACTTACACTGATTTTTTTTAAATGAGTAATAAACTCCTATTGTGTTGAGATAATTTCTAATTCTATTTCTTTCATTGTTATGGATATATTCCATTTTTTTGTTTCCTTGTAAATTAGTAAATTGTTTTATATTTTAGATGTGTCTCTTTAAAAGAGCATAGATTATAGTGCTTTACAGTGTAGTCTGAAAATCTTGTGTTTTTTTAACTGGAATATTTAGTCTTTTCACATCTATTTTGATTACTAACATATTTGTAGTTGTTCTTTCTCTTTATTTTATGGCCTCTGTTTATCTCACTTTCTTTTTCTCTCTTCTTTCATGATTTCAATTGGATTAACTCATATTTAGTTATTTATCTTTTATAATTCACAGGTAAACAGAATTGTATGAATCATAAACCTTGATTTATGATGGATTTTTATCACTATTCTAAAGCCTTCCTTTATATAATCCATTTGTTTGCTTCTTTATTAATACAATAAACACTTGTAACCTAATGACCCAACTATTTTTAGTTTAGTATCACATTCTCTTTTTTATCTTCTTCTGAAAATCTGCTCATGGATACCTTGAACCTTCTCACCCTCTACTTTAGGTCTATTTAACTCTTTCATATTTTCATTTTCTTGTTTCTGTGGGTTGCGTTCCACACAGTTTTTTAATCTCACTTTCAATTTATTAATTCTCTTGTTGCTAAATCTAATCTCCTGTTTTACCAATCCATTAAAAATGTTTATTTCAATTTATTATATTTGTTTTTTTTTACAGAATTCTGTTTTCTTTAATTTGTTTAATCATTTTATAGTCTCATTTTTAACACTTCTTCTCAAGACTCTTAATTTTTTTAAATAAACATTTGACTTTACAGTCAATCTCTGTTATTTCTCACATATGAAATCTTGGATGATCTGATTTTTTTATCCTCAGGTCTTGAGGTATTTTGCCCTTTGTGCCTTTTTGTTGGAATTTCTTGAGTTCCTTTTAAATGTATTTCCCTTTCTCCTTGGAAACTTTACCAATAGGAATTTTTGGAAACCCAGGTTAAAATTATGTTTCCTCAGAGAGGTTTTGCATATGCTTCTTCCAGTTGCCTGGTGGTACTACCCATCTGGAAATCACTTTAAATTCAATTCTCTGCTTGAACTTCAATTTTAACATGCAGGTAACAACAAATTTACATGAGAGCTTGATGCTGACTATGATTTCTCAGGGGAAAATTTATTTTCCTTCTATCTAATGTCAAAGTAAATGCAGGCTATTTTATATTCTGTTCTCTTCTGCTTCATAGCCTTATTTATCATTCACCTCAGCATGGAGAGTAGAGCACATTGACGTGCAGAGTTTTGAAAGGATCTCCCATTAGAATCTCTACCCTTATGAGATCCCTACATTATGCCCTATCTCTCATATTTAAGATGACCACATATCATTACGGACACTTTTAAAAATAAAAGTGTGTGCTGTTAATAATTATACCAGGGCAAAAAGCATTAACTAGTATTGTCCTGAGTAAACCAGGATGGATGCTCAACCTATTCATCCTCACACAGGTATCAAAACATAGACTTAAGAGTGCCAGGATTTTGCAGATACAAGTTGGAAAGTTGCTGCTTTTGCTGCCTGTTGACTTCTAGTCTCCTACCTTTATATTTCTTTTTTCCTTTTGTGGAGTCTTTGGTTTCTTATCAGCTCAGTGAGCATTTTTATAGGTATTTATGAAAATATTTTATTTAGCCATTTTCATTGTTTCTGACTGAAAGGTTTTGTGGTAAATTTAATCTAGCATGTTACCAGAAACAGAAGTCTTTTCTCTTGTCATCAAAAGCAATACAAAGACTCAATTTAAGCATGAATTTTTCATATGCAGAAATTGGTCAAGTAAGAATTGGGATTAAAAAGCAGGTATTTCTCATTCTAAAAGAGGCTTGTTTTTGTTGTTGTTCTATATATCATACCTCCTAGCATATTGCCAGGAGCTGGAAACACAAATAAATGTGCCCATGCATTGGGGGAGTTAATAATCTCACTGGGGAGAAAAACAACACAGGGACATGTCAGGTGATAATCCAAGTCCTACATGACACAGTGCCCAACATGGGTCATGAATGAAAAAGGAAGTTGTAGAACTGCCTATTCTAGGCTAGGTGGGTGGAGAACTATGCACAAAAAGCTGAAATTAGTGATTTCAGACTTTTGATCTCTGAAAGAGAATAAGTTTGTGGTATTTTAAGCCAATAAATTTGTGGCAATCTGTTATAGCATCCAGAGCAAAGTAACACAAACCAGATGCTGGATTTAATAGATAAAGATATTAAAACAGAAATGTAAATCTATTTAAAGAGCTAAAAGAAAATACGATTTATTTGGTGAATAAGAGGAAATTTCAGAAGAGGAGTTAAATGCAAATTTTGTAATCAAAAAGTAAAATAACTGAAATAAAAACCCCTCAGAAAAGGCTTATTGATTCTTTTATATGCAGTTTCTGTCAATCGATCAAAAATTAATAGATATACAAGAAGATGGGATCACATCACCAACAAACATGAGGAAAATGGCAGGCAATAGAAGCAGAAACAAAAGTAATCCAAATATTGAAATAGACAGCTAAAGTCTTTTAATTAACTATGGTTATTTAATTTAGAAAATATGGAAAATGTAGATAAAATAGATTAGGGGACAAAGAAATTCACTGAAATGGAAGAATTAATAAAGAGAACCAAATACACATTCTATAAATAAAAAAATATAATATTGACAATGGATGGGTTTAAATTGCATACAGTATAAGGCAGGATTAATGAAAGACAAATCAATAGAAAATATTTAGACAAAAGAGCTGAAAGGAAAATAAAAAATTTTTAAAATCAGATCCAAGTATTTTAAAATTTAATTTCTTTCTGGGAACTCAGTAAAGGGAGGGGCTCTCAACCTTCAGGCATTTTTACATTGCTGGCTGTGTATCATTTTACATCATTTGTGCTCATTGTATAATATTAGGTAGATCATATTGCATGGTGTTGCTGGGTAGAATTTAGAACAGAAAGTGATGTTTGGCCTGAAGTACTACATGGCCTTGTAATTGTTATCATCTTGTTTTACTCCTTCTCAGAGCCTTCTGGAGGGAACCCAAAATGGCTTGCACTAGTTCAAGAGGACATACACAGGCACTAAGGAGGTTTGGAAGAGATGTAGGTAAGGCAAATTCTGTTGTTGGCCTCTTTTCCCAACAGTGCAGCTCCAACCCTGTGGATCGTAGGCATTGCTCTTAATTGCGAAGAGTTAAAGAACAAAAAATTTGGCCCATATTGAAGAAAATTCTATCAACACTTACACTCTCAAGGAGGAAGCACTTTTCACCCCTTACCTGTACCTTCCCAAAGGAGGAGGAGGAGGAGCTAGATCCAATCAATGGGAGCTATGTTCAGAGTGGAAGGGATAAAGATAGTTAATGAATCAAAAATCTTTCCAGAAAAGCTGTAACTAAAAAAAAAGAAGAAAAATGCTAGAATTTTAAAGTCACTATTGTGAAAACCTTAGCAGATTGAGAAAACAATAAGCACTGACTGATAAACTATGAAGGCAAAGGAGATTGGAGAAGTTGCTGATAGAAGGATCAGGCGGATACATCCTGAAATCACTGCTCAGTTACTAAATGAAGGGTAGTCAGACACCACACACCTCCTGAGCTAGATTAGTGATTCTGAAAAAGAAAAGAGAATAGGAGACAAAGAGGGAGAGGGGGAAAAGGGAGGAAGGGAGGAAGGAAGGAAGGAAGGAAGAAACGAAGGAAGGAAGAAAGAAATGAAGGAAGGAAGGAAGGAAGGAAGGAAGGAAGGAAGGAAGGAAGGAAGGAAGGAAGGAAGCAAGGAAGGAAAAAATCTGCATCTGCATCAAGTTACAGCAAAGGTATGGAAGAACATGAGAAACAATAAAATGGAATTTAAACAGCCAAATCCTCACTGTGGAACATTTCACAAGATAAACAACTTAACTTCTTCAGTAAATAAAATACAATAAGTAAAGGGAGGGGAAACCCTAATAGATTAAAAGCAATTTAATAGACACATCAACCAAGTGTAATGCATAGACCTTGTTTGGATCCTGATTTGAAAAACAACAACAACAACAACAACAATAACAACAACAACAACTATACTGTAAAAAGACTTTTGAAGTAACCAGGGGAATAAAAATACAGATTAGATATTAAAGAATATTAAAGGTTTTTATTTTGTTTTGTGTGTTTTGAGATAGATATTGAAGAATTTATAGGTAAAATTACTAAGTTTTCTAATATTTGCTTTTAAATATTCTAGAGAAAAAAAAACGTAGGAGGGGATAGATGAAATAGAATGGTAGGATGTTAATTGTTGGTGAAATTAAGGCATGGGTATGTAAGGTCATTTTGCTACTTTCTCTGATTTTGTGTCTATTTAAAAATTTCCCTGAAATAAAGTTAAAAATAAAGTGGAGGGTTTACTGTGTCTGAACAGGTTTTGCTGGATGCAGTGAGCCTGACTTGAGCTTCCAGTCCTTATGTGGAGAGCAGACCAGACAGCTTCTTCTCTGGCAGACAGTGAGAGCTCTGCCTTTTGTTCTCAGACTTTCTCTGCCTACAACTAGGTGAATGAGGCAAGGTCATTCGGGTCTCATTCTAGCTTTAGAAGTATCATCAATCTCTTTTTTTGGCCTCAGTTCCAAACTGCATCTTCCAGCACAATTAGCCCTGAACTCCTTACTTTGGAAAATAAAACCTACCCTTTGAATCCAATTTAGCTTGGATCTTTGTGATTATATTCTATCAGCAGAACCCTGGCGGGCAGACAGTCGTCTGAACCTGACCCATAACTGCAGGGTGCTAACCAGATGAGAGAATTACAGAACAGCTGAATGAGGGGAGGTATTTTGAGGATAAAGGAAAATTATACATGGTCTCAAGCTAAGGTCAATAATCCAGGGTAACAGAAATGTTTTTTAAAAATTGAGAAAATAAGATTGAGTGTCAGAGGATGTCCCTAAGAAAGCAGAATAAGAACCAAAGACAAAGTAGAAGAATTAATATCAGAAAGAGAGATGATTTATTGTTCTGTAGATTGGTGGAAAGAAGAAAAGGGATAAAAGAAACTACAGAGACAAGTTGAAATAGACATAAAGGAGATTAAAGTGGTTTTTCTCTGGTAGGTGAAATCTTTGGAATAAAAAGGAATAGAGAAAGAGAGAAAAAGGAAAGGGGGCTGTGCTCAGGGCTAGAATAAAAACAGCAGTGGTATAAAGGCTTACCTGGCTACACTTTGGTGATGGACCTGGAGCTGGGCTGAGTATTAGGCAGAGGAGAGCTACCCAGCTGCCAGGTTCCAAGTGGACTTTTGAATGCTATTCTATGCTGGGCACTCCCATGAATGGGCAAGCCGGGGCCTCTAGTGAAATAGCTCATTCCATATGCTACAGAAAGGCACAGGAGAAGTTGGCTCAGAAGGTAATGGGTAGAGAGAGCGCCATCATGCAGAAAAGTTCATGTACAGAAACCACTGGCTTTCCTGTCCCTACCCCTATCCTCCACTCAGGCACACCTGGCAGAAGTTTCTGAAGAACATCCTCACTAAAGTCTAAGTCAGATGTAATGTCCTAGAAGAACAGGAAAGCCACTAAGCACTCCTGTGGTATGCATTCTTCTGCTCAAATCATCTATTCCAGCCTTATTCTATAATGATTCTTAAAATTATTTTTGTTCTCTAAACACGGAAACATAAGCTTTATGTAAATATAATTGTGGTAAAGCTGCAGTTTCACAAAAAAATACTACCAGCTTATTCAATGATTTTTAAATTAGTTTATTAATTATATCAACACATTTGCTAGCATTTTAAATATTCAGACTAGGCATTCCTCAAATATTTACACTTAGTGATAATTATGCATACACAATTCAAAAATAGCTTTAGCTATTACACTAGAGGGCATATTTTCATGATAGTCACAAAAGAGAAAGGTATCTAAAGAGAATTAGTGTTTCCTTCAATATTTCACCACAGATGGAAATCAAAACTATATTATATTTTATTTAATACCCAATATATGCATGGTATTTAAAAGTATTTCTGTTCCCCAACAGTGCTCCCTCCTTTCCCAGGACATGTTGATAATTACTAATACAACCTGATAATTTCAATAACAACTTTGAAAATGATCTACAACAAGAGCATAATACCCCAAGTATCTTACATGTATTCATTTTAGCTATTTGCACTGACATCTTTGAATTGTCTTAAGTGTATGATCTGGCTTGTTTTAATCTACAAAACTGAATAAAGCCTAGTGAAAAATATAATTTAATAATCTCAAAGTAAAGTTTGAAAAAAAAGGATTAGTGACAAGAAATGTAAAACAAACAACAAAATGAATGTTGAAAAAGATAGAAATAATGCCTTGAATAATCTAGGGGTTTAATACAAGTAGGTCTCAGTATGAAGCAGTATGAAACTATGAGTGAAAAACTAGCTTTCTCCTATCTTGGCTCTAACTTACTGAGACATAGCACAAGTGTTCTCCAACATGGCCCTGAGTTTTTCAATAGTTCCAATCTTATATTTAAATCCTTTACTGATTGCAGGTATCCCAATCTTATATCTACCTAACGGAAGATCTCGATAAATAGGTTGCAAAGAACTCCTAGCAATTCTGCCTTGGTTTTGGCATATAATTATTTGAATACACAATATTTGTTGAGAGTCCATTGAGGGAGATATTCTGAGCTTCTCTGAATTTCTAGGGAAAGTATCGGCAGACTTTCCTCTGTGGTTGAGTAATGAAGTATGTCAAGGGTTGTTTAAGTAACCGATTTTCTTTGCTTGCTCCTCGTCCCCACTTGCTTTGCATCTCACCACTGGGCAGATGGCCTGCTGGAAGTTGTCGTTGACCACCACATACAGTAATAGGTTACCAAAGGTGTTCAGGGCAGCTAATGGTTTAGAAACAATATAAGCTTCGTAGATCTGATTCTCAGTGGAGCAGCTGATGGAAAGCAGGCGGGATTCAATCCGAATGACCCTCAAGATATGGAAGGGCAAAAAACATATATAAAACACGAGAAGTAGCAGAATAGTTAGCCTTCTTGCTTTCTGCTTAAGACAGTTGTGAGTCTGAGGTCCTTGGGTTAGGGTGTAGATAATCATTGTGTAACAAAGTGTCACTATCACCAGGGGAAGGCAGAAAGTAGTTGTGGTCAAAATTAGATTGTACCATTTGATAGTGATGAGGTCTTCTGAACTGGTGAGGTCAAGGCAGGCAGAACGATTGGTCCCGGTGGTTGATGTGATCAAGAAGGTCATTGGAATGACAGCCACCAGGGAAATGATCCATACCACTGCACAGGCCACCACGGCCCATCGAGTTTTGTGAACGGAAAAGCAGCTCATTGGGTGATTGACCACAAAGTAGCGGAAGATGCTGAAACAGGTGAGGAAGAGGATGCTGCTGTACATGTTGAAATGGAAGCCAAAGTGGATCAGCTTGCACATGAAATCCCCGAAGATCCAGTTCTCACCATTGGCGTAGTAGTAAATCAGGAAAGGGAGGCTGGTGAGATACAGCAGGTCTGTGCAGGCCAAGTTCAGCATGATGACCGTGCTGCTTTTCCAGGGCCGCATTTTGAAAATGTAAGTGGAAATTGCCACTGCATTCCCTGGAAAGCCCACCAGGAAGATGACGCTGTAAATAACAGGGAGGTAGTGCCTCCTGAGTGAGATTGTTTCATCAGTGCAATTTCCAAAAGCAGCTGCATAATCAAGGAAATCAGATGCATTTGCAAAATCATCTAGTAGCTCATTCATGGTTGTCTCCTTTCATCTTGCAAGAAAACAAGAGAGTTCAGTTTGGCAATATGAATCGACAAAAGCAACTCCCTGATAAAAGAAAATAGAAAACATTAATGTTAGGGTAATGAAAACAATGATCCACTTTTAAATGAAAGTGGCTCTAACATCCTAAATTTGCCACTTTTTCCTCTTTAATCTCAAAAAAGATCCTGTGGAGAAGAAATTGAATTTCTAAGAAAATGGCTGTGAGGCGAGTTACTAAAGACATCTAATACTAATATAAAAGTTAAATTACCATGACAATTAATATGAAAGATTGGGGGGAAAAACACACAGAGCTGTGGAAAACAATTTGACAAGGTTGCTGTTTGGGCAAGCCATAGGGCATCACCATTAGAGATTTAACAACAAGAGGACCCATCATTAATCAAGTTTGTCACTCTTTACCTCTAAACTTGACAAAATGCTGAGAAGTATTTCTTATTATCTCTCTTTCACAGAAGAAATGAAGACAGGGAGGTTATGCAACCTGTCCCTGGTAACATTGCTAGTGGCCTAGTGGCATGGCTCAGATCAGAACCCAAGCTCATCTGAGTTAAAAGCTATTCTCTTTCTACCTTGCCTCACTGTGCTGCTTGTTAATCTGTATTACTCTAAATAATTGATGGAATAGAAAGTGCAAAGGCATTTAAAGACTGAACACTGGAAAAATTTTAAACATAGATTTCATGCACTGCAACATGATATGTATATACGGTAGATTTAATTTTAAATGTCAGCTCTTCCAACCCATTTTAATTGCTAACATAATTCGTTCCGGGGGCTGGGGGCTGCTGAGGGAGGAAGAGCCACTTTAAGACCTCGGGCTCTATCATAGACAGACAGCCTGACCTTGATTCTCAGTTTAGCCAAAGAGTAGTTTTCCTTAAACAAGTCGTTTCAGCTCTCCAGGGCTGGGAGGAGTGGGATTTTAATTTCCTTCTTCTCAATTATCAGTGTTTTCTAAAACTTTGAGAGTGTATTTCTACAATGAGTAAAGCATGAAGATCATATAAAAGAATTACTAACAATTAACTTATTATTTGAATGTAAATAGCCTTTGGTAAAATGCATCCACTTACACATTTATGGAATGCCCACTGTGTATTAATTAGGCACTCTGCCAGGTCCTAGAGATACAAAATGAATGACACACACAGATGTACAAACCACTATTGCAGTCTACTGGGGAAAATGGACATGAAAATAATTTTAACAAAATATAACTGTACCTCATGGGGCTGTCAATATACTAAAAAACAAGGCAAGGAAAAACACTTTGAACACAATTGGGCACATAATACGTGCTCAGTAAATGTTAGGTAGTTGTTAATCACCAAGTCCTTTGATAGATGAATGGTACAAGGCTGCTGAGATCATGAAGAAGGGAGGAAATAGCTAGCTATCTGGAGACTAGTAGAGGGCACTGAAGGAAGGTCATATAGCAAGGAATATTTAAGCTGACACTGGCAGCAGGATGGGAAAGGCATTCCAGGCAAAGAAAATAGCATATTCAAAGGCACCTAGATATGACAGAATTGAGGGGAACAAGGGGAGCTTAAAGTAGCAGAGTACAGCTACTATACTTGGGGCACTGGGAGATGAAGCTGGAAAGGAAAAAAATCGCTAATCATAAAATAGTGCCTCCCATGTACAAAGCACTCTTCTATGTGTCTCATATGTATAAATTCATTTAATCCTCACAGCAACGTGGTGAGGTAGTGCTGTGATCATCCCCATTTTACAGATGAAGAAACTGAAACACAGAGAAGGCAGTGATTTGCTTAAGGTCACAGATATTTAGTACTAAACCAAGATACAGGATGGGGTAGTCTGTCTGCAGAGCTGGGCTGCCTCTTACAACAAGTAGACAAAAGGCAAATAAGTGCCCTATAATAGCAAAGACGACTTAGACTTTCTTCTGGAAGAGCTCACTAAATCAAACTCCTAAATTGTGTGATCTAAGACTAAAATGTCCATAATACAGAATCCACCACTTTGGATTGAGAGAGGATTAAATGAGTTAATTAAACAAAGTGCCTTGAAGAGTGCCTGGCACATAGTAAGTGCTGTGTCAGTGTCTGTCGCCATTACTACTATTACTTAGTCCTAAAATCTACACTATCAAGCTTTTCTCAGCATACTACAGAGGTATATTTCATACTAGCCCAACTCAAATTTGAAATTAGTAGACTTCTCTGTTGATTGATCTTGAATATACTATACTCTTCCAGATCTCACTTAGGGTGCAGATCAAAAGGTATTTAAACATTTATGACTTTATTCTGAATAAATTGGAAAAAGAATGACACAGAGATGTAAAACTTGCCACTGGGCAGCTGTTAGGAGAGGCCAGTACTCTCTGGGGTCATGTATTACCTATTTTGTCTCTCACTGGCAATGCTATCCCTAGAACTATCACTTTGCAGCACTAGAGGGCAAAGAAGTCAGGCGCTGTTGGCCAGCAAGGGTGCTGTGAGGCCAGGAAATCGCAGTGGAGAGCTTTTCCCTTGGCCAACACCTTTCTTGGGCTCATGGACAGATAGGAGGCAATAATTTGAACCTAAAGAAAATGATCATGGTCTGTGAAGGCAGTCTGTGAAGCAGCACTTGCTGAAGTCAGTTCTTAGAAAGTCAAGATTTAAATCCACACTGCTTGTCTGTCAGCAACTTGAAAGCAGAAACATGAAGTCACATTGTAGCCCAGAGACCCAACACACAGAAGGTGCTCAATAAATATATGCTGTGTACCTACAAGAACAATGAGTAACATCAGCAAAATTTATGTTGTGCTGAAGGGTTAGTGAAGCAGCAACTATTATAAAAAAAAAAAAAAGTTTGGTTCTTTAATGACTTTTAAAGTAAAGTGCAAAATTAATTTCTGCCTTTGCCTTGCCATGTTATGGGGCTACTTTAAACAATGAATAATCTTATCAGGAAAAGACAGGTTGTAGGTAGAAACAACCACCTTATTGTTTTGAAAAACAACAGTTCAGCTTGGGATTTAATGAAGCTGATTGACCAATTGTAAGGGTTGAGGGGCTGACTAAAAAAATTTAACCTCCCTCACATAAATCTCACCAAAAAAATGGTTTGAGTTTACAAAATATGTGCAAAGTTAAGAACAGCAGACAAAAACTGTTCTAGGCTGTGAGCCAAACAGAATGAAGTAGTTTCTTTCACCCGTAGTCCCAGGGTCCTGTGCAATTCACTGCTACTGCCCAGAGCACCAGATGTCCAAAAAGAAATCATTTTCATTTAAAGGACATTAAAAAATAATGTGGTGTATTCCCTACTCACTGCTACAACAGTGAATCTCAAACAAAGGGAGATTACAGATCACCTGGAACTGATGGGCTCTATATAAATCAGAACTAATCATCTATTAAGCTTCAACATAACCAGATATGTAATTTTGAACTAAACTGGATGCCATACAAATAAAAACAAGCACCAAAGATTTGGGGAAAATTTTATAAAGGAAAAACACAGTTTTAACCTTTAATATTTTTCTCTGAAAGCGGAACGAGACTGTGATTGTTTGAGGCTAATTGCAAGATATTAATGTTTTGGGAACACGTAGCTTGAGGACCGCTATCCTAATGCCAGCTTACCCATGAACCTCAAGTTTATGTGGATAAAGAAGGCAGGATCAGAAATGGTATCTAATCAAGTGACAGCATTTATTACATCACATCCATAGAGCATTCTTGCCCATTTGGTGGAACAAGTAAAGTAGGATTCTTAAAATGATTTTTAAGGATATCTGCTAATTTTGAAGTAAACTGCTTATCTAACAGCCTCCCCCCACTGCAGCTCCCCACCCACCACAGACATCCTCTGCGTTTCTCCGGTGCCCTCCAAAGCTGTGTTAATCTCCATTCTCTCCTCCTTTCCCAGATGCAGGTGGACCAGGGAGGCATAACCGTGGAACGCTGCACCTTCACCTGCTTTCAGTGTTCTGGGAGACTCCGCAGCTGGGGTCACATTTGGTTACCAAGAAGAAACTTAGATAGACCTTTCATTCACAAAGATTCATCTTGGTTTCTTCCTCCACATATTTGTAAACTAATTTGATTTCCTACTAGTGGGAAACAGACCAATTCTTAAACCGGAAAAATGTGTGACTTGGATGAATGTTGTACTCCCTGAAACCTGGAGGAATCCCTCCACCCAGCTCTTCCCTGAATCCCAGCTTTCAAAGGAGGATCTGCAACTCAGGCACCCTGAAGACCTTTAGGCCCAAAGCTTTGATTTTCGTTAGCTATTTGATCTCTGGAGAACCAAAAACAAAAACAAAAAACAAACAGGGAAGCTCTTCACAGAAAAATGCACCTACGGACACAAAAATGGTACATACAATTTAGAGGTTTAGAGACAATTCTAAACTAGTTTGCTTAATCAATAGCACAAAACAAGACAAAAGAAAGGCATTTCAGAAGAAAAAGTTTTGCCAGTCTGCTTGTTTTGGGGGTTGTGGGCAGTATCTTTGGGCTTTGCCAACACCATAAAGCCCAGAACCACACTGTGAACCAAGAACGCATCCGGGGGCAGAATCAATAGAGGTAGGAGATGAACTGTTTGTCGCCAAAGTTCCCCCAAAGACTCCACGCTTTGTCGTGAAAAAGACAGGAGATGAGATCGATAATCCACAACTTCTCCAGGTCTCCCTGAAACAAATCTCAGGCCATCCTAGGGTTTTATTTTTCCAAAATGCACCCCTGCCCCTGCCAGGATGTGGGGTGCTCCTGCTGCCTCCAAGAGAAGAATTTGAGGGCCCCTTCTTTGGCCTCCCCACAACCCCATCCTGCTGCAGAAACGTACCCCGAGTTTCTATTTTCCCCCAGGCTCGGGCGCCCCGCTTTCCCACTCCCTGTCCCAGATCAGCGCAGGTCCCCACAACCAGCTCCCTCAGGCCCGCGGAGTGTGGCTCCCCAACCTGGGCTCACCTGGTACCTGGCGCGGCCGCTGTGAGCCCCGAGTGGCTGTCGGAGCGCGGCTGCACCCTGGCGGCAGGATGGTCTCAGCTGAGGCTAGCGCGTTGCTCCTGCCCCGCCCACCCCGCCCAGGCAGTTGAGCACTCAGGTCCCGCCCCAGCAGACAATGGACAGCATCCTCCCTCAGCCGCTTTCCAGGCCACCCAAGGGACAGTAGCTTCACTCCCAGAAATTGCTGAACATCCTCCTTGCCGGTTTGGAGCGAAAGAGAGTATTTGCAGAGGTGCATAAACAGCCTAAGAGGAGGGCTTTTGCCCCAGGAAGACTACAGTCCTGTTGTCTGGGTCCAGAAATATCACCTCTTTGCCCATAGTTCAGGATTTTTAATTTAGCATGAAATGCAACGACTTAAATTCTGGCCTGCTAAATTAGAGACGTCCACTGAAGTGTCTTTTCACTGTATCCACTTATGGGCCTGTCCTCCATTGCTCAGCAAGGTGGTTTAAAAATAGTTCCTAACTTTGTGGGAAGAACTGTCTTCATTTCCAGATCTAGGACTCAGCCCTCTTGCCTTATGACTTGAGAACAGCCTCTTCCCTTCTCTGAAACTCAGCTACGTCGTCCAAGAGAACAGGATTCCCAGTCATTGAACTATAGGATCCCTTCCAACATCAAAGTCAAGTTTTTGCATCGCCCAGTGGGGATGCATGGAGAAAGCCCTTTCTATCCTTTTCCTGTGGATGGGCATTGAATTTCCCTTCTGCGTTGCCCTGTTGATGGGATTTAAAACAACCAGTGTATCCTCTGGACATGCCAGCCAGCCGGAGCAAGATCGTTAAACCAGGTATCCCAGAGTCCAGTGAGAAGATCCTTCCTAGCTGATGGTTAGGGCAGCACTACATTAGGTATTTTTCATTATTATGTCTATCGTTATTATTTGCATCCCTGGCTCTCCCAGGAAATATTTTACATTCCGAGAAAAATTATTCTACAACTTCATTCTTTTTAAATCACTGCTCAATCTGTCATTTGGAATTGTTTGACCCTATTTTGTTCCAATCAGTCCACACTTTCACTCACCAGACCTTTACTGCTTGATTATTATGTATCAGGCATTAAAAAGATAAAGAATAAGACATAATCTCTGCCTTCTCAGAGCATATGTCCTTGAAAAAAAAAATTAACTTAAAATACAAATTTGCCCCTGGTAAATGAAGGTGCTGTAAGTGAACACAATCCAAGTGAAAGAGAAAAAGAAATCAGTAAAGGCCTTCTGGGGTGAAAGACATTTGAGCATTTTTCTGATGATCAAGATTTTCAAAATAAAGAGAAAATGACTTAAAGAGATTATTTAAAAACAAGTATTGGTTCCTAGAATTTTAGATGCGAAAGGAACATTTTAGAATATTCAATCCTGGTCATGTAAAATGGTGTAACCACTATGGAAAATAGTAAGGTGATTCCTCAAAAAATTAAATATAGAATTACCATATGATCTAGCAATTTCACTTCTGGGTAATTAAGCCCCCAAAATTGAAAACAGGGACTCAAAGAGATATTTGTACAACATGTTCTTAGCAGATTATTCACAATAGCCAAAATGTGGAAGCAACGCAAATGTCCACAAGTAGACGAATGGATAAACAAACTATGGTATATACATATAATGGAACATTATTCAGCTTTAAAAAGTAAGAAAATTTCGACACATACTACAACATGGATGAACCTTGAAGACATCATGCTAAGTGAAATAAGCCAGTCACAAAAGAACAAGTATGGTATGATTTCACCTATATGAAGTGTGTGTGTATATATATATATATATATATATATATATATATATATATATATATATATATTCAAATTAATAGAGACAGAAAGTAGCATGGTGGTTGCCAGGGGCTGGAAGTAGATGGAATGGGAAGTGTTTGTTAATGGATGCAGAGTTTCGGTTTTACAAGATGAAAAGAGTGTGATCACAGCACAACATTGTGAATAGACTTAATGCCACTCAACTGTGCACTTTTTAAAAATTGTTAAGATGGTAAATTTTTGTGTGTATTTTACCACAATTTAAAAAATCTTATTTTAAAAATATCCAGTCCTATGGTCTCACTTAAAAAAAAAAAAAAAGAGGACACTGAAAATTAAAGCAGTTCATGTGACAAGCCTGAGGACAGGACCAGAGAGGCCTGGTTAAGACCAATGCTCTAGCCCTCTGCTCTTACTCCTCTGTGCTGGGGGTGGCTGGGCCACTTGATTGAAGCCATTGCTTTATCAGAAGCAACATTCTAAATGGCTCACCAACAAGATGATTTTTATGAGCTAATTGTCTTTTTTACATTTTATCATTTATACTTACTACAACTCAAAATCTTCACCTATAAAGTAGTCATTTGCAGGTAAAAATAAAATAAAATATTAACCAATATAGATCTGAATAAGAGAATAATATAATTTATATATCTTTAAAACAACTTGCATTTGAAAATGATATTGCTAATTTAGACTATGTTTTAAGCTTCAAATTTAGGACCTCGAAGTTGTCTTTTAATAATCCTAAATCAGATTTACATAAGGATAAAATTCAACTCCCATTTAAAATTGGTCTCTTGCCCAGATTCAGAAATGTACTTTCCACTTTAAAATGAGCACCCAATAGAACAGAATTCCAGCACTTAAAATTCACAGCTATTTGAACAGCACAGGTGCCACCTGCAATGTGCTGCAACTGCTCCTTTGAAGCAGGCAAAGGGGCACATTTCCAGGATAATCTGGATACTCAGAATTTCTCTAATTAGAAAGTACTGACATCTTAAAGACTCCTGCTCCAGAAAGCCCTGTGAAACTCTGCAAAGAAGGCAGATTCAAGATGCTTTTCCAAAGAGCTATTAATTATTGAGTTGGGGGTTGGCAGGGAGAAGAAGAAATAGTAACATTAGAGCAAGTCTTTGCACTTAGAGTTGAGTGAGAAAGGAACAAATCATTGGTGACAATGTGGCCCATTCTATTTTTCTTTTTCCTGGTTATCATATCTCATCATTTCTGACTATTTGTATTAACCATGTCTATTATTTTCTGTGTTCTGGTGCTTTGAAATATAGTGGCCCAGGAAAGCCTTTCCTGTGATTAACCAATTCCTAGAGATGGTAAACTCACCAGAGAGAGTACTTTCAAATGCAAAGCAATCATTGCAGAGCCCACATCCCCAACCACCTCCTTTAGTTAGCTCTCACACTCTGGGCCACCATCTTTCTGCCCTAATCACATATCCAAGGGCAGCCCCTGTTCCAGAGCCTGCTGAAATTATTCAAACTAGCTGATCCCAAGCCTAATTTCCCTGCCTCACCTGTTCCTTCTCACAGAAAGCACTGTAAAGCCTCTTGCCACAGTTCCCTCCCTCCTTCTACCTCGTGACCCCCTGCAGTGAGACATGCCTCTCCTCTTGGGATCCCTGAGTATAACAATCTTTTCAGTGGTGATCATCTCCTGTTATGTTAGCCTCACCAAACCTAAATAATAATAAAACCTATATTTGAAATACCATATATGACCTTTTCAGACTTTTTTGTGTGTGTGACTTTGGCCACAATAATGATATGTCTTGGTAAGATAGCAGTAGTCTCATAAGATAAATTGTCTTGAATTTTTTTTAAAAAATGGATAACTTGTTTTCTAAAACTGTTTTCTCAGTGAAGATGTACTGTTTAAATGAAGCAAAAAAAAATTTAAATCTATACTCTACTGGGCAACAAATTCAACTATTGCAATACCTTCCAGATTCTTACAATATTTTTAAAGTGAAGAGGAAGGCATTATGGCATAATGGGGAGAGTCTCTGAAGTTTGAGGCCTGAATTTTAGTGTTTGAAAAGCAACTCAATTAGCTGGGAAAGGAAATTACCTTTCCAGTTCTCCATCTAGGAAAAGTGGAGGTTGGATAAGAAACTTTCTAAAGTCCATTCCAGATTAAAGCAGTTTTAGTTGTGAAAACTTACAAGAAATCTAAAGCTCAGTTTCTTAGCAAAGTATGTATGATATTGCTGTGCCAAGGTGAGTCATCTGCTGCGGTGCTATGTAAACATCATGTGATGGTCTTTAAATATTATTAAATGATGTGGTGCTATGGATACTTCTTTGAAAGTGAGCTTTTCTAAGGAATTTAGAGAGCTGTTGAGGAAGAGACTGACTAGACTGTCTATCCTTAGATCCAATCCCAGGATAATCTGGGAGATGGTTAGGGTCATTGAGAAGTAGATAAAGACCCAGGCAGTTAATAGAGCTAGACTGGTGGCCACAACCAAGGATAGGCTTGCTGGCTGCTCAGGAAGAGTTTTATAAGAACTATGGTGACCAATAGAAGCAGGGAGAAATGGAGACTGGAGACTAAAGGAAATGTGGTAGATAAAAGGAGTGTAGAAAAGCCAGAGGACAGAGAAAACCATCATCAAGTTGAGCTTTTTGCCTCTGCTGGTACAGGGTCTCCTGCTTGGACCATCCTCTCTATACCATCTTTCTGACTGTGCTAACTACTTTATGAGTACTCATAAAGATAATATTTTAATATATTATAAGACTTAATTAAATACTAACTCTACTCTATGAGTATGTTTGCCCAGAAATACTTTTTTCTCTTTTGAGTACCTGTTGTACTTATAGTCTGTACCACATGATCCAGCATTTATTCATTTTTAAACTGTTTAATAGCTTTACAAACTATTAGTTTTTACAAACTTTAGTCTTGCCTAACCAACAGGATCGTCTACACCTCAAGAGAGATCCATTTTGGATCTTACACAGTACCTTAAATGCGTACATAGTAGGCAATAATAATTGCCAATTGTTGTTAGGCAGTTATTGCTATAACCATAAATCAAATTCCTCATTTGACCTTAATTAATGCTAAATCCTTTGAGGTTTTGGTTCGAGTTGAGACCAAGCTGTCTCCCACTGGCCTCTGTCCAATCAGTTGAGTATATAAAACAGAACATGGAGAAAGAGTGGTAAAGAATTTAACAGAATGAAAATTAAGCTGAAAGATTGAATGAGGCAATTAGGAAATCATTGGTGACAAGAGAACCATTTCAGTCATGTGCTGGGGCTGAAGCTAGTTTGTGCACTGGATGGAAGAGTAAAATGGGAAGTTACAGTGGTTGTGAGAGATGGGAAGAAAGAAATAAGAATGTAGCTTGAAGGCTGACTTCTTTAAAGAAAAGTTTTCATTTTTATTTTTTAGATAGAGAAACCCTACACATTATTATAGATTGATGGAAATAAAAAAGCCAATGGAAAAGAAAAAAATGAAGAAGGGTAACTAATGGACAAGGGACATGATAATAGTCGGAGGTATGGCCTAGCAAATAATAAATAGATGTTTGAAACCTGACTCCTTCCTCTACAAGCTGTACAACTTCTATCGTTAAATATTATTTTGTTCATTTTTCAAACTGGGATAACATGATTATTATAAGACCTAAATGAGATAATTTATAGAAAGGCATTAGCATACAGTAAGCATTCATAAAATAGTAGCTATTATTAGGTCAGGAGCACAAATGTAAAGGAGAAAGGTCACCAATTCCTCTGAGATAAGAAAGAAGGATGGGGGAAGATTTGCATGAACTTGAGATGGAATTCCATTATCTCTGATGCTAATCCAGAAGTTCTAAATACTGGTAGAATATTAAAATCAACTGGGGAGCTTTCAAAAATACCAATGCTTGGCTCTCACCCCAGACCAATTAAATCAGAAACTATGAAGGTGGGCATGAATATTGATACTTTTTAATGCTCTCCAGGTTAGCACACTCTACAAACTTGAAAATGATTAGAAAAAAATTTTGATTCTCAAACTTTACAACACTTTGTAAATACTTCAAAAATTTTAAAGACTAAGATGATAAACATGGACAAATATCAAAAACATTATATTGAGCAAAAGAAGCCAGAAACAAAGAAACTAACATTCTATGAGTCCATCTTGGTTCCATTGAGATAAAGCAAAAGAAAAAAATCAATGGAGATAAAAATTAGAATAGTGATTGATTCTGAGAGGGGAGGAGGGTTTACACAATGAACAAGAAGAAACTGTCTAGGTTAATGTAAATGTCCTATATCTTGATTAGGGTGTTGGTTATTAAGATGACTACTTTTCTCAAAACTCATTGAATTGTACACTTAAAATCTGTGCATTTTACTGCATGTGTTTATAGTTTGATTAAAAATAATTAACTTCAAAAGAAGTGGGTTGGGAATTGAGATTTTTATAAGATCCCCTGGTGATTATAATATAAAAAAAAAGCTTGAGAACTACTGGGCTAAATTATCTGTTGAGAGTGAAGAAGCAATCTGGGGAAATATGAGGAAGGTTTTAAATTAGAAAGTGGGGTGAATAGGTATAACCTTGTTTCTCAGTGTATGATCCTGGATTAGCTGTATGAGAGACTCCTATGGTGCTTGAAAAGAAAGGTAAATTCTTGGGGCCCACACCAGGTATACTGATACATACTTTGGGAGTGTGGTCTAAGGGGTTGCGTATAATGAGTTTTATCAGTGATTCTCATACTCTAAAGCAATTCCTGAATAAAGAGACCAGCTGAGGATGAGAAACAAGCATTTCAATGGGGAGAAGAAGACTGAATGGAGGGCACTTCATAGCAGATGAGGGCAGTGCTAACTTGGAGCAGAAGAAGTACTTGGAAAACCAATCACAATCTGAACAGTCAGGTATCTACATGAAGCTGAGGAGGTGATGTAGGGCAGTAATGGGAAAACAAACAAGCCTGGAAAATCAAAGAAAAGGAAAGGAGAAATGAAGTGAGGAACTGGTCTGGAGTCTGGGGTTCAGTCCATGGACCAGTGATCTTTTGAGATGTACCTTTTGGGCAGCAGCCAGTGCTTCTGAAAGCTGATTCTTCTGAAATGAACCAAAAATAGATGTCAGGATTGATGAGTGTCATGAGCAGTATTAGCAAAATCTTACATTTCAAAAAGGAATACAGCACACATTTGAGAAGAATGTTGGGTAGCATTTAAAGAAAGATAGATGTTTTCAAGAGGGAATTTTAGGAAAAAACATCAGTTTATGTAAAACTATGGAGGCTTAGAATTGAAGGAAGTATTCAGGTAATAGCATGAGGTCCAATTTTACTGGAATATTAAAAAAAAATAAGTACGTCTAGAAGAGTAGTGGGAATAGGTAAGTCCTAAAAAGTAGAATGAGAGTTATATTGTGGAGAGACTAAATTTCTTCTCTCCAATCCTAGCTCTGAATCATGAATTATGATTCCTGCAGCCTACAAGAAAACTATTTCTGCCAACACCCAAGGGAGATTAGTAGCAGATCCTTCCACACTGAGCCTCTGATGGGAACCCAGCCCCAGCCAACAGCTTCATTGCAGTCTGATGAGACAGTGAGCAAAGGACCAACCAAGTCGAGCTTGCACTTCTAACCCTGGACTTACAAAAACTATAAGGTAATAAATGTGTGTTGTTTTCAGCCACTAAGTTTGTAGTAATTTGTTATGCAGCGATAGGTAACTAATACAGGTTTTGATGAGAATCTGTATCTAATTACATAGGCAATGAGGAGCCATTAGAAGTGTTTGGGCAGGAAAGTGTAATAAAAGCTAACTCAAATGTGTTTATTACCTTATTGTCCACTAGTTTTTCTTTTGGGCAGGCTTTTCATTTAAATGTTTTATCAGCAAGTTTCTACTAAGATAAAAGGACATCTCAGAAAGCTGTTTAAACAAAGTAACCAAGTAGTTGTTGTTATCTTAAAGATTTTGTCTTCCATATTATGTAATTTACAGTAAAGTTATATTTATTATGTATTTTGGGGGGTTATTTGTTCAGGTCTTCATCTTCTGGTGTTTACTGTTGCACTTAAAATTTTACTTCCTCGTTTTCTTCTTTGGCTTTTAAACTACAAAAAGAATGTCAGACCAGGATCACATGGTTCTATAGCTCTTTTCTTGCTTTTTTTAGGGGTCAGTGCCAAGTCTCTTGCCAGCTTAAGGGAAACTTTACCATATCACATGAACATTATTTTTGCCTTTACCTGTAGGACCAAGAAGGACCATACCCCACCTCAGTAGGCACCCATTCAGACACTCACCGTGTAAAACTACATCCACACCCCCTCCTTTGCCAAGGTACCCAAAATGCAACCTGTGCCACTTGTGAGCCCCAGGATGGTTAACTTGTAAGCAAACAAAGAAAATCATTGCAGCATCGCTCTCAACTTCTGTATCCATGTTCTACTTGCCTTGTGAACAGAACATTAATCACTCTTACAGTCTGATGGAAGTTCAGAGATTCAAATTCTTCGATGTTTTGCTTGCGTTTTCTACAGCAGCCAATCCTAATTGCTTTACCTTCATCTAACATTTTTTTAAAAAACATTGTTACTGAGATTCCTTTCCCTTTCTACCTCTGTTAGAATGTCTCCTCTTTCATTAGACTCTTTAGAGAACATTTGGCTGTGATGAGCTGTTGTAATTTGTTTGCTACCCTGCTAGTGTCTTATGTCACTTTTCCCTTTCAACAACCACTTTGAGTAACATCGCCTTATTTTCTTTGTCATGCTTCTGAGTTTGAATTAAAATAACTCAGAAAAACACATAACAGCCTCTGCAATTTTTATTATAACATTTTCAATGTCTTCCTTTTGACCTTTTGAATTGCTTTCATGATTAATTTTTTCTAGGGCCCTGTTGACCCAACAGACCATTGTACAAACCTATTAACCTCGGAAAGATCAAAGATGAAATCTGATTTGAGTAAGAAACCCCAAATAGTTTTTAACTAGTCTGGGCTTTTTGAATAATAAGCCAGACGAGTTCATCTCTGTGATGGACAGGCTCTCTATGTGGAGGAGTTGGTGTGAATAAGATGAGATTGAAATGGAATGTGATGCATCTAAGAAGTAAAGATAGCATCGTGTTTAATCTTAGAGTGGCTTGTCTTAGCGCTCACATTTAGAAAAAATAAAAACACAAGTAGTTTTTAATATAACAGCTATTTATTTCTTTGACTTTTTATAGACACTCCTCAGGAGTCTTCCCTTTTCTGCTTTGTGCTCGATGTATGATTATTATTTAAAATCGTTAAGCTGTTTTTTCTTCTTCCTTTCCTAATTTGTACCAGAATGATATTTCTTTAGCTTGAAAAAAAATTAAATGCTCTTTCATTGTAAATCCTGCTTTAATCCCAATTGTGTGCTTAACTATATCCAGACTTTTGTGAAATTCTTAACAACTGCCCTATGACAACTGAAGAGACGCTGTATGTTCCATGTGATTAATCTATACTTTGAGAACAGATGACTCACTCATCTCTACTCCATCTTCAAAGATGATTTATTCCTGGCCTTTCCAGACCTCCCTCGCCCTCCTCTCCATGTCAAAACATGCTGATCACTGGTCCTGCGGCTTCAGACATCCTTTGAATTCTTATAGCTGGTCTTTCTGATTTACTTTATTTTTAACTAGGGGCAAATAGGTTGCCGAAATCCCCAAGTGATATTCTTTGAAGAGATACATCCATATTTTGTTACTTTATTATATATTTATTTTAAAAAGAAATATCGTCACTCCTTTCCCTCAGAACTGTTTTCAAACCTAATTTTCTGTAGTCTCTGTGTTCACATCACAGTGAGGCCCATGTGGGCGTAGAGCAGGGGTGTGAGAGTGTGCAAGGATGGAAGCAAGTGTTAGGAGACTCTCCTCCTTAAAAGCAGTCCTGCTGACCAATTATGATAAAAGGGCAGCTCTCAGGAAGCCTGGTGTTCATAATATCTGCACCCAGTGGTTTTAGTCTCTTGCTCTTCAAAGGCTGAGCTCTTGGATAGTATTCCTTCCTGACATTGTCACCTGCAGTAGACATTTAATGCAGTCTCTTTTTGTACAGTGGACCTATGCACATAGTAGGCCTTGAGCAGAGCCAGCTATGTAATTTGCAGGGTCCATTACAAAATGAATATATGGGGGGTCCTTGTTTAAACAGCAGGAGATGAGTGTCTTTAAAGGTTTAAACTGTAAGCTTTTTTTTTCTGTCTCTCTCTTGATTTGCCATGGTGTTTCTTGTTTGTTTGCTATTTAATGCCATTCTAAATAAAGAAGAATTAATGTTTTAAATGATCAGCACAAAAGTTACCATTCGTCTTTATACAGTACAATGCCAGTTTTAAAAACTACTATAAGCACACTTAACTCATAGGAAGCATCCTCAAATTTGTATAAGCCATGTTCGAAAGCCCATCTATGCATGCATTACCCTAACAGTGGGAACACACGCAAAATATTCCAGCTGTTTGTAGTCTACTTCTTTATACACACACATTCTGTGAATTCTATTTTCATCTTACTTATGCATAATGAAAGATTGAAAGAAAATGAACTATGGGTTGCCCTATCATTTCCTTTCTTTCTATGTCATCATTTCCAATATAAGTCATTGGTTTATTTAAGGAAAGTAACATAGTAAAAAATAATATGATAGGATTTCTTGCCCATTAGTGGTTTTATTAGAGTACCATTGCCTTCTTTCTGGGTCCAAAGCAAGTTCTGGTTCAAATAGAAAGCATGGCTTACAGGGACTGTCAATGCCCTTCTTATCCAGTCACAGACCTAATGCTTCATTGTATTTGCTTTGCCTCGCTGAACACCCCCCACGCCTCATGGGTCCACCAGCATTCTTTGCTTATTGAGTGTCATGAATGCATTTTTATAAATAGGGCTCCAAGGAATGGCAGTGGACATGCATAGTGCATGTGACTCCTCTCTTCATACATTTGCTCCATTGTTCCATCACATTTCACTTACAAAACACGAGTTCAGAGGTAATGCTATTAAGATTTTCAAGACAACAATGGCAGAACATTAAACTAAATGAGGAACATTATGCTACTCCATAAGTTCCATACCCATAAAGTCAGATTTGGCCTTGAATTAGGAAATCACTTGTTTGACTGACTCAGGTTCACCCTGGAAAAGTTATCACCGTCAAAAACATTTTCAGAAGTGTCAGTTGGGAAGTTATTATTTCTTATGTTTGTAGACCACAAGAAACATCAAAATTTGTTGCTATTTGATTGAGTTCATCAGGATGGTTTCTATCATTTCTGGTTTTCTGGGGTTTTGTTTGTTTGTTTATTGCCACAAAATAGTTTTATAAACTATGGATGAACCTGGATTATCTCTGGCTTCTGGTACAATTTATCTCTGAGTGACTAAACACAAGATAAGCTTCTCAGCTCATTGAGTCTCAGGTGCAGAGCCACCATCTTTTATTCATTTGAGTCATTCCAGCTTGGAGTTTTGACTGATAATGTCTTTTGGACATGGCATTTGTATATGTGCAATTTATTAGCAACTTTCAGTGAGTGGCCCTCTGTCCATAAGATAATTGTGCCTTGAAAGACAAACGAAAGACCGTCACAAATTTGCCCAAAAGGAGCCATGTAGTCATTCTGCAACACTGTGTACACATAGGCACGCATGTGCGCACGCACGCACACACACACACACACACACACACATAGAGAGAGAGAGAGAGAGAGAGAGAGAGAGAGAGAGAGAGAGAGAGAGAATAGTAACTTGTTTTCCCTCTTCCAAGGACTGAGATAATAAGTTATCTGTTTGTAACTGACATTTTTAAAACTGTCTCTATGTAGAATTTAAGCTTTTCTCTTATTAAGTTATTGGAGACAAGGAGGATACTAGGACTTTCCAAATAATATGTTCTCCTCAGATACAGCAGGGCATTGGCCGAGCACTCCTTGCTTCTTTAACTTATTTCAGAGAATGAAGTTGTTGCGTACTCATGGAAATAATTGTGGGGGTCATGTGCACATGTTTCTCTAGTGAGCTGCATTTCAGCCACACCTTTCTCTGTGTGTAGGGTAGGGGTCTTAGGAAACAAATTCTCACTCCTTTCCATTTTCTGGGAAGCAAGAAATGAGAGCTAGTATGTTGTATTCAGGACACAGTGTGCTGGGCTCTGAGGTCCAAGTGATAGCAACCATCCTTCCCCTCCTTGTCCTTGTGTGCTGACCTCAGCCACACATGTGTGTAGGAATAAACAGAGACTAGTTTGGACCTGCCTCTGTCTTGCCATCCATCAGTCTCTCTCTGTGACCTAGCCTCGGTTGTAGCAGGGTGCCAGCGGCATCATGCCTGTAACTGAGTGTCAGCTGGCAGGGCTGAGTCTAGAACACTGTAGAAAGGAACTATATCCTCAGTGTCTTGCAAATCCTCCCTGGGGAACCTCTGCAGGCACCCAGAATTTTCCATGACTTGTGAGCCCATCAGTCAACCAAAACAGGCCACAGATATTAAGAGGGAGCCTTACTAAAAACTGTCCTGATGACAGAGACAAGGCAGCTACTGAGTTGGACATAACAACAACCATAATTCAGAGTTTGGTTCTCAATATTTTTAACTGGATGGTTTAGACAAGTTTTTTAATTCTGGAGTCTTCTGTTTTTTTCAATAGTAAATTAGAGATGAAAATACCTCCTTGTCTACCTCAAAGTTTGTGGGACTGCACATATCATAATATTCTATAAAGAAAACTGTTAAGGGCTATTGGAAAGTCAGGCATTACCAGCAAGTGCCCCAAACCATGCCAGGCAATGTGGAATAGCAGTGTCTAAGATTTCATGCCTATCTGAAATAAGCTCACAGTCCAGTTGAGAGGAAAGGCTCTATATGTTTTTATATAACCACGTTATATATTGCCAGCAATAAATAACGCTTCATTTTAAGAAGCTGCTTTTAATTCCCATTTTACATATGAGGTGATGAGATGCAGTGATGTTGAATAACTTTTTCAGGTCACATAGCTACAGGAAAATGGCAAACCCAAAAATATAAAACCCATGAAATCTAACTGCAGTGCCGAAACTTCATCTTGAAGTTTTCTATTATTGGTACTAAATAGTTAGCAAGGACAATAATTAAGTGCACTTAGTTGTGGAAGTGATCAAATGGTAATCTTTCTGAAGCCGCTACGTATCTTCCCCTCAGTGCTCTACCTTCAGCTTTACGGTAAGCCATAGTAATAGCCTAAACATAAAAACTAAGCCTTCCCTATGTGCTTCTTCTATGCAAACTCTCAAAATCTGCCAGTCTATTTAAAATGTAAAGCTCCTGGTGAATCTCTTTATAGAGCGGTCGAGACTGGAGACTCTGACAGCTGGTGGTGACGGTATCTTCCAGGAAATCTCTAGGCATGTTCTATAGATGCCAGCAGCTCTGTCCACACTGGGACGGGTTCTGCCAATGAACACCATATTAGCTAGTATGTTGTATTAGGACTCTTATTACATCCCCTTGCTGAAAAGTATTGATCTATTTATTGTGTAGTTCCTTTGAAACAATGGTGGTCCCATGCATAATGAAATAGAATTTAATAGCATTTCTGGCTTAGTATATGTCAGATGATAAAGAGCAATTTGAACACACCAAAGGGCACCACAATTTAAAGAAAGAGTTCTTAGTGAGAAGGCTTGTCTAGAGTGAAATGAGTCAAACATATGAGTCATCCCCCATTCCTTCTTCAAATATATGAGAGAACTCCCTGGTTCCTGCAATTTCATTTATGTTCCTTGGTATCTCTTTCCAAAAATAATGGAATCTTGATATGGCTGTCCCTAATTCTGACTCTGTGAACAACCAACTGGGGTTCATTTTAACTCTTTCTCCCCACACCGGCAGGGAAATGTACAGGCCATATTTTAAGTGCTTGGGATGATAATGCTGAAACATCATAGATCTCCTCTTGATGTCCAAAAATGGGAATTTTTTCCTAAATGGCTCTTTTTCATAAATTTTCATTTAATATTTAAGTGTTCTGTTCAATCCAACCCCCAGCCCAATTTATTAGACACCAATCTTTTATTTATGTATGTATGTATTTATTTATTTATTTACTATTTATGCCTATAGCACCTGGTCTTCCTAGGTGGTCTCCCATACAAGTATTAATGAGGCTCACCCCTGCTTAGCTTCCGAGATCAGACATTTGGCTTGTTCAGGGTGGCATGGCCGTATACCATGGACTGTGGCTCCACTGGGACATGAACCTAGGACCTCTTGTGTATAAAGCAGACGTGCTAACCTCTACATTTTGAAACCACATCCCTGGGCACCAATCTCGTACAGCTGAACTTGGTGATGAGTGACCACGTAGGAATGGACATTCACCACCAGACACCTGGTAGCTCTCTAAGAGATCTTTGCCTGGGAAGAGTGCTCCCTCAGAGCTAGGCTCACAGTGGGATGATACAAAATCAGATAATTTCAGAGCACTTTCTTAGGTGAATTTCTAAGAGATATGGAGCAAGTATACATTTGACATTCAGCCGGGGATGTAACCAAAGAGCCTCTGGTGGCTGGTAGAAGTCAGACACCCCTCAGTGCATAGCCACATGAGTTTGGGATGTTTGTTCTCCACAAGAACAAGCTTGGACCAAGACAAGCCCTTTAAGGATCTAACAAAGAACCACAGGCAGTCCCAAAGATGACCTGAATTCAGTGCTTTCAGAAGTTCTAAACACAACTAGATGCAGAAGGATCATCACACAAGCAATTATTGGTCTGGGTTTATCTTCCCTTTTAGGCTGTTTTCTCTGCCTAGGACAAGGCCTGGCACATGGAAGCCATTAAAGGAGCTGGAGATATTATTTCAGAGTTTGGGTGGGTGTGTTTAAGGACCAACCTATGAGATCTGAAAGGGAAAAGCGTCATCAGGTACCAGCCATTGCCTTGTAATATACACAATACATTCTCATGATACACGAACCCAAATATTCATGCTACCCTCTCGTTGGGGAAAACAGAGATGAATCTGTATTTCTGTAGCCTTCTTAAAGTTGTTTCCTTGAGCAAACTTGCTCCCGCTGTGTTCTAAAATGAGCCCCAATTTGTTTTCACTGTTTTTTATTTTAAAACTTAGCTCATTAATATAGATAGAAGAAAGTGAAATAGATTCATCAGTGACCCTTAGTTTTGTGGAAAATGTACTATGTGTTCAGGGAGCAATAAAAATTTCCAACCCAGACAAGTTTGAGGCAGCAGAAGGCAGTCTCTGGAAGAACTAAAGCAGCTTAGTGTTGTTGGTGTCAGCTTTGTTGACATTTGTTATATAACATTCTTTTGTTTTTAATTGACTGTTCTGTTTTCCTTAAGTTTCATTTGTTAGTAAAGATACTGAAAAGATTAAGGATTAATGTTAATTTAGATATTTTGTGGAGTCATTTCAAATGCATCATCTTTTTAAAAAACAATTTTAATTAAGTTTGTTGGGGTAACATTGGTTAATACAATTATATAATTTTCAGGTGTACTTCATCATTTGGCATCTGTATATTCTATTGTGTGTTTACCATTCAAAGTTTAGTTTCCTTCAGCTACCATATATTTGATCCCCTTTACCCACTTCACACTCCCCTATCTCCACTTTGACCCCCTTTGCCCTGTCTACCTCTCCACTTTCCCCACCCTCTACACTCTGGTAACCAATAGTCTATTGTCCATGTCCATGAGTCTCTGTTTGTTTGTTCTGCTCATTTGTTAAATGCATCATCTTTTTGCTAGATAGATTTGTAGGGGATATAAATGTATTCCCCACTCCACATCTCCAAATGCAGAGGCTTTAAATTCTCATAAGAACTGAAATTTTATCATGCTGTTGTTTCCCTAAAAGAAAGATGGGCATACAATAATTTCTTTAAGAAATTGGGCAATTTTTCCTTCAGTTTTGACTCATGCTAAAACTATTAAGCATATAAAAAGGCATCTTATTAAGGGCTAGCTTTTGCAGATAAACTAAGCCAACTACATGCATTTTCACATTTATTCTCACAGCACCCCTATGAGGCCTCAGAGTATTATTCTCCCTTTCTTTTATGTGGGGAAACTAAGCATCATAGGAATTTTCTACTTAGTATATGATCTCCCAGCCTACACCAGTTATTATTGTAGTGCCTCTCAGCTCCATTCCCAATCCTTCTTTATCCTGGTTTGTGAGCTGGAACTCCGCAAACCTCATTTCTGCTTTGCCTGCAAACAGGTAGTCCTGGAGGGACTGGAAGAGGAAGAAGGGACTTGTATTAGTTTTCTAGGAGCGTTGTAACAAAGTACCATAAATTGGGAGGCTTAACACAACAGAAAAATAGTTTCTCATGGTTCTGGAGGCTAGAAGTCTGAAATCAAGGTGTTGGCAGGGCAATGCTCTCTGAAAGTTGTAGGGAAAAAATCTGTCCCATGCCTCTCTTTAGCTTCTGGTGTTTCTGGCAGTCCCTGGCATTTCTTGGCTTGTAGATGCGTCGCCCCAATCTCACACACTGCCACATGGCCATTTTCCTCTATGTATTCACCGAATGTTCTTTTCTTTGCGTATCTGACTCTGTGTCTCTCCTCCCTGTCTTACAAGGACACCAGTCATATTAGATTAAGGACCCATCATGCTCCTACTTCCAAATAAGGTCATTTTCACAGGTACCAGGGGTTAGGACTCCAATAAATCTTTTTTGAGGATACAATTCAACCTGCAACAGTACTATTCTTTTTCTTTGCTTTTGTCTTCCTTGTGAGATTCCGTTACAAGGCAAGCAGTGGTCCCAGAAGGGTTCACGACAGTGGCTGTTGGTCTCAGGGTTCCAAAGCAGGTAATCTTCAGGGACTCTCTCCTGTCAGGGCTGTGTTCTTCCATTCACCACCCCTTCAGCCCAAGGGTCTGAACCGCAGCCTGCAGGAACCTCCTCAAAGTTTCCAAACTTCTTCCTTGTTCACTCATCCCTCAGCCGTCACCTTAGTAACTGCCATCTACAGTTGCTGCCCTGTTAAACCTTAAGGTTTTCTTTTACTCTTCTTATAGTTAATCACTTTTTACTTAACCAAAAATTCTTTCTATTAAATTTTCTGTGTTAAAATATTGATCTCCTGTCCGGTCCCTAATACACAGGTGGGACACTAGGAACTTATAACTGAGGCAGTGTGTGTGGTGTGCTCCAGCATCTGAGCTGTGGAAGCACCGAAATTCTTAAGCAGTCCTCAATTTTCTATTGTCATTGTAAACAATATGAGTGAAAGTCACCTACTCTAGCTAGTTTGAAGCCAGGGAAATGATAAATAAATCTTAGAACTTTCTTTAAAATCTGTTCTGGTCTATAAATATCTACAAGGAGTGAACAGCACCACTGCTGACCCACTTCTACTTGTTCCCAGCAACACACTGGTAGTTGCAGGAACCCTCCAGTTTTGTCTTCTGAGAACAAGGTGACATTGCTTTTTTTGACAAAACCTCTTTTGGAGTTAGCTGTGACTCTGACTACCTTTGAACAATAAAATGAGGAGGGAGGTAGGTGGAGTAAAAGGGGTCAAATATTTGGTGACAGAAAGAAATCTAACTATGGGAGGGGAACACACAATGCTATATATATATATATATATTTACGATTTAACATATATGTATATGTTAAATCGTAACATATATATATATGTTAAATCGTAAATTGTGTTAAATCGTACACCTGAAAATTACTGGATTTCATTAACCAATGTCACCAAAAGCTAAATAAATTAAAAATGCTAATGATAAAGAAAAATGTGAAGAGAAATAGCACATGTTTCCGAGCAGAGCGTAAAGAGCCAGTGTATGACCACGATGTAGCTTTTCCTCTGCCCTGTCAGTCACGGAAGCATATATCAAAACAGAACTTCCATCAGCCCATGTCCAGGGATGACTACGATGAACAAAGCACCCAGCCAACCTAAGCTGTACATGTCGCACGAGTGAGAAATGAATGTTTGTTGGACCATTTGCTTCTGTAGGTACTAGAACTCGTCCTGATTAGTACACACAGACTTGAATCCAGGAATAATCTCTCAAACTCATGATTTTTTTTTTTGTAGTTTATTCACTTGTTGCCTGGGACATTATGCTTTCCTCATGTCCTTTTCCCCCTTAGTTTCTCCTTTTTAACAACTTTTCTGGATTCTTCTGCCATTCTATTTTGTAAATGCTGAAATGCAGCAAGCCTCAACCTTCAGTCTCTTTTCTTCTCGATCTATACACTCTTCCTAGAAAATCTCATTTAGGCTCATGTAATAAATTTATGCTTGCCCAGAAATCAGTCATAGTTACCAAACACACACAAGGAAATACCTATTAATCATCTCCATCTTGCTGTCTCATTGGTGACTTTAAATTTTGGATACCTAACAGAAGTTCTGATTCTGCTCCACATCTGCAAAATCTTCTCCATCTCATATAATCATACCAGCATTCATCCAACTGGCCAAACCCCAAACCTAGAAGTCATTCACGATGCCACTCTTTCTACCATTTCTCCCAGTTCGCCATCCAACCCATCAGTAAGTCCTGAGTCCAATTCCAAAATTTTTACCAAACTTGATCACCTATTGCCACTTCTCCTCCACCCTCCTAGTAAGATTCACCCATCCGGCACCTAGTAAACTGCCATACCCTCTCATCGGTCTTGCTGCTTTCACTCTCAGACCTCTGACACCTGCTATAGTGTTCTTTTAAAAATGTGACTTACATTATATTGCTCTCCACTTCAAAAACTTCTCATGGCTTTCTGTTACACTTAGAATAAAATCTAACTTCTGTAGAAAGAGTAAGTTATAAACCTCATACTTGTTCAGAAAATGTAACTGAAGTTCGAAGGCACAGGCCTCCTTTCAGAGTTTAATAAGAAGCCTCGATAGAATGGGAAGCTGTCGATGTGTATGCCTTGACGAACTGCTTGACTAGCATTATTCATTATATAAATAAGAGGAAAATGTAGCTACTATTTTTACACATTCGTTATCCTCACATTTAAGGGACCTCTGCTTACTCTTCTGTATTCACGGGTGAGTTTCCACCCATCTATTTGTTGAGGAGGTCGAAGAGCTTTTCTGTAATATTGAAAGTTCTGGGACTGTTGCATCCATCCATGAGATTAAAAATATCTGTTATAAGTATCACATATGTAAGATTTTTTTTTTTTGGTAAAAAAGCAAACAAACAAAAAAATGTTTTTTCAGCTAAAATTTTAGCTAAGTTTGTCATGGGTGATTAAATTTTACCCTTGTGATAATTATTTCTCGCTGGCCTCCCTCATCTAGCTCTAATGAAACTAATCAATATAAAAGAACTATATAAATTCTTTTAAACCTAGGAATACATCTAAGAAGTGTTTCTTCCTTGCAGTACTTTGCAAGTAATAATAAATTGCTTTAAAATAAATGAGCATGAAAACAGCAAGTAGAATCTCAGTCTTTCACAGTGTTCCTGCCCTTGGCTCCCCAGGCCCTGTGTGAGTGGACGTTGTTCACCTCTCGCACTCCTTTCCTATAATTCCTTCTCATTCACCATCTCCAGGCACTCTGGCCTTGTCGATGTTTCCAGAACACAGCCAATTCATTTAAACTTAGGGCTTTTAGGCTTGTGGATTGTTCTGCCTCATCTTCCCATGACCCACGATCATTCAACACTTGGTTTTGGTTTGAATGCCACCTCCTCTAAGAAGTTGTCCCATATCACTCTATCTAACTTTCTTAGGCCTATTAAGTCACTTTCTCATCACCCTGTTTCTTTTCCTCATTTTATTTATTATGTGAAATGGTATTATTTGTTACTTCTTTACTTGTCTTCTTCCAACGGAATACAAATTTCATAAGGACAAAGACCTTGTCTGTCTTCATCATTGGTTTCTCCCTGGCATCTTGAACTTTGTCTAGTTTATAGCTGCCCATATAAACAATTGTGAAATAATGAATAAATGTGTTTTATAACTTCGAAAGCATTTTAATATAATAATAGTGCAGTATTATCCCACATAGCTAGATGAATTAGGGCCAAGGACAATTCTATAATAAGAAAATTGCCTGATTTAGGCAATGTTTTAGCATACATCCTTTGTGGGCCACAGCTGTAGGTAGGCTTAGCTGATGCGAGTGTTTTATATCAAAGACCATTGAAATCGCCTATATTGATCCACCTTTGAATTAGCAGAACTCAACCCACAGTTCCAAGGTTGGCAGGTGATTCCCGCTGTACATTGTGAAAGTGAGGCTGAGCCAGTGCAGTACATAAGTGCCATTTATTGAAATTAGGATTCCATAAAACCCTCCTGCTGAGAGACTTATTAACATGACTATTTACTGATCAATAACTGACCCTGAATAAAGCTTAACAGATGCAGAATGTTGTGGTCTCATTCATGGCTTTAACTGGGTCAGCAGCTCTAACACAGGACTCAGTCCTTCGAATGGTACAGGTCTGAGTAAAGGACACATAAGTCCAGGCTGGTATTAAGCCCCCACAGATGGATATCAGTCTTAAAATCAGACTCTAAGAGACCAGTTGTAGAGAAAATGCGTTTAACCCTTCAATATGAGTTAAAATTTACATTGTGTGTTATTACTAGTAGAGGTTTGAAGATGGCTGCATGGAAGAGTGGAAAGAACACTTGACTGCTATTTGTCAAAGACAGCAAAGACTGTCTGTCCCCTAAAAGTTTGATGGGACTCACCTATACCACCATACAGATGTTTCTGCTTATTACATCACTACTTAAAATGATTTTTGGTCCATTTGTGTTTTTTATTTCTATTTCTTCTTATGCCAATGTTTCTAAAAAAATCATTTTGCTATAAAAATATTTTTCATCTAGGTTTCCAAGGTTGTGGTGATTTAGTTGTGATATATATGTGTGTATATATGTGTGTGTGTATATATATATATATACACACACACATATATACATATATATATAAAATAGTCTCTATATATGTGTGTTTATGTAACATGTATGTACTATACATATTATATATAATATTCCATATATATAAACTTTTGAGTATTTGTTGTATTTTAGTTATTTCTCTTTTGAGTCTGCATTTTGTATCAATGTATCTTCTATCAATCTTCTGTCTCTCTTCCAGAAAATCAGGGCTGGCTGAATGTGCAAGGGAATTGCTAGCCTGTGTTTAGTTGAGCATCTCATCCAGGGATTTTTTTTGTTTGCTTTTAAAAAGTTTTACAAATTGTTCTGTTTTCATCAGCCATTGAATGTACTAAAATACATACATACATACATATATATATATATATATATATATATATATATATATATATAAAGACATTTTCTAATGAATGAGGCAGTGGCTGCTGGAGTGTTTGATGCAGGGTTCACTGTCATAGATGGGCCCTATCTGTGGACACCTCTTTCACTGTTCCCATATGAAAGATGAGTTTAATGAGAAAAAATAACAAAACCACAAATTGTGGCTTTCTACTATGAAATTCTTTACAAATAGATTAAAATTGTTTCATATTTAAAGCAAAGAACAGTGAAACACTAAGTACTTCCTTTCTATGTTTTCATTGAAATGTAAAAATTGGATTAACCTGTTTATCAGTTAAGTTGTTTAGTATGTCTTGGAGCACATTCAAATGTGTTTGATTTTTTTAATGGGACAAGTATTTTTTTGATAGGCTGCCTCTTTTTTATCTTTTTTGAAACAGATTTGAAGGCCCTTTTAGTACAAACTTTCTTGTTTTTGTCCTCTTAAATTAGTTTTCCTTTCAATGTAATTCTGAAACTGACCTGAATTACTCCATTAGACAAAATGTAGATGTGGAATTCTGCTAATTTCAGTTGTGCAAGTGTTTGATAAAAACCTAAGAATACAAAATAATTCCCCACACTGTTGATTAAAAAATATATATAAATGTTGACAGGACGTTGCCCCGGCCCCTGTGAGTCTGTGTACCTCCAGCGTAGTTCCAGCCTTAGGGGTGTGCGAACTTCCTTTTTAAAACAAGAGAGATGTAGGCTGAATCGTACTGACCACAGGGCAAATATCCCTGCTATTGTTGTGGTTATTGTTGTCATTGGATTTTTTTTTTCCTAAAATATTCTTAATCGAGAAACACTCTAGTAGTGTTTGTTTGTATTAGGTAAAGTTTCAAGTATGTTATTCAAATGATGCTACTTAATATGCTTGTCTTGGGGAACTTCTTGTATTTAAAATATTATATTTAATTTAGAGTTTAATATCTGTTTTTTAAAGATTTTTTATTAGTATATAGCTAACATATAATATTAGTTTCAGGTCTACACCACAGTTATTCAATAATATCTGTTAATACTTAAAATATAAAGCAATTTTTATATTATAAAATTAAACCATTCATTTGGAATTTTCAAAGGAAGAAAACTATCTTAATGCAAAAAATGACTTTTTATTTTTTCTCTTAGTTATTTTCCCAGTATATTTAATGGTTAGAGAAAATAAAACAATTTATAAAACTCTTTTAAAAGCAAAAAGTTTCCAGTTTTAAAATTTCAAGGTTTGTAAATTTTAGGATTGCTTGGCAGATTCATTTTGCTTTCATGTTGATTATGATGAAATATGTAACATTCCTGAAGTTTTTTGTTTTATTTATTTTCCTCCAACCCTTCTTCAAATAATCACTCAGGATTACTATGAAACATCTCACGACACTATTTAAATAAAATAATAATACTTAAAACTCACAGAGTGCTTACTATATTCCAGGGACCATGCTACGCACTTGTACATATTATGTTCATTTAACTCTCATGACAATCCTATGAGGTAGATATTATTATCTTTATTCCCACTTTATAGGTAAGAAAGCAGTCACAGAGAAATTCAGTTTCTTGCCCAAGGTCATAGCTGTTAAACAGCAAAGTGGGATTTGAACTCAGGTTCTACAGGTATAGCATCCACCTGTCTAATCACAATTCTATGTCTCACCATAGTTGAGAGTGACAGAGGTTTGTTGTTGGTTTTGTGCCTTTGTAGAACTGGGGGTTAAAACATACTTTACACAGTATCAGAACAATTGGTAAATTAATAATTTTTTAATTAAAAAAAAATAGGGAGTCCTTTTAGCAGTTCCCTGACCTGCTCACTCATTTTGGTTGGAATCTGTTATAGTGACTCAAATAGTAAATATCACATACTTGGCAGTGAAAATATACAGTACAACACTTTAAAATAAAATAATTCTGGCCAAGTAGGGATTAGACCTCTTGTTATTGGTCAGTGTTGTCTTGACTTGACTACAAAGAGTTTCATAAACTTGGTGGGGGGCTAGGGGGAGTGAATTAGCTGTGGCTGAAAATGTTTCCATCTGCCAGCAGATGTCACTGTTGCCCCTTGGCACTAAATGTTTTGTGTCTACTGAAGATGATGGAGAGCATGAGAGCTAATTTTACTAAAACCCCTGTAAATCACTGGGTACAAACAATATGGCTTTGGTATGAAGAAATACAAAGACATTTGCAAGAGAGGGAGAGAATCTGTCTCACCATTCTACAGAGAACACAGTGGATTTCAGACAACCTGGTGCCCCTCTGCAGCCTCAGGGACAGCAGGACCTAGAGGAAGGCTGAGGAATGTGGTGGTAGGTGCCTCTTCACAGTCAATCCAGAGACATTCTGGTTCCCCGAAGCCAATAGAATTCAAGGGGAGCTCAAGTGCTAGAAAACTGAAAGCCAGAGCCGCAGGGCGGTAGTGAACAGAACCTGTTTGAGAGCACAAGAAAGGCACTCTCTAGTAATGCCTAGAAGTAACTGGGAGAGAATTTGCAGAAGCTGAAGCTCCTGTATGGGCAGGTGGGACCAAAAGCAGTGGAAATGAAGCTCATACAAAGGCATTCTGAGGACCTCTGCTGGCTCTGGGAATGCAGAAGGAACCTGACACAGGCTCACCCTGAAGGCAGCAGGAATGCACAAACAACTGGCAAACCAGGAAAATATGGCTGTGACCTTTGTACACTTTCCCCCCAAAACAATTAACTACTACTTTGAAAAATAGCCATGTTTATGGCTTTTAGTAACATTAGAATAAAATGATTAAGTATTTGAAGGATTCCATAATCAAGTAATAGGGTACCTGCTAGATTATAATTGTCTACAGATAAAGCAATTATTTTTTAAAGTATTTGCTCCTCAAAAAACATTTACTTATATTCTAGTAAATTCTGTTGCCTAGCATAGTTAGGAAATACATTCTACTTAAATTTTAAGCTGTTTCAGGTTTCTTTACAGAAAACTTTTTTAAAGAACAATTGATATACTTTTCTAAATTGGTCCTGGGATTTCAGAAACCTGTTTGAGAAAAATAATATGATGTCAATTTTTGCTTCTGGATGTGTGCTCTGTTTTGGTCAAATTAGTTGGTAGTAAGAAGACAGCTGGAGGGTGCCCCTCAGTGCTATGAAGGGAGCACAGGGGTCCCCTTCAACTTAAACTGATTCAAATATTCAAAATTATATGACTAATTCCTAGATCACAAATAGTTTGAAACTGAATGGTGATGCCTACTTTGTGGAATGATTCTCTAGCAAAATAAACACTTCACTATGACTGACTGCCCTGCCATGATCTTTAGGCCCGATCTTTCTACTAAGTGTCCAACCCATACATCCCAACAACCTAAAGAACATTTACTGTTACACACTGTCTCCAGGTAGCCTGAACTCATATAGGCTTACCAAATGCATCAAGTAAAAAGACAAAATGCCCACTTAAATATTAAATTAAATATTAATTTTTGATAAATAAGAATTTTTTTAATACAAGTATGTAATTCAATAAGTACTCTATTTCTTAATATTGCTGGGTTCAATTTGCTAATATTGTGTTAAAGATTTTAACTTGTATGTTCTTAAGGAATATTGGCCTGTAATTTCTTTTTCTCATAAAATCTTTTTTTTTTTTTTTTAGGTTTTGATATCTGGGTGAGAGTGGCCTCATAAAATGAGGTAGGAAGTGTTTCTTCCTCTTCTACTTTCTGAAAGAATTTATATAAGGCTGTCATGATTTCATCTTTAAATATTTGACTTAATTCAGTGAAATTATCTTGAAGTTTTCTATGTAAGAAAGTTTTTGATACTAAATTCAATTTTCTTAATAAAAATTTCCATTTCTTTTGTATCAGATTTGAAAGGTTTTATTTTTCCTCTGAGTTTTTAAAATTATTGGCACCAAGTTTTCAGATTATTCTCTTTCTATACTTTTACTTATTTCTAAATAAATATTAATATCCTTTTAATTATTGTAAAATTTGTAGTGATATGCTTTTTCATTCTTGATATTTACGATTTTTGTTTTCTACTTTTTTCTAGAGTAGCACTATTTTTCTATTTTATTATTTTTTTCAAGGAACCATCTTTTGGCTTTAATTTTCTCTGTTGTTCTTTTTTTCTTTTTCAATGATTTCTGCTCTTTTCTATTTCAGTTCTAATACTTTAAGATGCTATTTTGTTTTTAGCTTTGTAAGGTGCTTTTAAATCAATGATTTAAAATTTATCTCCCTTTATCATTTTCACTTAGCATTATTTTAGCTATATCTCTCAATTTTTGATATACTGTATTTTATTATTATTCAATTTGAAATATGTTCCAATATCCCTTGAGGTTTCTTCTTTGACCGATGGATTCCAAATATCTGAGGCTTTTTATATAGATTATTGTCATTGATTTTAAATTTAATTGCATTGGGGGCAGAGATCATATTCTTTCATCTTTTGAAATTTATTGAAATTTATTTTGATGAACCAGCTCGTGGTCTATTTTGGTGAACATTTTATGTTCTCTTTAAAAGATTGGATATTATTCCATAGTGAAGTTGGTAAGGTTAAAATCTTCAACATCTTCACTGATATCTTTGTCTGTTTCTATCAATTTTGGAGACAAGGGTGTTAAGACTTGACTTTTGATTATATGCTTTCTATTCTCCTTTTAGTTCTGGCAATTTTTGTTTCATGTATATTGAAGGTGTATTATTGAGGCATATACATTTATGACTATTATGTTCTCTTGAGGAAATGACCCTTTTATACCATGATGTTTCCCTGTGTACTTCTGGCTATACTCCTTGTCTAGAGGTCTACTTTGTCTGTCATTAACATAGTCATACTAGCTTTCTTATTCTTAGCATATGAATGGCATAACTTTTCCCATATTTCCTTTGAACTGCCCTGTCTCCATTCCAATTATATATTTTGAGACTGAGGAAATTACCACTGCGTGATCCATAGACCCACTGAGAGCTGGCCTTGGACTAGGATTCCATTTATTATGCTATTATTATATGTTCTCAGTCCAATAGGGGCCATGATAATCCTTCCTATCTGTATCAATAACACCCTGTCTTTTCCCAAGGAAGGCTACTGCTGATACAAAAGTATCCATTACAGCAGGAAAGGGAAATACTTGCACATCTCCAGGATTGTCAGTCACACTGGACTACATGGTCTTGTAAGGCATGACCTTGCCTACCTCTCCAACCTCCTGTGGCCACTCTCCCCTGAGACTCTGTCCTCCAGCCACACTGGCTTCAGACATAAGGCTTTCATGTATGGCATAGTGCCCTGCGGCCAGCTTTCATCTTGTTTATCCAATTCTGGGATCGCAACCTTTAGCCACTATTTAAGCTCATATGCATGCACCTTATTAAATTATAAACACTTTATAATTGAATTGAGAAAAACTACATAGCCCGGTTTCCCTTTTTTTTTTTTTTTACATTTTAATAAATTGCAGAAGGGTTTTTGTGGTGGTGGTGCTGGGGATGGCGGTTTTGCTTACTTATTAGTTCTGCAAAAATCATTTGAAGCCTCAATCCTATTTGTGCAAGGCTCAGTCACAAAACTAAGCTTATCTGCCCCCTAGAGGCAGTCTCAGTGATGTCCACAGAAGCCAAATATTTTGACAGAGGCCTCCTGTTGGAGTTCTTCAAAATGGTCCTGGCAGATGGGAAGCTCCTGACAGTTTTCATCACCAGCCATTACCCTCAAGTCATGTCTAATCTTTGCTCTACATATAGAAAACTTTCACTTTTCTCTTTATCGATGTGTGCTTTTATTTGTTAATACTGAAAAATTCGTACCTTTATGGGGAACAAATGTAAAATATTTTTAAAGATAACTTTTGTAACAGCTTTGGTCTTAAGGAGATCTGTGCCATGAAATCATTGTTGTAGAGGAGTTGTAAGACTGAAAGTAATAACATGTCATAATACAGAGAAAAGGTGTAAACATTAAATGATTTCTCGTACAATTTGGAAATATCAATGAAGGATCATATTTATTTCTTCATACCAGGCACCAACCCACTTTCTACTCTGTATCTAATCTAGTGAAAGTTTTAAACAGGGAGTCTAAAGTAGGCAGAGTGTTCCCCATTTCTTAGATAAGTGTTTCTTGACCATTTTAATCCTTGTTTCATTTTGATAAACATGAAAATCTCAGTATCTTCACTCTCTCCTAAAGATTCATAGCTGCCACCCAGGAAAATTTTTCTTTCAAGCTTTATTATCTGTAGTCTGTATGAAAGAACAATAATTTCTTTTTTCTTGTTTAAACACAAAGTTGTATTGGTTATTGTATTGCCTTGCTTACCTCTGACCCTTTCCACTTCCCACACAACCCAAAGTGTATCATTTAAAAATGCTGGTTATGTTAGCTACAGATATCTCTACCCTTGCTACTCTTAGAAGGTACCATGAATAATTCTAACCAAAATAATCTGCACATTCTCAGGTATCATGAATGATATGCATCTCAAAATCTTTCATGTCTCTCACCAAAAACAAACAAACAAACATGGTTCATGCTACATTCATTTTTATTTGCTATATTGATCAACAAGGGTGATAGACTCTACAGACTTTATGGTTAGTCTGCCGGATGGTGCTTGACCTTCATGTTGTTTCTGTCACCACCCTGTTCATGAAGTTAGGCTCAGGGATGACAGGATGGAGGGCTGCCTAATTTGCACAGTAGTTGGTAAATGCTAATGAGTTGAGAATTAAACATTTTTTTAGTCTTGTACATGTCTACTCATACAGAAATTTCATGTAAGTCAAAGATTGAGTTTTTGAGAAAGTGACAATTTCAAATACCCCAAAATGTGACTGGTTAAATATTAGGCTTTCAAAAGAGGGGAATAATATTTTACAGATGGGAGGAGATGGAAGAAAAAAATCTGTGGGGAAGAGTTACTTAAGGTAGGCTTTTGAATTTTATATTCCAAATTGCAATCTATTTAAAATATAAATCTTAGCTCATTTAAAATTAGGAAAGCAACAGATAAGTGAGGCCATTAACAATTATTAAGACTCCGTGTGTGTGTGTGTGTGTGTGTGTGTGTGTGTGTGTGTGTGTGTGTGTGTTTATTACAGTGTATGCCAGGTGGAGGGTCTGGTGGAAGGTGAATAATTTAGATAACATGATTTAGATAATAAATTTTAGGTTAAGTCAATGAAAAAATATATATGTCCAAAGTGAGTGTTAGCTCTTTAAGCCTAATGTTACATATAAAAGCCACAAGGTGGGGGTACAACATAATCTTCCTTGCCTCACGCTGCTGACAAGTAGAAAACTCAAAAAAAGAGCAGAGTTTAAAGCAATGCAATTCAGTTTCTAAGTTCATAAAAGGTTTTGTCCCATTCTCCCTCAAAATAATGGTAATTTGGACCGTATATGCAGCACAGAAAATGTACTTATCAAAGTAAGTACATATTTTTGAAAATCATTTGCTTTTTAAAACAATTTACCCAATGTGACAACTGAAACTTGCTTCCCAGTTTTAACCCAGGTCGACATTGTAGAATTCTGGTGTCCTGGGTGTTTGGGTTTAAGACTTTAGCCTTGGACATGGTTCCAAAGTGTAGCAGTTAGCACGTCTGCTTTACACAAAGAAGGTCTTGGATTCATGCCCCAGCAGAGCCACAGTCCATGGTCTATGGCCATGCCACCCTAAACAAGCCTGATGTCTGCTCTCAGAAGCTAAGCAGGTTTGGGTCTGGTTAGTACTTGGATGGGAGACCACCTAGGAAGACCAGGTGCTGTAGGCATAAATAATAATAGATAATAAAAAAATAATAAAGCTTGGTCAGCATTCTGGTGTTATCCAATTGAATCATTGTTTCAATAAAGTCATCCTTCCTTCCTTCTTTCCTTCCTGATTTTTGCATGAACTTCTTATCCTTTATATCTGTGTTTAATCTAAGAGCTTTGCAGAATATTGAATTTAAGCATTTCATAGTATGATATAACTTTTTCTTTTTTTACCACTGTGGCTTCCAGAGTTAACCATCTAGAATAACTTGACATCTATTATAACATTTAGAGCATCAATATTTATGTGCTATATATATGAAATATCTGCACACAGATAAAACTACAGATATACAGTTATTTCTATTTCATGTGTATAAATTCAATATTTAAACATGGACTCACTTTTATACAGATATGTAAGTAACTGTATCTTTACATATACATATATAGTTATATATGCCTATGGATAAGAATGTGTATGTTTGTGTATAAGTATATACAGGGCAGTTTTTACCTATGTATGTTCATAAAACCTTCTAGAGCAAACTTTACATTTTCTGTCAGCCCTAAATATCTCATAAGCATCATATTTAACATTTAACTCATTATGACACCTTCACCCCCATCCTCTTCCTATATTCCCCGTCTCAGTGAATGGTCCTAAAAGCCACCTAGTCATCCAAGGATTTTGACACCTTCCTATCTTTCACCCTGATCCTAAAATCAATCACTAAGACTTGTGGATTGTTTTCCAAATATTTCTCAAACCATACCTTCTTTTGTCCTTATAGAAAGTTGCATAGAGTGGGCCTTCCACTGGATCTGGCCTCCTTTACACTCACCCGCAACATGGCCATTAGACTCACCTGACTGAAATGTAGATCTGGTCATGTCTCAACTCTAGTTAAACCTTTCAGGGCATCTCTGCCACATTACCCAGAATATAAAAATCTACAAGGCTTTAAACTATAAAGTCAACCAGATATTTTTATTCCTTAGCTTTTGTTTGTTCTGTTTTTTTCCATCAAGAAAAACTTCCATGATGAATTTCACTTTACAATTATATTCATCTTTAAAATAAATATCAAGTGTTAACTAAAGATAGGGATATATTGTAGGTACATATGAATTAATTATGCATACATTTATATAAATTTAAGTATATAATAACCAAATCTATATTAACATAGTACTAAAGCAAAACTTCTGTTTGACTCTGGCAATAACTCAGCACTGCTAGATATTCTCATTCATTTGTTCAAATATTTACTGAGTTCTCACTGCATGAAGGATGCTTGGGAGACATTACAAAATAAAATAGCTGAAAATTCTTGCCCCAGTAAAGCTTAAATTTTGGAATATAGCGTGTTTATTTCTTTCTTTTAAAAATATCAACTTTTGAATCCTTTAATAGTCAATAGATCTTAATAAATTTGATTGTATTGTGTAAACAAGCTTTTGATATTTATTTAAATCTAGAATTGTATTACTGAACAAATGATTTGGTACAGATGGTTTCTAATCTTATATTTTCAGAAATTTTAAATTAATTGGCTTGTATATAAGCCATGTTTAGTATTCATCAGCTAAGGAAGTCCTTTGCTTGTATTTTGTATTACATAAGATTAGATTAAGTAGTGGGTGATAGAAAAAGATAATTTCTTTTTCTCTCATGAGCTAAGGAGTCTGGAGGCAGGCTATCGGGGCTGATATGGCTGCTTTACTGTTTCTGAAATGAAGGCCTCTGTACCCACTCAAAAGTTTGAGCTACTTCTCTGATGGGATAAAGGGGAAGCTGTGACAAAAAAATTAAATATTTGAAATTAAACCTTACAGGTTTTTGTATCTACACCTAGGCACTGGCAATTGGCTTAACCACTTAACTTGCACACCATTTTGCCCCAGAGCTATGGATTAAAGAAGAATCTTTATCGCCTGCACTTGGTCTTCAATAATAGTGGCTATATTTTGGTGACTGTGTGGTCTGAGAACATTTCCTTTTCTTTGAATACTGCTAAAATGGAAAAATAAACAATGCAGTTAAGAGCACGGACTCTAGGTTTTTAGCACATTTTAGCAAGATTTCTTTAATTCACAGTTCTTCCAGCTAGATCATAACCTTTCTGATCATGTGCTGCACACTTCTGCATTTCCACAATTTCCTAGCACAGGATCCTGCATGATCTTTCTTTTGCTCATCTTTCCAGCATCATCCCATCATACTCTTCTCTTCTCTTCATCATCTTCCTATTGAGATTCCTAGAACAGGCCCATATCTTTCAGTATTGGAGAAACGTACAACCTTCAGACAAAAGTCATACAGAATAATAATTGCTGACAGTGCCCAAATAAAACAACTGGGTCCTTACACTACAATGGAGTCCACAATTAGCAAGCCCTACCCTTATACACAAATTCCAAGCCAAACCTTCAGAAGATGAACCACCAGTCATGATAATCCCATTGCTTTAGCCAGTGATTGGGCTAGTGGAGGACACATAGCACTATTATGGAAGTCTGCCATATGAGACTATTTATACAATATTTGACTTTTCAGATTAAAGGAAACAGGTTTGGCCAGCGTGGCCCTTCACTCATTTTCTTTCTCCCTTTTCCGGCATGGAAAGCTGGAAATATGATGCTAGCAGTTATCTTTTTTTAATAAGTTGATGCAAATGAAGGAAAGTTCAATGTATAACTTGAGTCATCTTTGAGCCTCTAACTACATTTTTTGTTATGTGAGAAAAATCCTAATTTTTATATTCATATTTGTGGGTAGTCTGAATGTATTCCTAACTAATAATACAGTATCTGCTCATTAAGAATTATAGAAGAAAACAGAGGGGAGGGTATTAAAAAGAAATTCCAGAACTAAAGGACAGAGGTTTGCAAATTGAAAGAGGTCATTAAATACCTCAAACAATGAAAACAATTAAACTTTACTAAGCCATATCACCAGAAATTTCAGAACACTAGGTGTATTTTAAAAGATCTAAAAGGTAGCAGAGAGAAATAATAAAATCAGCCACATACTAAACATCAGGAATCACAATGGTGTTAGACTTCTTCACAACACTGAAAGCTGGAACACAATGAAGCAATGCATTCAAATTTCTGGAGGCAATTATTTCTACTGTAGGATCTTGTAGACAGCCAACCTGGAGAAAAAGTGTAAAGGGGAACAAAATTATTTTCCAACATACATAGTCTCATAATTTTTCTTATTCATGCACCCTTCTCAGGAAACTCCAAAGGGAGGGGCAATATGCTCCACCAAAGCAAGTGAGTGCCCTGAGAGAAAAGACATGGGATGCAGAGAACAGAGTCTTTGACAGGGGAGACAAGCAAAGGAATTCACCAGCATGGTAATGAAAAGTCCCTGGATGAGAGCTTGTCAGTAGATCTAAGTGCAACTCTTTCATACTGCAGCAGAAAAACAGAAGACTCCAAGATGAATGTCCCCCAAAGGAAAAGCACTGGTGTTTAGCCAGAAGAGTTTTACTGTTCTTGTGGAGAATTTAAAGAAAAATTAGCAGTAAAGACAGAGCCAACTTGGCAGACAAAAAAATAAAATAAAATAAGGCATTTATTAAGCAGAAAACAAAAAATATGAGCAAGCAAAGAATTATGATAATAATTGCACATTATGTCTGCCTTGTGAATAATAATTATAAGTAATAGTGATGGAAACCATGAACATTTACTTAAGAATCATGAGTTAGGTATTTTGGAAAATGGTGAGAGAGGTAGTAGAGAACTATATTTTCATCCATTATAAGAATCCATAGATATTTAAAATTTTAAAAAGAAATAATACTGTGACATTACTATTTTAAAATATGAGGTAAATTCCTGGAAAAAAAAAATGGCTGCAAGATTTTTAAACCAGGGATAAAAAAAGGACGGTACAAAAGATCTCTCTTTTTCCTCATTTGAAAATTTAACTTTTAAGAGCATGTACATGTTTTATTTCAATGCAAATTAAACTAAAATACTTATTTATCTATAAAATTTTGAAGAAAGCATTAAAACAGGTCTTCTAAAGTTACAACAAAGGAACTCTTAAAAAAAATGACCATTTAATGAAGATTTGTTTCTATGATCTGTTTTTCTATTTGTTTCCATGGTTTTTGAGTAAATATTTATATACAGACTGAAATGGTCCAGCTAAAACCCACTACAAAAACTAGGTGTTTTGAAACATAAGAAAGGTTTCTAACAGGGGAATTTAAACATCATAAGAAAAGAATTCGCTGGAAAAAAACTAAAAAATTTAGCAATCTATATAATAACCTTTTGTTTGGATCATGCATTCTCCTTCTTTGGAATACAAAATTATAGTCTTTCAATTAAAGAAAAACTTTTACCTAAGGAACAATATTCACTCTTGTATTAATAATTTTAATAATTTGACAATAATAATTCTGTAAATCTTATGAGCCCTCATATGAAATATTTTTTTTCTGGGAAAGGCTCTTTATGGAAATTTAGATATGGAGTTGAAATATAATTATCATTCATTTTTTTACAATATAATAATATTGGAATTATGAGTTATATTAGATCTTACGGTCACATTTTAAAATAAAATTATATTTTAGAAAAATATTGAATATATATGTGCTTGTACATGGGTGGGTGGGTGGGTAGGGGTGAATATATATGTGAACAAGCAAAATAATTTCTAAAGTTGCTCTTTCAGTTTTAATTAAACAAAAGACAGCTAGATAAGTGTACCAGGGTGTATAGTCTCATAATTTTTCTTATTCATGCACCCTTCTCAGGAAACTCCAAAGGGAGGTGGAATAGTTCCATGTGAGTCAGGATTAATCTTTTAGAAAGTTTTGCTTTGAATTAATTTATGTATGGTTTCCTCTTTTTTTCCCCCTCTATTTTCTTCCTTCTTTTATCCCTATGCAGTCAAACATTAATTCTGTGAAAAAGCTATGTTCAATAATAAATTCATGAAGACAGCAACTTTATTAATTATCTCAGTTCACCACCTTAGTAGAGACTTGGTCGATAATCTTGAATTTATCTCTCGGAAAAAGCAATTCCTTGTTCAAAAAAACCCTTATAAGGATACATCCCAATAAGCCAGATTATCTTTCTAAACAGTTCTATATAAGAGTTTGGTATCTTTGCGAGAATTATCTTCTCATCTGGGAGAGTTTTCTTTCTAGTCTACCTAGCAAATCTTAATCATTTTTTTAAACTTGGCCTGGCATCAACTCACCTGACATTAGTTGGCTTCTCTTAACTATCTTCACTTTCCAAGCCTTCTTATTAACCAGCATGCCCCTTACTCTGTAAAATGCTTACAGCACACCCAGAGCAGCCTTCCCTGGGGTATCCTATCATCTTAGCATGTGCTCACCAAGAGTTACTTCAAACTGCTTAGACCAGGATATGTGTTGTACTCATATGATTTAATTAAAGCTTACGCAAACCAAGAAAATATACATAGGCAGAAGTCATATTTCTCTGAAAATTAATTTGAATGCTCTTTTGAGAAAACTTAGTGAAGGTCAGTCTTCAAATACATACAAAAAAATATGAATACTAAATAGGCAAAATAAGTGCGAATTTGGGAGAAATAATAAAAAATCTAGAGGGATGGGAACTTGGGTGCCTCACAAGGCTTTTTGAGTTCACTGCTATGTAGTAAATACATTGAAACTGGAAATCATCAAAAATTTATTATAAACGTGGTTTAAACAAGAAGGAGTTCTCAGTTTTCCAATCTGTGGGCTTAGGCACACAAAAAGATCTGGCCTTTTCTCAGAAGATTGACAACAACAACAACAACAACAAAACATGTTTTATTTTGAATAAAATGCCTAAATTTGTATGTATTCTTTTAGCTACTCACTTCAACTAAACTCTGATTAACCAACTGTCCTTGATAAGATATAATAAAGAAAAAGGGATTATATTATAAGCACTTTCTTATCTGTAGCTCTTTTGTTCTTTAATAAACTAAATATTTATTTAATATAGTCAATGCTTTAGGCACTAGGCTAAGTTCTAAGAATAGAGCTGTGAAAAAGGAAAATGTGGTGCTGCCTTCATGGGGCTTAAATTGTTTATTGTTATATTATCTTTTAGCACCTTACTGAGCAACAATATACATGTGTTTATGTATCTGTCTTCCTTGCTATTTGACAACTACCTAAAAGTCAGAAATGTAATTTCAATTTTTGTATTTTCAGTGCCTTATAAAGTATCCAGGATTTAGTAAAAAACTAAATAAAAATTTATCTGAATTCATAAATAAAGCCCAAAGTGTTATTTTATCTGAAAGTTCTAATATCTATCAGCTCATAGGGATTAATGTTGTGACTTACAATTTGTAGATTTACTTGCTGGATAAACCAATGGCTACAACTGGAACACAGGTGTAGCAATGATTTTTAATGAAAAAAATGACTGCACGATTGCACGATTACTTATTAATTGGGCCATTATTCACCTAGGGAAGTACTTAACACAGCAAGCATTACTTTCAGAAATTTTCACTATAGTCAGTTCTCAGCAGGTCTCTGGCACAAAAGTTCAGCAAGGAAATAACCTCACAGTCATGCAAGTGCCGTTTAATGAATTTTTTTCCACAAAAGATGAAAAGATGAGTCAGAGTAACAATTCATTTCTAGTTACAGGGTGGAGTGTAAACTGTAATTCTTCAAATGTTGCTGTGTTCCCCCACAGCACTTAACACTTTAATCCTGTAATAACAGACTGGAATATCTGACATAAGGATTACTCAGAATGGCTTGCATTTTTAATAATTTTTTTTTTTGGCTAAAAAAGCTCTTTATTTTCATCCAGCAGAAAAATTAATGAAAAGTCATATATGAAAACTTAATCAATATTATTGATAATTCCATCTGAAAATCTAAATGATCCTCTCTGACTCTGTGATGGAATCTGATTTTAGTTTCCAGGATTTGTTGCCCAGATGACTACAGTCATTCAAATGTCCTCAAGTATATCTGCTCTGTCATCTGGTTTAAACGTCAGCCTTTGATGTTTCTGTCAATCCGTGGATGTCAAGATTTCTTTACCAGATGGTGGAGTTTCACACTTCAAGTTTCTCGATATAACTGGAGCAGATATCTGGGTAACATGCAATCATAATTTACTAAAGGTACAACCCCTCTATTGTGTTGTTTTTCTTGAGAAATTTAAAAATACAGAAAAATACAAATAACACATATTGAGTATCGATGAACCTACCACCCAATATTGAAAGTTGTTAACATTTTTGACATATTTGGTTCAACTATTTTTAAAAAGTAAACATAATGAAGTGTGAAGGAAAAAATTGAAGTCCCTTTGCTCTCTATTGCCACTGTGAATTTTCTCTTTCCCAAAGGTACTGTCCCTAAAGTTAGCCCTTGTCATGAATTTAGTATATATCTTCTAGTCCATAAAAATATTAACATGCACACATTTCCTTCCCCGAGTATAAAAGAACATTGCTTTGTACGATTTTTAAAAATTAATGTAGATAGCATATCAACTTATCTTTGTTTTGATATTCAAAATTACACACTTTGAACAATCCACATCCAAGTATATAAATTCCTTTCAGTGACTTTGTGATATTCTATTACATCAATATTTATCTAACCATTCGCTCTTGATGGACTATTGGATAGTTTCTAATTTTTCACCATCATAACTTGCTGTAACTAGTCACATACTTTTTTTGTGCACAGAAGCAACTTTCCCTGGACTGGTGGTACTTAAAGTGTGGTTCACAAACTGGCTGTCTGTCCAAAAATGTTTACAGTCCATGGCAAGATAAGGAGTCTGTGACAAAACAGATCCGCTATGTAACAAAGCACACTTTTAGACCACTTGACATTTCACAGCAAAATTTTTCCAGGAAGGAAGTGATGTGCTGATTTACATTCTGGCTCAGGCTCTTTGTTTAATCATGGATTGAGTAGTACTGCTCCACATCACACACGTGAACGTGGAATTCCTGGGTCAAAGTATGTGACTCTTCATTTTACTATGTACTACATAATGGCTTTCCACAGAAATTGTCCCAATTTATTTATCCATAAAACGTCTCATTTTTTCCCCATATTCTTATCCAATTAGTTTATCACCATTTATTTGCATATATTTTATATACCAGACAATTCAACCATTTAAACTATACAGGTCAATGGTTATTTTATTCAGAATTGTGTATCTACTACCATGATTTTAGAACATTTTCACCCCCCTTAAAACCCTATAACCTCTAGCTATCATCTCCTTGCCCAATATTCTCATCCCCCATGCCTAGGCAACTACTAATCTACTTTCTGTCTCTACAGATTTCCCTATTCTGGACATTTCATATACATGGAATCATGCAATATGTGATCTTTTGTGACTGGCTTCTTTTACTTTGCATAATATTTTCAAGATTCATCCATGTTGTAGTACGTATCAATATTTTGCTCCTTTGGGGGGTGGAATAATATTCCATTGGGAGCTCAGCTAGCCTGCATTGCCAGGAGATGTGACACTGAGGCCCAGCACAGCATGGAACTGGAGGACCCCAGGGACGTGTTCCCCTGGAGCTGGCTGTGTCTTTGACACAATGCAATGTGGGCAAAGACTGCTGCCAAGGCTGGGTAGTCCTCGGGAGTAGTCAGCCCTGGGGATCCTGAGATGTGGCAGCTGGTGCTCCAGTATCGGGAGCAGCCGAGAGCCTCTCAGAGGCAGGAGGGCACTCCGGAAACACTCAGCAAAACTCTGTCAGGCCTCCAATTTCTATGTGTAAACGAAGTGAGAGTTCACCAACTGGTTGTCCCTGGAGTCCAAAATGTGCCCAAGCGACATCGACAATGGGTGGAAATAGGATGGAGGTCTGTGCTAGACACCAGTCCCTGGGCTTGGGCCACATGACTGGGCAGCGGGCCAAAGAAGCTTCATCTCCAAGGGCCAGGCAGCGGAGCCCCAGTGATGGAAGTGGACGCTGGGGCTCGCTCCACTTCAATTGGAAGCGCTGCTGGCCGCCCTGTGGCCCAGTGAGGAGTATTTGGCCAGTCGCCTTACCTCTCCTTTTGTCTCTGCCCACCTGTATACACTCACAATGTGACCTTCAAGAGGTCACCTGGGGCCCAGCCATACCATGAGAGGTGCTCTTGAGGCTCCTGGGAGGCTGCTAAGGTTGGGGAGTGGGTAACTGCAGGCCCAGCGTGTCACCCAGACTGCCTGCCAGTGGTCCAGCTCCTGTGGCAACCTTCTAGACCCCACATGCCTGACTATACTGGCAGCTGTATTCTTGGGAAGAAGGCTAGGACAGGGTGTCCCCATGTCTTGATTTCTGACCTTACATGTTTCCCCACAAAAACAAGAATTTAGGCTGTGGTTCAGGGCGGCTGTTTGCACCAATGTTGGCTTTCAGGAGTATGGCTTTGTCTCCGTTTAGGAATCCTTTGTGGGGCAGCCCAGGGACCTGGCCCTGCCACCCAGAGTGTTATTTCTCTTTCAATATAGGCTCTAGTTCTAATTACAGAATCCAGAAACACTTTTTTAAAAAAAGTTTTATTTAGATATAATTTCATATACCACACAGTTCACCGTTTAAAGTGTATTATCAGTGTTTTTTAGTATATTCACAGATATGCAACTGTCACCACAGTCATTTTTAGAACACTTTATCAGCTGAAAAAAAAACCCTTGCCCTTTAGCTATAACTCTCCTATCCCCTCCCTAGCCCTAAGCAATGACTAATCTTTCTATCTGTATAGATTTCCCTATTCTGGACTTTCATGTGAATGGAATCATAAAATATGTGGTATTTAGTAACTAGCTTTTGCACTTGGCATAATGCTTTCAGAGTTCATCCAAGTTATAGTACATAACTACTTCTTTCTTTTTTATGGCCAAATCTATTTTATGAATATACCACATTTTGTTTATTCATTCATGCATTAACAGGCATTTGTATTGTTTCCACTTTTTGATTATTATGAATAATGCTGCTATAAGCATTAGTATACAAAAAATATTCCATTGTATGGGTATACCACATTTTGTTTAGCTATTTATTAGTTGATGGACATGGGTTGTTTCTACCTTCTTAGTTATGAAAAATGTTGCTATGAACGTTTGTGTATAAGATTTTGTGTGACTACATGTATTCACTTCTCTTCAGTATATATCTAGGTATGGAATTACTGAGTCAAATAATAAGGCTGTGTTTAATCTTTTGGGGAATGGCCAAACTGTTTTCCAAAGTGTCTATACCATTTTACATTCCCACAAGTAATGTATAAGTTGTAAGTGTGTAAGTTTTATTTTGATATCTCCAACACGTGTTATTAACTTTTTTATCATATCCATCCTAAAGGGTGTGAAGTAGTACCTCAATATGTTTTTTTTAATGACTAATAATGCTGAACATTTTTCATGTGCTTATTAGTTATTGGTTATCTTCTTTGGAAAAATGGCTATTCATATATTTTACACATTATTTTATGGTTATTTTTTTATTATTGAGTTATATGAGGTCCTTATATAATTGAGATACAAATCCATTACCCATTAAAGAATTTGCAAATTTTTTCCAATTAATTTGTTCTATTTATATTTTTACAATTGTAAACGAGGTATGATATATATCAGTACAGCTCAATTAATACATAAAAATATACAAAAATTAATGTGTGTTACATATGTTTGCATGTACATCCTGTTAATATAATATGTTGCTGGATTCAATTTCTAATATTTTCTTAAGGCTTTTGTGACTATTCTTATGAGGAATATTGGTCTGCGGTTTTCTTTTCTTACAAGCAGTTTGGGCTTGTGCCAGTGTGCCAGCCTCATAAAGTACATCTTTTTTCTGAAGAGTCTGTGAAGGATTGGTATCATTTATTTCTTAAATGATTGATAGAATTCAACAGCAAAGCCATCTGGGCCTGATAGTTTTCTATGAGAAGCATTACATTTGTATTGGATTTTATACTGTTAAGTTCTGGGTTTTATCCTCTTGTAAAAGCTGTTGGACTTTGTTTAAGAAGGTGCTTAAGTTGTTTGTGGACCAACGGATGATTTTGAGGCTTCCTTTTGCATTTTGTTAGGATGAGTTTAAAAAGGTCTTTCCTCCAATTCTAACTTATTCCCAATACTAATGCTTGACTCTCCTGGTGTCTTTATTTAATGCACAGGTGTACAGCAAGGGCTTTTCACTCAGACTGGCTGGAACGGGAAGTTCTCTCTCTGAGCTCTGAGACTTGTTCAGATTAAAGCTTCCTGGTAGCTCTTTGGCCAATTCTTAGCATTTCCTACACATGCAAAATTTACCATTCAGCCTCATACTCCAGGGGAAATCTGTGCGTTCTCCTGGAGTTTTTATTCCATGTAGCACTTTCCTGTCCATTATGTTGTCCCACAAATTCCAGATGCTTCCTCTTTCCCCAACTCCAGTCTCTGTTGCTTCACCTCAAGGAGACCACCGTGCCCTTCTTTAGACTCCCCTCCCTACACTGTTACCCAGAAAGTTTCTCTGGGAAGAAAGCTGAGGCTCACCTCATGAGTTTCCTTAATCTCAGGTATCGCAGTCCTGCACTGCCTGTTGTCCAATATCCACATATAGTTGCCTCGTTCATTTCGTCTGGTTTTCTATTTGGTTATAATGGGAAGATAAATTAATTTCTAAATACTCTATTATGGCTGTAGCAGAAGTTTCCACATAAAATCCAAATTAATAAGAATGCTAGCCTTTATCCACTTAATCAAGAGAAATCCATTTTTTCCTTCCCTGATCCTTTTCTTGTTATAGTGTGACACTCTTACTCATCCAGGGGATTGAGGAGTGATTTCTGTCACCTGAGACAAGAATGGGAAGTGTGCTCAATGCCTTGAAGGCCCGTTCGATACTCTTTTCTGGCTGCTGTCACTGTAATTGCTCCATGATGTTAGCATTGGAACAGGGGTTTCAGTATAGGCAATGTGTTTCTTTTTTACCACCCCTATCTCTGTATGACAAAATTATCTTTAGTAACAATCAGGAAAGAAAACGGATATATTTCATGTGAATTAAAATTTTCATTTACGAAAGAAAAATATCCACCTTTCCAGTGAGCCTTTTTCACACAGTTCTAAATTCAAATAAAAGGCCCAGGATGTTACATGATTGATAAAAATGAAATAACGTGCTTTTGTTTCTTTGTCTTTATAATCATTGTATTATCCTTGTTTATTTATAATTCACTGTTTAACCAAAGGAATGTTTAGTTCCATTGAGGTTGGTGATACAAACTGCTCCTGAAGCAAGCTCAAAACTTCCAAGCCCTCACAAACTTACTCTTGAAAAACTCCTGTGCAGCTAATTCTGCATGTATTGACAGCTGACTGTATAAATGGAAGATCTCTGAGTTAAATTCCACGTGTGTGTGTCTATCTATCATCTATCTATCTAATCTATGTGTGTGTGTATATGTATATATATGTGTGTGTGTGTGTATATATGTATATATAAATTCCAAAAGGAACTGATTTTTTTCACCAAGAAGTGGTTTATCACTGACATTGTTTAAAATCGCGGGCACATGGTGATAATATAAAGCAGTCTATCCTGCAGCTATTTTTGTTATTCTTTTTAAACTGTTCCCAGTCAATGCACTTCCATATATGCCTGTACTCGACATGGACCTCTCGTATCTCCACCCCCTTGATACTTCATCTTTAGCAACTCAGGGCAGTACCCCCTCTTTGAGAAGCATTGTCTTAGAAGCATTATAACTGTGTTACAAGACCCCACAGTTTTGTCCAAAGCAGCCCAATCTCAGTCCTGCCCATTGCTGAGACTTCTTTGTTGCCCATGGCTCTCCACATTCCTCACTCCAGCATGTCCTTCAGGTTGTCAGGTGTGTGGGCAGAGGGCATCTCCATCAATTCCATGAAAAAGTAAATTAGGTTCTCAACGTCCAACTTCTTAGTGCCATCACTGTCAGTTACGCAAACACACACATGCACACACACACGGCTGAATCAAAAAGTGTCTAGCCGGCTGAAAATAGCTCACTTAGTGCTATCACACTCCTTTATATTCAAAGTGATTTATATTTATTTTCAAAGTGATTGGTATTTTGTTTTTAGTAATAAATTGTCTTGTTTTGGTATCAATGATGTGTCAGAGCATGAGTTAGAAATTTTCTAACTCCCTGTGTTTTAAAACAACCTAACTATAGAAGTTCTGTTCCTTGAAGTTTGATTAGACCTCATCAATAAATCATCTTGCCTAGAGCCTTTTGGTAGGGGAATATTTAATTACATATTTTAATAAAATAAAAATAAATGCAGTTTTTTCACATATGCCATTTATATAGCATTTAATCGATGCAGAAAAGGCAAATATGAAAGTAGAATACTTATATCCTATTATTTATGAATAATCATTAACAGTTGGATTTTCATAAAACATATTTTTTCAAAAAAGTAATAAATGTAATTTATCTAAATATTATAGAAGAAATATAAACTGAAGTAAAATGAATGAGATCCTTTAACACTAACATAAATATTTTTTCAGTCCATGAGAGATTTCCCAACAAAAGATCCCTCTAAAATTAAGGAAAGATATAAAATAAAACATTGAGAGTGTGGAACCATTTTGTCTCATTAAATACATAATGTAATTTTAGGCGATATCAGCTAATTACTTTCAGGGCTTGATAAGAGCATTAGCAATTTTATTCTTCCTCTTATTGTCAGATATTCATATCCTGCAACCACAGTCCCGAAAGTTGTTTAGTATTTGTTTTATATAGATAAATTCAGTGGTGACCACCAGTGCAGTGTTTTCATTTCTAAGATCTTTGTTTTGCGTTATCTCCGGAATTTTGTCATTAACTAATTTGCTGGAGAGGGTTCACACTGCATGTTGTATGTATGCCTGAGTGTTTCCTTCGTACCAGAAAGCAGGGCTGGCTTCGTTAGTGTACATCCTTTGTTACCGCATAGAGGCCCACACTGAGAAGGACCTCGTGCTCGGTTTAATGTTCTACTGTCACAGTCTTGAAGTTCTTAATATTCTTTTAGATAAGGAGGCTTGCATTTCCATTTTTCTTTAGATTCACCCTCCCCAAATCATATAGCTGGTTGTGCTTGAAAGATAGGTGTTTGGGGATACTAAGTTCTCAATCACTCTAGCACCAACATCACTATAGAGATGTTGGAGAGTACAGCCTGACAGCTTTCTCTGTTTAAGTGATATAATATTTCTACCTGGAAGCCCAAAGAAATTCTTCTTCTTTGAAATTCAACTGTTAAGTTTTCTTTATTATGGTTTATTGGAACACAGTATGCTACTGCTTCAATCTGCAGATCTCTTCCACAGAATGATCCTTATATAATATATATTTTGGGTTTGGTTTTTTGTTTTTTTTTTTTTAGAAAGTAAAGAGGCAGACCTGGAACTCCATGTGCTCTTTATTAAGTTATTCTCCCTTTGGAACACAAACTTCCAGCAGCAACAGTGAAGAGGAGGCTCAGAACCTCTTCCTCCAGGAAGAGAGAGCCCTTAAAAAAGCAAAACCAAACCAAACCCTGACTCCAAATCCCTCTCCAACTAATTATAGCAAAACTGCTTGAGAAAGCTGTCCATTATTCCGGATCTCAGCATGGGAGGGGTGGTGGCTTCCTGCTGTTGCTAATCTCTTGGCTCCACAACACCCATCTGTCAATGCAACTTCCATCACATGTGTAACCAATTTCTTGCTCTAACCCCTTCTTTTGACGACTTAACATGGTTTCTGTTTCCTTGGTTGACTCCTGACTGACAGTATGTGGGTGAATATTTTAGTAATATTCATTAGATTGCAGTTATTGGTTGTTTGTTTAAATTCTGTATATCTCTCCTGTTTTTATTTGTCTGCCTGATCTATCAATTACTCGAGAGTTGAAAAGTTTCCCACTGTATTGGCAAGTTTATTAATTTCTCTTTATAGTTCTGTCGTTATTATTATTATTATTTATTATTTTATTATGTATTATTAGTTCTGTAAATTGTATTGTTCATTGCATACAAGATTTAAATTGTTGTATTTTTTCAAGTTGGAACTCGAAGTCAGCTTCTGCTCTATGAATTGCATGAGCCCTTCTGCGTTGAAGTGGCCGGAAGGCTTCGATGGGAGAAAAGTGTGGTTTTAGTCTGCACATTTCTTTTCTGTGAGTAATATCTTTTTCTTTGGTTTCTACGCCCTTCTGATTGAGTCTGCTTTTTCTTCCAAACATTGTTCCAAATCTCTGGTTCTCTAGTTTTACACTTTTTTCCCTAGCAAGGTAATAGATGTGTTCTTTTCGTGTGTGTGTGCAGGGTGTTTGATACATATATATTTCCGTTTCAATGGAACGAATAAAGTAGTTTTAAAGGTTTTTTCTTCCTTCAACTGTTTTTATGGCATTGAAATAATCTGTTTAAAAGCACTGGCTGCTAAAGTCATCAGGGCTTAGTCTCCTTGGAAGTAATTCTTTGATAACTTTTTCACTTTTTAATATTTATAATTTTTCCAGATTTTCCATTTTTCTCAAGTCATTTTGATAATTTATATTTTCTATAAAACTGAACTTTTATCAATTTTTTTAATCTACTGGCACTAGCATTATTTTATTCTAATTCTAATTTAATTTAAATAATTTAAAATTCCTCTTTAGTAGTCACAGATATTAACTCCTCCTTAGTTTAATTTCTTTATGTGTTCTATCTAAAGGGAACCAATCATTTATTACTTTTAATGGAACTTTTAGTCTTTTATAATTAAGTAAATAATTTAAAACTAAATTTTATAAAATGTTATTTTATTTATTTTAAACACATTAGCAAAACATGTTTATTTTATGTTTTATGTGAAAAATACAAGATGCATAAAGAAAAAGTTAATACTCTTTTCCTCATTCCACCCTTCGCTGCCCTGAGATAATGATAACAGCCTGATGTTATTATATTTCAGTTCTGTTCTAAATGCTTATGCAAACACAAATGCACATACATAGGAATTGTTTTACTGGTTTGCTTTCTGTTTTCACAAAAAATGGAGACACTATAAACAGTACTCTTTAACTTCCAGTTTTCAATATTAAGGTGCATTGGACATCCCTTTCTGTTGGTAAGCTTGTTCAGATATGAGTTATAGTGCTATTAGCTGAGTTCAATGTTAATGACTCAGTAATGCATATTAAATAAGGTGTCTTTAAACAAAAACACAAATAAAACGGGTATGTATTAATCAGTTGAAAATGTGACTGGAGGCTTGCAGGAATCTAACCTTGTATTTCTCCTAGAAATTTCCCTTAGAGCAATGATTCAGTATTCACTAATTCAGTGTTCATGGTGACTTTATACAAGATAACTACCATGAAAAGCAAGAATCCACTATTTTTCAGAGAGGTGCAGATTTTGAGAACAAATATGTGACAGTCAAATTATTTTTAGCTGTATTTAAGCAAAATAGGTCAAATAAGGTCTGGCTTGCTATACTTTCTTCAAAATTGCACATACTCACTCCCCCACTGATAACCACATTGGTGTTTTAATATTAAGTAAGAACTATCTTTGTCTCTTTCCTACTGTACCAGTCCTAGGAGAGAAATATTTTCTGGGCTACTGGAGACATATTTTCTTTTTAAAAATTATTCTTAATTTTTATATGTTTATTTATTTTTAACTTTAAAAAAATTTTCCTCCTCCCCACTCCCTCTCTTACTCTCTTGTAACCACTAGTCCATTGTCCGTGTCCATGAGTCTCTGTTTGTTTGTCCTGTTCATTTGTTGCTTTTAGGTTTATATCCCACATATAAATGATATCATGTAATTTCCAACCTTTTCTGTCTGGTTTATTTTGTTTAGTATGATTATTAGAGGAGACACATTTTCAAGTGAAGCTGTGAGAGCAGTTAGTTTAGAATTTGAAAGTTTTTAAAGATACCTTAATATTTATTTTTATGTTCTGCAAATAGCCATCCAAAATGGATCAATTTCATGAATCATTTTTTTCTATTTTATTGATGTTGAAAGTAAAGTACAAATAATCAAAAAGAATGTTTTGAATCTTTTTTCTATTAAGCAGTCAGTATATTGAATATATATATATATATATATATATATATATATATATATATATGGCAAATAATTCAGCAAGTCAACACAGAGCTAAAACAATCACTTTTGGAGTAGGAAAAGGATTGCTATCTCTGCTTTCATGAACATTGCAGTGATAGTCATTACTAAGAATCTGAATCCAGCTGTCCAAAGTTCTGTGCTTTCTTTTAAATGCATATACCTTCCATTACTTTAGGAGACATTTACTAAAATATGGGAGAAAAACGAGAGTGTTTTACTATTTCTTTAATATGTAAATACAACAATCACTGTATATTAACTCTGATGTGTCCTCAGGTCAATTCAAAATGTGGGTGCTCTCATCTAAATAATACTGACGATAACTTAAAAGATGCTATAGATAATTTTTCAAACAATAAACACAGGTTAGGTTTTTGGCTTGTTTGTATACTTAAACTTTTTGTTTCTATTATAAGAATGAAATTCTCAGTTTAGGTAGATCATATGTAGTTCATATTATTGTTAATTGTTAAAGTTGAGAATTTAATTAAGACAACATTTGTGGTCCTCCATAATCCAGGCCCAGCCTTGCATCTCTGTACCACCCTTCCAATCACTTTCAGTTCGTTTCACTTCCCATCCCCTTTATATCTCTACTTCTGACCACCACCCATTACCAAATATTCTCTGGGCTTCAACTTGTTATTATCTTACCTAGAATGTTTTCCTTCTATGTTGTTCTTCTAAATTTTATCTACTTCCTAAAGCATTCCAACAGCCAAATGAAAATGTTTTCTCCTTTCCCTGACTATCAAATTATACCTATAATTAATCTTATAATTTTATTTTTAAAAATAACATTTCACTGTGTGTGTGTGTGTGTGTGTGTGTGTGTGTGTGCGCGCGCGCTTAATATACCTATATACTTTCACCTATATAAGTTCTGCCTGCCCAGTAAGACTTTCTGAAAACAGGCTTCTTGTCATATTTATTTTTGTTTTCTTGAGCATTAAAGCACATAAGTTTTCAACCATCTCCTGAGTTGACTTGTATTTCTTAATGGATATAGCTACAAATCAGTATGGGAGATTAGACTAAAGATGGAGGGAGACTTTCTAGGAGAAAGTGAGAATGAAACAAGGGATTAAATACAAAGGAGAACTTTGCTTAAATTATTTTAAAATAATGATATGATTATTATCATAATATGATTCCTTTTATAATCGCCTCCCTCAATTTTCCTACTTCTGTACTACACTACAGCCAAACTGAACATTGCCCCAAATTCTGTTTCCATCCTCTGTGCCTTTTCATGTCTCAGGCCTTTGCCTAGTCACGTTGCTCTGGCTCAAATCCTTGTATCATTACTTAAGAGCTGCAGGACCTAGGAGGTGTTTAATAACCTCTCCAAGTCTCTGTTTTATTTATCTGAAAAACAAGAATGATAATGGTACCTCTAGCATGGAATTTCTGGAAATATCAATAGATATTAACTATGCAAAAGACCCCACTCCCACCATTCTTCACCAAATTGTAGGCAACAAGCCCCTGGTTGTGAAATGAACTTCATGGATTCCAGTCATGGTTTTTGGTTCAATAAAAATAAGTGGCATATGGCAGAGTTGAATAGAATAGGACATGAGAGAGTATACTGGCTCATAATAAGAGAAAATATTGCTTTATGAAATTTTTATTTCATACATAAGAATATGTGTACTGCGCTATGATATGAAATGTATTTTTCACTGAAGGTTCAGGAAGAAACAGTTTAAAAAACACTTTTAACATCAATTTAAATTGCATGTCATTCACGAAATCTCCCTGATTATTTCGCCCAGAATGAATTTTCCCCCTTTGATCTTTTTGAACTGTTTTACGGCAACATCTTAGGGATGCTTTTGTACGTATCTCATTTTTTACAAGTAGATTTGTTCATCTCTGCATACTTGGCAGAGCTCTTAGCATATTTACTTAACATTACAACTGCCAAATACATATTTTGTTAATAGATGACTAAGTTTTACCATATTCTGGAGGCAACAACTTGACAAGGAAAACCTGGAAGCAAAACTCAAGACAAAAAATTCCGGAATTTAAGTTCAATCAGAGGGGAAAAAATCCTGTATCTACTTATTTTTTTTGATGAGGCATACTTACCCTCCCATACTGAGTAAAATATTTCAAACTTTTAGGAAAGGAATTTTATTAGATAAAGCATTTCTCTATTAATCTGCGTAGGGCAGGACTTCTTAACCTGGGCTTAATGGGTTAGCTTTAGGAGTACATAAATTATCTGAAATTCTCTGTAACTCTGTTATGTGTCTGTACACACACACACACACACACACACACACACACACACACACACACATCCTGGAGTGTAAGAGAGTCCAAAACTTTATATTTTCTACAGAGGTGTTCCATGATCTGAGAAACCACAAATATAAATCTATGCATCCCTATCAGTAAAAAAGAACTTCCCAACTATCTGCAGTTCCCCTTAGCTTTAACCTTCTTTTCCGTTATCTTAAAAAATCATCCAGCTAGGGTTGGTTAATGATCCAGATTCTCTCCCTGGTCCAAAGGGCACCTTCTGCTATTACATTAGGTGTAAAGGGAAGCACCGTGACATCTTCGGGCCATTAGGAAATTATTTAGTCACTGATCTCTCCGGTGCTGCTCTCTTTAGTCATCTTATTGGCTTTCCGCAGCAATAAATCACCTGTTTGCTCGGTGTCTGGTCAGTTAGCAGAATATGTGATCATCATGCCTAATCGCCCCCCTCCAGTTTAATGGAAACCTGATGGGTGATGCACTGTGTCACTCACATTCAGTTTGCTTTCAGTCTTTCAGCTTGAAAAGACAAGAGCACAAGGAAAGCCTCTACAATTAATGGCTATTTGGGACCTCCCACATAATGGGCTCCCTAGGCAGGGGAGTTAAGGGTAGCTGTGCCCAGAACAATTTGCAGACTAATGCATCCAGTGTTTAAGTGGAATTTAATGTCTGCACTTTTGTTTGCAGCAATGCGTTCTCACTCTCACCAATTAGACTCTTTCAGTACACTACCCAGAATTAGCAGGAGGGTGGGGATAGCTGTCAGGGGAATGTCAACACTGTGGGTATTTAAACAGCTACTCCTCTCCACCTTGAAGTTCATCCTCTCTCCTTCATACTAATTTCTATCATTAAAACTGACCTTGCTTTCCAGAGATGAGATACCAGGACCCTGGGGAACCTGACCTAAGGTTTAAAAACCAAGTAAAGATTTCCAGCCAATCAAGGAGTATCACAGACAAATTACCCTCTGATTTTTCTGGGGCAAAGCACGTCACCTCTGTAAGGCAACACTGAGATGCCATTTCAAGAGTTCTCTGAAGCTGCTCTTTCAGGTCCTCAAGCCATCAGCTGGAGGTCCAGATCGGATGCTAATTCAGGAATGCTGGCCTCTCCCAGGAGCAATTACAGCTTTCTGTCAAGTTAAAGAAACAGTTGATTTCTGATTTTTTTTTTCCCCCTTGTATGGGACCTAAAAGCCTGAAACATTACTCTCTTGAAATGCAACTACCCCTCTGCCTTAATTGAGCACTTATCTCATGGGCAAAGTTTAGTGGTGAAATCAAATCACTTGAATGGTGACTCTTTTTGGAGGAGAGCATCTTAGGACAGTGGTGCTCTTCACTATCCATTATCCACTTAAAGTGCAGTTTTCAATTCTTGGCTGAGTTTCCATTTTTCCCCACTTCCCATGATACTTCATGTCATTTTACTTCCTGCAGCAGCAGCCTGGGCACATCTGGATGTGGCTGCTTCTCTTCTTTGCTACCCACGAGAGCACCCTTGCTTCTAGATAAGCAGAATATTAATTGTCCACATGCTTCCTGGTGAACCGAAAACACAGCAGGGGTTATCCATTTACCAATGACCAACGGTCAGTTTGCAAAACTGTGTTACCAGAACCCTGATTTTTCATACAAACAGGAAAGGAGGTTTAAAATTCCCATCCCTATTCTCAGCCCTCAGCAGAAAGGTGTCTTGTCTCTCTTACTGCCCAATGGTCTGTTTTGCTGTGAGCCGAGTAAACTTCCACCTGACTTGACAATTTTTGTCATCACGGTACAATGACGAAGGAAGGTTTTTGGCAGATACCTGTCCTTCCTGTTTCTCAGCTCTTAACATTCACTTCAAATCTTAGTAAGCCTATTTTTACTTTTCAGTTGAGGTAGTGATAACCAATGCTTGATTTTGCAAGGTTTGCACTTCCACAGCACCACCACTCCAGGAGCCTCCTTGCCTGCCTCGGGCAGAATGAAGCAGAGCTCAGAGCCTGCCTGCCCCCTCCCCAGCCCTCGGGCTCAGCAAAGAGCAGGGAGGGTCTAAGGACCAATTCCATCTTGTTCACTTCTCCTGCTTGCTTAGAGCACCACAGGGAGCCCACCTGGCATGTCTTTCTTCAACACCTGGACCCCCATCCCCATGACACCCCTGAGCTGACCCCGTCATAGACCCCTGTCCTCCACTATGCCCTCTGAACAGGCTACTCAGTAGTAAAAGCCACTGTGTCCTCAGTCGCTTGCTCTAAGGCGATAAGCGAGGTCTGTCCTGAGGTGAATGCTCCCTGGAAGCCCCCTCTGGTGGTTTCCTCCCTCTCAGCACTGGCAGGCCTGGGCCTGAGCCCCTCCTGTCAGACCATTCCCCCTCTTTATCTTTAAAGCCATGTATCAGACTCCTCCACCAAGTTGTCCACCTGGTGAAAGCTTCCTTGTACAGTGACCTTGCCCTCTTCTCTCATAGAAGATTGGAGTGTTTGGCCCATCCATCGAGTCCTGCAATAGTTCTCGATGAGTCAATATAAATGACTTTCGCAGCCTTCTGTTGTCTCAGCTCTTCGGCTTCCTCTTTTCCGCTGGCCATGTCCTCTACCTGCCCTTAGCCCCCACTCCCCTAGTATACTCTAGACCTTGGCATTACTAAATGCTGCGCCCCTTCCTGACCTTAATTTCACCACCCCACTTTAAGGTCACCACCTCTAATGATTTGCCAGCTCACCCTCATACACCTCAACTTGAAAACTTATTCTACCCACCATAATTTGCAATTCATTGATCCTAAATTAAATGGATGTTTTTCTACTTTTGGACATTTAAATTATTTCCAATTTGGGATTATTATGAATATTGTTTTTATGAAGATCTTTATAAATGTCTTTTTTTATATATGTATAAGCATGTATAGGAGTGGAATTGCTGGGTCTATAGGATGTGCCTATATTTAGCGTTAGTAAGTACTGACAAAAAGCACATTATTAATTTATACCACAATCCACAATGTACACTTTCTTACCAACACTTGGTAATTGGGTTATTTAGTTATCATAGCCCATTTGCTAGGTGTATAGTAGTATCTTGTTTTAGTTTTAACTTGCATTTTCCTGATGGCTAATGATGTTGAATGTCTTTTTATATGCTTACTGGCCTTTCGGATATCCTTTTCTAATGAGATGCCTATGCAAATCTTTTGTTCATGTCTTGTTTGAGTTGTCTGTGCATTGCTTATTAATATGTAGAAGCAGTTTAAATATTTGGGATATGAGTTCTCTATCATTGAAAATATTTATCTTCTCCATATCGTGATTTGCCTTTTCACAATTTTTCCTATTCTTGAATAATACTTTGGAGTGTGGAATATCAGAAGATGTAAGTACTAAATAATACATGTAGAAAGACTATGCCAGTAGGTACCAAAACATCTGTTCAATTTAGGGCAAAAAAAATATATTAATTTGATGGTTTGATATCATGTTGACCAACTAAATGAATGATGTTTTTGACATTTTGACTGAAATGGTTCAGTTGCCAATTTGGTTTTGGCATTATGAAAACAGCAAAGAGACTGAACATGAAACCCTACTTAAAAGAAGAGAGTGATCTTGAAATTGGCTTCTGGCCCAGACTTAATTACTCCCAAGATACACCTATTAACAAAATTGAGCTTGATTTCCTTAGTCACCTTTTATTATGATTATAAATTCATCATGTTCCTGGCAGGAACCTGAATTGGGTCCATTAAGTTTCCTCTGATTCTAATATCTAATGACTCCCTGCTTCTCAATTCTAGGCAAAGCAGCTGATTAATTTAAAAATTAAAATATAAATAGATTTAAAATGACCACATGCCATAACTTATAATTTTATATTTTGTGAAGGAAGCAAGCTTATTTTTTAAGGTCCTTTAACTCTAAGAGTTGATATGTATATTATATGCATATATAAACACATATATCAATATATATACTTATAGACATATACATACACACATATATAACACATTTGTGTGTATGCATATATAAATATAAACTTAAGAACTGATTAACAATTACAAGATTTTAGTCAATCTAGTTGCTGTCTTAGTTATTCAACTTTTACCATTACTAAAGCAACTTAACATTTTATAAAATTTTGAGAGCCATCTGTAATTCTATCACTCAGATATTTCCAGTTTTATCATATTAGGGGTAGTTTTTAGTCTTTTCAAAATGTTTAATGGAGAAATTTGTTTAATGGGAAAAATTTCTATTAATACATTTTATCCTACCTGTTACCAAATTTTGTGAAAATTTGGAGATAGCTGTGGGATGTGAACCAGGAGTGAGCTGAGAGCTGAAGATTAATGTTACAGTTTAGCTGCAAGCAAAGAGAATAAATTCAACCTTCCTCTGCTTTTCAATTCTATTTAGGCCCTTGGTGAATTGGACAATGCTGACCCTTTTTGGAGAGGGCCATCTGCTTCACTCAGTCTACCAATTCAAATGCTAATCTCTTCCAGAAACACCTTCACAGACACATTCAGATAATGTTTAATCAGATATCAGGGATATCTGGGCATCCCATGGCCTAGTCAAGTTGACTTATAAATTAACCATTATACTTAGAAAATCTAAAGCAATCCTTTCTTCTTATCAGGATTTTGTTATCTACCATACTTTACACTTTATACCTATGCTTTTAGCCTCCCTGCTCTCTCTAATATCACTTTGGTCAATTAGATGCATAACTTCTTCCATTTCCCTCATGATTGTATATCGACAGTAGGACCTTACCTCTTATTGATTGATTCAGAGTAGTATATTCTAGGTCTGATGGAGTGTGGAGTTAAGACCACAGGGACTGACAGAAACCAACCACGTCTGCAACCCTTACTTCAGCTTGTATAGGCTGGGATCTTTAGCAAGTTACTCTACCTCTCTGCCCTTCACTCTCCTCTGGAAACTGGAGATGATACTAGTATCCACTTCACAGGATGGTTGTGAGCATTGAATGAGTCAGTAGATGCAGCTGGCTCATAGTAAATATTCAATAAATATGAGCTATCCTGATTTGAACTCAACTACTATTTCTTACTTAGAGATAGTTATTGACGTTTTCCTACTGATCAATGTGAATGTACCTCAGATTCACTGAGATTTTTGATGTAAGTATACATATTATTTGAACTCTAAGTATTTAGTATGTCTTTTGCTTCTATTTGGTTAGAAAAATTCTAATGCACCACTAAACACCTATAATTGTTTTTGAAATCCCAAATCTGCAGGGTAAGATCACTCAAAGAGAGTTTCGTAAATCACAATAACTAAGAATAAGGAAAACAAAAATTCACATATAATTTTGCACTCAAAGATGATCAGAACGCATAGGAGTAGAGGCGTCTTTCTAGACATGTTGGTATTAACCATGATAATTAAAGTTTGCTGCAGCAACATACAAACCCTTAAATCTCAGATACTTAAAACAGTAATGGATCAGGCAGCCCTTTGTTGTCTCACACTGCCTTCTGTTACAGTTGGCCGCCAATGTAAAACTTGAGGAGGAATTAGGAGCACATATCTAAGGGTGTATTTGAAGCTGAGAAGCAATGCATTGATAACTAATACAGTAGGCAGGTCTTTTTCGCAAGTTTTATTATTTTTTTCTTCTGGTTTGATTCCTTCAATGGTTATATGATTTTTAGGTTTTCTGTTTCTTTTTGAGTCAGTGTTTTTAGTTTAAACCTTTTCTATGCATTTGTCTATTTCATTTAAATTGTCATTTGGGACATAAAAACACATTACAATATCCTTTTATGATCTTTTATAGCGTCTGAAGGACCTGTAGTGATATTGGTTAGTTATGCTTTTTCTTCTTTATTCTTTTTTCTGTTTTGAATCAGCCTCATCCATGATTTATCAGTTTTATAGTCTTTGTCAAAGGGCCAATATTTGGTGGGTTTCATTGTTCCTTTTTGTTGCATATTTGTTATTATTTTTAATTTCTGCTCCCAACTTTATTGTTTATTTTTCTCCACTGTTATAGGTTTATTCTTCTATTATTCTTCCAGCTTTTGAGCTGAATACTCAGCTTATTAATTTGCAGCCTTTCTTCATTTTTAACATATTTATTTCAAGACTATAAATTTCTCCAAGTAATGCTTTAGCAGCATTTTTTTCTACTTTTCTGGTGTTCTTTCTTTGTTTTTTGTTTTGTTTAGATATATATTTTGTTTTTTTAAATGGTTATATTTTGTTTTAATCCACTCTAATAATAGTCAATAATCTATTCATGTATAGATTAACAACTACTGATATACTGGGATCAAGCTTATCATCTAATTTTGTGTTTTCTAGTTGTCTATCCTCTTTCAAGCTTTTTCTTCTCCTTTCTTGACTTCCTTTGGGATAATTTTTTTTTTAGGATTTTGTATGTTTCCTTTGCTTGTTTATAATTATATATCCCTTTCTAGTCTTTATTTTTACTTTGGAAATTGAAATGTAGGTTAATTTAACAAGTATAATGTTAATTAATAATTTTATTCTCATCTTAAACAATACAAAGATTTAAAAAATATTTAACACTACTTACTTTCTGTCATCTCTTAATACTACTTCTTTAATATTTTATTTAAACATTTTTAAAATTCCAAAAAGCATTGGTTTAAAATATTTTTTACAGTTAAATTCATTTAGAGTTACCCCCCTATTTTTTACTTTCTTTGCTTTTTATCCCTTCTTATAATTTAAATCTTTCATCTGGAATCATTTTCTTCTACCTAAAATATATGTTTTAGAATTTCCTTTAGTGCAGTGCTGGTGATAAATGCTTTCAATTTTTACTTGACTAAAAATATCTTTGTTTTATCTCAGTCTTAAAAGACATTTTCAATAAGTATAGAATTCTAGCTTGCTAGTCATTTTCTTTGTGTACATTGAAGTTATCAATCCACAGACTTCCAAATTCCATTATTTATGCTGAGAAGTCTGTAGCCAATAAACCGTAGCTACTTTGAGGATAATCTATCTTTATTCTCTGTTTGTAAGTTTTCTCTTTCTTTGATTTTTCTGCAATTTCTCCTTAATTTGTCTAGGAGTGGATTTCTTATATATCTAGTTTAAAATCATTAGGTTTGTGGGATCTGTGGACTGTTGCCTTTTATGATGTTTGGGAAACTCCTAGCTATCTTCTCTTTAAATAATGATTATGTCTCATTTTTTCTGTCCTCTTCTCCTGAGATTATGACTACAAATATGTTATCCATTCCTACTCCATCCCACATCACTAATGAGCTTTTACGTAACTTCAATTCTTTCTTTTCTCTGTGTTTTTAGTTTAGATATTTCTAAATAATTGACTTCTATTTCTAATGAATTGACTTGATTACCAATTCATTCATCATATCCTCTCCATGCCTAATCTATTATTGAGTGGTGCCTCTGTCCTTTTCTCCCTCTTGGATTCTGGTTCCATATATATTAAACTTTCTCACTCCATGTTCTGTGACTCTCATTTTCTCTTTCATATTATTCCTAGTTTTGTTCTTTTGTGTTATACTCTGGACAATTTATTTCAGTTTATCTTCAATTTTAGTAATTCTCCCTTTTGATATTTCTAATTTGCTATTAAAACCATCAATTATTTTTAAATGATTTAATTTCTTTTTTAATTTCTAGAACTTCTTTCTGGTTACTTTTCAAGTGTACTATGTTGCTTTTTTATGGTTTTCTCTTTCTGTAGATATCTTTAAGCTTATCTGGTATTTTCTTATAATTAGCCTCATTGTTTTAAAGTCTATGTCTAATATTGTCAGTGTATGAAATCTTTTAAGGTATTTTGTTGTGTTTGATTCTGCTGGTTTTGCTCTTGAAGACTAATTTTCTTAGATATCTACTTACCTTTGGCTCTCTGTTATATTGCATGTTAAAAATTATTTGTTGAAATTACTTGAGGCATGTAGTAAATGTGCTTCATTCCAAAAAGAATTTACTTTTACTTCTCCAAGGAGCCTAGGATCACTATAATTCCATGACATCCCTAAACCAAGTCAAGGCTTTACATTACTTGTATATCCACAGGGTTTGAAACCAGTATGAAATTTCCCCCATGAGCTTTGCTATTTTGATTTGCTTTTACCTTGATTAAATAGCCATTTGGAGTCTCAGAGGTTATTTTTGGGGGAGATGGTGGAGAGTTGGCTGCAGAGAAATTCCCATAGCATTCTCTATCTGTAGAGAAACTGGGATTTATTTTCAATCTCTTTCCACTTACAATCCCATCAAAAATAAGATTCCAATATATTGGGATTGCCAAATCCTCAAGGCAAAAGAGACTTCCATGTTTCCTTAACTTTGGAGTTACTCATTTATTATTTATTTGGAAATTTTAATAATATACTTTAAAAGTTTATTCAAATTTTTTAGCTGTTTTCAGTGCCAATGCAAGTAGCAGAAAGTACTATGAAATATTCCTTCCATTCACATAATGTTAAATAACAAACTTGGATATATTTTGGAATAAAATTTAAATTTGCAAGAATTTTAAAGATAAAACAAAGACTTAAAATACATTTTGCTGGTTGTGGACCACTTGATATTCAACCTTTGGTCAGAATCCCTCTTTTTTCATTTTCTATGAACTCCTCCACTCCTCACTTTATATACAGAGATGCATACAAATATACTTACTTCCTGTTACTGTTTTTCTGTGGGAAAATGTATAAAAAGTGCTTTTTTAGTATATATATGTATGCATACATACATACATATATACATTATATCATATCACTTGGTTCTATTCTCTTTGCCTTTTATGTTTTTCTTATAGTCATTACTTGTGAGTTTTGTCTTTTTGTTTTCTACTCTAGGAGGATTTCTGAAGCTGTTTATCTAATTTCTTGATTTACTATTCATCCTATTCTTTAAGACCTCTACTATATTTATCATTTTTAGTATAACAATTTCCCTCTGAAAGTAATCCTTCTTGCTCTCAATTTTTTTTTTCATTTATATAATATCTCAGAGAATCATTTGAGAATATAAATTAGATTTTAAAAACAGTTTTCTCCTGGATTTTGCTTGCTGTATAATCTGTTTCATCTGATAACTCAGATTCTGTACTTCTATGAACTACAGGATTTTTTCCTATGTAATATTTTTTTTTGTTTTCTTATCCTTTCAAATGCTTATGTACCTCCAGTTGGAGAACTCAAATAAGTTGTGTATATTGAATATGTACGTATATATTCAAATATTTTTACCTTTAAAGAAGAAAAGAGAATATTTATCATCTATCTATTTATCTATCTATCTTTTATCTATCTATCTACTTATCTATACATCCATCTATCTATAATCTATCTATCATCTATCTATCTAATCTATTATCTATCTACTATCTTACTCTTTTGCCTAGGTACAGTTTAATCTACCTATGAAGAGAGTTGTTCAAGAAAGAAGTCCTCTGCTTGATCAAAAATTTCTTGGCTGTGTTTGCCACTGCACTGCTCTCACTAGCAGCCCCTGCAACGCAACAATCGCTTGGTCCATCTTCATGATCTCCGGCATGGTTAAAAACAGTTTTTCGCCTTAAACTACCAAACCAGTTTTGCTCACATTGAACACTTCTGATATTGTCTCACAAAGCCCACCACTGGAAAATACCTCTCCTGCTCACTTCACGCATGTTCTCTTTAAAGTTCTATCCCTCCCACCCGTCTCCCTGAGAAGTCCAGTGTAACTGTTCCCTCTGTTCAGGCTTTTATAAAAAAGCAGAAAGAATTGAGGGATTTTTGTTTTCAGATCTTCAAACATTCTCTAGGCAAGGAAATATTAAGGGCTTTGTTACGTGCTTGAAATTAGAGAATTAAAATATACAGGAAGCAAAATATAGTTTAATAGCTCAAGAAAGATATCTTGTTATAAGGTATCTGATTACCAAAATATAGTAAATAGTGGTCATGTTTAAATATATATTGCTTGAAACTAAAAGAAATAAAAAAAGAAACATAAAGAAAGTCACTTATTCCTTTTCTTCAAAAAGCTGTTTGACCAATATTGGACCTGGTGATTTTTTTATTTAGCCTGTTGGAAGAAATCAAAGCAAATGAGCATATACTTGAGTTGTTTTTCAACTATGTATCCTAAGTATGAAGGAGAAAATACTTTCACCAAATGTATTAAGTTATTCTATCACCATGATGACACTGTACTTTATAAATTAGGCATACTTTCTTAAAAATAATATGTTTAGAATTTTTACACATCAGGCCCCATTTTATGTGTGCTTGAGACTTAACTTTAAATGCTTTATAAAATAAAGAATTATTTTCTGAAGGTGAAAAACAAAAACAAACAAAAATCTCAGCAACTCTTAAGTGGTCAAAAATATGAGTTTTGCTCACTGCATGTCTAAGTTATGAAAAAATGATAAAATCAAATGATTGTATTGAAAGTCATTGGACATTTCAGTAGAAATTTGGGAAGATTCAAAGTGCAATATGTAACAAATTTTTTAATGTGGCTGTGCTGTCACCATTAAAGGTCGTAGGAGATAAGAGGCCATCAGGAAAGGCAATAATTTGGGACAATGCCAGCAATGCCTACATGTTCCTTAAGTACTGGGTTGGAACACTCAAGTGCATACTATGGCATTGTGCTCACCTCATATTGAAGTTATTAAGAAACATCTTCTTGAAAATTATTTGAACATTTGTATATATAATTTAGGATGCCCCTATAGAAGTGTAAGAGGTAATAGATGTTTTTATCTTACACCATGGCTGAATCTAATGCTACCCATTTGTGAGACAGAACAGAAAAAAGTGAAGTTATCTTGAAACTGAGTGCATCTGTTCAGCTGTGGCAAGACAACTTAGCTTTACCAAGTGGTTGGACAAATTTCTGAGATGGTAGGCCACAAGATAATTTTTAAGTGGAAACATGCCATTTTTGGCTTTTTATATCTAGTTGAAAAGGATAAGAAGCTCAGTTTACCACATGGGTATTTGGTAATTGCCAATTTGATCTTGTGGATCTCAAATTTTTTGATTATTCAGCACTACTGCTGGTACCCAATGTACAATAAAGAAAACCTATATATCTGAAATATACAATCCCCGATTAAAATATTGAATCATTAAAAATGTGAATAATCATTTGCGTTATGATCTTCATGATTAGAAAACTTAATGGAGTAATAAAAAAGTTTCAGTGAATAATAATAATAACTGCCATTTACTGAATACTTTACAAGAGCTAAACATTGTGATACTTCACATATATTTTTCCTCAGTTGAGCCTCATAACAACCTCTTGACTCATTTTACCACATGGGAGATAAGTTAATGTCATACTATGTTTAAGGAAAATATTGAGCATTTTTGGTTTAAAGTGTACAATGAAACCTGTGATAATTTTGAACATGTAAAAATTGATGAATGCTGTAAATGTTGGAAGTTATCTTTTGAGCAAGATAATTGATTTAATAATATTTACCTTCCAATGATTCTAATTGTGCTTCAGGAGAAAATAAATCAATGAGATATATGCCCCTACTCAGCCAACAGCCACGGAGAAGAAAAACTCTGAAGGATCAAGTGGTGTGTTAGATACATTTCATACTCTCGTGAGATCTGATTAATAAATTTGTAAGTTGTTAAATGCAGTCATTATTAAAAATTAAATAAGTAATCTTACAATTAAATTACATTAAAAACAAAAGTATCACTTTCCAATCACTTTAATACACTTTAGTATTATCTATGGCCTTACAGTTATTTCTTTTGTATCCGTATGACAGAAATATTACATAATGCCCTGTTACTGCACATCTCCTCTCATCTCTGCATTCAGCCACATCGCATCAGTAGTCCAAATTGACCATGGTGGGAGTATTTACACCAAATAAATTGGCAAACTCTACATATCAAAGCTTGATTTATTGTTTTGCTGATTACCTAGACAGGGTTTGGCAAATTGTAGCCAGTGAGCCAAATTTAGCCAATGTCTCCTTTTTGTAAAATTTTATTAGAAAACAGCCATGCCCATTTGTTTATGTGTTGTCTATAGCTGCTTTTGTACAATTGCAGAGTTGAGTTGTGGTAAGAGCAACCATCTGGCCCACAAATTCTAAAATATTTTCTACTTGGTCCTTTACAGAAAATATTTGTCAACTCCTGACAAATCTAGCCTTAAGAGATTGATGGGGAAAATATTAATGATACAGGTTAAACATAAAAGGGCATCATATGTATATAGCCAGTACATTGTGACTAGAATAAAAACTTGTAAAAATATTCTTCTAAGATTGCAAAATATTGTCCAGTTCAGCAAAAACGTTGCTCACGTAATTGACAAAATGAGTGAAGTTCCCACATATGTAGTGCCCAAGTTGAAAGAAGTTTCATTTTGGTGAATATAGTTTGAGGCTGAGAAATAGTTTAACAGTAGACTATATATAAGTTTACTGACAATATTTGTATTTGAAAAAGAATTAGATTGGGATACAACTTGGTCAAATCATGATTGAATTGAAATAATAGGTTGAATACAAGAGTTTAGCAACAATCGACAAAAGCATTCTGTGAAAATCAATTGATTTTTACATTTTATTTTTTGTAAATCATGCGCTATATATTTTAATATCAGTAAAATTAATAATAGATTTATGTAAATACATACGCATATGCATATAATTTTTCCCACAAAATCAAGCATGTATTAGCCAGCACACAGCACACTGCTCCAATAAGCGTGTGATTGCTCTTTGTCCTAATGATATGAGGACACCCAACCTGTTGCTAATAATCTCCCCTGTAGACCCAACCAAGCAGAGGAGAATAGGACAGTAGGCAGTAGTAAATTGAACAGTAGTAAAATTGGATAAGGTTGTAGACAAACCCTGGTCCCCAAAGAGTAGTAAGCATTGTATCCTTCATAGCTGAAGCCAACTGAAAGAACACCTCCAATGATTAACTTACCTTGAGACCAAAAGTGAGGGAGGTTGGGAGTCAGATGGTTCATAATTGTATTGATAAGGAAGTGAAAAATGCTGTTACAAACAACCCCAGAAGCTCAGCGACTCACAGAGTTTTACTTTGTGCTCACCTCACAAAGGTGAGGATTAGAGGTAGAGGCTCTGCTCCAGCAGAGACCCAAGCACCTTCTACTGGGTGTCTCCATGATCTCCAGGGGCCTCAGAGTCCTCATGGGGTGTCTCAGATCTGGTTGACACACAAGGAGAGTATGTTTAGTGGTTTCAGTGGGTGGTTTTAGGGGCTAGGCCTGGAAGAGGCATGCAACGCTTTTCATCCATATCCCATTAGCCAGAATTCAGTTGGCAGGGAATACTGGGGAAAGGTGGCCTTCCCACATGCCCAGGAGGAAAATGAACATATAGTATTGTCTCTGCCTCTACTCCCTTTTTAAAATTTTTTCTTAGAAAGTCTCAAAATCTATAGGTCATTCCCCCCTTTAAAGTGCATGCTGGCAAGGATACTTGAGTTTGTTGAACTACATGATAAACTTGAAATGACTCAGGGAAACTAGTCGATAGCCATCTATTGTAGACACGCAGGCTTTTAGATAGTCCGCAGGTTCTCCAGTTTAAGCATGTTGCTGGGAGACCAAGGGATGAGATATGAGGTTAAAAGGATTTTCTGGTTCTGACAGAATTGCTTTTCACCTTTAATTTACAACATAATTATTCAAAGTACTTGGCCAATTAATGAATATACCTTTAAGTCAGAGTATTTCTTCATGTTATTGCAATCTCTTGATTTTTTTTTCAAAACTTTTTGTGAGGGTGAATGGGGATAAAAAGAAGTATTAGGAGAAATATAGAAAGTATGGAGAATATTAAGGAGATGCCCCAAATACACACCCTAAAGATCATAAGTGCATTGTTTCAATTGCATTTTGCAAAGACAAATGTTCTACAATGTGGACTGAAGGTAATGTGCTTGCCTGTGTGCATTATGTGACTGTGTGTGTGTGTTTGTGGGTGTGTAAGTGACTTGCAGAACTCTATTTCTGGAGCATGACTCTAAGGACAGCACAGTAGGCATGTGTTCTTGGAACGACATCAAGCACACAGGCAACCTTCCCCTTCTCAACCTGGGTGCCAGTAGTGTCATATATGTGAGGGAGGTGCTTCCACATGCCTCTTTCCATCTGCTTCCTAGGCTTTGAACAGAATGGAAGTGCTGAGAGGCATGGCAAAGCCAGAGCCACTGCTGTCAGTTGGCCCAAGAACACCTGCCCTTATGGTGTTTGGCACAGCCCAGGTCATCTACACTTTGATGAGAGCAGCAGTCTATGCCTGTCCACTAAAGGAGTGGCACATGCACCAAAGGAGCATTTTTTATGTTTCTCTTCTTAGTAAAGCAAAGAGGCCATGAAAAGATAAAGACAGATGAGAATCCAGAAACTGGAGTGTAAGGACTATCTATCATACCATGGTTCCCCTTCTTTATTCTCCTGTTTCTTAGCCGTGGAAAGGCCCCCACCTGTGGAGTAGTTGCCTGCATTCCTCTTCTGGGTCACTCCTGGTGTAATTCTTCCATCTGTCATACGGAGTATTCTGGGAGAGACCTTCCTATTCCTATAACCTGCAGAGGAATGACAGATGAATGTGGGGGAAGGGAAATCACATGGCCCCCCTTTCTGAGTGGGCTTGTGGAACTTTGAGTAAAGCAGAGCCTATTGCACATGAGCTTTGGAAAAAAAATATACTCCCACTGTCAAAGATTGTGTCTTCCCTGCTGTGTTTCTGTTTCCCATCTGGACTTTTTCCTTATATTTGTTTTTTTTTTTTGGTAAAAAGGAGAGAATCCTGATCCTGAGAGAGAGTGAGCAAGAGAGAGAAAGAAGAAAACAAAACAAAACAACAAAATGAAAATGGAGGTGGGGGAGAATTTGACTACACAGAGCAGCATGAGGGAATTTGGGGGATGAGAGAGCAGTTCTGTATCCTGACTGTGGTGAGGGTTACATGACTCCAAACGTTTATCAGAATTCACAGAACTCTATGCCAAAAACAATGACACCCACTGTTTATAAAGTACAAAATGAATTTATGAAGATTTTCAGACATGTCACTAGCCTTGTCACTCTCTTTATGAAAAAGATAATATTAATTAAATGGACAAGAAAATGTTTAAATTGACTGAATTGTTCTATTCCATCCAATATGGTAGCCCAGTCACCTGTGGTAATAGAGCACTTGAAATGAATAATCAAATTGAGACATGATGTAAGTATAAAGTGCACATCAGATCTCAAATACTTCATGCAAAAAATAGCTCATTAATAATTTTTATCTATTGATTACATGTTGATGTGGTAATATTTTGGATATATATAATTAAAATATACTATTAAAATTAATTTCATTAGTTTATTTTAACTTTTTAAAATAGAACTACTAGGCAATTTAAAATTACATTTGTGGCTTATATATTTCTACTGGACAGTGCTGGCTGACACTGTGTATAAGGTATAGGTAGGTCTATCATTAAATTAGTAATTCATTTGAAAACACCCTTGCTAGCTCTCCCCTCCCCACCCTCATTTCATACTCATTACCTAGAGCTTTGTTCTAGAGCTATTTCTTCTCTAGATTCCATTTATTATTGGAACTGAAATTTAGCATAATCAAATGACTCCTAAATTTATATCTCCAATCCAGCATCTATCTAAACCAGTGGTTCTCCAACCAAGGCCAATGTTACACCCCAGGGGACAACATTTGGCAATATATTTTTAATTGTCACAACTTGAGAAGTGAGGATACTACTGGCATCTAGAGAATAGAGGCCAGAGATGATGCTAAACATTTTACAAGGCACAGGACAACCTCCACAACAAGAACTATCCAGCCCCAAATGTTAGCACTGCTGAGGATGAGAAACCCTGATAAACATTTGTCAATCTGTTCATTAATATAACAAATGTTTGCTGATAATGTGCCTGTGTAATGCACAATGCTAAAGTGTATTGAAGAAGATAAAATACTACTTTATAGAGACAAAGTAGATATGGATCCTGCATTCACCATATTTACAAAGATAAAAAATTTGCTTGAACAGAATAGGTAATCAGAATGTCATAATAAGGTAATGTCATAAGAAAAAACAGTGATAAGTAAGAGTGTGGATGATTTCTCAACTGTATTCTTTGTTTCCAAAAGCTGACATGCTATTTCTACTTAAATATCAATGTAGCTAAAACTTAATTCATTAATTTTTCTTGTAACAAACCATTTTCTAATCACGTCATTACTATTTTAATATCTTTGGTTAGAAAATTGGGAGATATCTTTAACCATCTCTTCTGGCTTTACTATCTCTTACCAAGATTTTTAAAAATTCCTCTAAGTCAAAATAAATAATTTTGCTTACTTTTCTTCTTTTAAAATTGTGGGTAAACAATTTTAGAGACATATCAGTGTATTAAAAAGTATAAATATGTAATATGGTCCCAATGTGTAATCTAGTGGAAGAGGTATGTGATCTCTTAAAATGCCAAAAAAAAAAAGAGATGTTTTTTTACAGGCAGTACATAGTAGCAAATAAATAACAGAGATAAATGTTATCAAAATCCTGAGGAAAATAAGAACTAAATGTTCTTATTCTCTAGAAAGAAAGAAGCCATGTTGATGTGTCTTCTTGATACCAGAATTCACCTAAAACAGTTTCTAGAAGATATGCAATGCCTGTGGCCTGCTCAAAGACAGAATCGTTGATGTGCCTTTGGAGAAATATTACTATTATTCTTTTACAGAGAGAAAGGTAGGTAACTGATTCCCTTACCCAAGCAGATCAAATATTCTTTCCACATAAATATGTTGCATTTCAAAGCAACTAACTTGAAGACTACACACAGATTCTAGTTTCCAAACTTTTCTAGTACTCCCTTTTAAGTATTTCTTTGAGAGCCTGTGGCACATTCTTTTAATGTATCAAAGGTTATAAATCTTAATTCTGTGAAGGTGAATTTGGCTTTTTAAACTGGCATTTAGAGCTATGTCAGAGGATTAAGATGAGTGAAGCTGAGTAGTATCATAGTTTTTAAAAAGAGGTGCAAGCAGAATCCAGAGGTTCACATTTCCTATCGATTTAAAACTAGTTCTGAAGGTAGTTTTAGATAAATGCTAGAGTTCTGATTACCAGTGGAAAGAGCCCTATCCTGCACTGCAGGCCTCACAGGTATAATTGGCAAAGCCCAGATTTCTATGGGAATCTTTGTCCACCTTATTTGCTACTTTGTACTACTCTTCACTTAAAGCCAACATTTCTTCTGTGATAAAGCACTCCCTTATGCAAGCACCAATGAAAGCCCTGCTAATTCTAGGGCAGCCATGTAATTGACTGAATGAGTAGGAGTTGACTGCTAATGCAGCCCAGTTAGGGTTTTTATTGACAGGTTTTAGGATGCAGTGACCTCTCAGTGAAGCTAAAAGATCGTAATCAAGACTTCAGAGGTAGAATGAACACTGCTGCAAAAGTGGAGCTACCTTTGCTGGGGAAGATGAGACTGAATCGATAGATCTCTTTCTCTCTCTCTCTCTGTATGTGTTGGAGGCTACAACAGGAAGACTCACAGATATGGGCCAGATAAATTGAATACTATTTCAAGTACTAACATTTAGACTTTTAGCACCATGTATATTCAGTACCCATTTGTGAAACTCCCATTACAGTTGCTTGTTTTGGTGTATAAGAATAAATTAGATTTTAGGTCCTACTTGGCATTCCAGTCTTTTCTGAGCATTGCCCAGTCTTATGATCTGATACATAAGGTGTCAAACAGAAGGGAACAGGTGCTTCAGTTTGTAGACGTTTCTTATCACACATTTTTTTTTTTGAATCCTCGCAATGACTGTCTGAGGTGAATACAGTTGTCCTCATTTCCACAAAAGGGGGAAGTAATCTTGGAGACTTTAAGGATCTTGATTGACGTCAGGCATATAGTAAGTTTTAACTGGAATGGAAGGTAGTAAGTGTGCAGGCCAGGCCCTCAAGCCTTTTAGAAGTTTTTAAGTCTAAATGTGCGTGTGTCTTCCTGAAAAATCTGCTGATGTACACTCTTAGCAGAGTTATGTATTTCTGCTGAGTCATCTTAAGAATGATGACCTGCTTTGATGGACTGCCAGGGTTCAGAACTTCTTTGAATTGAGGGCTACTTTTATCCCATTGAATATAAGCAGTGTGTATAGTGATCCTTGTTTTCTAAGCTCTAAATGAGAGAGACAAATGTAGTCATGTTTTGATAGTATGTAGCTTTTCTCTGCTTAGTCATGCCACTAAGCACCTTGTTGTGTGAGAGGCAACATATAAGCTATTTGCTGAGTGCATGAAAATAGGCTTATTTTTCTCTACCATTTATAAAGCATTTTCACAGATAACATCTAATTTTATTTTGCCTTGGCAAAGGAGATGGCGCTGAGGCCAAACATTTCCATAGCTGTGGTTTATTAAAGTTACTTCTTTTAAATCATTATTTCTCTTTGCACTGAAGGGCAGGCATACAAGGGAAATGCCTTTATTCGCTTACTGATAGGACAAGCAAGGACGTATAAGCATGTTTCTCAATCTGTTTCAGATTACCTAGGGGGGTGCTCATTACATATTCTGGGCTCTCATCTTGGATTTACTCATCTGAGTCTCTGAAGATGAAGCCTGGTAAGCTTCATTGTTTTAAAAAGTTATCCTTTGAATCTTTTATACAATATTTTTTACTATAATTGTCCAGCCAGTCTTAAGATGCAGGCTGCTGAACAAAAACAATGCCTTAATGTCCTTCTAGCGCTATTTTCTATGATCTGCAGAATTCAGCTCACTGGGACCCAGGTGAATGTTCTGCCAGCCCCCCTGAAAGAGTTAATTAAAATAAAAGAATTCATTTTCAGGCTAAGTTAGAGTGCAACTGTCTTTCTGAAGCTGCTGTGATCTCTGATTAGTTCATTTATAGCCTGAGAACTGACACTGACATGAATTTTAGATTATTTTTAATTAGAATTTTTTCATTCATTATCCGAAATTAATGCAACGGATTCTTCATAAAGTGGAAGTGTTTAGATTTTGAAGGTAAAAGTGGAATCTGTAATCACTGGTATATTGATAAATTTTTTTGTCATTTTGTTTTGTTATATGTCTTTTTAATTAATCTATGTGTTTTTGTACATTCTGGATGCAATTCTTTCTCCAGTTTAAATATATATATTTGTGTGTGTGTGTGTGTGTGTGTGTGTGTGTGTGTGTGTGTGTGTGTGTGTATGCCAGTTAGTGGTTTATTTTTTTACTCTGTAGAATTTTTTGGATAAACAATAGTTCTTAATTCTAATGTAGTTAATTTTACCCATATATCTTTATGTTTTCTGCTTTTATTGGCCATTCTAAGAAATTGTACTATACCTTGAGGTGCTAATCTACTTTCCTATATTCTCTTCTAAAAGTTTTAAAGTTTTGCCTTTTACTTATAAGTCATTAAATCACTGTAAAGTGATTTCTAAAAATGGTATGTGATATACAACCGATTTTGTTTTTTCCATATGGATAACCAATTGCCCAGTGTCATGTATTGAAATGCCCATTCTTTCTCAACTGATCAATCTTCAAATGGATAGCTTTGTGCAAATTGGAAAAGTGTGCCCTCACTCAGTGAGATTGCAAAAAGCGTATCATTTGGATGAGCCAATTAGCAAAAAAAAAAAAAAAAAATCATTTCTCTAAGCACGTCTATTAGAAAAAGACTCCTGTTTCTCCCAGAAGATGATGCCCTAATGAGGGCATGGCCTGTTCTACTTTGGCTGGTTTCAGTTCCATTGGAGCTGGATGCCCTCTTGGCAGGTATGCTGCTCTATTGATCAAATGTGTCTTTCTTCGTAGTAATACTGTATTATCTTAACAACCATAGCTTTGTAATAAGTTTTGATTTTTGAAATAATAAATCCCTCCTATTTGTTCTTCAGTTGTCTTGGCTTTTTCTTACTCTTATTTCCACATAATTTTGAATCAGATTATCAAGTTCAGTGAAAAAAGCCTCTTTGTGATTTGGTTGCAATGACACTAATTTCATAGACCAAAATAGGAGGAATTGAAATCTTTTTAATATTGAATTTTCTTACCCATGAATACAGATATCTCCATTTTTTTCAATTTAGTTTCATAATTTTTTAATAATCTTTTTTATTAGTCATTAATTATACTTTATATTTTATCTTTAAGGTTAATATATTTTTTATTATTTTGTATTAGTTTCAGGTATGCAGTACAATGATTAGACATTTATATAATTAATGATCTTTATTTTGTAAGATTTCCAAAGATTCTTAGCATTTTGGCTGTCTTAATTGTTAAATTATTTTAATTTCATTTCCTAACTCTTTGTTGCTAGGGTCTAGAAATATTTTTTCTCTTTATATTGATTTGTTATTTGCTAAAATTGCTAAACTCTTATTCTAATTATTTGTCTATAGTTTGGGAAGAGGTTACTTTGTAGACAACCTTACCATTTACAAATTATGACAAATTTGCTTCTTCCTTCCTAATTCTTATAATTCATTTTATTTTATTTTCTTACTGTGCTAACTAATTATTGCAGAGACTACCTAACTCTTCACTATTTTTCCACTCTTTCATCATATACTTGGTGGTTTTTCTTTTTTTTTTTTTTTTAATTGCTAGTTTCACCTTCAGCAATATACTAAGAATTCTAGTACAGGGTGGAATTGAAGTGATGATAGTGAGGACTCCCATCATCTTTGATGTTAAGGACAGACTTTTATCTTTATCTTACCAGCTTCTTGTATGAGTGAGGATTAAGTTTGGCTTAATTTCTGCAAACAACAGAAAACTCAAAATAACCATGACTTAAACAAGATGAAACTTTATTTCTTCATGATTTAAAAAGTGTTCAGGGGAAGGCAGTCCAGTCCCAGATGGTGGTTCCATTATCACTGGGAATCCTGGCTTCTTATATAATTTTTCTCTACCATTCTGTTACTTCCAACTTGAAGGACCCCTTATGGATTATGCAGATATTGAAGCTCAGCCAACATTTATTTCCATATTCCAGTGTAAGAAAGAGGAGAGCAGGGTAGAACGAAAGGGTCTGTCTCTGGCCAAGGCAGCCCCTTTAATAGTGCTCCTCACAGTCTCACGCAGCATTTCCATTGGTATCTCATTGGTCAGGATTACTCTCATGACCACAAATAAGTCTGGGAGACAGAACTTGACAATAAACCAGGCCTATCACCATTCTTAAAGAACTGAGTCTCTGCTACTAAGAAAGAAGGGAAGATTTTAGCTAGTTTTGACAACCGATGAATAAGACTTCCTTTCCCTATTGATTTATGATGCTTTCTTGGTTATTTATTTACATTTTATATATAATAAACCTCTAAAGTACTATTCTGTTTTATTAGTTGATCTTTATATTTTTTAAATAGTGGCATGCTGACTTATTTACTATAATTTATACCATGCTTTTCCTTTGGAGCCTCACTACTTTTTTTTTTGCATATTTTTCTTTGCTATTTTCACCTAAAGATTTTTCTACATATTCTAAAATCTTTTTGATAAATTGCAAAAAAATTCTTGGATTTTAGAATTGGATTTGATAAAAGTCTTCAAACCTTTACAAAATTCAGTCTTCCCATCCAGAAATACAGTAGGTTTTTCTACTTACTTAAGCCTTAATAGCATATATTTATACAGTATTACATATTTTTGATATAACAAATAGAATCTTATTCCTTATATTTTAAATTACTTGTGATATATATATAAAATAAATGTATTTTTATACACTTGTTTAATCTCTGTTGATTTTACTGTCACCCCATGATTTATTTTGGATGATTTGCATATCCCACAAGTAATTATAACTTTTCAACTTTTACAATGGATATTTAAATTTTATGAATAATGCATTGGCCATATTTTTCAGAATACTGTTAATCATGATGATCGTGTGCTCATTATTCTGAAACCTGATTTTAGCAGTAATATGTCCAGTTTGCACTGTTACATTATGTCTTTTGTTTTGATGTGAACATTCTTTATATTTTTGAAGAGCATCCTCTTATTCCTCATGTATTTTTTTAAGAAGGAATCATCACAGAACTTTATTGAATGCCTTTTCAGTATCTATTACATTCAAATGACTTATTAATATAATATGTTATATCATTTGATTTTCTTATTATACCATTATGATATTTATAATTATAGTGAATAATTATTTTACTACATTTAAAATTTTATTTATTAGTGTCTTTGGTGAGACTTCTGAGCTATCAGTTAATTTTTGTCAATAGTTATATTTGTGTGTGAGAGAGACGAGGAGGAAAAAACAGGAGGAAAGGATCTTAGAAAGAGAGATGTTTTAGGAGTTTTTAAAAGATTATTCTGGTTTTTTAAAATGAATTGGGCAGTATTCTATAGTTTTCTTGTTTATGAAAAAACAGGAATTGCATCATTAAGGATTTGAAAGAATCCACTTAAAAATATTTATGTCCAAAACCATTTTGAAAGGTAATGCTTTGCTAACATTCTTAAGAGCTTCTGGATAATTGAATTATTTAGGATTTCTTTTTCCATACCTTGTGATAAATATTTCTGAGATGACAAAGACCTAGGAATACATTTCAGAAAGCAAAAAAGGGAGCAACACAGCCCTGTCCACGTGCTTTGCTTTTTCTGATCACATTTCCAGCTTGGATAACTGGCATCCTCCCCTCCCCTTGGTCTAGCCTGGGCAAGAACGTGGAGACCAAGGCCTTACCTTTATGTCTTGGTTGAGAGGAAAGTAGCCAACATTAACCAGCTACCAGCAGCCTTATGTTTATTTACACAGAGTATCTTATCCTAGAAACTGAGAGTGTATCTGTAGGACAGTCCCAAATTAAATTAAGTAACATTGGAGAGATGGGCCTAACCTATCAAGCCAAAAACGACGAGGAGGATGGACCCTGATTGGGGGTCGGCCCTGCTCCTCTGGGCTGAGATGTCACTGATAATGCAGATTCTAGTTCCTGACCTTGCCACTCTCCAGGCTTCATCTTCTTCCATCGTCTTCCTGATCGTCCATCCTCCAGCATCACCCAGTGGTCTCCAGTTCCTGTGACCTTCCTTCCACTACCATCATCTAATTTGTCTAATTCCATCAGCTCTTAGTTTAGACACTGCTCTTTCTGGAAGATCTTTTTAATTCCCAAAGTCAGGCCCAGACTGGGCTTTCATATGCTGCGTGTCACTCTCTTCTGTCACACTGCTTCAACTCTGTTTGTTTATCTGTGTCTCTCTCTAGACATGGAAAGTAGCATGGTGGGAGGGAACACATCTGGTTGTTCATCATTAAATGCTCAGTGCCTCGCAGAGTGCACAGCACATGGTGGTATTCCGTTTATTACACGAACAAATGAACGAATGAACGAATGAATGAATGAACAAATGGCATTCTTTCCCAGTTAAGAGTAGACAGAACCTCAGATGTTTTGGAAACACCAACAAGTGGCATTTCAGAACCAAGAGGAGAAAACAACAGACTTCCTGCCATGTGATCACTGCCTTACAATGAAAGCTCCTTCACTCACATCTGTGATTAATCAGCCCTAAAAGAAGTTTTCTTTTTTTTTTTTTTTCTAACTGAAAAACTTAAAATTGTTTGCTGCCATGAGGAGACTAACTTAGATCTTGCTGTGGTGTGCTACAGATGGGTTGCAGGTGTGACACAGTCCCTTTAGTTCACAGTGAAAAGGCCTGGGGTAGTAGGATTCCTGCCCAAGGCCATTGGCCAGGAACTGCATTACCATTTACATGTCACACAAACGTTAGTCTGGGACATCTAGGGTAGGCCTGAACAAGCTTGCAAGTACTGATGGCCACTATGTTGGCAGATTGGCCTGTATCATTCATGGCTTTTAGCCATTATGAGTTCTTAACTAGATGTGTCTTGAGATGAGAAGTAAGAAGCAGCATCATATTGTCAGGCTCTGCAGAACTAACTGCAGTCTTATCTCCTTGTAGTCCTGGGATTTCTGCAACTTAGAAAAAAAAAAGTAACTAAAAGGGGAGTGCACGTTATTATTAGTAGTAATAGTAGTAGAAGTAGTAGCGGTAATAATAGCAATTGCAGTAAGTAGTAGAAATAGAAGTAGTTGTGTGACAGCAGTAGTAGTAATAATATTCCAAAGCAAAAATGATGAAAAGAATTTTCTAATCTTATATTTTAAATGAAAAGAATTTTCTAATTTTATATTTTTAATACATGGGCCCCAAGAGAGCAGAGATCAATAGCCTCTGGAATAAAGCAGATGCAAATAATGAATTTCCTTAAAGTCTTGTGCTTTATCTTAAAAATCCATGCAAATTTATTTGCTACTCAATAATGCCAGTGTCATCTCTTTATCTTTCCCCCTCAAAAAAATAAAACTATGGTTTATAAATATGCTCTCAGAACATAGGTCAAGCTCATCTTGAGTCTTCAAGAACCCCTTGCCCTGCTACCTTACTTCCAAATACTCTGATGTGCCGAAATTCCCATGTAGTTTCTTTACTGCCCCTGACAGCATGAAATAAAAGACAAGCCACAGAAATCTCATGTTAATAGGGAAAATAGTGGATGGAACAAAAAGCGCCCAACAAACAAACAAATAAAAAACAGAATGAAATGGCGCTTGTTTTTCTTTCTTTCTTTTTTTTTTTTTTAAGAGAATGGAAATAAGTTTTCTCCAGGCTGGGATGACAGCATTCAAAGCATGTAGCTGGACCTCCCAGTATCTGCCTATAATTTCAGAACGGCTGGGAACCTTGTCCTGACAGCATCGCAATCTGTCAGTGGTCCATCATTGTTTATCATACTCGTGTTCAATTACGCTTGGCATGCGCTCTCAATCTGGAAACTCTGCCAGATACCATCTCCAACTGCAACTTGGCTGCCTCTGAGTAAGGAGGTTTAATCAGTGTTTGATCGGTGTTTTATCATTAGTTCAGGGGAGGACATCATTTAGGCCTTCCTAGATAAGGTGAGGTATAGTGTTCTCATGCGATCAGAGCAGCCCTCCAGGCTCCATGTGCAGAGGGAGAGCTCTAGAAAAGGCACTAATATATTGTTGACTCTGGATTTGACACTTTTAGCTGGTGAATATTATTATCAGACTGATAATAATATTGGCTGTCCTGATTCTGTGTTGACTCAGTTTTCCTAATGTCTTCCTGCCAGTGTATGACAGTATCATCCAGTGTCTGGGAAAAGATGCTCGTTCTATCTCCTTTTATTATTTCTAAAGAACTATCCTAATTTGAACAAATAGCTCAGATTGTCATCTATAAAATAAAATGATGAGATCATATAATCTCTGAGGTGCTTTCCAGTTTGTGTGTTTTGGGATTTTGAAGTTTTTCATTATGCTAAGAGGCAGAGATGCTTCACAGGCTCATGAGGAAAAAGAGATTCTTAAAATATTTTATGAGCTGAAGATTCCAATGAACTAGAAGAGTATCATAAGTCAATATCCAAACAAGACAAGACTGCAATGTCCACCCACATCATACCAGCAAAGAGCCAAACTAAAACTCCTTCAGGACTGATTCCCACTGAGAGCAAGAAGGCCTGAAGTACATGGAGAATGGTAAATGGTAAAACAAAACAAAATAAAAAACAAACAGAATAAACGGAGCAGGAAGAAACTTTTGGAGGTGGTGACAGATATGTAGATAGCATTAATTGTGATAATGGTTTCCCATGTGTATCTTACCTCTGAACACATCAAGTTGTATACACTAAATATGTACAGCTTTTTGTATGTCAATCATACCTCAACAAAGCAGTTTTAAAAATTAAAAAAGGTAAATGGTCCCACCAGTGTATTCAGTGGGACCTCAGGACCCTCCCTGTGGAATATAAAAATGCTTACTTCTCCTGGGCTCTGATGTGCTTGGGATGGACTTGGTCAGTGTGTAATATTTCTTTCTCTGCAACATAAGTTGTGCCCATTGGGTGGGCAAGGCTGACTTTTGGTGTATTTCCTTAACGGTCAAATTTTAAGAGCTTGAAGGTTTGTTTAGACAACATGGCTCTATGCCTTTGACATGATTTGGAGGAGGGGAACCCAGATAGCCTCTGGAGAATATGACAGGGGACCTGGCATGCTTGGGGCTATAGAGTAGATGTGTAAGTTGTCTCCCAGTAGCTTTGCTTGATGAGAAGTTCATGTTCCCCCTGGGGGAGATGATCCCAAAGTCCATTTCTTTGTAACAAGATCAAATAGTAACAAAGCTTGTATTAAGAATGTGAGAGATGAAATGACTCTAAGTTCACCTCAGTCCCCTCATTCTGAAAATGAAGAGCACAGAGACCAAACACAACTGAGTATTTGGTCCAGTTCTCAAGCTAATTAACCAGGTGCGGAAACCTGGCATCCTGAAGTCGAAAGGTCCTTAGTTCCAAACCCGGCTGGGTCTCTTCCTAGTTATGTTCCCCCTCAGTAATGTGTCCAATTTCCCCTAAATCTCAGGTTCCTCATCTACAAAACAGAAATGATGCTCTTGTTTTTTAAGGGTCTTGTGCAGACTAAATTTATGTGCATTGGGAAGGCACTTGCTATTTTCCTGCCTTAACCTTCTCTTATCACAGATTTAATCGAAGAGCCATGAAGTCACTGATTTCCTTTTCTCGACCGTACTCTGGTTGCAGTCTGGTGTTGCATAACCTGCTGGATGAGGACACGGGTCCCCTGGGAGCTGTAGCGAAGTGGCCAGACACGCTGGCGCGGGTTGGGCGTTCCGTCCAGCAGAGGGCAGCAAAGCACGGGCTCCTCCGCAGTCCGGTTTGGGAACAGCGAGCCATTATGTTCCCCTACGGGGAAGGCCTAAGGAGCTCCTTGCAACGTGTTCTTTTCAGTGGAAGTGGGTTTTTTTCCCCTGTCTCATTTCGGTGAGGACACAGGGTTTTAGCAACTGATGTGTACCCAGATTATTGTTTTAGTATGGCTCTGTTGGGTTCGGTTCTGTTGGAGTGGTAATCAGTGCATTTATTAGGCAGCTCCCTCCTGTGTACCAGGCTTGGTGCTGTGCACCTAATATTCAGTACCACAGGTATTCTCGATTTAGAAACGATGATAGTTAGTCATATAAGTTTAGTAATGTGTAAGAGACAAGGCTCTTTCTAAACTGAGGATGAGGCTGGGATGAAATCTCTCTGTCCAAACATATTCGCCATTTATGAAGTGCAGGATGTAAGTTACACACTTTCATAAATGAAGGAGATCTGGAAACAAAAAATAATATGGCATTTTTTTCCCCTGGATTTTGAAAACGACATACATTTTTTTTTTCTCTTCTGAGCAACTGATTTGAGAGAGGGTGGGGATTCCCAGGCCCCAGCCCACAACCACCAGGATCAGAATCTGCAGCTTTACAAACTCCCCAGTTGGATTCTATGCACTTTCAAGTGTGAGAAGCAAGGCCCTGGAGGGCAGCCAGGAGCTACCTTCAAATATTTGGAGAACCAGTGTTTGAAAAAATGTACTTGTTTGGCTTAAACAGAGGGGGATTTGGAGTTGGACCTCATCCCAAATCTTACTAACTCCCTACCAGTCATGGGTGAGTTGAAGCTGGAGGAGCCCAGCTAAACTACTTCTTATCTATAAAATGGGAATGTTGCTATTGAAACGACTAAAACTGTTTCTTCTTTTATTCAATGAGATCATCGAAAAGCATTTATACATTTGAAAATACTGTACGAATGTCTGTCACAGCTATCACCAGGAATGGTCCAAGATGGAACAGTGCTTCCCTGTGAGGTAAGCACTCCTCATGAATTAAGGGACAGTGTGAAGGGATGGGCTAAGTATGTTCGTGGCTCTTAAGAATTCACCGTGGCTGGAGCATATGGCATCAATGGCGAAGGTGTGATGAAAAGCTAGATGGGGAGCCAATAGTAAAATGAGGACTAGAACCTAAAATTTACTCATAAGCTGTTTATTATTTCATGAGTTAAGATCAGGGTCTCCCCCAATTCCTTACCCTTCAAACTTAGCTCTTTAGAATTAACAGTAGGTGGCACGTGGTTGGTTAGGAGCCATTCCAACAACCTTGACCCTTCATGTTAACTACGGAACAGGGGAAAGCAGTCTGATTACCATTTCTCGTTGCCTCTGCAACCGCACAATTAGGGACAAGTGCAAACAATGCGGGGAAGAGTGAGCATGTAACTTGGTTGTGACCGCTGGAACCCAAAACTATACTTGTCTTGTCAGCACTGTGTTATTAAGCAGGAGGGAACGGCAGCCTCTTCTGGGAGGCACTTGGCACTGTTGGTCCACACTTTGCAGGGCAGCAGAGGGCACAAGAGTGAGGAGAGCCAGCGTGGAGGCCACACACAGTAACTGGCACACAGTGGGTGCTTCATAAATGCAGGTGGGATAAACAAGTGAAGGAATGAATGAAGAGCAGAAAACTCAGCCAACAGCTTGCTTTTTGTTCACCCTACACACTCTACAGATCACCCAAAACAAGAACAAAACTTTTGCTAGCTTGGAATAGGTTAGTCTCACTTTAGGGCTTCTATCGGACTCGAATGGCATCTCTCAAACACTGAGATAGTGTAGGAAGGGACGTTCTGTACAGAAACTCGTTCTATCAAGTTCCGCCCCGGAGAACATTTACTAGCCTGACATAATTACATTTCCTCACTGTTGTTATTGTCATCATTAATGGACACTTTGTCAAACTTAACACCACCATCAATTCATGTTTGAGCTCTGGTTTTTAAGCCATACAGCATTTTGTTTCCAAGGGTGGAAGACTGGGGTAGCAGAGTAGTTGGGAACTGTAATATTCATTAATGAGGAAGGGAGTAGCAGTTTGAACCATCTTTGGCTACATGGTCCTGGTCAAAACAATGTGGTCATCTATTTTAAGGCCTGTTTTTCCCACTCAGACACTTTCTTCCTACGGCAGTGCATGCCTTTCCCACCTCCCCTCCCCACTTCACCTTTTCCCATATCCCCTCCCCACCTCACTGTCTTCCTCCTTCCCCTTTCCCTCCACCCCTCCCTTCCAGATTTTCTGATTACTTTTTGTTTTAAGCATGGTGCCATAAAGAGTGTGGAATTTGGAATCAGGCTGTCCTGCATGCTTGTTCCAGCCTTGCCCTGACTAGTTGGCTGAGCCCTGAGGATGCCACTCATTTCCTCAGTTTCCCCATTGGTGAACAGAGACCCTGCCAACCTCCCATGATTTCTGTGAGGATACACATGAAAGAGCTCTGAAAAGGTGTTGTGCAGATGTCTCTCTTCGTTTTTTTTTTTTTTTTTTGCTTAATTCCTTTACTGTGTCATTCCATTTGCTTTCTCTAATGTTCTTCTCTTTTCTCTCCTCAAAACTGACATTTTAAAAACTGTTGCTGTTAAAATGAGTACTTGCCTCTTAAACATCCTCAAGTTGCTAAGCAGCATCTACCTCCCCCCCTTCCCTTTTATGCAGCCTGGTTGCCATAGTATCATCTGATCATGGTAACAGGAAGCAAAGAGCAATCATTTTTTTCACTAAATAGGGTTGGGCAGACAGATAAACACGCTAAAATGTTTCCTTACAACCCATCTCAGAGAAGGGGGGCAAGTGCTCCAGAGTACACCAGTGGGTTTCTTTAGTCACCTACTACCTGGATTTCCTACTCACTTAGAGCAGTTCGGCGCACCTGTAGCTCCACGGATACATACCACCCGTGGCATGACATTTCCTACAAAGGCTTTGAAGGGCTACTGCTGCAACTCCCTTATTTGTAGCTATTTAGGGCTAAATGCAGACTCAGATCCTTCTCAGATAGTTGCTAAATATAGAACATTGAGCATGAATCAGTATTGTGACTAAAGGTACTCGTGTCGTAGCAGGTTTAGAGAGGTAATAAATAAAAGTCATCGAAGTGACATCAAGGGGTGCTTTTTTAAAAAATGGAAAAGATGGAGATAGCTATAAAAATAAACTTCTTAAAATCTAAGATGTATTTTTAAAAAACATAAACCCTAGACTTCTTCGACTGAAAGCTCACAAGGTCAGACTCTTGATTACTGACAACATAAACTACTGTTGCCACTGGACATGACTTTTTCCCTTTGGCCCATGTGATCCTGGATGTTCAGGTCTCTGCAGCCAGAATGCACAGGCACAGCTCGACTGGTTGTTAAAGCATTGTAATACTTCTATAGTGGCTGGTGTTTCCTTTAGTTCCCAGAGTGTCTCTTGCTGCCTAGTCAGCCACACTCCAGTTCCAGGACCCTTTAGTCCTCCCACTATCCAGCATCTAAGGAGTTAAGGCTGGCATGAAAGGGGTCTCCAGGAGCCCAGGACTGAGGCCAGTATCTGTGCTGATTGGTCAGTGTTCATATCATACTTGTTAAATATTTTGAATATCAGCTCTTCAAGCTGCCCTCATATACTCCAAAACTTTTTCTAAACAATTTTCAGTGTTTTCTTGAGGAAGCACAATTTACTCTTCCAGTTTAAGCCATCAGGGAAGTGTGTTGTTGCCTTCTAGGAAAAATGTGCCTGTGCTCAATTTTCTTGGGGAAGACAATACAATGCCTGTGAACTTGGGTCACAGGACTGAGATGAACAAGTACTGTTGCCTGCACGCTTGTGCTTGGCTGGCCAATGACAATGACACACAATAGCTGGGCAACTGGTTAAAATAGAAAGTGCATTCCAGGGCCCCACAGTGCTGTGTGCATTGATCGCCTGAGCTGATCCCTATATCTTAAACACACATGGCTCAGAGGGACTTGGAGAGGGCTTTTCATGCAAAGGCAGGCTTGTCCCAGACTCATGCAAACAAATCAACTTCTTCTTCAAAGTGGGATGAAACTTCTTTTCATTGGTCTCCAAGGGCCTTTCTTATTCTGTGTTTGACAGCTTCTACTTGTCCCCCACCTTACTGGAAGCCACCTTGGGGTTAATAACATGTCTTTCCAGAGGAGTCTGAGGACCCAGGAAGGGAGCAGAGGAGATTATCCAATCTTCGCTTTAGCCAGGCAGGAGCTGCAATCACCACAGATGGTAGTCATCCAGCACCTCCCAGAAAGAATTTCTGCCATGTCACTCATTTACTCAATCCCCGATTACTGATCCTTGCTCTAGGAACATTCTTTGTGATGCCTAAGGAATGTGTTATTGAAGCCCATTTTTCTTTTGTTTGTACTCCAGCAGAAGCAGAGGGGAGCTGTCAGAATGCTCTGTAAACTAGTTCTGAGTCCCAGCTTTCTTGGCTCTTTCAATTTTTTCCTTTATCTGGAGTCCCTGGCCAAGATAGGTTTCCCATGTCTGAACAGTGCCTACAATGTCGTCTTTCCCATAGCGACTCTCAGATCCCTTGTCTATGGCCATGTCTATGACTACATAACAAAGGTGTATTTTCCAAGAACAACACTCTTTCCAGATTCTACAGACTCCCACATAGTCCCTAGCCTGACCATGCCAGAAGGCCAGCAACCAGAGCTTCACAGGGCTTTGGCTGTTATGCTGGCCAAATTATCTTTGGATTAAGTTCAAGTGGTACACTAGTAAATGTTTTATAACTGGTTTTCTGGGGGAAAAAAGGAAAGACCCTGATTTGTGGCATTTGGTAATTTCTCTGGTACGAATACTCTCACCATGGCCAATTTCAGGGCACTAACATGAAGTCACTGACTGTAGAGTTGGGAAGAGATCTGCACAATTGTTTCTTGAGAGCTGATACATATGAGCTGGCTCTAGCACATCATTGAAGTAATCCCTTCTCCAGGGGAATATGACCATCTGTCTTTTTTCATGTTCCGTTCTGTATCTTGTTTCCATCTAACATCTAATTCTGTCAGACATACCAATCCTTTAAGCCAATGGTTTCCAAACTGTTTCTTGGCCAAAGGTGTTTATGTTTATATAAATAAATGAACTACATAAAAGCAACACCAGCCTGATTGAGAGATTTGAGAAGGTTTTAGGCACCACACTATCCTTTGGCTATGGAGAACACTAAGAATCACTACTTTCAGTTTTTCCCACTTTTTGATGATTTGAAACAAACAGAAATAATAAAGAAAATATGGCATAGTTCTTGACATATGATTATTTTCTTGAACTTTTTGGAATAGATTGAAATAAGCAATGTTTTGGGTCCACTTGGAACCATTTGTACAACCCATTGTGCTTTTGGATGGGAGGTGCTCTCAGGAGTGCTATTGATTAAGATACCAGCAATGACCTCATACAAGCTGTAGGACAGGCCAGTGTAGTGGGAGCCCTTGCTCCACCAGAATGCCTAATTTAAGTGTTTGTCTGAAGCTCTGAATGTTCTCTGGTTTCAGCTGTCTACCAAAAACTGAGAGCTATGAGTCACACCACTTAACTGGCTTGTGGGTTTTCAGTCCTGCTTTTTTTCTCAGTTAATACCTTTCTCTGTCTCTTGTTTTCTCTCTCTCTGGGTTTTATCATGATATTATTTCATGTGATTTAGATAGCCCTAAAAGATTCTTTTATATATTTCCCTTCCAACAGAGTGCTTCCATTTTTATTAATCTATTTTATGATGTAAATCATAGTTTAATGAAGATGCACCATTCAATCTTAATGGCCTCATGATTCCATCTGAGAGTTCCTTTCGTTTTGATGGGATAAATAGGCTTGGAATTTCCTGCAATTGAGTTATTAATAAAGACATAAAGTTCTACAGCAGAAAAGGAGCCTATGAAGACAGAAGAGAAATTGCAGGAAAGTGCTCTCAGCAAACTCTACACATCTCTCTATCAACGCATGGTTTAAGATTGAAAGTCTTCCTGACCTTCTGGATCCTAGAGCAGTAGTAACTGAGACATATAAATGCTCAGGAATGTCTTCAGGCTAATGGTGATGGAATCAACACCCCCAGTTCCCCGTGCTGCAGAAGACACAAAAGGGCAATGCTTGAAGGGTTTTAATTTTAAGCTAATGGTATGAAGTGCTAATAGTTGGATTTCAGACCACAAACTGGGTTAGAGAACAGGACTAGGTGACATTCCAAATCACACATGTAGGTTATTGTTACTTCTGTCTGCTCGTAAGGCCTACCTTCTTGGTCCACCACAAATGGGGAAGACCTACCTGATCTACATCCCTATCTCAGTGAGTTTCTGGACCTCTCTATTTAGACATCTTAATATGCTTCATATTGAATAGACTCAAAATAGTACTACTCAAATCCAATTTTTAGTCTGTGCTTTGTATCTCAATTAGTAGAACCATTCACAAGGTTGCCCAGACCACAAACCATAAACCTGTTTGGTCTCTTTTCTTTCTCCACCCTCCACTGACTTGTCAAGTCTTGTCCACTCCCTTTTCAAGGTCTAACATTTCTATCTCTTTCTTTCCAGTTCCAACACCAATGCCCTAATTCAGGTTATGTTAACTTTTGCCACAACTGGAACAATGTTTTATTGATAAAACATTTTCAATAACTGTAAATTGAAAGACTGGGTCATTATAGAATCTTCCTGCTAACTGTCCTGTGCTTTCTGTCTCCCATTTATATGCCATATTCCGGTGAAAGTTCTAAAACATAATATGGATTCTTTCATTCCTGGAGATCATGACATTCCACCTGCCATGATTCTTCTCCTTGGCCTATCCCTCCGCACATGGCCCAATACCCTCTTCAAGCCATTTTTTTAAGCTCTCTCATAACACTTGGCTGCCTATGCAGAGTCTACCAGACTTTGCTTCCCCAGCACAAATCCCACCCAGACTCAGCTGTCCCAAGAGCTTGGGTTAATCTGACCCATTTCAGGGAATCATTTTAGGATCACATCTCCATTACCAGGCAGGATATTACTGGTGTTTCTCACTTAGGCCTTCTGTCAAATCATCTTTCCCCCTTCTGTGTTCTTCCTGTATCAGGTAGGCTGCGAAATCTGGCAAATACATTTTCCTGAAGCCTTGGTTTCCTGCTTACATTGTGCCAAAGCGAAAATCTCAGGTGAGATTGAAAGGTAGAAAAGAAGTTGACCTTACCACTGCAGCAATAGGCAGGTTTGGAGGCTTTCACAGAGGGCCTGCATGAGACTTTACCCATGGCTCCAGGAGTCCTTCAGCAGATTACCTATAGTGTTGTTGCAGGCATCTGAGATTATTGATTAAAATTTCCTGGAATTCCTTTACTTCCTGATTTCTTAAATTCTAAAAGTAGTTTTCACTGACCTTTGTTCCCCAAAGTTTTGCATGTGTTTAACGCCTTGCATTAAATCTTTTCTTCTGGAAATATCTGGAGAAGCTTCTATTTTCTTGATTAAAACTTGACTAATATGAATCAAATAACAACTAATGATTTGGAAATGAGTTTAACCAAGCCTTAGCTTTGAACTCACCAAGATACCTTTCTGTCCCATCTGTTTGCATGAATCTATAGGACTCCACTGCTGCTTCAGTTCCTGGAGTGTATTTTAAATCCTTTGCAAGATTAAACCCCTGATGTGGATCCCAGCCCACCTGGCTAGGTCCCTGTACCTTTCCTAAATTTTGCTAGCCAATCACATAAGAGAACTTAATTCTGTGCCCTTATCTACTCTACCTCTTGAACTCATGCTCCAAATTAGACGATCTGTCTGGAACCAAAGAGCTGCCATCACCCAACTTTGATATTCACTATTGCCTGGGAACTTCTGCTCTCATTCTTTATTCACTATTTGTCTTCAATATGCTTTTTGGCTCCAATTAATATGGGTTAATTATTGAATCTTCATCCCATTTCTTCAGGGGACAGACAAATAATACATGGCCTTGGTCCTATCCCATCCCTGTTTTGTCTCAGATTTTTTTCCTTCAACTGCTAGACTCTTCTTAAAGTCCCAATACATCTCTTAGTTGAGACTGGTATGGTTACTGTATTAAGCTAATAACATATTACTTAAAATTATAGCATTTTTAATCCCTATCATCATTTCATGTCCTGTATCCAACTTTGAGTTAGAGTATAATAACTCACAAATACAAAAGGAAGTCACTAGGGTCATAATGGATAGATTTTGCATTATTTTCCACAGAAGCATAGAGCAGTTAGTCTGGTCAGAACTACTCATGACCAGTCTTCAAATTGCTGAAGTCATCTATCCTTTTTCCCCTACTTATTATACTGTGGCATCTTGTTTTACCTATTACATCTTGTTTTACTCTTTCCTCACTATTTACTCTTCTGAAGAATCTCCTATTCCAGATTCAAGTATCAACATACATATAAACTCTGATTTTGAATCAGCCCTCTATAGAGTCTATGTGTTGCTGAAAGAGTCCTTTCTTTTCTCTGGCATGCCCTCTGCTTTTCCTCTCTGGAAAATTTTTGTAACCACATGTGTGTATTTAGTACTACAGACTCTTCTTTAAGAGGTAATTTATGGAAAACCAATCCATGTGCATTTTGAGTGCCAATGTTATAAGTCCATATAATTTTGAAATTTGTTTGAGCCAGAAAACAGGGAAATCGATCTTTGGTATGCTTGCACAATCCTCATGTCCATATCCAGAAGGGAACAGTCAGTTCAGAAGATCACAACAGCATTTGTTTTACCCCTCTCTACCCTTACTCTTTGAGTGGAAAATTAATTTCTGCTAAATATTAGATATGGACACACTACCTATTCTTCTTGGAAATCTTTTAAAAGAGATTCCACCCACCTATCACATTGTTCTGCAGGATGAGTCATGAGCACTGCAATGCCACAAAGGGAGATTCTAACACATTTACTCATACATAGACCTCCTGGCTGGACAGACTGGCCTTTCAAATCTGATCATCTTGTAACGATGATCTGTACTTTCTTAAGCACAATGGTGGCATGATGACACCATTTTTCTTTAGTGTCTGACTTCATTCTGGGGCTTCAGGCTTTCTCCCTCTCTCGCCATCAAGTCTTGCTTCCTCGTTTCCAAAATCCAACTGCCTGCTTTCCAACAGGAGTTTCCATGACAACTTCTGTTTGTGGTGGTGGTGACTCCAGCACTCTACTTCACCTCTCCTTTATGGCACTGAGTCCTTGTTTCCTAAACATCCCTGTTTCCTCTCTTTTCTTATATTGTGCTTGCCTTTACCCCAACCTCTCTGAGTTCAATATGTATTGATAAGCTTTGTTCTCAGATAAACCAAAGAGAATCAGAATCAAAGTCATAGTTTTAAACCTACCCTATCACAGAGAGCTAGATCAGATCAAGAATCTCTTGCTTTGCAGAGGTGGTGGTCATTAATTTTCTGTCCTGGGAAACAGGATTAGATAAGAAAAAAATCCAGGCAACTTCACCCTCCTCCCCAACCCCCCACCGCCCAGCAAAAGAAAGAACATATACATTTATAAGATCATCTTTCAAAATAATTTTACATGTTTAACCAATTGAAACATTATTTAAGGTCATAAGTGTTTGGTGTTTTTCAGATGCATTCCCGGAATAGGGGATGTCTGTCATTCTCTCCTTAGTATCAAATGGCTTTTGCACTCAAGGACAAATTGGCTGTCCTGTATAGAGGTGGGAAATTGAAGAGAAGGTGAGGGGAGTCATTTTTAAATGTAGACTACTGAAAGGCAAGAGGGGAGATGATTCTGTAGGGAGATGTTCAGAAAAATCCTAGAGCTTAAGGAAATGAGACAGCACTTTGTATGACCTGGGGTGCTGTTGATAAAGGGAGGTAGGAGGGCCAAATCACATATTTTGCAGATTTCTTCAGCACATTTGTGGCAGCACCTGCAACTAACCACTGTGAAGCATTCCACCTTCTGACCTTGGCATGTGGAGGTAGGTTGCTGATGCCTGTGTGTGTGTGTGCAGTATTTCACAGATGCAGTTTGCATCCTTTTTCTGTAGTATTCTTAGAGGACTAGCAGACACATGAATGCAGCTCTGTGACACTCTAATTTGAACATGGGCTCTGCTCCTTCCTCATTCTCTTCCTATTTAATCCTCTGCACTTAAATCTCTTCATAAAAAGGGCTCATTAGGAATCAATCCCTTGAAGTTCTTTTGGCTGCCTTACCATCCAAAGGTATAGGTTAATGACAAACATAAAAAGGAGAAATAGACATACAGTCTACATAATCACATAAGATGAATATATCTTTTGAAATCTTTGAACCATCAAGCATCTTTTATACTGGAGAGAATAATGGTTCTGGACTTAGCAAGGTCTGACTGTGGTCCTTATCCTGTCTCTTATCTAGTCAGATACCCCTGCATAAGCTATTTAACCTCTTGGAGTCAGAGAAGGGGGAATAAAATGATCACCCTATGAATGTTGTGAAGATTATGAGATAAAGTTTATAACATATCTGGCAGAGTGTTAAGCCAAATTAAAGTTTGATAAAGGGTACCTTTCATACATATAGGGTGAGGTTGGAAACGAAAACATTTTTAGTTTTATAGGGCTTTTGCATAGGAAATCTTCTATCAATATTCATTTAAAAAATCATCCAACCAAGTAATTATTGAGTGATAATATGTATCAACTAGCATAAAATTTGATATAATTTTTTATGTGTTTCAGTTGAAGATGTGACTTAGACCTATTCTGAAACTAAATCTTTAGAATAGAATCAGCTTTATTAGATTCATGATATCCATGCTCTTGTTAGCTGCTTTGGAATTCTATGCTGGCTTATAATATGAAAAACCAGTCATGAGTCATCTTATAGTCCAAATTCTCTTGAGAGCCCTCAGACCCATTTGTTTCAATGCAATCAGTGTTTATGTACTACTTTCCATGTTCAGAGGGCTGTGCTAGAAGCTGGGAGTAGTTAAGGAAGGATAAAATGCTATTCTGTTGGAACAGTAAATACGGCTGAGAACCAAAGCATCGGGTAAATGACTAATAGGAATTGTGAGACAAGAAATGCGGGGAGAGAGGTCCATTCAAATGACTAATAAGAATTGTGAGACAAGAAATGCGGGGAGAGAGGTCCATTCAGTCACAACAAACCAATTAATGGATGAGATAGCATTTATACATGGTCTTGAAGAGCGAGAAAAATCTAACCTAGCAAGATGAGAAGAAAGAGAGACCCGTGTAGGCAAAGAAGGTTGAACATCTAGGTTGCCAGTTTTAGGGAGACAGTGAACTTGGCTGAAGTTATAGCTTTGGAAGCATAGAATCACTAAGTTTATAGCTAGAAAGGACCCTAGAATCCAATCCACTTATTTTAGCAGTATATATTAAAGGGAATTGTATGAGATGTGTTTAGAAATGCATGTTGGATTAATTCATGGAAAACCTGTTACTTGAAAAGTCTGGACTTCCTATCACAGGTGATGGATATTTCTGGATATTTTGAGTAGTAGAATTAAATGCATTTCCAACTCTTATTCCGGTTTTGGAAACTTCTGTGGCAGTAGTTCTGTATAAACACTTGGAGAGCTTGTTAAAACATTGATTGCAGGCCCAAACTCCCAGAGTTTCTGATTTGGTAGGTCTGTCTGGGGCCCAAGAATCTGCATTTCTTACAGGTCTCAGGGGTTGCTGACACGGCTGGTCTGAAGACCACACTTTAAGAACCATTGTTCTATCGTATGCCGTTTGTTCCCAACTCTGGATGCCCATTCGAATCATTTGAGGGGCTCTTAAAAAATACTGAGGCTTGTACTTTAGGCTGACCCAGATGTACAGAGGATGGCAGTAGCTGTTGGCAATTTTAAAAGATCCCAGGTACTTTCCTAGGTCAGCATTTCTCAGATTTCTTTGTGCATATGAATCACTAGGAATCTAGTTAAAATGCATATTCCTTTTTAGTAGGTCTGGGTTGGAGCTTGAGATTATACATTTCTAATAAGCTACCAGCAGTTGAAAATGCTGCTGGTCAATGGACCATGCCTTGAGGAGCAAGGTTCTAGAAAGTTTAATATATTTTTTCTTCTTACTTTTCTCTCCAAGCTTCTGTTCACTTATTAATTCAGTCTCTCTTTCTCTGACCCCAGTGCCATATTATAATATTCCATTCCCAAACTCCTACTTGAATTGTGCCTCGGAAAAAAACATAGAGGTACTGGATAAAAACTTGGGTTGGGGTTTGGTCAGCAGATGAGTCGGCCTGGACATGCTCCTGCTTGGCAGCACAAAGCCTGATGTGGTACAGGTGAGCCTGCACCAGCAGCCCAGACTTAGACGTGTCCGTCTGAAACTGTCTGTCCCTACCAACTGCTGTGCTTGGCAGGCCGCCCACATGCCTTTGCTCGCCTGCCTCGCAGTTCTTCCTTACATGCTCCTGAGCTTCACTTGCCCACCCTCTCTCAGCAACTTGCTTTTTTGCACAAATTACTCTTTGTTATAAGCATAATTCCCAAAGAGAGAATAAGAAGCTTTCTGGCATAGCTATTAATCATGAAGGAGATTGAAAGCTGGGAATAAGGAAAGGGAAAAAGAGACATAATAACTAAATGGAAAATGCCCATTTGAAATGAAGACTCTCCGACAGGCCCCCTGGTAGGCCCTGCTCTCCTGTCCATTACCTTGAATGCCTCCTCCCCCGTGTGTGTGTGTGTGTGTGTGTGTGTGTGTGTGAGAGAGAGAGAGAGAGAGGGAGAGAGAGAGAGAGAGAGAGAGAAAGAGAGAGAGAGAGGAAGAGTGATGGGAGTGGAGACAGAGGGACTTTTCCCCTTTAATTTTCTTCAGTGAATTCTGACAACGACTTAAAGTGCTCTTGGCTAGAAAACTAAACTAAAAGTGAAAACATTCCAAGGTTAGAAGGCAAATCTCCTACCCTTACAACCTTGGGTAGATCAATGCTAGGACACCTAAATTATTTCAATTATAGGAAGATATCTGAGCACAAGCTGCACTGTGCCATTATTGAACAAAGAAAGAAAACAGTAATTGTTTTGCTAAGCTGTATTTATATTAATAAAAGCCTCTGAAAGAGTTTAGCCCTTGAAATTCTTCTTCCTGGGACCTTGGGATATTATCACTTAGAAGCGAGACTGATTATTTACTGATTATATGTGGGTGAGAAAATTTTTGCAAGAGTTCCAAGAGCGACTTCCAAATAGACATGAATATAGACACATGCAGAAGGTACAGGAATTCAGGCCAATTGTGATACTCTGTGATACTCACAAATTTGGGTCACTCTCTCAATTAGTTTAGCTCCTCATCTGTGTGAGTACAGAAACAAAAGCTACTTGGAGCCCTTGTGGGTTGGCACAGCATCTTAAAATACTGTCCTAAAGAGGCAGGGCTGCAAATTCAAAACAGACTTCCAAAATAAACTCAGCAGGGCAGCACTCTGGGACTTACCAAGCCAGGCCCCTGCTCCCAGTTCTAGATGTTTGAAACCTCAGTACTGTTGACTGTTACAGTCTTCCTCTGTGAGCCTGCTTCTCCTGGGAGGAATCAATCATTCTGAAATGCAGTCGAGTTTTCTGCCATTCCAGATGCAAGCTTTCACGAACCCTGCACACGCCCCTCCTGTGTTAGTCAGGATCACTCTTTCCTTGTGGTAGAAGGAATTAGGTGTGCTTCATGTGCTTGCAAGTGTGTGCTCGTGGGAAAGCCAAACATTGAACATAGGAGTTGGAGCAAGACTGGAATCTTGGAAGCTACCCGGGACAGGAGATGATGTATGGTAACCACTACAATTCTCTCAAAACTAAATCCAAATTCTGTCTTTTTTGTCTCAGCCATTTCTGCCACCAGAACAAACTTTTATGTTTTGGAGCATAAGTACAGATCATCTGTCGTGCTTTAAAGTGGGTGGTTTTTTTTTTTTAAAGGAGCTAATTTGGTTGTGCAATACCATCAAGAGGAGCCACTTGTAAATTATATTTCGGAATGTGTATGTTCTTCCACTTGTGGTGATGCTGAATCATATCCATCTTCATTTTATTATGTAACTCCACACTTATAGGAAAGGCTCCAAGACTCCGCCACGCAGAAGAGGCCCCCGGCCATCCATGCCCCACCCAGCAGAAGGGTCTCTGTTCTTCCCTCCTCCTGGCCTGGCCTTACGGTGGGGAGGAGTGTAGACTGGCCAATTTGTCTGGGTGTGTCTGGAAGCTTCCTGTTTTAAACTAAAAGTCCTGTGTTCTAGGAACGACCCACTCCCCTTAGCCCCAGGCAGACTGAGACAGCTGGTCACCCTAACAGGTTTGGTTGTTTGCCCATTTCTGGTCTCAGATGATGATTGTGTGGACATTAGCTCTGGGTCCTGATAGCTCTAGGTTCATGGAGAGGTCCAATCTAGTCACTGGGGCCAGGGGCGAGGGGCGGGAGGAGGCCAGCTCTCCCCCTCCATGTGGTGCCATGACAGGCATCAAGGAGTTCCACTGTGCCGAGGGAGGTGATGGCCCTACAGGCAACACTGCAGTGAGATCGAGGCCAGGAATCACTACGTGTGTGCAGGGGGTGGGAGAGAGGGGAGGGGGCTAGTGTGGAGTAAGGGGTGAGTGGAGACACAGGCTTTGGAGCTCAACTGCACTCAAATATTAGTCATGACTCTTATTCATTCTGTTTCTGGGGCAAGTTATAGAGCCTCTCTCAGCCTCAGTCTCTTTTCACTAAAACAGACATCATGACTCTTAACCCTCAAACTTCTGTACAGTATTCTCCCCATGAAAAGGCAATCAAATCCTGATTTACTTCTAGACTTCAGAATAAGGCAGCAACCTTGGCTTTTTGACAAGGTTTGTGTTATCTCTAGAAGGATAATACATACATTTAGTGGGCATGAAATTTGTGCACTATAATTAGGATGTGTAAGAATATAAATTAATTTTTCTATAACTGAATTAAATTTCCTCATGAACCTTCATTTCCACTGATGGAAAGGGGAAAATATTGCTTTTGAGGATTGTTCAGTTTATAACTAGACTCTTTAGGTGAAATCTTTAGTTTAAATCCAGTCTGTTGAAGACTATGCTCTAGTCTTCTGTATTTCCTTCTCTTCTGGTGTATCAGAGCGTATGTCTACCACTGGCTTCAAGAAGAGATGTCCCATCAGAGTCCTCTGTTTTAACTTATCCAGGAGTGGCCCAAACAGCTGGGGCTCTGTGTGAAGGACACTGCACCTATTGGGGGTGGCTGGTCCATGGTGCCCTGCACTTGTATCTGCTGCCAATGTCCACAATTCTGCTACAACCCCAACCATGGGGTCCATATATTTCTTCTTAGCCTGACCCCAGACCTTTGGAGGCCACTGACCCTTTTAATATCTTGGTTGCCTTCCTTACATTTAATGGAGAAGAATCAATTAGCATATCTGAGGCCCTCTTTTACCTAAACATCCAAGGCCACCATGTTGGCTCAGAGCATACTACAAGGTGTTACAAATCTTCTGGTGTTCCAATAAAATGGTAGGCACAAGCCCTGAGTGCTATGGATTCTCTCTTAACTTATTTGGCATTTCTAACCTCTCATCTGCCCCTCACCCCAACACAGTTTTGACTGTAAAATGGGGCTGGATCAAAGCTACTGTCATTGATCCAATTTTAATGCTCTTCTGTGAAACACTTGTCTTGGTTCAAAACCCAGCCATTTTTATGCAGAGGAAACAGCTTGTATATTATGCTTATATAATGTCTTAGGTAATTCCCTGTACTAGACTTATTATAAAACTTCTGTGGTCTGAGTCTTACAAGCTTGACTTTTCAACCTTCCAAAAGAAACTCTTTTCAAAACAAAACCAGCTCTCGGGTTGTTTCTTTTGTTTTCCTCTCCTTTTCCCTCTCTCCCTTCTTCCCTCCACTTATCTCTTACAATCTAATATTCTTTGGCATTTAATCAGTTATTAGTGTCTGCGTACTTATTAAATTAAAAACAACTGTCATAACAAACCAGCCCCCAAACTTCCATGGCTTAATGTAATGCAAGTTGGTTTCTCACCTTTGGAACAGTTTGATGCAAGTGAGGAACTCCGTTGCATTCAGCACAAAGTTTCTAAGAGAGGGTGGAGAAGGTACATCTGTCTGTCTTGGGAGGGAAACATATTACTGTATTTTGTATTCAGTCGGAGAAAACCAGTCACATGGGCCCACCTTGGTGCAAGAGAGGCTGAGGAGTGTCGTCTGTCTGTGCAGCCGCTTCCCAGCCACAGTTCTAACCAGGGATTGTCCTTCCAGGTGCTGACTTTTGCAGAATCGTAGAATGTATGGGGCACTGTACTGTGCATATGGAATTAAAAGATTATTAAGACATGGTCCTTATCCTCAAAGGGCTTTTCTTAAGTATTGGTAAGCTATTAACCTTTCCATACTGCTAGTGGTTGTTTGTAACAATAAGATTCAGCCTTTTGATTTGTCCTTATTGATGCAAAGGATAATGAATATGGAATGCAGGAGGGAGAAAATCAGCTAATAACCAAATTGAAAGCTGAGCGGGGTCTCGAAGATCATCTGTACAAAAACTTTGTCCATGAATAAGAAAATCTAAGACTCTCAGAACTTGATCAAATTTTTCTAACTACTTAGTGCCAGAACCAAATTAAAATCCTGCTCTTTTTATCTTCTAGTCTTAAACACTTTTCAGTATACACTGGAATTCGATGACAAACTTACAAATTTGGCTTTTTAAAAATATGTTTTCAGGCAAATGGGGCTAATGGTATGCAGAATTTCCCAGTGTGGTCCAGTCAGCATTCACTATTATACCTAGGAAACACATAGTCGTTGTGGCTTCATGTGGAAACTGTGGTGCCCGTTAGAGTGCTGTCTTTACCTCCACTTTGTATTCTCCCTGCGTTCAGCAGCATCTCCATTCATATGCCCCAAAGCTGTCAACTTCACCTTAGGCAATGATGTCTACCAGGTTTAATTTGTCCAGCTAGCAGAGCCTGATGTTCTGTTCCTGCAAACAGTGCTCTCTCCCATGTACCCAAAGCTGCTGGCCATATCTGTAAACAATTGTATTTAATAGCATGGTTATTGTGACCTCGCCCAGAGGTTAAATGGCCATGTCACTATGATCTGTCAGCTGTGGTTGGATTGGCATTGTCAGCTTTTACACAGAGATGTAAGGGGCTTGGGGATTTCTGAGAATTAATTCTGCTTTATGAATCCCTGGGCAGAAGGCATACCTGATATGTAATGTAGTATTTTTCCTAATGGAGATTTACTTTAATGGAAATACTTCTGACCTGAAAACCCAACTCCAGAAACTCTCAGGCTCACATATACTTCTCAGGTGGACACTGAACTGTGAGGCTGGATCTCAGGCTACTCTTGAAGACTCCAACTCTCTATTCTGAAGAGGTGGTAGCTGTGGAGATACGTCGGAATAAAGTGGGGAAAACAATTTACCAACACTTAAAGTAAGCTCCTTGAGAAGAAAGTTTATGTCTTAATTTCCTTTTTATTCTTATACTCCAAAGTAGAGCTGTTCAACATATTCTGATTCTATTCCCCCGGCTGGCAATCAAGACTTTGGAGCAGCTTAGTCTTGATTTTTGAAACTAAGAAGAAGCTATAAATATTGTGCAGTTATGAAGCTCTTCCCACACAGTAGGTCTACTTTGAACTGCAGTACATGGTAATAGAATTTCTAGCTCCCTGGATGCTCTGGAGGGTCTCACAGTCACTGTAATCTAAAACCATGTACTCAGCTCTTTAGCTGGAAGAAATAGAGTGAGATGGGAACCTTAATTTCTTTATTTATAAATAAAAATTTAGTTTCCTACAGACCTAGACTTGAATGTTTTAGCTATACCTAAGTATTTACCTACATTTTCCCAGAAAGCTACTGACTGAGACACTGATTTGCATTTCACAGACATATTTTAGATTGTACAAAAATGGCCAGGTTTCTCTTAAGCTGCACTCCCCGCCAAAAAAAAAAATTCATCCTATGTGGCTAGAATTAGGCTCACCGAGATTTTTCACCAGGAACAAAATTACCTTGTACATACATCAAAAAATCGTTGAAAAGAACTTGTTATATTTTTCTGCACTGATATCATCAGACTAATGGCATTGTAGTCAATTAGTTGGCCTTGTTCTTTTTGGTGTGAATAGCCAGAAGGGCCTAACTTCAGCTGGCCCGAGAAACCTGTCTTTTCTTCTGTATTCTAAATTTGAACGTATAGTTTAGGTTCTTGCCCTTTCACTTTCTCCTGGACTGACACTGAAAGACTTCATCCAACTGTTCACTTAGTCGATTATACGGCAAAGATTTACTGAGAATTCGAACTGTGTGGGGCACTGTGCTGGTAGTTAAGATTCTGAAGATGAGTAAGGCATGGCCCTTCCATTTAAAGAGGTTGTCTTAATGTCTGAAGGGGGAGACAAATGTTATCAGACTGTGGGAGAGTGATCAGATTCCTTTAGGACAGCATGTTGCACTGCTCTACTGCACACCTCCAGGGATCCCGTTAAAGGTTTTCTGTGTGAATGACAGCCCTTAAGGTACAATGCAAGTGATCCCCCGGAGATGTGTGACATGGCTATTCTGGGAAGAGTCACAAAAAGGCTTCACAAAGGATGAGACACTTAAGCCTTAAAATGTGAAGAGGTAGACAAAATATAGAAGGCCATTGCAGGGAATGACCCAGGCAGAGGGGTAAAATATGGATATGGTAGGACTATAAGTGGACCAGTAGAGGTGTGGTAGGAGGTAAGGTTGTAGATGAAAGCAGAAGTCAGAAAAGAAATGTCTCACATGCATATGGGGAGTTTGAAAGGCATTTGGTTAGTGCTAAAGATCTTTAAAAGGCTTTAACTGTGGCATTTTTAAAAGTTCATCTTGAAAATAATGTGGAAGATGGACATGTGTAGGGTAGGATAGAAGGGGGGCCTGGAGAACAGGGAGATAAGTTAGGAGGCTATTGAAATAGCCCAAGCAGAGAAGTAATGGAAGTTTGAGTTGGAGTGGTGAGGTGCATAATGATTCAAGTCATTTAGGAAGTAAAATCCATAGATCTAGATGACTATTAAGAAGTAAGGGATAGGTAAAGGGAGTTGCTGAGGATGAAAGCTATATGAGTGAATCATAAATCATTTAACCATGGTAGGGGAGCCAGAATGAAGGTGACTTTGGGGACATGGATGATTGGTCTGGAGCATGTCGAGTTGGAAATTGGGACCACCAGGACAGTTGCAGAGGTAAGCCTGGAGTTAAGGGGAAATGTGTGAGACACAAAAAGTAATTTGGAGCCATCAGTGTTTAGAGTATACCAGAAGATAGTCCCCTAAATTTCTAATTTCTCCTTTCTCTCTACCCTAAAATGACATCTGATGAACTTTCCCAATGATTAACTTTTTCAGAACCATCACTTGGAATCTAGTCAGTCTTAGCTGTCAGATTGAATTACCACTTACATGGCCCTCCACTTAATGATACAAGTCCCTTCCTAAGGTTTCTCTGCTCTTCTGTTTCCTTGATTGCTTCTAGGTAAATAGATGAATAGATTTTCTCCTGGGCTTTAGTCCAGCATTATTCAGTGAAAAGATTATGCATCTGATTCCCTATTCTGCCACTTTTGAGCCATGTGGTCTTGCGCAAATTATTAAACCTCTCTGAGCGTTGGTTTATTTATCTTTGTAAGAGACTATAATAATAACCTGTGCATGATTCTTTTTTAAAATTTAAATGAGATACAGTGTTTAGCCTGACACATCAATAGATGCTCAACAAACATTACATTTGTTCATTCATCAATTTTGTAAATTAGAATCTATTAAACTTGACAGAAAACTTTGAGACTCTCTCACTTAATTCTACCAAATTAGAGATGAGAGAACTGGAGAATGAAAATGACCAAGGTTATATAGCCAGTTCATGGCCATCTATGGACTCTACACCCTCACGTTTAACTTTGTACCATGCTTCTTCTTTCCAGCTGTTTTTGGAGGAGTCTCTGAATTCTCATATATCACCATAGCTCTACTGGGTTTCCTCTGGGGAGATAGGAAAATGAAGACTGTATTGGCTATCTACTGCTGCAAACCAAATTACCATAAACTTAGTGGCCTAAAACACTGTGTATCTATTAGCCTCTAGTTTCTATACATCAGAGGTCCTGGTGCAGCTTAATCGAGTCTTCTGCTCAGGGTCTCACAAGGCTACAACAAGGTGTCAGACAGGCTGTGTTCTCGTCTGGAGGCAGAATTCACTTGAGGTTTACTTGAGATGCTGCAGAATTCATCTCTTTATTTTTGAAGTACTGAGGTATCTGTTTTCACACCAGATATCAGTTGGGGGTCGCTCTCAGGAACCAGAGGCCACTCAAGGTTGATGCCATCTGGCTCTCTTATGGGTCCTCTCACAATATAGTATCTTACTTCTTCAAAACCAGTAGCAGAGATTCTCAACTCGTCTGCTAGCAAGTCATGTGTGTATAGTTATGGGACATAATGATGAGAGTGATATCCCATCACTTTGCCATATTCCATTGGTTAGAACAAGTCCATGTCCCACTGACACCTGAAAAGGGGGGAGTATACAGGGCTGATACCAAGGGTCAGAGATCATGGGGCCATCTTAGAATTCATCTCTCTGCAGATACAATGACAGGTTTCATTGTGAGAGTGTCATAGAGCACAGTCTGGTTGGCCATCAGCCCCCTTTAATCACAACCCCAAACTCTGCACTGCTTTTGGGAAAGCTGGATCTGGAATGACCACAGGAGCCAGACCCAAGGTGTCCTCAGGGGACCCTGTCAGACCCACAGTGGCACTGAAGGACAGAGTGGTGCTTTGGGATGGAGAAGATATGTGTGTTTACAGATGTGTGTATATGAGTTGTGTGTGTGTGTGTGTGTGTGAGACAGAGGGATCCTTCCTGAAAGCACATCAAGAGATACTGCCTGCCATTCTGGCATTTTCTGAAGTGGCTTTGCCCTGAATTGTTGGTACACTCTGTGACATGAGTCATGCTGCCTCTTTATTAAAAATCCATCTTCTCCAGCTGAGGCAAAGCAAATATTTACCTATGTCTATCTCTGGTCTCAGCCATGGCCAGTGTCTATGCCTTCTCTATGAACCTACCCAGCCCATTGAGTATGGCTAAAAGAAGGAAGACGTTCAGGTTTTCCCCAGTTCTTCTGGGACTGAAAAGTGGGAAGATGCCTCCTCTGTCTCCAGGCCCCTGCCTGAGAGAATCCTGCCCACCACCACCTGGCAGCATTTCTTGAAACTTCTTTCCCCCTGCTACTTGCTTGCTCTCCCCGTGTTAAGTTGATGTGCCTCATTTTATCCATCTACCAAGCTTTGTAATGCTCCCCCACCACACACACACACTGATCACCCTTTCCCCTTACATACTATAATTTCCTGCAGCTACTCAATACCTAGGGCATGTTACACCCGAACGATATAGCAATCACAACATACCTGCTACTGTGGTTCTGCTGTTACCCTCCTATCCCACCAAAGTCCTGTCCTTATACTACCAGCTGTCAAAAGCATGCCAGGCTTCTATATCCCACCTTAATTACTACTGCATCCCCAACCACCCCACAAGCATTAATTTGCACTAACTTTGACCTCTTGTAGCATTTACTAAATCAACCTAATGGCCTACTTTAGGCAATTTATTGTGTTTTGTGTTACATTATTATTTAACTATTTCATGGAAATGTGTCTTGTTTCTCTGTTGAGATTATAAATCCCTTGAAGACAAGATCAAGGTTTTTCCACATTCTCTCTCCCTTCCTCCCTCCCCTCTTTCCTTTCCATGGTGTTTAAAATTTGGGCCGTGAGGCTAGATGGACCTGTATTTAAATCTCAACTTCACCACTTCCTATGTGCACGAAACCTCTGTGATATTCCTTTTCTTTATGTTTAAATGAGGATAACAACTACCTCATATGTTGATAGAAGTCAGTGAAATAACGTGTACAGAAACTAATGCACATGTATATGCTTAGCACATAGTAAGTATTCAACTAACAAAAGATGTTATAGAATCTTTAATTGCATATTAACAACCATTTCTGTTTCAAGAAATATTCACGCACCTTCCAGGAGCTCAGTGCTGGAGGTGAGGGAGGAATGTCCAAGAGCCAAGTAACCTTGCTCTTCAGCTCTCTGTAGGCTGTGACCCAAAGCGCTTCAGGAGACCAGAACAGATAGTAATTGTTTTCAAAAGCTGACTCCTCTCACAATGGTTTCATTATAAGCAGCCCTTTCAGTGTGTACCTATTAGCGTTCATGAGGAGAGCGGCTTCCAGCTGGGCATTGTTCTCCTGCAATGGAAATGGGGGCCGCCTCTGAAGAACAGGTGACTCAAAGGCACTAGTCTGATGAGGTGTTAATGAGGTGAGCACTAGATGCCTTCCCATTGTGCTATAGGTGGGGGAAAGGGACAGAGATGGGTTGATCGCCTTCAGGGTCCTCCTTTCTTCCCTAAGCTCATCCCCTTCCTCATGTATGCTCTTCACACTTGCTGTGAAATGTCTCATTGTGACACGTCTCATGAAGCCATTGATTGCCCTTTAAAGCTCCTGGGAGACCCTCGTATAAAGATGGTCACTACATGGGTAAGAAGTAAGTGCCTAACAAATGTCTGCTGAACTGAGGGTCTCCTTCTGGAAACCGATGCCCGAACCCTATAGAGTGTGTTCAGCCACCCCAACAAGACCGCCAAACTACCAGTTAAACATGGAACTTGGAGAACTAACTGAAAGCCAAAGTGTGAATGTCTATGTGTTGTTTTGCTGGAATCTCAGCTTTTAGGGGCATTCAAGGGCTTTCTCTGCTCCCTCCTGTGGGTGGTTCAATGAAATGGGAAACCTTCCACATTCATTCCTGTTAGAGTAAAATTGTAAGTGGTAGGATTCTTCAGAGTTCCCTTTTATGGAATGCAGAGTGCCTTGGTTATTGATGAAATGCCGCATTCTGAAAGTCCCAAAGGAACACGAGATTTCTTGCCTAGGAGGTGCTCACCGAGCCAGTTGCAGCAGAAGAGAAAGCAAATGCTTCAGAGGAATAGGAGAGCACTCCAGCATTTGACTAATCCACCAAGTGTCTCACAGTGGATGCACCAAACTTTTTCCTTGGCATTCGGTGGTGTGTTTTCTTTCCTCGTCCTAGCTGATTACCAGGTCTGCTGATGTCGGTTTATGTCATAAACTACTCATTAACCTGTATTGCCCTTAGAATTCAGATAGTGTCCCCTAAGGAGCTTGAAAGTGGAGAGAGTTGGATCCCTTAAATCCCTTAACTCTGTGGCTGCATGATGAAGAAAAGTATGAGAAAATTCTGCATCTGAGAAGAACCCAGCCCCCTGGCATTGCAGGGAAAGACAGTTTCCTTTTCAGCTGCTCTCCCCACCCACCTCTGACCTATCTTTGGGTCAGGTTGGGCTTGGGGAGTTTTGGACCAATGCTCCTGACCACCGTACAACTGCTGTTGCTAATGACTTTCCCTCACCCCCAGCTTTTCCAGCTGTCTCTTGTGACAGTTTAATGGAAAAATAAAGAACAGCAAAATGTCCCTTTAACTCACTGCAGGATTTAGCAATAGCAACAACCTCTGTGGATTAATCTTTTACTGTGTGCCTCACCCTGTGCCAAGCATTCTTCACACGTTGATTTGCCCAGAAACCTTACTAGGGAAGTGCCCTTATTATCAGCAGTTCCTGGTGAGGAGACAGGGCCCAGTGACGTTAAATGAGGTGCCCAAGAGCACAGAGCCAGGCAATTAGAGAACTTGAGTGTCAATCACAGTCTCCTGATTTTAGAGTCAAAACTCTCAGGCATCATGTTATATTGCTCTATATGTTTAAGGAAAGTCTCTCCAAATTCGAGTTTTTATTTTGTCTCTTCATCTCTTCATGGCATATAAAATTTTCACTCTTTTGTATCTCTTTTCTACTTACTGCCCTCCACCCTCCCATCAAACCAAAGATTAGCTGATATTAGTTAAGTTTATTCTTAAATATGACTGTTCCTTGGCACATGAGGTGCTTGAAGTGTGTGCATACTGGTAGCTATCACTGATTCCTGCCAATTTTATGGCAAGTATAGGAAACAGAATAATAATCTCAAAGTTTAACCCAATAGGTCAGGTCCAAGAAAGGGGAGGATGGTGAAGCATGGAAAGGACAAGCTGAGGGAGGTTCTAGTCTGGGCTTAGGGCTGCTGTGAGCATAGAAATGCTCGCTGGGGGCAGTTCCTTCCGCGGGTTTGGGTGTTGTAGAGTGGGTTTTGCCAGAGCTGTGTAGCTTAGATTACCGTACCTTAACTTACCCATCCATCTTCACATTATGAAAAGTGGGACAGCATGTGGATCCTGCTGCAATTTGCTCTGAAACATGCAGCATTTGAACTGGGTTTTATTTAACTCCCAGATTACAGGAAATATAGGGGTTAGGAACCAAGGCAAATGACTCAAGGTGCAAGTAATCAGACAAATCCAGAAGGCAGGGCATTCTACAGGACCCCTGCTGCTCTCCTCCACTAGTCAATGATGTGAAAAAATGCAGAGATAGGAGGTGCAAAGGGGCTCTGCGACATTCAAAGAAAATAAAGAAATGTAACAACCAAACATGACATGTGAACCTTGATTGGATCCTGCTTTGAATAAATGAGTTGTAAAACACATCTGGAGAATCATGAAAGGAATTCAAATATGGAACAAGGACTATATGACATGCAGATATTATTGTTAATTTTGGTAGGTGTAGTAAGGGGATGGTGATCACGTAGGAAAATGTCCTTACTTTTCAGAGATGCTGCTGAAGTCCTCAGAAGTAAACTGTCATGATGTCTAAAATGTACTTTGAATACTACATCAAAAAATAGTAATGTGTGACAAATGCTAATAATTGTTCATTCTTGGTGATGGGTATATAATGTTCATTATACTACACTATTGTGACTATGATAAATCTAATGAAATGGAAAATTACCACCATGGTTTGGCAGTGTAAAAGCAATGTCGTGATTTATAAGACCTATTTACAAGATAATTGCCACATGTACAATGGCTATTAGGCATATTGTGAATATGTCAGATTCATTTTGGTGAGTCTTTTTGATTCCCAAACCACTGTGCTCAAGTGCACCAGACAGCTGTTGTAAGTGGGCTGAAAAGAACCTTCTCACGTGGTGCGTGTGGTCCAGCTAAAGAAGCACGTGGAGGGAACCTTGTCTGAGGCTCTGAGGACACCAACAGCCAGAGAGCTGCCTGGGCTCCCTCTGGGCAGGGGTAGGAGGCTACCCACCCCAGTACTCCTCTTATGGTGACAAGGAATCTGTTATTAGCACTTTTCTTGCTTAATTTTTCCAAGTCAGCGGCCACATTCTGATGTCTTCTGCCATTTCACCTGTCCTTTCTTGAAATTTTCTTGTCGTTTTTTATGACTCATCCATTTTTACTCTGCTTAAGGATTTTATTATGATTTATACTGCGGTTCTCTGTTTGACAACTTTTTTTTCCCCTAGTACCATCTGCTTCTTTGTAGAGAACTGGTGATACACACACAGATTTACACACCACACGTCTTTGGTGAATGTCAAATTTGAAATTGTTCATGCACTAAGTGACACTTAGGAGAATATTTGGGAAAAGGTAAATTGTTCATCAAAACTGGACCAGATGTTTATCATTTGGATCATGTGGGTTAGTTTCATTTTTGTTTGCTGTCACACTGTTTTTCTTTCAGTGGTAATATTGACTCCAACTCACCTTCCCCTACTGCCTAATTCTCCATTCATTCCCCTTGTCTTGTTGGTTTGTTTGGGGTAATATAGCTTTTGAGCATTTTTCTCTTGTTAGACTCTGTAATGCCTTTTCTAAATTGAAATTCTTCCTTCTGGGAGCCAAGAGCTCTGATGCTTCTAAATTTACATCTGGGTAACAGATTTGCTACAAAGTTGGAATACTGAGGTACACAATTAATGTTTCAGAAATTTTACAAAGAGTTACATTCCTTGAGGTCTCATCCAGTGAGTTCCTTTATCAGGGACAGATGGTCTACTTTAAGGACGATCAGGAAGTTTCGGAAACATGACATAATGTTTCTCTCTCTTAAGATATTTCTTTTTGGTTTGGCTTCTGAGACATAGTCCCTGTGCCCATCCCATTCTGTCTCTCTGTCTCTGTCTCTGTCTCTGTCTCTGTCTCTCTCTCTCTCTCTCTCTCTCTCTCACACACACACACACACACACACATACACACACACAGATTCTGATGAAAATAATGTCTAGAAAGATTTTTGCATTACCTTTTATAAAGAGAATATATTTGCTTCTAATAATATGGATTGGTTACTTTACCATCTTTAGATCAGAAAAACTCAGTTTTTCTCTTATGAAAAAGAACATGCTTTACCCAGAGCAAGCAAATAAACTAAAGATAATCAAGAAAAGAGACTGAAGGTAATCATTTTGACCATGAGTTGTGATCAAAATTGTACTTTATACTTGTCCTACACCTGATATTTAGATGCAAGTTCTAGCTGCAGAGTCTCATGAGCTTGCTCCTGGGATGGCATTTAATAGGCTGGATCTGGAGACATGATGTATGTTCAATGTTTTTAAAAAATCTAAAATGCAAATCAATTTTAAACTGCCTTCATAAGAGTAGGAAAATAACTCCAAATCCAGTTGTGTCAGTTCCTTTGAGGCAGTTGTATTTATTTAGAGGCAATAATACATGTTTGAATTCTTTCAATTGCTTTCTATGCTGAATATTCTTCATTTAAAAGTAGCATTTCTCCCACCTTGAAATGTAAATATATTATGACTACAATTTGCTTGAAGCATCTGTGCCACTACAATTTACACACACTGCGTCACTCCTCCCTTACATTCTATGGATCCCTGAATGTAGTTGGAAGTCATCAAAGCTCTTGGGCGGGGTGGAGGGGAGAGCAGGAAAGCAATGATTATGCTCAACCAGGACTGTAAGCTCCCTACGAGTGCGAAATGACTCACGGCCTCTCTGTGACATGAGTCACTCCAGTACAGAACTGGAGTTGTTAGCTACTACACAGCCCGTGGCTGTTTGCTCTGGAGGCAGATGGACTTTGGCTTCTGCAGAGGCTAAAGAGCTGTGACTGGGGCGCCGGGGGCATTCTCTCTCCAACAGAGGTAGCCGGAGAGCTTGGTCCCATTTTCTCCCTGGGTTTTATATCTCAGAGTATTCTGTTCCCTAAAATAAGGTGCTGCCAATATTTTTCACTCAAGGAACTGAACCAGAGAGAAGTTTAATTTACAGAACATAAAAGAAAAAAAAGGAGTAACAGCTCTAGGTAAAACATTAATGGCGGGGGTTGGGGGGGGTGGCGGGGGCAGAGGAAGAGGCAAAGCAAAAAAGATAAAAGCCCAAGGGATTTTAGTGTATTAGCTTTCTCATTTAATAAGAATTAATGCAGGTTGTTACTATACTATTTATTGTTAATTGTATACAAAACATCAGAAAGTGGTTGATTTAATGGGAAGGTTTATTAAAAATAAGGTATTAATAATTCTGTGTTTTTTCATTCATTAATTGGTAGTACTTGATTTCCTGCAAAGAATGGAGCTTGGCTTACCTTATTGAAACAATATATTTACCTCTGATTTCTCAATTGTAACTAAAATCATTAAATGCTAAATGTAAGTGTTTTGTCTTTAGCCCCTTAAAAACAATTACCGCCCCAGTTATATATTTTGAAAGTGTTTGGAACTGTTATGAAAACTCAACAGTTCTCAGGTCTCAGCTCCTCACAACCTAGCTGACAAAGCCTAACACACCTCAATATATCCCTGTTGACTTGAAATAGTGGCTGGCTCGGCGAGAGTCATGCACGCACCCACACCTGCATCGCCCTGCGCACCCAGCCTCCCTAAGAGCATCTCCTCCCAGTCTGACTCAGCTTCAGCTTCGTGTCCTCCATCTTGGGACCAACAACTTGAAGGATCGCTCCCCAGCAAACTGTAACATGTTGACTCACTCTAGGGGGAAATCTGGGATGTGTCTAGTGGTCTAGGGACTAGGACTAACATGCAGCTTTGGAAAACTTAGCTTTGTGTCTGTATCACAGAAAATTTTCTAGTTTGCCTTGAGAAAAATCAGAGCTTTTCCCCAGAAAAATGAGAAGAAGGTGGTCAATCTTGGCTTTGGTCCTTCTGTTTTCTAAGAAGCACCAACTACCTCCTCTTAGACCAAGGACTCTTTACTTTGCATGTAGCTGCCTTGTTCAGATTTATGCTTTCCATTAACTCTGCAATATGATGTTAAAAATTAGTGTTGAAACTCACAATTAATTGTCTTTTAATTGATTCTTCTGAAAACTTAAAAAAAGAAAAAAAAAACCTTTGATCCCAAAGAAATAATTCTCTAGTTGTAAAATTGTGTCAACAAAGTGAGCACTGAGGAGGACATTGAGACACATTCCTTGTGTCATTTGTCATCTCATGGAAGTGTCCATTTACATGTAAAAACTCCCAATGTTAGACCAATTTGTGTGTGATCATAGCCTTCAGCTGATTTGAGTCATGAACATTCCAGGGAACACTACAGAATTTGTCAAAGGACCTTCCTGCTGTCAACACATCACAAATTCCTCAATGGCTCTGTCCCACTTAATGCTACTCAGGAAGGCAGTTGTGGGGAAAGGAAGCAGGTATAGTAAGGCATATTGGCTTCTGGTTTACTTGTCCCCAGTGCTATCTGGCTAAGCAGATGAAATGAATAACATCTACAGTCAAATAAAACGTACTTACTTTTCTTTAACTTCCAGGTAATGTTTTATTGATACCTACAATTTGGATTTTGCCTAAAGCACTCCTTGTAATGAATCCTATTTCCTAGGATTCATTCTCACTGTAATTAATATGAAGTAGCCACCCCCTCACCCCACTTATGTTTTTGCTTTGTTTCTTTACTATATATTTATAAAGTACAGTGAGAATGGTTTTACCCTGACTTATTTGAGAGAAGCTAAATGATGATTATGAAGGAAGAGAGTTTACATGATTATTAGTATGGAGCCATGTAGAAGGGGGAAAGGGAGAGGGTGCTCCGAGTGAGCCTTAAGCTGCAGGGCTGTAGCACCAACTGCTGGGAAAGACCAGTTTTTCTGCCAGGACTGCATCTTTCAGTGATGGAGGGGCCTGAACCAGGACTCACAGCTGTAGGGTCCTGACACAGCTTTCTCTTCTGCTTAGAGGACTCTCATTACGTCACGCTGGAAATTTGGCATTTAAAACCAAGACACTCCCCTCTCTGCCTCTAAGTGGGAATTCCTATGACTATCATTGCTGCTGCCACCACATGATTGGCTGGAGATAAGGAAGAAATTAATATGGATCTCAAACAAGGACATATAAGGAAAGCAAAGGACAGGGCTGATGGGAAAGGAAAATAGAAGCAGAGGATAGGGAGGACAGTGAAACAGAACCGTGGAGTTTGCACTATGACTATGGTGCCCACCAGTGGGATTTCCACATAGTTGGTTGGACGCTTGGACCTCACAGGCGCACAGTAGATGTCCACCTTCCCTGCCTACCTGAAGTGTGTCTGAGTCACTTCCTTTGACAATGAGCTATGAGGGAGGTGATACATATTTCAGGTCTAGGTGAAAGCTTCTAGACATAACGTACATGGTTGTACATCTTTCTTTGCTCTAGCAACATCTGAGAAAATGGCTGCTTCATCAGCCTGGATCCCCGAGTTACTGCAACCAGCAGAGCCCCCTGCCAAACTATGATGGACATGAGGAATGGTTGAGAAATAAATTTTGTTGCTTAAGCATCTGAGATTTGGGGGATATTTGTTACTGCAGTGTAAACTGGCCTGAAGGGTAAATAGAAGTTGGAAAAATGCCAAACACAAACATATTAAGAAAGAAAGTGATATAATTAAAGATGAAGAAAAAGATTTTAAAAAGGAGAGATTAAAGAAGAAATGGAGAAAATGAAGGAGCAAGGAGCAAACGAGAATATAAGAGAGAAGAGAAAGAACAGAGGATGGGGAGAAGAAAGAGAAAGTGAAAAGTTAGAAAGGAAACAGAACTAAAGTAACCAAGAGAGTGGTTGACCAGAATATCTGGAGTGATAACTGGTCATATACAGTAAGTATATTTGCCTTGATATTATTTATGTATTTTCCTTTATTTCATAAATAGATATTAGCTAGTATCTTCTTAGTTGTGCCTCAACCTGTATATTGAAACCAGCATTATTTTTACATGGAAATAAGCTAAAGCACGTGGGCATTGGATGTGTTTGAAATTGGATGGTCTAGCTTTATTATGAAATAATAGTTGGTTGCAGAAGACAGCCTGACAAATCATCTAGTTCTGAGTTCTTCAGACCATGCTCTGAGGTGCTCTAAGGCTTCCACAAGGCTATCTCAGGGGCTGAGGTAAGGGAGACTAAGCAATTGATCTATCCTGGCTGCACTTTTATGTGATATGCATAGCAAACGTTCACATAAGATTTTATTTAAAGAGAGTGTTCTCATTCTAAAAGAAAATAAAGTTTTCTAACAACATCCAGTCCGTTAAGGACAAGACTCCACACACTTCTTTAATATTCCATCCAAGCATCATGTATAAAATTAACTTTTAATTCAGAATGAAATGAAGTTTGCAGCTTAAAATATGACATATTAATGGAAGGTTGTGGTTGGCCAGGGATCTCTTGATCAAGGCTGGGGTGGGGGGTGAGGGGTCGGGGGCTTAATAATGGACAGTGGGGAATGAAAAACCTACAGAGAGGGTCCTATGGAGGAAAGACCTTATATGTTTTGGGGATGACTGAAGCAAGAAATTGCCTGAAGCTCTGATTTTACAAAAGGCCCATTCCTTGTTCAGAATCCAAAACCACATTCTAGCATTTTCATTAGAATGCATGGTGAATCTCCCCTCTAATCCAAAGCCGGAAGCAGCTGCCAGGGATGCCCAGGATGTACTTTGTTCCCAGAGGACCATGGCCAGTCACCCAACAATCACGGGGTTATTGACTTCTGAGGAGGAAGTGGTGAGTGGGACCAAAAGAAAGTCTACAGGCTACTTCTGGTTTGGATATATGTTTTTCTCAAGAAAAGCTACACTGGGCATCTCTTGGTTAAAACAGCAGCTCCTGGGGGTTTCCTGCCATGCTATGGACCACAGCAAACCCCTATTTGTTTTGATTTGGTAGGAATGAGGTAGAGGGTTGCATCATCTAGAGGAGACTGTTCGACACTAGATTATATTGAAAAGGGAACATAATGGCAGTTATACAAACAGAAGCAGACACAAGAATAGCATCTGGAAATTTGAAGAGTTAAATGAACTGCTAAGGTTGGTTCTCCTACTCCTTTGGTTATTTGTAAAGTAAGCAAATTGCACAAATCATGAGAAATGCATAACGGTACTTCTAGTGCTGAATGCACTATCTGTTCACTTTATATTATTCCAGACTTAGGTACTTGCAGGAATATTTTTCATCTGTGGATTGGTGAGATTTCTAAATTCAAAATATATAAAGGTAATTTGAGCTGTGTTTATATAATACATGTTTGTGTTGGCAGTTTTCCCTAACCCTATTTCCATAATCGTGCCTCCCTGCCCAGCACTGTAACTTTGGCTGTGTGTAAAGAAATAACCCACCAGCGGCTAGGAATGGTCCCATGTGGACAATCTAGCATGGTTTTTTTTCTTACTAACTAAAAAAAAAAAGATGTGCATATGTACCTGATTCTTTGGCTTACAAATAAAATAGTCCATTTCTCATCTTGGTTATAGTTTAGGAGATGTTCGGTTCTATAAAAATATAATGGGGCCAATGAAAACTATAACTTTCTCTGACCTTAATATCTGGAGAGGAGAGAAACAGCATTAAAATCAGCATCCATTTGGGTACCCAAGGAAGGCCAGCAGAAATTGTTTCATCTGATGGTCAAAGCATGTTTCTCATGTGAAGAAAGAGATTTGGGATGTGAGGATAAGCAAGGTGCCTGAGAGTGAGTGAAGAGCTGACTGAGCAGGCTGCAGAGTTAAGGGCAGTAATCAAAGACACATAGTTCAAGGAGGAGGAGAGCAGGGGGACAAGGAATGCCGAGGACCCCCTGGCTCAGGGCAGTGACAGGAGGAAATTAGGAAAAAAGGAAGAAATGACTGCATGTGTGGGTCAAGGCTCCATTCAGCCTACATTGTCAATGTGCAACCTTGACCTTGGAAAGAATAGGAGGCAGCATGGTTGAGAAACAGGGATACTGAACAACTGGTTACAGAGAAAAGAATAATAGTGCAGCCTCAGTCTCTGAAAACGTGTTCATTTATTGACAGTGTTCTTTTGAGACTTCCGTGAAGAAATTTTTTTAAGTTGGAGCCTTGTTATATTATTAGAAAATGTTCTGAATAGAGAGGTGGCTCTGTGTTTCTTAGCTGAGACAGTTCTGCCCGTGGAACCTGGGAAGAAAGATCTCTGTTTTAGTGTCTTATTATTTCAATTTGCTGAGGCCCAAAGAACTATTAAAATAATCCATGGATATATGTCATTGTGTGTTTGTCAAAACCTATAGAATGTATAACACCAATAGTGAACCCTAAGTAAACTATGGACTTGGGGTAATAATGATGTGTCACTGTAGGCTCATCAACTATAACGAATGTCCCACTTTGGGGATATTGATGATGGGAGAAGTTATTCATATGTGAGGGCAAAAGATATAAGGGTCATCTCTGTACCTTTGGCTCAGCTTTGCTGTTAACCTAAAACAGCTCTAAAATAAAGTCTATTTTTAAAAAGAAAAAATAAATAATTTATGATCATACAAAGAGGATACATCATATAAGATGTTACTATCTCCCATCAAATATTTCAAGAGTTTTATGCTAAGATATATGCTTTACATGAGATATTTTTTCAGAATTAGTGAATATCTTGCATAGAAAGTGATGAAATCCAAAGTGATTTTCTGTAATAATAATTACTACTATTAAAAGTAAAAGTGAGCTAATTAGGTTCATTCTTAGCAGCCATGTGTGCACTAGCATACATATGTTTGTACACACATACGCAAGAAACTCCTCCATTTAAAACAAATCAAAACCCCTAGCGCAGAGCAAAGACTCAAACTCAGCTTTGAACTTGGGAACTTTCCACACCATATGTTTGCTGTGTATATATGGATTTGATGAAACATGCCTATGCTCAAGCCAAGAAATGCTGTCGTTGTGGCTGTTTGTCTTGGAGATGCAGGGTTTTGCCAGGGAACAGTGTGGGTGTAAAACGGTGGGGAGAGAAAGCGATAGGGCAAGATTCAGCACTGGCAGGCATTAAGAACATGTAATATTATGCTTTCTAAGGTACTTTCTCATTAGAGATTTAATAAACATGTCCATGCTTCAGGTGGATGTTTAATGCTTAAGTTAAGTGAAATGTTCCTGGAGATAAATCCATTTGCTTTTGTGTATGCTCTTGATGCTTAGTAAATATTTAATGTCAACTCTGCCTCTTCCTCAGGTTCCTTAAGTCACTCTCTGCATTCTCAGGGAGCAGCCCTGGCACTTCCCCAGAGAGTGGACCCTGATCCTGGATCCATACTTTCAAAAGTAGCTACCTCAGTATGACCCTGAGCTGACTGGGGGCAGACATGCTACCCACAGTAATAACACACAGTTAGGGAGCTTATGAGCCAGCCTGTGTGTCACCTGCTTTTTCACCTACTCCTTCCAGCAGCTTTCTCAGGCGGTTCTTATTATTATATCATTTTACAGAAAGAGGAGATAAAGCTTAGAGGTTGCCCAAAGACAAATGACTAGAAACTGGTACAGCAGAGGTTAGGACCCACATTATTTCTAATTCCAAATGCATATGCTTATAAAGTGGACGGCTTATTCTTCTATCCCTAAATGACATCACTTCTTTCCAATGGAATCATTGCCCAACTTGGTTCCCACACTTGAAAGATAATCTTAAAGGAATGAATGCCTTTCCCTCTTGATTCAGCAGGGTGGTTGTTCTCCCACAAGTGAACGTAGGAAGTGCTTAGAAATGACAGGCCTGAGTGCCCCACCATGCCACATACCAACTCACTGTGAATGAGGTCTCCTAAGAGGTTGAGCTAACAATCTAGAGCATGTTTTGCGGTTGTACTTTGGTGCTGCATGGTTGCTTGCAGTGACAGGAGTGTTTTAGAAATTGTTGGCCAATCTTGTCACCAAAAGTGGAAAAGTTTTCCAATCTACAATAATCAGCCATCCTACACTCACCACTGGGCACAGAATGAAAGAAATCAGCAAGGCTTTTGCCTCACCCAGCACATATTTTTGTTAAGTGATCTGCCCAGAAATGCCATTTATTCTTCAACATTATTCATGCTGAGATGCCTCCTTACCTCTTGGAGCTGAAAAACTGAATTTAACAAGATGAATGGTGTGAACCTTGAGGCTGCATGGAACAGGAGCAAGATTAGTTATTTCTCAATTGCCAGCTAACTTCTAACCAATTTATAGATCGACAGGAAATAGCTCAAATCCACAGGATCTCTTCAGGTTGCCCTGGTACTTGGAAACTTTTCTGAGAGAAAATATGTGTGTATTTTACAAAAACCAATAAGAGGGAGTTTTCAGGAAGTCACAGTTACCAAGTTTGTAGCAGTTGGCCAACCTCTGAATAGCATCAGACAAATACTTAACAAATACATAGTAACTCCATTCTCACTTAATGTGGTTCTGATCCTGCCCCCAGGGGAGATCCTGATCTGTGTTTTAGTAAGCATAGCCCAAGAAAGGCCTCCTTGGCTCTGGGGCTGCCCAGGGCCTGGAGAGGTACTTCTGGGTGGGCCCAGGGTAGGGGGGGCGGGCATTTCTGGACCACTCAGATTCATGGCCCGCCCCTAATGCACTATAAACTCTTCAGGCAGATTGAGCTTGTGGTTACTTTGTTCCTTCTTCAAACCTCTAAAAGGACTATCAGGATTTAAAATGAAAAACAAAACAAAACAAAACAAAAACAGATATAAGCCCTTAACAGAGAAGAGACAACAAAAACCTCATTTTGCAATTGGGAAAGAGATGAATGAATGGCCACTGATTTGGCAGATCCCAGAAAGCTGAAACCTAAGCCACAGCAGGTAAAGACAAGAAGCAACCTGACTGTGCTTCACAAAACCAAGAGCAGTGGTGCCAGGTGCTTTTCAAAGTGGGGCAGAAGAGAGGGCTGAAAATTGGGGAGTGGCTTGAAAGTCTGAGAGGTAGTTAGACACTAGATTTCGTCTCCTTCTCCCACTCTGCACAACCCCATGAGCCTGTTCCCTTCTCCCAGTGCTGGCAGGAAACCAAAAGTGTATTTTTGGAGGAGTAAACCAGAGGCATTTTGGCATGGGGAAAGACCAGACACAGCTGGAAGCAGCCTAGTATGCTCCATGGAGCACTGGTTATGGCAGCAATCACTTTGGGCTGGGGAAGGGGGAATCAATTTGTAATCATTACCAGTTTCAGAGGTATAAATATTCCCACTCAAGTTAATTTCAGGCTAACAACATAACTCTGATCATGGAATTGAGAAGAGATACACATAATCAACTTTTTGTGAACTGAAGCAAGCTGGCTCAGGGACCACCAAGAATGCTAAAAATAGAGACATTAAGTGGAATATGCACACAAAATGTGGAATGACCTCCACTTTCATCTCCTTCTCTATTTGTTGCTCATATTCAGGTGACCAGGATAATACCTTATAGGCAGTAGATTGGAAGTTGTTTCCCCGCCCCCGCTTTGGAGAATCTAGTTGCTAAGAGATAAGAGGTACTTGGAAATTCTTATGTTATCAATGTCCTCATGAAATGACCAACCAGAATGCTCCATAATGAATTTCATTTGACAGCAAGCCCTCCATACAAACAGTTTCCAATGGCTCTTTACAGATCCACACATATGTAAGCAGCTATCCAAAGATGACCAGTTATTTAAAACAAACAAACAAACAAACAAACAAAACAGGTTGAAAGTCTGAAGCAGAAAAGAAAACAGGAAAAAAGGAATTTGGGATTAAAAAAAGATAATGTATAGAGAAGAACACTCAAAAAAGTGAGATTATTACAGTTATGAAATATAAGAAAGGCTTTATAAAGGAACATTCAGAAAGCAGAGAGAAATCTTAAAAATTAAAAAAACGATAGGAAAATAGAAAAATTTCAATAGATGACTTGAAAGATAAAGTTTAAGAATCTTCTAGAATGGAGAAAAGCAAATAAATGAACAATGAGAGAAAAATATTTTAAAATAGATTATTAATCCAAGAGGTCTAAAATCAAATAATATGAGTTTCATAAAGAAAGAAAGAGAAAATAGGAGAAAATTATCCAAGAAATACCACAAATAAAATTTCCAGAATGGAAGTGTTATATGAGTTTCCATTAAAGAAACTACCAAGCATGAGCAAAATGGATAGAAAGGGCCCAAGCCCATACACATCACTGTTAAATTTCAGAACACTAAAGACAAAGACAAATTCTCATCAAGACAAATTCTCATAAAGCTTTCAGGAAGTAGAAACAAATGATCAAGATTCAAAGTAGCATTGAACTTCTCAACATCATACTGGAAAGCTGAGATAAATGATCACTGCGGACCTTCAAAATTCTGATGGGGACATGATTTCCGATCTGGTATTCTATACCCAGCCACACCACCAATTAAATGAGAAGATAAAATAAAGACATTGTCAGATAGTCAAGGTCCAAAAATCTTTCTCTTTTGCATCCCCTTTTCAGAAAACTACTGAAGGAAGAAGTCCTCTACAAGAAATGTGTACTCTTGGTAGAAGCAAACCATGAAATACCATGCCTACCGCAGAGGTCTGGTGCCCACACACAATGGGGTCACCTTACCATGAGGTTTCCTAATGTCTGCAAAACATGCCAACGTGCTGGCTTCCAGATAAATTGTGCCTATAAATTTCTTCTATATGCTACGAATACCCTTTTACATACTTCTATGTATAAGGAACTTAACCAGACTTTAATGACCAATTTCTATGACTGCCTTATTTTCTGGATATTGACTCTGTGAATATTAAATATTCACATTCCTGGAGGACAAATATTCTGTGCCAGACTGTCGTGTGCTCAGGAATCAAAGGTGTTCCTTCCTTCATTTATTCAATATTTGGTCTATTAATATGTCTAGAAATTGGGGAAACTTGATAAGTTAAATAGGCAGAATTTCTTCTTCCTGGAACCCATAGTCATAAAAGGGAACTAAATGTGTAAAAAAAAATATTAGACATGGACCAACTTTCTAATTCTCTTAAGAATCTTGGATAAGGCTTTTAGTTTTCACAAGAGGATGTTAACACTATTTTTCACCTATCGAGTTTTTAAGCATATAGATTAGCATTAATAATGCAGAAGAGGGAGTGATTAAATTTGTCTGGATGTAGCAAGGAAATCAACACTGAAGAGAAGTGTGTTTTGTTCAACTTTTATCCCTAATGCCTGACAGAGTACTTGGCACGTGCTTGATACTATGTAAATGTTTCTTGAATGAACAAATATTGGGAAGATGGATGGATGGATGGATGGATGGATGGATGGATGGATGGATGGATAAACTGATTCAGCTGAAACTCACCTTGGCTTACTAAGAAGATGGTTCTAAGAGCAGAGGGACCATACACTAGAAACTGTAAATAGGTAGTATTGATTCCAAAAAAGAAAATCCTTGGACAGATCTGTTTCCATGGCTTCTATACAGTCAGGATGTGGTTATTCCAGCCCCTTGAGCTTCCATAAATACAATTTTGAGATGAGCCTAGACTCCCAGGGGCCACATATTTTTTAAAAGGGCTCAGTTTTAGAGCTGCTTGTTTCCTTGGTTTAGATTTCAGGGACCCATGGGACTAATTACATACACGAACTTCAGGATATTTTTTAGGTATTTTTATTTGAGTTAGAAACACATTTTCCATGTTGTCATTCCAAGTTGTTCTTTTTACCAATAGTATATGGCTATATGCTATTTAAACATGTTTAAAGAGCTTTCTGTCTAAAATCAAGTTCTGTTCCCCTCATTCTCACCTTTGTCTAAATCCAAAGTTATTATGTTTGTGGGAAGGAAGTTAGTTTTTATGTTTAAAATATGGTATAGCTGTGAGGGGACAGATCTTTTATAACATTGACTCTGGGGTGAAAAAAACCCTCTGGAATTAAACAGTGGTCTCTAAAGCCAGTTGTGTGATTTAAGTTGAGTTGTTAGGAAATTCCAAACTGCATTTAGCTCACCTCACTGAGCTTGCTGCTGCTGTGCTCGCTGCAAAAGGCAAGAAGAACCTCCACCCGCCACCCCACAATAAACCTCAGATTGCTTTCACTGAAAGGAACATTCTTCAAGGTAAGAATAAATGCAGGCCCTCCAAAACAGGATGACTTCTGCTTACTAAAAATAAAGAGCAAACATTTCTTTGTTTCTCATTGCATTTAGTTTGCATTCAATAACTCTCTGAAATCAGTGTGGAAAATGATGTAACACTAACTCAAGCTGATTGTGTGGTACCTTAACACACACAAAGACAAAAGTAGTCAGGTGACCCATAAACGTGCTTAAAAGGGATATGACCGATATAAAGGCATCTTTTGAAAATGAAAAATATTGGATCTATCAATTCTGCCTTGGATTTCTGCACTTAACTCTCTTGGCTTTGTGGGTGAGCAACTCAAGTCACCATTTGGATCATTGTATTTATGGGACATAATTTATGAGGCAATAACAATCCATTTAAGCTGGTTCTCAGCCTCCGTTTATTCTGTGAGCGTGGATGTGCTTTTCTACTTGCTCTCAGGGCACCCATCAGATGGGTGTTAGTAAGCCGTGCAGCCCTGCCTGGCTAATGTCCATCTGCCTGCAGCACTCATGCTCTCTCCACAACCTGGGTGGCTGCCCCTCTGCTTCATTAGAGCTGAGCTCACCATATTTACTGGAACTGGCTTTTCATTCTCAAGGATAAACACTGTGGAATGAGAATCAGGAATCCTGGCTTTCTAAACTTGCTTTTGTAAGTAAGCATGGGTACATACAGCAAGGGATTGGCTTTACAGCCTGTGAAGAGGAATTATTTCATTTCACTCAACAACTGTTTATTTCTTTGAAACCTATTTATTCTGACATCATAGTTTAAGCAAAAGTGAAAAGAGGCAATTCACACTTAAGTTTTCAATAGAGGTGGAGAATGTCATGCAAAGTTTCATCTGAGATTGAAGATGAGATTTCCTGTGGAAATAAACATTTTCCAACTACTCAAATTCTGATCAATGGACAACAGCATCACCATCATCTGGGGGAATTTTAGAAATAAGAAGTCTCAAGTCCTTCATCGTCTTTTTAATAACCCCACCCACCCGCAGTGATTTATTTGCATGGTAAAGTTTGAGAAGCACTGGATGTCGTCTGTGCAGGTTAATTCCAATGACATTGGCAGTGAAAAGAAAATTAAGCCAGTTAGACTTCATACTCTTTGGTTTTAAAGAACCCAGTGTCTTTTGTTGCCCATCTACCTTTAGAGACTTTTGATTACTTGGCCCTGTTCTCATTACTTGTTCATCATCTCAAGTTATAATCATCATCTCAAGTCTTTTTGCAACTAAATTATACCTCGCCATAAAGAGTGAAGATAGTCTTTGGTGGGTTTTGTGACAGTTTGCACTTTAAGGTCTGAAATTCTCAAAGCATGTTGAGACTTTCAGCTATTGTAGTGACATTTACTACTTTTAATCTGGTAACATCCTGGATTCCAATAGTTTTGAGCAAAACTTGTACAAATAATTAACGTTTTCATTATAATTAACTTTACAACTGTATTATTTTTATGAATGAAGAAGCAAGCTTAACCATCACCTTGAAAGTATCTAAAATATGCATTTATAATAGAATAGCATACTCTAGATGACCACAAAAACTATCATTACATTCATTACATTGACAGACTATAAATATCCTGATAGGACTAGGAACTTGATAGTAGTTGACAAATGAGTGCTTTCCATGTTGTCAGTTGCCCCAAGCTGTGAAAATTAGTTGAAATTGGAGGCACATTTGTATGGTACTCAGGATCCATTTTTAAAAACAATGAGTGATTTTTAAAAAGATACAAGCCCTATATTTTAACACAGGAACACAGGGTCTGAGGTGCATATCCAGCTGAGATCTACATCAAATCGACTCTCAAAAAGAAAAGTATAGTGGGAAAACAGGAAGCAGACTCTTTATTGGGTTCCAACTTTGGATAAGTAGAAACGTTTGGTACGTAAGCAATGGCTCATATGTGAATTCTTGCAAAGAGAATATTCCTCTGTGGAAAATGAGTGCATTTTCTATTTAACGCCTATTTGCAAGAGTGTAAACTTATGCAAAGTTAGTAATTTATTCTTAAGATCTAACATGAAACAAGTTTATTCTTAATACCTAGCTGAGATCTGGGTGAACAGAGAAGACTTTAGATTGGGTGGGGAAGATAGGAGACTCAGGGAATTTGGAGAAAGACAGAAAGAAACAAATGTTGAGAAGCATGGGCTTTCTACGTGGGGGATCTGCACGTTCAGGGGAAGAAGAAGGGACACCACAGAAGACCATTTCCTTAGCCAGCCTGAGCATGTGCCCGCCTTCAGCTGCAAACTGATCAGAATTGTTGGTGTCCACCACCAACCACCACAGTGACAATAAAACCACAACAAAGAACCTCTCTGTGCTTAAAGGTTTGATGAGGAGCAAAGCAATGAGCAGGATGAACAATGCACAACAAGGGCGAGTGCCAGTCTACACCCTTATTGACCTGGCCCCACCCTCTCCTTTTCACCACAGGGCAATAACATTTGGGAGCTGAGACAAGAGGACAAACAGAAGTCCAGATATCAGGCATTTAAATCTATAAATTATAAAATGCGGTCCTGGTGACTAATGGAGCCACGTCTCCCCCAGGGCAGCCCTATCATGCGGGAGCCTGAGAGGGACATAGAAAATACCTGCTGGGGTGGGACAGGGCGGGAGCTGGCCCTGGCATAGGACTCCTCAGTGGTGACAAGATTCATCAAATCCAGGAAAGGGACCCACTACAAAATTTCAGGGTGCCAAGCCAGGTAGGTGCCCCTTCTCCACACTTTACATTTCCAACTCAGGATTCCACATCAGGCAGTTCTAAAAACCTCTGAGAACTTTACTGCTTAAAGGGAGCAGGGGGAAGAAGGGCACAGTTATAAGAACCCAGGCTGTCTAAAAACTCATTTGGGTGATTTGTGTGGTCAACCTTAAACAAAAGCACCCACTCTTCCTCTGGTTCCCACGAGCAGAAGCTGTGATTGTCTCCTCCTCCTGCACACACTTGCATACTCTCAGCAACCACCCTCATCATCTTTAGGTAATTCATATTTGCTCAACTGGTCAACAACTTGCAAAACATTTCCTTTAGACCAAAGGGGGAAATGCTTTATGTTATAGTGTTTCAGATAAACAAGGATTCTGAAATGTGAGACCCAGTGCTATGTCATTCTCGCCCAGGCTTACGGTGGCACTCTAGTCTCATCTGATGCGATTGCTAACAACAAATTATTTTTGCTAATGTTGCTGCCTTTGCCAGGAATGCCTACCATCACTAATGCACACATGCATACATGCATGCACGTGCACACACACGCACACCCATTTCTTCCTTCTTGGCAGTTCCTACGCATCTATCAGGACCTAGACCAGTTTTTACCCTCTCCATAAATGAAGTAACTGTTGAAGCCCTAACCCTGGTGCCTCAGGATGCGACCTTATTACAGGGTCATTGTAGATGCAATTAGTTAGATGAGGTCATGCTGGAGTAGAGTGGGTACCTAATCCAATATGACTGGTGTCCATATAATATATAAGAGGAGAAAGACACAGACATAGAAAGAGAAGAACCCTTGTGAAGACATAGATGCTCAGAGGGAAGACGGCCATGTGATCATAGAAGCAGAGACTGGAATGATGCATCTACAGCCCAAGGAATGCCAAGGACTACTGGCAACATCAATAGCTAAGAAAAGGCATGGCACAGATTCTCCTCTAGAGCTTTCTGAAAAAGTACAGTCCTGCTGATATCTTGGTCTTAGATTCTAGCCTCCAAAACCATGAGAGAATAAATTACATTATTTTAATCCACCTAGTTTGTGGTACCTGTTATGACAACCCTTGGAAACTCATACAGTGACCATTCTCAAAATTTCCAAGCACAGTTTATTAGTGTGCTCTCAATTTGGACACAGTACTTTACTAAGGCACTAATCATGTTGGAATTGTTAGGATTTACATGCCTGTCTGTACAACTAACTTGTGATTCTTTAAGTGCCATATTAATTGGTACTCCTAGCACAGTGCCTGGCACACAGAGGTACTTAAATACAGAATAAGCAGGTGAACAAGCAATTGAGAAGGTCCATGAAGAAGAAAAAAGTTTAGTAAATTACAGGTGTAGGTGAGGCAGCAGCCACAGTACAAAGGGCAAGGTAAAAATGGCACCACAAATATTTCTATTGTGCTGTAGCCTACTGGTTACTATTTTACAGTATTGCATTAATTTTCAGATTCCCCCTTTTTTGGAGAGAGCCAAATTTAGACAAATTTTTAGAATTAAAAAGCAGGGCATTAATTTTCCCTGTTTCTAAATAATACCAAGGGGAAGAAGGCTTCTTAGTTCCAGGAAACCCTAGTTTTGATTTTACCCCTGAAGATACCTTTGGTGACCAGATCTCCTCATTTAGGTACAAGGTGTGGGGTGGGCCTCCTAGAGGCAGAATCGAACACTTCTCATTACTTCTTGCACTTAGAAAAAGAAAACGAGCTCCATTTCCAAAACAAACTCTAAGGGGCTATGCAAAAATATAGCCTGAGGGAAATAAGAAATGAATGATTTATCATAATCCCTTAAAAAGGGAAATGTCACCTAATTTAATTGAGGCTTTGGTATTACATTTCTTCTCTATCTGTGACACAGTTAAACTCTATTATCTAAAGCACTGACCCAAGATGAGCTACTTTCTCTCAAAAAAAAAAAAAACTTCCTGACATTGTTTTTCTAATGTCTTTTGTGAGTCCTTTGGTTCTGAATTAAGTATTCAGAGAGAGAGTGAATCAAAATTTCAGTTGAAAGTTTGGGGTGTGAGTAGTTTAAAAAGCAGATTCAAGACTGTGATATAGATTTATTCCTAGAAAAAAAAATGTTTTAATGATACAAACTATGGAAAGTTAAGAGCGACAACTCCTCACCAACAGGGACACATAAATAGACATCTGAGTGTGAGCAACTCCCCTGCACTAGAACCCGCCACCAAGAGAGATGCTGGTTATCAGAATCTTGGACGTGAACACTGCATGATATATTTATGCTTATTGAAAAGAAACATGTGCTTTAAAAATGCATACCACCATGTCTATTATTATTTTCCCTTTATATAATTCATACTTTTCATGACATATAGGATCCACGTGTGGGTACCAAGAGCCTTGAACTCTGTTCTCAATCCAGGAACTGCACTGTCACTTTGGGTAGACCTCCTCCATCATTGAAATTGTGCTTGCCCCACCCCCTACAGTTTATCAATATTTTAAGACAAGTAACTAGAAATCCTTTCTAATCATAGGTGATAGTTGCTATGTAAACACAAAGTAATAGTTTGTTGGAAATCTAACAGGAATGTAGAAAACATTGCATGAGTCTCTTTGGAACATGAAATGGTATTCTATGTTAGTTAAAGACAACATTAAGGGCAGACATGGTGATTTTTTAACTTAAGAGACGTATTGTTTTGGATGTTTCCTCCCATATTAAATAAATGATCAAGCGGTACATAAATCACACAAATTCAAAAAAAGTCCTTTTAGAGAGTCTATTAACATGTCATCTCCTTATGGTAGTATATGCTTTTCATTTCCTCCTTAGTTTCAGGTGTGGATGAGAAAGGCATAAGGCATCTACATGCTGCCTCAGTTCTTTCTTCTGGGTAACTCTGACTGCAGCATGCGGGGGTAATAAAACCCAGCAACCTGAAGAATGTACTACTCGGAAGGTCTTGATTTACCCTCATTCTCCTCATTAGGCTCTGCTACCAGTTATAAAGTTGAGATAAGAGAAATGCCTTGAATGTTACCTAACACAGAGTAAGGGCCCAATAATATATGTTGAATTAATGAATAAATTAATATTAAAATATCAAGCAGCTACCTGCCTATATTAAGAATAGTAACAGAACAAAATAGCAAAGAATGATTCAATTGAAATCTTAGAAATTGCAGTCAATAACCAAAATAGCAACATAAATCTATTCTCACCATGTCACAAAGATTATTGAATCTCAGACAGATTGAAGGATTTATCCCCAAATACTAAAGATAGAAAATGTTGAAGTCTAAATGTGAATATGTGCCTTTTGAGGACAAAGTTTATTTACTCTCCCCTCAGCAACATGAGTTTTCATTTCTGTATTCCTCTCAGACTAGTGCAAGCTGCACTCAAGCTGCCCTCTAAAAAGCATCCCTATAAATGGCCATTTCAGTGACTCAGTGACTTTTACCATAAATGTATCTAGGTCATATTATTGAATGGTTTACAACTTCAGTTAACTCTTTCTTGAAAACCATGTTCTTGTAGTTCTTATTGGACACTACTTTATCCAATGAAATAGAGGGGGTAATTATCTCAGATGGTTTTATTTCCTTTTATTCATATTCCCCAAACAGTTGATCAAAAACAAACTATGCAACAGTGTATCAGACACTCTGTTAGACACCAGGACTACAGTGGTGTGAACAAGAAAAGCTTTAAAAATGATGATTTCCATGATAAAAACTCTCAGTAAAGTAGGAATAGAAAGTAACCTTCTCAACTCAAGAAAGAATATCTACAAAAACAACTACAGCTAACATCATGCTTAATGATGAGAAACTTGAAGCTTTCCCACTAAGTTACAAGGCAACAATGTGCCCTCTCACCATTCCTGTTCAACATTACACAGGTGGTTCTAGTTAATATGGTAACACATGAAAAGGAACTAAAAGGTATACCACTTGGGAAGAAAGAACTCAAACTATCTATGTACACAGATGACATGATTATTTATGTAGCAAATCTGAAAGAATCAACAAAAATAAACTCTTGGAACTAATAAGTGATTGTGGCAAGGTTGTAGCACACAAGGTTAATTTACAAATTTAATCACTTTCCTATATACTAGCAATGAACAAGTGAAATATGAACTTAAAAACACAATACCATTTACATTAGCATTCCCCCAAATTAAATACTTAGGTATAAATCTAACAAAATATGTATAAGATCTATATGACGAAAACTATAGAACTCTGATAAATGAAATAAAAGAACTAAATAAAAGACAAGATAATTCATGTTTTTAGGTAGAAAGACAGTATTGTCAAAATGTTAGTTTTTCTGAACTTGATAGTTTCAATGCAATCCCATCATAATTTCAGCAAGTTATTTTGTGAATCAACAAATTGATTCTAAAGTTTATATGAAGAGGCAAAAGACCCAAAGCAGCCAACAGAACATTGAAAGAGAAGCACAAAACTGGAGAACTAACACTACGTGGTTCTTCAAAATTTACTATAAAGGTACAGTAACATAGACAGTATAGTATCAGCAAAACATACATGAGTAGATTAATGGAAGAGAATAGAGAGCCCAGAAATAGATCCCCATAAATATAGTCAACTTATCTTTGACAGTGAAGGAAAAGCAATACAATGGAAGAAAAATATCTTTTAAATGAATGGTCCTAGAACAACTGGACGACCACATGCAAAAAAAAAAAATGGATCTAGACACAGACTTTATTTTCTTCATAAAAATTAACTCCAGCTAAACAGCTCTCTATATGATCCTTGGTATTTACCCAAAGGAATTGAAAACTTACATCTACACAGAAATCTGCACACAGATGTTTATAGCAGCTTTATAAATAATTGCCGAAGCATGGAAGCAACCAAATATCCTTTAAGAAGTGAATGAATAAAAAAACTGTGATACATCCAGATACTAAAATATCATTTGGCACTAAACAGAAATGAGCTATCAAGCCATGAAAAGACATGGAGGAAACTTAAATGCATATTAAGTAAAAGAAGTCTATCTGAAAAGGCTACATATAGTATGATTCCAGCTATGCAACCCTGACATTCTGAAAAAGTCAAAGCTATGGAGACAGTAAAAAGATTAATAGTTGCCAGGGGTTTATGGAGAAGAAAGAGGGATAAATAGGTGGAGAACAGAGGATTTTTTTAGGGCATGAAACTACTCAGTATGATACTGTTATGGTAGATACATGTCATTACACCTTTGTCCAAACCCATAGACTGTACAACTATGGAATTAGAGGGATAATGGTGCGTCAGTGTAAGTTCAGTAATTGTAACAAATGTACCACTCTAGTGGAGGATGTTGATAATGGAGGAGGCTATATATGTGTGTGGGTAGGGAGTATATGAGAAATCTTCCCATCGGTTTTCCTGTGAACTTAATACTGCTCTATTATGCAGTATTAATACACACACACACACACACACACACACACACACACACACACACACACTATATTGGCTTCATTTCTACCTATCAATGTTTGGGTACTTCCTCAAATGTCCTCAACAAAAGATAAATTAGGTTAGAATTTTGCAAAAACAAGATTTCTCTGCTCTCATAGTTTTCTGAGAAAAATTCAGGCTGGACGAAGCCTAATGTCTTACTGAATTCTGAAAGCTTTTTCTGTGCCTAAATGGCATCACAAATGCAAAATGACCATGTAATTGTCCTTTGCATTTAAAGTTCTCCATCTTTCCTGGAGTTTATGGTTTGTATGAGAAAAGGTCAAGTTAGAAAGTCTAATAACAAGGCCGACAGTTTTCCTTTCACACTACTCCTGCAGCTTGCCCTCCCATATATGAGTGGGGCCACCCTTTTTAAACTGCATCTGGTAAGTGCTTAACAGGAGCTCCCCTACTTCACTGGGCTGCCGACTGGATGGCATTCTGGGAGGCTGCCTCCCAGCAATGCCACCACAGTGAAGCCATTCAGTGTGGGACTCACATGGTGCATATAACTTTATGACTTTAATCCCAATGAGATGGCTTCAATTTAGCACATTTTGAAAAAGAAATCCAATTGCTAATAAAGAAGCATCTGGTCTTTCTTTACTTAACATTGCCACCAGATCCTAACAACAACTGCCTGAATCATTAGAACTCCAAGGCTGAAGTCCTCTCAATTTTAACAGTGGCTGTTCTGGTCATTCTGACACTACACATCATAGGGTTATCCTGACCCCCTTCATTTGGGATACTGCTCTGAGATTAGAATGTCAATTTCCTTACTTGCCTGAGTTCAAGTTCTAAATGCTAGGAGACAGTTACAAGTTACATACAGCTTTGTGATAATATTGAAAGCATGTGTGTGTAAATGGTACTAATAATTATCACACCCTCATTTACTGAATACCAGCTATGAACAAGCCATATGCTAGGTGTTTTACATATGCTATCTTATTTAAAACTCCCAGTAATAATTATGAGACATAATTATTCCCGGAATGTGTAAGTAACTTGCCCAAGCTTGTGCAGTGGAGGTGCTAGAATCCAAAGGTAGGTTTGTCCCATCTCAAGCCTTACACAGGACTTCCTCTCTACTCCAATCCTAGGAGTTTCTCCAGAGTTCAACCATGTTCACTTAATTATAATAATAGTTAATACATAGCACTTAGCATTCTCCATGAGTTAGGCTGCTGAACACTGTGTTATGTTGGCCTCTTAGCTTAACAAATACCTTTAAAGATAACTTTGCAAAATCATTAGGACTGTAAAATTTTCTTTGAAACTACCGAAATGTATTCATGTGTACACACAATAGACTACACTACACACACACACACACACACACACACTCACACACATACAATTTGCATACTTCTCACCCCTTTCTTGAAGTCATCACCATATGAATCACTTAGGGTTTGAAACTTACCAAGCCAAATATATCCCATCTGTCTATAGAGAATACATCTAAATTGCCCCACTTTTCCTACCAGGTAAGTCTGCACAGACTCTTATGGACACCAAACCAAACAGGATGGAAAGGAGAATCAACCTGTCTGCAATTCATTTTTAGCCTGCCACTTCATTTTCATTGGTCTATTCCAGGATGAAGGCAGAGAGCTTATTTTTGTAGCTTCCAGGATCACAGACAGTGATCCCAGACACAAAGCACTCAGGGTACTGCCAGACACATAGTCACCTGTGTGAAATCTAAATAGTCCTGCTCTTGTTCCAGTGTCCTCTTCCACCTAGCCCTTGGGACATTCCTATCTTCTGTCTTATTCTCCACAAAAAGTGCTAGCAATCTATTTAGAGCAGAGCTCTGATTTGGATGTCAAATAAAACTGATTGATTTTATGATTCAGTAAAGGTTACCTCAAAAGGTGAAACGATTTCTGCTGCAGAAGAGCACCCATAAATCCCAGCTATTTATGACAAGTCTTGTCCCACTGGAGAAAGATGGATTCTTGGATCTGCATCTAATCCTAGAAGAGACAGAAAATTTTCCATTCGATGTGGCTCAAGAGCTTGGGTCTTTTGGGTATCAGGGCAGCTTACCTATATGAAGACAGCATGGCTAAATGACAATTTGTTGTCAACTGTTCCTAGAGAAGAACTATGAGAACAAAAAACAAAATCATCTATTTACTATTCCAGTGGCAAAATAAAACAACACATCTCAAACCTGTTAGTTACCTCACTGTCATCAGTTAAGAGCCCTGAAACATGCTGTCTCCAAATGATTAGGAAGGCCAGTGTGATGTCACTGGCAGCCTTCTAACTCTCTCAGCTCTTCCAAAGCTTCAGGAGGGCAAGGGATTTTCTTGTTTAATGTCATAGAATGAGTGCTCAGAGAAACTAAGTTGAATGAATACACAAATTTCATAAAATCTTTGATACATCTTCAATTTTGGGATATCCTCAAATCTCTTTGGGATTCTTGGCCCAGCTAATATATGCAACGGGAGATGGTGAATGTGTAGAAAAGTCAGGGAGGAAAAGGATGTGTATCATGTGTGTTGTGTTTAGTGTGTGTGTGTGTGTGTGTGTGTGTGTGTGTGTGTGTGTGTACACTTGTCTATAAAAATAATGTGACAATAGGTGGTAGGCTGTGGTACATACTAATCTAAAGCAAGAAGATCCACTGAGCAAGTTTACTTATCATTTTGATTGTCCTATAATTACTACCAAAAGCAAGACAGTAGAGAAAACTGGAAGTTACTTAAAGACTTGGAGTGAGGAAAGAAAATGAAACTACAGCTTATGTGGCAAGCACTGTGTGTAGGCTTTTTGTGTGACTATCTTCTCTCATACACAGAATTACTGTGGGGCAGAGAGTGTAGTTCTACTCTGCAGGAATGAGGTTGAATGCCATAATAGATAAATGATTGATGGAGTAACGATTCCACCCTAGTTTTGGGGTACAGATGTGTTCTTTATTATGCTCAATTCCTGGTCTCACCCACCTGGTTCCAGTCCTCACTGCCACCTTCTGGTTTGCTTTGCCCTCTCTGTAGTCCGTAAGGCCTATATGATGTTTCTAATATCCAAATCAGACCATATCACTCTTCTTTAATTCCTTGAAGCAGCACCAAATGACTCCAGGGTCTAGCCCTTGCCTTTTGCAGCCTCCTTTAAGGCTTCTCCCCAACCTCCCCTTGGTACACTCTGCCTTATAATTCACCACATTAGCAGGATATTTCTCACCATCACACACTAGCAATTCTATCACCTACTTCTGCAATATCTGTCTCTCCCACCTTTTTTCATGACTAGCTTGGAGTCATTCAACACTTAGCTGAGACCTCAGTTCCTCTAGAAATCTTGCCTGATCCCCAGGTTGATTGGGGCCCTCCTCTATGTTTCCACAGTACTCTCTAAAGTCCTGTGACATAAAAAATTATCACATTATGTCAAAAATAGTCTTTTTACATTATCTATCTCTAGTTTTAAGTACTTTAAAGGCAAAAGCCAAATGCAACATCTTTTTGTACACATAGAAGTTGCATGTGATACCTATAATAGAGTAATTTTTTTAAATCTGCTTTTCTGCTTTTCTCTGCTTTTCTATCCTGTATAAAATACATTAAAAAGGGAGATTTCTTTATATCATCATTAATATAAACTGCTTCTGGAATAATATTGGTGGATGGGCAGGGGATATGAGAGAAGATACGTTTACAAGAGCAAACAAATAGAAGGGCATGCAGGAAGGAATGGCTTCAAATCCCAACTCTACAGCCACATATTTTTTGCTGTGTGTACCCAGTTCTTTCTGCCTTTCTTCTGGTTACATGTAAGAGTTGGCCCTTCTCTAAACTAAGGTTTATCATTTCATGTCTAGATCCCACGTTCACATTCTTTCCAAGGGGCCTCGTTTCATTATTTTCCATAGCTCCTAAATTCTCAGCAGCTTCCCATCACAATTGAAATGTGTTCCAGTCTTGAGCTTCTTGTTAAAGAAGGTAGGTTGTATATATTCTTTACCTTCTCTTCCTCCACCAAACCCATAAGAATAAATGGACACAAATGGTACAGACCCACTAGGACAAAAAAAAAAAAAAACAGGACAGAAGTCTAGTGGAGGAAAAATGTCAACCAAGTTTGGAAGATGGGCATAAGATAGATAAATGGCCATTGACTTAGCGAAGGAAAAATAGCTGGAAGCTATGTGCCTGCATAGGAAATGCTAACAAGAAGCATATTGATTGTGCTGCAAACTCCTGTACAAATTGAGGGATTAGAAGTATGAGGTACCTCAGAAGGCAGGTTTATAAAGTATGATTGGAAACAGGATTGGTTATATAAGGAACAGACTCCTAAATGTCACCCTCACTCTTTGCAGCCAATTAACCACCCTCCCTTAGCTCAACATTAGGTTTGTTTTCCAGGAAAAAAAAAAATGAAGCAAAGAATCTTTAGTCTCAGAAATACTACAACTAGTGGAAAGAAACAATGAGTCATTCCTCTGAAAACAAAGAGATTCACTGAAAGTCCACAAACCGATGATGATACCCTCCATCCCTTCCCTTGCTCAGCTCACAGATAGTACTGGCAACCAGACTTGGATCCTTAGAAAGGAAGCTATAGAATTCTCCTGTTGAGAAAAGAACTGCCTCTAGCAACTGTGAAAGTGCACCTGAGATTTCCTTTGAGAGAATGTCCTGTGGAAAGCATCGTCACACTGAGGCTACCTGTCCCTGGGTTACAGCCAGCTGATGACTGAATATTTGGAAGGTACAAGCCCAATGTGGGACATTTTCAAAGGGCAACCTTTTCTTGGAGACTTCCAACAGCCTGGCCAAGATATTCTGAAACCATACTGCAATCTTGGGCTCTTCTTAACCACTCTTTCTTTTCTTCTCTCCTCTCAGAGGTGTCAGACCTGTTCTGCAGCCTGAAGTCTCTTTTTGCCTACTCCTGCTCCCTCTTCCTTTACCCTTCACAGGTGCCTCCCCAAAATAAATCTCTTAATCATCTAATCCTATCTTGATGTCTTTTTCTTAGAGGATCTGAACCAAAAAAGTGGTACTAAGAGTGGTCCAAGGAAATAGGGGCTAAGATGGAGTTTGGAAACTAGCTCATTCACCATCTGACTGGCAAGGAGGATCTAATCCTGAGTGGAACATGGAGCACAGTTAGTCTCTGGCATTTGCTGGTGCAATGGTTCCAGATAATCAGGCATTTAAAAGCCAGGAGGGGAATCATGCCATAACCACAGCAGAGTTGCCTAATAATTACTAATTTGTATTTACACTGTAGAGGGATGATGAGAAACTGAGGACAATAAACACATAGTTGTAGACTAAGCATGAGAGCCAGAGGGACTTTCTGGTAGCTTACAATGAGGTTTTTATTTTGCTGCAATTGAAGTAGACACAGCTAAGAAGCAGACTCAGGACCTGATAGAGTTGCAGACCTCGAGAAATGCTTAGATGAAAGTCAAAGCAAGTTTGTTATGCTAAGATTAAGGCCCTAGTTAGGAAAATCTGGAACCCTGAAACATGAGATAGGGATATCTGGATGGATGCTCCTAGTGTTTCTGGCTCTGTAGATATCCCTGATTACTCAGAACTTTCTAAATGCTCCCATCCCTAGTAAAAGCTGTTACGTCTGCCATGCTGGGCGATGCTTTTCCCTGCAAGGCAACAAACACCTTTCCTTTCCCTGTTGACAGGTAGATAACTATGATTAAATCCCAGCATAGCCTGGTTGGGCACAGACTGGGTCTGATAAGGGAGGGAAGAGATTACTCACTGAAGAAGCTAAAAGAATGAACTATTATGTACTGGGAGAAGCCAGCAGAGTACCCTGGGACTAGATTTTGAGGGCGATTGATCAAGGCAGCCAAAATATAAAACTGGATAAGAAAGAATACATTGCTTTGGGGGTACTTTTTTGGAACACAGGGTTAAATACTCTGGCCAGGACCCCAGGGGTTGGGTCATACCACTGTTAGACAAGCCTGAACATATCTGGCCCACACCAAGTAGGGTGGAAACACCTGAAGTTCCCTGGCAAATGGTAGAGGAAGGCGTAAAAGGTTGAAGAAGGCAGGCCTGCTGACATAGATTTACTACTGGAGGCCCAAAGTCTTCTTGAGGCTTATTCTCCTCTAGAAGGCTCAGAGGAACAAGTCACCCAGGCCATCAAAAATTCATTGGCAAGAAGATACAAAGAAAGCATCATTAGGAAGTGCAGCTCATGCTGCATAAAAGTTTGCAAATAGTTTGAGGGGAAACATCCTAAAGAATGCAAGGCTTACCTTAAAATGTTTTTCTTCTCTCAAAGATCTTGGTCCCTCGAGTCCTGAATGCCTCAGTAGACTTGTGATACCTCCTAGCAGATGTTTTATGTATATTGTCAAATTTTTCTCAGTTATACTTTGTAGAAGATTAGTCTGCAACAAGCCACTTTGCCTCTACAGAAGTGGACATCCTCTAAACAGCTTTTTCTGTACCTAAATATGAATATAAACCAATCAATAATGAATATGAACCAATAGTCAAAGCTCCACAGACAATTGGAAAAATTCACTAAGCAAAGGCAGAGATAAAAGGAACATTATGAGAAAACATCTGTGAGATATGTATATGCAGCAAGGGGCAAAAGAATAAAAACTTATAGTTATTAGAAAACTAAAACAAACTCTTGCAGTCATGAAAGAACAACAGAATATTATCAAAATGGAACACCTGAAAAATAAGTACAAGCTTTTAAATTTTAAAAATTATTATAGTACAAATCAATAATTCTAGGAGTTTTGGAAGACAAAGTTTATGGTAAAATAGAACAAAAGGTGAAAAAGAAAAGAGAAATATAAGAGAAAAATAAGAAAATAGAGAATCAACTCATTAGGTCTGATGTTTCAGAAATAGGAGATAAAAAAGTGGAGAAAAGAAAATATGAAAAAATAAGAATACTTTTTCAAAATTAAAAGAAATGTTTTGGAAAATGCCTGAAAAATACAAAGATTGAAAATCTAAACAAGACACATTATCATTAAATTTCACAATACTGAAGATAAGGAGATAATCTCAAAAACTTCCATAAAGATAAAATGTGTCACATATAAAAGATCAAGATTTAAAATGGCATCAAAATTCCCAGTTATAATAGACATAAAAATGTAACAACATCTTCAAATTCTGGTGGAAAATAACTTTCCACCTAGAATTCTCCAAGACAAACTATCAATTATGAATTTAGGTTACTTTGAATTCCAGACATTTGAAATCTCAAAAAATGTTCTTCTATGTATTTATTCTTAGAAGCTACGTTGCACTATCAAAATGACAGAGTAAACCACGAAAAAAAAAAAAAAGACATGAAATATAGTAAATAGGCTTTCCAACAGAGAAAGAGTCTGTGGGAAATAATCCACAGGGTTCTGTCAAAGAAAATGCCAGAATGGTAGCCTTTTGGCATGAGGAAAGAGCAACTAGGGTGGATTGGAGCAGAAGGATGGAGGATGACAGTAAAGGAGGCTTCAATGACAATAATGACTATGAAAATGGAACTGATTTACTTATGTGTTTGACTACACTGAGAGAAATACAATTCTGCCAGAGAGGTTGGGGAAGAGTTAACAATCAGTGTAGGGAAAATTAATGAAAAAGCAAATTGTATGGAAAGAAAAGGCAATAATAGTGTATCTTGTGGCTCAATATAAATAATAATTATATATAAATGCTGGCTATTTTTTTAAATAAAAAATTTGTTATATAACTATTTTGGGAAACTAGGGAGAGGAAAAGAAATACAGGTGTATATACATAGGATTTCTCTAAGAATGTTTTCACCTCATCTTTCATAACAGGAAGTCAATAGAAATATTTCAAATGAACATTACTTAGAAATACAATAGCAATATAAAAATAAACAGCTAAAAATATTGAATGTGTTTCTAGAAAGTAAGTATGTGAAATAAAAGGGAATTACATTTATTTTTATTAGGCTTTGAGCCATTTGATTTTTTAAAACTGTACATGTATTGCTTTGATAGAATAAATAAATATATACATATATATAATTAAAGATCTAATAACTTCCACATTAAGAAAGACCAATGAGTGATTCACAAACATTTAAACCTGTACCAGTCTTTTCTATCTTAAAAAAAGAGTACCACAAACTTCCCTTGACATTTTGGCTTCTTCACCCTGCTCTTCCATTTTCTTATTTTCTCAGACCAGTTTCTTTAGTGGTTATTGTCTTCACTGTCTCTTCTCACCTACCCATTTGCCATTTTTATGGATTTCTTTATTGTTTGATCCCATAAATTCTTGCCTTATTTGACAATGTTAGCAGACTTCTCTTTTGGCTTACCTTCCACCATTTCTCCTAGTCTGTATGCTCCTCTGGGCACTCCTCATCTCCTCATCTCTCCAAAGCTTCTGCTTTTTTCTATTTGATCTGAAAGTGTTCTCATAAAAGCTCCCTTAGCCCATGTAACTGAATGCCCAGTCATTTCCCAGGTTCCTCTCTGGGGCTGACCTTTCAGCAGAGTGCCTTCTCCTAGCCCCATCTCCTGAGACTGCTATCTGGGCCAGAGAATCCAGTTCCTGCTTGTCTGGGCAAAAGGTATGCATCTCAGCCCTAATGAAGGAAGAAACATGATATGTCAGATAGAAAAGGAAGTCCAGAGTAGCCAGAGAAAAGAGAGCAAGGAAAATAGTGACTAAAAATGAGACTAGGAAGGTGTGTTGGGCTATATGACACAAGATCTTTTACTCAGCTTGAGGAATTTTGTCATTAGAACCAGCAAAAAAATATTGAAATGTTTGGAGCATAAAATAGCTGTGATTGGATTTCTGTAAAAGATGGGTTTGGATGAAGTACAGAGAATATATAAGGTGTGATTGAGAGAAAACCAATTAAGAATGGTGCAGATGAAAGCTAATGGTAGTAGGATAAGGGTGGTGATGGTGGAAATGAAGAGATGTAATTGCAACGGAGAGAGATTTAGAAGATAAAGTCAACAAGATTCCATAATGACTTGGTTAGGGGTGATAAGAGAAAGGCATCAAAGATGATGCCCAGGTTTATGGCTTGAACAGTTGAGTAGCTGGAGGTGGCAAGCAAAGATAAAGAGGACATTGGAGAAGGACCAAGTTTTGGGGAGACGTTTATAAATTTTTGAGCTTGAGATGTGTTTGAGACAGCTAAGTGAAGATTTTTAAGAAGTCAGCTAGACCAGTTCTGTACCATAGAAAAATTGTTTGAGTTGGTAAATAAAAATGGTATAGTCACATGTATATCAGTTTTTTATTTCTGCTGTAACGAAGTGTCACACTTATGGCTTAAAACAACACAGATCTATTATCTTACAGTTCTAGAGCTCAGAAGTCCAAAGTGTGTTTCACTTGGCTAAAATCAAAGTGTTGGCTCTTAAGGAGAATTTGTTTTTTTGCCTTCTCAACTTCCAGAGGTCACCGGCATTCTACATTCCTTGGCTTCTAGCTTCTTCCTCAACTTTGAAAGCCAGCCGTGTAGCACCTTCAAATATCTCTGTCTGTCTTTCTCTCTGTCTCTCTGTCTCTTTCTTCCCTCTCTCTCTCTATGCCTCTGTCTCTGTTTCTTTCTCTTCCCCACTCCCCTCTCTTCATCTCTCTGTCATTTTTCTTTCTATGACTCTCACCTTCTGGCCTCTCACTTATAAGGATGCTTACACTGAGCCCATCTGGATAATCCAGGATAATCAGTCCACTTTAAGATTCTTAATCATATATGTAAAATCTCTTTTGTTATGTAAGGTAACATATTCATAGGTTCCTGGTTTAGGATGTAGACATTTCTGGGGGCCCATTATTCTGTCTACCACAGCTGTAGAGACACAACTCTATACCTGTTTATTGAATAGGTGATTTAAAAATGAATGAGGTATTTTAAAGGAGATGTTGTTTTCTTCTAGTATGAGAGAATCGAACACAGAAAGATAGAGTAGTATAATGAATAAAACAAGGGAAATAATGGAGTTTATAGTACAGCTAAAATCCAAATTGTTCTTACCTCAAAAGTTATAGATATTTTTGCTCCTAGAGAAATTGTCCTTTTTGAACATTTACAGGAAAAGGAAATTATTCCTGAAACCTGGCATCTTGAGAATTTGTTCCACTTTTTTATGGAGGCATTCTAACCATAACTTTGGTGAGCTGTAATATATGGTATTCTTTTGAGACACTATTCAGTAAGGGGATAGCTTTTCCTGGTCTTTTCATTCTAGGTACTAGTATCTTGACTTTCTTTGACAGAACCTCAATACAATACAGCGTACACAGCCACCATGTAGTGACATATCTCATGGTTATAGCCAATGAGGTACTCACAAAAGTTTTATTTCCTGATCCTGTAACTCTGAGATGTGCTGACTGAGAAGTTTTAATACCCAATGGAGTTATACTTCTATCAGGAGACACAGCATGGTTCTAAAGGAGTAGCAACTTCCTTGAAATCTGGTTATTTCATCATGTCACTAGACAAATCAGCAAAAAAAGGGTTAGCATTTAGGCTGGCGTATTTGACCCTGACTATCAAGAAACAATAGGGTGCTGCCACACAAAGGTGGAAGGAAGATGTATAAATGAAACTCAGGGAATCCCATGGATTGCTGCCTTGTAAAACTCATTGTAATATCCGTTGGATGACTCATCAACCTAAACAGAGAGATCACATGGGGCTCAGAAATATATGCATGGCAAAGGACTCCAGTCAAAAGGAAATTGAAGTAAAGGATAGAAAAGGAAATCATGAATACCACGCAATGACAAGTTATAGAAATAAGAATTGCAACTATTACTCTTTTTTTCTCCTTTGCTATGCTGTGCATGTTGTGAGTGTTTTACCTGAGTTCTCTTCTATTTCCTCTCCCCCTTCCCTATCTTATATAGTACTTATTAGTGACATATATGCCATTTATCTCATAAGTGGAAGACTATTGGTGAAAACTGGAACAAAATTGAATAAAAAGGGTGGGCATCAGCCATATCATCTAGGCTTGGAGAAGGATGGAGTGACTGTTGAGGCTTTGGGTTATCTTCTGCTTGAGAGAGGAGCTGAGTTTACTTTTGTTGTGTCAAGAAAGGTAACTTTCATTAGTCAGTTTGGGGCATTTTTTGAATTGTCAAGATGGGAAGGAAGATGGGACGGTTGATTTTAGGTAATGAAGTTGACTATGTTAGGCATATATCTTTTTCCTTTATGGTTGCACATCACCTTTGAATTTGTTCTGGGGAATTATTCCCCTCCATTGTGTATTTCATCTTGACAATGAAACTGGGTTGATCTTGGGAAAGGGAATGCATGCTGTCAGCCCAAAACAAAACAAACGACAAATGTCCATTGCAAGTTTCATTAAGTATAGATAAGTCTATTTCCATATTTGGAGAATAATTAAATTAAATATTTTTATGTCACTATAAATGTCTGACTTTTTCACCACTATGGAATGAAAGTGAATACAGTTTATTACACAGATGCTATATAGAGAATTCAAGTATGAATAAAGGTATATCAAATTAGTTGTTACAAAGTAGGGCTCTCTTGTCAAATCTAATCTCTTTTCAACAGGAATTGAAAAAAGTTTAATGTAGATGTGAATATAGGATACATCTCCAATTTCGGCTTTGATTGTTCATGACCAATGATTTCGCTCTGTGTCTGTTTTCAGTCCCAACTCTTCCTTCCTTATATTATAATATTTAATAGAATTTGCAGCAAATTTGCTCTCTTAAAATTCAGCAGCAATGTTTCTTGAACTCTGGTTACCTCTATTCTTGATTACACAGAACTTAAGAGTCCTTCTGTTTCCAGTGCACCCATTAAATTCCTTCTCTTTACTTAATGTGTGAGACCAGGATTTTTCCCATTGGGAGATGCATCTTGGCAAATACCTTCTCACCACTGATCTCTCCCTCTACTTTCCCTGACCCCTCCCATCACACCTAGCCAAATACCCAATAGAATCCCCTCTCTGCCCTCATACTCACTTATGTTGCTCCTAAATGCAGAGTGGCAAACCCCTGGTTAAGATAATTTCCTACCCATAGTTGAGTAAACCTAGAAAGTTTTGACTGGAAGGAAAAATGTGCGTCCTCCAGTACACTCCTTCATTTTTTTCCCTTTAAATTTTTATTTTAATGGTAATGGTTTTAAGGACACAAAAAGAGAAAGATTGGATTCTTAATGACAATTTCTAAACCTTGCCTAGGTGGACAATGTTACCTTCTGATGTCAGTAAGAGAGAGAATGTATTATCCTATCTCTTGTGGCATTACCAGTTTTTTGTTTTGTTTTGTTTTGTTTCAGTTGTTAAATTGCTTGCATAAAGTGCTTCTAGGCAAGTGAGTGAATTGTTTGGCCTGCACAGGAATCAGACAATTGAATATGAAACCAAATCCCCAGTCCTTTTTTTCACCATTGTATTTGGTCTAATTATTCGGATGATAGAATGAAGCTAAGACTTTTTAAATGGAGCTAGAGATTTCAGAGATGGATATAAATGTAGATGCTTAGATAATCATTAGAGACCATCTGATCCAAGTGTGTGTGTTAAAAATGAGGAAACTGAGGCTCATCAAATGTAAGTATCTTTCCCACAGTTAAGGAAAGAAGAGACTATTCTCATATTCATACCATGACCAGGCTCTGCTGCTCTTTTCTGCAAGATGTAGAGAGTATCATTTTAGGAAATTTTCAAACATATTTAATGTAGCCTAGCTTTTGTTATACAGTTCTACCTGAGGCTTTGGTAAGACTTGAGAATCAGCTGTCTTCTCTTAAAAGCAAACAAACACCTCTTAAATTGCTTTGCTGCTCTCTGGCTTACATGTTGTTTTACTCTCCTCTTTACCTTCCTAACCAGTAATCAGTGATGGTGATCAGCTGCTGTCTCTGTGGTTTCCAGCATAATCCCTCACTGTCTTGCCTGCATTCCCAACTCACCCTTGAAACTGCTCCTCCACCACTTATCACCAGTGACCATCTTATTCCCAATTTCTGTAACTCTTCCATTTATATTATTTTACCTCCTTTCTGCATTTGGCATTAATGACTTATCCCTTTATTTCTTCCCTGAGTTAGACACTTGTGAATTCTTAGGTATATCACTTTTTTAAAAGTTTTAAATTATTTTTTTTTTAATTATAGAATGCTTGAGAATTAGAAAAAAATACCAAAGTATGGTTTACATTTCCATGTTCCTAATAAAACCATTATTCATCTGATATATTTTCTTTTGGTTTATTTTCACATTTCATGTTATCTCAATTATTTTTGTGTGTTCCTGCATATTTTCATTCATTTAATTGTTGCATAGTATTCAACTGAATTCATAATTTCATTTACAATGATATTCGATACCCATAATAAAGAACAAAATTTATATCTGTGATATCCTGAATTACTCTAAGAAATTTCCAAAATGGGAGCTAAGTACAGAGTATATGACCGGTAGTGGATGAACAATATTATTCACTGAATAAACAATAACTTAATCGTATAGAAGAAAGATTTCTTGAATCTGATGTGCCTTCAAATGGGAATCAGATTTTTTCAGACTCCCTCTACTTTGCTATAGTCAGCTGAATAATTGCTCCTTCCAAAGATGTTCACATCCAAATCCCTGGAACCTGAGAATATGTCACCTTGCATGGCAAAAGGGACTTCGTGTATATAAGTGTATGATCTTGAGATCAGAGAATTATTTAAAATTGTTTATGTCAGGCTTAATGTCATCACAAGAACCATTATAAGAGGAAGGTAAGAAGTGAGAGAAGGTAATCTGGCCATGAAAACAAAGCTTGGGGTGGTGTACTTTGAAGACGGAAGGACCCATGAGCCTAGAATGTGGACAGACTATAGAAGCTGGAAAGGCAAGGAGGTTCTCCCCTAGAACTTCCAGAAGGAATGCAGGTCCTCTAACACCTGAATTTAGTGTGTAAAACCCATTTTTTGGCTTTTGACATCCAGAACTATAAGATAATAAATTTGTGCTGCTTTAAGCCACTAAGTTTAAGGTAATTTGTTACAGTGGTCACAGGAATCTAATACAATCCTCTTCCACACTCAAGGCCAAAACTCTAGGAGTTCTGTGCAAAACAAATATGGCTTTGCTGTAGTTACTCAGCTCTCTTTCCTAACTCTACTGCCCGCCTGTCATTTCACGGCTTCTCCTCTTTTTGTTATTATTATTTTTTTTTTTTTTGCTACTTTTGCCCCATACCCCCATGTTGCTTTTTTCTCTGTACCTAGTCACTTTGGATTTGCATTATTAAACTATGTTGACTGAATGCTCTCTCTTGACAACTTATCTTGTGTCTCATCAATGTCTGGCCTTAGTATTTGGAATCTTAGGAACAGCACTCTGAGAATACTGTTTGTCCAAAAGAGTATATCAGACAACGATTTTGAAATCCATAAGACCTGGGAAATTTGTCATTACCCCAGAACTTTTCTGAGTTCTAGACACATATGTTCAAAAATTTATTGGCCATGTTTACCTGGATGTACCCATAGATACATAAACTCAATATGTCTGAAACTGAACTCACAATTTCCCCAGATCCTGCCCCTCCTCTTGTATTCTCAATCCTGGTTATTGGCAACACCCAGTCATCTCCTCCTCAAACCTCACAGTTATTTAAGATTGCTCTCCATCTTCTTATGAAGCATATGCCATTCCTATGCTCCAATATGGAGAACTGCTCAATTATTTAATTTGGGATATTTACACTTTATTCACTCATCAAGAACTGTGATTATAGTAGGCATTACTAATATTTTAATATAATTTATCTATCATTGATTATTAATGAAAAATATAATATTAATATGTAAATAAATATATTAAATTGGTTTTCAATTAATGAAACAGATCTGAGTGAATATCTAACCACATGCAATGCCTGAATTCTTAGGCACACGATGTTGTTCCCCTTACTAACTAGAAAACTGCACCAGGCCTTCCCAGATTATCAGGCTCTTTCCTTTCCAACTGTGGGTACTTTCAAATCCCTCTGGACGTCATAGCAAATCACTGTTTTAGTATTCAGCGTTATAGAAAGAGTTTATTCCTGTTTTCAGGTTACTCTAATGATAACACGAGAAATGAGGACTGTAAATCATGATATAGGCATTGACATTTTGATCATATGCAGGAAAAGACGGGGTGGCATTTCACACTTGTCACCACCAGTGCTCAAAAAGTGTTACTGGGTTGAGACAATATAGACAAGGTCTCCCCAAGTTATCACTCAATGGTTTAGTTTTATAGAACCCCACTGACTCCCACTGCCTTATTTTCACCCTCAATTAGAATAGTAAGAAGCCTGTGTCCCAAGGAATTCTTGTTCTACTGGGCATGAGATTCTTAAAGATTCTAGTTTTTACTAACAGATGACTGATTAGAACTTAGTGCAGATCATATGAAGTAAAAACCATGTGTTTTTTGGAGTATAGATTAGAGCATGTAATTTTTATTTTTCCAAATGGGATCTAACCTTCAGCTTTCTTGTTTTACCTGTGATACACACACAGACACACACACACACATACACATATGTATATATACCCATACACACACACACACACACACACACACTCACACACACACATACACACCCATCAAAGAAATGAAGATAAATATAAAAGATATAAAATAAATACCATCTTAAATCCACCACTGAGATTTAATCACTGTTCACATTTGATTCATACTCTTTTATGATTTGTCTAAGTAGCAAGTAATGTAAAGACTTTTTTCTGTGCCAGAGCGGGGCGGGGGGGGGGGGGGAAATGAAACAGAGAAGCTAAAAGTTTCAAAAATAGGAGAAGCAATCTTCTATTTGTGCTGTGGCAGCACAAGGAATTGGAGCCCAGTGCCACGCATAATATTCCCTAATGTAATTAGGAAGCCAAACCTATCTTTCCTTCTGCCATTGGGAACCCTAAACTATGCAGTATGCAGCTAAAAATAAGAAAAAAGAAAGAAAAGAAACTGTTACAATGTCTTTCCTTAAATGCACTGAGGATTGAAATATTAGCTCCTAACCCATGGAGAATTGATGTAGCCCTTGATTTACTAGAAAAATCTACTGGTGAACAATTTTGTTTCTCATCACCACCACAGGCAGATTCAGCTTAGAGTGAGGCTGTTTTAGGTTGCAGAGGGAATATTTTCCCTAAACTCACCCACAGAGTAATTGTCCTTAAAATGAAGCTACAAAAGGTGAGAGGATCTTTAGGAAGCACTTGGGCCGATAAATGGTTCCACTGCAGCCATTATCAAAGAAACAGAGTAATTCCTTCAACTCTCCAGATCCCGACTCTCTCCACTGCATAGTGGGGCTAGAAACCCACATTCAAGACACCTCACTCACAGGATGCTTCCCCAAATAACATCCTGTAAGTGCCTGTAAGGACACTCCAAGATGACCATAGTCATGTACAAATATCAGAAATTATCATCATTCCTGGGGCTATAATCATACCCATCGACTTGGAGGGGTGACTGTTCCTGGGGACACACACACTTGCCTCTCCTCCCACTTTTCTGTTTAGATCACAGATCCATATCTGTCACACATATTGAAATATATAATAACTTTTCCCTAACTTGATCTGCTTCTTACAGCTTTCTGAATCAATTGGCTGAGGGAACAAAGCACCTGAATGCAGCTGATGCATGTATATAATTTCCCCCAGAATACTGATACACGTGAAAACCAAGCCAAAAAAGAAAAGAGAGCCAAAGATAATACATATCTTCAAAGCATTATTTTTCATTAAATTCACCCTGATTCCCTTTGGGCCATGGGCCAGGACTTCCTTGAGCATGTATTTTAATCTCCCAGTATGGTTTATCTCTCATTGTCCAATCCCTATCCCACTTCCCCCAACCCAGACCTCACTGCCTTCTTATCTATCAGTCAGCACTACCTAAAATTTTTGAAAGAGTCACTCCCCCTCAGGCCTCTACACTATTACCCACAAATATTCATCTCTCTCTCATTCTCTCTCTCTCTCTCTCTCTCTCTCTCTCTCCCTCCCTCCATCCTTCCCTCCCTCCCTCTCTCTCTCTCTCTCTTGGACACTTCTATCTCCACCTGCTAATACCATCTTACCCTTTAAATAGCTTGATGTAGAAAGCCATATCCATCACTCTGAAGTGACTAACATGCTCTATGCTCCTTGTACTTACTCCATTAAAGCCCCATCCACTGAATTCTAGGGGGCAATTTAGTTGTCTGAGTCTCTCACTCTTAGAGTAGGAGACTTTCTTTCTATCTTTGTTGTACAAGTACTTGGCACATAGTGGAACTCAGTTAAAGCCTATTGCAAAGAAGAAGAAAGGAAGGAAAGAAAAAAGTCAGTTCAAGGTGGAAGAGGTAAGATAAAGCTGAATATTTTGGTATGCGAAAAACCAACATACTTCCTTGCTTCTGTGGGGAAGGACACACACATGACACATGCACACACATGTATATATGGCTGCGTATACACATATATGTATATGTATATTGTATATATGTATCTGTATATATGCACAGACATATATATATGTATATGCATATGTGCATAGACATATATGTATATATACATATACATAGATATATTGTATCTGTATATATGTCTATATACATATATATGCACGTATATATGCATGCAAAAATACATACATAATGATTCTAGTCTTCCTAGATTAGCCAACAGCATATCTACACAACCCACAGTATACACAAATGAAATTAATATAATCACAACTTAAAGGGATAGATAAGGACTTTTAACCAATTTTCAGCAAACGGTTATTGATGTTTACTTTTGAAACCACATGCACAGCTTGTGCAGCTGGTGATGCTGTGTGGGCCACCTGCTACCTAGTGTTTCTTCAATCATGTTTGATTACAAATATGAAGGAGAAAAATACCAGATAGCTCAACCTGATATGTATTTTTATCACTTAGTCTGTGTTTGGGCAAAGGAGTTCAAACCAAGCGTGTCAGCAGTGCGTAAGATGGCATGGGGCTCTGGCCACCTGCCTCACCAGATCCCTTGCTTAGTTTCCATGTGCTCTGAGAGCAGGACAGAAAGCAAATCCAACTGGCCACAGTAGGTGACAGGAGCTAAAGCTCAGCCCTTCCTGATACCTACCCATTGCCTCACTGATGCTGACAGTGTTCTGAATAAATTTTCCAGTTCCCTTGTCCTGTGCAAGTAAATTTATAAAAGAAACAATTATCAGCAGTGATTTAAAAATGCTTTATGAAACTAGCATAATCCTAATTCCTTTTTTGGGAATGATACTTCACAGTTTGTTCAGTGTTTAACAGATACCATTTTCTTAGCTCTCTACAACAATAGAGGAAGGAAGACAGAATGTGTTTTAAAAAACAAATGAAGACAATGAGACTAGAAAGGTAAAGTTAATTTCCCAGAATTATTCATGATAAGCATTGAAAAGTCATGTTTATTTTGGATCAGATATTTATTCCAAAACAAAAGTACAATATAGTAGAAAAACTATGGCTTAGAGGTAGATGGTTTTTAAGTTTGTCCACCTATATCTATATAGTTCTTGGCAGGTCATTTGCTTTTTCTGGAATTGATATCCTCATCACTAAAAAGAAAGCATCTGTCTTCTGCATGTCCAAAGAGATGGTTTATATGAAAGAATATTGTTGAATTATAAAGTGCTAATTCCTATCAGAGATGACCACCATCATGGTGAATGATTATCCTCTGCGCTGGTTATTGTTCTTTACAGGCCAATCTAATAGAGTTAGAGGCCGAATTATGGTATCACTGGAATATATCAGCACCTAACGCTCCTGTGCAAAAGAGAACAGGTTGAACATTCATAAATCACAGGCTAGTTTAATCTTTTATTGTAACTTATCTCTTGGCTACAATTGCTCCTGTTGCTTTAATTATGGATAATAATACTTAAAGTTTTAATGAGAGATGTGCAATTTCGTTAAAAATAAGTCAGATGAAACTGAAAACAAATTTCATTTACTTGGAAATCAGTGTCTATAACGAAGTCATGCTATTGTGTATAAAACAATGGCATGACTAGCTCTAATGAAGGAATTGTCACCTGAACCTTATGGGTATTTAAAATTTATAACTCACATCACACAGAAAACATGTTACCCATGTCATGCCAGCCCACCAATGCCTATGGTGGGCAAAACGTAAGAGGAGTAACTCTGCTGTGTTTTGGATTAAAAAGAATTGTATGGACTAGCACGGTTATCCAGTCACCACTCTTATGGGAAGATATGCTCATGAGCAGTAACTCAGGGTGCTGAGTACACATTTCCATTTTCAGAGCAGATGGAGAGGACTCCCCAGGGGAGGGTGTTCCCTCCGAAGCTGCATAGGGTACTTGGCACAGGATGAGAAGTGATCTTCTACCCTGTGTCACCCATGCTTTGGGGCTTAGTACAGGACATTCCTATATATAGGGCATTCATAATTTAGGTGTTGATAGGTCAGGGACTGACTATGATGCATTTCCTAATTTTTATTCCCTGCCATAGACATAAGTCAGGCAGTCTTTAAGTATAAGATTTAAAAAACAGCAATAACCTGCCTGGCCCCAGGGCAGTCAGCCTTGTTACTATGGCAGCTTGGTTGGCCTTTTCAAGCTTAACATTCAAATTTCTCAAATGGAAGAAAACAGTATGAGAGACTGACATCTTCAGAAATCAAGGCAGACATGATATTAAAGGACATTTATTCCAGAAAAGAGAAAAAAAAACTTCATTGTTCATGCTTTCACAAATATGTTCCAGCTATTTAATTTAGCTTTGATCTGACCCCAACCCTATCTTTCCAGTGTTATTTTTGCTACTAGGATGGATACGACCCAGGGATGGACCTAAACTATCACTAAAGAAGATACAATCAGATCTGGTCCACCTGGCAGGTGTGAAGGGCAAGTAATCAGGTGCAGAACTGAAATTGTATGATCTGGAATTGAAGGGCTAATTCAGAGCTTAAGAAAATAATTAATAGTCCAAGAGTTGTGCCAGTTGGAAAGCAGAGGAAATTGTAGACAAAGGTGGCCAAGCAGTACTGAATCTGAACAGGCTCATAGGAGCCCAGGTGAGCTGCCCTATTTACTGTCCATGGAACCAAGGGAACCAAGATCCTGAGAAGAGGTCAAGAAGAGCCTTGATATACCAGAGGTTAGAGTTGCCCAGAGGTTGGAATTGCTCCCCCTGCAAAGATTCTGATTCGATCAATTTACAGTAGGCTCAGGAACCTAAGGGCCACACTTAGAAAAACACTGTATTATTGGGGTAGTGTTTTATTTCACCTGAAAACAAGTAGGTCAGCCATGACACCAATAAGAGAGTGAGTTAAGATGAAGAGGGAGTGAAGTACAGAGTATACAGATGCCCAGTATCAATCAAGAGTTTCACATGAGGTTGAAACAAGCCAAAGAAGCCTGCAGATGAAGAATAAAAACTAGAACCATTCTGGGCTTTGGCCCTAAGCTGCTGCCCATTTCCCACTGAATTCTGAAGAGCCTTGACATGTTTTTCATGGGCTGCTTATATAGAGGATAGAAACTGCTTTGAGAGAAGGTTGCAGGCCGGGACCTGGTGTGGAGGGTTGGATCAGTTGTAGATTGTCAGGAGGAGGTGGGAAAGGAAAGGAAGCCCAGCGGGTGAGAAAGGAACAGTAGCACCGTTGACCAGAGGATGGACGTGTTCTCCGAAGCACTTTCTTTCCCAGGCCAAGCGGTCCTGAGAAAAGATGCACTCAACGAGCTGGGCTTAGTTCTGCCAGTTTTGCAGTCATACCTTGAAGGCCCTTACGATGGTTGAGGGCAAGATGTGGCAACAGTGGGAAGACAGGACACTGAAAGCTGTGTTTCATGGTGGGTACACATGGACTTGCTGGCTTCTACTGAGATTAAAGCAGACAGTGCGAGAGAAGGACAGTGCAGAGGTTAAGAAACAGGCTCAGCTGAACTGAGTTTGCATCCTTGGTGTTGTCTTGGCCTGAGAAACAGTGGGCAAAATATTTAAATCACAACTATTTTATCAGTAAAATGTAGATAATTATAGTTTCTACCTCTTGGGTTCATGTAGGGATTAAATGTGACAATCAAGGTAAAGTGACTTGAAATTACTAGGTAGATGCTATCTACCATGAATGTCACTATATTAAGTTCTTTGTCTTCACAAGCCTTTATCTATTGACCCTTCTTCTTTTCAAGTGCTCCCTGACCACTGACTCATTCCTCCTGGCACATACACATGCTGCAATTAGTTCCATGTTTTAACACTCCAATCCAGCCCTGCTTTAAAATGAAGCTGCTTGAAAGATTCATCTATATTCTGTCATGTCCTCACCAATGATACACTCTGCCCATCACACTTCAGCTGCTTTTGCCAGGGTCTCTCATGATATAATTGCCAAATCCATAGGCACTTCTCAGAAGGTTGCATCTAGGACCCTTTGCCACCTCTGGCACTCATCCTCTGCCTTTTTCTTGGGCATCGCTTCCTCCTTGCCAGCCACTCTACTGGATCACCTCTTTCTCCATTTCATGAGCAAATTGTACCTTCTCAATGTCTTGAAGCTTTTTCTTCACTGTACTGCACTTCCATTGCCTTTGCCAGGAGCATCTCATTTTTCACCAGCATTTGTCCCTATTGTAGTCATTTCCTCAGTGTGTTATGGCAGAGCCTCCTGAACTTTAGAATGTTAAATCTTCCAGTGCCTGGAAGTACCCCTGCCTTTCTCCACCTCCCAAATGACCCACAGAGCTTAGTAAATCTACCAAATCACAAGTAAGATCTTATTTCTAAAGTATAAATTTGTTACACTCCCTGTCCCATCCCACCCACAGGTTTCCATATTTCAGTAGACGGCTTCATCACTGACATGGTTATCCAGGCCGTGAAGCTAGAAATCATCTGTGATTAAATGTTTTCCCCCATACATATTCCACAGCAATGTTGTAAGAAGATACAAGAGTTCCCTCCAGAGTGTACCCACTTCCTGCCATCTCTCCAGCCAATCAGCATGACTTTTTCCTGCACAACTGCCATGTTTGGTCTTCCTGATTCCATTCTTATCTACCTGCAATCCATTCTCAACCTGGTAGCCAAGGTGATGTCATGTCTCCTCACTGATCACAGCCTTTAAATGCCTTCCTAGGGCATCTTCAGTGATTCGGGGGAAAACATTTGCCCTGAATCATGGCCTGCCATGATCCGACTCCTGAAGACCCCTCTAGCATCATCCTTGGTTCACTCTCCTCTCTCTTGTTATGCTCCAGCCTCACTGGCCTTTTCATTTCTGGAGCAGATCTAGTTGCTTGCTGACTTCGGGGCATGACATTACCCAGAACATCCTTCCAGAATAGTCTTCTGCCTGGAACATTTCCTACCCTGCTCAGGGTACAACTGAATCTTTTTCAGCTTTCAGGTTTTTCCTTTCATAAGAATTCCTTAAAGAATCTTCTCTAGATACCCATCCAAAGTCCATTCCCATGACCCACATTAACAATAATTTGTATTTATTTTATTCAATAAAATTGTTTTTCTTTCAATGTTCACTGCACCACACCTTCTATGGAAACTACGTTCCATAAGTACAGGGACCTTTCCCCTTATATCTTCAATGCCTAGCATAGTACCCCTCTACACAAGTAGGCTCCTTTAATACTTGTTAAATAACCAAATGAATTAAATTAATTATAAATTTCCAGAGATTACACAGCATAAATTAAAGCCCTGCCACATAAAGGCCCTGCCCACCCATGCAGACCCCTCTCTTAATTTATTATCTTGGTGCTACAGCCATATTAATTCCTAGGCCACCTCTAAATGAAACATCCTCTCTCAGAATAGTACTGTTACCTGGACTATTTTACCTGCATCTTTGTCCTGTTAGAGAAATCAGGCATTATCTCCTCTATGATTTCAACCATCTCCCAGATCACCCCAAAGATGCAGCTCAAACACTCATACCCCCTCATAGTTACTCCACTATGCATGACTCCCTATTTAGAACTATTTGTCTTCCCCCAGCCCTGCTCTTCTGTGTGCTTCAAGGACACATTATTTATCCTTGTATCACTAGAATCTTCCACCTAACAGCACATAATTGGTGCTCAGAAAAAAAATTGTCAAATAAATAAATGAATGAATAAATATCCTTCTCAGGAAGATTCTTAGAATAACTGTATTGGACTACTCATTCACTAGTCTTACTGAAGTCACTACATTGATAATTTTAGAATAGAAGTTCAATATGACATATAGGGTGAATTAACATGATGTAAACTATGGTACTAAAATTATATATAATAGCATAATTGTACCTGCTATTAGATAATTAGATGTGATAAGTGACTTTAAAAGGTTTTAGGTGCATTTCCACTAATGGTTGATTTGTAGTAATCTTGGACATTTTTAATGTTGCCAATTGACACATAACTTGGTGAAGATCTATTTTAGTTGTGAGAGCCTCATATTCTTCAGCACATTGCTTTTCTCTCAAACCGGCACAGCAAATGTTCCTTTATACATTCATTACACTGGACAGCATCTGCCAAAGGTAAGTGAAAGATAATCTCCAAGGACTTCCATAGTCCCAACAAAACAAATGTGTTCAAGTGGCTGCATTTGCTTCAACCTAGAGAACATTAGTTGTCAAATAATTTTGACCTTAATCTTTCCCTTGCCATGCCCTATGACAATTTCATAGAACAATAACAAATATAAACTACCTTTTGTGCCTTGTAAGGTTGAAGTTCTGTCTCTCCAGCATCCTGAGGGGAAGGTGGATCCAGTTAATATAGTAAGCAAACAGCTTTGTACAGTTCCTACAATGCCCCCAACAATTTCTACACAGAAATATTAAGATTGCACTGCATTTGTAGTATCATAGAAGTTGTTCTGGGAAGCATAAGACAATATAGTCCCTACCCTTCACCTACCTTTTAATTTTTTGTTGCCACTTAAAAATTACTTAGCACTCTTGTGTCATTTAGGGAAGCAGAATCCAATTTAAATGGTTCGAAAGACCAAACAAGGAACTATCTACAAGAGTGAAAGCAGGGTAGAGGCAACCTATAAGAGAAGTTGAGGCACCCAGAAATTAGCAACAGAGGGAAGCCATAATCACTTTAGGTCTGAAGAGAATAGTAGAGGAAAAGTTTTGCTGGGGCCACAGTGGGAGCTATGGAGGGTCTCAGTCACTTCTAGAAATGCAATGCAAAACAGTGAAGTAAAATACCTTCTCCTGGGTGTCCAGGTGATTCAGTCCATAGAGTATCAAGCCCAGGGCACAGAAAGGTGGGAATGAGGGAGAAACAAAAGGAGAATAACCAGCTAAATTCCACAATTCTGTTTACCATGATCGCCCCCTCTTCCACACACACATACTTTCTTCTGAACATTCCCTATATCCAAGACATTTTTTGCTGCCATATGTTTCTGAAGGTTGATCATTGAGAACTAGCAGCCTAGACACATGCAATTTAAATTGAATGTTCCTCTAATGTCCCTTTTGTGATCTTTGTTATTCAGATTGTTTACACAGACCAAGGGTCACCAATTACTTTGCCCCTGAGAGCTAGATTGTGGAATGCCAGGAAATTGCTTTCGGTGATACTGCATATTAAAAAGCAGAGTAACAGAAACTCAAAAGACATTGATTATCCAGCCTGTTACTTGACTGGGGAAGTCAGATACCTCCCAAATAACTCTCCTATCTGTAAACTCAGCACAAGGTTTTTCTCTAGTTTGAGTACAAATAAACTTTTTCTTATGTAGATAAATTGTCTTGATATCATGCTTCTATTTTTATTTAAAAATTACTGTTCTTTGCATGCACAATCATTCTTCTATATATCCCACACATTTACCAAATCAGAAGAAACTGAAGAATGAATTCATAATTTTTGCAATGGATTTATATTTTTATCAGTGAAATTATTCATTACTCATTCTTACTTGAGACGATATTTCATATTTCTAGTTACTGAGTTCCTACATTTATTATATTAGTGTGTCAAACTTAACTTTATGTTTATTCATTTTCCTGGAATAATATTGATAATCTCTAATGTTTTCTGCTATAACTGGTTTTCTTTTCATTTGCCCTAGAGATAGTATTTCATTTGTTCCGGCATTTTTTGATTAGCCACTTTTTTTTAGCCAGTTACTCTCATGCTTTCTTTCTCATACTTAAATCTTGATAAAAATTACATAAACAATGTATTTTTGTTCTTTGATCTATAAATGCACTACAACTTACAATTTCCTTAATTTTGATTTCAGTAATGTAATGCTTCTCTAGAGAATAACATTAACGGGTATTTAGATTATATTGGGATCTAATTAAACTAGTTAATTTACTAACTCCTTAAATATTTGCCTGATTTTTATCCTTAGTTGCCGGGTTGCTGTTTGTTGTTGTTGTTGATGTTGTTGTTGTTGTTGTTTACTGCAGTTATGTATGGAACTCTTACTTTTATGCTGGAGACAAGAATAGATTCTGCTCTCCGAAAGATTTTTGTATAGATAAGACCCACAAAATTGTGTCTCCTGTTCATTCCTCTCCAATGAACCTCAGACTCACATTCAGCTGCCTTCTCTATCTAATAGATATCTTACACTGAGCATATGTCCAATCATACTCTTGGCTTCCCTTCACTGATCTACTTCTCCCATAGACTTTCTTTTCTCAGCGAATGACAACTCCATCCTTTCTGGTACTCTGGCTAAAACCCTTGGCGCCATCCTGAGCTTCTCTTCTTCTATCACATTCCACAACAATTCTGGAATGAAAGACCCCTTGGTTATGTCTTCAAAATACATGCAGACCCTCCACCCTGATCCAAACCACTATTGTCTCTTGCCTACTGCAATAATCAAATAGCATCTTAATAGGCCTCACTGTTCCTACCATTGGCCCCCCTTGTCTATCCATAATGTGTATTGGATCACATCACTCTTCCTTTCTAATCCTTCAGTGACTTCCCATATGACTCAGTAAAAGCAAAGGCCTTACAAATTGTTTGCAGAAAGTCCAACATGCTTTTTCTTTGCTACCTCTTCAGAGTTATCCACTCCACCCTCTGCCGTGTTCACATGTGCTGGTCCTACTGGTCTCCTTGCTATTCCTACAATGTGACAAGACTCCTTTACTTCAGGCCTTTGCACATGCTGTTATCTCTTCCTAGAATATTTGTATTCCAGAGCTCCAATAGTTGCCTCCCTTCTTTTTTCACATCTCTACTCAGGTATTACCTTGTCAGAAAACCCTTCTCCTGTTATTGAAAAAGCAACCCTCTCCATTGCTTCCTATCAATCTTATGTTATCACAACCTCACATATTACATATGCACTCTAATTTGGTGTATCCAGTATTACATTACTGGAATGTAAGTTTCACTATTATGCTCCCTTCTGTATCCCTAAAATAAGGCACCAAATAGGTCATAATTAATATTTGTTGGCTGAATGAAATTAGGAAGTCAGAAGAGAGACCATATTAGTCCTGTGGTTAGGAGATGTTGAAAAGTTGAATTTGGTGTTGAGACTCCAATGGAATGTTTAGTGGAATACATTTAGCAGACATTTGGATGTGGATTTGGGGTTCAGAGTGGCATTATGGTGATGGCCATACAAAAGTAGAGACTGCTGAAGTAATGAAAGTACATGAAATTATTTGCTAAACTCCTAATGGGTGGTTTTTAAACATTTCTTCTTGATATTTTCCTTTAATTTTGAGAATTTATTTATGATTGATAGAGTAAAAATACACAATGTAGCTCAAAAATCTACAATGTTTCATTTTGTTAAGTGACAAATTTATCTTCCCACAATCTCTCTAATGGTTAAATATTTAATTTAAAAATTTATTTTTATTTAATGGTCAAATAAGTATTTGGTTAAATAATTATTTAATTTTTATTTAATTAATGGTCAAATTCTTGTTTAATTTAAAAATTAAATAATTTTTATTTAATGATGAAATAATTTTTTGACCATTAAAGAGCTTACAGGAAGGTAAATTTATCACTTAACAAAATAAAGTATCATTTTTGAGCTTTAGTGTGTATTTTTGAATTATTTAATTTTGAATTAGATTTAATGTTTAATTATTTTATTTAATTTAGAATTATTTTTAGACTTAATCTATTTTTAGTAAATTATTTATTATTAAAGAATTTTTATTATAATTATTTAATTATTTAGAATTATTTGATTTTTATTCTTTTAGTCTTAAGAAAGAGCAGATTCAATTTTATACCTAGCGTTCAAATTGTTAGCCAATTTGGGGGTCTTTATATAAATTTATATAAATTTTTTCCTTCAAGCACCGAATGAATTTTAGTTTCTGAATAGCTTTCCTACCTCATGGGGTTGTTGTATCAGTCAAGGTTTGCTCAAGAAGCAGAATTGCTGTGTACAATGAAACATAAGAGATTCATTACAGGGATGAGCTTTGTATGCAAATGTAGGAGCTGGGGGCACAGTCTCTGCAGGCTCTTGGCCCTGCACCTAATATTGAGCCTGAAGTGTGGAGCTTTTGAATCAGCCAGACTGGCACATGGAGGGGAAAGATGAAGGTGGTTGAGGGCAAGGGCAAATGGGAGCCTACACTGATTAACTGGAGCCCACAAAGTCAACAGGAACCTGCAAGACAAATTGGAGCCTGCATCTGTCTCTTACCACTTCCAGCCCCAATACCATGGGGGTCAGGGAGAAGCTGATGTCTTTCAGCACAGAGGTACACATGCACCCACACCATGCCCTGGAAAAGCTGAAGGAGTAGATCTTATGGGAGCTGGAGGTAGGATGAGTTGGGGTGCTGCATCACACCAACCAGGCCAGCCAGTGGATCAGCCAAGATGTGTATAACCTGCTGTAGTGCCTGGAGACTTGCACTGTCCTTCAAATCTGGAAGGAAATATGGCTGTTGTTTCACTTCCTTGTCTGACATTAAATGTCTCTTGTGGCCAGCACTAACCCAGAACCATATAAGGAAAGGAATCTGGGAAAACATAGTTCCAGTTTAGCTTAGTTGACACTCCACAGTTGTAAGAATTTCTATTCATAATATTTGCATCTTATAAGTTATTTCTCTGTATAGACTATTAATAGACATTTAACAGCAAAAAAAAATTATTTTTGATTACATTTTTTATGATTTGACTGCAGTTTTAAATAAATTTTGGCCACATCTCTTTAAAATTTGCAACTTGCTTAATCACTCAAATATTACTTGTATTTGAGTATTTCATTTAATATTCTAGCACCTACAAACAACTAAAAGATGAATGAAGCAATCATGGAGCATTTTAAACTAAGTAGACTTATTGAATTGTTGTATGTTAAGGAAGCACTATGCTTTGCCCTCTATTTCTGGAGATAAGATTCATGCTTTAGAGAGTGGGCTAAATGGTTCCTTAAAAAACCTAGGCTGCCATGCTTTTACTTATTTTATTTTAAACCCTACCTTTGTTTATGAAAGTTCATTATTCATCATATATCCTTGTTCTTTTTCCTTACTTTTGACCTCAGACTCTCCCCTCTTTCTTACTCAATTAGCTAATAGCTTAGAAAGAGGGGAAAATAAAGTTCTTCAAAAGCCACTTCTTTCTTGAAGCCCTTGAGTGATGAGCTTTTAAAGATCTATCACTTCCTTCTTGGTAAAATGAAGCTGGGAGAGAGTCACCTACCCATAAGAAGAAAAGTGGAACTTCAGAGACCACTTTATCTTTAGAAACACACAAGCCCTCCTGTCTGATTCTCATCTGAGCTTGCAATTATTTTTATTTTCCCTATATTACATAACAGAGAAATCATACTTATAATGCTTTAATTCACATGCTTATGTTTTGTATTCTGTGAAAAATAATAGTTTCTTTTCACATATTATAAAGAACTACTTTTAGACATCTGTCTTGCTAGATATATAGATAAGCATATAGATTGATGGATGAATAAATAGATTAGTGGATAGGTAGATTGGTAGGTGGACAGATAGATAAATATACTGAGTGTCAGAGGGGAAGAGGCTATTTGAAATTACCTATTATACCTTTTTAATATCAATGATTCCACTTTTCAAGTTTAGAAAGATTTTTCCACTAAGAAAATCTTATTTATGAAATAAAATCTTTTGGGGCTTCATATGTATATATAAAATATTATATTATATAAAATATATATATATATAAATTATAACTTTCAGAATGTTTTAGAATTTGAGAATTCTGAATTATAACTCACTAATAGTTCAAATTTCTCATTTTATATATAGGAAATGGAGGGAGTAAGAGTATAAGTAGAAAACTTAAGCATAGAAGCCAAAACTTAAACCGATTTTCTAAATTCTATTGCTTTCTACTATGCCACTTGAAGAAATATATGGCCTAAGAAACTTGCATGTAAAATAGTCTCATTTGATCAAACCCCATTTAAGTGTTAATGCTAGAATACAAATGATACAATTAGTGGTTAGTAGATTTATTTCTTCATTTGTTCCAAATCATATTATACCTATAAGATTATGGCCTTGCAGTTAAATCACAGCTTGAGACTGGATATGTGATGTTTTTGATGAATTATTATTAATATTTTTAGATGTGATAATGGTTTTATGGTTATGTTGTTAAATTTTTCTTTTAGAAATACATACTGAGATGTTTATAAATGAAATTATCTGATGTTTTAGATTTGCTTCAAAACAAAATAGTGTGTTGGGGGGTAATGAAATAAGACTAGTTATATTTGGTAATTATCAAAACTGTGTGTTGCATACATAGGTGCTTATTATACTTACTATTCTCTCTACTTCCGTTAATGTTTAAATTTTCCATAACAAAAATTTAACTGAAAAAAAAAAATACCGCCACTGGAACATTAAGATGATGAGGTTCTGGAGTCAAAATGAGGGAGATTTCCATTCCAGATCTGCCACTAACTAGCTCTCCATCTGAAAAATTGATGTAAAGTAGCTTTCTCAGAGGGTTGTAAAACTAAATGAAATAATACATGTAAAACCCTTAGAACAGCTTCTCCTAGCACATTTGTAATTACTAAAATTTTACCTAATATATTATTACTGTTATTCTATTAAAAGATGTCTTATCTCCATGGCTTTCTGTTCCCCACCACAACTACTGCAATGGTTAAAAAAAAAAATGTTAAATAAAAGACGTGAAAACCATTATCCTCGGTTTTGAGATAGAAAGAGTGCTCGCTAAAGTTTTCAGAAGACTAGCAGAAAGGAATTTGAAAGTTTAGTTTGCAGAATGCAGAACGTAAAGGAAAGAAATGCTCTTGATTTTACAAATGAACTTTAATAAAAATCAAAGCAATCTGATATCCTACACTCTCATCTGAGAAGTGGGCACCACAGGTGACTTTGTTCTGGAGCTGGTTGATGTGCTGTCATAGTCAGCAGATTTTATTCATTACCAAAGCAATTGTGCAATGTTAACTCCCTTTAGCTACTCTTCTTTCATTTCTTCCTCGGTTCTCCTCCCACTACTGATCTTCTTGTCTTTTCTTTATAGAGAAGTGATATAGTTAGAATAATGGGTAGACTAGAAGAATTTTTCTGTAGGGGCTATGCCAGAAATGGGGAAATTATAGGAATGGGTGCCTTTAAACTAGAATTAAGGAATCGGCACATTATTCATAGTAGAGACCACTTTCGATAAAAAAGATTAAGAGCCATTGTTTTGCAGAAGATCTTTTGGGGATCATAAGCATTTTGCCATTGCCCATTTGAAACACTGATAAGTGTATAGATGTGGAAACAAAAACCTGGTATTGTTAATTCACATATATATAGATAAGTGCAAAACAGATTAATGATTCTATAAATAGAGGCCAAAGTCTTTAGAATATTAAATGAGTCTGTACACTGTCTGGAGCACACTAGCCATCACTTCTCCTTTACATGATAACTAGTCTAACGTCTTCTCCTACCACTTCCATTGCCATCCTCATGTGTTCCAGGTAAGCACGCCCTTATTTCAAGATCTTTGTGCTTGTTTTTCTCCACATCAAAAACAGACCGCTCAGGTATCTCTCTGCCTTGCCTCCTGAGTGTTTGATCAAATACAACCTTCTTGGTGTGGTCTCCTGTGACAACCGATTAATACTGTCAACCACTGCCTGAACATTCATTTGTCCATAGAAAGTTTTAAGGTATGTGATTGAATTTAGTGCCTTGATTAATTATTAAATGTCTTAGGAAAAAGCTTATCAGAAGTCATAAAACATCCATTTTAAATAATTTACAAAATATATTCCAAAGAGGACAATTTTGTTAATTTAAGTACTAGAAACTACTCAAGCTGTTAAAATATTACCAATAGGAGGAAATCCTAGCTTTGTTTCCTTGAACGCATTTAGTTTATTTACTATGAAAGCATTTATTTGCATAAACTGTTTAAATTTACTGTTTAAGAAACAAAAAAATATACTTTCTTAAAAACGTTGAATAATTTTTTAAAAATTAGGTAACAGTTGAATGATATGTCAACTTATTTAGGAAAACTTTTCTTCAGAGGGAGTAGGAAGAAGATCGCACTTTAGCCTGTCCACCTACTTTAGCCTGTCACCTCATGCCTTCTAAAGGTTGAGTCCTCAAGTCAATGCAGTTATCTATAAAGCAATCTGATGGTTTCAACAGTGTAATTTTCTGCGTATAAAGTAAATAACAAGTACAGTGTTCTCCTTGAACTTTTCCCTTCACCAATGTTCTTACTTAACAGTAAGTTAGGATCTCTAAGTCCTGCATTTTATAACAGAGTATCCTCTTAAAAGATTCTAAATATGTCATTTCTGTTAGATCACAACCTACCAACATTCCTCTTGTAAGAAGAAAACTCTCAGAATCAGATTTGTCAGAAGGTGACGGCTGTTTTTTGTTGGATGTGGATTTAAGTAAACAGTTAAGACAGTGGAGCTTTTACTAAGATGATTTAATAAAGCTCATTAATGTGGTTGATTTACATAGCTGACCTGAATAGAATATAAAATTCATCTCTGCTGCAGTAAGATGTCATCAAAATATATTGATGCATTAAATGCACTACTAGTGTTAAATTTTAATTCTAAATTTAATTAAACTTGTTAAGACAAAAGGCAACACAAAGGGAGAAATTTTAAAAATATTGGAAAATAGTTTCCTTTTATTTTCCTTTGTTTCTAACCTATGTAAAATGTTTAGTCTACCTCATCAGGAAAGTATTAATAGAATTTTACTGTTATGAAAAAAAGAAACAACAACACTGAGTTATTTTTGAGATTATAGATCAAAGCTATTATATCAATCAATATAAAAGCCAATGAGTGGGTAGGGCAGGGCTTTACCCCTCTGCAGACATCCCCTTGTCTCTATCAGCTATATTCACAGTAATGAATCAGCAAGAAAGCATTTGACCCAGCAAAACTCACCCCTATGTCTTAATTGTGATTCATACAATTCTGAGCCTTGGAGTGCAAGCCACTTGGCTATTTTTTTATTTTCTACTTCCATGCTCAATTCTTTTGCTTTTCCTCTGCCATGCAGTGACTGAGGATGTCATACAGCCTGCTTGATAGGTATGTGATTTTTTTTTCTGCATATTAAGATCTCCTAATCTTCCTTCACCTTTATTGGAAAGGAAAGAGAAGGGGATTATAGTTTACATTTGATTCCAATACTTCCTGACAGTTGATAGCTTGGCCTTGGCTATGAAACTTGTAAAATGTGAGAATTCAGCTATCAATAGTAATAATAAAAACAACTGGCAACATCTATTGAGTACTTATTTGAATGTTGACAAGAAGAATTCAAAGTATTTTCTGAATACCAGTTCCTTTAATCCTTTCAACAATCCTATGAGGATTACTACTCTCAGTTGCAGAGATGAGGAACCCTAGGTACAGGGACACCAAGCAAAGTCATATACATGCTAATCAGTGGGAGAGTTGGGACTTAAATTTGAGAACTGGTTGCAGCCTTCACTCAACCACTGTAACAGGAGGCCTTTTCAATAACAGCAATGTTAAAAATAGTGTAGTATTATGCCAAATGAAATGAAATGAAATGCAAGAGCATGGGATTTGGAGTAAGCAATTATGGGTTCGGGTGAAAACTAGTAGTGTGAATTAGAGCAAATTATTTACTTTAACTAAACTTCAGTTTCTCAATATGTAAGATGAATTTAATTCAACAAGGCCAGGCAACAGGCTTACCTTCCTCAAGTTTCCTCTCTCACCAGTCTGTGGCTCCTTTTCCTCTACTCACCTCTGTCTCCCTAGTTTCCTGGATCCCTTTCTTTCATTCCTGCAAGCAGGCCATTGAGAAACTCAACTTATTACATAGTGAAAACCTGTGAAGTGATTGAAAAAACCTGTAATGGTCAAGGTTCTGATTAATATTATGGATGCTAAAAACTAGCTAACCAATGGGGGTGAGATCAGAAAAGAGTTTTACATCATGAAGAAAAACATTGTTTGCAGAATTTATTTTTCTGTGGATTTACATTTCCCAAAGTACATTATTGATATTAGTAGGAGTTACCAAAAGCAAATATATAAGTTTGGGGATAAACAAAATCAAACAAATTTATTTCTTGCAGGACTTTTCAGAGCCTTTAATATGCTGATGAATTATATTAGTCTCCAAGTGAACAATGTAGTATGCAGCCTTTCCCAAATATATCTAAAAGAGAATCCTTTTTGATTTTCCCAGATCATCTTGCAGGACTAATATTTAGTAGAAAAAAATTGGGGAAAGTTTTGAACACTGGTGGCACCAATTAATAAATGTAGGACTCAATGCTTAAGATTGTTTCTGTGATTTAGGAAGTAGGACAATGAGACTACTTCCATACCTCTGATTCCTTTTAGATCTGGAACTCGAGCCTTTTGAGGAAGCTGCAGCCTGGCCCAGATTGTACAACAGAGCTAGATTGTTCCTAGAACTCTAGAAGTAAAAGCTGATTTATGGATTTATCTTATCAGTTTCTTGGGATATAGAAACCCTGGATACTAATCTTTAGACTATTAGAGGCAGTATACGAAAGTCTCAGTTGTAGATGTATATGGGTCAGAGAATAGAGAATGATTTGAAGAAATAATGACAAGATTACAGAAGACTAGAAAAAGAGTCAGAAGAGAAACACAAAAATTATCTAAAAGTGGTCAGTTCATAACCAGCCTCTATGAGTATCCACCCACCCTAACCTTAATCTGAAGATGTGAACTGGGCAGACATGTACAGTTAAACAGGCTGTGGGTTGCATCACTCCAGGGATGCACTTATTTCAAAAACAATGACTGTAAAATGGAGATTTGCCATGCGAAAGCACCCTGGTCATACACAAAGGCCCTGAGCATTAACTGTATTGACTAAATAAGCTATCTGAAAACGTCTTCCTACAAAGTATTATCTTTGTCAGGCTGTAGCTGGTTAGTCCATTAAGCGGAGTTCTTAAGGTAGGTGCAAAAAATCCAACAGGCCACCCAAGCAGCTAAAATCACACAAGAAATGAATTCTAAATACCATAAAGATATGATTTGGGTAATCTTGATTTTTTTTTAAATTGGACCTCTATATTTTAGAACATTTCAGGAACTTTTCTATATTTCCATGTTTCCAAGACAATCTCTTCTCTTATTATTTTCCTCTACATGAACAAGAGAACCCATCAAAATTTCACTTGCCAAATCCCTGTCAAAACACGTCAACTGAATATAAATCTTTGCTCGAGTTTCAGGATTAGATTGTGCCTGAGTATTTGTGCCACTGAGGAGCTAAATTTTACACAGAACTTAGGTCCATCACTCAGTTCAGACACAAAGTTCTTTAGAGGCCCAAGTGGAAGTCTTCAACCTTCTGAGCCTTAGTTTCTCTACTTGTAAAGAAACCTCCCAGATTGCCTATGAGTATAAAGTGATAAATTATTGTAAAGTGTTTTTCAAAAGAGAGTGTGCAATGAATGCTTAATAATAAGCTTTCCAATATTGAAGACATAAAGATAAATTAGGCAGTACTTTTGCCTCCTCTGAGAACAATGATAGAATCCTTATTTGGGTGTCAGTTAGTCTAATTAGGGCAATAAGTACTTATTAGTTGATTCAGTATGAAAAATGTGTTCTAATTGCCCATTCGGTAAAATTTACATTTTTCTAGAAGTTTGGGAATCTTTTGTTTTGCTATTTTCAATATTAAAAAGTCCTTTAAAAGGAAGATATTGACTTCTAACCAAAAGCCAATTTCCTCATTATATTTAAATGTGAAATCTTGAGAATAATTTTATAAAGTATAGTCCAAATTATTAGCTCAGTGATGTTATATAACTCAAAGTGTATATAAGGCAGAGTTATAAATGCTTAATTATGTTAAAAATAACTTTAAGATTAAAAATATCATCTGTGCTTCTTAGTCAGGAATCCAGCAAATTGAGAACTTTTAAAATTACTTTTGGAACACGACGGTTCATGTGTGATGAAAGCCTATGAAGGGAGTCTTTGTCTTTGCGGCATAGCTTGCAGTTTTGAGAGCCAAGAGCCTGATCTGGCCAAAGTGTCATATGTATGTAGAGAGTTTTCTATTCCTTGACAGTGAATTGAATTTTTCCTGTCAATATAGTCAAATGTTTATTACTTTAAGCATAACTTAAATGATTCTACACAAAAGCCAGTATTTGACACCAAAGCCAGTATTTAAATCTCTAAGTGGTGGAGTCTCAGTCCAATTTCTGATGCAGGAAGGATTTCTGGCTGCTGTGTTTTGGCGACTTGGGGTATGCAAGTTTTGTGTATGGAGGAGACTGTTGGGGGGACCGAAGGGAGCGGGTAACATCTGATGTATGTATGATCTGACAATGTGTGAAAATCCTTGCTGAAATTTTGAAGAACCACAAAATTCCAGAGGGTTAAAATCTTTTCTGTCTTTATAAAAGGCAAGCATTGTGCTTTTGTCTGTTTCGTTGTCTTCAAATGAGGGGCTAGAATCTAGATGTATAGTAAGATTTCTTCCAACCCTGGATCCATGAGTGTAATCTCACCATAATCACATCAGGACTGGACTGCTTTGCAAAATAAAATAATTACATGTGTAAGTGATTAAGCTTGTTGGGGAGACTAGTGATCCGATGAGTTGGGGGTACAGAAAGGCAGTGTGTGGGCATCAGCCTGGGAGATACAAAGGTACAGGCAAAGCTGTAGCGAAAACTGGAGTGAGTAAAAAAAGAACAATTCTCATTTTGTTTTGCTGTAGAAGAGAGACCTGCTAACAGAGTTCAAGATTATAATGACTCAGAGAATATTTAAATATAGTTTTTTCTTTCTTTATTAAGACTTTTAAATGCAGAGATTTATAAAGCTTTGAGATTTTAACGCTTTGAGATTTTAGAGAAAGAACGAAGTGACATGAGACCAAAATGATGTAAGGTGATGACATCAGCATCAGAATGCTGTTGCTAAGGTGAACCTGTTTTTCTCTCTAATCCAGATGGAAAGCTAAATAATTGCCCATTTCTGGTAAGGAATATATCCATGACATGATTCCTTTTCTGTAACAGATAAAACAAAGCCAGATGCTTTCTCTTTCCACAAATTATTTTTTAAAGTAAAGATAAAAATTTTATTATAAAATAGAATGCATGTTCTTGGAAGAAAATTGAGAACATTTTATATAAATATGATATTTTAATTTATCAAGAATATGTACTGAGACCTAAATGGAAAAGAATGAGATAGTTCAATGAATCAAGCTGAAAAGAGGAGTATTTTGAATTTAGTGAAGAGGGAGATGGGGAAATATCTAGAAGTGAAAAAAAAAATTGTCAATCTTATGATTGTTAACAGAGGAAAGGCAGCTAGTGGAGTCCTGGGTTTGAAGATAGAGGGACAGCAGCAGTCATTTTATGGCTGTTGACAGATCCGAACTGAATAATGGATTATGCCATTAGTACAGACAGAAGAGGGCATAGCCGAGAAATGCTATTAAAGAAACAAGGGGTGGATCTTAGTAACAAATTGGAGGCCAGAGCAGTTGAACACAGAGGTCCTTCCCACATGAACATCTTCCAGAATGTTCCCTGGAGCTTGAATCTTCTGCTTGAAACATGCTGCTCCAGGGATGCCATGACACACTTCCTCACCTCTCCAAATCTCTGCTCAGACGGTTCTTTCTCAAGGAGTCCTGTATTGTATAAACAATGTAAGCTGTACTCCCTCCTAACTCCACCTCAGCTTGTCTGATCCTCCTTACTGTGTCCTACTTTCCTTTTTCTTTTTTTCCTTAACACTTAACACCTTCTAATGTACTACATAATTTGTTGTTGTTGTTTTATTTACAGCCAATGTGGTATAGTAGTAAAGAAAATGGACTCCACAGGCTAGCTGTGTGGCCCTTGAAAGGTTACTTAGTCGTTCAGGTAACTTTCTTCATCCCTAAGATTGGGATAATAAGAGCATGTACTTCACAGTGTTGTACTTGACACATAGTAATTGCTATGTAAACGTTCAATAAATGAATGGTCTCTCCCTTCACCCCCCAGGACTATGGAAACTCCCGAGAAGCAATTGTCATGAGTGGCATTTTGTGGAGGAAAGAGATGAGTCACACTTTTTTTCAGAAATTGGTGTTTTCTTTGGAACACAGAATTTCTACAGGGTTAAGATTAGGAAAAGTAGTTATGCCATGGGTCACTATACAGCCACAAGGGGCCCTCTCATTGGCCAGAAAAACCTGGGCAAAGGTCTCCCAGATTTGGCTGAGAAGAAAAATAGTGAAGGTGTGCTCCAGCTGAGATATCCTGGAGCTGCAAGGACTTCCAGGTAGCTGTGGCTCCAAGAAATGACTCGAAAGCAGCATTGGGACTAGGTAGATGCCTCACAAGTTTTGGTGATGTTGAGGACCCTGATAAACTAGAGCTATATGGCATCAGATAAAAGATGCTGAGTTGAATGAGGTAAGCAGATATTGACATAGTCCAAAAAATAGAAAAGAAAAAAAAAACAGACTTATCTGGTCCAGTGTTTTCCAAAATGCATCCCCTAGAACACCATACTAGTTAGTTGTTTTTTAAATAAAAAGTCTATGGTAAAATAAATTACCAAACATGGCAAACTATATAATTCTTCTTGGATTTTCACAAAGTACATCCCCAAAATAAAAGCTTTGAGAAGCCTTTTGGCAAAAGCTCATGTTTAATTGGTTATTCCAGAATTTCCCAAACTTACTTGGCTGTGGACACTTTTCCTCAGAAACATTTTGAAGCTAATGTTCATAGATCTTGCTTTTGGGATCACTGTGTAATTATTCAAACTCCTCCGGGTCAGATTTGTTTCTTACTTATCTTTATACTTTCTAAATCTCAGTCAAGACCAACATATAGCAAGTATTTAATAAATCCTAATCAGATGAGTGACAAAATGGATCTCGGTAGAGTAGCAATCCTGGGAGAAACAAAAAGAAGTGGCAATGGAAATGATAACATTGAAAAGAGTTTTATCCAGGAACATTATATTGTAGTAAATCAAAAGCAGTTGCATTTATCGTTTAAATGCAAGCTTGTTATCAAAGCTGCATGTACCATATGCACATGCCCTACTTTATTTTCCACATCTAGTTCATATTTTTACTCGAAGATGACAGTGTCTTTTCTAGTCAACGAGCTCACATACTCCCACTGTCACAGACGCTCACCCATGATGTCACCAAAATCATCTTTTTTTCTCAAACTCACCCACTTCTGAACATTTTTTAAAAGTTATTCCAATTCCATTAAAGACCCTTTCTCAGGATCTGGGCTGCTCACTGAACTTCAGTGACACATAAAATTCCAACCATGTAAGTGCATATACCATTGGGTAGCACCAAAGTTCACTCTTAATTATTGGTTTGGACTCTTTCCTGGTTTTCATATATGTGGCTCTAAGGACCTTTGGGACCCCCTTAGGAAGTGCTACTCCAGATTCGATGCTTGCCCTTGTTTCTCAAACACAATTTCCTATTCATCCTGTACCATCTTTCAGTCCTTCCACATTTTATTCATTTATTTAACAAATAGCTATCATCAGTTTCATGTGTCAGGTACTATAATAGGCACTTGGAATATACTAATGAACAAAATAAAAGGAAAACCCCCTGCCTATGGGGTGCTTACATTCCAATGGAGGAAACAGACAACACACAATAAACATCAAGTAGATTATATATTATGAAAAAAAGTGGTACATGCTATGGAAAAGAAGGAGCAAAAGTAGAGCAAGGTAATACATCTCCTTCCTTCAATCACTATTGGATCCCTGTCCAGTTTGACCTCTCCTTTGGAAGATGGGCAGGAGGCAACAGATGAAAAAATCCTTCAAGTAATTCAACAGGAAACAGAACATGCCAACCAGCTCTACCATTTTCAGGTTTAGAGAATTATCTTCTTTGTCAGAAACACAACTTTAATATAAGTAGGTAGAGACAGGGTCTAAGAATATTCATCCTTTATTATAGGTGAAAGGTCAAATTACATGCAACACAACAGTAAGTATGAGAGAAACATGGTGATCCCCCCAATTAGCCTAAAAGAATACTGGGGATAAGCTGCAATATATATTATATATATATATATATATATATATATATATATATATATATATATATATATTAATATTATACATATTAATATATATATATGAGGGATAATAGAAAAAAGACTCATTCCTTTTTCTTTGTACTTATTTTCAGAATTCACTGTTTCGAAAGGCAAATGATTGGCAAGTTCCCCTCCCATGAACAGCTGACAGCATCTGCTTCCTCTTTGTCTCACCGTATTCTTCTCTCTTTGGCCTAAAAACATTTGAAATTCTTAAGGAACATAAGCTTCATCCACATTAGGCCTATCTCAGAAGTTTGTTTTCAAATGACCTTAGTTTCAAGGCTGGGCACATACAGTAACCTCTGACCTGACCTTCTCTTTGCAACTTCAAATGCCCTTGGGCCTTAGGGCAGGAGGCTTTATGCAGCTATTACATCAGAAAACATTGGGACAGCTGAGGTTGACCAACCTGTTGGGACCCTTGCCTTAGCACCATTGTTCCCAAACTGTGCTATAATTCACACTGGGGATGAGCTATGTGACTACAGTGAATTCACAGGAGTCTGATGGGATATTGTAAATATCCCAAGGAAACACAGCAATACTCAATACATTTGTCAGACACTGTGCAAACTACTAATTCAAGGTAATTCCATCTCAGTATTAGAATCACACTACCTTCATTTTGATAATATCATGTATCTTTGCAACGATGGATTTTCAGCAATTACTAAAATGAAAAGCAAGTACTACACGAAAATCAATGTAGATGGAGCAGGAAATGAGTGTCGTGGCTCCAATCTGATTTCAAGCTTTAGAATTGTATGCAGTGCCCAATAGGTATTCACAATCCATTAATAACTAATTAGGCTTATTTAAAATGAAACAAAAATATTGTTTTTCTTTCAAACCTTTTATATGAACTTTTCAAACAGCTACTCAGTTGTTAAAACACAAACACTAAGTTGTTAGGACCTAATTACTTAATAAATAGAACAATTTGGTATTTCTTTTGGCCTAGGAGCACAGTGAATAAAAGTATTGAATATCAAGAGCACCAAAAACCAAGAAATTTTTGAAATATCTGCTTTAGTCCAGTACAACTGTTTTAACATAATAGTCATCACTCTTCAGTAATATTTCCCTAGAATTTTAGAAATTAAGGATGATAATGGTGATGATAACAGTAGTAGTAATAGTAGCAGCTAACAAATATTAAACATTTATTATGTACCATATTCTGTATAAAGAATTTCTCAAATATTATTTCATTTACATGCTTTATGTAATTTATTCATTCTATTTTCCTTAACCCAGAAATTTCAGTCTTATTTTTTTCTCAGAGACTTCTGCTCCTGGATCTGTGTAGAAAATTTAAAAATCAGTTGACCTTTCTTGTGATAAATTCAATTGAAACACTTAACTTTTTTCTGACAATTATAAAACCAATTTTCTATTCCCTGCTGCATTTTCAATAACCCATACATTTTTTTAATTACTGATTTCTTCTAAAGTATACAAAAATTTCCTCAAGAATCTTAAATAAAAATCTATCAACCAATATTAATTCAACCAATATGCTATGCACCATAGAGGATTCAAAAAGACTTCAATGCATGGTTTCTGCCTTCAAGGGACTTCCAACAGGTTTTATACATAAAACAACAAGGAGAAAATTAAAAAAAAACACACACAACAGTATATGCTGAAAGACTAAGTGGGGGCATATAGGCTAGAAATATTATAGTGAGAGGAAAAATGCTGCTAAGACTGAATTGTCACAGGCCAAGGCCACCTGTAACTCTCTTTGCTGTCTCATTTCTCTCTTGCTGTAAATAACTTTCTCTTTCTTTCTAGCCATCTCTTCTGGAAAGTCAACACTTCCATCTATTCTAGGATATCTATTCTTTTCTACTTGAAGGAAAACTCTGTTTCTGTGGAAATCACCTACATTTTAAACCTCACCAGAGATTAATTTTCCTCTTGCTTATAAGCTTGCTAACTTTGCTGTAGCCTCTAAAATATATGCTCTCATAATTGCATTTTGACTTTTGGGTTTTATGTTATTTCTCCTTTCCCTTCTCTAGTATAATGTGTGTGTGTGTGTGTGTGTGTGTGTGTGTGTGTGTGTGTGTGTGTGTGTGAAATCCTTTGTCTCTATAGCTTCACTATTGATTTTTTGCTTGAGCCCTGCATTTTTCTTTACCACTTTATTACTAGTGCTATTTTCAAATTTTTTCATGTAACCATTCAACAAATATTAAGTGTCTGCTATTATGTCACTACATGTTCTAGATGCTGGAGATAAACTGATGAGAAAGAATGACATGGTCACTTCTCTCACAGAGACTAATGAGATACATAAACAACTAAGACATATTTACAATAGACTGTGATCATTGCTATGATAGATAATATGTCAAGGTGCCAAGGAAGTCATGATGGTCAGGGAAGCCTTCCTGGAAGAGGTGGTGTGCACATTGACTATTGCTGGATTGAAAGATGTTAGATGGGTATGAAAGGAATGAAAAATATTTCATGCCGAAAGAGTCCAGGCTCTAAATTATAAGAGGCATAACACATTCTAGGAATTAAAATTAGTTTAAGAATCCTGGATATAAAGTAGGATGGAAGTAAGTTCAAGAGGTGTGGTAACAAAAGATGGTAGGGACTTGAATTAGGGGCACAGCAGTAAAGATGGAGAGAATTAGATGAATTAGAGATATAGGAATCTGTAGGACCTGGGAGTATTTCAATGTTGGTGGTAGGACAGAGACAGGTATCAAAGATGGTGGATTCCATTTACAGAAATGGGAAACATAAGAGAAATGTTTTCCACTAGAACAAAAAAAAATGATTTTAGTTTGGGGCAAAGGGAAAATGAGTTATCTCTGATACATTCAAATGAATTGGGCCTAGAGGTCAAGAGAAAGGGATGGAGTTATAGATCTTGAATTCATCAACTTGTGGACAACTATTGACAACTTCTAATGGACAGATCCAAAGGTGATGTTTTCTGTTTTAATTCTCTGGCTACCTACTTTACTTTGACATAGTTCATCATCTTCATCACACTTGTTCTATGTTTGGTTTCTCAGCCATTTTCCTTTTTATTTACTTTATCATGACTTTAATAACATTAACTTTCTTTTCAGAGTTTCAAGACTTTCAATATTTAGTTACAGAAAGAAGAAAAAGATAAGATGGAGAAAGAGGGGAGAAGGAGCAGAAGAGGAAGGAAGAAAAAAAAAGAAAAAAATTAGAAAGTCCAGCTTGCCAAATTGATCAACTGATTAATTCAACACACATTTATTATTGAGCATATTCTCTCATGTGCCAGGCACATACTAGATTAGACGCTGGAGAGACAATGGTCACTTCTGACACTGACAAGCTGGTTGAGAAGATAGATCTTAAGTAATTAATCAAATAAATGTATTGCCATACCCTGTAAAAAGTGTTATAAAGTGAACAGCATCTATAAAATCTTGCTACCCAAGGAGTAGTCCACAGACCAGCAGCATCAGCCTCACCTGGGAGCTTGTTAGCAATCTCAGTATCCACCCAAGAATCACTGAGGTAGAATGTGCATTTTAAACAAGATCCGTGGGGTATTTGCATGCACATTAAATTTGAGAAGCACGACTCTAGAGTGCACAGGGCTATGAAAAAAGACAACAGGTTTTCCCTTGAACTCATCTTGGGGTTCAGGGTAGAGTTCCCTGAAGAAATGGCCTCTGATTAGGCTACTAAGGTAGGTAGGATTTTGTAGGCCATGTTGGGAACTTTCACCTTTTTTCTAAGAGAAACCCAGGGATGTTTAATGGTTAGATTAGTTAGCTCAAGCTACCATAAAAAATCTCATATGGGTGGAGTAGCTTAAACAACAGAAATTTGTTTTTTCATAATTCTGGAGGCTAGAAGTCTGAAATCAGCATGCCAACGTGGTTGGGTTCTGACGAAGGCTCCCTTCCTGGCTTGAAGATCACTGTCTTCTTGCTGTCTCCTCACTTGACTGAGAGAGAGAGAAAAGATCGCTCTGCCCAATATCTTTTCTTATAAAGGCACTAATCTCATCATGAGGGCCTCATGACCTAATTACCTCCCAAAGGCCCTATTTCCAAATACCATCACATTGGGGCTTATGGCTTCAACATATGGACTTGGGGTGGAGGGGACAGAATTCAGTATGTAGCAGAGGTTTTAAATAAAGAACTTTGGAAAAATCAGACTTCTGTCTTTGAATTCTTATCTTGGCTGACATATAGAAAAGGGATTAAAGGGGTCAAGGATGTGTGTGTGTGTGTGTGTGTGTGTGTGTGTGTGTACAGCTAAGAGGCTATTTTCATTTCTAAACATTTCGGTGCTAATTTTGACAGGCTTTGATGATGAATTTCACATGATGGTTTCGGGAGGAGGGTCGAGAATGACTGCCAAGTTTTTGGCTTGTGCAATTGAATTGCATAGGTATATCAATTCTTGAGATAGGAATTGTGAAATTAACAAGTTTGTGCATGGCATTTTGCTAAATGCAATAAACAACAGCCATCATTTAATGAGCATTTATTATGGCCAGCCATGTATAAATGTTTTACGTACATTATCTTAATAAACTATGCAAACCTAGCCTTCTGAGATGGGAAGGTCAACTCATTGTTAAGGGAATAACGGTCTGATAAAATGAACAATTCAGAATGCTTTCAAAGGAGAAGAATATCAGGGAAGATAATGTGAACAGGGAAGCCATAACAGAAGAAAGAGGATGCACGCTGAGATCTAAAGGTTGGGTAAGATTTTGTTATGTGAAACTCTTGGGAGTCAGGTCTGTGAATGAAATGTAGGGGCCAGGTCCTGGAGAAATATGCATGACTCCATTAAAAAGTTCACGAAGAAAAACATTGTAGAAGAAGCTGAATAGAAAGGGAGGGGCCAGATTTTGAAGGAACTTGAAAGTCTGTAATTTAGATTTTATAGAGAGAAGAATTTAAATGTGGAAGGAACATGACTTTACATGACAGGAAAACCTGTCTGGCAACAGGGAGCTTGAACATGGAGAGGCTTGAGTCACAGAAGCCAACTTACTAGTATTTGTGTTACCCAGGTACTAGGTCAGATTCTGGACTAGCTAGGAGGAAAACTCAACAAGACTTCATTTAATTGAATGAAAATAGGAGAATGAGCCAAAGAGGACTAAAATTTCAGAAATGAAATTAAGGAGATGCTACTTTCAAAGTCAGAATCAGGGTCAGGAAGAAGAGATGCATAAGCCTGTGATCATTTCTTGACATGCAGTTTAATATTAAATATACTGATATTTAAAAATAAATTTCTACTTGTTTGACCACAGATATCATTTAAATTTCCAGAAAAAAAAAAAACTATAAGGCCTAAACAAAGGCCTACAAGTTTTGATATATGTTGGATTTACTTTGGGATGAAAAAGAGATTATAAAATTGGAGTGGAATAAAGCACGGTATTCTATTGAAGAAATAGCCTAAAATCATATAAAACATTCTGTTTTTAAAATAGAATTGGCAAAATCAAAAGAAACCATTACATTCCATCCCACTATAACTTCATTACAGATGCACCGAAGAGTTGCTTATACACAATAGTTCATTGGGTTCGGTCTTTCAGATGAATGGGGCTTTGTTCCTGCCTTGGTCAAGTCATGTAATCATGACACAATTTTTTAGAATTCAAAATGTGTTTTGTGGAAGGAAAATGTATGCCTTTTGTGCTTTCAAAATACCATACATTTTTTTTCAAAGCATGGGGAGTATTGTTGACAGGAAAAATAATAAATAACTCTAACTAATCTTTCCATTTCTCTTTTCCTGCTATATCTCAGGAAACTTAGCACCTCCAGGACAGCATTTGTGGAGTGGCACCTGATGGTGCCCTTTGGATCAAGTGTCGTGTGTGTTCAGCAGTAAACACTTTCCTGTATCGTTGCCTCATTAATGACAATGTGGACCAATGCACAGTATATATCAAATGGTACCTAAGGTACCTTAGGATTAGGTTAAGGCACACCTAATCATCTCACGGATACTTGCCAAGAACACAGAAGAGAAGTGTATGGATATCAATTTTATTGTTCATAATTCCCTTATTGAAATCCCCAGTGGCTTGAACACTTAGATGAAAGATATATGGGCTACAGTAATTAACCACTGCAATGACAGATGTTATACGGGAAAACTGTGTATGCAAGGGTATAAGCATGTTTTGACTTTGAATATGCACTTGGGCATTATAACATTAGTTCTTCACTAATGGAAATTAAATGTAAATGTTTTGTAAGATATTAATTTCCATGGCAGACATAAATTTTTTCTTTAAAAAATATATATATGCTTCGTGAAATGGGATATTGACTTCAGTTTCAGGTACAACCTGGATTTCTTTGGAATCTGCAGAGTTTTGTATTTTCAAAAGTATTTACAGTGCAGCCACAAGCTTTGGGCTGGCTGTCTTCAAGGGTTTTTTTTTCTCGAGCAACCCCTCTCTTTGCTCTGCCAATTATGTGCCACTTTGTCTTGGTGCTATGATTGCTTTCTTCTGAGAGGGAAATTCCTCTTTCATCAGTATGGATGCACTGTTTTCACACACTGCAAGTGCTGTGTTGCTGTGTCAGTCATCCTATTAGGGCCAGTTTCAGACGAGTAGGGCTGACGAACTGGCTGGGGATTGGCTGCCCGCGGCTGGGAGGGATTTGTCGGAAGGAAGGGCTGCAGCTTACAGCAACAGAGTTTAGACTGTCTTTGCTTCATCATCTGAAGGCAAAATTTTCCAGATACGGCAGACGGCTCTCAGAGTACAATAAACAGGGAACAAGAACTATTTACATGGAAATTTCTTCCTCATGATGCAGGGGAGAAGCCTCAGCCGCTTGATTCTGCCAGATGTTCCTGGGGTTACTGTAGAAGGGAAGGAGAGCCAGAGCTAAACAAGGTAGGAGAATCACCCCCTCCCTTCTTCTTCTTCTTCCTCTTCTTCTTTTTTTTTTTTGAATGTTTAAAGAGTTTGCTGCAGTATGCTGCATTCCATGTGTGTTGCTTTGGGAAGCCAGGGAAACCGGATTCCACTAATTCAAATGTAATACTTGCAGGGGACCCTGGAGTTTTACGTAACATTTTGATTTGAGAAAAAGAAATGGCAAAGCTTGAATCTATGCCGCCTGTTTGGGGGCGAGGCTTAAAACGAGTTTTTTTTTTTTTAATAATAAAAAAACCAGATCCATTTATTATTCAACAAAAATATTTGAATTCATGGGAACATTCTTATTTTTTGTTATAGAAAATTCTCACACAACGATAGTTAGCTCCTGATTAAATAGTTTACGTTGAATCTATTATTTGAAAACAGACTTGTAATTAAGAAAAAAAACAATAGTAAATAATCATCAATTGAATGTTTAGCTAAAAATATGTCTATTTATTAGAAATTAGAGACCTACCTAGCTCTATAATGCTATGGCTTTGAGTTTCAAAAGCACATTTTTAACAAACTGGAAAGAGGTAGCTTTCTGACAAGTTTTGGATACTGTAGTTCAATGTTTACATTTCTTTTCCTGGCTTGTCTGAGCCTTTGTTTCCAGCTTAAAAGTGGAACCATTATATTCAAAAGTAAAGCTGGGTTAATAATGCTTACTGCAATTATCTGATCTTTATGCATTTTTAATGAGAACACACAGCCAGCAGAATAATTTAATGAGGGCAGGCTAGCTTTTAAAGCTGTGTTTGCACTATGCCGAACCATATCAACTTTCTTGCCGAGAAGCAGCACTGAGAAATGATGGAGAAGGTTTATTTATAACACGCTTGGCCCAAGAGAAGGAAAGGACATATTTGTTAAAGAATTCTTTCTGCCCTTTTCCGTTTTAAATTTCTGCCAGGCATGAGGAAACTGTGCTTTTTTGTTAGGCCTTGGAAGCATGTGTTTACAATAAATGTGTAACATTTTTAGAATAGTTAGCAAGCATTGAAGCGAAGAAAAAAAATCTGACTTGCTTAACCACCACTGTGAGTGTTCTTCAAAAAGCATTACTATCCTTTTAAAAGACAAAGGTTAAGTGGAAAGATATTTGTTAATTGAGTAATATGTGCATTTGGGAGATAATAAAGTAACAACAACAACAAAAAAAGGACATTCTTATAATCTTTAAATAAATTGAAGTTTCTTCAGCTATCCTGCCTGCTTTGTGAGGAGCAGTAGAAATACTCATTTAAATAAGGGCAATTGCCACGTAGATTCTTCTAGACTCACAGTTTTTACTTTCAAGGAGAAGTGCAGGACACTAGCCCAGAACTTCTGACGTCATCTTCCAACTATTTCTGCTGTGTGTTCTTTTATTCAGGCTTGTGGAGAGGAGTATTTCTTTATGTCCTGGGCAGGAACATTCTAACTCTCACTTGGCATGTCTTGAGTTATGTCTAAATTCATCTCCTGCATAAATAGGACATCTTCTACCTGCCTTGCATTGGGCGGGTCAGAGCAGGTTCTCTGCAGGGTTCTGGCTGCATTGGCAAAAAGCAGCAGGGAGCAGAGTACGGCCCAACTTCCCCTTGGTGCAGCCCGGCACTGGCATCTGGGTGAACAGTCCCTGTGGCCCCATTCCCAGTTGCCCCGGAGCCACTATTTAGGACCCAGGTTATACCACCAAGCTCATGGCTGATCGTGATGGTGGGAACAGCTGCTTTTAGATAAAGAACATTATGTCCTAGTGCAGAAAGAGCTGAAGGAAGAGCAGTTCAATACTGCAGGCTGTTAATCCCTTGTCACAGGTGGCAACCTTGGTTGTAAATATCAGGGGAAGGTTAGTTTTTAATAAGGAACTGTTTAGGGAAGAATTTCCATTAGAACAGAATGGAGTTCTTGGGAGTTCCCAGTTCTAGTTTGCATCCTCTTTTGAACTGCTTGTGTAGCCTCGAGCAAGAGCCCACTTCAATTTTCTCTCTCTTAATAGAATTGAATAATACCTGCTACACTTTCCATCATAATCTAGCATTTTGAAAAGCCTTAATTGTGTAACCAAAAAAAAGTTGTTTATCTCGTGGCAAAATGAGCTATTTAAAGTACAAAAGGATAAAACCTCATATTAATGAAACTGGGTGAATGCCTTAGAGTATGAACATATATAGTCATGTATACAAACTCCTTCACTCTGCTTCGTGCTCGTGTAAATTTTCTAGGCGTATTTATCTTTAGACCAACAAATAAAATTTCCAAAGAAATGAGAGCTTTGCTGTTTGCATTTTCTCCATCGATCTGGTGTAATATACTAAAAGCTGTGCAAACCAGACTATTTCAGACATAGGCCTTGTAGTGTCCCAAAGCATTTAGTGCTATTTTTGCTTCGACTTTTTTGCATTGCATTTGTGAAAGTGGAGTGAAGAGAGAAAATAAGATGAAAGGAGAAAAATATGCTTGCAAAATATCCTGGATATATAGCTTTACTGGTTAAGGGCCTGCCTTCTCTCTGCTAGTTTGCTGTTGCTATGGTGAAAACAAATCAATATCACATGGCTACCAGCCAGTCCCGCACTCAGAGAGTGCCACAGAAATTCACGATCAGGTGCTCAAGATTCCGAGCAAGAATTGAGAGAAGAGGATTTGGGTATTGAGCTTAAGAGAATTCCTTATGGTGGACTGACTAGCTCAGTCTTGCATGCATTTCCTCTTCCTTTCCTCCTGCCCTTTCCCACCGATAACAAAAGAAGATGAGGAGTAAGGAATGTTGATTTGTTTACATTTTCCAAAATGACAAGTCATATTATCAACATAAAAGTAGGTTGGTAACTTTGCAAGGGGTAAAGGATTCTGATTAATGGAAAGGTCGGTACAATTTCAGGGCCTGTCAGTTGTTGAAACATAGTTGTAGGGCCTTTAAGATCTCCAGGTACAACTGCATCCAAGAGCTGGAGAGTCAGAAACAGGTACTACTATCATGTCAAGCAGACAAACCTGGCATCTTGGGGAGCGGGTGGGCAGTGAATGCCGGGCATTATGGAAAGTAGGAAGGTGTGAGCCATCAACATTAGCAGGTAGCAAAGTCAAAGGAAAGCTACAGGTCCAAGGTCAGGCTAGGTAAGCTAAGAACCCAAGAGGCAGAGTAGAACAGGTAAAGGACACTTAGTTCTTTTCACAAAATCTGCCTGAGGCCTACCCTGAAGGTCCAGCAAGTAAAGTGAGGAATTGGCTTCAAAGAGTACTAAAGGTGTTCCGTGCCCAACCAGGCATCCTTTCTAGAATGGTCGACTGAACCTAATGGGTATAGATGTCCCCTGTCATGGAGAACAAAGAACTTGACATTTCATGCTTTGGTTTCTCCTTGAAGAACAAGACAGGAACACTTAGCTGGGCTTTGTAAATTAGTTACAACACTGTTTCTTTTTTCCTCCTTTTAACTCAGTTCAGTTTTTCTGTTTTTGTTTGTTTGTTTGTTTTGTTGTTGTTGTTGTTATTATTATTATTATTATTTAATGTGTATAAACTATTAGTTGCAGCTGTGGTAATATTCATAGTAAGGAGTCCGAGGGGACCTCATGGTGGTATCATGGCTGGATCTGCATCAGGCCTGTGCCTCCCACTCTCAGCATTGTTTAGCTGAGGTGTTGCTGAGAGTGCAAATAAGTGTGAAAGGTAAGTCCCCAGGCTTTCTTTTGTGAACCTGAGCTATAGAGCCAATGAACAAGTTTCCTGCTGCCCTGTTCTCTTCAATATGGCAGAAATGCTTGGTAATAAAAGTGGACCCACCGACTTACCCTAGTGCTCTGACAAAGAATGCATTGTATAGGAGATCCTAGGTCAGTATATTCCATCAATCAGTCAACAAGTGTTTATTAAACACCTCTTTGGTTGTCTGGCTTTTGCTGTTTGGTTAGAAGAAGTAAATTACCCAATACATGACTCTCTGTGTGTGCAAAATAAAAGACAAAAAAATAATGAAAAGCTGTAAGTTTCAAAGACTTTAATAATAACTTTATCAACTAATATTCATTTAACTATCAGATTGATAACTATCAGATACTAACTGTAGATTTGAGACAGTTTCGCTGTTTCAGGGAGAATAAGAGAAGGACTTATGAGTTTTAAATATCTGTATGTGCTTTCTTCACCTCTATTATATTTCCCAGCTAAATGCTGTTTTAAATATATATATGTATATATGTTATATGTATATATGTTATATGTATATATGTGTGTGTGTGTGTGTGTGTGTGTGTGTGTGTGTGTGTGTGTATCTGTAAGATGAGCAACAGATATAGGAGAGTGCTGCAAAAAAAAAAAAAAAAAAAATCCAGAATATAAGGCTGCTGAGAGCCATCACCCAGTTTTAGCAAGCTGAGATTCAGCCCTTAAGTAACTTGGGAGCATGGGCATATCATCTAAAAAGATTTAACCATCAGTCAACAAAAAGAATTCCTATAGCCTCTCATACTTCTGGGTCTCAGGGTTCCTGGGAAGATCCTGATGCAGTTAACTCACCCTCTCCTCCCAGCAAGGAAAGCTGACTCCTGACCCGAGAGGATTAAACTTCCACCCTTTATCCTTAAAAATCTGTTTCCCTCTTTCAACACAAACTTTTTGTTTTGTTTTTTACCCTAACATCAAAATTAGTGTGTATTTTTGTGTGTGTAGATAAGATACAAGGTAACAGACTCAGTCTGGGAAGAGCTGGAGAGGAGGCTGAGGATGTAACTTCTTTTCAGCTTTGGGTCTTGGCAGGCGGATAGACAGCTGTAAGATTTATGAGCCTCTATGGCAAGCTGGTTGCTGTAGAAGAGCTTTGGGGGTGGTAAGCCACTTCAGAGGACAGAGGGAGGAGGAAGGAAACAAGGAAAACACTGCAGGTTCCTGGTCCTAAGCACTTTGCAATCCACAATCGCTGGGGAACAAGATACTTACAAACAAGATAAGAATAGGTCAGCACACAAATGTCTTCAGAAGGACAGCTAACATATGTATAGCATCTACTCTTTACAAAGGGCTTTCACAGACATTATCTCAATTAACAGTTCAAATAGAGAGTTAAAAACCGGGAGCCTAAAATTAAGCACTCACCAGGGCATGCTAGGTTAAGCTCTTGGAGGAGATGAGTTATAAACTGGATTTTAAAAACTTTTTTTTGTTTATTATTTTTGGTGGTTAATTAACTTTAAATTTGAAGAATAGGTGAAACTACAAGTGTCCCTGGTGCAAGTATGTGTGTCACTATCTCCTGTCCCCAAATGCTTCTTGGACAACAAGTCCATTTATAACTAATACAGTAGGCAGCCTAGCTGCCGAGGCAGAGCAAGAAGAGAGGCTGTTTGGTTTCACTTTCTCAGCTCAGAGGCATTAGGGAACAAAAACCTATTCAGGCTTCACACCCCAACCCAGCCACACAGTAGCAAGGTGAGTTTGGCTGTGGATGGCAGGCAGCTGCTTCTAGAACATAAAATTTATTAATGGTTGTAAATGGCCTGCAAGTCGGGGGGGAAAACCAAAGTCAGCAATGAAACCAAAATTCAGAGCATTCCATTTGCTCACAAGAACATCTCACTGAGTTCTCGTGAGCCTGAAAAAGGGGTGGGAGTAGGAGAGAAATTAATATTTTAGTGACATGTTATAAGTAGGTGCTTTACACACATATCGCTTATAATTTGAACCTTAGAAGAACACATGACGTTCATGTTATCCCCACAAAGTTAATGTTAGCCGGTAGAAGAGAATTTTGAAAGGTTCTATAACACAGCCATAATCCCACAGCTAATTCTTGGCAGAACCAGGATATAAACTGAGGCCCAATCATACCTCTAAGTTCTACAGATAGGTGACACTGTTTTCAGCAAATAAAGTAGAGAAAATAAAAATAATTCATTTGCAGGAAGAAATAAAAGCTCAGTGTGGAAGTAGGCAGTCAATTATTATAGAAATCTCAGATGTACTTTACATAATCTTGGGTGTTATAATAATATTAATGTCTTACATCATATCATTTCAGTTAATTTTTGCATGCCATCTTTTTTAATAGTCACAAAATCCTCTTTTTGTCCCCATTTTATAAATTAAATAAAAACCAATTTTTTTGAGGTTATACAATGTGTTAAAAGTCTCATAGCCAAAAAGTGGAAAAGCTAGTCCTCAAAACTATGGAAATTAATGCCTGTGATATTTAATGAGACAAAATCATCTTTAATAAAATTATGCTGTAGTCTGACTTGGAGTTTTCTTGTAATGGATGTTGCATAGTCAAATAGAGCCCAACCCAAGCAATTTTGGGAAGATAGTAATGTTTTTAATTAAGATATTGGATTATTTTAAAAATCTATAAATTTCTGGCATCCTCGTTGCAAGTTTCCATTAATCAACTAAAAAGTATTGGTGAAGCATATATTATATCAGTGATTTACTGCTTGTAATTTTAAATGCTCTGGAAGTTCAGGAAAGTAGAACTGTGTCTGGGCTAGAACAGCAAATGAAGCTTCATGGAGGAAGAGATACTTTCTCTAGCTCTGAATGGATATGTGTTTTCTAGATCAGTGTTTCTAACATGGGATGTCTACAGCCCAAGCCTAGGGCAAAATCTTTTTCTAGGTAAAGAAAAGAAATATGTGAACTTATAGCTTACATATTATTTAGCTTATCCTTTTAAACTGCCAGTTTTCATATGTTTGCTAATATAAATAACATATTAGTATTGTTTTTATAAATAAGTAACTGGTTTTATAATGGTTGTTCCTGCTCAGAAATAATTTTTCTGATCAGAATATGTGATCAAAAAAGTTTGGAGAATACAGTAGTCAAAATTAGAGAAATGAAGGCCGTCTCAAGAAGAAGGAACAGTATGATATGATGTAGGGACCAGTGTGAAACTTGACTTGGAGAATAGGGATTAAATGTCAGGGAGCTATGGAAATAAAGTTAGATAGAGTGGGAAAGTCAGAATATGTGATACTTGAATTGCCATGTGGAGGAGTTTAAATTCGTTACTTACAACAGCCCATCTAATGCTTTATAAAGATTCAAATGAAACTTGTTGAATAAGTTTAGAGGTCAGAAAATTTGTAACAAGTGATGCCACTGGCTGGAAAACTTGTGAAATATTTCAGGCCGATGTGGGAAGGAGCTGAAATAGAATGGCAGTGTGAGGATGGAGGAGAAAGGGCAAATCCAAAAGGCATCTTGAAGGAAAATAATAGAAGCTAGTGAAAGCTTAGAAGCGTTGAAATAATGCTGGAGTTTCTAGCAGGAGTAATATTGATGAGACTCTAACAGAAAATGGGAATAGATGGGAACAAGGGACAAATCAGTAGGAATGGGGTCCAGGAAGGGAGTCAGAAGATGAGTTTGAGTTTTGGTAATGGTGCTTTTAGCTCATGATGGAATCGTTCAAGTAGGATATCCCATAAACATTTGAAAGTGTGAGAATGGAGAACAGCTTAGATACTGGGCTGCAAATATAAACTGAGACGTGCTAGTGTAAGGCCATAGATGCTCACTACCTCCAGTTAGAAGGGAGCATAAACGGAGACGGGCAGATGACCAAAGATGAGCCTTGGGGAAGACTGCTGGGGCTTAGAAGAGAATAAGAGCTAACAAAGAATCTGGAAAAACAAATACTCACACAGGAGCAAAATTGTCAACCCAAGATTGAGCAGCTGATAGTGTTAAGCACCATACCACACTCTCCCTTGTTCCATGGGATGACTGTGCAGCCTCCTGAACTACATTATCCTACTGCACATCGTTTACCCTCTCTGACATGAGTGCTCAGGCTATGGTCCTCTTGAAGGCAAATATCGGTTCACCAAATATTGGTTAAAGCCACAAAATATCGGATTGCTAGGGAGGAGGACTTTGTAGCTCTTTCATACATAGTTGACTTTAAAAAAAAAAAAAAAGTAAATCTTAACTAATAACCAAAAAAAAAAAGCATTTAAAACTGATAGTTATGAAGATCCTACATCTGTATCTCAAAATACACATTGTGGATGTGTTACTGGTTAAGACAGTAATTCCAGAGTGATTGGAGATATTACTGGACACTGGTTATCCTATTCTCAAAGACCCAAAGGTTCATTTAGCAAGTCTCAATTGAACACAGCCATAAGGACTACTCTGAGGAAAATGAGAAGGCACTCAAAGTATGCACATGGTTGATGACCTCATACCAGATACCTACAGTGACCAAACCAGACAAGAACTTTTTAAACTTTTACATGTATAGCAGATCACTCAGGGATCTAATTAAAAATGTGGATCCTGTTTCAGTAGCTCTGGAGTGGGGCTCAAGATTCTGCATTTCTAACAAGCTCCCAAATGATGCTGCTGCTGCTCATCTGTGAAGTTCTAGAATGCAATGTGGCTTTGCTGGCATAAATGTAGATGGTAGCAGTCCACTGGGTCTGCAGTGATTTTAAAGGAGCACTCTGTAGGACTGGGGAACTGGACCTACTCCCCAACACAGTAGGCCTTTTCAAGCCGCTCAGGCTCTGAGTGGAGCTAACCTTGAGTTGACTTATTCCATAAGCCTTGCACCAAAGCGTCTGTGGTCGAGAGCACGAAGGCAGAGACTTCAGCAGACAGCTGTGGCTGCAGACAGCCAGTCTGTGGATGTCTCCCCATGCCCGCAATGGCTGTCTTCTCTGTGGACGCATACTCTCACCGATTCCTCAAGAGATTTGCTCACTGCCTCCAGGGAAGGCTAGTATGTTTGTTTATATGTCTGCTCCAGATATTTTTTTTTCCTGTGAAATATATGTGTTCAAAGTCAGCTTTAGATTTTTTTCTTTAGACAGTGTTCGGAGCTAGAGCCTGCAAGTCTGATATGCCTACTTCAAGCCACACCCTCAGTGGGTTCGGGGAACTCTGATAAACTTGCTGTTTCCCTTAAGATGTAGATAATACCATTCTCCTCTCGTTCTCTTCAAAGAATGTGAAGAGTAAAGAGGAAGTGTCATATGCAATTAAAATTACATTTGTATAAAAATGTTAGTTTTAAAGTCTTGCAATCTGAATGAAAAATTACTAGAAATGACAGCTTATAATGGGTAGCTTCAGTGAAATGTCCAGGCTTGAGTGTTGATAGTTTTATATTTGTTATAAGTCTTACATCTTGTTTGTTTCCATCTGTTTTCCTTCCCCTCAGTGTTTCATTTTTCTCTATGTCCCACATGTGCCCCCCTATATCCTAGAGCCAGAAGTCCAGCTAAACTGATTTAGAGGAAGTCCTCCCTGCCCAGATGCCCATTTAGTCCACACACAGATGGCTGGTGTTTTTATGCATTTTTAATTTACCAATAACCTTTTAGGAATGAAAGGGAACAAGTGTTTATTGGGTTTATTGAGTGCCTACTAGATGCCAAGCCCTCTACTGAGAGCTTCATGTACATCAACTCAGTGAAGCCTTTTTATGAAGATGATAAAGTCCAGGAGGCTGAGTTACTTGCCAAGGTAACACATGAACAAGTGACAGCAAAGGGTGAAACCCCAGTAGGTGGTCTCTAAACTCCCAGACCTTTTCCAGTGGTGCTTACTTGGGGGTTGCAACAAAAAAGGGTTTGCTTTCAGAATCCTTCTCTTGCATTTGCACGTACTGTTAGCAGAATTCACTAAATAGTTAAATAGAACACAAACAAGCAATTACCGGCTCACAGTGCAGCCTGTGAGTTCAGTTTTAGCTGGGAGGGACTTGGTAAATCGCCAGGGATGGCTAGAGCTTCATCGCCATTGTGATTAGTTGGCCTTTTCCTTTTGAATATCCTTTGTGTGTGTGCATAAATGTAGACATTGGTATTGAATATACTTTATAGATACCTTAAATTAATAACATATGCAAAAAGCTCAATATCAACTATGAGACCTTTACAAAAGTGAGATGTTTTGTGTTATGGCTTTGCTACCTACCCTCTTTGAGAATGCTTAGAAATTCCTTTTCTTCTCCATCAGCTTCCCTCCTCAGGTACAGTGCTGGTTTTTGTTGTTGTTGTTGTCGTTGTTGTTGTTGTTGTTTGGACCTGTCACCCCTTCTCCACCAAGGGCATGAGGTTCTTCTCCTGAGCTGCATTTACTGATTATCCTCTTCTTGCAGCCTCTCTTTCTCTCTTCCTCTGTGGGCTCCTGAGCTAACCCAGCATCTCTTTTTCCAGGTTCTACTCTCTTTACCAGGGCTGTAACTGTCATCCCTACTAAACGGGCACACATGGTTGCCTGGTGTTTCTGGGTTCTATTCACACCTGCCTCTTAGCTGATAGAAAGGATTATTTGCCCCTTTAGGAAGCCCATCATTTGAACCCTAAAGTATCAACTTCCTGGCAGCCACCACAAAGTCCATCCCCTCAGGAAACAAAACAAACCCTATCTCTAGAGTTTCCCTGTTTCTTTTCTTTAAAGTTCCCTGTTGCAACTAGGCTGCAATTAAGAGGCAGGATCAAAGGGACTAGCTGCCTCTGGGGCTTCTGGGATCGGCAGAGAGTTTATGTCTTTTTAACTCTTTTCTTCCCATGATCTGCTACTCCAGTTGCGTCTTTATTCCTCTGCATGCCTGGGTATAAGCTCTGGGGATCCTGGATATAAGCTCTGGGGAGACACGTCAGAGCCAGCAGAGGAACTTTTTGCACTACCCAAGACTCTGATAGCCCCTCCTCTTTGAGATTCACCCAGCCAGCTAAAACCACAAACATAAGATGAAAATCAGAAGGGAATCCCAAATTGGAAGAAGGGGGAGAGCTCATCTAGAACAATTCATGTCTACCCATTACCACAGCCCCGACAAACAGTTCCGAATTACCCCTTGACCACCTCTAGTGACTGGACAATCACTACCCCCAAACCCTTATAACCATAACATTTTGTTATAAAATTCTTCCTTGTGCTGAAATGAAATGTGACTCTCCATGACCTTCACGCTTCAGCCCTTGTTCAGGCCTTTGGAAGGACTGCAAACAAGTCCAATGCCGCTTAGCAGGAGAGCCCCTCACCTCATCTAAAGGTAGCACTCAAGCCTCCTCCTATAGGAGCAGTTGGCACCTTCCTTATTCAGGATATAATACATTATTATGCAATCTAAGACACTCTGAGTTTTTCTAGCTGTTTTGCCACATTGTTGACCCATATCACTATTACACTTGAACCTTGAACCAGCTGTGTTAGAGAAAGGGGTGGGGCTCTCCATTTCTCCTCAGCTCTGTTTAGGCCTGAGCACAGTGGAGGAGGGCAGGGAGGGGAAAGGAAGCTGGTGGATGGAGGTGAGGTGGGAAAGGATTGACATCTTCCCCAGCAATATGGAATGCTCTGAAGTAGTCTTCAGTCCCAATAAAAGGCTCTAGGCACCTCCAGAAATACTTGGCAAGATGCTGGGTTTCGAAATGCAAAACTACTCATAGGATGATTGACAGATATATACATACACATATATAGATAGCTATAAACAGATTAATATATATATACAGATGTAGATAGATCTGTAGATAGATACACTGATAGATTTAGATGAATATTTATACATAGTTGTAGATTGATATTTATATATACAGATAGAGATAGAAATATAGAAATATAGATTTACATATGTGTGTATATATATATATATATATATATATATATACATACATACACACAGGTAGATCTAGATGTAGATTAGTATGTGTGCAGATATAGATAGATGATAGATAAATAATCTCCACAGAATTTGAATATAACATTGACAGCTTTTAGAGGTAAATGAGATGTTTTTGGTTTCGTTTGTGTTGGTTTTGGTTTTTGGCTCAATGAAATAGCGATATTTTAGCAGTAGCTCTCAGTCCTCCTGAGTTTCTCGGTGGCCCTCAGCACAGTCCTCAGCAGCTTAGAGACACACGGTGCCATCAGTAGATGCCGAGGCAACCAGAGGAACTAATTAATCCCAGTTCCTGTCCATGGCAGGCTGCACTAACCTGCCCTCCATCCTCAGAGAGGGAGAAGCCAGGAAAGGTTTTCTCTCCTAGTTCCTCCCAGAGACACCCTGAGCAAACAAAGGGAGGGTGCGGAAGGGCTGGTAAACCATTTCCCAACTAGCTGGCCAGGTTTTTGTTTTCAGAAAGCTGGAGAAAGCTTCTCCGAAAGCTTTTGAATTTTAGTTGAGACAACCCTCCAGTTTCTCTCAGGAAAATTCCCGGGTTGATATTTAACTTAAAGAACCCCAGGCCCTGACTCTATCACAAACTCTGCTTTTTTTTTTTCTTTACTACTAGTTTTACTAAACCCAGCCAGCATTCTTCGACATGCTAAAAATTTGCCTAATTAAAACTACAAATTTTCTAGCTGACCAATAAGAAGCATTAATTTTTCCTCTTTGGTTAAAATTGATGTTGTATAACCCAGAACACATTATATAATTGATCAGAAAAAGGAATTGAGAGGAGCAATTATTTTTGGAAACATTGATGTTCAGTAATCCAAGAATTGAAGTTGGAGAGTGTTGTCTAAAACACTGTGGATACACAGTTGACGTTAGTCTCTTAGCCAGATACAAGTTGCATCTTGAGTTAATTGTTCTGCGGCTGTGAATTTTATTTGATGTTCTGATCTCTTCCTTCCAGCTTGATAATTAGTGTAGTCATGGAAAAGCATCAACAAGGCCTGTGTGCTTTGTCAGGTCAACAGTGAGGAGTCCCTCTCACTCTTGGAGCTATCAGCGTGGTTGCATTTTAGTACATGGCCCTCTGTGGTCCCCACCCCTCTGAGGCCTCCTGAAGCTGCTAAAGCAGGACCGACATCGGCAAGGGAGCCAGTTTTCCGTTACAGTTTGGCAGAACCCAGCAAATCCTGGAGTTAGGTTTGTGACACTCTCCATCTTGCTCATAGCTTAAAAACAGAAAAAAAAAAAAAAGAATCAAAACCATATGTTCAATACAATATCAGGCTTCTAGTGAACACTATGCCGTTAAATAATAACTGTTGACCTATCCACATACTTGAAGGCTGTGGGAATAGGAGCCGACCTGCTCTGGGCGAAGGCAGGTAGAGATGGCGGTTCTGTTTGCTTCCTTTCTCAAAATGGCATGTTGCTGGACTCCGTCCAGCTCCTAATGGGAGAAGCAGAACGAGACTGCATTTACTGACTTATTTCCCTCCTTCACATATTCCTTCTTCCCTGCACATTTTCAGGATTGGAAATTAGAAACACTTTTCTCCTACACACAAAATTACTCCCTCACACACACTTTTTTTTTTTTTTTTCCTGCTTTGAAACCGCAATTGCTGCCAGAAAAGGGTTCTTGAAGAACACATGCTTTCCTGGCCAGAGCAGTCAAAGGGTTAAATTAAAGTGTAGCCAGCTAGTTAGACTTTTAGACACAGTGGCTAGTTAAAGAGAGAAGTCACCCTTCGGGCAAAGGAGGGTAAAACTAGAACAGAACCCAGGGCGACTTCCAGGGTCCTGATAATAGGTTGTTTCTCAGTCAGGGTGTGGGTAACACAGATGAGTTCACTTTGTTAAAATCCAGTGAGCTGGACACTTAGGATATATGGTCTTTTCTGTCTTCAATGAAGTTTTAAATATGTAGCTGGTTACCTAGTACTATCTATGGTAAGGTAAAAGCAAAGCTAGTTGAAAGGTTCTCCTATATCCTTTCCTAATCCCATTCATGCCTTCCCCCTCCTTATCTGTTTCTCTCCTAACAAACCTCTAGGCTCCAGCAACGGGCTCCATTCCCAGTAATAATGAGAACCATGAGACCCCATAATATCCTACTCCTGAGCCAATGGGAAATTAATGCTTCAAATTCAAACTTGAGAAGAAAGGAATCGTCACTGTTAAATAATAATGATAGTGATAATAATAATAATACCACTTTGTCATGGTGTACAAAACATCTCCTTTACTTTTCATGTTTTCATGGTTTACACACATGAAAATTTTGCTTAAAATATTTGTTTTTTCATCCTATTTGGCAATTAAGACTATTGGAAGGAATAACCTGGGAACCGTAGATGACAATGCCCTTTGCCCTTTCTTGCTGTGTAACCCTAGATTCATGGTAGTCTGTTTAAGTCAAGAGAGTGCAGATCTCAAAAAATAAATAAGGGTGGCTAACGATGACAAGAATTCAAAGCTTGCAGGTGATCAAGATTTGAATCCTGTGTTCTCCTACTTAGGATGAACAAAAGTTACCAAGTCACTTGACCTTCTGGTTGGCACACATCAAGATGGTCATGCCACTTCTTAGGATTTTTGGTGAAGATTTGGTGAAACGATGCACCGGAAATGCCTCTGCACACAGTGAAAATGCCCATGTTGATAGGAAGGAGGCTGACCATTAATTTAATCTTTACCTGCTCTGCCAGGGCAAATGTGACTATTTAGTGGAGTTTTCTTGATGACAGAATTTTACAGAAAAAAAATACCATGTGAAAGGTCAAGGAAGTGTGTCTTAAATTTTCCTCATTTTCTTTCCTCTCATGGAATTTATGCTTTAGTATGACAGATAAGATGTATAAATAAATCTCCAATGGTAGAGTTAATTCATACCACAAGGGTGGTATAAGGTGCCCTGTCAGTAGATTACTGTTGTCTAGGTGAGGAATGGAAGGCTCCCTGGAGGAGACAGCCTCTGACTTGGCCTGTGATGGAAGAATAAGACTGCAGTGCATGCACTTGGAAGCACCCATTCAGGTTTCTCTGGAGCATGGGGCAGAATTTAGGGAGTACCCATGGGGGACAGCTAAAATGCTTGGCATGGACTCAATGGTAGAGGACCCTAAATGCCAAACTATGGCTTTCCAAGTTTATTCCAAGTGCAGCAGAGAGCCACCAAATGTTTGTTAACAAATGAGTGATGGGGTCAGACACTACTTTAAGGGAGATAAATTCTCAGTTTAGAGCTGAGAATGTATGCATCCAGGAAGTCCTGAAGGCATGAGCCAGAATAGTGACAATGAGAATCTGGTGCCCATGTAGGAGAAATGTCCTAAGAGTGTGGGAGGGACTTACTGAAGATAAGGGAAATGGAGGGAGTCTGAGATGACCTAGAGACCAGGAACTCAGATAACAGAAATGTTTGTAAGGCCAATGACAAACACACAGGAGGCTGAGGGAGATAATGAGACTGTTTTGGAGCAGGAGAAGTTTGAAGTGAAGTTTGGTCATCCTCATGGAATTGGAGGTCTAGACTTCTGTAGACTGTAGGGCCAGATGTATATTTGGGATTCATCCATAGCAAAGTGATATCTGAAATCATAAAGGAGTTGAGATAGCTAAGAAGGCAAGTGTAATCTAGAAAATGGTTGATGCCATAGCCTTGGGGAATGCTTACATTTAAGGGGATTTCCTAGGCATGCTCCCACTGGCATAGAAATTCAAAGTGAAGAGCATTTCAGAGAGGGCAGGTATTCCTGAGGGCAGGTGTGTGGGCCTTTGGATCTGTGAGAAGGGATCGTGCTATTCATTATGTCCTAGAAATAATGCTGATCAGTGATATAATATACACATGTATTGGGGTTTCATAAAACCAGTTGATGATGAGAAATAAAGCCAGATCCTAAAGAAAGTTCAGTAAAGGTGAGAACTGAGTCATATGGACATTAAGACGGCACCCCTGACCTTTCAGAGCTAAGAGTGGAGAGTGGCGACCGGGAAGCTGAATGGCAAGGTACTAGGATTGTGGAAGGTGAAAATGTTAGGGAGTATGGAATGCTTAGAGCAATCAAAGGAAAGATGGAGGTGTGTGGAGAGGAAGCAGGTTAAGATAAGACTTGTGCAGGTTTGAGGAAAAGTGTGCTGGGCTGGCAGATGACACCTGATGCAGCTTTATGCCCGAGGAGACTGCAGGAGATGGGTGAGCTGAGAGCACCAAGGAGAAATGCTTTCTGAAAATTTGTAGGAACAGATCTGATTTTGCTATAACAAGAAAGGTGAAAAACATTAGGTAAATTTGAAGGAAGGTGTAAGTTGAGGTTTAAGTGCTTTTTCAGGGAGACTCCCAGAGGCCTTTGCCTTAAAATGAATCCTGCTTTATTCAAAATAACTGTAGAGGGAGGAGGCAAACACACAGCACCAATTCCCAGTTGTTAAAGATGAGCTTTGCATCATTTCATGCTTTACTAAAATACAGTGACTGCCGCTTCTTTCCAAAGTGCTTTACCAATGTTATTTGTTGTTCCTTTGTTATTTTATAATTTCCTTTAGCTCTTGCCTTCATTTTACTGGGTTAAGCAAAAGGATAATTCATGAGCCTATAGCACCTTCTCCTAAGTAAAATTATATCTGTTGATATAGATGTCATATATGGAATATTGTGAAAGTCTCATAATAGCAATCCTTGTGCATTTTAAACCTGAGTCAATGTCTGATAAGTAGTAGGTACTCAGTAATTGTTTGTGGAATGCAATCGAATGAAGTATCTTATTATTCAGACAGGCATTTCTATAGATGATTATTAGCTATGAGTCATACTTACAGAAACCCATAGTCTGTCATCCACCCAAATACATCCAGAAGTTTCCATTACAGTTGAAGATAGAATTCATTTTCCCCCAAGAGATTGTACATATAGCTATGAAACTGTACTTCAGTACCAAAGAGAGACCAGCTAAGCCCCAACCCCTTCAGCCAGGGCTTTCTTTTGCATTTAAACTTCAGAGAAGAAGTTTAGCTGATGAAGGCAATGAACAGAGAGAGACTAAGGGCAAAATGCATAAACTGAGGAGTTATCTGAAGTGTCCTAAGTTTTAAAATAAGTTTTAATTGCTTAATTGCTGTAGGACAGATACTTCTGGTTTTGTTCGACAGCACAAACTGTACAGCACATCTCACAAAATGGACTGACCTATTTATTTGTCATTGAGGGCCACTCGAAAACTAAGTAAAAAAACAAGCCTGCCCACAGTCAAGGCCAAAGTGAGCTCTTATAGCCATTGGGACAAGATCATATTTCTGTACTACATTTGCTCCCCTACCTAACTCCAACCCCAGGAGAAGAAAGAAGTGTTTTCATCCCAAACCCATTTCAAAAGCCCTCACTAGTTATTCCAAATGCTCGTTTCATTGGCTGTGCAAACTCTTAAGAAGCTTATTAAAAAAAACACACACACACAAAACAGATGACAGATTTCTAGGCTTCAGACCTTGACTTAGGGTTTCTTGGGTAGGTCCTAGGAATCTACATTTATTGGAAAAACAGTGGTTGAAACATAAATCATTAACAGACTTCCTGGCACAGGGAGACAATTCAAATCCTGCATTCAAATTCTGGCTCTGCCACAGACTAGATGCACAACTTCAGGCAAATTTTTAAATGTTTGTGATCTCAGTTTTCTCATCTTTAAAATGAGGGTAATAATACCCACTTCTCTAGGTGATGATTAGGATTAAATGACATCACTTATGTAAAGAACTTTGTATACTGCACAGAATAAACACTTAATGCATAGTATCTAGATATATTTCTCTGGGTGAACATGAGGCTGTTGGGGAATAATCCCAAATTATTGCTACAAACCCGCTAAACAATTGCAGAAAGAGTGGGGACTTCACCATGAATATTTCTGCAATTTCTTAAAGTCTCGTTATCACTCACGAAAACATTACTGTTTCTATAAGATAATTCCATGCCAGACTCTTGGGAATACTTGGGAATATATTTGGTAAGGATAATAAGACACTGGAGCATGTTACCCCAGACTAACGGAATGCAGTTGCTTTTGAAAACAAGGGAACTAGGGCACATTTGGAAAGTTTCATACAGTGCATGTGTGAAAATGGAGCACTTGACCCAGCTCCGTTGTGGCTTGAACTGTTTTGGCACTGAAAAAACTGATCCTATCTCCAACTCAGACCAGTTTAAGGTGATTCAAGCAGATGGTAACTGGCTCACAGTGGGACCAAACCCCTGAACTATAACTTCTGGAAATGGATGAATGAATGAATGAATGAATGAATTTCCTCTGGGGACAGGAAACACTCCTGACATCTGCTAGCCCCTTCTAGCCCTCTGGCTTCTAAAGAAAGGGTGGACCTTTGTTGCTTTGAGAATAAATAAGCAAGGATTGCTCCAAGGTGTTTCCTGCAACCACATGTTTCTTCCTTCCTGGAAGCAGTGACCCAGTTGCCTGTGTTGGAAGACTCAGTATCACATGTCCTTTTTGTCCTTTTTTCCCCACCAAGAACCCATCAATAGCAGAGATAGTTCACAAGGTAGATGCTTTCCAGTACTCCAAGTCGAAATTTGGGTAACACACAAACAAGAAGAAAAAAATATGGTATGGAGCACATTTGATCAGCACACAAGAAGAAATTTAAAAAATTAAAAATTTAAAAAATAATGGAGTGCAAAGAGAAATGTATGATACCATGGGATAGGAAAGCCTCCGTTTCAGCTTTCAGTTGAGGAAGATATTCAGAAGTTTCCAAATCAAAGTATATCTGCAGATTCTCAAACCCATTGTTGAACCATTTTCAAAAGGCTCAGTCCATCCATTCCGAGTATTGATTACAATCCAGTTGAATGCCTAGTATACTGATGTTATTATGTAAAGTAGGCAAAACTAAGATGTTTGGTTGCCAGCAATTATGTTGAGATGTTAAGATACACATGTACATACACATCACACACACACGTGTGAGCACACACATATACACGTACACTGCAAAAGCCAGTAGAGAACCTTGACACTAACCCTCTTTGGAATGGGAGCCCCAGACACTTAATGCTTACTCTAAGGCAGGAAAGAGGGAGAGGCCACTGGAGTTAGGCCAGTTGGACTTGACTCTAGTAGTGTGAATTTTGAGCTGAGAGGATGCCTGGATTTAGATAACTGCAGATGGGGGCGGAAGACAGCCCATATCAAAGGAAACCATTCAAACAAAAACCAATAGGAGGAAATGAGACCTTATTGTGTGCACACACGGGGTTCCACAGAAAGGAAATTGCCCGATTCAGGATACTTCCGGTGCCTCTTGAAGCTACAGGGAAAGGCTGGGCCTGTGTTCCCATAACCTGGAGAAGGTATCTTGCTCAGCCTGGGGTTGGCTGTAGTGAAACTGGTAGGATTTTAACAAAACTACCCACATTCTTAGACTTATAGAAACTTTGATTCCCAAATGTGTCCTTGGGAACCCAAAAGGCAATTCCTTATGTTCTTCCTTGTGCTTAAAGTGTTTACATCTCGGAAAAAGTGGGGAGTGGGCCCTTAGTTCAAATAGTTTGGTCATTTTATGGGTAAAGCTTCTTCATTCTTCAGGGTACATCAGGCACCTGAGGCACAGTCTGTACCCAGCAGGGCCACCTCTCTACAGTGGCTTGTCAGCTTCCTCAGGTGGTTTCTTGGTATAAGACCCTTTGACTCCTTAGCTATACAATAGTAGCATCATCAACAGCCTTGCTACCTGCCATCTTCTATCCAAAATACAATCCTGAAGACAAGGTTTTGGTTTTGCAGGCTACAGCCTGGTACCTGCCTGGTGTTTGTCCTGGGCCCCATGTGGAACAGGAGCATGTATGTTGTTTCTAGGATCCAAAGACTGTGGGGTCTAGATGAGAATCATTCGTTGCAATAAACACAATAAGAAATAAGAATTTCCATGGCCCCTGGAGCCCCTGTGGTGCGGGGTGGGGCACCTCACAGTTGTTAAAGAGGCGTGCAATGAGCAGGACTTATTTTTTTCTCCTTTGTGCTATTTGATTGACAGTTTGAGTACAGTTAAGCTTGGATCTGTGGGGATGCTACTTACTATAAGTGGCATGTATTATGGAGTCATTTTCCACTGACATCATCCTCTGAAAGTGGTGCTGGTGAAAGGAAAAATGAAAGAAGACTAAGTAGGGCTGCACGCTCAGTGCACAGGACAGTCCTCCCCAACCCCCCAGGCAGAGTGGATGTACTCCTGTGGACGAGTCGCCATCTTGTTCCCTGCCTCTGCCTCGACCCCAGAGGTTTGGAACTAGCTCAGAGCGTTACCACCCCAGTCATCCTCTCCTCTGTCCTCACCCAGCAATGGCCAGAGGTAGGTGTGGACAGTGGATTCAGGAGAGAAATTTGATCACAAGATAATGCTCTTTGAACATGTCAAGTTCCACTGCAGTCTAGATAGATAGATCTTTGGTTTACTTTGGAGGAAGAAAAATTAAGGTCTTAAAGTTTCTTATGGACTGCTCTTGGATCTTTTATTTATTTAGTCGGTCAATCAGTCAGTCAGTCAGTCAGTCAGTCAGTCAAAACACCCTAGATGCTGCTCGGTGTGCTGAGCTAGAAATATGCATTAGTCTGACACCTGGGCTCAGTAGGCTCATGTTCTAGCCAGACAACAGCAACAAGGTCAACTTCAAAGACATGAGGACAGATGAACAGAGGGGCACAGCATTTGGGGAGGATTACATTGGCTCTGGGGGCAGTGGGAGTAGGGAACAGGGTTGGCAATGATTTTCCAAGAAGGGACATTTGAACTGGGCCTTGGAGGATGCACCAAATGACAGCAAGCCAAGAAAGAGGAGAAGGGTGTCACAATCTCCTTCTAATTAGTGTGCTCCTTCTAATTAGTGGCTTTTGAGGCTTATCATCTCATCTATAAACTAAAACTAATAGGCAGTTAGATAGATTTTTTTTCTTCTCTACCTTTCAAGGGAAAAACACATGAATTAATGGTTAATTTCCCAGCAAATAGCATAATATGGATGCACAGAAACGTGACTGTTTTTTTCCAGCGTGGATAGGACTTGATATTTAGGGAGATTTTTATCCTCTGCAAAGATCTTGTTTTGTCACCAGTCATCACCAGCAGTAGGAGAACAAGTAGGGTAAAACTTCTCTTTAGATTCCTGTTTGTTCTCCCTATACCTTTGTCTCCCACAGCATCCAAAATGGCAAGAAAAGGTACCACACCCTTCTTCTCAGGCTGCAGTGTGGATAGTATCTTGCTCTCCCCACTGGCTAAAAATGACGACATACAGAAACAATTTATCTCACATGACATTGGATAATAGTGGTTTCAAAATTCCTCACAGTTTAAAGGCTAATTTACAGTATTAGGTCACAGAAATGCTTGTAAAAGTCCAGTGTGATTCTTCAGTTATGTTTAGTTTATTTCAAATATTACCACATGCTCCAAGGAAAATCCCACTTGTGAAGATATTTGCAATGAGTTTAAGTTTGCTTGTATTTCAAACATCATGACTTTTTAAAGTTGTTCTGAATAAACGGTCAGTAATTTTGAAAGCAACCAACTGAGGGACACAGAGAGAAATGGAGGCCAGTGGCCGATAATATTGCTGTGTAGATCGTGATCAGGAAAGCTAAGGGAAGCATGTCATCTGTGAAGAAAAATATGGAAACTAATAGAAATAAGTCAACTTATATTCAAAATGATCCTGCAAACTATTTAAGTTCACTGAGAACCATGAAACTTTGGCTTTTTTCACGTATTAAGAGTGCTTTTGTGCCTTTGTTTTACAATGTAGACCAGCTGATAATGTGCCTTGTTCCTCATTGACTTTGCAATCTCATTCTTTCCCACAAATATAATGGCCTGTTTGTTTTTCCGCTGATGCATACTGGCCAAAGAATCAGACATTTGTTTCACAGTGCTTGTTTTGAAGAAATCAGTTCTGGGTACATCTTTACACTGCCCATAAAAACAGGCTTATCGGGGTGAAAGACACCTCAGGTCTGTGCTGGAGTAGACTTACATTTATCCACTACTACAGAAAATGAAATTGAAATATAATAAAACTTCATTTCAATCTAATTACTGAAGCTCCTGAATTATAGACTATTCATAAAGATGTACACTTTTATTAATTATAACGACATACAGCAATTTGAACTGGCCAAGAGTATTTTATCTCATAATGGCTCTTAAGAAGTCCTTATTAATGAAGAGATAAGAATGATTTATGAGTAGTATTACAGGTATTTATGTCTAAATGAATGGTAGTGAAATGCCTGAGAAGTTTGGTCTCATAAGTAGGGTAAATATTCCCGTTGGAATTGTGTTAAGATTGTTAATTTATTCAGCAAGCACACCCTCTCTGCCCCCTTTTTTCATAAGTAGTTAAAAGGTAACCTTTAGCCTAGACTGGGGCTGGTTTCAATTCATAAGAGAGCTCTGATCAGTTGATGGTGGCTGTGTGCCTGGAAACTTGTTTTGAGAAATTTTTGAGTGCCAACTCTAGATTCACAGTAAAAAAGTACTGGGATCAATTAGTCATGCCTGCCATGGTCATGCAAGGCGTGACAAGGGGGGCCTGAGTGACATCTATTTGCTGTCCCTGGCACAGGACTTTCTAAAGTTGGAATTCTCACAAAAGTCATCTCTGGAATAGACTGCAAAATGATGGTAACTTCTATGACTCTGGTAATACAGTTTCTAGGTGTCTCTAAAATCCAGTATTTAAACATTCTTTCTACAAGAGTAGTGAGCTATCTTAATTCACCTAAACCCTAAGTAAGAAAATTAGCTTGAATGTACTAAATGTAGCTACGGAAAAAAAAACCTTATTTTTACTAAGTTTGAGAACAAAATTATTTTACAACTCTTCTTTCTCTTGAGTGTGGTAGTTGGGGTCAGAGTTGGGAGGGAGGGTTACACTGGAAGGACCCCTTTGATATACTATTTTGATATTTTATTTTAATTTGATGTATAGTCATTATTATTGCAGTTTTTTGGGGGAAAAAAAGTGAAGAAGTTCTTATTTCTCTCCACTAAAATGAACTTGAAATTTAGGGCCAGGTCCACATAGCAGTATATTTTTTTTTCTTTCATTTCTAGGTTAAATAACAGATAATGAGTAGGACAGAAGAGAGGGACTCTTTTCCAGCACCTATTATATATATATGCTTCTTGAACTTAAAATGTTTATTGCAAACCACTTTGCCTTTTTATTTCAAAAAGAAACACGAATGCCTCGTCTTCATGTTAGAAAATTATCTAAGCCTAGAAAAGGGAAATTTTTATAGAAGGATAAAGACCGTAAAGTATGCAATAAAATCAGCAGTGTGTTTAAGAAACCGGAATATCGGCCTGACATTTTATACAGTATGTGAACTGCAGTTCTAATCCAGAGGAAGTCTGCTTTTAGTTAAGCACTGTGAATAAACTCCTGTTTCTAAAATTCTCCATCTCTATCTTTTAGTGGGAGGGGGCAGTGGAGTTGGCAGTAAAAAGAGGCGCTTTTTTTTTCCCTCTGAGAAGGCTTTTTATTAATTTCTTTTGCTGAATTTTTGACCCTGTAAAGAAAAAGAGAGCTATTGTGCTGCACCGTAGCGCAGGACAGGCTTCCCCAGACGGCATGTTTCCTTCCTGCTGAAGGACACAGATATCAGCTTTATGAGCTGGTTACAGTCAGCTTTATCGCAAAGCCAGTAGATTTTCTTAATGTACTTATTGCTGTACCGTAAATAGCATGGGGGCAATCATGAATCTGAATCACTTTATGGGGTCAAAATGAGACCGATACTGGTAATCTTGGGAAGAAAATGTTGAGTAGCCTAAATAATGAAACTAGTAATTGGAATGCTTTCTAATTGTGCAGGCCGACAGTCTCCTTAGAATACCTGTTGTGTACCTCTCAACTTTAATGAGACAGTGAATGCTGGAAGCATTTTTTTTTTCACTGTATAAAATTCTATATAAATTCAGCTGATAATATTAATGATAATAATTGTATTGAAATTTTAATTGACATAAAGAGAGTTCTAAGATTGCCCACTATATTTCTTTAAAAATATGACTAATTAAAAAAAAAAAACTGCAGTATGCTTTATTTGTTTCTTTATGTTCAGGAATATTTGGCAGAACACTTGATTATAAGTTAATAATATAAAATCCCCCAGAGAAAAAGCGAGATTTTTTTTTAAATGGTAAACTACCCTGATTTTTAAATTTCTGAATTGTCTTTCAATTCCCTTTGAAGGAGGGGCAGGAGAAGAGAGATATTCTAAGGTCTGGGACAGGAGACCGCTAGCTTTTAATTCTAGAAGGATGTTACAATGCTTCTTTCAGAATTCTTAGGGAAGGCGCCATTTCTCTCATATCTGTTTCTCTTGTTTAATGTTTGAAATTAATGATACTATCTGGAACACTAATATGTAGATCCAAATATAAAATATTATGGTTATGGAAACAGTGATGTTGCTTATATGGAAAATGATAAGAGTTCTTTAGTGTTTTCTTTAGTCATTCATTAGTCCAATAGCTTAAAAACAAAGAGCAGAATGGTTGGTTAATTAACAATGTCACCTGCTCTATATTTTAATCACATTTTGTTTCAGTGGCATTGTTTTTAAACAGTCTATAAGTAATTCATATATGAATCTGCAGTGATTTTTACCCCCAAACATAGGTGCACCTCAGTCTAGAAAACATTTAGTCTAAATCAAATCGTAAATGGCAAATCCTTCATCACACATTCTAAACTTAAAATAATTTATCGTCAGATAGTCTCTTTCTAGTGTAATGTTTTTATGTTGCACTAGAAACAATGCTTCTTGGCAAATATGTGTTCCCATATTTATTACCCCAGGATTTAACATGTAATTATTTATTCTTTGTGTAACAATTTACTTTTCATAATATTTCATAGTCATGGTTGAGGCTCTTGTATGTGGTTGAATAGCTTAGTTGATTAAAGCATGAAACAGTGATTATAGGTCTCTGATACCACGGACTCATTCTTTATCCCAAACCTTAGCCAACCCTTCTAAAAATGTGTCATTGCATAATATCTTTAATCATTTAAAATACAAGAAGAAACTCTATATTCATTATTGCTGTTCATAATAATAAAATCCAGATAGATTTTTTCCCTTAGGATCTCTTCTTTTATTCTAAAATCCTATAAAATCAAAGGTAAAGAGAAGGGGAGCCATATTCTAACTTGTAGTATTAAAACTGTTTCATTTGGTGCCTTAGTGGTTAATTTTATATTACTTATGTTTTATTATTAGAAATAATAATAAGCAGTTATAATTTAACATTTTATGCTAAGTTCTATGAAGTGTTATGCAAATTTTACTATTATTAGAAAGCTATAATTTGCAAGCCATTGTCACTCTGTTCATTCTTTTATTTAATCTCTTTTCTTAAACGTTGGCCAGCCCGCCCCCCCCCACCACAACCCACTCACTGTGAGCTTGAATTATTCAAATTAACATCCAGTTTTTTAAATATTAAACTGTATTTTACTTTGTTATTTATTTTTCAGTAACATTTTATTATTATAATTTTTGTTGAGCAAGTTGGACAACAGACTATATGATATGCAATATGCTTATTTTATCATCCAATTGGGCAAAGTTCACAATATTGAAAATGCATCTAGACTTAGCAAAATAATATGATTTTCCTATCTTGCTACTTTCTTGGACTTTAGGATGTTCAATCTGGAAAGTATATCCACGTTTTAGAAATGAGTCCCTAGATCTTCATAACATTTGACCTATTGTTCAATTTTAAATGAGGAAATAACATCGTTTCCAAGCATAAAAGCCTAGGGCGCATTTTTAGAATTTTTGTCTCAGAATTCTTGTTTTTGTTTTATTTTCTGGTGATAAAATATTTGCTTCCTGAAGAAAAAAATTATAAATTTAATACCTCATAACATACTACACTGTTAGAAAACATAGTTTTAAAGAGCTGCTTATGTCCAATAATATGAAAATACTGTAATTTAGTTTAGCATTTTCTGTTACATCGGTTCTAATTGTTTGTCTTCATAAGGTGCGCTGTGATAACATCCTGATACATAAATATTTAACCCCATGTCTGTTTTTTTCCCCTTTACTATGAATCTCTCAACATAGGATTACTGTTATATTTTTAGATATCTTGCATTTTTGAGGATATTTTTAATTTTCATGTAGGAAATATGGTTGGGTAAATTATTTAGAATAATAAATTTTTCCCTCAAAATTCTATGGACATTTTTCTATTGGCTTTTAGTATATTGTACTGCAAAAGAAAAGTTGGAAGCTAATCAATTTATTGGTAGTTAACTTTTTTTTTAGGCAGAGGAGCTAAATAATTTTAGAAATATTCCTTTGTCTTGGCAATTGCTAGGATGTTAGTTCTCAGAGCTTTTCATTGGTTTTGTCTAGGACAATCTTTGAATTTCTTTTCTCAGCTACTTTTTGAACCTCCCAGGATTTCCTTACCTATATCTTATAATTATCACTTCTATTTCATTTGTTATTTTCTTTTTCTCTCTCTCTCCAGGTGCATTAATAATTCTTAGGCCAGATCTTTGTTTTCTGACCTCCATATCTGTCAAGAACTCTCTGATCATTTTAATCCTTTTTTTCCTTTTTTTCTGTATTGTGTATATTTGTCTCAAGTGTGTTCTCCACCTCATCTATTTCATTTGGTACACTGAGAGTGCTTTACTGCATAAAATTCAGATTTCAATTCTGCTATTGAAATGTTGGTTTCCTCACATTCCTTTACTTTTTCAAAATTAAAAAAAAATCCAGCTTTAACAAAATTAACAACAGAAGAAAATGGAAATAACCTCACATTCCTTTCTTATGTCAACCAACTGCCATTTTTATTTCTGGCTATCTCTCAGTCCCTTTTCAATTCAGTATTTTTGCCTTTTCTTCTCATCATCCTTTTCTTTTTCATAAGTTCACAGAGAAAGGACGAGCTTTCCTGAACTTGTTTGAAAACACAAAGCGAGATTGTCTTAATACTTTTTCATCTCTTTATTGTAAACCTTGAGCTCTCCATCTTGACCCTCTTTTCAGTTTGCAGAATCTTTCCATTGGTTTCATATTGGATCTTTGTTGCCTATCATATTTTTTGTTTGTTTGGTTTTTATTCATTTATTCATCATGAGTGTAAAGAGGTCTTTCCAGGCTTGGTTCTTTTTATCAAAGACAGGGCAGAGAAATCTCATAGCTCCTTACTTGCTGTCTAGAATCCTCTCCTGATATATTAAATAGAAGATTCTTTTGTGTAAATTTGATTGAGTTCAGTGGTGCAACAGCTTCAGTAGGGTGTAGAGTGAATTCTGACCGTGAGGTAGCCAGCAGACATATGTCATCTCTTCTCCAAAGCTTTTCCTTTGCTTAGCCTGGATACCAAGTATACAACTCATTTAGGCCTCCTTGCTGTTGCTATTTCCAGTGCACAAGGGAGACAAATCATTGAACTGTTGTTTTTCAGTTTAATGTAGCTATTGGGCAAAATTTGGGGGCGTTCATTATAACTGGTATTAGCACAAAGACTTCAAAACATGTGGCTGATACATTTTCTTTGTTTCTAACACTGCTTAAAACTCTATTTTTTCCATATTTTCATCAATCTTTAGTTATTTCACTAGTGAATTTGTGGGGTGGGGGGAGTTAAATAGCTACTTGTGCTAAAGTTGTCATTGTACCAAGAAGTCAGAAGTTTCCAGTTAACATGCATTGAAGCCATTAAAAATAGTTTGACCTTTTCAATTTTATTCTCTGTTTGGCATTCTTTTATATTCTTAGAAAGACTTGTATGCCTGTTATCAATGAAAGATCCATCTATACATTTTTTTTTCTTTTGTGGCTTCTCTTTTTAATCAAATCAATGTGGAATTTATGGTAATAGTGATAGTTGAGTTTATTGATTAATTTATACTTTATTTTTTCTAATTTGTCTAAATAATACTTATTGAAAAAGGCATCCTTTTTCCATGTGTAATATTCATTTCTCTGTGTGTATACTGGGATCTCTTTCAAGATACTTTCAGTGCATTCCACTGATTTATCTATCCCTTCAGCAGGAACAAACTATTTTAATTGTTTTCAATCAATAGTATATGTATATATCTCCTAAGACTAATTCCATATATTGCAATTCTTTTTCAGAAATTTGTATTCTGACCCCATCTATTTCTTTTTTCAGATTTCTTTTTTCTTTAAAGTTCAAAATCATTTTTAAGTTCTTTCCCATAGTCACAAAAAAAGCTCATTTAACAACAAAAAATTGGGGAGACTTTATTAAAAATTGTGGTGAATCTATAAATTAATTCAGTTAAAACTAATGTAATAAGAACTAGTATTTTTAAATGATAAAAATGCTAATCTAGAAATATCTCTCAATTTCATTCAAATAATACTTTATGTCTCCAGGTAAAGTTTGTTAATTTTTATGTCTGTCTGAATATATTTTCAGTTAGCATTATTCCTAATTGTTTTATATTTTATGTAGCTGTTATGAATAATATATTTTTCTATTACATATTCTACCTAGTTATTGTTAGAGAACAAGAAAACTATTGGTTCCATTTACCTTTATTTAGTTACCTCATTTCTAGCAGCTTAATAGAACTCATTTTTTTCCTTGTGAGAATTAAATTTAATTCTCTTGAATTTTCTAGGAATATAGTTATATCATCTGAAAAAAACAACATTTTCTCCTCTTTTCCAATAGTAATGCCATGTATTCCTGTTACATATTAATGTATTGCTGCACCATTTCTTGACTTTTTTGAAAATTTTGAACAGCTGATCTTCTGAAAATTCTCAAAAATAAATGGTTAGTGACAGAGGTTTCTCTATATTTTATATCCTGCTATGAATGCAAGTTTCCCCAAGGAATTTTATACTAATTATAACAACCAGCAGTATATTTTTAATCTTGCTAACTAAAATCTAAGACAGTTAGTTTTATGATATTAAAAACAAAATTTAGACTGATTACATGTTTCCAGATTCATAGAAAAATATAACTTTGATACACAAATTTAAAATAAAAAGAACAAACTATTTTTTGCTCTGTCCCATCCATCCATCCATCCATCCATCCATCCATCCATCCATCCATCCATCTACTAAATGAACATTTATTGATCCCTGTTCTTAAAGCAAAGAAATGAAAAAGTCTAGTCCCAAATCTATAGAAACTCAGCCCAGACTTATTAGAGATGCATAGTTCTGTTTACATAATTGTACCCCAAAATGTTCATAGCTTGAGTAAATGATATCAAGTGAAAAGTTATATACTTAATAAATGCTTATTACATTCTAATTATATTCTTATGAGTTAAAACTTGATTCTTTGAAATAGAAACATCTGTGACATGTGAGTAAAAATGAATATCACTTGTGGATCCTGTTCATTTATTACCAAAGTCCTCCCTCTCCACTTCTCCAGTTTCTTGTATCTGTAATAAAGGTTTCTGAGTTGAAGAAAGTTTGGAGCTACATGGATAAATGGAGGGAAATTAAACATGTTTCAAGTTTACCAGTTTTCACATCATTAACAAAATTCATTAGGTAATTTTCCCTTAATTAAATAGTGATACACAAAATTTTTTTTACAGTAACACTATACTTATTATAATATTTATTACAGAAATGATCATATAGTATTTTTTGGAAGTTTCCATTCTAGAAAATGTGCTAAATTTTTCTTAGAAGTTTTCCAATTAAAATTTTTCAAGCATATAAAATTTTGACTGATAAATTTTGCAGAGTAAGTACTATTTAGAGACTTAGATTAAAATATTATAACACTGAATAATTTCCAAATTTGTTAATATTTATGCTTCCTCTTTGAAAAATAAGCTATAATTCATACCTAAAAGTCTAAAAAATTATATTAATCCAATTTTGAAGCATGATGGAGGATTTTGTTCCATTATAATGAAAAGGAAGGCATTTAGCAATTTTCTAGAGGTAGCTCCTGAAAATTTTGGTTCTAAAAGTTTAAATTAAAACAAAAACCAACGTTATTAACTCCCTCTACCACTCTTACTCTAACTTAGCTCTAAAATGCCTCTGGAAAGCATTTGCCTCCACTTTGAAAATATTTTTTTTCAGTCTAAACATTTTATTTGAATGTGCATTTTGATTTCTTTAGATCTTAAATCTAGTTTCCCTTTTACATTTGATTCTTATAGTTGTAGGGATATATGATGATCTACCATTCCAAATACATTTTTCAGTCACTGTATTATCCTCAGTCATATTATAAAATTCTAAGAAAAATAGTTAACATGATATATTTCTTAAAGCAAGATCGACTCTCGTCAAGTGGAGCCAACAGAACGAAAGCCCAGCGCGTGCTCCTTTTTGGTAGCAGGGACGGCCCAGGTGCTCTTGGCTGGCCTTGATATTTTAGTAAATCAATTGATACATTATATTTTCCAGTCCCAAAAGGTGACACTAAATCCAGAGTATACCCCATGATCATTTTAGGCATTTGAATGGTCTAGAGAACCACCATTTTCCTCTCTGAGGAAAGTTAGTGAATCAGATGAAATCTTTAGCTTTAATGAACTTTGTGTTTCTGCTACAAGATAACAGATCAAGCCCCAGTGGATCACAGGCATCTCCTTAAAGATCCCTTTCATTAGTAGGCAAGAAACACAATTCCTAGCATGGCCAAGGTAGAATGGCCCTGAAAACCCTGTTGCTTAGTATTTCTCAAGTTTTCTTTCCCACTGAGGCATCTTTATAGCAGAGGAGATCTGAGTGGGTCTCTTCAGGTCTAGAAGGACTGACAGGAGAAGTCTATTCTAAAGTCTTCTAAATCTTGCCTTCTACTCCATTATATATGGTTTCTTTAGTATAAAAAAAGTTACAATTACTTGCCCTGTTAGTGATTTGACTTTTCCTTTTACTCTGATAACAGTTTAAGTAAAATTGATGTTTCCTTAAACTACACTGTATTTACCTTTAGCTATGTAGCTACTCACGCCTGTGTTTAACATCCAGTACTTGGTCCAGCATCTTCTTTTCATGTTTAGGTAAACTGAAGCCTGGAGAGGGAGTTTGACTCACCCCAAATCTCCTGGCTAGTATGTGACTTTGCAAAAACTAACACTCAGCTTTCCAACTCCTAGCCTTACCCATTTAATGACAATTAGGCTACTCCCAAAGGGCAGTAAAGTATATTTCAAAGGGCTCTTACTTTGTATGTTTTTACACTTTGAAAAAAGAAATGCTGGTTGCCCTTTCCTTTTAGAAAGTGCCTGTGACCTAATGAGCTAACTGTGTTTTTGGTGGAGGATGAGAAGAGCTGAGCCAATTATCAATGAAGCTTGTATAATACACCCCCTGGACTTGTCCGTGCATCTTTTTTCTGATTCTCAATAACCAAAGCACTTCTCTTTCAGAAGGAAACCCATTGGGGAAGCCTAAAGCATCGCTTAAGGCAGATAAGAGGGAACTCTTAAAAATACTGTTTTGGGGTCATGGATCTTTATAACCAGTTTTTTTGGAAAACATTGTAACTACCATTTGAGAAGCTAGAACCTCAGAATGTCTGTCAGCAGAATTGATGGCAAGTTGGATATATCAATTAGAACAGTGAAGAACTTGTAGCCAGGCTTAATAAATATTTGCTTCTGCTGGGTCATTCTTTCTGGAAAAAGTGCTGTGACAGGATCATCTCTGCCAAGTGCTGCAGAGGTTATCAGAATGACTATAACCAAAATTTCCACTGTCAGTGTTGCAATCTTCTACCATGGCACGGTAAGGATCCCAGAAATGAAATGCCTTATACTAGCGTCCAAATTCTTTCATAGATAGTAGGTCATGGCAACAACCGAGTATAGATGGGGCAATGGGAATTTCTAGTTATATGGTTTTTATAAATTGCCTCTTTTAACTTAGCAGTGTGGATTTATATAAGCCATCCATTTCTCATTAAAGTGCATACTTTTGTTAAAATCCTACAAAAGTCATTTTTATTACTACCAAGGAGACACATTTCAATAAGCAAAACATCATTTACATGTTTACATAGAGTTTTCTTGTAATCATAAAAATTATTTTGCATTTCATCTCTAGTTAAAAAGGGACATTAGCAAAATAATGTAGATGTAAAGGCGTCACTGAATGATCAAGTTGCTTTTTTATTCATAGTGTTAATGATAAAACATTTTGAGTGTTATTGAAATATGCAAAAAAGTGTAAGTAGGTAGCCATGTGATGATCTGCACACCAGAAAAGGTATTATTCAGACTCTGCCTTTTTTTTCTGTTTCTCATTTTATCTTGTCAGATTTGGTTTGATTCAAACCTATTGGTTCTCTTAGAGAAGGAAGTCAAACCAGTTTGAGGAATAAGCAGCGTTTGGAGAGCAATTGAAGTAATGCACATGGGAATACGGGTGATAAAATCGTTTTGGAAAATAATGAACAAGTAACTTAAGAGTGTGCTGTGAGGGTGTATCACAGGTTATGCCAGGTTATTAATTTTCTGACTCAGCAGTATGCCTCTTAAAAAAACACTTCCAAGAAAATGGATATGTTTTTGAAAGAAATGCAATTGGAAGGAAGAATTAAGGAACTGAGTGAAGTCCACAAGTCAGTAGACATGGAAAAGCAAAACTGCTCACGTTTAAACAAGAATTGTGTATTTGAAAAAAAATATACAAAGCGTAGATAAGAGAACGTTGTTTAGTACGTTAAAAAGATGTCTAAAGATTTCTTGGCTCACCTACATAATACCAAAACCCTTGCCCTCTCTTGTTTGCTTGTTTGTTTCCCTCACACTAGATGCTCATTGAAATGGCTCAGTCAACTCCATGTCAGTAAGGGAGCATAGCCCCATTTGTAGGGTGTGGTCACTAGGTTTTACATTTTACTTCTCCATTCACAGGAATTGGAGAGAGCATCTGGCCTGTTCCTCAGTTTCCCCTTCCTTAAAATGGGAAGAAGCACATTGCCACTTCAGAAGTTGCTCGTGACCGGGAGCAGTTCAGCCCTTGACTGTTGCTTTTCCTTTCCCCTAGTTTCCCTGTTGCACTCCTCAAAGTGGTGGCCCTCTGTTGCCATGGTGACACAGCACAGGGTAATGTTGCTTAGAAATAATGACAACTGGTGGCAGCGGGGAAGCAGAGCCCGAATGGTGATTAGCCTCTGAGGAGTGCCCCGTCTGGGCAGAGATGCAACAAAAGAAGCTGTTTTGGGCATGAAGGAAAGAATGGGAGGCGAGCTTAATTTAATAAAATGGACAAGGATGCTACCTGTTTCCAGTAATTAGCAATCATGTTACCTAATAATGCCGATGTTGATGTTTTACGTTTTTATAGAGTACACACTTTGTTGCCGGGTTTATCCTTTTTTATTACTCAGAGCTTGCAGGTTTAAGTGCAATAAATATTTGTTGTTGATTTAGATTCTAGCAGTTAGCTCAATTTCTTGAAAGATAAGAGGAATTGTTGACTCAGACTCATTTTTGTAGCCTGCTTTATACTTGAGGCTTGAGTCATTCCTTGTCAATGGCGATTTAAAAAAGTGTGGCAGGATATTGATTTTTTTAACTTCTATGGTGACTGAAATGAGAAAAAAATTAAAATCTTGTTTTAATAGATTGACCTCTCCCTGATCCTGAATTCTTGGGTTCTACTTTTCTGCTAAAGTCAAATGATACTCTGTAGGGAATTTTTATTTTGTTAAGTATTAATGAAATACCATCACCTACATGCGTGACCCTGTTGGTATCTTCCCCACAGTGTTCAAACAAACAAGTAGCATTCTGCATCCTTCAGGAGTCTTCTGAACCCTTGGAACATCCAACCCACGTACCTCATATCTGGTTCTAAGCCGGAATAATTATGTTCTGCAAAGTTAATGGGGCGAGGTTCTCCTCAGCAGGGCTGTAGTCAACAGCTGGATTACGACTCACAAGAAGAAGGGGACATAGCTATAGCCATTGCCTCAGGGGACAAGAACAGAAGAAGACCTACTGCCTCTGTTCTGACTTCAGAGATTTGTTAACTCTGCAGGGTACACTGTGCTGAGGATCTGTATGGCTGAAAAATTGGGCCTTGGCTTGTTAGAGAATACCAGGGGGCAGGGAGGGGGCCTCTTGGAGCCTAGTCTTATCAAGGAAGATATTCACATCCACTTTCAGCAATCTTTTCTGCTGACACCTTCTAGGAGTCAATATTGCTCCCATTCATACAGCTCAAAACCCTTCTCTAGATCTGAAACCACAGCAGCTCCCACCACCACACCATAAAGACAGTGCTTTGGGGATGCTGGTGAGCTCTTGGTGCACAGCAGCATTCTATGTGCTGTTCTAGCAGGAGAGAAGATGCAGAAAAGAAGAACGAAAACTCTGGGGTATCAAACTCCTAGATCTGTGTCTTTTTTTGCAGCCTTAGATTTAAGTACTAAATAGCTGCTCCTTCCTGGCTACCGAGTGCAGAACCCTGTCACTTCTCCCACCTGGATGCCCTCTCAGATCTAGACTCCAGAGCAGGAACACAATGGGCTTCCTAAATGCCCACCCCATACAGGAGCTCCTATTAGATCTCACAGTTCAAATGGCCTGCTAACAAATCTAGGACAAACCCAGCTGAACTGATAAGAGTTCCTAAAAATGCATCTCTTCTTAAATCAGCCTTGCCAATCATTGTACAATCACAGAAATTTAAAAACAGAAGTGGCCTTAGAAATTGTTCCATCCCTATTTTAAAGCTAGGAATCAAAGTCCCAGAGTACTGAAATAATAGCAAGAACGACAATGGTTGAGAAATATTTCAAATCACATGATGAAGATGGAACAAAGCAAACAATAAAGGCAGGAAGAAACTATGAGCTGTGTAGTTTAGTCATTCATTTATTTGTTCAGTTATTCATCAAATATTTATTGAGTGCTTACTATGTCCTGAAGTTTTGGTGTTGTACTGGATATCAGGGATATAGACCCTTCCCTCACAGATAATACATTCTGGTTGAGAGAGAAAGTGAACAGATAAGTAACTAAATATGTAAATGTCAAACGATGATAAGGACTTTGGAGAGAAGTAAAGTTGGGTGAGCTGGAATGAGGAGGTAGGACTTATGCAATATTACATCAGGAAGGCCTCCCCATAGCTGTCATCTGAGCCTTGTACTCTCTGGGAGAAGCACATTCTCAGCACAGGGAACAGTGAAGTCAGAACCTTGAGGCAGGCCCATTTTTGACTGATCAAGGATCGGTCAAAGGCAGGGGTGGCTAAAGCAGTGTGAACAAGGAGAGAGGAAGGTATGGGACCGACTGTAGAGGTAATATGGTCTATTGTAAGGCTTTTGGCTTTTGCACACAGGAGGTAAAAGCCATTGGAAATACCTGGGCAAAGAAGTGACATAATCTGATTACATTTTCAAAGGATCAATCAGAATAATGTGTTGAAATGGGAATGAAGGGGTCAAGGGCAGAAGCAGGGGAGATTGGTAAGGGGGCTATTAGATTAATCCAGGTGAGATAAAGGTCATTCAGATGCAGGTGGTAGCAGTGTAGGTGGTGGGAAGGGGCTAGATTTTAGATCAAATGTAGGCTATCAAAGAAGGGGAAAGAGAGATGGAGGGAAGAGGTGAGAGAGAGAAAGGATTCCAGTTTGTTAGTCATCACTGTCTGGTGGATTTAAAGCCATGAAACCGAAGGAAAGAATGGTGAAGCAGTGGCCTCATGGATTTGTGTTCTACTTCTTTCCCTCATCCTCCACCTTCACCATCCACAGATATGCTAGCAGCCTCTTTCTTTTATTTACACTGGCCACCAGGTGTAAACTCTGATCTCTCTCATCTTTATTACCTTTCATCTCAAAAACTGTGTGTCAGTGGTTCTCAGTAAATGTTTGTTCTAAGCTGGTACCTCGGGCTTATCTCACCATTAAAGATGCTAACCCCAGGTTGGTACTGTCACCCCGGGAATCTATCAGTCGGCCCTACCCACTTGCTTTCTCTAGCACCAGCCTCTTTCCTCTCATAGAGACATGTGGACTTCTTATGGCACCTTTTATGCAGCTGCTCATTCTAATCTAAGGGAAGCTGCTGGCTCTCTCATTTGCAGAGCACATGTTATTATTATGTGCCACCCCACGGCTGAACCAGTCCCTCATTCAGTCCCTCTTGGTTGGAGATACCAGTCCTGCCCAGTTCTGAGACCAGGCACACCCGTGCACACGCCCATGTTAAAATGCTTTATGATACACTCAGAAACAATTAGCTGATAACAAATACAATTACCACAAGGAGAGAACAGTGCTTTCCCAACCTTCTCACCTTCAGTCACCTCTAAGTGTGTTCTTGTGATAAATCAGGCTTCTTTGTTACTTTAAATGGTCCCATTTCCAAGGCCTTGACCTTTGAGATTGGTGCCAGCCTTACTCTGCCCCTGCTCTCAGCTTGCCAAGGGTAGATAGAGAAAGGAAGGAAATTATACTTGTTCAATACAGAATAAGTTCATGCATTCTCACTGAGATTATGCCCCTGGGCCACTTGACATTCTCTGGCTTTAGCTCACCTTCTCTTCTGCAACTGCTCACAGGGGCCATCCACAACTTCAGGAACTCTCTGTAAGGCCTGAGGCCCATCGCTGCCTCTCTGGGCAGGTAGAACCTCTGCCTGACTGAGACAGTAGGGGCCACATGACAAATTTGTCCAATTTCATTTTCCTGCTCTCCAGCTGAAAGCTAGGCTGTCTCCCTCACTTCCCACCTTTTGACGAGCCTCTTATTTCTCACCAAGGCCAAGCCTCCTGTGGAGCTAGTGGTCTTGTCCTGCCCCTCTTTTGGGTGCCCTCCTCTGGTAGATTCCAGCTCTGTGGCCTGCACTGAGATTCTGCCATTTTCCCAAGCTTCAGTTGTGTTTCCTTCCATTTAGAAAAGAAAGGTGAGAAGCGTGATGGGAGAAAGAGATACTCTCCCACATAGCACCTCCTTCCAATCCTGTGAGCAAACCTCAGGTTCAAAAAAGGTAACTTTTCCAAGAGTGCACAGGTAATCAGTACCCATCTGACTAGAAAGTGTGGCGAGTTCGAAACTTTCCTTGTGGCTACTTGGTGTTGTTGCAGCCTAAACACTCCCAAGAGCTCCAGGTGCTGATTGCCTCCTTTCCCAGCTCCCCTGCTCCTACCCCTGTAGCTAGGAGCTACAGAAACTGCCACGTGATAAGTGAAGTCCTGGTTATGACATCTAGTTACTACTAATTGTGCCCAAGACCTTGAATGTTCACTCCTTGTGGTAGTGGGCTTTTTTGGCTACTCCCTCTATCTTGAAACTCTAAACCTCTCTCATGGTATCCTTGTGTTGCAATTTTCAGATGATCTTCCATTACTCATTATTCTTTTTCTATGATTTTGCTTGCTCTGCTATTTTTTGTCGCCTCTAATGGAATGAACTGTCCTTGATCCCGTTCAAGTCTTTCTCTTTTTCCTCCTTTATATGTGCACATATGTGAATATAAAATCTTAATCTCTTTCTCTCTCTGTCTCTCTTTAGCAATTCCGCGGTTTTAGCTATCCTTCCTATGAACATTAATTCCAACTGTGTATTTATGACCACGACCTCTATTCCACCGTTTCCACCTGGATTCCACTTCTTGGCATCCTTCCTTCTGGAAAGAGCTTTGGTGTCCTCCTGCCCACACAGGATCCAGATTTTGAAGTCCTGTTTGACCAAACTCTTCCCTGCTCTCCACATTCCCAATCCCCAGAGATTGTTCGTTTCTAATGAGCTTACACCGGCCATGATCTAGAATCACCCTCTTCCATCTCCTTCTCACCACTGCAATATAATTTTCAGTCTAGATTATTCCTTTTTGCTTGGACCATTGCTATAATCTCTAAACATTTTCACCTCCCATGAACTCTTCTAATTCAAGTGCATCTTGGGTGATGCTACCAGAGAGCTCCCTCCTGCTGGGGCCTTGCCTAGATCCCTCCAGGTCTCTCCAGTATCTACCTTACTAATAATCCTGACATTTTCCACCCAAGTCTACTCAGAAGTATGTAGCCTAAGACCCTAAGGCACTTTCTCAATTCTCACTCTTCTCAATACCATCCCCTAAAGAGCCCTCTGGAAATTTAAAGGAGCATTTTTCTCCATTGTCCAAATGACTAGGAAGCATCTCTGGAATGTGATGGGCAGGAATAAAGGATCTTACAATGGCTGTGTCTCCCTCAGAGTGAAGAACCGGTTTGTATTTCTTGACTTTTGAGTGTCCTGCTGGACATTCGCATATATAAAAATCTTGTTCATAGTGATCTGGGTCAAGATCTTAACTCTGTTTTACATATTTGTACAAAGTGTTTTTTTTTAATTTTTAATTTATTTTGTATTTTGGGGCAGTCTAAATATGACTGAATTTTTCAAGAATGCAACAACTGTGTAAGTTGAGCCAAGATTGCTCTTCGACTTTTTAGAAACTTTAACAGGAACTGTTTGGCATTTTGCAAAGCCATATCACTTGTCATGCTGATGTCAGTCTGCTTCTGTGACTGTCACCCTCAGGATAATGTTACGTATACAGAAGTGTGAGCATCTGACCACTTCCTTCTGTCTTCTAATATACTTGTTCCTGAGCATTGAAATTTTAAAATATACATTACGTATTTGATAAAAAGTTACTTCCTTTGAAAAATTAGTTATATTTCAGTTATGGCAATCTATTGAATTAAAAAAATATGTTGTCTAGATTATTTTTTTCATTTAGTGACAATAAAAATTACATTACAAAAATCTTGTTAAAAAAAAAAAAGCGAGTATTGGCATTTGTAGGTATACAAGCAGATGAAATAGCTCTTTAGCTGGGGACAGTGGAAGAGAGAGAAAAGGAAAAGGATCAGCTGAAAAGCAGACCTGTCCACAGGAGGCTGTGGCCAGGGAAGAAAATGGAAGTTCTGACCAAGAGTTCTCTGGGAATTCAGGGCTAGATTGCAGCCTGCAGCTCGATAATCGTTCTTTCTGACTGCAGCCATTGGGTCCTGTGCATCCAGGAAACCGGCAAGTGCTCAGTCTTAAATGCTATCGAATACAATTGCTTTCATTCTAATAAGAGCCTCTCCTAACTGAATTATAAATGTTTAGATAGAATATACAGATGCAGGAAAAAGACATGATTTGAATACAAATATGTGTTGAATATATTATAACTATACTTTCAGGAGTATATTTAGAAATTTCTCCTCTTCTGATTGAAGATGGGATTTCTTTCTCTGCCCATTCCTGGAAACTACAATGAAAATGGACTAGAAAATTTCATGTGTTAAAACGAGCCCTGATTTTATTAATTTTCTACTTGTACTTTAGACACAAGATACAAGAGAAAAAAAATTAGTTGGGGGTTTATCCTTTTATTACTGTTGTCACAAACAGTTGACTTACCTGATTCACTGTGTGACCTTGGACATTCTGGTGTTTTATTCCCCCTATGAAAATGTATTTGAAAGTATGGTCAGTAGAACAAAGTGCCACATAAAATGAAGACTTCATTATTAGCCATGCTTCTTTTCCTGCTTAAAATGAATATGGGTTTGGAATTAGTCTTGGAAGAGCATCTACCAAAGGTTTGTCTAACTGATATTCCAGTAAAGACTTCATAGAAAGGACCTTTCCACCTTCTTATACTTACACTTCATTTACTTTATAGAAATGTATAACTTTCAGTAAGTAGAAGTTTTTTTCACCTATTGTTTGTGTGTATATACATGCAAATCGATATAAGGCGTGTAGATAACTTATCTAATGTTGATAAGAGTTAGAGACCATATGGAGTATACTTATAATATACTACTAAGTATAATTTGATTGCAGTACATATACTCATGGCTTGGGTATTTTCATTCTCCTTGATTCCAAACAAGGAAACTGAAGCTCAGAGAGCTTAGGTGACATTACATAGCTCTTCAGGGTAGAGGAGCAACTGGTATATGGGTAGAAAATTGGTTTTTAGCTCTAAATCACTCAGAAGTTTCAAAGTACCAATACATTTATATTTTCAATAAATTAAAAAGAAACCTATTTTAAAAAGTCTAGAAAGAAAAATCTTTTTAAGGACAATCATTTTTGCTGTACCCATCACTGTTTTTCTTCAAAAAAGTCAATTAGGTTCTTTATTTTTTTGCGGTGGGACCGCTCTCATTTCTGTATTTTCATTGGCTCAGCGAGGGACCTCTTCTCAGTGGCTGTGATTACAGGGCAGGATTACACCCACTCCTGGAGGTCAAGTGGCTCTCAGCCCAGTACTCCAGCCATGGCTCCTCCAGGTCCCTCTCCAGCCCAGGTGTCTGCATCTGATAGGTACAGGATGCAGGCGAGTCATTGATCAAGGCAAAGAACACATTGAGAGCTATTTTAAATTAAGCTCCAAAAATAGAGGTGGGATGCCTAAACATGAAGCCACTCACAGGAAGGAAAAATCATTTTTTAAAGATATATTTTAAGAATTTAAAAATCAAAGATAGGAAACACAATTCTCAAAATTAGAAATAGGAAACTCAAGGAGAAATAGCTTCTTTATTGTAATTAGATTTATGCAAAATAAAATTAAAGACATCCCATAAATTACTTAATGGATAATGGAGTCCTTGACTGTCTGACTCAGAAATCGGTTTGTTTTGCAAGGATCCTTTAATCAGCTCCCTAGGAGGCCGATGTCTGGCAGACAGCTAAATACCATAGATGACCCAAAGTAAACTAAAGGGGCCGTGTGCCAAAGAACTATTTTCCTTAAGGCAGTCTTAAATTTTGAACAACCTCAGTCTCAAGATCGGACATGATTGATGTTTTCTCCCTCAGCAATGTACAAACTAGCTACGAGATGTTGGCAAGGCGAGGACACCTGGGGTCCACAGCCCAGGCTTGTCTGAGGGGTGTCGGATGAAGAGGAGTGGCCTCCTCGGTTTAGCACGAAAGGCCACGCTTTCCAGACTTAGCCTGCTGCATCCCTGAGCGGCTGTAAAAGAACGTGAGAAGCAAATTCTTTTATGCAATCGAAAGTCACAGCTTTCTGAAAAAATAACATCTAGAAGAGTTTTGAATATACTTTGAAAAATGAGGTGTCATGAAAGTAAAGACCCTAAAAATAGCTTGGGTTTGGTTATTTCATAGCGTTGAATGGCAAGTCCTTTGGCATTTCAAGAAATACTATAAGAGCCTTGTTTCTTTATCCTTGAACATCAGTCTTGCCTTTTCTTTGGAAGTGAGTCAAGAAGTGAACCTTGATATTTGTTACATCTGGTGTTGTCTTCAGAATTATAGGCACTACAAAGCAGCCCCTCCGTGAAGACTTCCAGCAGTGAAAGATGGAGGACTAAGCTGCTGGTTGCCAAGGACCACCAGCCCCCAAACACAGTCCCACCTCAGACAAGGGTTCTGTAAGCAAAGCCCCATTCACTGCCACCAAAAGCTCAAACAAAGTCTACAGGCAACGAGTTAGTCTATTTTCTATGCTCATATAATGAAGTCTTATCTGGGACAGATCTCTCAGGTGTTTTCTGTGTAGCCTAGTTTCGTTTTGCTTTTATTGACTGGGAAGTAGTCACTGGGAGAAGCCCCCAGCCAGCCCTCCTGCAGTTGTTTCTGTGAGAATCAGTGAACCCAAGGCCCTGTGATAACCCAGGGCAGATAGAGGTCGTTGTTCCCTCAGTGACCTGCAGGAGGGTGGCAAGAAATGCTCACCACAGTGGTTCTCAAACGTGGGTGTGCTTTAGAGTCATGCCCTGGAGGGCTGCTTCAAACAGGTAGCTGGGCCCTGCCCCCAGGGTTTCTGATCATAGCTTTGCGTTGGGGCCTGATATCTGCACCTCTGATGGCCTCCCATGGGCTGCTTCTGCTGGCCCAGGTACTACACTTTGAAAATTGCTGGGCTAAGGATTCTGAGTTTTGAAACTCAAATAATTTACCCCTGGGGCAGCTCCTTACTCTCACTCCCAACCTACTTGGTAGCAACAGAGTAAGCCAGTGGCACCTGCCGGAATTTTCCTACAAGATAATACTGAAACCCCCGTCATAAGTCTTATTCCTTTAAGTTAGACTTTGGTCCATATTAAAATGCAAACGATTGTTGGAGGAGGATCAGGAGTTCATCCGACAAACATTGGTTGAGCATATCCTACATACCAGCCACTAAACTGAACTCCAGAGATTTGAAAATCAATATTTACAGTTCTTGTGATTAGGAAATAATGATGTCTACTTAAAAATAATTACCAGACAGTATTAAAAGATGGCCCATAGAGAGGTCCTCAAAAGGGGAATGAAGGAGATCAGGCCGGGGCACCACTCAGGGCACAGAGCTGGTGAGGCCTCGTCACGCCAGCTTAGTGACTCAGCTGAACTTTCAAGGAAAGATCATCTCTCCTGTGTGAGGGGGCTTAGACAGGCCGGAGGAGGAGAGAACGTGAGTTTGCTGAGTGCCTGATGGGCATGAGCAAAGGGATTCCCAGTGTAGCCCAGAAACTTCCAGGAAAGGTAAATGGTACCTTGCAGATAATCAGGGCCAATGCTGTCATATATAGGACCTTTTTCAGAGTTAGAAAAAGGTGCCCTCTCTACAACAGACGCATTTTAACCGGGCCTCCCACGGACAGATGAACTAGAAAATGCTGCTCTTTTCTCCCTACTCAGCCAGGGCATGGAGGCGTGGAATCAGTAGCTGCATTTTCACCAGGCCCTCAAACCAAGCAGGCTCTCTGTCAATGCTACCAGCATATTCAGGCTACACATCACACCCAGAGTGACTGCTTGGCCCTAAAACTATTTCGTTCACTTCTGGGTTAGTAGAAGCTGGAGAAAGAAAGCAGACTTCAGGCCTTTGTAGTAACACTGTGGGATTTGTACTCAGGGAAACTTCGCTGTGGGTTCCTTTCGCCTGCAAAATAAGTCGGTCTGAGAAATGAGAGATGCTCCAGATAAGTGGCCCTGAGTGACCTGTGCAGTCAGCTCTTTGATCTCTAAGGCACTGCTTTTAGAATCTATGGCTGGAGCAGAGCTGCCACAGCCACAATTCTGGTCATTGATATAGAACTACTGCAAAGAGAGAGGATGCCTGAAAGTGGATTTATTCAATAAGTATTTATAGAGCATCTCCTTTCATCACCTTGCATTTGGATAGCACTTTACTGTTTACAAAGTATTTTTATGTTTCCTCTATAATCTGTCCTTGGCAGTAACAGTGTCATACAGGTAGAAAGTATTATCAACATTTTACAGATGAAGAAACTGGATCTCAGAGAATTGACTTACGCAAGGTCACATGAAGGAACCTTGGCAAAATGAAGCCTCCAAAAGTTGGCTTTCAGGACAGGGTACTTTCCACGATTCCAGAAAGTTCTATGTTGGCCGATAGAAGAAATGCAAAAGCCCCTAAGACAGTGACACCAATAGAAATACAATGTAAGCTACATAGATAATTCTGAATTTTAGGGAGCTAAAAAAAAAGCAAGCGAGTTTAATTTTAGTAATGATATTTAATCTAATTTGTTAAAAATATCAATTCACCATGTAGTAATTATAAAACAATGACAGGTTTTCATATTCTTTTTTTTTGTTCCACAGTCAGTTTTAGAAATCAATGTGAATGTTACACTTAGAGCACATACTAATTAAGATGCTGAATTTTGATTGGAAATATTTGATCTTTATTTAGATTTCATAAAATTTACAACTGAAAGGTAGATTCACATACTCAAGTCAGTCCAAGCACACTTAAAAGTTTTTCAATAACTAATTTGAGACTCAATTTTAAGTTAAATTTACATTAATTAAAATAATAAGTAAAATTTCATAATTTATTTCCTCAGTGACACTAACCAAATTTTGATAGTCACATGTGGCTAGTGGCTTCTCTCTTGGAGAGTGAAGCCCTAACATATAATTCTTCCTCTGAGGAATTTGCAATCATGAAGACCTGATATGTAATTTGGTCAACGTATTAGCATAATTTTGTCTTGTTGCTTCATAACCATGTTAAAAGTTGATCTTCTCCTTACCCATTATTGCCCATCTCCTTGGGTGGCCTCCCCTAACTTAATCAGATCTGCTCTATTCCTCGTTCCCACAGCTGCCGGTCTGTACCCATGACAGGTGATGGAGGCTGTGATGGCCCAAAGGAAGCAGTGACTTTGATAACAGTAACCCTATAACTTTTAGTATAGAAACAGCGAACAATCTGGGAGAAAGAGTGGATTTGTGGGAGGTTAGGATAGCAATATATTTAGATGTACCTCCCTTTCGTTCTGGAACACTGTTGACATACATAGAACCCTGACTATCAGCAAGTTTGGCTCCTCTGCTTTTAAAAGCAAGTTCACCTTGATAGATTCTGACCACCTAATTTTGGTTGGATTTTCATAGTAACTAAAAATGGCAATCTGATTCTACCAGGGGGAAAAAAAGTGTCTTTTTTATTTGAAAGTATAAGCAAAAGTTTACCCCATTCATTGGACTGGGTTGAGGGCATTGGTTTTTTTTAGAATACTCGAGTAATTATTTATTTGCCAAATACGCACAAATACATGTTTGCCTGTTTCTTTAACTACATGTGAAGCTTGTCAAAGACTGTGCTACTGCCTTTGAGAATATCTCCTGCATCTTTATTTTCCCATAACCTCATCTTACCTTGGTCTATAGGGTTCAGGGACTCCATAAATATCTTGCTAATATAAATTAGATGTGTCCAAGCCATCATTTTAAATCTCCTTATTATTAGTGTCTCCACTCCACTGCATACACAGGCAGAAATGTTTCCTTGTTCCTTGCTTCCCTCATTCTTTGTTCACCACGGGGGTTAGAGGTGGGGGTTGAGGTAATGAAGGTACAGGTCCAGGCTGGTCTATGAAACCTGACCCAGAGTAAATTTGGTTATTAAACTTGTCTTCTTAAAGACCCTAAGTTAAGCTAGTTGATGTTAGCTTCTGGGAACACAATGATGCCAAACAGACAAGCAGGAGCCTGCCTGTTCCCTCAAATATTTTGCAGTTAGCATTAGGTATGCGTCATAGCTTTCAAGGTTGCCGATTTCCTTAAACGCACATACTATTAAAACTCATTCAAACACTTCTGCTAATAAGTATTAGGATGAAGTAGCATTTCCCACTAGTCCTGAGAGATGTCCTGCCAAATAAATACCCCATGATCAGATAAGCTTGAGAGATGTCATTACTTCACTTCCCTTATGAGAGTCATTGAAGGCCAAAAAAGGCCCTACTGCCAGGAAGCCAGCTAGCTTGGTTTACCTGGAGTTAACTGAACTTAATTGATTGTGGGACCTACTTTTTCAGGGAGCACTTGCGAACCGCTTCAGAATCATTGTTCTCTGAACTTATTTGGAACATACTCATTTTAAATAGTCTACTTCCAGTCTTCATTAAGTTCTTAGTCATACACTTTTTAGGACATCAAGGCTAAGCAAGTATCTCAGGTAACTTGTGGCATGTATAATTTATGAGAACGATCAACTTCTGGTATTTAGTTCTTTATTCATGCTTGCCCAATAATGTTAAATTTTAATATTTTAATAATTTCACAATTTAAAAAAATTTTATAAGAAATAAAGTATGCTTTTAAAAATCGGAATTTACTAATAATATTTTTGTTGTAGATATTTAACTCCAGCATTCCACAGAATAGAACATTTTTAGACTGTGACTGCATTAAAAACTAAACTGAACTAACCTTAAACAAACTTATATTCATTCAGTCACTGAGTCAATCATCAGTTAAATTGGCCAATAAACATTTTTTGCGAACCTAAGACCCATGAACTAAGACATTAGGGATACTTACCTTCCTAGTGCTCACAGGACAGAGGGGAATACCAACATTAAGCAAGTAATAAGAGTTGAGAGAAAGTATAAGAGATCTGAGAATGAAATCAAGAGGCTTCTATCTATTCATCTCTAGATTCAAATCTTTATAAACTAAAAAGGATGTAAAGAAGCCCACACTTAAGTCAAAACAACAATATCCTTTTATATAAGAAAGACAAATCCCAAATAATTGTTTTTTAGCATTTCCAACAATAAAATCAATGGCCTAAATGTAAAATTAATTGGAAGCCACAGTTCTAAAACACTGTTTTGGCTATTAAGCACATTAGATTGAATTGTTTCAGAATGCCTAATTATTGTGTATGCCACACTCATCTCTTTGAGTCATTGCTAACTTTTGGACTGCAGCTTAGATCATTTCTGCAATAGGACTGCAGTTGCGTATTTTTCCTCTCTTTTTATAAATGCATAACTTTCCTCACTATACGCAAAGTACAAAGCTCTAAATTGCATCTTTACAAATTCTAGACTAGAGCTAAAGTGCTAAAGAGTTTGATTCCATTGAGTTTGGGTGTCATTTGATATTTTATTGGTGTTTTTCAGGTTCATGATTTAAAAGTGCCTGTGTGAAGTCACTTTTGCTGGAAACTGCAGCCCGGGGGACTCTTGTTGTGTTCATCTTGTTTTTCTGTCAAATACACGTTACCCTGACCTTATGACTGGATGAAGATACCTCAATTGTCTGACTTTGCCAATTGCTTGATTTCAGAATTTTAAAAGGTGGAAAGAAAAAAAAATCCTGCTAAGATCGGAACGTCTAAGTGGCTTATTTTCTAGCATCGTCAATAGTTGTGAGCTTCAGAATTAAATATTCTCCCAAGGAGAGTGCCATGATATTGTAGTCACTTTATTAATAACAGTTGTGTCTGCAAAACGGTGGAGAGACTTGGACGTTTGCAGCCAGAGATGACACTGAGCATGCTTTTATTTCGGCCCACAGTCCTCAAGTGGGGCATATTGATTGATGAGTGACTGCCTGCCAATAATTCTCTCCTCACTTGGATTGGACTTCATTAAGCAATTTATCACTTATCTTCAGACTTACATGTGGGGTTTTTCACAATAGTTTTGGAATCATTGGAACTTGGATTGATTTCATCATTTAACAGAAACTAACAGAATCTAAATTACTTTATCATCATGGCTTTGAATGTTGCCCCAGTCAGAGATACAAAATGGCTGACGTTAGAAGTCTGCAGACAGTTCCAAAGAGGAACATGCTCACGCTCTGATGAGGAATGCAAATTTGCTCACCCCCCCAAAAGCTGCCAGGTTGAAAATGGAAGAGTAATTGCCTGCTTTGATTCCCTAAAGGTAAGATAATGCATTTAATGTGTACCTCAATGCCATATTCTACTTTCAAATGATATGTTCTTCATTGTACTTTTACAGATGTTTAACAATAGTTTTTAGATTCTTGTTTGTTGTGACTATTGAGAGATTTTCAGTCAAATTTTTTCATATCAGGCATATATAAATTTTTTACAGATCCATGTTTAAATTAAAAATATATGATGGTATATTTTTGGTCTGGCATGACATTCATGTACCCAAGGGTTTTAAATCAAAATCTGGTGTGAAAACTAAAGGTAAATATTTTATTAACATTTGATCTTCTGGAGGTTATATAAAGGTGAAGAAATTGAATGTGTCACTTTTATGTGCCAGTTACTCTGATTCATCTCTTGAAGAATTTTCTACTCTGCGGATATCTTTCTTGACCAAGACTTTCTAAAATACTCATTAATATGTTTTTCATTCTCTTTGACAATTTGACATGGCTCAAAAAAATGACTGAGTACACAGCCAATATTTCTTGAGCACCTACTATGTTAAAATTAACATAACACATCACCGAAGAAATGAATGTGATTCAGGATGGTATCCTTGATGATCTCACTGTCTGGCAGGGAAAATACAGCACATCAGCAAATAACTACAGTGCAAGACAGAAAAGGGAACGTGCCTAAAGGGAGGAATAGAGAGAAGACTTTGGTGGGGGTGGGTCCACTGGCTTCCAGCTGACTGTTTCAAGACATGGTTTTGAATACTGTGGCACCTGAGTTGTGTAGAATTTTACTTGAGAAAATGGAGGAATAATAATGAGGACTCTAATTGAAGGAAATGAGGGTGACTTAATCCATAATTCTTTGAGGTTCATTTTGCCCTAAAATTTCAGATTCTACGAATCCCAGATTATCTAGGACGGTCCTAACATTATCATGACATTGGTTACAGTGGAGATAAGTAAGATGTATAGCTGAAAAAGAGCTTAATGTTTACATCTCTGTAAAATTTCATTTGACTAAGCTTACAAAACAGTAAAAAATAAAGATATAAGATTTGGGAAATCAGACTCTAGATATAGGATTTTGGAAATCACAGTGCTATAAGTTTATAAAATAGCCTATTCTTGGGTATTGAAGGGACTAGGTATGCTTTAGGGGAGAAATTTCATCTTGAAATTTAAAAATATATATGTCTTATAAATCAAAAATAAAATATATGACTTTAAATCATATATTTAAGTATTCTTTAAAGGAAAAATTTGTCTATACACTAAAAGCAGAAGAATACATTTATAGTTCAACAGAAGTCTTTTAAGGGTTAAGATTTCTAAAATTAGATATGCTATTTACCTCAATAACTACCAGTATTTTATTCCTTTTTTATCATTAAAAATGAATTAGATTTTAAAATTAACTCATTTCATCTACATCGAAGTGAATAGATTGATAAATCACTATTCATGTGAACTATAACAGTATAAGCACATTTTATATTAGTTTTTATTTTGCTTTTAGTCATAAAAGTAAACTAAGTATGTATTCACTTCTATAAGTATTACTAATGAAAGCATTCACTATAAAAAGCAGTGTAGATGAAAAACTAGATCATAAGAACTTGAAGATACCAAAATAGGCAGAGATAAGAAATTCATTTTTCAGGTCATCCTCAGTTCCTTCATTTTATCAACAAAAGCCTTCTCAGGTTTCATATTAACTATTAAATCAACAATTAGCAAGTTTCTTAAAATTTTTAATGTTTTAAACTAGTTAGGAAAACGTGAGGGAAATAACCCCTACCTACTAAGACTAAGTATTTCTTGAATATCAACAGGATAACAGATTCTTAAAATTCATTACCTCATTCTTGATTCACCTGGATCACAGTTGTTTGGGGATTCCAACTCATGGAGAAAGGATCAAGAACAGTTATATGTGGCTAGCGTAAAAATATTAACTAAGCCGTGAAAATGTTGAGCACTGTTTAAATGAAAAGGAGCTTTAAAAATCATTTTCAGAAGTGTCTAGTAGAACCATTTTCAAGTGCTGAAGCATAGTTATATATTGCCTCAAGTCATCAGTTCCCTTTTAGAATTCTAAATTTTCAGATTATTTAGAGTATAATGTTACATATATTTTTTCATTGTCAAACTGTAAAGAATGTGAAAAGAGCCTACAGGCACAGGCATAGGAGTAGGACAAACCCGTATCCAAATACCTGCTCCACCACTTCCCAGGCTTTGGTGGTTCATTTATCACTTCTTATCTTTGTTGTCTCTTCAGTAAAATGAGAATAATCGCTTGCGAAATTGGCTAAAGTATGCACAGTGTCCAGCATGATGCTGGCATATTCACCTTGCAAAGGAGTTTTAAGGATTACGAGTCTTTACAGTAGGGATTGGTAAATTAAAAAAAAAAAAAAAAAAAAACCAAAAATAGTAGCTAAAACTAAAGTGATGATGACAATAATAATGAAGCTATTTAATTTTATTTCATTAAATGTATTTAAAAAGACAGTGTCGCCCAGTGGAGACAGCCTGCAGCGGAGAGAAGGGCAGGGGATTTGAAGTCAGACAGGCCAGTGCTTGAACAAACCCTGGCTGGAACATGGGCTTGCTATATCATTTGAGACATATCATTTTACCTCCTTGACTTCAGTTTCCTCTTATTTAAAATTGGTATAATAATTCCTACTTCATAAGATTACTTCAAAGACTAACTGGCCTAAGATATGCCAGATGCCCAGCACAGGGCCGGACATGGTGGGGACTGGCAATGTTAGCTTCTTTCCCTTCATAATAAAGTATCACAATATAGACATTGATTTTGATGAGTGGCTTTATAGGCAAGATATGTCAACTCTTAAAGTACGTAACTCTTCATGGGTCCTAGCTCAAAAATCTACCAGGTGCGTTATGATACCTCAGTGATACAAATTAGTCATGACATTAAAAGAAATCAAGATTGAGTCAGACATCATTTTTGTTATTTATTATAAGATTTTTTTTTCTGAAAACACTGTGGGGTATTTTTATTCATAAAAATAGGTACAAGGAATTGGTGTTGACATATCCATATAGAAACAAGTCAGCTGTGAGCCTGAGATAGTCCTTTTGCTTTTTTGTTATGAGTTATTTGTAGACATAAGTAAACTTCCATAAGTACTTACTAAACAACGAGGTTTGTTTCAGCTCTTGGGAAGAGAGTTGTGCATATATAAATACTTTGATAAAAGATGTTTCAGAAAATGTAGCAGAGTTCTTACAGTGACATTTGTATTTTATTCACAACTCTTGCCATGTAGCATTTTAGTGAAACTGCTGGGCATGCAAGATTTTGTGATTTTTTTTTTTTTTTTTTTTTAGTTATAGTGTTATTCTAAACAATGGAATTGCTTAAATCTTTTCTGGAAGGCCAGGACATTCCAGAACACTGTGTTCTACAGGTTAGGTTAACGTAAGGAAAATGCAAATTGCTTCCTGAGCAACTAATGTCCCCACAGCAGAAGCCTTGACCACCCATCTGTATGCCTTTGTGTTAGCAAAACAGTTTCTCTCACTGTTGAGATGTTTGAGATTTTTTTTCAGGTGCTTCTTGTAACTGATAGAAATTAATCTGGATTGTTTTGTAAATTGAAACATCAGGAAAGATGTAAATGAATTCGCTTTAATGCATATTTACCACTTTTATTTAATATATTTGTTTAAATATTTGAATTTGAATACAGCTTTAAAAAGGAAACAGTTTTTAAAAGTAGGTTGCTAATTCTTGCAAAACAAAAATAAACAGTCCTAGAGGATTTGGGAAAATTGTTTAGACCTAACACAACCCTTCACGATAAAAATCAGTTCAAAGACAGTGTGATTCTTTTAATGCCTAAATCAGATAATGTCACTCCTCTCTCTACTCAGAGCCTTCCAGTGGTGTCCCATCTCCCTTACCTTATAAGGTAAAGACCTTATATTCCTCACAAGTGTCTAGTGCCTAGGAGATCCACTTTCCACCCTCAATCACATGACTTCAGTCTTACCGCTGTCCCCTCATCCAATTCACCCCAGCCGTCCCACCTCGTCACTGTCCCCTAAATGTACCTATCAGGCTTCTACCTTAGGGTGTTTGCACTTGCTCTTTGCTCTGTCTGAAATAGTCTTGCCTCAGTTGTATGAACAGCTTTTTCCCTCATTCCCTTCTGATCAAAAATATTAACAGCAAAGCCTTTCTGCCAACCTTATTTCAAAAAGTAATCGCCCCCTTGCTGAGATCCTATTTCCTCATCACCTTGTTTACTGTTCTCCCTAGCACTTGTCACTATCTGACAAAGTATATACTTGTTTAATTTTTGTTCATTATCTATCTTTCTTTTCTACTCTGCCAGAATGTAAGCGCCATGTAAATGGGGATTGTGTCTTTTTTCGATCATTGTTGTATCTCCGGAGTCTAGAATGGTTTCTCATACATAGTAGATGTTCAATAAGTATTTGTTGAATGGCATACCATGTTCAGGAAAGTATCCAAGCCTCTCAGAGCTGCTGCATGTGGTTGTACAGGGATGCACCGCACACTAGGGATGCATTTCTCTTCATAGTCTGTGCGATAGGCACCCTCTCCCCCTTGAGTTGTGCAGTGCACAACCTGTGTAGTCACGTGCTATGGCCCGGTTCTTAATATCCCAGTAGATTTAAAAATCAGGGATTGGAGATACAGACTTGATTCAGGAAGTATAATGCAAAATTGGAAAACTGACCAGGAAATTATTTAATTTTCTCTGAAGCTTCATATGATATAGAAACTACTTTTTATTGCTTTCCAATTCTTTCTAAATTTCAAAAATGTAAAAAAAAAGGAGATACTGCTCATTTACCTTTAGAATAATGGCTATAAGTTGGCTGATGGCAAATAAAATTTTAGTCTTCATATTAATGGATGAATATTTCAAAATTAAAAGTGGTAGGTATGTGACCATTTTGGACAGTTCTTAAGAACATATCAAAAAAGGTCTTAAAATAAGTCCTTGGCCTTGACCATAATTTCATGTTCTTGAACTGCCACTAAGCTCTTAAATAAAGGCTAATTCCCTGCAGAAATTGTTCAAGTGTTTTCTAAATGATGTGCCTAATTTTGGCCTGATTTGAAAATATAATCTTAGCTATTTTATTATCACTAGAAATTACTGTAGTCATATAGAGCCTACTATTTACCAGGCATTTTTCATGCATTATCTATTTCTCACAAAACTTCTATAGATAATATAATTCAGTCAACTATTATAGATATGGGTACATGTTAAAAAATGTAAGTAATTCACATGTAACTTTTAAAAGGTGAAGAAGAGACCTTATCCCAAATAAGCGTGACTCCAAAGCTGGCACCATAATTTCCCTCCTCCTAACTTCTCTTAAAGAATAAATCATTGATGTAATTAATTCTAAAACTCCTAATAGCTTAATAATACTCATGTTAACAAGATTAGCATGTTGAAGTGTGAACAACTTTCTAAAATAGAAGCCCCCCGGAATAAACCTGTTCAGGTGCTACAATATTTAATATTTTAAAAAGAGAGAAATTGTGAAAGAATGCAAGGCACAGGTTGTATTTACTTTTGTTTGCATCTGTATACAAATATTATATCATCACTTACTAGTTCTCAGTAACATAAATGGTTTTGGTCCAACGTGTGCATGTGCGTGTGTGTGTGTGTGTGTGTGTGTGTGTGTGTGTGTGCACGTGCACACCCATGTGATTCTGAAATCATGCATAATTTCAGATGTTATAATGTAATAAAATGCAGGACAGGTTTATATTTTAAGGATTCTTGGACCCACCAAATATCTTCTGACATTTGCCCGCCCCCGGGTAAATCAACCACTTTCCCCTCATGTCCTCCCTCAACACTATTTAGACTTCCATATAACAGTTAACTCCTCTAAGGATGTGACCTGGTAGTACAAGCCTGTAAACTTCTCCAAATTAGGATTGTGTTGTATTCATCTTTGTGTCCAGGCACCTAGTGTGCCATTTGGCACCTAGCAAAAATGCAATAATAACTATCCACAGAATGCACAAATTAACAAAGGAATCCCCACAACTTTTCAAAAAGGACTTATTGATGGTTATCAGTTAACTTCAAACCTAAAACTTTTCTTCATGTCAGTTCACCTTTTTTTAAACATCTCTGTTTTCTTTCGCAAGCCTGGTCACCCTCCTTAGAATTTGCTCCTGCTCTTTCCCCCCATGCTATACTCCTAGTTCTTATACCACTCTAACCTTCCTTCCTATTTTACCTCTAATGCCACCTTTTCCTCCCCTTGCTCCCTAACGTGGAGTCTTTCCAAAATTCAGTGTTGGTTTTTCCTAGGTCAGGTTCAGTGATCAGTTCTGAAAGTGTATCTGCATTCATGCATTCAATTCCTACCCCAGTTCTGGGGTGTGCCCTTTCCTTGATAACTTTGTGGCTCCAAATGCCTACTGAACACCTCATATGAACGGTCCATTGTCATCTGCAGTTCAACATATTTAAATCTAATCTCTCTATCCTGTCCTTGCCCCAAGCCATCACCCCTACTTCAACCCTATGCCTTGTTCCCTATGCATAAAACCTTAGTTTGATCCTGACCACCATGCTAAGGACGTGGTCTTTTTTTTTCCTTCTCATTCTGGTAGTGGGGAAGTATAATATCTTTAAAAATTAATCAAAACTATAGGATTTCTATGTAGAAAAGGCCATACTTACAGACTATTACAAACAATTTCAAGATCTCAAGGGTTTTATGTTGGCCTCTAAAAATTATAAACTACAATTAAGAAACCCTCATCTTCAGAGAAATCTGACATATTGAAGAGGGGACAGGAAAATAAGGGGGTCATTAAAGATACTTTTTGTTTATTTCTCAAACTTACCGAGAGCCAAGATTAGCACCAATTTTTTTCTAATCCAGTCATATTCTGAAGAACAGAGGATTAAGACTTCAATATATCTTGGGTTAAGGGTGTGTATGCATAATTCAACTCATAACAATAATATCTAAATCTAGAAAACATTAGAAATGAAACACTAATTGAATGAGCCCAAGTTGGGTTTCAAAATCCATTTCTACCCACTGCCCCAAAAAGTTACTAACCATTATGGGAGCTGGCAAAAGAAGAGGCTTAAAAAACTCCAGTCTTTGGTACTGAGTAGAGAAGGAATGATGATAAACTGGCATTCTAGGGGAACAAAATTCTTATATGGTTAAAACATATAAGGATAGATAACAATAATTCACAGAAAAAAAAAAGGCAAATCTTATAATCTCCCAAACAATTATGGAGTAAAATATCAATTTTAACCTTAATAATTACATTTGCTTATTATTCACTTTGCCTTTGGCAATGATACTAATAACTTTTGTTAGTCTGTGTAATAGTCCTCAGGAGGCTACTTTTCACCAAAATTTAGGGAGAAAAAAACATTTATCATATTACAGAATTTGTTTAACATTTTATTTTTTCTAAAAATGGAAATAGTATTTTGTCAGTATACTTCTTTCACTCAAATGTGTGTGTGTGTGTGTGTGTGTGTGTGTGTGTGTGTGTGTGTGTGTGTGTATTTAGGAAGCAGAAATTTTAAGCAAAATCCCTGGCCTGAGAATCTATATGCGATCCCTGGCTTTCCTGCTTGTAATATTACATATTTTCACCTCTATGGGCTTCGGGTGCCTCATAAACACATATTCATTCGTTCGTTCGTTCCCTCTTTAACAAACAAGAGCTACAAACTCAAAATCTGCAGTAACCAGCAAGTAATATGAATGAGTGACTCAGCACTCACTGTTGGCGAGACACAGGCATCATTGGAGACTGCAGAAAATGAACTGAAGAGCACATAACCTCTCTAACAAGGGCAGCTGCCAGCCAGCCACAAATAGCTATTGCCTGCCTTGTGCGAATCCTGGAGTTTTTTTAAAAAAAGAACCAGAGATACTAATTCTGATATAAAGTTTCTCTATTTTTATTTATTTTTTTTATTTTAAAAACTGTCTAATTAATTCATTGATTTGCAATAACGTTGGTTAATAACCTTATATAAGTGTACAACAATATAATTCGAGATCTGTATTCACTGTGGCATGCTCACTTCCAATAGTCTAGTTTCCACTCATCATCGTACATTTGACCCCCTTTACCCATTTCACCTTCCCCACTCCCCTTCCCCTCTGGTAACCATCAATCTGTTGTCTGTGAGTTTGTTTTTGTTTGTTTTTTGTTTTACATTCCTCATATGAATGAGGTCGAATGATATTCTTCTTTGACTTATTTCACTTAGCATAATACCCTCAAGGATCACCCTTATTGTTGCAAATAGCGATATTTGATCTTTTTGATGGCTGATCAATATTCTATTGTGTATATAAACCACATGTTCTTTACCTATTTATCCATTAGAGGACACTTAGGTTGTTTCCATGTGTTAGCTGTTGTAAATAATGCTACAACAAAATTGGAATGCAGATATCTTTTTTAATTAGTGTTTTCATATTCTTTGGATAAGTACCCAGAAATAAAATAGCTGGATCGTATGGTAATTATATTCTTAATTTTTGGAGGAAACTCAACACTGTTTTCCATAGTGGCTACACCAATTTACAATCCCACCAACAGGGTATGAGGGTTCCCTTTTCTCCACATTCTTTTCAACACATGTTGTCTTTTTGATAACAGTCATTCTAACAGGTGTGAGGTGATATCTCATTGTGGTTATGAAGTTTCCCAATTTCTAAATCTTGGCAACCAATTTATTCTTAAACACTTAAGTTCAAACAAAACATATCTACAGTATAGATTCAGCCTATAGACTGTCACATTTAACCTCTGAAATAAATATTGATCATGTGACAGGTGCTGCTAAACACTTATAATAGAACAGCATATACAGCTTCTTCTGTCAGTAGAGATGATTGAGGGCAGAGTGAATTTATAAACTGCTCTTAATCATTCTCAAAAGACTTCATTTACATTGTTTTGGTGATTCACTCTCTGGTTTTCCCCTTATTTCACTGGCCACTCCTTCTCTCCCTTCCTGAATCTCCCTCCTCCTCTTGACCTCTAAATGCTGGCCTCTCTCCAGGCTTGGTCCTTGAACATCTTCTCTATGTTCCCTCACACCCACAGTAGATGCCTTACTCTTCTTATAACTCATCAAGCATGTGCTTGCATCAGAGCCTTTGTACTTTCTGGCCCAAACTGGACTCCCTAATTGACTGACCTCATTCAATCCAATGACCATAAATACTTTCTATGTGCTAACTATTTCTTAATTTCTATCTCTAGCCCTGATTTCTCCCCAAACTTTGAACTCATGTATTCAATGCCTACCTGAAATTTCTACCTGGATATTTCAATGACATCTCAAATTTAATATGTCTGCTAAGAAGTTTTGATCCCCTTCAACCAACCTACTATTCCCATTGTATCTGTCCTCGAAAGATGGTATTTTTCATTTGGTTGATCATATAAAACATTTTGAAACCTGGCTTAAATCTTCTTTGTTACCACCATATCTACTACATCAGCAAGTCCCATTTTCTCTATGTTCAAAGCTATCCTAGATGTGAGCACTTTTTAGCACTATTTCCATGACCACCCTGCCCCAAACCATTATCGTGTCTCATATGAGCTATTATCATAGCCTACAGTACCTCTTACTTTTACCTCTCCCTACACAGTAGACAAAGTAACCCATAAGTCACATCACTCTCTTACTCAAAACTTTCTAATAGATTTTGATTTCACTTATGAAATCCAAAGTCCTGAAGGCCCATGTGATCTGGCCTTCTGCTGCATTTCTGGCCCTGTAGATCAACCCTGCTCTTCCTTACTGCCGTCCCCCATCACAGTGGCCTCTTTGCTCCTCAGGGACTTTACAGAGGCTGCTCCTTTTACATGGAATACTCTTCCCCCAGATAACAGCAAGACTCAGCTCTTTACTTTAGTCTGGAATTTGCCTAAATGTCACACAAAATCACCCTCAGAACCTATCCTTAAGGAATGTTTTCTATCTACATATGTCTTCCTTGTCAGCTAGAAGATAAAGCTGTAAGGCTGAGGGCTCACTGCTCTATCCCTGTACCTGGCAGCTGCTGGGTGCTCAATTATATTTGTAAATGCATTAATATATCCATAAATCTTATACTTTAAATATCACTGTTCCAACAAAATTCAAATCACTTTTTTGGTAACCTATTGCTTAAGTTTTTCCATTAATCTATAGGCAGAAAAATCATCAAAGTTAAAGGCTTTGTGCAAATAAGTTCTTTGGTTTTCAACCCAAAAGGTGTTTCTGAGTGATTTCATGTTTTTGGCTGCCCTGATAGGCAGGTCACATGGAGACTTGCCAACAAGTGTTAGCTGAGAGCTATTAAAATTCATGGAATAGCTTGTTGGGCCATGGTCTGCAGCCTAGCCGTAGACTGATGCCGGTGTTGGACAGCATTTCACTAATCCGCTTTAAAATAAGGACGCTGAAATAGCTTTGTTTTTTATTTTGTTTTTATTGTGTAAAAACACTTAACATGAGCTCTACCCTCTTAATAAATTTCTAAGTGCACGACACAGTATTGTTAACTGCAGGCACTGTGCTATAGAGCAGATCTCTATAACATACTCGTCTTATGTAACTGACACTGTATAAAATATATTTTTTTATGAAGATACATTTTTCACATTTAAAGATTGCTTTTTCATTCTAGGATTGTTTCCTTATTTTTTCTGATTAGCACAATATTCCTTTCTTTACTAAAATAATAGCTTAATAAATGAGTTTTGGTTTTTTTTGGCTTGATTTTCTTAACTTGGCAAAAGAAAAGTGGACAATTGTCTATCAGTTTCCCATTCTTCTTATGAAATATTTCTGCTCCATAAAATTTCAGACAGGGACCTACCTGTCTGTACTATGTGGCCTGAAACCCCACCAGGAGACTCATTCCTGTGAGTCATACACACAGGAAAGGCTTTGTCATTAGAAAGTCACTGCTGCATCCACGTGTTACCTGAGAGGACCCTGAAAGTACTTCAGACCTTTTCCTTTTAGCAAATGAAGACAGCTTTATCCATCGAATAAGCTAATTTTCATTTGTGGAGTAAGGGAGGAAGAGCCTGACCAGAGACTTGGAGCCCTAGAACATGTTAGTTCTGGTGCAGGGGAGCAAGTCTCCACACCACGGTAGGGGGCTCACCCCTGGGGCTGGGAAGACCAAGGTGGTTCTGGGGTTGCTTCACCAATGACAACCTTCACTGGTTTTATAATTTTCCATGAACTGACCTGTTAATACTAAATAGCATATACTTTCCACTTAGTTTGGTTCAATATCCTCTGGTTCAAAAATTATAGTCTAGTGTATATTACTGTCTCAGCACTGTTGTGGCCAAGAAGACTAAAACTGATAGTCAAAGGACAAATCCTCCCCCTGATCACCCACCTCTGGGATTCAGGGAATGTGTGGATTTGACATATTTATTTGTAATCAACCTTACCTCGCCATCCTGCCTAACCAACCAGCATTTTAGGGATATGAATGGTGAGACCATTTCCTATCACTGAGGTCATATACCCATAATGAATATTTAAGCCCTGTAGAACAGGGGTACCCGACCCCTGGGCCGCGGACCAGTACCGGTCCATGGCCTGTTAGGGACCGGGCTGCACAGCAGGAGATGAGCAGCCGGCAAGCAAGCAAAGCTTCATCTGTATTTGCAGCCGCTCCTCAGCGAAAGCATCACTGCCTCAGCTCCACCTCAGCTCATCAGGCGTTGGATTCTCATAGGAGCACTGGTCCCTGGGGCCAAGAAGATTAGGGATCACTACTGTAGAAGATGAGATATTGCCAAGAGAAAGAGGAAAGGAAAAAATGACTTAGATGTTTTAACCTCATTAAAACCAAACAAAATGTCTAGATTCAACTTCAGGCATGTTTGTATTTCGTTTATATTTCATCTTACTGAAGCATTTCATATCCTTAAAAAATTATTGCTTGTAATTTTTGACTGAATAAATGATATAGATACCAAGGTACATTAGCAATCAATATTAACATAAAAACTTATGTGTTGAAAAGTAGAGTACAGTATATATAAGCTTTTATAAAATGTTCATCTTGCCACATCACAAATCTCTTTTCTAAAGAACATTTCAAGTGCTCTTGGCCCTTAGTAAAATCATTAATTATGACACTAAAGATATCATTTCCACACCTGCCATGAAACTAAGTACTGACCCAGATGCTCAGGATCTAAAATTAATTAGCAGAAGCCTCATTTGAGAAATTTAATTCACATCGCTTCTCTTGCATTCCCATTGGGCACTTGGTTGTTAACAGGAACTATGATATCTGGAAAATATTGGGATAGCAGAATTCTTAATGAAGAATTGTAGCAGTTCCAGACATTCTGAGTGATATGTAGAGCTGAGGAGAAAAAGCTTTCATTTCCTAGAAAATTCCAGTATGTTTATTCGTTTATTTATTCTATAAATAGTCATTGAGCAGAGCACTAGTTTGGTCTTCTAAATAAGACACAGGAACCTTGTCCTGTAGAACTGAGAGTGGAGGAAATAACAAGAGAAAAGTAAATAAACTAATCAAGTAATCACAATTTATCAGGACTGCTATTTATTCATGAAATACTGAGTGCCCACAGAGCAGCAGGCGTTTGGCCCAGGCACTGGCAATAAAGCATGTTATAAAAGGAGACAGTTTTCTTGACCTCGTGGGATTTTCATTCTAATGTGAGTGACAGAAAACAAATGGGCAGGAACAGTGTCCCCCACCCTAAAAAAAAATTAGTTATTTCCAAGCTGTGAGAAGCGCTAAGAGGTAAAAATAAACAAGGTTCTTGGATAGAAAACAATGCAACTGGGGAAGAATTGAAACAGAAAAGGTGGCCTGGGACGCTTTCTCCAAGGAGTTACTTTCTGAGTAGAGACATGAAGGATGAGAAGGAGGCAGCCATGTGAAGAGAAGAGATTCCCCAGACACAGGGAAAGAGAGCTCTGGAGCCCTGAGATAAAAGGACTTGCCCCATTTCTGCAAACAGGAGGCCAGGGTGACTAGAGCATGCTCAACAGGTCAGGGGAAGAGAGGCCTGAAACAGTGATTAAGAGAAACTATGTAAGAGTTTGAATTGAATGCTCAGTACTAAGATTTAAGCAAAAAGGGTGACATACTCCAGTTTGCCTTGTGAGAAGGCCACTCAGCCTGGAGAAGGAGCTGCAGGAGGAGGCCAGGCCAGGAGATCAGTTGCGAGTCTTTGCATCATCCAAATGACTGCCAATGCTGCCTGACTGGAGTGGTGATGGCAGAAGTAGAAGTGTGTAGACTTAAATTTACTTTGGAGATAGAATTATTAGGAAAGGTACATCATGACAGGTTAGTGAAAGGACTAATCAATATGCATCCTGGCCCCTTTTGTTCCTCACCTTTATGTTACCTAAAACTGATTGTTTGGAGGAAACTACCTTTTCTTAAGAGTGTTTCTCTTGGCCCTTTTTGCGCTGTTGGTTATTTTATTCTTAATATTCTCTAAGGTTATTCTCTCTGTGGTCACTCAGGAGCTGGGTATAAACCAGAGCTCCAGGGAAAACTTGGTTTATTATCTGAGCAGATGTATAGCTATGTAAAATCAGACTCCTACTATAGAAAATTCTTCTAAGTATCTTGTGTAATCGAAGTTCCTATTACTTTTGCGTTTTCTTGGTCAAGTCTTGAGATTGGCTTGAATCTCATGAGCTTTCTTCTTAGACATTTTAAACAGAAACTTCTATTGAATTAATTTGTTTCTCAGAATTATTTTTTTTATTTCCAGTTTCAATCCTAAATTTAAAAAGCTAGATTATTCTTTCCCACTTTTTAAATTACATTGTAAAAAATGTTGCCAAGATCCAAATTTATCTCTCAGAGAGCCTTATATTCCCCAAATTTCTAAAATCTTTAATTGAATAAAAGTAACTTCTTGATAAATTGTACAGTTTCTTTTTTATTTGTTTATAGGTTTTCTCATTAAGTTCATCTCAATGTACATTTTCCTTAGATAATTATTTATTTCACCAAAGTTTTCAATTTAATCACTCAAAATAATTTATTTAATTCTGTTATAAGCCTTAACCTTTTAACTTTATTAAATATATTAATACATTTATTAATAAATTTTGTACTGATTTGTTTTCTTTCTACTTCTTTTTTGATTAAATTTGCCAGATTTGTTAAAGGTTTGTCTGTTTTATTTGAAGAACATTTTCTTGCTTTCTGCTATCAATTCTACAAAAACTAGATTTCTTTTTTCTCATGTTTCTTTTATTTTTTAAAATTTCTATCTTTATCTTCTTTCTCTCCAGCTTACCTTAATGTCTTCTGTTTTTTTTTTTCTGAATTTTCACATATAATATTTTGTTCTCATCTTGTAATTCTTTTCTTTAAAAATCATTTAGGGCTGTGAGTCTACTACATAAAACAGCATTGGCGCTATCTCATAGGTTTCTGTTCAGTAATGTTCTCATATTTTTTAATTTCTAGTTTGCTTATCTCAGTTACTATTTATGTGAATATTTCTAAGTATCTAAGTAATTTGGAATGTTTCTTTTCTTTAAAATTTCAATAGTCATTTCTAGTAATATTTTATTTTGAAATAATGAAATTGTTAAATTTCTACTTTAGAAATGCATTGAAATATTTATGGTCCAAAGTATGATCAGTGTTTGTAAATGGTACATGATACTTGAGAAGATACTTAAGTGCAAAGTTATATCAATGTATAGATATTTGTTCAGACATTAAATAACTCATGAGCTTTATGTCATTACTTATTTTTGCCTCCTTGACTATCAGGGAGTCAAATTTTAATACTACTCATGATCCCTTGAATTTCTAACAACCTTGCTTTTCAAGGCTGATGCTATTATTCTGTGCTTAGTATTTCATGACTCTCTTGGTTTTGTTATGGTTCTGCCTTGTATCTTACGCTATTAATCTTTCATCCAATTTATTTTTTAATATAAATGTACCACTCCTGTTTTTCCTCTTCATGCTTTCCAAATATATTTTTACCATTCTTTTATTTTCAACTTTATTATAATTTCTTTATCTCATGTCAGCATCATTTCTTTGAATTTGATTTTTAATTTGAATTAATTTTAAAATCTTATGTGTCTTTTATATAAAAAGAGTCTATGTAACTGTTTAATAGACTCTTTCATCTTTATTTTAGAATTTTTATCAGAGGCCTACAGTACCCTCACTATAGACTTCACACCAAAAGAGAGAAAATTCATTGACTTCTGGTGTTTAAAATAGCATAGAAACACAGGAAATAATATACCTACTGGCTATATTTGTAAAGATCAGTTTGATAGAAGAGGAGCGACCAATCTTAGCTCAACAAGAGAAATTTTTCCTAGAGTCAGTATTGGAATATTTGGTTGCCTAGCAACCAGTAAATATCTATGATGCAATGGAAAATCATTAGTTTGTTGTCTGAGTAGATTGAATAATTCCTAACACCACACTTGATCATTTCATTGATGATAAGTATTCCCATGATAGTTTGTTACAAATCAAGATGGTGTTGAGCTGTAGCTTGCACAGGTCTAATCTGTATCAAATGCTAGCCAGCTGCATAACTTAGCCGTAATGCACACAATAGAAATAGATGGTTAGTATATGCAGGAGGTGACAGGAGAAGATAATGAAAACAAAATAATTGGGTAGGGGGAGGTCTGTAAAACTGTTAAATAAAGTTAAATCTAGTAGAATTCTTAGAGTGAGGCACAAGTTTAGTCTTCAACTCTTCAACTTTGAAATTCTGTGGATTTCTAATAAGTGACTATTACCAGCATTTAAGGTATAGAACAAAGTTTAGATATATAACACGTTTTAATCATAACTTTCCATTCACAGTCTCCTAGGAAACTGACAAAATATATCTGGGTAGTTTAAAAGTTTTTATCTCATTTATAAAGGGCTGCTTTAAATTATAAAAACCGAAGAACTGTTATTTGTCAAATATCCACATTAAACATCTGCCAAGATATCTTATTAGGTTTTCTTAAGAATGATGACTTGGTACATGAAATAAACCATGGAACCCTGTCAAATTCTGCCCGCATTAAATAGCTGAGATACTCATTTCCCCTCCTTTGTTTCAACTTTCAAACCCAAATCATAATTTTAAAAAGTGACTGATTTTGATTAATTTCTCTTTCTCCCTGAAAGATTTAGAATTGCTTTAGGTAACTTTTTATTAACCAGTCCAGGACATTTGTACAACAATATAATTAATAGCGTTTTAATGAAAATGATGGCATATTAATTGGTAATTTTTGGATGAGTGTTCTTCCTAATTACTTATTAACCTTTAAATCAGATGTGCACAAGGGAATGGAGAAGGATTCATGTCTTTGAGTATCTGAAAGCTTTCTCAAGGTGCTTTATATAAAAAGAATCCAGAGGAACTGTTTTTTTCCCCCCAGAGGAAACTCAAAATTATATCAGGAGCTAAGTGTGGTGTGATGCTTAACACATTAATACGCTATAGAAGTTTTCAGTGCATCTATTCTTGGCACTTCAGTGAATCATCATTAATAGAAGTATGGTTTAATAAGACAGTAAAGATGATACCATCAATGTTTCTTTAACATTTAAATTTGTAGCTAGTTGCAAAAGGTGCTGAAAAGAAAAAAAAAAGACGTATTAATTGAGATGGTTTACTTGAACACACACATATACACACACGTACACACACATAAACACACGCTCACACACACACACACACACACACACACACACACACGAAAATAAGGAAGGCTAGACCCACAGAAAATTCCTGGATCTTTGGCCTCAAACATCAAGTCTGACTTCATGATGCTGAGAAAGCTTTATAGATAAGGTATGGTGAATCTGACTCATTGCCATTTAAATAGTAGGTCCATTGTAATGTTTGAACATAAACTAGATGAAGACACAAATAAGTTGTTTTCAAGAGCAAGAGTCCAATTTAATTTTCTCTGATGGGAAAAAACATCCCACTCTAGGGTCTTCTCTGTGACCCTGCCTTTCACTGAGTTCCTGTTTGGCTTTTCTCTCTAACACTGTTGAAGGAGAGTTACTATTTGAAGATGAAAGTTGCTTTACATTCCTTTCGGAGATTCATTTTGTAGCTGTCCCTTACCTCTAGACCTTACCTCCTTTACTTTTTTTACTCTCTTTCTGTCTCTGCCTTAATTTGTTTATCAAGTGTATCTATGGAGACCCAACATGCTCCAGGTTCTATCTTTGGCATAGACGATACAGTAGTGAACACATCATATCTGCCTTCAAATTGCCGATAGGCTGGTTGGAGAGGGGAGTCAGAGATGAGCATCAGACCACCGCCAAACAGTGTGATAAGCACCAGGGAGTGTGTCTGTAGGCCCCAGAGCACGGCAGGTTCTGGGGCATGTGCTCTGGAAGCACACTGAGGGTTAGCAAAGCCAGACCGGCAGTTGGGGGAGGTCAGGGGAACTTCTCAAAAGATTTGACTGGGAGAATGGAGGCAGTGGTGGTAGGTAAGAGAGTGAAACATGTCATCTCTGAATCTTTCTTCTCTAATTCCATGACACCACCCATGTTCTCAGTTATCCCATCTTTGTCCTTTTGCCCAGTTTCCTATCTTCCACGTCTCCCTATTGGATCATTATCTGCTTAAAGGGTATGCCCTGTGAGGACCATCCATCAAATCCTTATACAACAATAAAAAAATAAGACACTGGTTCAAAGTGCTCTGCAGACTGGAGAAGGCTGCAGGTTGAGAAAGTGTGAGTATTCATTCTCCTACAGTGCTTTGCCACCCAGTTCCAAGAGGTCTGCATGCATTTGCAGATGAAGTTATAACTGTGGCTCTGCTCACCATTCCAAAGAAAAGTTAACTGCCAAAAAGCAAGATGAAAAGACAAAATACTAAACTGTAGATAGAAGAGCAATAAGTACATACATTCAGAAATAAATTTAAAAATGGATAAACAAAATATTTCTTGAAAGGAGAACAGACAAATGAAAGAAAATAACAATAACAGCTGCCAGTTACTGAGCACATACTATACGTTGTCAACTGTACCAGCCATTTTCAGTATATAATATGTAATTCATAAAACAATTCTGGAAGGCAGATTCTAAAACAAGTCCTGGAATGCCTTTGTTACCAAGTATGAACTTACTATTTCCTGAATAAATGAATAAACCAGATTTCTATTTGCTTTGTGCCTTTTCTTTTCTGGAGTATAAGTTGACCCAAGTCAACCCTGCTCTTCATCCCTCCACATCACACCAATCTGCCTTTTCTTTCTGCACAATTATTCTCTAATTATCTTAGTTCTGCTCGTATTCCAGAGCAGATACTTTTCTGTCTGTAATTCACCGGTACGTACCTAGCACATAGCATGTATTGGTGAACACAGTTGAACCTTGAACAACACAGGAGTTAAGGATGCCAACTCCCCACACAGTCAAAAATTGCTATTTAACTTTGATTCTCCAAAAACTTAACTACTAATAGCTTACTATTGGCTGGAAGCCTTACTGATAAATTAAACAGTCAACTAATACATATTTTTATGTTGTATTACATACTATATTCTTTCAATAATGTAAGCTAGAGAAAAGAAAATGTTATTAAGGGAATCATAAGGAAGAGAAAATACATTTACAGTATTTATTGAAAAAAAATTCACATATAAGTGGACCTGCTCAGTTCAAACCCATCGTTGTTCAAGGGCCAACTCTAGTTAGCACATTTTAGCAGCAATCACTGGATTTCCTAAAAAATCATTTAGGAAGGAAAAGGAATGGAAAGTTTTATTCTTCCAGCTTGTGCTGAAAAATCACTAGAGAAACACAGAAGTGGAATGGATTGCTTGTCCCTTGCAATGACAGTGGGGCTTCTGCTATTGAGACTATGTACTTGAGTCACCTCATTGGAACTTATTTACATTGTTAAAAGGTAAGGACAAACTCATTGATACATTACTGCTCATCCCCATAATTACCTACGGTCATTGTGGTAACATAGTTTGTAGGCAGGCTGCAATCTCATAATAGGAAAGCTAGTGAGGTACATAACTTGTAGTGAACCTGGCATATTTAGGAGAAAGGCAGAAGGAAAGCAATGGGGTGTTAGGAATTACAGGGTTAGGATTGACAATTTTTATGATCATCAGAATAGTCTAAGTGACTCAATTTCACAAAGTGTGATCATTGATAGTTTTTGTAGCTTATCATACTAGATTTCAGTTACTTTCATTTATCTAGCTCTAGATTTTTCTGATCCTTTCTGTGATAATCTTTTCTCTATTTCTTTCCCCATTAGCTGGGCAAACTAAAGATTGCTAAATTGACAGTGTTATAGGGAGTTATGCATTCTCATATACTACAAAAGTATAAATTGGGTTGGACTTTTTAGAGGACAATTTGGAAATATAAATTATATCCTTAAACATTCATACTATTCAACTCAGCAACTCCATTTCTAGGTATGTATAATAAAGAATACTTATGTATGTGAACAAAGAGGCATGTACAAGGGTTTTCATATTAGTAGTATTCATAATAGTTAAAAGTAAAAACAATCACAAAACTAATCAATAAGGTAATCCAGAGAGGGAATTAGTTAAATAAACTATGGACCATTCATACTATAAAATAAATGTGACATTTAAAAAATAAGGTAGAATTAATCTATCTGTCTATCATCTATCTATCATCTATATTAAACACATACACATCTGACTTGGAAAAATCTCCAAAATATATTATTTAGTAGGAAAAATAATTAGTTACAATATTGTATATAATATCTGTATTTAAAATACATTCCAAGAGGCATATTTCTATTAGATATATAATGTACCTATTATATATGTATTATTTACTGTATTATAACATCATATGTTATAATGTATATTATAACATACATATGATATATTTGTATATAATATATCATAATGTATAATATTACATATATATGTATATGTGTGTATATATGTATAGTGTGTGTATGTGTATATATATATATATATATTGCTACAAATAGATTGCAGAAGCTAAGCTGTAACAAGAGACCCAAAAATCATATGGCTTTTAACCACATGGTATAGACCAATGAAAAAGAAGCTATTTCTCTCTCATAGAGAATGTGGTGCGTTTTTCACAGTCATTCAAAGCTGGGATTCCTTCTGTATGATGATTCTGCAATTCTTTAAACCTTAGAGTCTTAGAATCTGTATGATCAAGGCTGGGTCACTGCTATATCCAAGTTCCAACCAGCTTTAATGGAAAGGAGAAAACATGGAAGATGATCACTCACTAACCTCAAGGGTCTCCATTTGGAGATAGTGTATATCACTTCCAGTCACCATCTATTAGTGAAAACTTGGCCAAACATCCCCCAAGGAGGGTTGGAAACGCAGCCGTTGGCTAGATGATCACATACCCAACTACATATTATTATGGTGGAAATAAAAGGAAACATTTTGGTGGACAGCTAGAGGTCTCCTCCACCATATAGAGAACACAGACATAAATAGAAAACAGAAGAGAACGTGAAGTTTTGCTCTAAAGTGAGGATGGAGCAGCATATCAAGGAAATCTTTGCTTTATCAGTGTCCTTTGAGTTGTTGAATGTGAGTGGAAGAGATTATGACTGCCTCGGATCTGGTAATGAGGTCAGTTGTTTAATTTCCTGCCTAATTCTGAGTGTAGCCCGTTTGACTTTCCAGCTGACCTCTCATAACTTTTGCAATACTGCCTTTCTCTTCATTTTACTCTTCACCTTCAATATCTTTACTCCACTATCCCTGAATATTAACTGCCATTGAAACACTTCAAAAATTTGGATGCTCGACACCTACTGGATTGTAATTTTATTAAATAGGTGGGTTGCCACCGGCCTTTACTCTTGCTCTGGAATTTTCTCATTCATTCTGTAACTCACACAAATATATGGAGCATTTATAACAATATTAGATACTGTAGGAAGTTGGAGTGATGAGACAGAATTTTCATTGACACTACCATTCCCCCTTCAGACAGGCCAGTCTAACTGGCCAAACAAGACATCAGTGTCTGAATAAATGAGTAAAAGTGGCAGTTGATGTACCCAAGTTGGTGGTAAAGCCATTAAAATAAAAACTTCAGAATGGTAAATGATCACTGGGATAGGAGGTTTAAGTGAAGATTCCTCAAGGAGATAAGACTGGAATTGGGCCCCTGGGCATATGTGATATTTGTCTAGACATAAAAACATTAAACATGTATTGAGAGGATGGAGTGAACACTTATTTATTGCCTGCTATATACTGTGTACTTTGCCAGGCATTTTGTATTTATTATTTGAATTATCTTTATAATATATTATTAAGGTAGATACCCTAATATTACAGATAAAGAGACTGAGGCAAAGAGAGCTTATATTAGTGATTCAGGATCCCAGAGCTAGTAAGTGGAAGAGGTGAGATTTGTGTCCAGATCTATTTATTTTCTGGATAAATCGAGATCTGTCTGATTTCTTATTACCTCACAGTGTCTCCCGGTATTTCAGGTAGGAAGAAGAGCAGAAGCAATGGATTGGAATGGAGATGAGTTTGGTCTGTTCAGGTGTAGGGAGGAGAGCAGTTTGGGTGGCAGGATGTCATTATATATGCTTTGGGGTCGAGGTCACCCTGATGTCTGGGTGCTTCGGTGCAAGAGGATTGAGTTACTTGTAGGAAGTGCTGTATCATGCTTTACTTGACACTGAGTTCTCCCCCAGCCCCGGGGGAAAGGAGCTCCACTGGCCCAATTTAGCAATTTAACCAGTTTAGGAAAGGGGTTTATTAGCAGAAAATACCCCCAGACTGTATTAGTTCATCAATAGCAAATGGTGATGAATCTTGCATGGCTCCAGGTTATTTGTGGTCACTAGAAGAGAGCAGGAGGGCTCTTCCTGTCCCAGACATACTCAGCCTTGAGAACAGGAAGCTCTACCTGCTCCCCTCAGTTTTCTTCTGGTCGGACCCTTTGTCATTTCTTTATGAGGTATTTCAGTGTTTTCTTAAAGATTGCGCCCTTTAAAGCCCCTCCAGATTTCTGCAGCAGTTCTTTAGCACATCTTTCTTGGGCCTTGGAGATTGCTCGGCTCTTTCTCCGTGGTACCAGAGCCATCTTCATTGGCTTCCTCCTCGTGAAGCCCTTCTCATTTGGAAAGCCTAAGCAAACGTTCTCTTCCTAGGCTATTTCTTCTTTGATTCTCTGATCGAAGCCATAGACAATTCCCAAATTCTGCTTAAAGAGCTTTACTCTAGAAATGCCTCATTCTAATCCTTCAAATGGGAAGAGAAAAGAATCTCAATCAATTAAAAATATATGGTAGGAGTTTCCTGTGTTCTGGAGAACCTGAGTGCCAAATGGAGTAGTTCATACTTTTTCCTGAAGCTAATTTGGTTGTGTGATGGAGAAAGCTTTGGAGTTCCTTGAGCTAGAAAATGATTGGATAGGATAAAATTGAAGTTTACAGTGTGTAATCTAGTAATAGCACATAGACTAATTTCAAATTGAAAATGAGATTGTCTCACTACTATTATAGTGTTAATATCTGCCCAGCACTATGCTGAGCTCTTTAAAAGCATCATTTCACTTACTCCTCACAACCAACTTTATGAGGTTGTGCCCATTTTGTGGATGTGGCAACCGAAGCTTAGGGTTTTGTTTTCCCTCAGTCTGATGCTGATGATTTCAGTCCAAATACAACAGGCGCAAATGTGTCACTAGAGTGAAGATAGAGTTGCTCCCAGAGGCTAGTGTGCAGTATGTACTTTGTAAGGTTCTGGACTCTGTTGGCTCCAGGAATAGAATAGGAAGGAAGGAAGAGAGAGTTCACAGGAAAAGCTGGCAGATTGAGAACAAAAAGGAAAATGAAGAAGCGAGGTTAAAGGACACATAGTGAGCACCTCAGGCATTCGTCAGCGGTTATGTCATCAATCCCCACGATAACTCTGTGAAAAGATCTTATTTTGGCCCTTTTGGTGGTTGTGAAGACATGTTCAGAGATCTGAAACGACTCTTACAGCTCCCGAGGCAGAACAGGGATTCAAACCAGGCCCTGCATGACTCCCGACCTGGTGTCTTTACACCTCACTGCAGTGCTTCACACATGGCTTCGGGCTTAAGCCTAAGGGATTCCTCCCCATACCATTCCAAGAAATAGGGAAATTGTCAGGGATAAAAACGTGAGCATATGCGAAGACGATAAGTTTGTTAGGGATGAGGTGGCAGCAGTGCATTCTGATACTGATTTCTTGATATCTGGTGACTGGGTTGGCGATGCCTATTTGGGTTGCAGAAGTTATGAGGCTGATGCTGGCCTCAAGGAAAAACAGGGAGAATCAAAAGAAGGTGGGGGGTGCCCACACATAGGGCCCAGGAGAAACCACAGCCTAGGCACCAGCAAAAGAGAAGAAGGACAGTTAGCACCAGAGGGGAAGATAAGAGGGAGCCATGATCAGAGACACTCGGCATGGAGGAGGAGAAGTCCTGAACCCAAGTGTGTCTCAGCTGATTGGACGTCAGTTTGCTCTGACCTGCTCAGGCTGCTCCGTGATATTGTGAATCACATCAAATTTATTAAGAATATATTACATTTCATTAAATTCTGTAACCACGAAGGATAATGAAGTATTTACTCTCTCGGGTACCACTGCTTTGGGTGGAAAAATGCCCTGTTTTCACAGCAGTTCTAACTGGTTATTGTTTTCCAATAAAGTATTTACTGAACATTTGCTTTACATAAACAAATAGAAAAATACTAACAACACATACTCCTTTCCTCATTTACAGGAAAGTGTAGGATTTCATTTAATGAGGTTTGGCAACAGCATAGTAATTTTGATGTCTTGTCAAGCTCGTTAAATTGTGATTCTACCGGAATTTTACACTGAGTCCAAACCAGCACATCCCAGGACATAAATTAGGCATAACTGGATGTGCACCAATTCTTCCAGGTCACTGGGATATAATTTACTACTATAAGTAAATAAATGATACTGTTGTGGCCTGAAAAGTTCTCTCCCAAAAGTTCTAGCCCCCTCTTTGGAAGTAAGTGGGAAGATTGAGTCCACTGTTTGATTTATATCTATTTGATGAACCTAACCCCACATGTAAAGTATGGCTCCAATCCAAACCTATTGTTTTATATTTTCAATTGAGGGCATAGGAATTTGCATTTTTAAAAAGCTCTCTGATTAATTCTGTTGCAAAATCATGTTAAGAAAACACTGTTCATGTTATTCAGGGAGGAGAGCTTTGTCACATATTTTATGCACTTAAACTTTGTCAAGATTGACCTAGTCGGGCTAAGTAGGGAGGTGTTTATTGGATCATAGCCTATACCAACTATGAGTTAAAAATTAATGTTGAAATTTATGTACCTTTCTACATAGGTCAAAAATATTTTAAAAAACAGATTCCTTTTTAATTTTTAATTTAATGAGATTTACTATTGCCCTTTGGTATGTTATTCAAATTGTCTAATATACTGTGACCTTGCCAGGATTGTAATGATCTGGAAAGTGAAGGAATTTGTAGTGTATCAAAATATGAAATATCTGAACACCTGGTTTTGCATCCCAGATTTATCTTCGATAAGCTAGCTGACCTTAAGCAAGTTATTTGCAAAGTAGCAATAATAATTCCAATATCTAGGCTGCTTAGCTCATAGAATTTTCATAAACATCAAATAATGTGATGAAAGTGATAGTGCTTTGCAAACTATTAAATGTTTTAACATAAATGCATTACTATATAGAATTAAAATAATAAGCTCTATGTTGTTACTTCCAGGACATTACCTGAGGGGAGGGATTCTAGCTCTGCTTAGAGCTCTATTTGACTTTTCTGCCATATATTTTATGTGTGTTTTCTACATAGACTTCACTGGAAATCTGCTGCTTTAAAAAAAAAAAGTTGAAAGTCACTCTCCTGTGCTCTCTAGGGCTTTGTGCCCAAATTCTTTCTCCTTTAATTGCCAGCCACCCTTAAGCAAGTAACTGCTCATTATCACCTTCATAGAAATTTTTAAAAGGTAAAATTTCAATTCACTTCCTTCTTCGACTTATCAGAAGTTCTGGTTAAATTCTTCAGTTGAGTTTAAAACTAATGGTTAAAGCGTGTTTTTATATGAATTACTACTATTCTCAAATTTTCTTTCTACTATACTTATACATAATTAAGAAATTACAATAAAAGGAGAATTTCTTTTTTACTAATTACAATCTACTACTTGGAAATAAGAGTGAAATCTTAGCCTTACACATCTATCAGGCAAAATAAGCAAATCAGGAAACTGATCAGTCTCTAATGCTCAACTACTAGGTTAATATAATTTTAGGTTAATGGCTTAATAGCCTAAATTACTTCAAAATCTCAAATCATGTATGTTCAGGCTTTCAGAATCTTATGATAGATTGCTCCTGAAGAATTCAAGACAGAAAGTTACCCAAACAATCATTAACAGTTTTAAGAGGAACTGGAGAAGTGGAAGAAGTGATAGGAAATAGGAAGGAATAGAACAAATGCATTCTCATTCTCTCTCTCTCTCTCTCTCTCTCTCTCTCTCTCTCTCACACACACACACACACACACACACACACACACACACACACACTCAAGTTAAGGGAAAACTAAACAAAACAATTCCAGTGAGGCTTTCTCTGCCCCATGCTTGGAGGCATGCTGACATTGCTAGTGCCCTGGCTGAGCAGCTTCTCCCTCTCGTCTGCACATATTCCCTTGGTCTCTGACACAGAGGAAAGTGGAGAAATAGAGAATTTTTTTACAATCACTTCTCAGCCCTTGTTCACGGCATTGCAATATAATTTTTCTTCCCAAAAATCTACCAAAACTGCCCTTGCTGAGATCATCAATAACTACTTAAGTGCCATAAGAAACTATCATTTTTGCAATGCTTAATTTTACTTGACTGCTCAACAGTATTTGACAATATTGGACACTCACTTTTTCACCAGGTACCACTTTCTCCAAGCCTTATCTTCTCTTTTGTTTCCTTTCCTTCAAGACCCACGTTTGTGGAGCTTTTAATTACCACCTGAGACCAAACTAATGATGATCTCTTCTTGCCGACACTGTCATTTAAATGATACATATTGTATTACGTTGCAATAATTTGTTAACACTATGAAGGGGCTGACCTTCAGCCATGAGTGTGAATGCCTAGGACACAAAATGGGAATCTTACCCCTTAGTGATCTTTATTTAACTTGCTCCCTCTGAACAAGGAACAAAGCAGCAGCTGCTTCTGGAAAAACCTGAAGGGATTCTCAACCACAGAAAGAAAGGAGAAAAAAATAGGTGTCTTACTTATTGACTCATTTTCCACGTGGGGGAAAAAAAAAAAAACGAAACATGCCTAGATTGTAGATATCCTTTGGATGTTGGTCTCCTGGGCTCAATAGAACCTGATGTTGGTTGCCAGGCAATAAGAACAAGGGTCGAGGACTAAAAGTTCTTGTCTAGTTGAAAGCAAATTTGGATGGGTTCTCAACAAGATTTCTGGAATTTATAGAAGGCTCAATCTTGATTAGATCACTCAGTGTTCATGAGATCCTTCAGCATGCCTAGCCCTGTAGACTCCTGATAATTGTTTTCAACAGAACATGTTATTCATTATTGTTCTGTGCAGATTCCTGTTATCTCCCTAGTTAAACTGAAAATGCTTTTGAGTGGTAGAAAGGATGGCTAAATCTTATGGGTCTTACCTCTACAATATCTACAAAATTGTCTGTCTTCAATAAAGCCTTATTGATTGATTGATTATTTGACCTGCCATCCTAGTTGGTTGTCAAAGATCCTCCTTTTATTTTTCTTAGTGGACACAAGTTTAGTGACACTTGAAACGGGAAACTTTGACTTTCAACTTTTAACTCCCATTGATTTTTCCATTGTGTGTGCCAAAGCTTTAAATTGATTCCAGTTGCTTAAAAGAGATGTATATTTTTCTTCTACACATTTTAAGGAAAAAAGACTTGAACATATTTTTCCCTAGACTAAACCAAAACCAGATAGTTTTTCCAGAACTGTATGAATGAACAACAAAGTGGTTACTTTGGAAGCTGACATGGCATTATATTGGATTTCAGAGAAGCAAGTAATTCCATATTTCACATGACTCCAGGTGAAAGAAAAAATATTTAGTCAGCAACAGAAAAGGGAAAAATAAATCCAGAAGCCCTTCTGTGCAGATTTGTGATATAAAAACTGAACAATTTAATGTATAAGCAATATGGCAAATTATATTACTCAGAGAATCAAATTGCTTTTTAGACAAAAGAATAGTCATGACATTTCTGCTATTTAAAGATAAAATAGTTCTCTTTTTTGATCATTGAATCATAAAATCTTGGATCTGGAAAGACTTTAGAAGATTAAATTAAATTTTCCACCCAATGCCAAGACAGTGACTCCTTTAGGGCAAGGATCATATCTTCTGCTTCCTCTTCAAAATGTCCAGAGTGCCGTCCAGAGCTGTGCACTCAGTTCCCTTAAATAACCGTCAATGATGTGGATGCTGCTCATTCGTAGGTGTAGGGGGCAAAAAGAAAATCTCATCTTCACTTTCTGGAATTGTCTTTCTCTTTGATGACGACACATTTTGAGCCATAGAGCTATTATTATAATAGGGATTACATCTTTGGGATTTTCCCTGTGCCAGTCATTAAAATGTCATGCAAAAAGCTACACTGGTGCTTTTGTTGCCTGACAAGCATTGGCCAGCTGCCATGATGCCTGCAAGCCCCAGTTATAGAGAACCTGCACATGACCTGCACAGTCAAATATTGTTCTTACCTTTATATCACCACAGTACAGTCGCTGACAATGATTCCAGATCAGTATCCCTCTCAGAGTTGTCTAAGAGGTTTTACCAGCTGTCACTTAAGGATAATTAACACATCTCTCTCAATTATGCATGCTGGTGGAAGAATTTCAAACATTTGGCTGGATAACAAATTCATCCCCTCCATTAGAGAAAGGTCATTCTTCTGACCATCTGGATATTTACTTTTCTTTAGAAATGAACTTCATGGAACTTTCTGTTGGGAGGGGAAAATGATGAGGACAAAGGGGATATCCTAGTAAAAATAATTTTCTCCCATTCAACACTGGCCATGCTCACATGCCAACATCTTAAAAATGTTACATTCAACCCTTATTTTATTTATTCCACTATCAGATACATCATGTGTAGTCTGCATGATGTTATGACAAGAGCTATCTTAGATGACCCTGACATGTTATTATTGATCCTTATAGCAGAATATCTCTTTCAGTTCCTTTGTGTTTATAAAAGGTACCAGCAACCACTTTGAGTGAAATTGGAAAAGAAAAAACACTGGGAAATGTGCAGAGATGAGTAAGTTCTGACTCTCAAAGAGGATGCCGGCTAGCAGGAGGGAACACAAAATGATTGCAATACAGTGATCATGATCTTTACCTGCCAACAAGGTACAAGAAGAAAGCCCTATGAGAGAGACATGTCTGAGTGGCACTACGAAGGCATAGTGGAAGAAAGGGCATCTGACTGCGATGGGTTGTCAAGGTGGAGCAAGAGGATTTTCTAGGCAGAAAGAGCTTCATGAGCTTGGGTACAGAGACAGATAAGTGTAGGATGTTTGGAATCCAAGAGTAATGCAGTTGGATTCCAGTGTAGAGGAAAATGGGGCATGTAGGGAGATGTAATAACAATGATACGTTAATACAACATTGAAGGAGAGCTTGGATACCAAAGTGAGGAATTTGGATTTAATTCGGTAACTCAAGACAATGAAGGATTTTGAGCAGGCTGATGAAAACTTAGGAAAATGACCTTGTGATTGTTAGAAGTTGAATTGCATCCCCCCAAAATTTATATGTTGAATTTCAAACCTTCAGTATCTCATGTGGCTTTATTTTGAGATAAGGGCCTCGCAGAGATGATTAAGTTAAAGCAAGTTTATTCAGGTAGGTCCCAATTCATGTGACTGGTATTTTTATTAAAAGGGTTAATTTGGACACAAAATATACATAGAAGACAATGCAAGGAGACATGGGGAACATGGCCATCTCCAGATCAAGGAGAGAAGCTTGGAATAGATTCTCCCCTGGAGCCTTAGAGGAAGTGTGGCCCTGGCAATACCTTGACTTTGGACTTCTAGCTTCCACCGCTGTGAGACAATAAATTTCTGTTGTTTAAGCCTCCCCATCTGTGTTACATTGTTAAGGCATCCCTAGCAAACTAATACAGCAACAGTGTGTGAGATGGAAAGAGCGTACAGAATCTGCGTTCTAGGAATGAAATAATGCATTCTGCAGATGGTGGCAATGGGAAATCAAAGGGAGAGAGAGATGAAAAACGTCATGGAGAAAGACGCTTCATGATCGAGCCCCTGGCTGAAATGTCAAGGTATAATAAGGTAGAGCACATAATCGGTTCCTTATGCTTTGTTCAAGGTTCAGGATGGGCATGAAAAGGACTGAGTTCTCTTTAGTTTGGGCTCTAATTCCAAATAGTTCTGTAAAAGCACACAAGTGCCATTTCTCTCTCTAGCCCAGTGTCTTTATCGTAAAGGTGGAGATTGCACAAGGTCATCTTATAGAGTTCATATCCAAGAATTTTGATTTTACAATGCTAGTTCCTTGAAGAAGTTTTATGTTAGATATAATAAATTCACATTTGTGTGTATGTTTGTGTGTATGTGAGTAAGCTTTATTTTATAATCCACCTGTTTCTAAAAGGAATTTGAGAGAACTTTTAAAATTCAACATCATGGTTTTTAAAAGGGACAATAAAGTGGAAAATTGATCCAGAGGAAAAGAGAAACGTATTACGGGTCACCTGAGATGAACTCATTATTAGATTTGAACTTTAGCTCTGAGTTTCCTGGCAGTTAAGGTAAAAAGAAAAACATGTGCTCATTGTCTGATAAAAATCGGTGTAATATGATTAGTTCTTGAGAAAAACATCTAGATGTGCTGAGTGTTCAGATAAGATTACATTTAAGAATATACTGATTCAAGATACCTTAAGTGCCATGCAAAAAATCCATACTCTTTAATCCAATAATTCCACTTAAACTGAGGAAATAAAAATGGGAGGGCAGCTGTATGTATAAAAATGCTTGTCACAGAGTTATTTATGAAAGTGCAAAACCGTAAAGAACCAAAATGGGAGAAACAGAGGTTAACTTAATTGTGGTGCATCCATTCAGGAGAGTACAGTGCAGGCACGGGGAAGAGAACTCCCAGCCGCTGACAGGAATGAGCTGATGATAGGCTCAGTGAAAATAATCAGGAGGTAAAATTATTTGTTCACCAAGATTATAACTATATAAAAATGTGGAAAACATCAAAAAGAATCCTCAAACAGTAATACTTATGAGAGGGTGACGCTCTCAAGAGTGCTCCCCTCACATATTTCCCGTTCACATTGTTTATAATTAAATTTAAAAGAACAAGGCAACTCACATACTTAAGTTTTACTTTCTAGCTATGCTTTTTGGGATTACATTTTATTTAACTAAAAAAAAAAAAACGATTTAAAAAATGCAAAAATAGCAAACTGAAATTGTATTATTTGGAAAAAACTGGCCTAGTGATGGGTTGGGTCTGTCAGTCCCCTGCCCATAGCACTTGGTTAAATCTCTTCTAGTGAACTTCCCAGCACCTATATTCCTCTTTTTGCATAGCATACCCCATTGTTGATTACAGATAATTCTTTTCTATGCCATTCTCAATCTTGTTATTTCTTTGAAGGAAAAAAAGTTTTTAACCTGGTATTAATTAGAATGAAACTAATTATGACCAAGAACTAACTCCTAGTGTTGAGTCGAAACACTGAAATGTTTTTAATTTTTAAATTCCCATGGCATGTGAGAGCAATCTAGAAATGAGCCAGACTAGGCGATAACTTGAAAAATTTGGTTCATAGAAGAAAAAAATAGATGCACATCTCATAAGCTGGTCTAGCCTTTGGCAAAGTGCTTGCAAACATGAAAATCAATCAATGTATTACACCATATTAATAGAATGCAGGGAGAAGAACACATCATTTCAAGTGATACAGAAAAAGCATTTGATAAAATACAACTGCCTCTCATAATAAAAAGAAGTTTCTCTTCTGTTTGCAGCACTTCTCCCACTGCACCTCTCTTTGCTAGGTTTTTCCTCAATTCCACATTTTCATGACGTCGACCATTTTCTTTCTATTATTTTCTTTTGCCTGAGCAAAGTGATTAACAAATTATTTCACACAAAAGTTTTAATGATTTCAGGGTTGTTTTCATTGTAAGAGCCTGGACCAGAAAGCATAGGAAATATCTCCAAGAAATTAGTCAGTTATGATGTGGTTCAGAGACCAGGTGACCTAGGAGTGCTGCTGCCTCTCGCCGGTCTCACTGACTCACAGACTGCCCTTAGAGCGGCTGTTGAGTTTAGAACTGATATGTCAGTAGCCCACGACTTACATACATTTATTATCATTTACTCCTTATTGGTTCTTGAAAACTTAAACTTTCTTTTTTAACACTGAAAATTTTCTCTGAGCCCCTATACCACTAATTATGTTTTTATTACCCGTTGAGAACAAACCTTACAAAAGTTACTGTGAATTCAATTAACTGTTGTGTGTTTGAATCTGCATTTTATTCCTGACAACAGCATTTTATAACTTTGGAAACTTGCACTACATATATTTGCAGGACACTATGTATTCAGTCTTTAAGCAGTGTTCAGTGGTGCCCACATCCATGTTCCCCTGGCAGTAACACTCTTCCACTGGAGTAGCAATGCTCCCCAGAGGGAAACACTGATAATTTCCGAGTACAGTAAGTTCCAGAGAATCCTTAGAAGGACTTGCTGGTATAAGTGCCCAAAGTAACTAAATGTACTAGTACCTCAGGGCCATGAGCTTAAAATGAAGGATCCTGGTCGTATAGCCTAAATTCTAAAGGACCAGTGGCTCTTAGTATTCTAACATTTGTCAGGCTAAAGGTTGGCCCAATGTGTTCACTTTAAATCCTAAAAGTAGAAACTGAGCTGCCAGTTTGCTTATACTGAGGCAAATTTTCAGTGGTCTTCTCTACTTTCCTTCTTTTCCACTCATCTAGCTGCACCCAGCCCTCTCACCACACATTACTAGGCCCAGCCCCTTGCACAGGGTAGAGCAGCAGAAATTCATGTTCTAAACAGCCAGTGTTCTCTTGGTGGGAGGCTCATCAATATAAAAAATAAAAAAAATAAAATAAAAGACCTTATTGAACAGAGGATGAAACTGGGGGAAATGAGATTTGGGGAGTAGTTTATTTTGTAAGGTATAAATTGGGTTGGCAGGAGTTTGACCTGGACTTTTCTGTACTCTGTCATAAAGACCTTTTATTCTCTTCTTGCTGTTCTTTGAGGAGCATCTGCAGCCTGTTGCTTAAACAGCCTTTGATGGATGGCTTTATCTCCAGGGTGCAGCTCCAAGAGGTGATAGCAGAGACTGCCTGATCCACTTCTAGCTGTTTGAATTTGAAGGCTGAGGTGGGGGCTTTGGGGATAGCCACCGATCTTCTTTCAAGGAGGAAAGATAGATCTGGGAGCGGAAATGCTGGAGATACAGCAGCCCCCCGCATCTGGCCTCTTATACTTAAGCTCTGCATGCAATCCCAGCCTCTGGCCTGCTCCCTTATCACAAGGGCAGTGCTAAATGGAGATCTGTATGAGATCAGCAATATTTAGTGATTGAGAGTCTGACATAATGCATTTTCTCATAATTTATTAAAGTTGCTAATACATTTTAAAAAATATGTGAAGAACATAGAAACCACTGGGTAATATCATCCAATGCATTAACCCTCCATTGATTTTGCATCTCAATCAGAGTAAAAGCCCAAGTCCTTCTGATGACCCGGAAGATTCTCCACACTGTGGTCACCTCACTCTGCTCACCTCGCCCATCGTCGTTACTACTTTAACCCTTGCTCACTCTGCTCCAGCTACATTGTCCTGGTTGCTATTCTTAAGTACTCTCAACACACTTCTGCCTCAGGACCATTGCACTGCTCCGAATTCTCTTACCAGGCTTACTCCCCTGCCTCTTTCAGGTTTCAACTGCCGTCTTCTCATTGAGACCTTCTTTGGTCACCCTAACAAAAATTGCACAGTTCCCCACCCACACACTTCCTATATCCCTTAGATTTTTCTCCCTCACACTTATCACCATCTTACTCACTATATATTTTATTTATTGATTGTGTTTAGTGTCTGTCTTCTCCCATTAAAATGTAAGCTCCCTGAGGGAAGGGATTTTTGCCTTTTTGGTTCATTATTCTGTCTCCATAGAGGAGGTGCCCATTAAATATGCATCAAGTGAATAAATTACTGAAAATGGTAGTGAATTCTGTCCAAGGACATGATTATTGGAAGCATCTTGTCATGATACTTTTCCTCTACTGAGATAGTCAGCAGTTTGGACACTAAGACCAACAATTCTAGGTCTGAGGGCTTCTAAATGGAAGGAAGGAGACTAGATGACAGGATGCAAGGAATTTTGCCCTGGGCTTTCAAGAGAGCTATGTTAGAATCCAGACTTTACCACCTACTAACTCTGTGACCACTGACAGCTATTCAGCATAGGTGAGTTACTTCTCTCAATTTGCTCAATAAGTAAAAGGAAGATAATAATACAAAATTCCAGGGTTGTTGTGAGAATCAGGGTCAATGTATGTAAAATGTCTGGCATATAGCAAGACTTCATAAAAATAAAAACTATTTTCATGCATAAATCATTTATATTAATTTGTAGTTGTTTGCATAATTGGTAAAAGTAGGAATTCACATACTTGTCATTTTCATTTTAGGAAACACATTGAAGCCATTTTAAAATTCTTTGCAATAGTATTTTTTTGTCCTTATAGAAAAAAAAAAAAAGCTTACTACATATATTCTTATTAGATTCCAGCATGTATTTGTACTATTTAGGGATCTTTAAATAGGAAGAAATAGCCTCCGAAGTGGTGAAAATCATCTTCAAGTTATATTTGTTCACCCCTCTTCCTCATCTCACAAGGTTTACAAGGGTCTTGCCTTGCAAAGCCTGTGTCTTTCAAAGATTCATTTGTTAAGCAAACATTGATGGTGTATATGTTCCCTACCAGGCACTGTGTTCTGCATTATTGGCTATTTGGAGGTAAATGAAAGATCTTCTGCTAAGGAGCAGCTCACAGAAAAACCCTGACTGAGATCGAGTCTGGACAGCTCTAATGATGAGAGCAGGCATTCGATGTTATGCATCACCCAAGAGGTGCAGATTGCTAGAGAAATACAGGGAAGGCAAAAATGCTCTCTCACTGGTGAGTGGGGAGAGGTTAGAGAATGCTTCATGTGGCGGAAAGTCTGTTAAACTGGACCTTGGAAGGGAATGGGAATTTGGACAGTTTGAACTGGGAAGAAGGCAGAGGAGTGGACACAGTTTGAACAAAGTTATAGAGGAGGCAGGAAGGCATCGGGCCACTGACTGGACTTGGATCTAGGTGCATGAGAACAGTGCTGAGACTAGAAAGGAAGGACACTCACCATCTGACAACACCGGAGGCCTTGCTTACAGATAAGGACATCTGTGCATGATTCAGGAATGAATAACTGTTCTGTAAGATTTGGAGAGAGAGAATGATATACCCAGGACCATAACTGAGAAGGTTTGTTCATAGCTGTCAATACCTTGCACATGCCCAGGCCTTGCAACATTACATGTGATCTCCAGATCACACCTTTCTCTCCAGCTTGAGGTTCCCATATCCAAGTGCCTACCTGACACCCCTACTTTGATATGTTATAGGCATCTTAAACTCAATATGTTCAAAATACAATTGCTATTTCCCTAAAACCTGTTTGAACCATGCCTTCTGCATCTCAACTGATGTCAATTCCACCTTTCCAGTGGCTCAGGCCCAAAACCCTACTGTCCCCCTTGACTAATCTTCCATACTCCTTATCCAGTGTGTCAGAAATGCTGTTGAGTCTACCTTAAAAACATCACCAGAACCTACTACTCCTGACTGAGAGCGAGTCCAGACACTCCTGACCACCTCCACTGCCACTAGCCTGGTCAACGCCATTGTAGTTCCTCCCCTGGATGACTGCCATAGCAGTTTTCTCCCCATGCCTACTCTGGCCCCCATGGTCTATTCCCAACATAGCAACGAGGGCAACCCTTCAAAAATGTCAGTAAGATCAAAATCTCTACTTCCTTCAAAGTACAGAAATCCTTACAGTGGTCTATAAGGCCCTCTATAATTAAGAGTCTGTTACTCCTCTGACCTCCTTTTCAACTCTGCCCTGGCTCAGGGTGCCCAAGTGCACTGGCCTCCTGGTCCACCTCCAGGGTCACTGGCCTTAAACTTGCCAGGCATACTTCCTCCTTAGGGCATCTGCACTGGTTTTTCTCTCCTTGAATGTGCTTCTTCTGGATATAGGGCATGCCCAGCTCTCTACCTGCTTCAAGTCTTTTCTCCAGTATTACCTTCTCAGTAAAGTGGACCCCACCTACCACATTTAAAAGGGCAACCCAATCCTACAGACACCCCATTCTACTTGTCTCACTCTTCTTTCCCTATAGAACTTGGCACATTCTGCTCTTTAACTTATTTATAATACTTACTACCTGTCTGCCCTAACTAGAAGCTAAGTTCCATGAGGACAGAGGTATTTGTGAATTTTGTTACTGATAGAGCCCATGTTCTTAGAACATTTCCTGGCACACAGTAGATGTGCAACAGTATTTGTTGGATGAATGAATGATGGAATGCTGCTAGAGGGCAGACTGATGAGGGGTCTTTTGTCAACATCAAGCCACATCAGTAACTTGCACTGGCCTGACTGTGACAGTGGGAATGAAAAGCGATGGATAATGCAGGAGACAGAGTGGATATGTATCTGGGGTCAGATAACTCCATGTGGGAGACATAGGGCTTTGTAGCAAATGAAGGACCAGTCACCGGGTCAATCCTGTGTGGTCCTGTAAGATTCACTGTGCTCTGGAGCCAAGGACTGTACACTTCACCCTACCCAGCTGTCCTTATTTATCACAGAAGCAACCAGGTAAAACAGAGTGGATAAGAATGAACAAAATCCTGGTCCTTCAAAAACAGCTCAAAACAGATTACAAAAACTGCTTGCCCTCCCAGTGGATCCCACAAAGTGTCAGACTCTCTGACATGCCCAGGACAAGCAGATGTTTCATGCTGGGGTCATCTAAATGAGGTAGAGAGTTCCCTACTCTCCACCCTACTCTTCCTGGGCAAACTGCTTTCATCTGAAACTTTAGGTCTTTTCAATAAGCAAAGCATAGATATATGCTATAATGTACACGCATAATTCTTAAACTGTAGTTTGATATATGTATAATCCATTCATCTCCCTGAAATCCAGGTGCCTCAATTGCAGATTTTGAAAGAGTTTGATCTCCCCATAACAAAGTAATCCCTAGGGTTGTTAGTGGTGCTTCTTTCTGCGCTAATACCTGGAAATGTGCTGAGAGTGGCCTACTTTGTTCCCATCAATCATTAGTTTAATGTATTAAAATTCAACCATATTTATAAAATGTACTCAATCACTTTAATTGGATTTGTAGGAATATATGATTTATGAAACATTACACGGACCCTTCTGGACTTACGTATTACTTATTAGTATTGGACTTACATATTACTTATTACTATGGTTTCTTGCCTTTCTCCTATTTGTGTGTATATGTATTGCAGATCTACGTATCTAGAGTTTTACAAAGATCAGAACAATTTATTTTTCATCTTCGTATCCACTTGGGCCAGATATATGATAGAAATCGATAATTTATATTCTCAGAATGTGGCAGTTTTGGCTGGGCCAGGTTGGCTGAGTAAGTTCAAATCTTGGACCTTCCTCTTACTAGCTGTGTGACTTTGGGCAAGTTACTTAAACTCTCTGAGTCTCGGTTTTCATATTTGCAAAATGGGGATAAAAATAAGACCTACCCCATAGGTTTATAACAAACACTAACATGATTATTCTTGTAAAGTACTTGGCACTATGTTTGGCACATCACAAACGTTCAATAAACAATGTTTTTATAATTATATTAACATGTGAAAGAAGCACAGTAATTAAGAGCCGTGGCAAAGGGGTCACATTGCCTGTGTTGAAATCCTGGTTCTTTCTCTTGCTACTTGTATCACCAGGGACAAGATCGTTAATCTCCCCAGGTCTCAGTTCTCCCATCTGTCCAATGCAGATGTTACTAGAGCCTCTCTTTCTCATAGGTTTGTCTGAAACGATGCATGTAAAACACTTAGCACAGTGCCTAGCCTATGTATAATAAGTAGTCAATGATAATACTATTGCATTTATTTGTACTAAATAATCATTACTAAATATTATTACCATATATGTAATTCTCTTAAAAAAATTGGACTCTTTAATAATGGATTGATTCAGTTTATAAATAAATTTGACCAGCAGTTTCTGGACTGTCAGGAGCTTAAGTATCTAATCAGTGGCAATGAATGGGGAACATTTGAAGTTTGCTGAGGGAAAACGTTTCTTCCACAGTTTGTGGGGAGGTCCTAAGAAGCAGAGGGAGTAATGTCGTATCTGTGTTTGGCTGGATCTGACTGGAGCCCAGAATCTAGAGTTAGTTCTACCCACTGGACTGAAGAGGTGCTGACTGTAAGCCTGAGTGCTATCTCAAATCTCTAGGTCCAGTTTGGAGAAATGTTCAGCAACAGGAAGTCTGAGAAAAATTAGCAGGTAGGTGACAGTGAGGACAAATCAGGGAAGATAATCCTTGATGGGTCTGTGGATAGGCAGCGTCTGTCTCCAGTGGGCCACAGGGCCAAACCTGTGGGCTGGCTTTCTGGATGCAGAGGCTAAGCAGACCTCCTGTCTGTGAAGGAGCCTAAAGGGAGGCAGGTTCTCAGACCTTGAACTTGAAGGTGAAGCAAGAAACCCTGTGGTACCCTAGAACACTGGAACTAGAACACCCAGTGGGAAAACAAGGTCAAAAGGAAGGCAGAAATTTGGGGATTTGGGACACAACAGCAACCTAGCCATCGAAACCAGGGTACTGGTATCAGCCAGGGGCAAAGACCCAGCTTCAGTTCAGGATTTGTCCTGGGAACCTGGAAAAAAAAGGAAGGGTGAAGTGGTTGGGAGAGTGGGATTATGGGAAACCTGAGCTGAACACAGAGGCCTCTTCTCTGTACCCCCTTCTCTACTGTTTTCCTTTGAGCTGTCCAAGTGCCTGTGAAGGTGACTGAACGAGACAACAGAAATGCATATCGACCTTTGTAAAAGCAACTTCAAAATGCTGGCCAGATTTACACATTTTTTTGACTTCCCTCTTGCTTAACTGAATAATTGCACCCCCCATACAATTTTAATATCAAGGACAATTTTTTCCAGTCTTTCTCTGTAATCAGGATATAAAAATTATCTCAACATTTCTCTTTGAAAATGAATCTTCAGAGACTCAGTAGGCCTTTATGCATTACTAATAAGTTCTTTAGTGAAACATTTTGTCTTTTACTAAAATAAATCTCTCCTATTAAATCTTCCTTATGAAAAATCTGATAGCATTTAAAGTGACTAGTTTCATTTGTAGAAAATCATTGTACTTGTTAAGGATTTGGGAGGAGTTTATTTTTGACCAGAAAGAGGGATCTTATTACCTGAGTTCATGAAAAAAAAGTAGATGCACATTCATAACACCAAATCGTCGTGTTAGAAGATAGCATAGTGTTTGGCTGGAGTAGCCTCCAGTCTCATGAAAAAATACATTATCTCACATTTCTTATAGGTGACTGTATTAGTTTCCTTGGGCTGCTGGAACAAGTACCACAAACTGCGTAGCTTAGAACAGCAGAAATTTATTCTCTCACAGTTTTGGAGGCCACAAGTCTGAAATCAAGGTGTGAGCAGGGCCCTATTCCATCAGAAGGTCTAGGGAAGGATCTGTTCTAGGTCCGTTTTCCAGCTTCCAGCAGCCTCAGATGTTCCTTCTCTCTGTGTCTCCTCACATCGTTTTCCCTCTGTGCACGTCTGTCTCTTTGTCTGAATTTCTCCTTTTTATAAGGACACGAGTCATGCTGGGTTATTAGCACCTGCCTCATGACCTCATCTTAACCTAATTCCCTCTGTTAAAATCCCATCTCCAAATAAGGTCACATTCTAAAGAACTGGGACTTAAGACATCAAAATACCTTTCCATGAAGACACAATTCAATAACACTAACCATCCAGTGTGCCCTCCCCATCACTCATGGCTACCCATCTGTTCTAAACAAAACTTTCATATTTTAAGCCAAAAATCCATTCCCCACAACTTTTCCCACTGACTGAAAGGGGCAGTGCAGAGGGCACGTTTTTCAGCAATTGGGGAACCACAATTAGCCCTGCTCGGCTTTAACAATGTGGCATTGGATAGTACCTTCAAATCTCTCTTAAGCTTCATTTTCCTTACCTTTAAATTGGGGTAACAGATTCAAGAATGTTGTGAAGCTATAACAGGATACTGTGTGTGAAGAATGCTTTTTAAGGTGTGATACTAATGTTCCACTGGATTTCAAGTTTCTTAATAACGGCTCTGCAGGTGGGTGACAGCTCTGCAGCCATTCTGCCTGGGTTGGATGCCCAGTCCTGCCACTTAATATCTGTACGACTCTGAGAAGTTACTTCCCCTCTCTATGCCTTCCTTTTTATCCCATAAAATGAGAATATTAATGGTACCTCTGTTAAGATCTTGTATTGAAGGTTAGAGTATGATCTATGAAAAACACTTAGAAACTGCCTAGTACATGGATTGGTGCACTGTTATAGAACTCTTAGCTATTTTTTATTGAGGGTAAGACCAGGTCGTAGTACCCTGCTTCTGGCATAGAGAAGATGCTCCAAAAATGTTTGTTAAATAGAGGAATAGAGGCATGCAGATTCTGCCCTAAGGAGACAGACATGACGAGCTCGATACCTCCTCTGTGTAATGCTGCGTAGCTTATCCGTCCCCAAGCAGCGCGTCAGCTCCCACACAGCAGTGCAAACTGCCATGCCATACACCTTCCGAGGCATTTTTTTCCTGACCAAGTGAAGCTTCCTCCTGCTGCAGTTAAGTTTGCAGGTCGATTTTCAAGCTACCGAGAGTCCAAACCAGCCCAAAAGAAATGTTCTTTTCTTGTGTTACTAAAAACAAATGCACTCTTAAAAAATAATACTCCAGCTTTCCATCTTCTTCCAGTGCTTCTTCACCCAGTCGTCCTTATTTTCCTGGTCTTTTTCCCAATCTTTCTTCCCTTCTGCCCACCCCTTTCCCATGCCCCTATCCGTACTTCACCAATCCCTTCTCCCTTCTCCTGGAAGCCTTCCCAACTTGGCACCAACAACCAGTGTAGTCTGGCTTTGTCACAAGCATATTTATAATCAGGTGTGACATGCAAAACATTTTAATATAAATATCTCCCAGGTTGGCAGCAACCAGTCAGAATGCACCAGGGCTGGGTCCGGGAGGGCCCCTGCTGTGCCAGATTTAACTCTTTGATTGTTGGGATCCAGGAGTAGGAGGTGGTGGGATTTTGGGGGAGAAGTTGGAATAACCAGACAATTAGAAAAAACACCTGAGATTTGACAGGCTTAGGGTAGTGGCTGTTTTCTAACTGGGAGAGAAATATTTCCATTAGTTTGGTAAATGGCACAGCTGTATAGGAGCAAACCCATTAAATGTCTGACTTTAAGGCTGATTGTCTACCTGCGTCTAAATTCCAGAAAGCCCCCTCTGCGTAGATCATCACCACATGGTTTTCAAATCAGACTGGAAAAGACTGTACAATAACAGAAGATATATAATAAAATTTTGTGTCTTTGGATGGATTTCACTTATTTAGAAAATGACCAGCTTCTGGAATTGCTAACAACTGATGATAATAAAAATAGCAGCCAATATTTACTGAGCATTTATTCCAGAACACTGTTCCAGGTGCTGTGTGAAGGCCTATAAGGCTTCGGGAATTTAACCTCCACAGAGTGGTTGTGAATTAGCCTGACTTGTTTTAATTTTCCAAATTACTAACTCTTACTCCCCACTCACCTCCCTCCACATATACCCACCTAGATAATCTAATAAAGGCCTTAGTTTAAATGTGAAATGGCCCTTCCTCTGGAATCATCCCTGGCCCTAAACAAGGTAATGTTCCCTGCAATATGTTCACACAGCAAGCTGAATCTCCCTTATCGTGGCACTGATCATTCTGTGTTTTAATTGCCCATTTAATATCACAGGGTTTGGTACATAGAAAGGGCTCAATAAGATTGCTGAAGAAAAGAAAGGAGGCCGAACATTTATAGCGTGCATTGACTGCCCACTGTCAGGGGGATCCCTGTCCTGTGGGTTTTGAGGGGAATTATAAGACATAGACAGAAAGGCCTGCCCTCCCCCACAGGAAAAATCCTAATGCTGTGGTAGTAATATTTCATGGAGCTTCTGTTTCACCCATGGCTGTGGTGATGCTCACATTATGAACGTGATGTTAGGAAACCTAGACACCGTGAGGTCAAACAGCCACTAGGCCGGTTTTGTATGATATTGCTACATCATCACGATCCACACTAACCAATGTACCTCTGTGACTCAGAAGACATTTGTCTTCTAGTTAAATCAAATAATTTTCTGATGCCCAGAAATTAGTTTCTTAAATCTCTGGAGAATTGAGGGGCTATTTTTGGTTTCACTGATTTCTCTTAATTGGCACATTTTCAGTTAACATATAAAGTTAACAGGATAGATAATCCTTTCCAGCAAAGACAGGGCTTGGCCCCTTAGTCACACTGAAAAACAGCTCTTTCCAATTGTAAGAAGCAAGTAGTAGGAGCAACTAAAACTGCCCAGGCAACCAAAATCCATTAAGAAAAAAGAGAGATTTAAACATGCTTTGAAATGGCAAACTACAAACAATTGACCCTCTTTGCCTCTCCTCTCCATTTATTAATTTTATGATTTTCCCATTTAAAATGGTCACAAAATTAAGTCTTAATGGCATAGGCCATTATAGTGCTTGAAGGAATAGGGCAGTTTCATTGGCATAATAATAAATGAGTCACAAATCTATTTACAAAGCACTGATGATGGCCCCAAGGTTTTCCCAGCCCCTCCTGGTGATTATACACTGCCCTAAATGCAAATCTGAGACTCAGAAGCATTTGCAGCTCCCTCTAAGAAAGGTAAAAGCACTAGCATCAGGGAATAGCTCTGGGCGTCACCCCCACGTTCCAGGTATGGCAGTTGAATGATCTGTTATGCCTATTCATATGGTTTTCTGGGGAGAAATGCAAACTAAACTAGAGTTTCCATTATGATTTAGGCCGTCCATCTGCACAGCTTGATCCATGCTTTTCCTTATTCTCCCCTAACTTCACAGTAGTACAAAGATCGGTAGTGTGTGAAATTGGAAGTATTGGTAACTGCTACCCATCAGCATTGCAATTTTCCTTAGTTTACCCATCCAGCGACTTCGCCAGTCTTCTTCATATCTTCCTGCATGTTTCTTCTATCATGGAAGCAACAGAGAAAAAAGAACACACCCAGAAAAGAGAAGATTGTAAATATTACCTTTTTATCTGTATTCAATAAGTGTATTTTATGCCATTTACCAAAGGAGTATTACATATATAGATATAAAAGACGAATTGTACTATACATTGAACTAAATTGCTAATAAACAGAAAGCATTTATTATCAATTTATATATAATATTGATGATATGAGCAATTGTTCATTTTTATGAAATTTCTGGTTATCATGTTCTTGTAGTGATTCTCTGAATTCAGTTTCCTCTAACTCCAATGCCCTTATGGAGTTGTATTTTATTTGCTATATTATGTAGTTGGAACTAATAATACAAAAAGTTCATATGGGTCAATTCACTTATTTAAATTCAAAAGAAGCCTAAAAGCCTAATCTGCCTCAGAGTAGAGCTGTTTCAGTTGCATAGTTAATGTTATCAACTAAGCCCCAATGTAAATAACCATTTCAATTCCCTATACCTTTACTTGCCGATATCCTTCCAGAAAAGCTCTGGAAAAGGAAGAGAGAAGGTTCAGGCCAAATGTTAAACTCAGCCACTGCCACCTGACTTAGACCCATAAAAATGATGACCCAATATAAATCTGCTCACCTACTCAAATCGAGGCCTTAACTTTTCTCTCACTTCCAAAAATTTTGAGAGATTTTGGAACTATAGAGAAACAAGGATCTGATTCACGCAGCCAGATTAGTCACTTAGAAAATGTCTGCTAAACAACTTATGAGTCACAAGGACCAAAACAGTGGTGTGTTTGAGTTTTTCACTTTCAAACAGTGTGTACACTGTAAGTACTTAATAAATTCTCCTAGACTTAATCGACTTTGATTTAATTTCTCATTTCTGCTGGTGTGCCTCATCATTCAGACTTCTTATAATTCTCAGAACATATCGGAACAGTTGCCAACATGTATCCCAAGTGTCACTTTTTACTGTAACTGTTGATTTATGTGGCTTTCCCCATTTACTATATCAGGAACATTCACAGGGAAACAGATGTGCAATAGACAATGTACAGCAAATTACAATGTTTTTCAGAGGAAGCTTTGCTTTCTTGAGCTCTCATAACCATCAAGAAGGAGTTGAGATATCGGAATATAATAAACCCCATTTGACAGATGATAAAACTGAGGCACTGACTGTTATAAATTATTTGTAAAAATTCATTTAACCATTTTGGAATGAATTCATAACCAGAATCCCAGGATTTTCCCACTATAATGCATAGAAGCTTTAAACTCCACATTAGTAATGCCACATTAATCAGCCCTGGCAAGTTTCAGCAGGAAAGATATCAAAGAAAAACAAGTCTGAGGCTCTTTTGAAGAGAGAAATGATATTGTTGACAATTGATTGTGAGAACAAGAATAATAAAGGGTTAAAAGCTTGGTAGACAGGCCAGAAAGAAACACAGTAGAACACAGAGAAACACAGAGAAACTGAAGTAGTATTAGGAAGGTTGTTTTAGTACTATGTATTTTTTATCTACTATTTAGAAAAGGTGTTAACAGTTATAGTAATAATGAGGATGATGATCATCATAATAATACTTTGTGGCAGGAACTGTTCAAACACTTTACATGTGTTAACTCTAATCCTTACTAAAAGTCTTTGAAGTAGGAACTATTGTTATCTTCATTTTACAAATGTGGCAACTGGAGGACAAAGGTCCCACAGCAAGGACAGCAGAACTAGATTTTGAGCCCAAGTAGTTCAATCCCAGAAACTATTCCCTCTACCACTAGTTTAAACTGCTTCTCCAGGAAAGGTTCCAAGACAGAACAGGTTTCAGGAATGTAATTCCAGGACAGGAGCATCTGTCATGACATCAGGATTTCACTAAGTTGGTTTCACACGGGTGGAATGCAAGGGAATCTGAGAGGTTCTTCCATGGCCTACTTTGGGGTCCAAAGCAGGCTACTGCACTGAAAGTGTCCCTGCAGGCTGCTTTCAAAGCACGTGCTATCTGCCCTCAATCGTTAGAGTCAGCATTCTCCATTTCACAGCCTGGCCTGCTCACTTGAAAACACCATCACATGCTGAAAGCAGCGAGTGGCCAAGACCCAACTGAAAGAGGCAGAATCGAGTTAGGTCAGGCTGTGACCCTGGCCCTCAACCAGAATTGTGATCTCCCAAAACAGCCTTTTCAGAGTCTGCTGATCGATGACCTGGCCCACACCAAGACACAATTCAGATTATCCCCAACTAATCCATACAGCAAAGGCCTATTAACTATTTGAATTGTAGATCATATAAAAACCATTGCTTTTCCCTTGGAAAACTGATGGATATATTGTCTATTAGCTATTCTTATGGGCAAAACCTCCTATTGACAATTCCTTTAACAATCTCCTAATTAATGTTTTCTTTTCTTTCCATATTTTAATTGACTTTTTCAATTAGGAGCATGCTAGGAAAAGATTCTAAAAATTACTTGTTTTAAAATAAGCAATTAGAAAAATCTCATGTTCCAATTATGCTTTTTCTGTCTCACACCGACCTGATTCTGAAATCTTTTCTTAGCCAAAGCTGAATTTATTTTATCCCACACCATGTAATGGCCATGTAATTCTGATAGCTCCAATCTGTTGTTCTGCCAAGTACATATTACAGTTATTTAGCATCGTTCTTCATCTTGTTGAGAATCAACATGGGTACTCTGTATTAGAATTCTCCATGGTTGCTTATTTTAATAAACTTAATTCAGTTTTCAATTCTTACTTGCTTCTAACCATCTTCCCTCATATAACTATTCCTGGAATATAGATTATTTGGGGAGGTAGAATAAACTGCACAAATCTTATGTAAACTCTATGTTATTTTTGAAAAATAAGTGGTCTCTGAACAATGTAAACTATAATAAAATTAGATATATAAAATCTAATAATTGGAGTAAAATTTTACATGTGGTGTAAAACATAAATCTGATCTTGGTATTCTCCTGCTTAAAAAATTGCAGTGTCAATGACATTTGCACCCCTTAACTTCACTCTCAAAGTTGTTATCTAGCTCTAGTCTGCTACTTCCTATTTCATCTTTTATCGTCCCTCCCACCCCAACCACATCCCCTCTGTACTTCAGCCTTGAGAAACCTCCTAAAAGTCCCCAGATGATATATTTTCTTAGCACATTCTCTTCCTCTTGTTCTCATTTTGTGTTTTCCCCCCAACACATACACACATGCACACACTTCAACCACCACTCACACCTTGTCAAGTTGATTCTCACCTTTCAGGTCCAAGTTTAAATGTCACTTCATCAGAGACCCACCTTAACCCACCAGTCTCAATTTTGACTCTCTCCCACCATCCTCTCTTAGCATTCTCCTCCACAACACGCATAGCAATGTATAATTATACATTTATCTGTGTCGTTATTTGGCTAGTATCCATCTTCACCACTAGACTGCAGGCTACAGGAAAGGAGGCAGCATATCTTGTGTTTGCTCACCTTTGGTTAACTAGCACTTAGCACAATGCCTGACACATAGTAGGACCTCAATAAGTACTCATTGAATGAATGAATGAGACCTTAGCCTGGAAATATACCAAGAAAATGGTGAGTGTGATCCAGACCACTCGTTGTTTCCATACCTGGAGTGTCCCACCTGGGGTGAGCTGAGACCCTGAGGGCCTGCGTGACTCAGGAGCTGCAGCGTCCACATTAGTCCCTGGTGCGGGCCCATTTCTCTGGCCTTCACCTGGGCTTCTGTTTTTTTTAGTTCCATAAGACTTCACAAGAACTCTAGAATGATGCCCTCCTGTCTCCATCCCACAGAAGTTGTGCCAGTTCCCTTCACTGGAGGCTGGACCCCGCCTCCCATATCTAACCGGAAATAGTGTTTAACCAAAAACTGAAAGAAAAGAAGAGTTAAAACAAAACAAGCCATCCTAGCAGCCACAGGAAGACTTTTTTATCATTATGTCTTGGACTAAACCTGGAAAACACTATTTCTGACACTTCTGTTTTGTTTCACAGTGATAATCAAAGACACTTTACATTTCTGTACACTGCCCTCTCCCATTTGGTTATGACAACTTCCTTTGATAATCAACAGTTTTTGTGCAATGATGTGTATCCTGACAAATCTTATGCCTTAAAAACTGCCTTACAAATTGTTTACTGTGTCAGATAGCTTGTTTTATTTTGACAAGCAGCCTTTCCTTTAGGGTTTCACAACCCTGTAAGATCCCTTACTAAAATTCTGCTGCCTAGAGTTTCCCAGGGCTTGAATTAGTATGCCTCAGACATCCACAGTGCAACAAACTTCAAAATATTAATACTAGATTGAACTATATGTCATGGATGTTTCTTTAAATATGGATACTTACAAAAATATCCTATATAAATGAAAATAATGTTAAATATAAGATACTTTAATAAGTATAATTAAGTAGCTTTTATCATGTTTTGCAGTGAAAGTTTATTCTATAAAAGGACCAAAAAGCCAATCAAAACACAACTAAATCTGTGATAAGGCACTTAAGTCATATACAAATATTTTTCTTTCTTTGGTAATATTAACAGTACTTACTCTGTGCTTACTATGTGCAAGGCATTTTCATAAACCATTTGACCTTTTGCATGTATCAACTCATACAATCCAACAACAGCCCTTAGAGGAAAACACAACAATTACTTTCATTGTACAGATGATAATAACTGATGTACAAGGAACTCAAGTAATTTGCTCAGAGTCATGCAGGTAGGAAAGGGCAGAGCCAATGTTATGTGCCCCGGCCTCTGCCGCCAGAGCTTGTGAGCTTAACCACACCTCTGTCCCCTACCAAAGGACAGACCTAAGCAAATGATTGTTTTCCATTCCCAAATCTTCCTATATATTTTATTATATTTTAAATTTTGGTATGCACCCTATTATATTATGAAGGAGAATGCTAAATTTTTATCCTCCCTGGATTTTACCTATTGCTAATAAATAGTTTGGTAAAGTGACATAAGTGAGTCAAGTAGACCTCGATTTAGAATCCAGCTCTGCCACCTACCAATTATATGACCCTGGGACTGTTCCTTGATCTTTCCAAGCCCATTCACTATTTTGTACAATAGGGATGTTATAGTGGTTGTCCGGAGAAAATGATGTAACCATTTATAAATTGTGTGGCACGTGGATACTGAATAACATACCTTACCCCAAGTGTGTAAGAACCTTAGGAGGTTACATTAATGCTCATGATAAAGACGGTCCCATCAATAATTACTACTTTGATATTGTAAATTGTCTTCTATTTGCTGAAAATAGTTTATACAGTTCCTTAAGAGTCCTAGTTGTATCAAGAGATAATAGCATTTACAAGAAAACCGTATTTTTTCTAATCTAATTGAAATTTTATATGCAACTACAAAGCATTACATTAGAAGATGAGTGATCAAATTGACAATTATTTGAATAAGCAAAATATAATAGCCAAACTGGTAGAAGTGTGGACATTTCACAAATTCCATCTCCATTCTATGCAACTCTGCTTTCCCAAATTCTCCCATTAGGCCTATCTATACGTCTGTAAACATAGGTCTATAAGGGTACCTTGTATATGTGAGCCTTTCCATGTCAGCTTCCAAGTGAAGATATTGTGACTAAACAGAGTTTGGACTGAGGTTGTCAGATGCAAGCCTGGGGCAGCTGAGCCTCTGTACAAGAAATGTCATTCTGTTTAGTCCTCCCCCTCCCATGGCCACCTCCCATCATATGCATTTGGGCACATGACATAAAGGCAGACAATCCAGAGACTCGTCACATGCCTTTTTTGTTGTAGGAGCTGTCCCAATCTGAATGCTTCCTTGGAGATTTGGTTTCAGCAAACTGAGAGACTAAAGCAATGTCAAGGGAGGGCAGAAGGGGAGGTAAAATAAGAGATGCCTGAAGCAAGTTGGTAGGGATAGAGAGACCCTGCAAAGTCACAAAACAGTGAGCAAAGTAAAGTAAGGCTAAAAACTTTATCCCAAAACTTGCAGAGAAAAGTAAGTGGAGGGAGAAAGAGAAATATTCCTAGACAGCTTTGCTTTAGCCTATTTTTAATTGTAGTCCCATTTTACCTGTATTTTTACAATAGTCCTTCCAATTCTTGGCCATAAAAAGCAGAATGAAGCATCCACAATATAAACTGGAGAGTAAGGAGACATGCTGACATTGCTCATTGTCATAGAATTTTATTAGCAGAAACGTAACCAATTCTTTCTGATGTTCCTAGTACACGCTTCTGTGTTCTCCTTCTCCTTCTCGGTGCAGAGGGTGATACAATGTCTAATGCTGTTGACAGTGGGGCCCCCTGGGCAGGATTGGTTAATGAGCACAGACCACCAGGACGAGACGTGCCTGCCCTTCTTCTGGAAGATTCACAGCTGAGAGGGAGCCTGCACTACCAAAAGTGCAGCTGAAGTTAGCGGGAAGCAGAGTGAGGGCTCCAGATGTTTAGAATTAGGATAACTGTAAACAAATTTGTATCCCCAGATCCACCAAGCCTGCTTTTTAAAATTATTTTTGTATCTGGTAAACAAACCCATATTCTCTTTTCTTGGTTGCAAATAGACTAATTCTTTAGGGAATAATACTCATACTGGTTCACACAGTTTGCTATTCTTTGTCCAGAAATTGCACAATTCACACACTGACATGATTCCCTCACTTAGTAATTTTGAAAACTTGAGTATTCACCATGAACACTACCATTTGCAATTACTCTTCAAGACTGGTTTTATGCACACATGTCACCTAATTAATTTTTTTCACTTTGCTAACTTCAATGTCCAAATGTTACCTCAGCCATAAACAGTCTTCACTACGTCATACAGTGACATTAAATTTGATACAATTGTCATAGGAATGGGCCAAGGACATGAGGTAGCAGCTTTTGTGTAGCAAACTAATCAGTTGCAGTTGATTATCTGAGTGTATGCCTGGAAATATCGCCTATGCATCAGTGACTAAGAAAGGTCCACTCTATGCTGCCATTACCTCTTCTTCAGACAACCTGGAACACATATTTCAAGAAATTATTATTATTATTCCTACTTTGTCATCACTCCAGCATACACAGACCAATGTATAGCAAGTTCAAAACCTCCTTTTTATAAGTCACAGTAAATATGCTCCTCTGATTACCTTCCACATTGCCTAGGAGAAGGGTCTGTCTTTACTCTCAACAGCCACATTTCTTTAAAGTCTATTTTCAGGGATAGAACCCATTAAAACAACAATAACAACAAAGCAAATCTCAGTAAGCTTCTCTACCAAACAGGTTTAGGCAAGTTTGATAATCACTCAACGCCTGATTCACTCCTTGTATGTTCAAACTCCGTTGAGCGCGCGCGCGCACACACACACACACACACACACACAGATACACACGTGCATCCTTTCCTTTGTATATATGGAATGTTGCAAAATGGTTGACAATGGAGTTGAAAGCTACTTAGAGTTGAGAGTCCTAAACCAAAACTTTCGTTTTACAGGGCCGTTGTTCAAGAGAGAACTGCAAGTATCTTCACCCTCCAACGCATTTAAAAACTCAACTAGAAATTAATGGGAGGAACAATTTGATCCAGCAAAAAACTGCAGCAGCAATGCTTGCCCAGCAGATGCAATTTATGTTTCCAGGAACCCCACTTCATCCAGTGGTGAGTGCATCGCATCTCATGATGGGCTTAATGATTAAAGTGTTGGTACAGGCGTTGCCACGCTGACCTAGAGTGGCCCCCACTACTTTGTTTCTGGCAACAATTAAGGCAAGTAGCTTTGAAGCTAAATGGATGCTGAAAATAAGGTTTTTAAAATTATTTAAATGGAAAAATGTGTATGGAAACAGTAGGCAAAGACAATTTCTAATCAATATCTGGGAAATCTGTGTCACTCAGCTCTTTCTCACCAGTAAAGTTTATATTTAAACCATAAAATGGTTCTTCATTTTCATTTAGAGTATGAATTGATGATCTATGTAAAGAAGTTTTGATGCCTCAAACTTTTTTTAGCAATGTTTAGCAGATAGATTATTTAGTTCAGTGGCATCATTTTAAGAATGAGAGAATTGAGAAACAAGAGAAGTTAAATGATTTAGCTAAGTGGTGAAGCTGAGACCAGAGCCCTTTGTGCTGGCTGCTCCATCTGGAGCCTGACAGCAGCCCAAAAGAAGGAGGCTTTATCCACCTAGACCTACTGTCTGTCAGAGGCCTGCAAGGCAGTTGTGGCAAGGACTACAAGATTAAGTGTACTGTATTGTGCAGTATTTTCTCCCTGATTTCACAGTATTTCAAAGTATTTCTTTAAGGGTCTGGAAATTGTTTAAAGAATGAGGCCCTTGGGGAAAGGAGTGCATTTGGCTTTAGTGGGTTTCATTTATATTTGTGAATTATTTGTCAAAAACAAGCTAATTTTTTTAAAAAACAAAGCTAGTGAAGTGAGTGAAATTTGTTTTTTTAAGTACATGTACAAAAAACTAATGTTCAAAAATCAGCTTTAATTATATGAAAAGTCTATGTTATCAAAAGTTGCTAAATTAAAAGGGATAGCTACCAGTGAGTTAAATTTTCTTATTGTGTATCAGTGAGATGAGATGGGGGTGGTGGGGATGGCTCAGGAAGAGGGGGAAGAATCTGGGGAGATTTTTAGCAGAAGCTTATCTCAAGGTTTCTGCTCAAGAATTTGTGGCACAAAGTAGCCAGGAATCAGCTGGCTCCAAGATAAATAAGATATAGTCTTTTGGGGGTAGACAGACTCATGGAAAGGACTATTTTGAATCTTATTTTAGATTCGAGCACAGGGATTTGGGACGAGGCAGGAAAGGCTGCTTGGAAGATGTCCCAAATAAGTGTATCCTAACGTATGAGTAGAAGTCAGCCTAGATGTAAGGACAACACAAATAGAGTTCTGAACATATTTAATACCAAAAATAGACATTTAAGTGGATCTGTTTAAAACCACATACATGTATAATTTATTGTTCACTTCATTGATGCACAGATATAAATATTTTTATTAAATTACCTAAATGATAAAATAATTTGGTTATATAATATTAAATAATGTCTATGGGAATAAATTTACAACCACCAAGGTCAGCATAGTAACACTGCATTATATATCTAACTCATTTTAATCACTCACTTCTTATTTATTTAGAATTCATAAGGATTGACCCTGGTACTCAGTACTGGCAATGTTAATAAGAAAATCCCGTTCCTGTTGTTAATTATCGGTTAAACTTTTTTTGAAAATTATGTTTATGGATTATCTCAAATATTAATTGTAAATTAATAATTATGACTTTGAAAAATAAATATTGCATTTAAATATTTTAATAGAGGTTTTAAAATCAGTAGAGTATTAGAATAAAAAGTGTGATAAACTTAAAAATCACCAACTCTATAAACAACTTCAGAGTCTCAGGAATTAATTAGTGACTTAGTACAACATAGTAGTACTAAGTAAAGTACCTGGAACCTATAAATGTCACTGTGTAAAGAAACAGGGTCTTGAGATGGGGAAATCCTCTTGAGTTAAATGCAACCACAAGTATACTTGTAAGAAAGAGACCCAGGGAGAGTTGACATGTACAGAAGAAGAGAAAGGCAGTGTGCCTATACAGGTAGAAACTGGAGCAATGTGGCCACACAGCAAGGAATGCCAGCAGCCCCCAGAAGACAGAAGAAACAATGAATGGATTCTTCCCTAAAGCCTCCAGCAGAAGTGCAGTCTTGCCAAGACCTTGGTTGGCTCATTGAAACTGATTCCAGATTTATGGCCTCCAGAACTGTGAAAGGATAAATGTGTGTTGTTTTAAGACACCAAGTACATAGGATTTTGTTAGACCAGCCACAAGAAACAAATACATTGCTTAAGACAAATAACCTGATGAACATAAAATAAAAAGTACCACTCCATTTTTAGGTTTCCTTCTAAACTAAACTTCTCTAAAGAGCTATGGATATTTTTCCACTCTCTCTATTTTCATCTACCCTTAATCCATTCCACGGAAATCTCTCACCAGTGACCTTCCTATTGCTAAACCAATGGTCACTTTGTCTTCATTGCATTCGTTTGACCTCGTAGCAATATTCAACACATTTAATCAGTCTCTCCTTTGTGGAACACTCTTTCCTCTCTGATCATTCCTTCTTCCTCTCTCTCCATTGCCCATTATGCTTCTCTACTAAATGTGGAGGCTGTTAAACATTGAGATTCCCAGCACTAGATATCGCTCGCATCTTCCCTCTCCTTTCTGGTCTCATCCATTCCTGTAGCTGTGAGTCATCCACAGGCCAAATGTATGTTTCCAGTCCAAACCTTTCCTCTGAGCTCCAGGCTCATATGCCCAACTTCCTGCTGGACTCACCTGTAAATTTCTCACAGGAACTTGACACGTTCAAGACTGAATTCTCTATTCCACTACATTCCCATTTCAGTAAATGCAACCAGCAGTTTCAAACCAAAACCAAGCGGACTCTCTCATGTACACTTTCTTATATTCAGTTCATCAGTTAGTGCTGGCCTATCTGCCTTCTAGTCCATCTACTTCTCTACCTCCCAGCACCCTCATCTGAGTTATCAACCTTTTTACCAAAATACTTTATAAGCATTTCCTTTCTAATCTTTTAATTTCCAGTGTATCCTGAATACAGCAACCAGAAGAATCTTTTTAACACATAAATGACATCATATCACTCCCTTACTTAAAACCTTTCAGTGCTTTCCTATTTCACTGGGGACAAAGCCTAAACATGTAACCTTGATTATGATCTATAGTGTTGTCATGATCTGGTTTCCACCCAGTTCACCAACCCATCATGGCCCAGTCTTCCTGTATCCACTGAGACCGACCAAACTTTCAGTTCTGTGAACACAGAAAGCTCTTAACTTTCCTCGTAGCCTTTGCTTTGGCTGGAAGTATTCTATTACTTTTCACATGATAATTTCATCTCATTCATAAGGACTCCAAATCTGTCCCCTGCAGTTTACCACCAGTCTCCTTCGCTATCAGTGAGGCCTCCTCATTTCTACTTATCCATAAAAATGATTTGAATTTTCCTTGTTCTTTCCCATTAGAGTTTAAGTTCTATAAGTATACACAAAGTGTTCTGGCACAACATCTGTACTAGGTATTTATTGAATGAATGGAAATGAGAATCATTCTTTCCTCTCATAACTGTCTCAAATTCACTGCATTTGAAATTTTCTGTTCACCTTGTTCCTCCCAGCAGTTTTTCTCTCTGGGAAAAACTGATTGGATATAACACTAATTCTTCTTTTCCTTTCCTTCCCAGCACACTGCCCCACTCCACCACCAAAACACACACACAACCTTCATATCTTCACTCCAGATGAAGAGAGGGTGGGTCGCCTTTAATAGAATAGAGATTTAAGAGCCTATACAATCTGGTTCTTGGCGATAAGGTCTTACATTGAATATTCTGCCCTCCAGAGATGCTTCTGGAAGTAAAGGGAGGAGACTTAAGGGATGTCATGTTTTAAGCCTTTCAGATTGAGTGCCAAATACCTACTACCTTTTGAAGTCAAAGCTTTCTAAATGAATGAAATCTCACACTCTTGATTTTAAAAGTCAATTGATGAAATTTCAGAGCCTTAAATATCCCAGGCCACTTAGTCATTACTCCTCAGCACCAGCCCTTCCTTGCCAGTACTAAATATCAAAGAACACGTGGGCAAATGAGTGTGTGTGTGTGAGAGTGTGTGTGTAATCTTAGAACCTGGATCTACTGATGTAATGTACTGAGAAAGAACAGTGAGAAGCTGGGGACAGAAACACAGAAACGTGGAGTCAAATACAAGGGAAAGAAAGCATGACCAGCATTTCAGAAGCAATTTTCTTCCAGAAGACTTTCTGTGGCTCTTGGCCTCTGGCCTCTCTAACAGTAGTTAGTGCTGAGAGATGATGAGGACCAAATGGATCCCATGTCAGACAGCCTGGCAACAGCCCTGCAGAAACCCTGGGGCCGATTCTCCCAAGCTCTAGCTGATATGCTTCCAGGAACAGAATCATTTGGAGGTGCTGCCCTTCTCTTTTCTCAACTGCCAGCTACGAACAGAATTCAGACTCCAGGATACACAGTCAGCCCAGACTCAACCTCTGGAGTTTAATATGAATCTGGTATCTGAGAACCACTTTCCCGAGGCAGCAGCACCCCGCACAGCTGTTCAGGGCAGCCCTACACCTCTTATCTGTAGAAGGCCCTGGATGATTGTGGGACACAGCTGTCCGCCAACGTTCTCTCTTTATGCTCCAAAAACATAAGGGCAGCTGGTGTTTCTTTTACTCTTCTGTTTTAAGAAATTACTAACAAAATCTAGTGAGTGCAGAGGAATGAAAATAGCTCCAGACTGGGAGCTAGGAGTCCTGGGCATTTTGTCCTGACTCTGTCTCAGCAGAGTCTCTACTTTAAATTCATTTAGTCTCTACTTTAAATTGCTTTCACCTGTAAGACTGTGACGTTCTCACTGCCACACTTGTTCCTCATGGATACTGACAAAATTAAAGAAGACAGTGTGTGTGAAAATGCTTTGAGACCAGCCGAACCTTTCACAGATGTAAAGAATTACTATCAATAATAATAAAAACAATAACAATAATAATATAGTGCCCATCTCTGAAAATTACCATAAGTGTATTTTGTACTAATCAACTTCAACCAAAAAATAGAGAAAATATCCAATTGAATCTATTTTTATAAGGCCTATGAATTTTTAACTTTCAGTTTCACATGAAAGAAAAACTATGTAAGAGAGGAACATATTTGCTATGTTTAATAAGATTTATACCTCTATTATTATAACACTATACTGATTACATTCCTGTTATAGAATCAATGGATAGTATGGAGGAAAAACCTTTAATACTAAGTTTTTATACTACTAATGATAGCTGCTATTTACTGAGTTCTGACCATGAAAAGCAGGAGAGAAATAGCACCAAGTTAAGCCTGACTCCTTAAGCTAAGTAGTTTTACTTCCCTTTTGCAGACAAAAAAATTAAAACTCAGAGATTTTCTGCTCAGTATAAAAATTATAACTGGCAGAGCTCTGGACTTGAATTCAGGTCTCTCAGTCTAAAATTTGTGTTTTTACTTATAAATAATACTCTCTGTGAACTATTACAGCTATCATCAATAAAACAAACTAAAACATTCATTTGAGATAATTAAATTAGATAAACAAGTAACATTTTTGAAAGCTAAATTTAACTAATTACAGTAGATTTGTTGATATTCAAAAATTTTGAATGGAAAATGAGTTTTGAGGTTCTCGTATCCTTATTGACAGCTACAACATGTATTTGTATCATCATACTAACCCTGGCTTCAAATGATCCACAGGAGAGAGAGTTGGGAATTTGCTTCTAAGGAAAGTCAAACATAAAGGTGTAGTCACAGAGTCTTTTCTCTAAACATTTATTTTGATAAACAGTCTCTGGGTTAAATTACTCATTTAGTACAATATTTTTTTATATTTATTTCATTCCTCATCTATGACAGTTGTCCTCAAACTGGGCCACACATCAATCACGTAGTAAATTTTTAAAATGAAAATTTCAAGGCCTCTGCCTAGACCTATTGAGTCAGAATTTATGATATTTTTATTTAGGAAATTTCGCTCTCCCCCCAGGCATCCTTGATATAGCTGGTTCTTTGAATCACTGATCTTTTGTGATTTATGACCTTTCAGAATTGATTTTTTTAATCCTAACATTATATAGTCCTTACACCATTTAAATCACTTGGATTTTTTACAATAGTAATAAATTACAAAAGCTATTGTTACTGAAAAACACAACTTTCTATAATTATGACTCAAATGGGTTGAAAATGGAAAACATACACGTAAAATTTTAGAAAGTCAAGGAAGAAGAAAATCTTAACTGCCAACTGTTTCCTACGTTGAGACCTCATGTTGCACCTTCCTTCCAAAGTGAATTTTATGTCTGAGCCATAAAGATCTAAGAGCCCCTCATGGGAGTGCTGTAGCAGCAGCTCTCTAAGACCATTAGCTTCACCTCTTTCAGCCCCCAACCACTTCAGTAAAGACCTTCAGCCTCTCCAAGAGCTCCCTGCACAAGCTAGCAATACTTCACTGCTATCTAACATGATCATTCCTAAGAGAATGATTTTTTTCTGTTATTGTTGTCAGCAAAAATTTTGTTAAATAAACATATATTGTTATTTTCCCCATATGTTCAACAACTCATTAGGAGCCATCCATAGACAACAAAAATGTTGCCAACAATGTATAAATAGAGAAGCAGCATGACGCGGCCAACAGCATAGTTCAACGTCATAAAATTGCATTAATATGTCATTGCAAATATCCTAAAACTGGTTCTAAAAATAAATAGGTTAAAAGTCATCTAATAACTAAAAAACAAACAAACCAACAAAAACCATTCAGATCCAATTCAGTGTAAAATTTATTCTAAAAAAAACCTTTATTTAGCATCTCAAATTTTGAACATTGTTTTTTTTTAAAAAAAGTAAAGTTTGTCGTTCTCTTAAATGTACATTGTTTTTTTCTGAAAGGCATATTTTTAGGTAGGGATTTTAAAAATAATCATCTCATTAAACCCATAGCATATTTCTTCTTGTCCTTGGACAAGAAGTATAGCGATAAAGAAGTTTACTAAGGTACTGTATGTATGCCTTTATCACAGCTGCGTTGATTTTGTGACCTAGAAAACCAAACCAGCTTTTAACAGCCAATCGAAAAAACTGGCCAATTGAAAAGTTCAAGATCTTCCATCCAACCTTTCAGGAAGGGAAGGTCGGATTTAGACATACTTGAGCTAGAGCAAGAAGAAGCAGGTCTATAGAAAAACTGCACAAGAATTTTGATAATATACAGGCTAGTGATAGAATATGGGAACATATTGGTAAGTCTGAGCAAAATAAAACCCCAATACCCACATTTTGAGAATGTATAACCTTGGTCAACTTGAAAATCAGGCTATAGTAAATGTTTTTCTTTATTCCTCTCCCTTTGAGAAACATGTAGGAGGAATTAAAGATTAGGAGTCAGAGGTCCATAGGTTTTACTGCGTTAGCATTATAACACAGTAATTTGGAATTGTGTACAATTAGACTGAAAATTATTTTCTTGAGAATACTTTCATAGAAATGAAGTTTAATCTGTTCCATGTAATTAGGTTTTTTTGATGTTCTCCTATGATTTTGTATGGTTTGGGGAAGAGAGGACCTATATGGATTTTATTTTTTTAAGCAAAACAAAACAGGGAAGTTTAATAAACTTTCATAGTTTAGTATCGATTTATGCAACTAACACAGAGTCTTGTATACAATGAATGAAACTTGCTCAAATAACACTTGCTGATGATTTTTAAGTTTTATTCTAAAGATATCTTTGTCCTGTGTTGTCTTCCTTTAACAGCCCACTTTTCCTGTAGGTCCCGCAATAGGGACAAATACGGCGATAAGCTTTGCTCCTTACTTAGCACCTGTAACCCCTGGAGTTGGGTTAGTCCCAACGGAAATTCTACCCACTACACCAGTTATTGTTCCCGGAAGTCCACCTGTTACTGTCCCGGGCTCAACTACAACTCAGAAACTTCTCAGGACTGACAAATTGGAGGTACTTCAATTCTATTTGTGGTTTAAAATGCATTTGTGGTAGAAGTGTATTTCTATGTCAGTGAATGCTTGTAAGATATTATGTACATATTTGTCTAAAAGTCATGATTCTTTGGTTTGAATCTAAGGTCAAGTATAAAGGAGATTGGTCAGTGGGAAATGAATAAGTTGAATACGAACAAAAATCAGGAGTAAAATATTAGTAACCAATGGAACACTGAATTAAGCACTGTAGGGGCCATAGCGATGGCCAGTGGGGGACACTCAGAGACAAGGGTAGGTGTAAGTAGGACTATGACTATTGACGAATTGGTGTGACCATATTTCAATATTTTAAGAACTAGTATGACTGTTCTAAATGTTGCAAAATATCAGCTCTATTCTGTTGTTGGTAAACGGGGAACTGGAAGCTGGGAAAATGTATCCATTGAGATAATTTCTTTAACTCAAATTAAAGTGTTCGATAAAAGTTAAGAAAACAAGTACACATATGTATAAAACATAATTTTTAAGTCACAAGTCAAGCCAACCCATTTGTACTTTACTAGTAAAATTTCTCTTTAAATAAAGTTAGAGGATTCATCCATTGATCTTACCTACTATATCATATGATATTTATAGAACATTTTATATGGGTGTGTAAGGATTTTAACAGATTTTTTAAAGAGCTCCTTTAATCCCACTACCAATTAAAGTTGTTAGGTGATATACGTATGGTTAGGATGTACACTGAGCTTTGTATTGGATCCTTCAAGAATGTTCTTTTGTTTAAATATTTACTGAATAAATCTTGAGGGCAATAATATCAGTTTCAGTCTAGTGTATATGAATCTCAAAATGAAAAGACTATAGATGAATCACTACTGTTTTCATAGTCTATCCCTGTGAATGTTAAACCAATCTTTCAGGGACTAGAAAAGTGTTCGGGGCTCCACCTGCTGGAAGCATGGAGATGATAGTGTTTAGGAGGTGACCCTGTGGTTTAGAAAACAAATTAAATCAGCTGAGCTGAGAACAAAACGTCCTGCCCAGCAGGACTGGTGGACAAAGACATATGTAAAAATGATTCACAATGACTTAAGCAGAGCAGCTTTCACTTCATTTCAAACCAGTATTGAACTCAGCTGCACACAGCCGACCCTTGGTAAATGCTTAATGGCTAGTCTACACCTCTGATGCAGGCTCAGACTAAAATCATTCCGTTTATAGAGGAAGGCTTATTCAGAATCTATGAGGACATCTTAGCAATTTTATTTTGTAAATTTCATGACCTAAAAATGGAATGCTGGCTGATATTCAAAGTAATAAAAAATAATTAACAATTTTGTGATTTATCTGTTTACCTTTCAAACTTTCCCAAGTATGTTTGACTTTCATAAGGCTTGAATGTCACATCAGTGACCCTTCATATAACGTCACTGGTATCCAAGATGTGAACCACCACGTAAACATATCAACTTTGTCAACTTTGGATTTCGAGCCTAAAAAGAAAATAACATAAAATTTTACTAGTGATTCTTCCCTGCTAACGATATTTATAAATATAAGTATTAAGTATATATGTTATTCATGTTATTTTATGTTATCAATATTCAGAGCAAAATTAAAGAATACTCTTTAAATTCTACAGAAAATTTTCTTTATACAGTAAACTCTTGATCTACCAGAATTCTCAGAGCATGGAGCATTCTAGTTACTTGAGATTTCAGGATAACTAAAGATTAAGGAATGAAAAAGGAATAACAACACACCAACACTTCAAACTCTATTCTCCTTCCCTCATTTATTTCTTTCTCTTTATCTCTTCCCATATTTCTCTCCTTTTTATCTTTTCATTTTTATCTTTTCTATGTGCTGTCAAAAACAATAACATAGTAACCTTAAATGAAAGTTTTCGGTGTGTTAGATATTGTAGTTCTTCTGGTTTATGATTCTAAGCTAAGTTATCTTTGTAGAACAGGGGAGACCTGGGGAAAACAGTATTCAGCTTTACTTCATCCCCATTTCCCATCCTCAGAGAGGAGGAACAAGTTTGTCATTTCCCTGGCTTCTTTTCGGAGTTGTATGTATACCTATGACCTGGTGGCTTAAATTATGATGAAATTATCTCTATATACAAAAAAACTTAAAATATCCTAAAGCTGTCAGGGTAGATTTGCATATATATGTATATAGATGTCAAAACTATCATCTATCTATAATCCCCCTATATATAATCTCCAAATTATTATGTATCTAATATACGTATACTAGATATATAGAGATAATGGAGTCCTTGTTGATAGTTCTTACTTTTGGCTAAACCGCAGATTTTGACTTATTTTCTCAATGCCTCACCCCAAAGCATAACTCAAAATAGTGGTTGTTAGGGATTCCAGTTACTTAAGTTATGGATAATCAAATTTTAACTGTAACTGGTACAAAAGGCACCGTTAAAAGAAAGAAAAAGCATTTATTCCTTAAAAAAACAACAACAACAAATGGCTGTGCTTGCAGAGGTAGTTTTCGGCGGCCATCAGGCTTTCTTCTGCATTGTCTGCTCTTGTTCCCCATGTGCCCTAGGTATGCAGGGAGTTCCAGAGAGGAAACTGTGCCCGGGGAGAGACCGACTGCCGCTTTGCACACCCCGCAGACAGCACCATGATCGACACAAATGACAACACCGTAACCGTTTGTATGGATTACATAAAGGGGCGTTGCATGAGGGAGAAATGCAAATATTTTCACCCTCCTGCACACTTGCAGGCCAAAATCAAAGCTGCGCAGCACCAAGCCAACCAAGCCGCGGTAGCCGCCCAGGCAGCCGCGGCCGCGGCCACAGTCATGGTAAGTGGGGCGCGCCCGCCGCGCACCTTCCTCCGCCCCCGGAGCCCCTAAAACCCGCTGCGCGCGGCGGCGGCTCCCGCCGCTGGGCTTTAGGCGCTCTCCAAAACAATTGGGGAATAGGGAAGGCTGCTATTCCTGCTGCTCCGCTGCCTAAGTTCTGTTGTTGTTCCCCCTTTTTGTTTTGTTTTGTTTTCTCCTCCTTCCCTTCTTCAGCACAATAAGTAAATCCCTCAGGTGCAGGTAACCAAAGGCGATGTGCCCTCCCCCAGGTCCCTGCTCTGACACTGGGCTGTCACCAGCGTGCATTCTTCCTCAGAGCAGGCTCAGGGGCCCAGCTTAAAACGGTGGAAAATAAAGCTGGAGTAGTGCAGCTAGGAAACAGTCGGCAGCCCCTCAGAGAGCAGCCGCAGGAGCAGAGAAGGTAGCAACAGGTGATCAGTCAGTGTCTGGCTCTTACCTATTCCTGATTTTTTTCCCTCTCTTCTTTTATTTATCACAAAGGCGATGCTTCAAACTTTCTCGCCCTAAATGAAATTCCATGCAAAGCATCAAGTCACGAAACAGATGAAAATGAAGCTATACTGGCTGGTGCTTTAAAAAAAAATAAAAAAGCCTCGAGAGCCTGAGTCATTGTACTGTCCCTTAAAGACCAGCAGCAGCCGCCTCATTATCGTTGGAGAGCCTGTTACAGCTCCAGACTCTCAGGCCCTACCCCAGACCTTTGGGATCAGAATTCAGATTTTAAAATATCCCCAAGTGTTTTGTGTACACATTAACACTTGAGAAGCGCCTGTCTAGAACACTAGTTCTCAAACGTGGCTATATTTTGAAATCACCTGAGAGGCCTCGAAGGGTCTATCTAACACCAGTCCCTTCTCTCAAAGTTTCTCATTTAACTGGTCTGGGTGTGGCCTGGACAGTGGCCCTTTTTTGAAGCTGATTATTCCAATGTACAGCAAAGTTTGAGAACCATTGCACTAAGTTGCAGAACTTTCTAATTAATTCGTTTAATGTGAGATCTCTGGCTTATCAGAAGTCTATTTGAATATATGACAGGCACTATGCATTCATTCAAAACATTTAATGAGACTTGCCATGCATCAGGCACTTGCTGGGTAGAATAAATAAATTAGGCAGATTTCCTTGCCTTGGAGGAGCATGAAGTTTAGTAAGTAAGAGTGACAATGCTGATGATGGAAATACATAATTGGGTCCAGTGGGGCATGAAAGACTCAGCCAGTCCTTTCTTAGAAAAGACAGCTATGGCTTTTGAGATAAAAGGTAGAATTTAAAACACAATGTTCTAACTAGTGACCATGTACGTCACACATTGATAACTGATCAAAATGCAAGAGTAGCCGTTATACAAACAAGTTCATATTATTCAACATTCTTTCCACAAATATTTAGAAATGCCTGGTCCCATGATAAGCAGCAGGGATACAGAAATAAAGGCACAGATTCTGTCCTATGTGACTGCCACTTACTGTGGCACGTGTGGTTATATAGACCTCTCCAATCTGAGCTTCTTTCCAAGCTTCTTGAGCACTGGGTCCTTCATCTTTCTCACTGTTTCTTCTCAGAGTCCCTGTCCTTTTAGTGTTCTTCCTTGTGTCTTTTTCATTCTTATGTCACTGGACATAACTGATTTTTCTGAATATGTGAGTTTTTATATATCTGGGGATGTATACATCCAACATATGAAAGTTGTTGCACATAGAGAAATTCCCCTTTTTTCTATTCTAGTAAAACAGTGGTTTTCAAAACTGATTATAATTGAGAATGGGGGGGTGGGAGGAAGATGAAAGTAAATTGGTTACTTAATGCTGATGAAAATGGAATTCTTTTATACATTTCTCCAGTATGGACTCTATCTTACCATCCAGTTGGTGAAGATCTCATTCTACGAGAAGTAATTTTTTTTTCATTGTAATGATTCTTTAAGTCAGCTCCAGTTGATTCTTTAAGTCAGCTCCAATCAACTGGTACGTTGATTGTTGGGCATAAAGAACACATTTTTCCTTTGAACTAATATTATAATTTATCACTCGATATCAAGGATGTCCCCAAGGCTAGTCAGGATATGTTAGCAAAAGACAAAAACCCAACTGAAGTAGCTTAAATTAAAAAGTTGGACTTTACTAGATCCTGTACTGCTCTCCAAAAAGAGAAGTAAAATAGGACTCAGGGGTGCTTGGATTCAGAAACTTGAAAACCAATAGGTATCTCTCTTTGTTCTCTTTTCTGCTTCTCTTGTTATATCAGTTCATTCTGTAAGACAAGCTTCTCCATACAACACTGACCATGGCTTTGGACATCTACAGGAACACATTCTTACATCTTTGAAGGAACAGTGTACCTACTATATGTCAATGGTAGGTGACCTGTATTAATGAGGATAAGAGAAGAAATGACCATTTACACAGAAAGGTCATTCTTCGGCCTGATATCTCTTTACCTTTCTGCACATTTTCATTTCGTACTCATCAAGGTGCATAGAGGTTATTGCAATGGATGTCAGTATATTTAGTTGCCATAGTTTCCTAGATTGTTATACTGTGCCCAGATTTGGAGTTCTGATATTTTGGGGGATTTTGCAGCATCATCAGAGACAACCCAATGGAATGTAGTTTCAGAACAAAAGCCAGCTTCTGACAGTGACATGAAAATTACTGAATCTGTCATGTCTTTTCAGTTGAAGTGAGAGGTTCATTTGAAACTAGCCTCTGTGCACTTGGATAAAGCCAAAGTATTCTTACTCTAGTATCAAGATTACTCAGTACACTGGAGAAAAATTATTATTTTATTTTCTTGTTTTTAAGAACAAATGGAGTAATGAGTGTAGACAGAAGATGCTAATATTCCTTCCATTCACCTAGGTTTCATATATGAACACAAAGAATTTCTGTAGTGCAATTTATATTACTGGTCAGGAATTTCCCCATTGTCTTGATTAATTGGACCCTGAAAAAGAATTTAAAGCTTTGATTCCAGAAAAATAGATACTTATTTCCTTTAGAGCCTTATTTTTTCTCACAATACCTCTTAAAACATGAGCATCATCTTCCCCAGAATTTTTAAAATGTGAAAATAAGCCAGACAGAACTTCTGTTTGGTAATATTAACTCAAGGGTATGTGATCTTCAAGCAAGCACTCTTTTTCACCCACACAAAAATGGAGTTATATGAGGAGATACCTGCTTCATACAACATGTATAGGAACTTTGAATTCCCTCCTACTTGTCCATATTCTTTTCTTCCATGTTATAGTGGCAGCTCTGATCGTTGTTGTCAGGTTTCTGACTCCTCAAATGTGGTCCTTGCTTGTAACGCCTGGCATGGGCCTTGGTTTGCTTGCCTCAACCCACAGTTTGATGGTTTCTTGATCCAGAAAAAGAAAAACTTTGCTGCATGTACACAAGCTGGAGGAGGCCCAGAAGGGGCAGAGGATCAAAAATGTTGGTCATGCCAGCAAGAAGGGATGCCGAGTATCTGGCACATATAGGGGCTCAATCAAAGAGAACTTCTTTCTCTATATAGGTGCCTAAAGCAGCTTCTAAGATGCACTGGGCTTGATGATCTCTAAAGTCTGTTCTAAGCCTGAAGATCTTTCAACATAGGTAAACATAAGCCAGGACTCAAATAATATCCTCTAAAGCAGGATATCTGTGCACTACAATGCTGTATTATAACATAATTTGTCCTCCATATAGGTTTTTTAATGCATTCTATTCATGGGCCTCAAAGTGTGAGGTACGTAGGATATTAATACAGACGCTCGACCCTCCAAGACTTTAGTGTTTCCTTCAAAGGGAAAGATACTTGTGTCTAGTAAAGATAACCCACAAGATGAAGTGGTAGAAAGTCACTGTCCAGCTCAGTTTAGAGCTCTCAGTTTCTTTACATTCCTCAATTATTGTGATTTCTCTGGAAATTAAGTTTCAGAAAACTAAGATCAGAAAAAAAAAAAGAGAACATTAACCTTCCAGCTGATTATCTCTGGGAGAAATATTTAATATTTCTTTTCCTACTTTGAAATTTCATTAAATGATTCTTTGTTAAAGCAAAATTTTGCTCAGAAATACCAGCCTTTGGGAACATAATCATTGTTCTAATTAGTATAGCGGAAAAAATCAACCCAATAGTAGATTTGTTCTATAACTACTAAGCATTGAAAAAGTGAAAGGAAGAGTTGAGGCCAAAAGGATTTGAGGTTTAACTATCCAATTAATGTTCTCAATGCACTGTATGAGAACAGGCTATGTAGCCATATATAGATAGATTAAGCTAAAGAAAATGCATTATTTAGCAATATAAAATTACACAGGAATGAAAGATTTGAAATGAAAGTATACATAACAGCAACTTGCGTTTGAGAAAAGAACATCCAGTATAAAGAAGCTTTCTTATTAAAAGGCTTAGTTTATACAAATGTTCACAATGCTACTTTAAGAATAATGATTTCACAGTATTTGATGGCTGCTATCAAGACTGCCATACAAAACAGATTTTTCCACTGGCCATTCTAAATTTTACTCTTCTCTACCTATGATCCTTTCCACTTTATTTCTAGTCTCCCTCCCCCATAGCGCTTCTGTGAAATGCTCTCCTATCATTTCTATACTTTGAATCCTGAATCATCAAATGATAATGAACAACTCTTTATTTTCCAAGGAAAATATCATTTACTATTTTCCTTTTGAGAGTTTAGCACTATCCCATTTTATTTCAAATGCCATAGCTCTAATTCAGAACTTTAGAACATAACATTTTATATTTCTTATATAAACCTTAGGGGTTTACCTATTGTGCTAAACATAAAAAGAGGGTATTTCATTTTTTATTTGCATTGGAGCTATTCCTTCAAATTTCTTTATTTTCACAGAATTTTATTAAAGCATTTTTAGGTCTTTTACAACAATTACCAGGGAATAGGAAAATTTTTTCATTGTGGTCTAAACCCATATTTGTTATTATTTCAGCTGTTTAAATGAAACTATCTGCCCAAAAGTATTGTTATAAGTTAAAGATATTATTTTACTTCTGATATTTCAAACAGTTCTTTGCTATTTTTTAGCTGTTTGCTATTTTTAGCTATTGTACTTGTTCTAGTCAAAATTTCCATATCTAGTTAACTGGGTTGGTCACTGATCATAGCTAAAAGTACAAATAGAATTATTAAATATAAATTATTTTGATACTTGAGGACACTATCTTATTAAAGGGTGTTTTCTTAGTATAATCCGGTAAGTTGTTAAGATAAATTGAATTATAATTTCAGATGTAGTAGAAATCATAGAATGGATGATAAGTTAGTCATTAGAAACAGTGCAATGGAATAAAAGTGGGAAATTTGAGAAACTTAACTGTTCAAATTAAAAACTTGTTAAGTTTGGAAACTTATTCTACATTGTCAAATCCACACTAGCAGAATGAAGAGAAAAATTGAGACAATTATCCATGATTCAGACAAAAAATTAAGATCCAAACCCAAACAGTTTTGCCTAAATAATCTTGTGTTTGAATATTTTTTTGCCTGAATTTTTTTGTCTCAGTTTGCTGCTTCATTTTGTTAGGCTAGATTATCATTAAAAGTTTTTTTAATACAAGTTAAAGATATATATATATTTTAACTTGGATCTTACATACTTAGTGCATTGATTATTTTATATTTGAAAACTAACTTATCAGAAGTTCTTCAATCCTATGGCCCTTAAAAGTTTTCCATTTTTTTTTCTGAAGCAATATAAAAAAATGCTTATGGTGTGTATGCAAGCTGCTGTTTTAATTAACTTTCCTGAATTTCAAACATCTATATTTTACTCTCTTATATGCTTTTAACTAAGGTATAGTAGATGCATTTTTGCTTTGATACTAATTTAAGGTGTAATATTCATTTCTTTAGAGAACATTTTTGTTGTTGTGCATGCCTAGTGTTTTGTACGTTGTATATTGCATTCAGAATATTTTTTTCCTTCTCACCTATCCACAATGCAATGCCGTTCCCATGATGCACCTCTGCTTGCTGTTTACCTGTATGTTAATTCGCTTGAATCCCATTGGCCCACTGCCATCATGTGCTCGCTGCCTGTTATTAAAAGACTCAGTCGACTGCCAAAGCAATGAAGCGACCTCTCGAAGCATCTGTAGACCTGGTACTTTGACCTTTCACCTTTCGCTTTGCATGTAGCTTTTCAGAGAACCATCTGAGATTTGTATTACTTGTAAAATATTGGTTACAAACAATCATTATTATTAAGTAATGAAAAAATTCAATAAGGTGTTTAGCCATCTCATTTTCATATGTAATATGTGAAATAAATTAATCCTAACAAATTTTAATACCTTTTCCAAAAGAGTGAAGTAAATTTAAATTACTTGGCTCAGAAAATAATTCTCATTAACCTTTAAATTCAAGAAATTGTCATTTAGTTAAAGATAAGAATGGGTACTAATAATAACACAAATGCTTCTTTTCCCCCTTAGAATAGTTTAACTCATTTTAAAAGCTGAAGCCATTTTTGTCGTTGTTGCTTGATAGTTTTTCTTTTCCTTAGTTGAGATGCACCATTTTGGGTTATAGAAATCATGCTTTTGCTCTCAATAACGAATTCTCACTCATTCGACATTGCCGCTATTTAAATTAAGGTGCATGGCAGAGGCATCTCCTTAGCTGTCATTTTTTAAAAGAATGTTGTAATTGATGATCTCTGTGGACACTGAAGGTGTGTTTACTTTGAGTTATACACATCTTATCCAATTCTTCACTTATAGGCCTTTCCACCTGGTGCTCTTCACCCTTTACCAAAGAGACAAGCACTTGAAAAAAGCAATGGTGCCAGCACGGTCTTTAATCCCAGCGTCTTGCACTACCAGCAGGCTCTAACCAGTGCACAGTTGCAGCAACACACAGCGTTTATTCCAACAGGTATGTGCCCTGACAGTTCCAAGTCCTGTGTCTGTGTGCCCTTCTGGTCATGTGCTTTCTTCTCATTCCTTTAAGCTGTTCGGTGGCATCTAGTTTGCTTTTAAAGGTACAGTAACTACAGCCTGAAACTCAATGTTCTAGCTATCTAGATATATTTACCTTGCTTGGAATGATAGCTAAAGACTGTTAGGATTCTAAAGCCAAATATTTTACAGAGTTAAGTGACAGACTGAACCCATGAGAAGCAAATAGCAGTTAGCCCTTTTGGTTTCTTGTATTTACACATGCTATGTAAAACTGTTTATGTAAATAAGATCTTTTGTGTGTGACAGTTAAAATTTGTCATTAACCCTGTATGACCTAAAAATAGTAATTCCCATAAATACTAACCTTTTTTTTTTCTATTCTTATTCAGAATACTAAAAAAGTGAGGTATTCAAATTAAAGCAAACCTCTACTCATATTTTTACATCCATTCTGTCTCTCCTGCCATCCTTCTCAACTTCCAAGTTCACAAATATAGAGAGCTCTTATGCCTGGTTTCTAAGCCAATGCCTGATAATATCAGATACTAAGATATATTAACTCTATCATTCAACTAAGAGATGAATTATCTTAATCATAGAATCTTGAAGTTCAAAGGATTCTTAGTGATCATCCAGTTGATGGTTTTACAGATGAGAAAACTGAGGCCCCTTAAATGTGAAGTGACTCCCAAGGTAGCATAACTAATGAGAAAAAGACCTATAACCTAGTTTCCCTGGGACTAGTCCAATCTACATGACATGACACAATCCGGACCTCCATATCCGGAGGCCAGAGAGAACTTTACAGCTTGGCATAAAACAGCAAATAAAAGTGAAAAAACAAAAGTACAATGCACGTTAACCCTCCTCCATTTCTTACCCACCGCCCTGACCGTAGACCTACATACACCATATACAAACACAAGAAGTCATCCTAAATTGACTGTGGTTTTGACCTTTGGTCTGTGTTAGAAAAAGGGATACTATCCTCAATATAAATAAAATTTGTTAGTGTCAAACAAACAAACAAAAGGAACCAGAGAATGACTTAGGCCGTAGTGAAAAGGCTATTCATCGTGTTCTTAGTTTCATAGTCAAATTTTCATTGCATGATAGTGACTTAAAGGTAAATATAGATGAATAGCAATTTTTATCAAAAAAGAGCTTGTTTATCCTAAACCACATGGTTGTACTTTTCATGGGTTTATTATCCATTTTCTTAAATCTCATAGCGTATCAGGAGTTACCAAAGGAGAGAGTTAAATAACTATTTCTATGGTATTTTTTCTATAAAATCTATATTTTGAAGTGAATTATTAACCTGTTAACATTTATTATAGGAAAATATAAATTACATAAGTAAATGGTTCTTAGGATTTTGTTGGGGTTTTTTATGTTAGTTCTGCTCTACTCTTAAAATAGATTCATAGATTTGTGGAGTCAGTCTCTAAATCAGTACTTATTGGGGCTTAATTCATATCTTATTACAACCTTAATTAGTGACATCACAGTGCAGTTATAGCACAGCAGTATTGTAATCCACTTGACATAACATGTTTATAAAATAATTACTAGAAGATAAACTTACCTCAAGTCCTGTGTGATTTCTTCAAGTGTCTTTTTTTATAAACTCATCTTTATGTTTTAAAATAAAAAAATTAGGGACAAGTATTTTGAGGGGAAAGCATGAAAGCACAAGTCTGTTTCTGAAGACTGGGTAATAATGCCACTACCATTCCCTGGGAATGCCTGTGAAACCCTGGAGCTAAGCCATGCAAAAGACAAGGCTTCTAACTCACTTAACACTTCCATCCAATAATAATTGGCTTTTTAAATCACAGAATGAATCTTTATTTTAAAATATGCCACCTGGAAACCGTTTTAAAGACTTCTAAAGCAAGAACAAATATCATCCCTTATGTAATGACGATTATTGTCCATGAAATGCATTGTATTGAGGACTCAGTCTGTACTGGCTGCTGTGGTTGTGCACTTCTGCCATCTGCTGGATTCTTTAAGAATTGTTCAGTGTGTCCGGCAACCCTCAATTGAGTGGGCTTTGGGAACCAAAAAGTGGGTCCTAACCCACTTAATTCTGTGAATTAGAAGTTTCCATCTGTAACACGATATAAATATCATTGTAAACAAGCATGTGGATCTCGTGCTATGAAATGGTATTTCAACTTCTAAGAAATTTTCATGTTTCTCAAATGATGAAAGAGAAAATAATTTTATTAAAAGGAAATTAGCATAATCTTTTCCCAACTTAAATTCACAACAGAAATTTCCGAGTTTATTTTGGCTACAGTTTTTATTTCATGCTTTCTTTCTCATAAACAGCATTTTGAGCCTAATTTTAAAGTGATAATGATAATAATCATTCATTATTAATCACTGTTATTTAAACCTCTATAAATTAAGTGAAAATGGTGGATGGAGGACCCATTATTTTTAAACCTTATTTTTCTATAAATACTTTAACAATTATTATAAATATAAAACAAAAGGCATTTTATGTTTTCCCAGAGACCTTCATTGAAAGGTCATTCATAGTGAAGTTTTGATGTGCTACTAAAATTCTTCCAATGATACAATGTGAATTTGGACTTAGATTCTGCCTCCAGGCTGTGGAAATATTAACATAAAATATTATGCAAAATATGGAATTCTTATACAAAACCATGCTAATATAATTATCACCCTGGTTGATGCCTTAGCACATTTACAGTGGGTGGGAGTTTTTCTTTTTTTTCCTTTTTTGATAGGGATTATTTTAACCAAGTAGTTATACTTTTTCTTGGCTATGTTAGGAAAATGGTGAAAACCACTTACAAAAATAGCAGCATAATAGTTCTTGGCATTTCTCTGACAGGTTTATTCTGAGTTACTATAAATGTTCTTATAGACATACTTGTATTATTCCTCAAGATAGTTCTTCCAATGGCAGGAATAATTATTTGCCTTTTGCAGATGGGAAAACTGAGGCTGTGTCTATGCTGCAAACTGGAATATATAATTAATGGAATTATCCAGATAATTCTGACTCACAGTTTCTAGAGTTGAAATATTTGTGCAACTGAAACAAAAAACATTTGAGGCTCTATTGATAGAATTAATGTCTTAGTGAAATGCTTCAGCTAGTCAGAACAGAGACAAAGCACTGACTCTCTCCTTGAGTTATTTCATTATATTTCCAACTATGTCTATTTAAAACCACAGTAAAATTTATGTATCTCATCCAATTCAGCAGACAGTAATTGAACGTATAGTGTGTTCTGGCTTTCAGAATCAGTAACAAGACTGCAAAGGAATTCAGAAGTAGGCGAAAAACAAATATAATTGAAAGCATTAAGGGCTAACTTAGGATATGAGTGAAGCTATTTGAGAGCGAAGAAGAAAGAGACAATGTATTCAGCCATCAGCATATGCAGTGGCTGGTTGAGAAAGTATATAGAGAAAGACAAACTTTCTAAAGGAAGAGAGATTCGCTTAGGACATTATAAGGAAGATTTTACCAATGAGGGAAGAGCATCTCAGGTAGGTGGATTGGGAAGAGTGTATTTGAGGAATAGCAAGTTATCCATTGTAGTTATATGGGAAAAAGCTATGTTTTTCCAAAATTCATATCACTTTTAAGCTATGTAGAGACCATGGTTCATCAAAGTCATTTGGTAAAGTATTGCAGCCATATCTTGAATTGAAGCCAATGTGATGTGTCCAGTCCTAGGACATTGTGGCTGCAGGAGCTGCTGTTGATGATTTGCAACCCAGTGACCTTCGCATGCATGACACAGGGAAGCCCTTCAAGAAAACTCCTCCACATTAGCATGAAAAAGAATAACATAGAATTTTTATAGGGATAACTTTGAATCTAGCCATGGTTGACTTTAAAATGAAATCATTCACAAACTGTATATTTTAATAAATTTTAGGGACAAATTGCTCCCAACACACTCTCACTAATGGCTGAGAACATTTATTCAACCAGCTCATCACCTACTATGTCCCTTGTAGATCTAGACAGGTATGATCCTTGCTCCCCCAGAGTATACAGTAAAGAAAGGGAGATGTATGTTCAATAATACTCATATAAATATATAATTAAAATTTTTTCTGAGTACTATGAATGAAAAAGGAGAGTCAATAAGAGTAAAAATACAAAACTGATCTAAATGGCCTGTGGAGATAGGTAGAAGAACAATTAAACAGTTTTCTAAGACGTGACATGCACCTTTAGACCTAAAAGATGAAAAGAGTAGGCTAAAGTTTATTCTAGTCAGAGGCTACAGCTGTGGGAAGCCCAAAAGTAGGACAAAAGTGTGGTATGTTCAGTTCAAAGAAATGAAAGGCTAACCTGGAGCATAGTGCCTGGGGAGAGGGGTGTAGGACGAGCTGGGGAGATAGTCAGAGACTGGACCATACATGGTTTTTATCCAAAAGCAATGAGAAAGCAATGAATCATTTCCAGCAGAAAAGTGAACAGACCTATTTTTGGAAAGGTTTACTCTGCCAACAGAGTGGAGACTGGACTAAGGGGAAGGGCAGGGTAAGAAGGGAAGCAGGAAGATCAGTTAGGATATTATTGCATAGCTGAGCCTAGAGATAATGGTGATCAGGAATTGAAAAGTGGCTGTTGAGATGGACAAACAGACAAATACAAGATGCATTCTATAATGCATAGAATGCACTGGTGAGTTGGACCAGTGCTGTCAGGCATAACTTTCAGTTTAAGCTAAAGCTACTACATAGATAGTGATGTCCATATAGAATTTTATGAGGTGGAAAATATTCTGTGGGAAAGGTTGTTTGAACATATTAAATTTGAGACCTTTGTCAAATATACGAGTTGAAAGGCCATGTGAGCAGACAGATAAAAGGACCTGGAATTTAAAGGAGAGATCTGGGCAGGATACATAATTTGGTAGCCTTGAACTCATAGACAGTAGTTAGTTAGATACTGGATTGAATGATTTTATGGATTGAATGATTTACCAGGAAAAAGTATAGAGTAAATGAAAAAGAACCAGAACTGAGTCATAAAAAACTCCAGTATATAGAGATATTGGTGCAGATGGTGGGGGTGAAGGGATGGAGAGAGAGAGAGAGTGATCAGAAAATACAAGAAAAAAAGAGTGCTTCATTATGGAGTGAGTGGCCAAGTGGTAAATGTTACCACTACTCAGAAAGTTAGGTGAAGTTAAGTGAAGATGAAAGAGTTCCTACTGATTGCAGCAATATGAAGTTCTTTGGTGACATTAGCAGATTGAGTGGAGAGGTGAAAATGAAAGCCAAATTGGAGACAATTGAAGAATAAATGGGATCAAGGAAGTGAAATTTTATGTATAGGTGACTTTCAGGAAATTTGTAAAGATTAGAAAGATGGGGCTAGAAAAAAAGTTTGGGTGTCATGAACAGGATTTTGAGGTGTATGGTGTGTGTGTGTGTGTGTGTGTGTGTGTGTGTGTTTTAAGTTGGAAATAGTAGGACATGTTTGCTGAAGAATCCAATAGTAAATAGTCAGGTTAAATAACCTTTTGTCTTGACTAGTTAATGGTAGCCTGATCAAAAAGTCAGGCAAAAAGTCTCCTTCAGGTGTGAACAGTTCAGAGAGAATAAAGACCTACACATCACAAATTCTTCATCTAGAATCTCAGAAAACAGTTCTAAAACCCTAAATGGATACACTTACATTCATTAAAAACTAATTCTCTGGCACCCACATGACACTCAATCTTCAGTCATCTAAATCCTTATATTACTTTGATTTTCATTCTAAGGAATGAACCAGAATTAGATAATTCCTTTCAATATGGTTCTTTTTTCAGTCTTCCACAACATAAATTAGTATTCATGGTCAGAATTTTCTGATTCAAGTACCTTATTAAGACCACCTATAGGTAAGGTAACTATTCCCAAGGACGAGCTGAAATCCTCCCTCCCGCCTCCCACCTACCCACTTAAACATCGAGTTGAGATTTCCAAGGAATTTTGCAAAGGCCCCCCTCGGGAATCACCTAACAGCAAGCCATGACAAAAGTCCCTAGCCCTGTTTCTAACTCAGCCCTAATTCTGCACATACTTTGCTTCTATAGTATTTAGACTTTATTGCTTAGGCACCACTCCTTTATCATAATGAACTGGTAGCGTAAAATAGAACATATATTCATCCCAGTCATTCTCACAGGAATCTCGGTCTTCCTCCATTGTAGGACTTTCAATAGTAATCTAAAATTCACCTGATCTGTAAGCCATTGATTTGGAGGTTCCGGAATCTTAATTACTGGTTTTATTATCTTCTGTTATTGCCATGGAACATTTTACAACCAAATAAGCAAATTTTAATCCAATAAAGTCAGTGTAATCCAGTGAATACTAAATCTGACCTTGACTCACACGTCATTTGACCTTGGAGTAGTTACCATGCCTCAGATTTTTCATCTGTAAAATGTCCACTTCCTACCTTGGAGAATTAACTTGATAATATCTCTAAAGGACTTTGAGGTCTTTGAGGAAGGACACTGCAGCATTATTATCACATGTCATTCTTATTAGAATCATGTCGATATATAGAAATAGAAAGTTTGAAAAGTAGTCTAAGGAGTGAGCTTTGAATAATATTGGCTTAAAATAAGTCAGATATATTTGTCTCAGTACTGAAAATGTGAATGACTCTAAAAGACTGTGTTAACTAACCCTACTTATTTCTGATTGTGCTTCAATCTCACTTTGAATGTTAACTCTAAACCGCTAACCTGTTTCTTTCCCTTTATTCACTTTTTCCACCTACCATTGCATGACATGCAGGGTCAGTTTTGTGCATGACACCCGCTACCAGTATTGGTAGGTTTCAACCTTTTTTATTTGTCTTTTATATTATGTACAGTACCTTCACTTGCTTGAAATTTATTTCAGAGATGGTAGAAATGCTTTAGGAAATGGTAGATCTGAAGGCTTATTTGGCTTTAGAGTTAATGTGTAGGTTTTTAAAATGTACTTGTATGTTTAAGAAATGACCATTTAAATGTGACTAGAACAACCACTGTACTAGAACAACCACTACAAAACATAAAACCACAAGCACGAGTCTGCCTTTTAATGTTTTATATTTTATTCTATTTATAGTTTTTATGGTTTGACATAAGGAAAAAAAGCTTAATTTACCAGAGAGGCAGGCTAATTTCATCAGCGTTTTAAAGTTTCATAGTGGTGTGCCTTTATCTCCTCTTTGCTGTGTGTTAGAATTATCAGAGTTTCCCAGAAGTATTTATTTAAAAAAAAATTATAAATAGATGTATTTTGAAAACAAATATCTGACCTACCTTTCTTATTATTCTTTTTAATTTAATTTTAAGTGTTGATTTATTTGCAGTGATTATTTGTACCTTAGCATCTCCTTAGATGTTAACTTTTAATAGCATATAGCTATTCCCATACATGCCAATGCCTTGGTACAAAAGTCTGTCTTTAGGACATATGAATTTGTTCCATTTAGAATCCATAAAAATAAACATTGGCAAAATTTGTCTTGCTATGTCACAGTAACTGTGTTAGAATTCACATCAAGGCCATGATTTTTGCTCCACCATTTATTAACCCAAATAAGCTACAATCCCTGGTAATTCCAGTTCAAACCAGCCCCACATTGACAAAAGAAATTCAACTTAAAGACAATAAATTGTAAAAAAAAATCCTACCTAAAATTAGGCTTACATATCAGCCTTTGATGTTTTAGAATTATGATTAAAAATGAATATCATATACTCTTACTTAACTAGACATTACATTTTGTGTTTTTAGAAGCAACAATAGACTCTGAATTGGGAATGATCTATTGTTAGAAGTAAAATGTTTGTAAATACATCAACCAAAGTAATCTGCTTTGGCCTTTCTGGGAATCACTGATTATGTTTTAAAACTTCCTTTAATTGTACTTGTAATAAGCTATTTTCCCTTTTTTATTTCTCTCCCATGCTTCCTTGCTTTGCATTGTGATTGCATGCCATCTGCTGGTTTAACCCATGATGGCTTGCTGCTCTGATATTCACCATGCCAAAATACCACTTCTATTACCATAATGCTACACCCTCCTGTTCATTGCTCCCATGGTTCCCCTCCTGAAAGTACCCATGATGCACAGCGCTACGTCAGCCACTGTCTCTGCAGCAACAACTCCTGCAACAAGTGTCCCCTTCGCAGCAACAGCCACAGCCAATCAGGTTTGCTCCTTTTAAAGCTTTCTTTCACAAATCCCAAACTCTAAATGAGTGCTGATATTTAAAAAAAAAATTCTCGGTGAGAATTTTTTTTTCATGTTTATCCATCAAATTTTATTTTTTTAATTAGTTTACAGCAAGCATTTATGGACAGGTTGCACTTATTTAGAGTTAACATTTACTGCAAATAATGATGTAGCTATGTTTTGTGTTGCACTGTTTGTTTTCGTACCTAATATTGTGTAATTAACCTGACAGGCTTAAATTCCTTTTAGTACAGCATTACGTATCCAGTGGTTTGTGAATTGCCACAGAGAAATTACAAAAGCTCGCCCGTGGGTGCTTCCAAACTGGCTAATTTTGATTCATTTCATTCAGACCCTATCACCTGTTGTGGAGGAAAAAAATTCTCCTCCTAGAAAAGTTCTCCCTTTTTTCTTAGTATCAAATTTGAGGTCTGAATGATTCTTGTTAACATCTCACCCTGGTCATACATGCTCCCAGACTCACTTGGTTCCTGCTTTACAATCTGTTCAGATACTGGAAGAAGAGTTCTTAGGCACTGAGTTCACAAAGGCTGGATATAACTGATTTAGGGATGTTTAACTCTGTTGGTTTAATGCATGTGCCAATAAGACCATCGATGTACTATTTCTCAGTGAGGGCCAGTTGGCTATTTCCCACTCTAGTCACAGGCTGATGGTAACCCTAACCGCAGCCAGCCAACTTGCAAACATGTGCTCCTGGTTTGGAGATGCACATGAGGATGAGTGAACATAAACTCTTACCTCACCTAGAAAAACACTTTATTGCGCATGCCCTCCCTTCATAGAAGAGCAATTTTGGTTTTGTTTTTAGCTTGTTTTTTTGTTTGTTTGTTTATATTTTAGATAAAATCAATTGTACTGATAAACGAAAAGAAATACAGGAGTAGGCTGGAGGGAAGGTCTTAGCTAATGAGAGAAATTGGGGAAAAAATGTGTTAGGGCATAAATGGCAGATTCTAAAAAGTATTTTGCAGGTGGGGAGGGCTGGTTCACACTTCTTTCTATGTTCAAGTGAATAAATGATTCCATAGGTCTGAGCACCAAAAAGATAGGTGTTAATGCAGTTGAATGAAGGAATAAAAGTAAAATCCTGTGCAACTCTTACTGTGCTGTCCAACTTGTGATAAAGCAAGAAAGCACGAGGGAGGGAGGCAAGGCCAAGAGTTAAATATAAACCACTGACAATTCATCTCTTTACTCACCATCTCAAAAATGCCATCTAAGGAAAGCCATCTCTGCTTCAAAACAGATATAACAAAAAACAGAAAATAAGTTTTTTGGTGTGAAGTTTTTTTTTTTTTTTTTTTGATGATGGGATGGGAGAAGGGAGAGACAGTTTGCATCCTCCAATTATTATGTGCAAAGCACCCCTTTTTTACTTGCTCAATCTTCTTAATAGGAAAGCTAGATATGTTTCTTTTGTGTGTAAATCCTGCCTTATTGAACCATGTTTTTGAGATTTTTAACAGAATTTTTGTTACAGAGTCCCTTCATAAGAAAACATGTTTCAAGTATAATAGAGTAGTATTTGTTATAGTGGAATTTCCCACTATCTTACAGCAAGTTAAGTGTGTCTAAGACAGAGAGATCTCTCCCCCTAAGAATGGAAGGGAAGTCAAGATAAAGAAATACTTTAGAGTTTTAGGATAAACTCCTTTATTATGACAAATATTTTATCATTATCATAAATATTTTTTCCAGCCTAGTGATTTTTTGGCTCTGTTTGGTAGAAAAAATTTGAGAGGTTGCATACTCATGTGTAGGTTTATGTATGTGTATAGGAAGGCAGTGATAAAAAGTATGAAATATTCAGAAGCTAAAATATATCACTTCACAGCAGAGTATGATTAGTAAAGGAACTAACAAGCTTAACTTCAATTAAATCCAAAGAAATCTAATTAAAAGAGTACCTGACAGTAGCTTCAAGTATCCTAGGGTTCTGTGTTTTGTGGTTTGTCGAATGTAATAGTTGCTAGATTGCACTTGAATAATGAAGAAGGGAAACCCTTTAGCAGCTCTTGATGAAGCTCTGCTTACACATGAAAAACCACAGAAAAGGAAATAGCAGTAAACACTAACTTTCAGATATGATATTCTTTATGTATTTTCAACAAGTTTCAGAGCCAGGCAGCTACCAAAGTACTTGGAAATTCTTTTAGTGCTGAAGAATTCAGAATTCAGAGGTTGTTGATGACCCTCAAATGACAAGTTATCTATCTTAAGATTTCACCCTTTAAACTCAAATTGAATCTTATCTATGTGAATTATATATCATTTTAATGTAATAAATCTCAGTTTCCTCATTTGTAAAATGAAAACTAGAACTAGATGCCTCTGAAGCCCCTCCCAGCTCTAAGATTCAACAAAGGTTCCTTAGCTGATATGCTAGACCCAAAGTTTGAGATTATAAAGGTAAACACAAACGGAATAACAAATAGTGCTGATTTCAGAGTTCAGTGAATGATAAGCATCCTACCTTCTTTTCTTTCATTGAGAGATCTGTCTTAAACAAAAAACGTGGTTAAGAGTTTTAACAGTTTTTCATTTCATTTGATCAGTTTAGACTATCTGTTCAAATAGTTCAGATCTCATAGGTATTTATAATTAGATACAGGTCATTCTTAGAGAAGATAAACCGAAACATCCCATGACAGATCCTCCAGTTCAGTGTTTCTTTACAGGTTACCATGTTACCCCGTGGTGAGCCAAGATGAGCAAGCAATAAATCCATAAGTGCTACTTCGGGGCGAAATCAAACTGCTAGCAATCGGAAAGCTTTAACTGAACTTAGACTAGTAGTTTGAAATTATATGAAGACAAAATCCAAATACTTGTGGGAAATATGAAATAATTTTTTAGATGGTTAGCTCCGGGAGTAGATATGTAAACAAAAATACAATAAGCAAATCTATTAACAGCTATTTTCTGTTTCAATTAAGGTTTTGGGCCTTTATACACAAATTAAACCTAAAAATAATATTATTATTTACAAACCACTTATTCTGTATAAGATACTATTATAAATGGTTTCTCTCATATACTATGTGTTATGTGATATCACATATTTTATATTACATGAGAAAAGGTATATATATAGAGAGATATACTCAATCCTTACAACACTCATAAGTAAAACTACACCCAGGTAAAACTAAAAATTTAACTACCTTAGGCATTGCTAAACAGCTGATAAATGGTCTTGCTGGAATTTAATCCCAAGCAGTTTGGCCCTAGAGGCCTTGTCGTTAACTACCATGCTACACTGCCTCTTTCTATAATTACAAATACACAGTCACTTATTCCACATGTAAAACTGTTTTTTAAATGAGAGCCAGTAACAACAAACTCTGTTAGTATAGGGGAAAATGAAGGAGTCTTGCTAATGCAGCTCAAACAAAGGTGAATCCTAAGCTGGGAGATGAATCAAATTTGAGTATAACTTCAAGTTAGTTATGTAATAGCCAGGGCATATTTAGAAACCAATAATAGATATATATTAATTATAATAGATAACCATGTATCCATATTCTATGTAATACTATAACCAGTAGCACTATAACCACTGAAAACTATGAATAATTTCTATACAAGTAAAATAAGAAGTAAGAAAATATGAAGTAAGAAAAATTAGTCATTTGTCTTAGTGAAGCCAACAAGTATATGGGCTTATTTTGTGTTAATCGTTGTCCTAGACTTTACTCCTAGTCTCTACCAAACATCTCACAAATAGCTTGGTAACAAGGGGAATCAGAATTGAAAATGAGAATACCGTATAAATTTAAGCCTACTAACGAATGGTCAGAATGTATAAATCTATAGATGCCTAGATTAAAACAAATTTAATCTCAGAGTATACATTAAAAGAGGTAGAAGTAAACAGCTTAGTATATAGGTTATCTCACTTTTATTATATTATAAGGAATTTTATTTAATAAAATGAGAGTGCACATTGGAATTCCTGTATCTTGAATTGTTATAGTACTCTATGCTGTCATTGCTTTATTTTTATTTCAAAACTACATTTTATTCCAAAAAGGGAGAAAATAATTTCCAAATATATATATTGTAAGTCTCAATTTCTTCATCACGCACAGAGATTATTCACTTTATCTAATAACATCCTTGAAGGCCCAATTAAATACAATTTATACTCTGAGTCGTTCCCTGAACCCCTGCAGCTGGAAGAGCTTTTTCTCTCCTCTGAATTCTACAAACACTTTATCTGCACATTCTTTAATTCATCATCGCTAGATAGAAAGAGTGACTAGCACAAATGTACAAAGTGGGAAAGTGTAAAGTTTAGCAGAGAAGAACTAACAATAGATTGGTTAGAGCTTCAGGACTAATCACAGTCCTGATTGTGCAGGACTTTAAATGCCAGGTTAAAGAGTTTGGTTCTCATTTGGCCACTGAATGGTTTTCAAGCAGGAGAGAACTCTAGGAAGACTGAGCAGATGGATTCCAGGCGGGAGAGTCTGCTGAGACCATTAGGAGGTTTTAACAAGAGCCTAAACTGGGATCGCGGCAGCTGGCAAGTGGCCCACTTTGTCTTGCCTTTGCCCGTGACACAGGCAGAGTTACTTTTAGCCAAAGACAAACATAAAAACTATTTCATACTATGGCAAAACCTGTTCAAACAAATGTCACATGGCAGAAATAGAAATTTGGGCTGACATGGAAGGTTAACCGCAGCAAGTTGCCTGAGCTGAATCCCTTCAGTGGTAGCAGTTGGGGTGGACGCCGTGGTTGAATGCCTCCAGCATGATTACCTCAAACACGCAGCTTCCCACTTCCTACCTCAGTGAGACTTCAGAGCCACAGACTCGCAACAACCTCCCAGGCCTTTGCTCGAAAGAGAGTCCCTTCAGATTTGGAGTAAATACGTATTACTCCACGCTTCCACAGTCAGAGCTATGTGGATAGTGAGGATAATTATTCCTCTAATTCATTCTGGGTCATCGAGTCTACGCTAGGAAGAAAAATTCTTACACTATGGATATTAGGAATTTTTTCGTGGAGCACCCCATCACTACCTTTGAAGCTGGTAAATCAAGTTATATTTCTGGAAGTATGTTAACTAACACTTAATCACATCTCCAAAAAGTGATGATTCATCTTTAAAATTATGACCTTGAGGGCTCTAGGAAGGGCTTATTAAAAATTTATTAATAATATACATATACAACTTTTTACTTTTTATGTATTGGAATATTTGATAAGTCAGAAAATCGCATTTTCCAGACATGCCTGATATGTTTACTACAGATAATCAATTTCAACCATATCTTACCAGAATTATAAAATAACTACATGCAACCAGATTCATATATTATGCTTTATGTGACCTGCTACAATTAGTAAATAGGGAAGAGAAAAGCAAATGATCAGATTTCAATTATCTCTCACATATAATTGTGAGTACGACTTCAAAGCTATTTGTATATAGTATTAGGTATGTAAGTTAGCCTATACTAACCAAGAAATCTAGAAAGGTAAGGTTATTGTTTACTTAAACTCTCATCTCAAGGAGTTGTATAAAACATCTGTTATTCAGAGCCATCTGTCAGGACTATATTCAGACAAGTGTAGGAGGCATTAAACATTCCCCACTATTCACCACTTGACCAGTTTGGAGCCTGTGTTTCTTCACAAGAAAATTCTTGGTTCTGCAAAACCCCCATATGGGAGGAGTCGATTCCCGTCAGATACCTGTCCTGTCATGCACAGTAAAGTGGCTGGTCTCTCATATGGATGATCAAACTGTGAAAGACGCCTTTCTTGTGGCTTGCTGATTCCTGGGAACAGATTACAGAAAGCAGCTGTGCCCCAGGTACATTGTGCTCCAAAAAGGCCGAGACAGCAAGTGTCAGAATCCAGCCCATGTGAACCATACTCGAGCTAAAACGTCTATCTCAGCATTACACTGCTATGGTTGTTTAGCCACCTTTTACTTCTTACTGATGCTCTAACTGTAGAGGTAGTTCCATTTCTGTGGTGGATCTGGTTGCTGCAATTGAGGCAGAATTGCCACATCAAATATTTGTGGAGAGATATAGGAGTGAATAAATGTGCATGTATGTGTGTGTGCAGGTGCCTGTGCACGTGTGTGTGTGTGTGTGTGTGTGTGTGTGTGAGTGTGTGTGTGTTGGCAGGAGTGGAGAGAGAGACAGAGAGAGAGAGGAGTCTGCCGTATCTTTTAAAGTAAAAAAAAAAAACTATTAAAATTGTAGTATTTACATTTAGTTAATGCTATTATTTAAAGCTGCATGGCAATGTGAGTCTAAATTTCATGGTGCAATGTGGCTGTGGCATGAGAGTCCAGACTTTCTAGCGTGGTCAAAAATTTTTTAGAGGAGAGGTGGTAGGGGTACTCTGTCTTTGGGTGAACTTGGATCAGTGAGAGCCCTACAGAAGCAGATTATTTTTTCTCATCAAGAAAGCAAAAGATAAGACAATAGACCTTTTATTTTCCTGCCTCAGAAGCAGCTGCTTTGCAGGACTACCATGAGGTTTGATTAATAAATGTATTAAAGATTCTCTAAGGAAAGGCTAAGTTATATAAGTGTAATCTAGTACTTTTCATTTTGCATAAATAATTTACATCTCATAGTGAGAAATATTCTTTTGTATATAGCACTTAAAGACATAATACCCATTCCAGTTTTGTTCAGAAAATGTCAACGGTTCTTATGTGAAACTTAACTGCCTTGTAGATTGTCCTACTTACTATACTTCAAATAGCATCCTCTTCGCATGTCGATGGAATTTGAAGGATTCTTTTTAGATTGAAAAGTCATATTCCCCACAGTATTTTGACTTTTGTTGATGGTAATAAAATTATGCTCAGTTTTTCTAATTTTAGGTGTTCTCTTTTGAGAGGAGTGAACATACAGTTCATTCTACATGTGTGTTTATTTCCAGCTCTAGATTTGTAAGGAAAGAGAGACTAGCTGTAATGCAGGAATTTAGATCCTTGTCAAGGGCTACAAGATGAATGGGGTCTCATTCTCATTAAAAGTTGCTTGAACAGAGTAAAATGTTGATTCATAGGCACTTATTTCCCTAAGTTCTGCCACTGCTGCCTGCCTCCTCACACTTGTACCTGTGTGTTTGGGGAAGCTGCCAGTCTTTCTGTGGGTAGTTGGAGAGGAGAGATCTTAACTGCTTCCCAATAAGAACAGCAAGCTAACCTGACTATTACTTCACTCACCCAGATATGATGCCACCACATGTCAAAGACAAACTGGCATGAGGTCTGGCCTCTCAGCCCCTTCTAGCATTTCCTCTAAGCCACACTGCTAGAAGCAATGGCTTCCAAGGTAAGACCCTACCTGAGTCTGGTGATCATTCTAGAAGCCACCAGTATGGGGAGATGCAAAAGATACCTAAGAGTTTACTGCCTAGTCAAAGAGATGTAAAACAATCAGACAGTGTCACAAAACTAAACAGTCAGATGCTCAAACATTAACTGCATGGGAAGTAAACTCTGTGGTGGGGCCTTATCCCTAAACTGGGTAGATGGGTCTCGAAGAATTAAACAGATAATAAACAGCAAGGTTGTTCCTGACTAGTGTGAAATTTAAAGAGTGAATATAGGGGTGTGATAAGGGGAAAACGGAACTAGCATTATAAATAGTCTAGTATTCTGCTTTACATGTAACCTGATCAGACAGGTCTTATCCTTTCTCTTATATGTGTGACAAAATCAAGGCTCACATTTGGCCACAGCTCTAATCACTGGTAGAGCCTGCATCTGACCTCAAGTCTGTCTGACCCTGAAGTCAATGCTTCCTTCTTATCCCACATTCTTCCCCAATAGTCTGTGTGGTTCAGATAGGAATTTCGGAATCAGTCTCAGACTTGATCCACAACAGAGGCAGAGGGAGCAGCTATTACTACGTCAGATCTAAAGACACTGTGGCTCACATGGGCCAAATGACTTGCTCTAGGCCACACTGCAGTGAGTGGGAGAGTGCAAAGGGGAAGATGCTTTTGAGTCATACTGGAAAATTCGGTTGAATAGGTGGGGAGAGGTTAGGTTCCTGAGGGCCTGGCATGGCAGGTTAAGAGCAGGACAGGAACTTAGAAACACTGATTTACTGGAAGCGAGTCGGTAGATATGAGCCGGGACAGCTAAGTATAGTTTAACTGATGAGGAAATTACTTCTTTGATGAGTGATGAAATTGGAATAGAGAGGAAAAAAATAGAGAGGCAGGGTGAATAATCAAGAATCAGGAAAATTCAGGGAAGCATTCTAATCTTTTGCCCTCCCAGTGATTCTTCTCCAGCATCTATAGTAGCTGTGGATTTCACTGACTTTCTTGTTCCCACATCAACCTTCTACAAGACAGCTCTCCCAACAAATTACATAAAAAGAATAGTTCTTATTGATACGTCTTCACTCTTATTTGTACTATAATGGACAAATTTGTTGACTGATATTTTTTGATATTGATTTATGAAAAACTATAGCTATTCTAGCATTTAGATTCATCCTTCAGCATCAGGTGTAACAGGCTGGTGCTTTTGATCTGTCTGTTTTACTTCAGGTGATCAAATTATATTATTCTAATCATCGCTCCCCTTGCTCTGGAGTTTTCAAAGATCTCAGAGTTTATTTGATGAGTTTCCTATAATCAAATACAGACACTCTTCACCATTCACCACAATATATTTCTGGAAGCAGCATTGTTAAGCTGGTTGTTGTAAAATGTCACCCATTTTCCCACAGTCATGGTTACATCAGCCCTGGCGGGTCTGCCCCAAGACCTGCATCAACTACATCATAGTTATTAAAAGCAACAAATCATAAGAGCAGATTCACCACAAATATGCCATTCCTCTATAATAATATTAAAAAAGGAAAATGATGAAGCAAGTTCTATTATAAATTGGAACAAGAGCCCAGATCAGCAAGGTGGCTCTCCCAAGTCACATAAATAGTAAGAGAACGAAGTCTAGAACCCAATTTTCTGTCTCCTGTCTAGAGTAGTCCTTTTTCCTTTTCGCCACGCTGCCTTCCTGAGAAAGTGCTTTAAACAATCATTTAAGGGGCCCCAAGGTACTATGTGTATGCTTACAGAGAGCACAAAGGTAACTCGAGTTCTTTATTAAGCACTTACCAAGTGCCAGACATTCTGCTAAGCCTTTTATATAAATTATCTCATTAAAACTAAAAATGGTCCTGTAAGGGACTAATCTTATCCCTAATATACAGATGAGAAAACTACAATTTCAGTAAGCTGAGAAGCTCGCCCAAGATCATCTGTTAAGTGGCAACACTAGATTTAGAACTTTCCCCAAGCTCCTAACCTTCTATTTTACAATGGAGGAAGGACCTAGAATGGTTAAGTGACTCATTCAAGGTTACATAAGAGTTAAAACCCATCCCCGAATACCATGCTTAGTCCTCTTTCCTACCATCAAACCACAATCCATCATGAATATTCAGCTATACTTTTTTTTTAACCATCAATAGCTTCAATTCATCCTTAGAATTTAGTTAGGTTTTTGAAGAATCATAAAGATACCCGGGCTGTTAGACTTGATTCATTCTTTTTCTCCAAATTTTTTTCAATAATAATTTCATAGATCTTTCATTCATTATTCTTTAATATTTGTCATTGTTACACCAAAATATTGAAAGGGCCAGTGAATCACTTTTTAGTTATGAGGATTCAGGAGAAAAGAAATTGCTTGAATCAATTCCTATTGTTCATATTTTTTTCTTTGATCTTCTCTGACTGCTGGAACATTAGGGATGGCCTTGAACAAGGGGAGAAATTAATATAGGGAAATCTAAGGAGTGTATAAAGCATGAGGAGAAAACCCCACTGCATTCCCTTGCCTTGGAAAAAGCTGTTTGAGTTGCTTTTTTTTTTTTTTTTAATGTAAGCTCATAACATAAGTTTCCTCATTCTTTCTGCTATGTATGTGGGACCTTTGTGAGAAAAGATGAAGACGAAAATTGAAGTATGGATGTTTATTAGATAAGATTGGGTGTGCAGAAGAGTCCATGAATAGTGGCTTTCCCTAAGCACAGTGATCTAAGAATTATTAATAAATTCAGTACCTTGTCAAAATATGCATGTTTCATGGCTTAGCCTAGAAAGCTAAAATAGATGAAATATTACCATATGACAACAGTAGTATTATGTACTTACTATCACAAGGCACTCGTTAAATACATTATCTAATCCTCATAACAATTTATAAGTGAAGGATAATGTTTAATTCCCATTATAGACATGGGTTTCAACCAAGTCTAACTTTAAAGACTGGGGGATTCTGCCTCTCATGGGATGTTAGTTTCTACTGCTTGACACTGATCAACATGCACTACAGGCTGTTAATGATTTCATGATAAAAGATTTTCATTTGAAAGTGATTAATATGAATGACAGGACTTTCATAAATAGAGAAATTCAGTCAATATTTATGTAGTTGTCGGTTACAAGTCAGGAAATTCATATACAGAAAAGAAAGTAAGTATATTTGACATTTTGAAAAATCTTATTAATCTCATCAAAATCAAGTTTATTACCAACATATATGGAGTGCCATATAGATCACACAATATTTAAGTGCATATATTATTATTTGAATGCCTATTAAATAGAAGTTGAAACAAAATTTTGTTTAGTATTATGAATCTTAAATAAATTAAGTGTGGGTAACCAAGATCTATCAAAAACATATCAGACACTTTATGTACATTATTTTATTTAATACTCAGTATAACTCTGTAATGTGTCTTATCCATTTTCCAGAGGAGAAAAAATCTTAAAGAATAATTTGCTTAAGATTCAAGTCAGAGGGGAAGGGGGCTGGAGCCTTGGAGAATGGGATGAAGGGTTAAAGAAGTACAAATTAGTAGTTGATAAATGGTCACAGGGATGGGGAACATAGCATAGGGAATACAGTTTGCATTAATATAATGGCTATGTGTAGAGCCAGAGGAGAGAAAGAGCAATTAGGGGTATTGTTTTATAAACTAAATAAGTGTCTAACCAATGTACTATATACTTGAAACTAGTAAAATAAAGTTGAAAAAAAAAAGATTCAAGCAGTAGGAAGTGGCTGGACAGTTTTAGAACTCAGATTCACCTGCCTCCAAATCTTGTCCTCTTGTGTCTCTGCCACATTTGAATTAGATTGGAACCCATGGTCAATGTAGGATTGCAATGAAGCGCTTTATAAGGTTCCCTTAAAAACTTCTAACACTGAATTCAACTATTGATTGTGAAAGTTTTAATCATTTAAGAAGAAAGTTCTAGTTGAAGCAAACCTTTTAAAAGTTCAAGTGCAATATCAGAAATGGTCTGAAAATATGGTTGGTTGACGAGTCCAACAAGGAAATTGAAATTCCAGTCCAGTAAACAAGAGCTAGAAAGCAGGTGGGCAAGGGCACCATTTCACTTTTCCCAGGATGGTAAACTGGCAAGTAACTTTTGGCCATATAGTCTTCCAAGATGAGTCCTCTCATCCAGGACTTTAATTTTTTTTTAAACAGTAATAATTTTTAAATAGAGATACTTTTATTTTCCACTGTCTCCACAGAACCTTACCTTATCCCTATCTCTGGTTAATTGAACATCACTAGTTGAGAATGAATGTTTTGGGCAGCCTGGAGGAGGCAACTGTGAAAGGAATGACTTGGAGGTTAATCTGAAGTAAAGTTGTAAATAAAACCATAAAGCTAAATTAAAAAGTGAGCCAAGGAATTTAATGATGAGTCAGATGTACAAACAGAAAGAGCCAGGGATCCCATTTTGAAGCCAAAAATAGAAAGGATAAAAGGAAGGGTGGAAGAAAGAGAAAGAAAGAAGGAATTAATTTTGGCAAGAAAGGAGAAGTATAGGGAGTAATTGTTTAATGGTTTCAGTTTTGAATGCTGTAAAGTTCTGGAGATGGACAGTGGTGATGGTTGCACAAAAATGTGAGTGTACTTAATGCCACATAAAAATGGTTAAAATGGCAAATATTATGCTATGCTTGTATTACCACACTTTTTTTTTTAATTGAGAAAAGGATCTAAATAGATATTCCTCCAAGGAAAATGGGATTAGGATTGAAAAGAAAGATGTCTAATTCTACTTAGGTTTTTCTTTTATTGAGTTGATAGTATAAAATTATCCTTTCTACATTAAAAATTCTTTACAACTTTTTTTTTAAAAGTTTTCTTTTCATAAAGCAGGTAACAGTGCAAACACAGATTCTTCCTCAGTGAAACACATCTGTTAGAAGTTAGGTTGATTCTGAGATGCCAGGTCATAAAAATGCCCACCGTTTTCTCAGTGGCAACATATCTTCATACCTTTTCTCAATAAGTGTTTATTAAAAGCTCACTATGTATCACATAAAGTTCAAAATTCTATGAATATACTGTGGAACAAAATAGTCCCTGCTCTCCTAGATCTTACATAGTAAAGAGGACAGACTATAAACCAGCATGCAAATAATTACAGTCAAAGTAATTATCATATAATAAGGATCTTCTCAAAAAGCAGAGATGCTGAATGAATGGGCCTACCCACAGAGCTCTGAGGAAGGACAGCTAGTAATCAAGAAATAAAAGAGAACATAGGAGCTTTCTTTCTTTGTATATTTTCTACTTTTGGTTTCCATTTTGCCATCTATTATACCAGGACGTTTTGACACTTCCTGAGGAGTTATTAGGGAGGACAGATGGTAACCTGTTTTAATTAGCCGCCATACCACAGAGGTGCCAATGCGGTAAAAGCACAGTGAGAAACTAAGGCTCAGGAGGGTTACAAAGCTGGTTTGGGAGCACAGACGAGCCTCCTGAAATTCGACTCCAGGACTCCTTTTGACTTTTCCTTTGTGCCATGATTTCATACACAATTGAGTGGATTGGTAATCAATCACCCTCCCCCTGTACCCAACACATATACACAAATACACAGACAAAGAACTAAAAACAAAATAAAACTAATTTTGCTGGAAATTTTGTTAGATGGCAGTGTCATCTCACCAATTTGAGAAATGTGTGTGAGATGATTAAAAAAGGTACTTTATGACCTGTACATAACATTAATCTTACCATTCTTTTTACTGATTCTTAGCATTTGGTTACTTTTCTGCCTTAAAAGCCAGTTCTTAGCAGACTGAATTATACACTCTGCTCCAGTGTTCAAATGAATACTACTGCCAAAATGTGCCCAGGATTCTAAGTCTAACATAATGGTAGTGATACAAAAGCAAGGCATTGAGCTGGACTGAGGACTTTATGTTGAATCCAACAGGATCCTCTTACTGTGATTTTTCTTGGCCTAAATCTTCAATTTATTACTGGGAGCGAAACCCTGTATGGAAAAGAGCAGGTATAAGCGAGTGCTTTTAAAAGGATATTTTAAAACACAATATCCTTTAAAATTGTGTTTTAAAGGATAAAAAGTTTTCTTAGATTCTACCTTTACATGCAGAAGTCATCTTGAATGAAATAAGCTCAGATGTGGGCAGCCTATTTAATCCCAGATAGCTTCACTTGCTCTAAATCTTGCTGTAAATCGTCTCATTATAAATATTTTAATAGATAAATATCCTAAATATAGTATTTTTAGAAAAGTATTTTATATTTTTATAGCATTTTAGAATCTTTTATCTAAAAATATGGCCCAAATACTATTTATCATTTCCTGACATAGTAGAGGAATTTAGCCATTTTTAATATGCAGACAATCCCTAATTTTAAAAATGTTTGTTTGTTCAAGATTTCCTTTGTCAGTTGGTTTGGAACTCAAATGATTTCTCTATAGAAGCAGTGACAGACTTGATGGTTGGGTGTCTAGACTGGTCTACAATAGTTAATTTAACTCGACATTTCTCAAGGTTAATACTTTGCTGACAGCATGGAACTGGCCAAATACCATGTTCACAAATGTTTCTATATCTTTTGAGATTTGAGAAAAATGCCAAAAATGTATGCCTAACTTAAACCACCAAACAGCTGTCTCACAGGAAAGCCCTTCACCTCCTCCACCTGCTGGAGGTATAGGAACCATTATCCCTAGTGAATTCTGTGATTGGAATATCCACTGGGAAAATTCATGGAGTACCAATGTTATATACATTGTAAAGTAAGAAATGTCAGGTGGTGTGGCCCTTCCAATCCTGGATTTGGTTTTGTTTCGACCCCTGGCCCCTGCAGTGCAAATGTGGTCTCACAGATCTTCCCTTCCTGAATAATCACACAGCATTCCTGAATGCGTTTTGTTTTAAACATATCTATAGCACCAGGGAGAAGCATGCAGAATAAAGGGTCGCCTTTACCTTCTTCCTCTTTTATAGTCTGTAGGAGAAAAAGTCACCCTTAGATGACATTTGGATGTTCAGATGATCTGAGGACTAGATTCCCATCTCACTAGAAAGCAACAGAAATGGTCCTGAGAATTCCCTCAGGGGAGTTGGGATTGAAGAGGACTGGGTCTGGGGTAAAGAAGAGGATCACAATCAAAGTCTCACTACAACACTCACGAGAGTCTAGATTTTTTCCACATGTGACATAGACTTATGTGAGGAGTGAAATCTTATCAAATCAAGAGTTTTCATATATGTATTTTATAAAGATAATATAAATTATTAATGTGGACTCTGGTCAGTAATCTACAATGAGGCCAGTATTATTGCCTTTGATGCAAAAACTCAATTTCTAATATTTTCAAATGATAATTTTTCATATATTATAAAATATATCTGAAAAATCACTTATTCAAATACCACAGAGTGGAAAATATTAGACAGAAATGAGTATCAATAATATGTCTCATTGAAAACAGAGCAATGAATTAGGGCTTTGAATGTAAACTTTCTATTAATAACAGAGGGCAAAACAATAATCCTTACTAAATACTCTTTAAGGTCTGCTAAATATTATGGATATTCCAGCCAACCTTATGGTACCCTTCTGAAGAGTGAAACTGATTTACTGATTTTCATATTTGAAAATTTTCTCCCACAATCCCAGTTTTTGTATAAATAAAAATCTCTTGTAAAAACAAGTCAAATATGGCATAATATACTACCCTCCCTCAGAACAATATTCCCCCCAAATAACAAATACAACTGTTTTTCAAAATGTCTTTTCACAATGCTACTAATGACCTTTATACTTTTTATAACTAAAGTTTATAGTCATGAAATAAGCCACCAAAGTTCTTGAAATTATTTATTAACACATATTATAATTGCTCTGATTAACTGTTCATCAAGAGACCAAAAACATTTTATTTTGGCTTTAGTAATCCATACTATGATTTAGTACAGAATTACTTTGCAACCAAAAAAGTAAAAATGTCCCTCTGCCTTTGTACTGTTTGCCTCAAACAAAATAATTCACAAGTTTCACATTTCAGAAGTTAGGAAATTTCAGATGGTAATGGCCATGGAGAAGTGTGTGGAGCAAAAAGAAAAAGATGGAGAGAATATTAAACCTTGAGGAGACTAAAGCAGGGAGGAATGCCAGTGGCGAATAGTGAGCAGGAGCTTGTGTCACAGAAAAAGAAAACTGTTACCAAAGAAATAGATATTGGGATGGTGAGCAACAGGCAGGCCTCCTTAGCCTGGTCATATTTTTAGGAATTTCATTTGGTTTTCTATTTTAAAATTAATCATTCATTTTCTTTAAAGAGACAGTGAAACATCCTTTCTTTAATCATCTCCTGAGAAAACAGGGCCTTGTAACTGTGGAAAAGATTTCTGAGAAATCAACCAAGTCTAGAAGTTTTCTCAGGTGGCATTTTTGTTTACCTGCTGTGTTTCCATCCTCTGTGAGTGCTTCTGCCCTCAGCCTAAAATATTTTTCCTTTTACCTATGTATAACAGGGGGTAGGGGAATGAGAAGGAATGTTTATTTTCTTGGATATTCCTGAACTATTAACTGCTCTGATAGGGACTATACATACACACACACATATATACCAAGGGGCTCTTTTCTTGCCTCCATTGCCACATCTCCCTTGTGAAGGGCCCATTGGTCTTCTGTTGATGCCAACATTGTGGCATTGTGTCCTCAGTAAATCCTTATCTATTCAGCCCTCTGTGCAACCAGCAGTTAATACGTGCCTCCTATGAACTAGCCCTATCCTAGACACTAAGTAAGGATAGAAAGATGACTTGGACATTGCTCTGTGCTTACAAAACTCAGTTTTGCTGTGGACTCAGTTAATGTGGCAGCCTTGACTGGAAATGTCTACTTGATATCCCCTGCGAGTATCCATTGCGATTCCTTCGGATTTCAGCAAGGCCACACAAACATTTTATAAGGTGCATTTTATTTAGCCCCTCAAACTCAAATTACAGAGACATTACTGGATGACTATTTCACAGGAGGATTTAACTAAAACATCCATTATTCCTCTTTTCTAATTGTTTCGTGGTTTGCATCCATAGAAACAGTTTGTCTTTTCACCGAAATGTTTTTCCTATCAATTAAGCAGTAAGAGTTCTTAATGAATTTAATATTGAGCTAACATTTTAAAAGACAACTCATCTGACATCCCTGAATCTTTGCAATCAACATATTTATATAAGAAGTACGAACATTTCTAGAAGTCCTCTAGAAGCTCACAGTTTCCAAAATTATTCATGTGTTCAATTCCTGGATATCAACCACAAGGTAGAAAACTCAGAAAGTACTAAGCACTGAGGGAATTCTACACTGATTTGGCCTCTTTCACACCCTGTTGCATGAGAGCTAGTTCATTGGGCTACTGAGTTTTTGATGCTAATGCACTCAAGTTCAGTGCTTCAGCCTCTGCAGACAATTTTGCTTTCGACCAAATGCACCTCTCACTCTGGCCTGCTCTTTTTCAAACACCCACAAAGGATAACGGCATATGAATGGCTCAGCCTAAATCCGTCATCTTGGAGGAGAGAAGGCAATGTGCATGTTTCGTATCTGGTGAATCAGTCAAGAGAGGAACAGTATTTTCTTCTTAGATAGAGAATGCTGTTGGTCAAGTACCCTCTCCTTTGGGTGAAAGACAGATATCTGAAAGTTGCAGGGTTAGCTTCCCATTAGACCTGCTCTCCTGATCCTGCTTGGCGTTGGTGTCTGCTGCCTCCCTCTGTGTTGCCTATGGCTTTGGCTGCTGCCTGGCTCAAGAAGCTAGTAATCCAAGCTTGGTGGCCATCTCTTCTAAGAAAGTAAGGCTCAAAGAAGACACAAGCCAGCAGTTCATAGGTGCATTCAGCCCAAACATATATTTGACCTATACAGCCATTTTCTATAATGTGAGTTACTGAATTTCCAGCTTCTCCTGGAAAATAGAAAGGTCAAGCAATGTAGAGCCCAGGTTTCTGCAGGTAGCAATTGCCTGGAGCTGAGCAGTGGCTACTCCGTTCCTTCTAGGCACAGGCCCTGGCAGCTGCCACATTTTCCACCTGACCCACTTGCTAATGTGCCTTTCTTATCTAGTCCGAGTAGGCTTAGTCTTAGGCAGTACCTAACCTAGTCATCTTTTTAATAAGCGTAACTGACATTGTCCTATGAGTCTATGGTAGGTACTTCACTGAACATGCAGAGATTATTAAATGGCTGCTCATAACACATTTGATGGGAGAACAACCCATTTGATGTTCTTTAGGCCATTCATGCTTTGTGTTCAATAAATAAATATGAGACTAATTATGTTCTGTTTATATGGGAGTAACTTAAGGATGTAGATTACGCAGAATCATCAGATTCTTAAATCCAACCACCTGGAATGGATGCTCATTGATAAGCAGACTCTATTGCAGCTAACTGATATTTTTGCATCACAGATACTCTTGTTAAAACTAGAGGGTCTACTAAAGATTTATGAATGCTCTCATGATTTGAATCAAGTGCGCCTTTGTTTTAAAAATAGAATTGCTGATTTTGTGGGCATCAGCTATTCTCATTTTTGTGTGTTCTTCTTTAAGTGGAAAAGGGATTTAAAATAATTTTTTCAGTTCAAGATTTTGATTTACCACATTAGATTGCCTAGTCCTGTTTAATATTTAACTTCCTTCTTCGTCATGGTTACTTTATGCAAAATAATATTTATTTGAAGAACTAGTCTATCAAGGAGATAAACAGAAATACATCTTGTTCAATATATTCGATTTCTTCCCTGTCATAAAGCTTACCAGGGTTCCTCAGAAGCAGAAGCAGTGGACCTGTGATTGGGTAGGGGCTTCTGTTGCTGTAAACAAACATTTACAGCATCCATTTGGAGCAACCCTGGGGTAGGATGAAGCTGGCCACCCAAGCAAAGATGTCCTGAAGAGTGAGCTAGCATTTTTCCAAGCCTCTTATCAATTTCTCCCCATCTAACTTCTCTAGACAGTCGTTGCTGCCTCACACCCACCACTTTGGGATCTATTGCTCTAGGCTCCATCCCATTACTTAGCTTTTCTGTTATTCCCAAGCTTCCAGGAGAATTCTTCTGAGCTCTGACCTCTATTGGCACCATAAGAGGTATGCTCTTTGGAATCACTGTTGTCCCTGGTCCCATCACAGACTGTCACTACACCCTGGAGGGGACCCCCATGCCAGAGAGCAGAGTGAGCTAACATCTCTAAGCTCATGCTGGCTTGCAAAAGAACTTGGTATATCATCCAAGCCAGTTAAAACTGTTTGTGGTGTCTTTTCCAAGTCTACAAACTCTAACTGGCAATACTGACCTAGCTGTTAAGGCTCTGGTAATAATTTCTCAGCACTTTCTGGAAAATCAATCTATCAAAATTAAAAGAAAGACAATAATGATGCTTCAGAGAAGGGACTTTCAGTGAACAAGTGTGGTGGCTACCTCTCTGAGTTACACGTACTCAAGCAGACCCCCAGGAGAGTGTTCCATTCATTGCCTTGTCCAAGAAAACACGACTGCAGTGCTTGGAGGTTGAGGAAAGAGCTTTGGATATCAGCCTTAGCTTTGATGAGTACAGGGCAGGAAGGATACCACTGGCAGCCAGACTATCAAGATCACTTTGGTGAACTGTGGTTTAATTAACCATTTTGTAAAAAGAATAAGCTTAGGATTAAGGCTTGTCTGTATTAGACTTATAGCCTGTGTTCCTAGGCCATATATAAATGTGTTCTTTTAGGAATATGTATTTTGTGCCTGTATTGAAATATTCAAGCAACTTCTGAAGCTGTTGATCCTCCTGACTATTAAAATTGCAATTTAAACAAATAAATTTTTAAAAATTGCAATGGAGATTGAAGAAATTTTTATGTAAATATTTTACATTTTCATATAAAAGAATATCTCTGAGGAGAGGCAATAAGGAAACACACAAAATGTATCTATTCATTTTATTTTAAATTTTGTTTCTTTGATGTGAATTAAAAATATAATCTGACTAAAGAAAGCCCTATTAAAAACTAGACAGAAGATGCCTCTTTCCCGCAGAATGGCTTCTCCACACCCTTCCCCCTAGTACACATACCTGGCTCTCCTCTTCCTTCCGAAGGTTTTTCCAGGTGGGAATTGTCCTGCCTTCCCCCTGGGCCTCAGTGCCTGTCATGTCACATGTCTTCCAACATCAGAAGCAATAATCAAATGGGCAACAGTTAAACCAAAGGCACTCAGTTTGTCAGTGTTCCTCATCTGGATTCCTGTTTTGTCTATATTTCCAGAATGTATTTCACCCCCTAGCACGCTTAATTCAGACTGTATAAGCAAGCCATATTTTTCAGAAAGAAGATTAATAATCAAATGATATTTTCAAGAAAACATTATCACCAAAAAATAAAACATTTAAAACTTTCCTGCTTTCTAAGATCAAATTTCTTGAATCTCTTGAACTTCACAGCTGCTAGGAACATAATCCATTTTTTTTTATATATACCACATAGTCCACAAGATAGCCAAAGACGTAGACGAGGGTATGACCAGACTTTTCTGGCCTAGATGCCAGACAGCAGTAATAGCTGAGAGTTCAATAGGACCAGAGGTCATTTTTATTTATGTCTTTATATAATGGATCGTGTGTAGCTGGGGCAGAGGGAAAAAGCAGTCTGGGTGAGTTCGGTTAATGCTTTCTGTTAACTTCAAAGCTGATTTATAGTTCAATTAAGCTTGGGTGGTCATACATGTCTCTTTGTCAAATACAGATTCAAAGCACTGTTGTAACTAATATCTATAATATAAATTTGCTCATTGCTGGGCTCTCTGTAAAATACTTTTTTTCCAGGTGATTAAAAATTCTATTGTCGCTGGAATTTTAGTTTCAGTTAATAAGCAAGAATGTGAATATATTCTAAAATATATATTATTATATCAATTTAGGAAATTACAAGATTTTTCCATAAATATTTTAGAGACTCTTGCCAAAGTAAAAGGAAAAAAGAAAAAAAAAGGACATGATTTGATATTCTGGATCACATTCTTATTTGGAAACCTTACAGGCAGCATTGAAGCTAAGGGATGAAATAGAATAATTCCTATTTAATAATAAAATATCTAAATCTAATAATGAAGTTACAATATGACCATCTTAAGAATTTGAATATTAGCTATTTGCAATGACTATTCAAAAATACTGTGATTCTTTTAAAAACAGAATAATCTCATCCAAAGTTCTGAGTTTCCATTTAGCAAAATTATTTAATATAAATAAATTCTTTCATTTTTACTAATTCCATACACATCTGTATATTCCAATAAAATAAAGACTAATGATATATTTCATGGAAGAAACAATTTAAGTTTATTTACTAAAACTGTTTTATTTAAACTTCAGGAAAAATAAACACATGTATGAATTCTGACATAATGGGATAAGAAATTATACTTAATAGAAATGAGGCTTTTGTTGAGAATTGGATCCCAGTATGTAGGAATATTAGATGACCTTAACCATAAAGAATTTCTACTGGTTATTTCCTATAAAAGACTCTTGGCTGTTTAATAAGTAAACATTTTGTTTATTTATTGCACAAAGTTTGGTGGAAGCATTGCACAAAGGATAAATATTTTTGTTAGAATGTATTAAAAGCTTGGCTTTTAAGCTTGACATTTAGTGGACTGGGTCACACAGGGAAAACTCTCTGTCCTTTGCAAAGGTATGGAGTTGGAACCAAACCCAGAGATCATGGCCCCTCCAAGGGCCACGGTTTGCATCTGATAATTTAGCTTTATCTGTGCTTTTGGATTTATTAAGAATGTTTTAACTGCCTTATTAGAATGTTATCCCTATGTCTCTTTACTATGGAACATTTAAATATTCCCTGAATTTGAAATGGGTTGTTCTTATATCTTGGGAATAAAATTACTGTTAATGAGAACACATCTTTAAATTACAAATGCAAGTTAATAAATATAACTTTTATATTTAAAAATATTTACATTTAAAATTTTCAAACAATTTTCATATATAGATGAATTATCTCATTAGACTTCCCTGATCAGCTTAGCAAATATTATTTGAAGGATAATGTAAATATATAATAAAGAAATTAAATATAATATAATAAAGAAATATGAAGCAAAAACCAAAAAAGAAGATCAGAATCTAAACACACTGTCACAGTTTTATAGAAAACACTGTGCATTTGAATCACCGTTCTTTACAGTGGCCACATAGCAGAATTTAAATTTTTAAGGGTAAAATTTTTCAGCGTGAAGGGTGGGGATTCTGCAAAATTATAATTGCATCAAAAATATAAGAAGTTGAAGAAAATTATTATTTCAGATATTTATTTTCAAAAGAGTAGAACTTAAACTCATTGTTTTCCCTCAGAGAAGGATGTCTAAATCACACTTATCTTTTTCTTTAACAGATAATTCTGAAATGATCAGCAGAAACGGAATGGAATGCCAAGAATCTGCATTGAGAATAACTAAACATTGTTACTGTACATACTATCCTGTTTCCTCCTCAATAGAATTGCCACAAACTGCATGCTAAATAAAAATTTAGTTCTTCTGGACAGACCACAACTCTAAGAAGCTAGTGCTGCTATATCATATATGAGTATTAAATATGGTATGCTTAGTATATTCCAACCTAAGATAGTTAACTACCTGAGACCAGCTGTGATGTTTAAAGACATAAAGGATAAAGTTTACTTTTAAAGGGTTTCTAAACATAGTTTCTGTCCTAGGAATATTGTCTTATCTCCATAACTATAGCTGATGCAGAAAGTCCAACCAACTTACTCATTTCGACTCAGAATATTTCAAAGTTAGCAATAAACAATTAGCATTAGTTTAAAAACCTATTCCAAGGGCAGGTTCAATTCTAACTTCAATTACTGTCATTTCATTCACCCACTGGATCAAAAGGTATGTTTCACTTCTTGAGAACATGAATGCTGCAGCAAAGATGAGAAGTGAAGTAAAACTGATACCTGTCCTGCAGGTCTAAAATTTGAATGGAAATTCAAGCACAAGTACTGGGGACACATCAAAGTGTGGTATTTGGTTTGCCTGGAGATGCCACATTGAATCATGTGATTCTAGAATTACATTAACTAGATTGAAAAAGAAACTTTGCACGGTATGAGCTTCATACCCCACCAAACAAAGTCTTGAAGGTATTATTTTACAAGTATATTTTTAAAGTTGTTTTATAAGAGAGACTTTGTAGAAGTGCCTAGATTTTGCCAGACTTCATCCAGCTTGCAAGAATGAGAGGCCCATGCCAACAGTCTAATCTAAGGGATTAGTCTTCACACTCACCATCCGTTTGCCTGTTACAGAATAACTCTTCTAAACTGAAAACCTAGTCAAACAAGGAAGCTGTAGGTGAGGAGATCTGTATAATATTCTAATTTAAGTAAGTTTGAGTTTAGTCACTGAAAATTTGACTGTGACTTTAATCTAAATTACTATGTAAACAAAAAGTAGATAGTTTCACTTTTTAAAAATCCATTACTGTTTTGCATTTCAAAAGTTGGATTAAAGGGTTGTAACTGACTACAGCATGGAAACAATAGTTCTTTTAATTCTTTCACCTTAAAGCATATTTTATGTCTCAAAAGTATAAAAAACTTTAATACAAGTACATACATATTATATATACACATACATATATATACTATATATGGATGAAACATATTTTAATGTTGTTTACTTTTTTAAATACTTGGTTGATCTTCAAGGTAATAGCGAAACAATTAAATTTTGTTCAGAAAGTTTGTTTTAAAGTTTATTTTAAGCACTATTGTACCAAATATTTCATATTTCACATTTTATATGTTGCACATAGCCTATACAGTACCTACATAGTTTTTAAATTATTGTTTAAAAAACAATAGCTGTTATAAATGAATATTATGTGTAATTGTTTAAAACATCCATTTTCTTTGTGAGCATATTAGTGATTGAAGTATTTTGACTTTTGAGATTGAATGTAAAATATTTTAAATTTTGGCATCACCGCCTGTTCTGAAAACTGTATGCACCAACCATATCATTTTTGTTTGAGAAAAAAGAAATCCATCATTTTAATTAATGTTTTAATTAACCCTATCAAAAGAAAATCACATTCTAAGTGTAATCTTACATAGTGCTTGTATTGTTGCATTTGTTTTAATTTGTGGACAAGTATTGTATCTAACTTGTATTTCTTTGGTAGTTTCATCTTTATGTATTATTGATATTTGTAATTTTCTCATCTATAACGATGTAGTTATGCTACAACTTTCCTAAAACATTCAAACTTCTTTTTTCCTTTTTTTCTTTGTTAATTCACTTAAACTCATTGAAAACATAGTATACATTACTAAAAGGTAAATTATGGGAATCACTGAAATATTTTTGTAGACTAATTGTCATAACATTGTCTTTTTTCTTTTGTTTCATGACGTTGATGTTAAAATTATTAGCACACAACTATTTTCAGCCCTTTAATAATGGAGCATCAAAAACATCACCTATAACCCCAAACAGATATAGAGGACTGTATTTTTTACTAAGATATTCATTTTCCAGAATTGTGATTATAATATGCAAAGAGTCGTAAATATGCCATTTACAATAAGGAGGAGGCAAGGCAAATGCATAGATGTACAAATATATGTACAACAGATTTTGCTTTTTATTTATTTATAATGTAATTTTATAGAATAATTCTGGGATTTGAGAGGATCTAAAACTATTTTTCTGTATAAATATTATTTGCCAAAAGTTTGTTTATATTCAGAAGTCTGACTATGATGAATAAATCTTAAATGCTTTGTTTAATTACAAAAAACAAACACACCAATATCCAAGACATAAAGATAGCAATTCAGCAAATACTGTAGTTAAGAGACGAACTCGCCACTTGTATGGGAACTACATTTCACTCTTGGTTTTCAGGATATAATAGCACTTCACCAATATATTCTTTCAGCCATACCACTGGTAACATTTCTACTAAATCTTTCTGTAACACTTAAAGAATTCCCTCATTCATTACCTTACAGTGTAAACAGGAGTCTAATTTGTATCAATTCTATGTTTTGGTTGTAATATTCAGTTCACTCACCCAATGTACAACCAATGAAATAAAAGAAGCATTTAAAAGAATTTCTAGTCTTTCTCCTTTTTGTGTCCAGAAAGATTGATAATTAGCCAAAAAAAAAAAAAAAAAGGGGGTTTTACATTCACAAAGAGAATATTTGGTAACTTCAAAGAAGAGCAAGCTCTGGTCTTCAAATAGGAGATTGACGGTGTTGGTTTTTGATTTTGGCTTTTTAAAAGTACGAAAAACAATTTAAAAGGATAATTTTAGAAATATTTTTAGTATTCTTTGAAATTAGAAGTAAAAATAAATCCTACCACTCAGCCCTCTTCTTCAGCATTCTGCCTGAATATGAAGATATGAAAATCAGTAATCAAGTGAGGAACAAAATGTCAATTTCATTAACAAACTAAGACATGCCCATTAATCCATAAGACTGAGCTCTGGGAGAGCCTGATTGGACAACAAGGCTTAGACCAGAGGCTACAGAAAGATCCAGGAGGGTGAATCCTGTTCTATGCAGACATCCTGACCAGGTGGACCAAGGGAAGAACAACAGCTGAGTATTGCTCAAGGAAGGTGAGAGTAACTTTTGGGTGAGAACGTTCCTTGTCATGCAAGGGGTTGCAGAAATTGCCTCCTCTGTGGGCCAAGGCAGGAATGGAGGGGAGGTTTTCTCAATGGCTGGTTTAAAGCTTCAGGCCTTCTGAGTGGTTATGACATCCCTTATGAGGGTAGAAAACACAAACATTCAACAGATCAGGTATATACAAGTAAAGGAATAAAGGCACTTGTATCTTTAAACTATACCATCAGTATTTCCAAGGGTAACAATACTTTCACACCTTTGTGGATGTTTGAAAAACTGGCTATATGTTTGGATGAGCAATTTTTTTTACTATAATACAGCAGAAAATATTGCTATTCTATCAGTTGCTCCTTACAAGAAAACATTCTCTCTTAATAGTTCCAGGTGCCAACTTTAGAGAGAAAGTTGTTATTTTAAGTGAAAAAATATAAGACAAACTACTTAAAATTTTTCGCACCTGGTTTTATGAAGTATAATTTTCATCAGTAGATTGACTTTTTATGGTACTACATCAAAATCAAAAGTGACACTTAAACCTGAAAGGATAAAACTGATTTATCTCTTCAGCATAGAAAATATTTAAATATAAAATTTCCATTATTCTATAATTATCTTCCAATAAAAAAGTGTTACTTCAGTTTTGGGAGGCCCAAACTAAAAATAATGTTTCAAATCCAGAAATATACTCTTTTTATTGTTAACCAAAGTTCTTTTGCAACACTTTAAAGATTTTACAAGCAGCCAGGCAAACCGAAATATAGTTCAATATTCTGATATTTGTGGAAGGAAAATACTGGGTAGCTAAATACTCTCTCTGAAATCTGAGGCTATCATTGCTATTGGACCGGTCTAGCTCCACAGAAATGACTGAGTCGCTAGGAATAAGTATGATTCATACAAAATGAAACATAATAATGACTTCTCTACATCCTCTTCGTGGAGGTGGCAGGAATGGAGGAGTGGAATTGAGAAGATTTACTAGGGATCTTCTTGGGCACCAAGCTCTATGCTAAATAGTCTTAACAGTTTTCTAACAGGCCTATCTAGTGTCGTTGAAGAGAATGACTAATAATTGTTTAAATTCTAAACACCACAAAGATTCTTACTCGAGGTATATAAGAGATTCTGCTGTGAGACAGCTTGATTCTAGATCAACACGACCTTTCAGTATCTGCTTTCAGCATGGCTAGATCCACGGCTCAGCTGAAAACCTCTGGGTGATTTCAATTGCATGACCAAAGGTCGTGTGGCCTCACTTTCTCCCTCTGGTTCAGCTATTATGAAAATAATAGACATTATGAAAATAATAGCTATTATGAAAATAAAAGACAGCCCACCCATCTGAGGCATCTCTTTAGTCCCCCAATGTAAATGCCATATGTGCTACTTAGCCTGTATTTTGATAATACCATTTCATATATCCCTTCCAAATTTAGTGAAAACCATATAGCTATTTTCATGAAATAGAGTCTAGCTAGAAAGTAACTTTGTTTCATTCATATACACTTTACATAATCTTTAATATTATGAAAGAGCTCTTATACCTCTAATATAGATGAGAAATTAAGACTCATAAAAATTAACTCTTTCAAGATCACATAGTAGAGCAGCACAACTCTCAAGCCTTGGCTTGTTCTAACTCCACAGTATTGTTGACATGAACCTTATTTGTAGCATTCTTCAGGTCAAAATTTCATTTAAAAAAATCAGAGTAAAGCATTTATCTAGATTTAAGGTGAAACTAGAATAAGACTGTCACTAGGTTAAGTGAACAGGGTTTCTTCCATGAGGGCTCTCTATTCCTGAGTTGCAGCCTCTAATTAAGCTCTGCAGTACAGAGATAGAAACCAGCTCTCTGAAACATAAAACCTGTGGCTTCACAGAAAAAGAAAAGTATATCTGAAGTACCATAGCAGCTTAGGAAAACCTGGCTCATGAACTTTATGTCTCAGCAAGTTGATTGGATATATACAGAAGGAACAAATATACTACAGAATAAATAGATATTCAACATGTACACACTTATTTATATGACAGCAATCTATATACATTCATAAACACAAAGTTACAAATTTTTCAGTTCTCCAGAAAGGAAAGAAAGATAAGGGTTTGCATTTCACAATAGTCTAGTGGTTAAGAGGTAAGTTTCTGGTCATATTGCCCAAGTTTGATTTTCAACTCTGCTTTATACAGCTTCTAAGCTTCAATTTTTGTTCATCACTAAGCTGGGTCTAACAATAGGATCTGCCCCACCAGGACATCATGAGGGTTAGATGGAAGAATATATACTGACCACATACAACAGAGGCTGACACTGAGTGTGCTGTCAGTGAGTATTAATGTTCTTACAGGAATGTTAAAATAAGCTCTTATGCTTCCCTATCAGTGTTTATTTTCTTGGTCTATCCAAATATCTCTTGGCAACTAAGAGACACCTCTTCTATTTCCTCAATGGTAATTAATGTCAAAAGCTGACAGGCAAATTCTAGGGAATTTATCATAACAAATAATGAGATGCATTATTTCTGGGAAGCTTGCAATTACTTCAATTCAACAAATGCTCAGTGAGCCCTGACTAAGAACTGGTAAGCTGTTCAAGGGACGTGAACATGAGCAAAGTCCAGTCCCTACCCTCAAGAAGCTTTCCATGTGGCAGACAAGGAAAAACAAACCTGTGAAAATTGGAGAAGGGATGAGGAGTACTATATTAGTTTCCTAGGGTTGCCCTAATAAAGCACCACAAGGGTGGCTTATAACATTAGATATATATTCTCTCACAGTTATGGAGGCTACAAGTGTGAAATCAAGGTGTCTGCAGGGCCACGCTCCCTCTGAGACTCTGGGTAGAATCCTTCCATGCCTCCTCCTAGTTTACTAGGTGGCCATTAATCCTTGGTATCCCCTGGCCCACAACTGCATTACTTCAATCTCTGCTTCCACTGTCACGGGGCCTGCTCCCTTTATGTCTGCCTTTACACTACCTTATAAGGTCACCAGTCTTATGGCATTAACCCTAATGACTTCATCTTTACTTAATTACACCCGCAAAGACCCTTTTGCCAAATAAGATCACATTCACAGGTACCAGAGGTTGGTACATATCTTTTTGTGGTACACAATTTGACCCACAAAAAGTAATAGCTACTTAAATAAAGATCTGTTTCTATAGTTATCAAAGTATTAATGAAAGGATTTCTACTACCTTTTCAGTAAGGAGATCCTACCTACAGCCTGTACGATGGCCAAAGTCATGACCCCTCAGGTCTCCTTCATGCGTTTAGTTTGTAAACTGCGGCGTCTCTGATTTTACTCTTGTCCTTTCTAGATCCGTTCTCCATAGGTCAGCCAGTACCTTCATAAAATAGAAATCACATCAAAGTTGGATCCACTTCAGGTTGTGCAGGGTTTAAAGGTTATACAACCTAGGGGAGGGGTCTTAAAAAATCCAAATAAAAAAAATTAAATATGAAAAATATACAAAAAAACAACATGATATTTCTTTGAACTGACCATTTGACACACTTCTATAATATGTTTTGTTTACATTTTTTACTCTATCCCCCTTGAGTACATCCTCATATGGTAACACTTTTGTAATATGATTTGCTACACCATTATATCTCCTCTGCTTAGAATAGTGTCTAAGAATACAGTAAGGGTTCAACAAATATTTGTTGAACAAATGACTAGTAAAACCGTGGTGTCAGAAGAGACTGATATAAATGAAACTATAAAAGGAGGAAATTCACATAGTTTCTCATAACCTTTGCCTACATCTGAACTACATTCTTGGCTAAGGAAATAAACAAACTAGAGATCCACTCATTTAACAGATATTTTTGTATTACAAAATGTTAGAAAACTTGAAAAACACAGAGCACATGTTCTTATTATATTATTAACAATACGAAATCATCATAATCTAGTTACAACCTAACTAGAGAAAGAAAAACATAAGGATGAAAACAAAATAAATGTATTAAAGTATTTAATGATAAATTCCAAATTATTAAACAATCAATGAGTGCTGTGGGAGATTAGTGAGAGCTAGAGATGTCACAGAAGGCTCTCTAAAGCAAGAGTTTCTTGAGATGGACCCTGAGGAGTAGTAAATACAATATTTGGCAAAGCAAGAAGCATGAGAAGCAACAGGGATTAAAATAAAGTGGTCCGTGATTAGAATGGATGGGGATTCTACACTTAAAAGAATGAGAAGAACACAAAAACAGAAGGGGGAATCATAGTTTACAAGATAGCCACACTTAAAAAAAGGGTAACGTAGTGGCTGCTGCAGCTTGCTGCCATATCCTCCTTCAGAATGAAGCACTTACACCCCAATGTCTAGGAGTGCTACCGCAGTTGGTCCTCAGCTGTTAGCCTTCTTCTGGAATTGCACTGACTAAATATTGCTGTCCCGTCCAAAGTCTCACACCTTCATGCAGCAAGCTCTTGTCCATTTGATTAATAGAAGAGTATTAAGTCCCACAGCTTTGCCCAACTGGAGGCAACTCTGAAGGGTCATCCCCAGCTCCCCATGGTGTGACCTGAGGCCTTTGTTGAGAATGCATCACAGCTCAACTCCTCCAGCCCAATCATGCTCCCTTCCCTTCCACATGGGTTGAAATGTCTACCTCGGAGTCTGCTTCTCAAGGAATCCAAACTGTGATAGAGAAGCAAATCTATTGCCTATTGATTCATTATTCAAGCACTTGATTACCTTTTAAACTGATGCAAGAAATATATTTAAAGTCATGATTTGATTCTTTTTGACAAAATTATCTACCTATAAAAGTGTCTTGCCTGAAAAAGTACTAAATTAATCACAGAAGAAAAAGGAAAATGATACAAAAAAATAAACTATGTTTTAATTATCAATTCCCCAAAATAGGAAATGTTCACATACGTTAAGGGGAAATACAGCTTTGCCTTGTAAAAGGCACTAGTGAGTCACATTTCACTTTATCTAAATTTTTACACTTAGGCTTTTATATTTCTGAGCTCTATGTCACTATCTCTTTGAAAAGAAACTAGAAAAATGATTATGTTGGTTCTCATGGAAGCCAAGTATCTTCATATAAGGTTAAAACAAAGTGTATTAAGTTTGTATTTGGTAAAAACAATCTTGGCACCAGATTTGGCTGTAGAACACAAGGAGTCTAAAACTTCAGAATGTAGTCTTATCAAGGCATCAAAGCCATTTCAAAGCTAACTAAGGTCTTCTATATCATTCACACTGTTTGCATTTGAAGTGAGTCACTCTTGGGAATTAATGCAGTTTATATACATTATTGATTAAAAAAAAAAGCCTCCATTAAGATAACAAGGAGTAATTAAGGAAACACACAAGCAATGTTGAGATTATGCCAACTCCTCCAAGAGTCATCAATGTTTTAAATAAAAACCACATATTTTGTGGTTTTGCTCTGATAAAAATCTTTTCAGAAATCAATTACCATATTTAATGCATGAGTTGATGACCAGCTGAGGACACAAGACTATAACTTTCATTTTTCTACTGACAGGAGTCACTGTGGAAGATGGAAAACTGGATCAACATGGGGGACCTTTGCTGATCATTGATCTGGACAAACACTAACCACACTTCATTCTGCAAAATTAAAAGGCAGTATAACATAATGGTTAAGAGCATGGCATTGGTAGCCACACTAGCTATGTTCAAATCTTGGTACTCCACTTACCATGTGGCCATAGGCAAGTGAGTGAATTTCTAGCCTTGTTTTCTTTTTCCGTAATAATGAGCTGATAATAACAGTATCTACCACATAAGGTGGTTGTGAGCTTTAAGTGAGTTAACACACACAAATCTCTTAGGACTGTGCCTGGAACATAAAAGCATTAACTGTCTTTGAAAAACGAATCAAACTTGAAAAAATTTGCCATTTGAGTTTATGTGAATCATTTCTCCAGCAAGTTATCCTCTCAGCACTTCTCCTGGTAAGGTTAACTGGGACAGTCTGGTTGCCTCACAGTGGAATTAGGTTAACCAGTGGCTAGTCGTCAGAGGGCAGTCGAGCTCAGGAGAAACTCATCTTTTTATATCTTACAGTAATGAACCTTCCAGACTTCCATTTCTGGGGACACAATAGAATAAATACAATGAATGAGTCTCTGGAGGAAAATAACAAAGTCAGCTGGATAAAATATTTAAAAACATCTCTTTAAGTGCACTGTGGATCTATCAAGCAAGTAAGAAATGCTCAGAAGCTGAAAAAATGGGAATACTATAACATGAGCTAGTATTAAATCTACCCATTGTCTGGGGGCATGTGCTCAAGTCCATTAAATTGGAGTCTCCACAAGGCGCAGGAGACCAAAAGCAAGACTGGCCCTGTCCCAGGCAGACAGAGGGCCTGAAGCTGGAGCCCCAAAGCCTACACGGTCATCAGTGTTCACTCACCGTCCTCAGGCACCAAAACACACAGTAATCAAGAATATTATTAATGTAACATATAAAAAACCAAACTCAATGGGGAAAAGTCTGTAATGAGAGAAACATGAAAATTTTTAATAAAGACTGGCTGTTGCTGTTCATTTGACTTGCCTCTCTCTGTGTCACCATGTAACAGGAACTATCCTTTCTGATTGGCACACACATCCTGTGTAGTGTGGGCTTATGAGGGTTGACATTGGTTGAATATCAAATTGAGCAACACAGGGCTTTATATGCAGTACTGTTTTTTAAATGTTAAACTTTCATTAACCTTTTTTTTTGGTCCATAATATAAGAGGATATTTTTAAAAGTGTACATATTTGGTACATGAGAGGATAATTTGAAAAGTAAGTGCACGTTTTTCCAGTTGCTTCAGGTTTCAACATGGTTCTACAGGGTGCTGCTATTTGGCTATGTTTGAAAGCTTGAAACACACACATATATATGAAAAAACATTATCATGAAAACAATATTTTCTCTAATTAGACATTTACTATTTTATTTATTATTACCTTCTATATAATTTTTTGAAGTCCTAGTCTGTATCCACAGAATTGATTTCACAAGCCCCAGATTGAAAGACACCGTTTTAGGTTCACAATAAGAGTAATCACAGAGAGTATAACTTCCAAATGGAAAGAATATATATTAGAAAAAAAAATCCAAAAGAAGGTGGGAAAAGGGAAGTAAAAAGAGAGAAATGTAAAAAATAAAATACACAGAAATCACAAAATAAGAGAGAAATGCAAACATCATTAATGACAGTAAATAGAAACAGACTAAACTCTCTAATCTATTATTTCCAGACTAGATTTTTTAAATCTAGGTATATGACGTTTATTATAAGTATATCTAAAATATGCTTGGAAAGTCAAAGAATGAAAGAGGAGAAATAGGAAAAATTAACCTGTAAAAAAAAAAAAAAAGCAAAGCTCATTATTTTTAAATGACGTGATTTTTCTGCAGAAAACACTAAATCAACAGGTAAGTATTTCAGTTAATAATTATGCTTATCTAATTGCTGGAATTAGAATTAATATGCATTAATTACGATAATCTTCTTTGTTGTAATAGACACATCTCAGTGGCTTAACAAAATTAAAATTTGTTTCTCATCACGTAAAGCTAATTAACTGGGAGGAGGTATGAGATGGGGCTCAACTCTACCCAGTCACTTGAGGAACCAGCTGTTAGAGAGCACCCTGTTCAACATTCGGCTTCCAAAGTCTTCCTGGCATCATCATCAGCAACTTACAGGAAATGTAGTTGGGGAGTGGGTGGCTATAGAGGAGGTTTTTATGGGTCAGACCTCAATATGGAGTACATCACAGCTGCCCACATTCTATTTGTCAGAAGTCAGTTCCATGGCCACACCTAACTAGAAGGAAGGCCAAGAAGAAAGATGTGTGTACAGGAAAAAAGGGAAATACCTTTAATAAAAAACAAGTTTGTTTCTTCCACATAACAAATAAAAACTGCATCCAACAGCAGTTTAAAAACTAATTTTTAAGCAAGACCTGTGATAATAGCAACAAAAGTACAAAATGCCAAGGCATTAATCTAACAAACAAGGTACAAAGCCTTTCTGAGAACAAATTTCAACTTTTTGGGAATATCTTAATAAACAGGGATATCTCATGTACACAAATGGGAAATAAAACAGTATCATTAAGATGTCCCATCTCCCCACATTAATCTATGGCTTTAATGCAATCCATCAAAATACTAACAAAGTTGTTTATGGTACCTGAAAAAATGATTCCAAAATGTATATGGAAATGCAAAGAACTAAAAAATTTCAAAAATACTCCCAAAGAAGAATATAGTAAAGGATTTCCTAATCTACATCAAGACTAATAAAACTATAGTAGAAACTAAGACAGTGTGGAACTGATATAGTCTTAGCCGAGGAAGACAAATGGAACAAAATAGAAAGACCAGAAATAGTCCAATTTATAAGAAAACTTGACACATGACAGTGACAGAGGGACATGGGAAATCACCGGAAACAGGGAAAGGAAACTATGCAATAAATGGTGCTTGGACATTTGGCTAGCCAATGAATAAAAAACATTTTTTTAATTGGATCTCTATATCCCACCATACATGAAAATTATTGATTCCAATTTCAATTACATTAAAGGCTTAAATGTAAAGAGCAAAACTATAAATTTTTAAGAGGATAATACATAAAAATATCTTTACCATCTTAGGGGTAGAGTAAGATACATTAAATGTTTTTTTTAAGCTCAAAATTTTAAAGGAAAAAGATTGATAAGTTTAATTCCTTTAAGATTAAGAACTATATATCAAGAGGATCAATGAGAAGATACAAACTAAGAAGATATTGAATATACATATAAGAGGTAAAAGGTTAATATCTGGACTCCTTCAAATCAATATGAAAAAACACAAACAACCAGTATAAAATGGGCAAAAGACATGAACAGACATGAACAGAAGAGGAAATACAAACGACCCAAAAAACAAGTGAAAAATTGTTTATTTCACTGAAAATCAGGGAAATGCAATTTATTTTTAAATTTTTTTACAATTATTTTATTTTTTTGGTGACATTAGTTAATGAAATCCAGTAAGTTTCAGGCATACAATTTAACAGTAAGGCAATTTAAAAGCACAACGAGATACCATTTCACACCTATCACACCAGCAAAAAAAAAAAAAAATTAGCCAGAACAAGAGGTATTTTTATACAATGTTGAAAGGAGTTAAACCAGTATCATCATTTTAGAAAACTATTTGGCATTACCTAATAGAATATGTGTGTGGGTAAATGGCTGAGGGTAAAGATCTAAGCCCACACTTACCAGTGACAATAGCAGCCAGAGGTGTTAACAGAAACTGTGATAAAAAACTGCCAATATCAGTAACTCATACCAATGCCCTGGTTTAATATCTTCAAATATGGCAAGAAATGTAGCATGGCTGTCAAGCTAGTGGCTTTTAAACAAGGTTGCTTGGGTTTAAAGCTTGACTCTGGCCACTTATTAAGTGTGGGCTGTTGCAAAACCCTTAAGTCTCTGTCACTTCAGTTTTACCATCTCTAAATGGGGACAGTAAGATTTAGTGAGTATTATGATTATTAATTCTTTTAAAATTTCATTGGAGATGAGAATAGAAGTGTAAAGAGGTGGGGATGGCCCAGATTGAGACAGCACCTGCGGAGAACACTTAGGAGTTGACTTATCTTCTGGGTTTACTGTCTCCTCAAGACTACTCTGCAGATGCTGTCTTAAGTGAAGTCTAAGTTTGATACATCTTTGTTTCTTAGCTAAAATATGACATGTTCTTAACAGTTTCAAGCAAGTCAGGAAAAAAAAAAGAAAGCCCACAAATTCATGTCCAGTTTTAAGGCATAAATGAAGAAAATGAAGTGCTGCTATTTTAAAAGCTAATTACTAGTAAAATACTTTCAGATTCACATTTTCTGTGAAATAAAATTCTGCCTTTGAAATAAAGGTCTCTGGGAGAGCTATTCAGCAACACCTTTGTTCCAAGCAGGGGTTTTCCTTTAGCACAGAACACATTGTACTCTACTCAGAAAAAATGAGTGATTTAATTTTAAAAGGAAGACAATTAAAGAGATATGGATGTGTTGGTGAGTTCTTTCATTTTTCAAAGTTCTATGCTGAATAAATGAATTAAATGTGTAAAGAAGCCTTGCTTAGTGTCTGGATGTGAAAACGATAAACAAATTTAATCACAAACAACCTATATTTGTACCACTGGTTTTAAGAGACCTGCATAGCATCAAATTTCAGCGTCTTTGGAGGAATATTCTTCCTAAATATTTTCAATAATTCAATATTTTCAATTTTGATCATTTTTGTACACACATACTATTGGTTCTTCTCAAAAAGATATATTAGTTAAAGAATAAGAAAGACTATAAAGAAAAAACCATTTAGAGCTTTTTGTTTCCTAATGATGTAATTCAACATAATTCCAAACTGTGTAAACATGATTCAGACCCTGTACCTCGTACCATTCCAATATCAAAAATCATTTCACAAGGTTGAATATATTGTGTTTGAGCTTACAGTCCTGCAGTTTCACTTGTCAGTTTACTTACAAAATCGTGCAGTGTTGAATTCCTCCAAAATGTTTGGCATCAAGAAATAAAATACATTCTTTTTTCTTCCCTGAAGGGAAGAAAAAAGGCTGAAAATAATGGTTTTCATCAGCCATTTCCATTCCTTCATCCCTGATTTACTCTTCATTTTTTTTAAAAAGCATAATGCAATATTTAAGACATAAAATAAATATATAGAATAAACAACAAATGACCATATACCTACCTCCCAGCCTTATAAATAAAATTTACAACACAGAGGAAATGCCTGCCAACCCTCCTAGACCACAGGACTCTCTCTCCTAAATCTGAACTACACCATTCCCATGCACCTCTCTGATTTTATCATGTGCATATCCTTAAACCACATGTAATAATTTTGAATTTTTTAACTTCATATAAATGATGTCATAAAGTATATATTCTTCTGCAACTTGTTTTACTCACTCATCATTACATATGAGAATTACCCATGCACATATATATAGTTTATGTTAACTAATTTTTACTGCTATATAAAGTTCCACTATATAAATGCACTATAATATATGTCCTGATTCAGTGAATACTACTGTGAATGGACATTAGTTATCTTCATTTTTTAATGCCAAATCCTCTATAACTTTTGATATTATCAATTTACATTTTACCAGATCTGCTATCCCATTGTGTTTTAATTTGCATTTCTCCAATTATTCACACTGTTAAGCCCCTTTCTTACATGTTTCTGGGCACTTAATTTTTCTGAAAATTGTTCTACATATCAGTCTTTTTTTTTCTGAGGGAGTTTCATTTTTAACATAGTCAAATTTATCAAGCTTTTTCTTTATGGTTTAATACATTCCTATTTACCCTAAGTTCATGAAGATATCTTCCTATAGTTTCTTCTATAATAATTTTGCTTTTTAAATTATTCCACGGTGAATTGATTTTTGTACATAGAGTGAAGTAGAGACCCAATTCCATTTTGTTTCTCCCTTGAGAAGAATGGAATGTCCCAGCACCATTTATTGAGTTGTGTATCTTCTTCCTTTGGTCTGTGTGCCCACCTGGACATAAATCAACTTTCTATATATGTGTGAGCTTCCTACTCTTCTCTTTTGAGTTGTTTTTTTAGTTGAAGTGAATTTCCTAGCAGTTCTTGCTTCCAGAGTTAGTAGGTAGTAATCTTTCTTAGAAATGTATACAAATATTTGCCTTTTCTTGAATGACATTTATGTGAATAAACAATGTGATTGGCCCCCCAAGCATTTTAAAAATATTTCATTGTCTTGTTATCTATGATCAAAAAGATCATACACAAGCAGTCAACTGTCTATTTGATATGCTCCCTTATACATAATCTGTCTTACCTTTTACAGCTTTATATTTTTTCCACTTTATCTTTGATGGTCTGTCATTTAAATATGTTTCTAGATGCAAATTTATTGCATTTATCTTGCTTGGGGTCTGTGTGCCTTTTCAAACTGATGATTCTTTTTTTGTTTAACTCTAAAAGTTTTAATAATTTTTTTTAATACTGCTTCTCTACCTTGCTCTTTACTTTCTCCTAGAACTTCTCTTAGCTGTATATTGAAGCTTCTCATTTTATCCTTCATGCCTCTTTATTTCTTTTTAAATATTTTCCATCTTTTTATTTCTCTGTTCTGCATTCTATAGGTTTCATTAGGTATAATTTGACAATTCACTAATTTTCCCTTTATCTGAATCACTCTATTGTTCAATCTAGCTACAGATCTTTATTTTAATGACAAAGTCTTTCATTGCTTAAAATGTATGTATGCTTCTGTTTTTAAATCTGCATACTCTTTTTTCCCCAATATGTCCAGTTCTTGAAGTAGGAATCCTATTCCTTCTTTTATCCCTTTGAACATTTTAAGCATTTATTTTAAAGTTTCAGACAGATTGCATAGTTTTGTTTTAAAGTGTTGTTCCCTTGAGTCTTCTCAATGCTTTGAATTTCTTCCTCTGAGCCCTTCCTCTTCTTTAAGGTCAGTTAGTATGTTGATCCGCATTCAAGAGATTCTTTTCCCTCCCAACATCCAAGGCAAATGAGCAATTCCAGCTTTCTTATGAAGCTGGAATAATTTATGGAGTTATTCAGGGTCTCTGACAAGATAGTCCCTTTACTGGGTCCTGGCTTCTAATAGACAAGGGGATTACAGACCTGACTCTGGCACCAAGTTGGCTTTATAACCCAGTTACTAAGTAATGTATACTGTCCTGGAAGCTGAATAAATGCCCTGTGGCATCTGTGACCTTCTCATATTCATATTCTCCACGCTCACTCTTGGGACATTCGTTCATTTCTTTGGGATAGATAGCATTGCTAATGTGTTGACTTCTGTTCACTACTTTAGCTGAGTTCCTTCCTGACAGGCAAAAAGTATCCCTTAGAGATCTGCCAGGTATTTAGTAAAATTTGTATTTTAGCCACCATTTCCATGTGTCTAAATGGAGAATGGGTATTTCTTAATTCAACTCATTCAGCCATTCTTAAACAGGAACTCTCCTTCCTCCATTCTTGGCTTCTCCAGTTTCCAGGCTTTCTCTCTGTCTTAGGCTCACAGCCTTTCCTTCCTGTTTTTTGGTGCTTTCCTCTTCTTCCCTGCACCCCACCATGAATTATACTCTTAAAGTTCTGACTTTGGCTCTCTTATATACATGCTCACTCTTGGGAAATTGTATTCAATTCTTTGGCATAAATAGTATATTAATGATCATCAATCTAAGCCACACATATCTCTTGACTTCTAATCCCATATGTCTTCCTTCCACTGTTTGTACATGCTCTTAAAAACTTCAAAGTCAGTTTAGTCTCAACATATCCAAAATAAATTTATGATTGGTCTAATAAAAATCTTTGTTTACTCTCACATTCCCCATCCTTTGAGTGAGACTTTCATCTATCTGCTTAATCACTAAAGCCAGAAACCTGGGTAATATTGCAAATTTCCTCTTTTAGCTCACACATCCAGTCAATAATAACCTCTACATATTCTACCCCTTAGGCAAATTTCATGTCAATCCTCTCTTCTCCATCTGGCCCTGAGTCTCTCCCCTCTGGATTGCTATAAAAGTGGCCTAGATCTTCCATCCACCCCACCTTGATCTCGGATTTTTGTGAGTGATCACAAACAAGAAATATATCATAAGATTTTCTTTTTATTTATTAAACCATTGAACCATGAACTAACCCCTCAAAACTTACAAATATCATGTGCTCATTTCTGGCCTAAGATGACTTTTAGATAACAGCCTAAAATTCAGCCTTTCTAAACTTTACACTAAAATATACATAACACTCAGGGGGGATAAAAGGAATAAAAACAAAGACTGTCAGACATCCTATTGCCAGATTATGGGAGAAAATTACAGTAACAAAATTTACAAAGCTGAAATGAATTTCAAAATCCATGGGCAACACTTGCAGGCCTATGTGTGCTTTGAGTCTTGAAAAAGAGCATATGCAGGCCTGCAAGGCAGCAGAAAGAAGAATTGTTTCTCCTCCATCACCCTCCTTGGGGCTCAGGGTCATTACCAACCAGAACAACGGGCAGCTAGCCTCTTTTGCAGATAATATGTTTTGACGCAAACTGAGTATTATTTTAATTCTCTACTCTAACCTTACAGCCATCAAAGCCCATGTACCCATCTCAAGCAGATTAAAGCCAAAAACCCATAGAGAGTAACAGGACAAGAAAAAGAACACTAGAAACTAGAGAGCTCCCCTGCTTATCTCTCACTATCTCATAAGAATAGAAGTCCAGCTGTCTTACTAAACCATATTGAACTAAAACTAAAATTCTGATAAAAGTAACCTTTCCTGAACAGATGCTATCTACAGAATAAAGTCCCAACTGCCTTGCAGAGTATTCAGTGCTTATTCTATAGATTTAATCTACATTTATAATCTTATTTCTCATTATATTGTCAAACATTGGGAACTCCAGCAACACAGTATTATTGTATATTTCTAAAGCATTCACTGTGCTCTCCTATCTTCTTGACTAGGTTTCCCTTTTTCCTTCTGCCTAGAAGACCCTCTTTTTTTTTTTTTTTAATCTCTGAACTCATTGAAATCTTCCCCATTATTAAAGATCCATCTTCAGGCTCCAAATCCTTCACAAAGTCTTCCAAAATCTCTAAATTGGAATTAATCTCTCCCTCCCCTGTGTTCCCATAGCATTTTCTTTGTACTCCTATTTTAATACTTATCACCATCTTCCTTATATTACTAGCTGCAACTTTGCTTCTCCCATCAGACTGTCTTTTTATTAGCTAACACATATCATGGTGCGTTCTGCATCAAAGATATGCAACAAACATGTATTGAAGATGAGATGAAAAGGACTCAGATCTCATTTTTACTATTCAACTTTATATTTATCTTTAAAACAATAGCTGAGTTTTGTCACTAAGCCAAGCAGCAAGCTGAAAAGGAACTAAATCTTGAATTTCCTTTGCAATTTTGAAGTGGAAAACCACAGGTGACACTTTTCCTGACAAAGGAAAAAGGAAATAAAGGCCACAAAGAAGGGGGAGAGGTTGGGTTCATGCAATAAAGGGAAGTCCCATTTTCTAATCTCTATGAGATAGATTCCTGATCTCTCCTGTTGCATTAGAGCAATAACATGTCATGGAAGGTCAATGGATGTTACAATCATAGAAAGAGCAAGAGTGATGCATTTATAAGTAGACAAGGTCCATCTTAATTTTCTCTTTCCTTTTTCTAACCAAAGTATAGAAAATTAATTTTAAAGCTAGTTATGTATTTGTTACACAATAATGAATCACCCATTCAAACATCTTTCATTGTTATTTCCAAATTACCCAGATAGCCTATTGCAAAGTTATTGTTCATTTACAGTCATCTCTGAACTAAAATACTATGAAACACTTGTCCCTTCATATTAGTCACAAGAATACTGATCCCATATTGGTTTTAAAAGGTATGGAAGTTGTGTTTTGCATTCCTTTTCTCACCAATTTAAAAGTAAAATTTCTCTTGCTTTTCTGTCAGTTTCTCAACAAATATTAATCGAGTTCTTACTATGTTTCAAGCACCGTGCTAAGAACTAGAGGCAAAATGATGAGAAATAGCAAGCATGGCTCCTGACCTCATAGAGCTTACTTTCCCTTGGTGGGGACAGAGATTAATAAAATAATTTCATGATCAATAGAAATTTTACTGCTATGAAAGAAAGCCTTGTGAAAAGTGTATGAATCTCCATACAAAGGAATCTGAGTTAGCCTGGTGAATTAACAAAGTTTCCCTAGAAAAGGATTGTACACTGAGATTTCAAGGTTGGGTAAGAGTTAAATAGGAAGGGTGCAAGAAGGATGAGGAACAGGGATGTTCTAGGTAGAGCGAAGCAGGCCTTGCTGCCTAAGAAAAGATGTTTATGAACACTGAGGAAAAAAAAACAGCCTTAAAAATCAATTATTGTGACTCTAGCACACCATTTTTTCTCTATCTGCAATTCTACTTAGTGGCCAAGTTCCTGGGATTCTACATAATGTTCTGTTTAATAAAAGTTAATTATTTGGCTGCTTTGAAAGTTTAAAATTGCAGATTGTTTTAAGAAGTGTGGTGATAAACACAGTCATCATATGAAGTAAGGGGGAAACAAGATATGAATACCTGAGTGTGTCCTGAAATTTTTTAATTCAATTTTTGTTGTTTTGTGGGTTTTTCAATCCATTTTCCTTCCTTCTCCTGCTCCTTGGGCTCGGATGCATAGTTACAAGGCCTAAATCTTCCCTTATTCTGCACTTTTCCTTTCAAATGAAAGACAGCCATATAAAAACCAACTCAGAAAGGATTTCATTATCAGTTTTTCTGGGCAGTCTGTCACTGGACTTAGTGACTAAGCTAACATAACATCCTGATACATTTTGCTCGAGGATCTTAGGTTAGAAACCAACATTATTCTTAAAATTATAAGATAAGAGGAAGCTGACAGGTTTTTTTACATCTGAAAGTTCATTTCTTAAAATTCCCTAAGTTTGTTTCACCGATTCAGAATGGCATTTGAAGCCATTATGTCATTTAATGTTTTTAGCCACTAACCAATGCGTGCTGATTTCTCACTTGGCAGGGGCAATATATTAATCTTCTCCCACAATCTTGACATGCAAGATTGACATAGCATTTATTAATTCACCTTTCACTTAAATTGGTTTTCTTTTTGCCTTCACTGCATCCAACATCTTGAACTATGTCTGTGTTTTTAGCATAATGTAAAATGGGGTCAAATCTCTACTTCTTGAGCTGGGCTTAATAAATAAAACTAATAGCTGAGATTGATCGTCCATTTAAAGAGCAAATGGCAAAACCTAAGATGAATTGTGTAATTTGCAGCTCTATGACATGTATTAAATTTCCAGACATAAGATAAATAATTCATGTAAATAACCAATAGAAGATACCCAAGAATAAAGCTGTGCGGTTATCCGTTTACAGCAGGTGAAATATGCCAAATTTCATTAACTCTTGACTTAAGATGTCCTATAAATGCATTTTAACTAACCACTGCCTAATTGAAACTGGTATATACATCAAGGAAATTATTTGTCCTTAGCTACAGGCTTTCTTAATTAAATATCTAGACCATTCAAAAATGAACTCTATACCTAGAGTTTTCTTATACTACTCTAAAGTCTACCTACCACCTTGTGATTTAGGAAATAGAAATCCTTTGAATAACTACTGATGGGGGGGGGTGGCAATAAGCATAAAGGATATGTGTGTTAAATTCTTCTTTGGTGCCAGGAGAGTAGAACCCAGCAGATAAAATATGAAGTGCTGAATTTTGTTTATACTTCCCATGTTTAAATAAGTAAATTTAACATAATCACTTAACCCCTTAGGTTTCATAACTCACAAGATAGGGATAAAAAGTCCATTCCGTAGGGTGGTTTCATGGTTTAATTAGACTTGAGGAAGCCAAAATAATCCTGATATCCTCCCAGGAGATATATAAATAAGAGATAATGTCATTGTTTTCCAGAGCTTTTAATGAAGAACTCTGCCCATTGGCCCTGGCACTGGGACATTCCAGCTGAGATTAGACAGTGGTTAGATCACTACTAAATCATCAAGAACAGAATTTGTGACTACGTAAGGTGAATCTCCAGATCCCCAACTTCAAGCTTAAGAAGTACTTGAGTGCTGGTGCTAAGTGCTAAGCATTGGGCACTGCTTTGGCCAGCAAAGTCCTCCCTGGGTATCTACAAGGCAGCAGACTAAGTTTTTCTGGAATGTTCTAACAATAAAAAGAGTTGCTGCTTTCCAAGAGTTTACAAGAGTGTTTATAATGGGAGCTGTAAGCAATTAACAACTTTTTTTTTTTAATCTCTGGAAGAGTCTTTATTATTATCATTCCCATTTTACAGATGAGAACACAGAAGAGTTCAGTCATTTTTCCAGTGCAACAAAGATAGGACAGACACAAATGAGATTCGGCCTCCAGCCTTTGCCTCACTCTCTACCCTATGTTTATGTGCCTTGGGTCCTCTATTGTGTTAAACTTTGGTATTCTCATGGGATTAAAAATTAGCTAATCTCTCCCAGGGATGACAGTTTGAAGTATGGAATTCCTGGCTTTAAGTTCTTGTTTAAAAGTGAGAGAATACTTATATTTCTGATTATGAATACTCTCCAGGAAGCATTTTTACTTTGGATACAATTATCTGGTTTGCTAGGTCTCTATATGCATTGTACTGAGCTACAATAACTAAGGAGTCCCTCACTACATAAGGTATCAAATCAGTCTTTGAAACTTTTCTAGGAAAATTAGAAATAAGTAAAAAGCTAACATTTTGAATACATTTAGATTAAAGCAAAGGCTCTGTATTGTTGAGTGAGGGGGTAGTTTAGGGGAGTTGATGGTGTCTTTAAGAACCTTCCAGCAAATTTTGCAGCTACAACAAGCTCTAGGTCTATTCAGGAGCACTAATTAATTGACAATGTTGTGCAACCATCACCACTATCTATCTCCAAAATTTTTTCATATTCCAAATAGAATCTCTGTACTCATTAAACTATAATTCTCCATTCCTTCCTTCCTCTAAACCCTGGTAACCTCTAGTCTATTTTCTATGTCTGTAATTTTGCCCATTCTAGATATCTCATGTAAGTGGAATCATACAATATTTGTCCTTTTGTGTTTGGCTTATTTCACTTAGCATAACGTTTTAAGGTTCATCCATTTTGTAGCATGTGTCAGAATTTCATTCCTTTTTATGGCTGGATAATATTCTATTGTATGGACATACCTCATTCTGTTAATCCACTCACCTACTGATGAACATGTGGGTTGTTTCCTAACTAGCCTTTTGACAAGGTGTTGCTGAGAGCTAAGGGGAAAGGGAAAAGTGTAGTGTGTGAAAATCTCACTTTGGTTTGCCCTAGTCTTTCCTTTCAGTTCTATTAGAGGCAGCAGAACACAGGGAAGCCTGACTCTTAAAATATAATTCCTGGCATCTTGAAATAATCCTCAGCCAGCCTTCCTCTAGGAAGCCTGGGAACTTAAGTAGTTGGCAAAGCAGTGCTCACTTACTTTAATAACCTTCCAATATGTATTTATTCACATTGTAATCTGATACTTTTTAAATGCCACAAAGGGGGAAAAAAGAATATTGTTAGTTTGTGCACATCCCTGCTGCTCCAGGCCTCGTCAGTCTCTGTCAGAGCAAAGCCCGAGTCAGACTTCCCAGCACTGTCCCTGAGCGTCAGAGAACCAGCCAACCAAAACTGCAGAGAGGACAGAAATGAGAAAAACCCACAGGAATGTGAGTGTTTGTGTTCAAGGAAACAAAATTCTTTTATACCAATTTACATTTTGTTGGAAGACACAGTTAGGATATCAAGTACTATAATTAAGGTAACCAAATAAAATCCTTGCTTAAAGACTTTAGAGCCAAAGAAATCAAGAACAGTGTTACTTAACTGGTGGGAACCTTGACACTACTAGGGTAAGCATACAGATCTATTCTGACTGCGCTTCACGTTCTAGGAGGGTTGCATTGAGGCCTTGGGGTGACCACCACATACCTACTTAAAAGCGAACATTGCACACATACTACCTTGAACATTTCACAAATACTACCTGACCTTTTATATCTATTCCTAGTAAAATATATCAATCCAGTTACTCCAAAAAGAGTTTAAAGTTTATGACTTTATTTCAAATATTAAATAATTAAGAGATATAAGACTGTTTTGTTTCATCTTGTTTTGTTTTGTTTTCCCAAATGACCTTTCATATTGTGATGGGCTCTGAGATTTTGATCCTGGTGCTAGTTTCCTCATGCCAATTCTGTACATAACAAACATTAGACATGGCATTCTTGAAGATATGAAAGTCAGGAGAAGTCAAATCCTCATTTCTACTGAAATCTGGAGGCTAAGCTGATGGGTCCTTGGTCCCATTCCAAACACTTATAAATGTTGGATAAATGTATATAAATTACATCAAAGCCAAAACTGGAAGATGGAATAAGAAATAACTGGATACAAAGAAAAAAGAAATTCAAACCTAGAGTGGTTTAGGCTGTCCATAGGCCACTGGACCCTGATATAAATTCAGGTCCTGGGGAATGAAGGCAGGTTGGGGTCTTAATATCCACTTGGTTCCCATAACTTCTACCTCAGGCAGGCATAGAGTTAAGATAAAGCCAAGGGCCATAAGGAACTACCAAATCCATGAATTGGGGACTAGAAGTTGGCCAAAACGTTACTAAATCTAGATCTTTCTCCTCAAAACGAATTGTATAGTAAACATTATACTCAGTTGAAAAGGGCCCAAGGAAAAGGTCTATTGGCATCAGAAAATTCAAACTCTTTACTAAGCAATGATACTTTTGACCCTTGTCTAAGTCACACATTTTTAAAAAATTAGGATTAATTGAGATGATGTAGGTAAAATCAAGTTGTCAATTCTGTTTCTGATGCACATTAAATGATTCTTCGTCATTGTCATCATCCATGTTGTCTGTCCTCATTAATATCACAGCTATAATTCTCTAAATGTGATCATTGATAGTCCATATTAGATTTCTTATCAACAAATTGTAAGAGTAGGTTCTCCAAAATAACAATTACAAGAGAAGCGAATAGGGCTCAGGCAAAATTGGTTTATTACTAATCAAACTGCTCTGTTTCATTAATAAAACGATTACAAGCAGGCTTAACACTGCTTGCAGAGTTCATTGATCCAAGTTGTTGCTTTCCCTGTCAGGAGCCCTATACAGGAAAACAAACTGCAACCCTACTGTAAATGTGAAGCTGTTAGGATTCTTAGGAGTCATACCATTGTGGCCACTCCATGATATATGGGTAAATAATGACCATGAATGAGATTCTGCTCAGTGAGAACAACACAGTACTGATGAAGTATTCATGGGTTTGTTGTCTCAGCTGCCATTCTTCACTTACAGACACTTCTGTAGTCTACTTGCATTACATAAAGTTGTTTTAGAAACACCTCTGTTCCCCACTTTAAATGTAAACTTTGACTTCTATTCTCCAATATTATCTTATTATAATAATAGTAATTATAGTGCATATCATTAACTATAAACTAGGACTTGTACCATGTGATTTATATACATTACTCATTCGCTATTTACAAATGAGAAAATAGAGATTCTATAAGCCTAAATAACCTTTCCAAGGTCATATATTGAGAAAACAAGAGACAGTATTTGGGCTTGGATATGTTTGACTCTGATAATGCATACAATTATGGATGTGCTCTTAGCTAATGTAATTACTGCTTCTAAGAGTAAAAGCCAGTTTTGGGAACAGAGGAGTACACTGGCAGCCCATATTTATGGTATGAATATTCAATAATGACACTAGCATTTTAATAGGAAAAGTACTACATTTATTGACTGTATACATCTATTGATCTGGTATACAGTGGGTACTTTAACATACTACACATCATTTAATCCTCATAATATCACTAAAAAGTAGCTGTTCTTATTCCTATTTTACAGCTGAAGGCATTCAGCAGGCTCAGGATAATTAAATGACTTTCACAAATTCACAGAGAAAATAAGTGGCTGGCTTCTAGTTCGGGTACTTGATGCTACATCATGCTGCCAAAGTGATTTTATAAATATGTAATTAAGATTACTTTCATACTAAGTATATGTATATAAAACATATTTATAGTATTATTTCATGGACATATATAGTCCCTCTTTTGTATTAAGGATTGGCCTGAATCAAAATAATCAAAACATTTCCAAAACAAGTAAAATTCTTAGATGTATATAGGCTGTAATTAGAAGCTGTTAAGAACTGAAAGGAACTTTAGGCTTATGAAATACAATCCACTTAATCTTAAAGGTGATGAGACTGCTGCTCCAGAGAAGCCCCAGTTTACAGAGCTAGTGATTAGTAGTGGGACTACGAACAAGTTTCCAAAGTGGCAGCTAAAATTTGATTTGTTCAAAAATCATGCTAACTGTGAAGATAAAATAAATAAATGCATATAACAATGTTAGCTAGATTATTAGTAGTAGTAGTATTGTTACCCAAATGACTATATTAAAATTAAGAGATTGAATTTAATGGCCCCCTATACTGGTCACCCTTCTTATATCCATAAACATGTGGCCTTTGTGTGCATTGTACAAGTGACATTCTCCACTAAGTGATTTGTCTAGCCGCAATCACTATTCGTTCACCTACCATATAACCTCTTTTCTGGTTTCAGCTAAGCATATAATCAGAATGTTTTATAAATTAAAAAAAAAAAAAACCTGCCAAGAAACTTTGGGCTTCTCAATACATAAGTCACTCAGAAGCTGTGACTACAAAAGCCTCAAGAGTAAGGTGACCATCATCCAGTTCATTCGTGGCAGCTCTAATTTATGCTTGGTATCCTAGCTTTATTATTAATAGCACTCCTTTTTACTCTCAAAAGAGTCCAAATTTAGACAATGAATTGTATGGTCTAAGTTTGATTTAAAAATTAAATATAAAACTATTTTAGTGATGATGGTGAGTTTACAAATGTTACCTAGGCTACTGTCCAGAAGCCCTACATGTCTCTTCATTGAAGGCAGGACAATAAGATATTCCCTGTAGTCACAGGAGAAATGACACTGTTTTCTGGGTAAGTTAGGTGCTGCCTTACAGAAGAACTAGATGATTTCATATTACTTTTTAGTTTCTCCAAAAGACAAGAACATTACCTATACAATAACAACAAATTGTAAATAGAAGTAAAACATCTCCTTCTATATGAATAGCTACAGGAAATACTAAAATCTTCCTGGACTACATCTACTCTTGGAGGGCTGGCATGAGGCTCTATGTCTGGATTTGTGAGATAAGCTGCATCCCAGGCCTCAAGTTGCATGACCTGGCTATTACCTGGATATTTCATATTGTATTTTGTTATTAATGTAAATAATAACATGCATGAGAGACAATATTATCATCCTCCAGAGAATATAGCAGGAACCTCTAAATGACCATCATGAAGCAGCTCCAAAGGTCATTATCACATGCTCTCTGCAATTAAGTTCTGAACAACACTTGGGCCATAACATATAATTAAGGCTGATAAACTGACAGCAGAATGCTGTTCATTACTAATATAAACCTAAAGGAGTTTAAGAGAACACATCCTAATAGAATAATTTTGTCTTTGTCAGGAATATTCTGGTTATAAGTAATAGAAATCCAATGATATTAACTTAAAGTAAAGGAAAGTTTAGTATAAGTTTGTAGTGGGAGAGACAAATCATATGGCAATGGCAGAAAATGCAACTAGATCTCCTCCCAAGCAGTCAAGTTCTCAGGAACTAAATGGGCCATCACTTCTTTTCTCTATTTCTCTATATGAGTCTGCTTCATTCTTTGGCTTTTCTCTGTAGATTAGCATTCTCTGCTGACAAAAAGCCCCAAAAAAGGCCTCTCCAGTGTAGCTTTTCCACACTTCCTAGTTCAACTGTCCAGGTTTCTGGATTCCAATTCTAAATTCCTAGGAAGAAGCAAATTTGACTGGCCCGTGAGCTAGAAATGGTATGCCAAAGAGCTACAACCAGAGAACTCAATCACTAAAAATATGGGTCCTCAGGAGCCTAACTTGTGTGAGCACTCCCAAAGGAACCTATAATTAGATATAAAATGGTCATGTGCATTTTAACTATATCTCTCTAGTACTAAGGAACCCTATTTTCTATTTTTCCCAAATAAATTTGAAAATAAGTTGGCCATATAAGGTACACAGAAACATGTTCTGACTGAGTAGGTAGTAAGCCCATTTTAGCACATCCAGCTATGCCTCTGAAAACTTCTGTATAGAAGACAGAGTGTGCAATTCATGAGAGTCATGCCAAGGGCGCCCCCATCCAAGGCTCCAACTGTGAATTCACCATGAGGAAATGGTATTCATTATTCTCTATCCTGCCCGCTGTCATCTGGCTATTCTTGCTTGAGCTTCCATAGAGTTTTTGTGTCCTCACCATCTCTAAGCTTTCCTAACCTGTCTATACCAGACCTCAAGCTGAAAAGAAAAAGAGAGTCTTTAATAAAGAAATTAAAAACATAATAAATATTTCCTTAGGCTGTTTTTCCAAGTACTGCCAATGCAGGTGTCCTTGATTTCTAAGAAACAAAAATAGTTTCTGAAATTTTAAGGGGACACAAAACTATATCAAAGTCTTATTTAAGTTTTTTTAAATTATCCTAATTTTTTTTAACTATGAGGACACAATATTTTAAAACCCATTTGCCTTGGTGATTTGTTTTATAACCACTTACTTATTTTTTACCTGATTAGAATTGTCTTACTATTTTGATTGAAAAAGAATTGATGTGATTTCTTTTTAGAATGAATTTACATGCAATGAGAGAAAATGGGAGCTTTTCTGTATTTTACAATATTTTTTTAGACACAGAGTTTGTTTGTATTTTAGTACTAGGATTTGATTAGAAAATTAACAAAGAATTAACAAAAGTATATGAGTCAGCTGTGGTTCTTATAAATTAAGCCTATATTACTGCTCTCTGTAAAACTGCATTGTTTAAAAATTCCTACTGTTATGATTTTACCTGGTATAGAGTTTAAGTTCAAAGTTTAAAAACACTATTGATATTAAATACTATGAGAGTAGAAATAACATCATTTAATAGAGAGGATAACAGAATTTGATAATTTAGGACTTGACCATAATTTTAATACCATTTAAAAATTCAGTCAACATTTATTGACTAGCCAAAGCACTCTAGGGATTAGAAAGATGGGAGGAAACTCATAGCTTCTCCACCCTCCTCTCCCTTGCCCCAAACATCCATGAATCCATATATTAACTGAAATGACAGATAGAGATAAAATAAATATAATACAAGAAAAAATTGTAGTGCAAAGAAGAAAAGTATGGTGTATTTTGGGAATATGGTGAGAAATTAATTCTTATTTAAGGGACACATAGGAAAGTGAAATTTAAAGTAGGTTCTGAATTTGGAGCAGGTAATCTAGTTATTCAATATCATCAATGGCAATTTTAGAGATCACTTAAAGTACGATTTTTTTTACTTCAGAAAATACAGAATTAATATTGTTAAATTGATTTTCAACAGGGGGGTATGTCAGAATTATCTAGAGGGTTTTGTTCAATATGTATATATTACAAATAAACACACGTACACCCCTCTGTCTCCCAGATTTTTAATTAGTGAGGCTTGGATGGGATTTGAGCATACTTCCAGCCCCCTGCCACACATATATACGTATAGACACTACACAGAGAAAGCAAGAAAAAGTGTGAATGCCATAATGAAAACTTACATAGACGTAATCTAATGTGAAATATGGGGCGGGGGGTGTTTGTTTTTTGTTTTTGTTTTTGTTTTTGTTTTTGTTTTTTGAACAAAATAATCTTAAGGTTCTTGGAAAGATTTCATCTGATTCTTAAAATCAGAAAATTTATGGCTATAGATAATTTTTATTTAAGGTTATCTTATACGTATTTATGAAATGTACTTCAGTCCTTTCTGGAACCTAGTGGAGTTAAAAAAAAGGTAGGTAGATGACAGATGTCTAGATGGATAGCTACTGACCTGAATGACCTAATGCTCCTCATTCCTACTTTTGGAGAGCCAGGGTTTAAGGAGTAGTATATAAAAACCCATTCCCAAGCATAGGTGATTCACCAGGCCATAGTTAAATGTCTTACAGAGCCTCAGCCCCACCCCTATCCCACTGGTCACAAATCCAGATAGAAAAATCCCCAGGCTTAAGACAGTCTATAGCCCTACTGTATAGATAGCATTGAACCCTTTAAAGCTTTGTAATTTTAGTATAAAAACCATAGTAACATATACTATTGATTGGTCTCCTCTTTCCATGATTTTACTTCTATTGCTTCTTTTGAACACCATAATCATAACCTCACAACACCATAAATTGCTCATTTTACCTCCTATCACTTTGTTAGTGTATAGTGCAAAACTGACTTAATTTCAGTCTGGGAGTTTATTGTTGTTCATATAATCTAATTATGTCAACAGATTAATATTTCTAAGGTCATTTACATATGTTATACATTCTTTTCATTGGAAACAATATTAGTTTGAATGAGAAATATCCAAAATCTTTACTTAAAAAATCTATAAATACCAGAGACCAGTCCCTACTAGAATAGAATCAAGGCAACTTGCATTACCAGTGCCATAATTTGGAAAATTCTTATAATTGCTTAAAAATAAAAGAGTATTTGAATCAAATTTAAAAATCTAGTAATTGTGAAAGCTTGTATTGTTCATGTTATACTATGTGAAGAGATTGATCTTATCATTAAAAAAATTAGTATATGACACAAAATACAATGGATTCCCAAGGCCTACTTATATTCACTCTTGGTACACACTCATGCAGTGACTTATGCCCTAACTTACATCCTGATTTAACTTATTTTCTTCCATTTTATTTACCTTATTTTCTTTTTCTGCCAGGTAAACATAGCTAAATGGTCCAAAGTTGATAGGACAATAATGCAATTTAACTGCATAGCTCCCACTTACATTGTAACTGGAAAAAAGCTTTAATATTAAAGACTAAAACTATAAGTGTAGAATTTCAGGGAGCAGTCACTTGATAAAGAAACTGAAGCTTCAAATCTTTCCTGGTACTTAGTTTAGATTAGATTGATACCACCCTGCCTACTATAGACCTACTCTTTTTGAACCTGGAGTTTCTTTGGGGATAAGGCTAGCTTTGAAGAAATATTTATATCTCCCTCTCCTTGATGTTGAGAAAAATCCCCATTCTTTTCCCTTGTTTTTGTCTTCTCTGTGTGCTAAAAGTGGGATTTTTAGAAGCAAAGTCATAGTCCATTCAATCATTTATTTGCAAACATATATGCATCCCCAAAATGTTTTATGCAATGTGCCAAATGCTGCAAATATCCAAATGATCAAAACACTGTCCCTGTCCTCAGTCAGTAGAGAAGACAGTGCAGTTATGTGCTATTGATGTTAACACAGAAATCTGCTCGGGGGTACACTAAGGGTTATGAGCAGTGAGAGGTAAATTCTATCTTCAGTACCCAAATCTATATGAACTGATTAATCTCTGACAAAAGAATATTTCCCCCACTGTTTAAAAAGATAGAATATTGTAACCCCCAGCAAGAAACCAGCAGTTGCCCTTACTTCAAATAGGAAAAAAGTTATTTTAGAAAATTATGTTCTAACTCAAAGTCATCAGGTTAACCACAGAAGTGTGACAAGAATTGTGAACTAAACAACCTAAACATAAACCAGAAAAAAGACATTAGAGAATAGACAATATGTAGAAATGTACCCTAAATACACTTTTGTTAGCCATTTTTTAAAGCAAAGCCTAATCTTTAACAATATAGAAGGTGTATATATATACTTATGATGAAGGAAAAGTCACCATTTATTCCAAGCATAGCGCCTTACACATAGTAGATGATCTAGAATTATTCTTTGAATGCTAATGTTAGAAATCAGATAGCATAATGTGAGTTGTAAGAATTTGCTTTTTTTTTTTGTAACAGATATCTTCTTTGTTCTCTTTTGACTTTTGGAATTTTTATATTCCATTTTGACATCTATCTGCAGTTGACTTTTGTATATGGTATAAGGTAGGAATTCAGTTTTATTTTTTCCTATAATCACTTTTTTCTACCTCCATTTATTAAACAGTTCTGTTTCTCCCACTGATATGACATATATTCTCTGTTAAATATTGACACTCCATGCATAAATAACATTTCAATATATATCTCTGAAAGATAAGAATTCTTTTCAAAAGCCTTAAAGACAATACCATTACATCATCTAAAATAATTAAGAATGTATCATCAAATAGCCAAGCAACATTCAATTGTCTTGTCATTTTTTGTTTGTTTAAATCAGGATTCAAATAAGCCCCATATATTGCAATTGGTTGATATTCAAGCTTTGATTTCTCTAGTCAGTTAACAAGTTATATATTTGCCCATTTTGTCTAAGTTTTCAAAATCTTTGGCACAGTTGTTGACTATATTCTCTTATTCCCTTTTTAATCTCTAATTTACCCATAGTTATATTCCCTTTTCCCACAACATTGTGTATTACTATTGTCAATGGTTTGCTTATTATTTTTAAAAGGACAATTTTTTGGCTTTGTTGAGTTTTTCAATTTTATCTTTACCTTCCATTGATTTTCTTTTATTTTTATATTTCTTTCCTTCTATTTTTCTTGTCATTTTCTAATTTCTAAAGAAGACCGCTTAGCTAATTAATTTTCAGATTCTTTCCCAATATAAGCATTAAAGCTATAAATTTCTAAAAAAGAACCACATGTTTTGATACAGTAATTTCATTATTCCTTGGTTCCAAGTGTCTTTAAATTTCTTCTTTAACTCATGAATTATTTAGCATTATGAGTTTTTAAGTCTCTAAATATATGGGCTCTTCATTTGTCTTTTTGTTATTTATAAAGGTCTAATATAATTATGAATTTGGAGTCTGAATACCTATTCATTGAAATATACTGAGTTTTTTTTTTTATGATCCAGCACATGATAAATTTTGTGACTTGTTCTGTATGTGTTGAAGAAAAAAATGTGTGCTCTTATGGAGAATTCTATATATATCCATTAGTTCAATTTTATTAATTTCCTGTTCAAGTCTTCAATATCCCTGTTGCTTTTGTCTGCTTAAATTGCCAACTATTGAGAGAGGAATATGCACTGTGAGGGCAGATTTATCCATTTCGCACTATAGTTCTATTAGTTTTTTTCTATATATAATTTGAGGCTATTTTATTAGTGAATACCTACATGATAAAAAATTCCTAGTGTATTGAATCATATTATCATTATATAGTAATTCTTTCTATGACTAATAATACTTTTGACTAAAAATGAGTTTAATCTGATATATCACTACCTCAGCTTTCCTTTGGTTAATAATTTGCCTGAAATAACTTCGAACATACTTTTTCATTTAATTTTTGTATGTTCTTAGTGCACCTTTTGTAAATAGTACATAAATGGATTTTTTTCTAAACCAATGAGTTTAGTTTTTTAATAGTTAATAATACCTGAATATCTATTTTGACTATCTTATTTTTTTCAATCTATTAAATTCTATTATTTCAAAAACTTTTTAATATTATTCTTCCTTTTTTTGTTTTTGTGAATACAGTTATATAAAATCTCTCCCTTATTAAGACAAAAACAACTCTGGCACATTTTTAATCCTTTTTGTGCACCCCCCAAAAATTATGAACACATTTTCTCTATTTTCTTTGTCTTAAATATTTTTAAAGACAATAACAGCTATATAAAACAAATATATTTTATCATCTTTTTTCATATATCTTAAGCAATAACATGTAGGTTTTTTTCCATCTTTTCCTCAAGTACTCATGCATTGTTTTCATGGGTCTCTGTATGGCAACATCGTTGAGGCCTTCAGTGCCTGAAAATATTTGTATCTTATTCTCACTCCTGAATGACACTTGACTAAATATTAATCTTTAGTTTCTGAGTTATTTTCCATTCAATATTTTGAAAACCTTACTCTATTTTTCTTCTTGCTTTTATGCTGTTATTTAAAAATCTGATGTTAAATTTATGTTAATTTTCATACTATAAACTTTTAGAATTTTCTATGTCTTAGATATCCCAAATTTCACTATAGTGTGTGTAAGGGTGGGTTTTCCATATCACTCTCCTTTGATACTCCATGGACCCTTTAATATAAGTTCTTTTATTTGTTCATTCATCCATTCATTCTTTTATGGGAAATTTAACACTATTATTTTTCGAAGAAGTCAACCATCTATTTTCCTTCTCTTGCTTTTAAGGGTTCCAATTATCTGTATGCTACCATTTCTACTTCTGTTCCCTATTTTTCTTGTTTTTTTTTTCTTGTTTCTCTTCCTTTAAACTTCTCTCTTCTTTCTGAGAAGAAGAGATATAATACACACAATATAACCTTTGTGTGTTTCTAAACTGTGTGTGTCCCTTCTGCTATCTTATCCAATCTTTTTTGTTCTTTATTTCTACTATTATATATTTCATTTGTAATATATCCACTTAGTTATTTTTGGTTTATTTTGTTTTCATATGGTTAACATTATCCCTTACCTTTTTAAATACGTTTATTATGCAATTAAAAATTTTTAGTTCCATTTAATGTTCATGTTTCTGATAGAATCTATAACCTACTATTTTTTATCTTTTGAAATTGTACTTCTCAAAATATCTTGGCATGTACATTCATTTTTCTCTAGAAATGTGTATGAGAATAGGCCTACGGAGACCCACTAAAACTGAGGGGGTCTTCTAGGATGCTGGACGAAAAGCAGGACAGTCTCAGGTAAACAAGGATGTTTGATCACTTTACTACACCCCATTCTGGGTCATGCCAGTTGCTCAGCAGGTAGAGTAAATGAGCTCTAGAGTGGAGAATCTTAAACCCAAGAAAATCACAGCCAATCATTCCTTAAAGATTGAGTTTACCTTCTACCTCCCCAGAGAGAAGGAACATCAGGAGCAGCAATCCTTAGGTTGTACTTCACTGGCCCAGGGAAGTTAGGGCAGGAAGTGTAGGTGAGGAACTGTCCTAATTTGGTTAGGACGTAAGGGGGTTTTTTTGGCTCCTCATAAGCCCAGAGCTTCTTCTGGGCAGCCCTGATTTTCCTCTTGAGCCCACATGGAGCAGAGGTCAGAGTCACCACAAATGTAGGGGTAGGCACTGATTTCCCCAAAGTAATAGTGAGTGAGAAGCACAAGCATATTTTCAACAGTTCTTTTCCTATTTTATTTTCCCACAGCATGGTTGGCTGCTTATTGCTCAAGGCCTAAACTACCACCCTATTCTCTGGGTCCTTTTATTAAGCAGTTCAAAAAAAACCTCTTCATTACTAAGGTTTTTTCATAGTTTTCTTCATTTGAGGGTATTTCACCCTCTAAATACTCCAGTGATCTTAAAGGAGTAGTAATAATGCTAGTTAAGCATCTTCATATCATATTTTTGTGTAGTTGCTCCTAATTTTATATTTTTTAATAAAAAACAAAAACCTGCTTAGATGTGTTGGAAAGAGCTTTGAGAAAGGTAAAGTGCTAGAAATATTAGTTACATTATTATTAATAATATCAAGATATGTTCATATGCCTACTGTAGCTTAATTTAAAAATATTCTTATATTTATACAGAAAATAGCATTAGAAAAATTACTACAATTAAATTTGATCACAAACCACATGTCTAACAAGTTTCTGATTTTTATTACAAGTATTTAATATTGTTGCAATACTATTACATTTGGCACATCTATTTTGTTTCCAAAATGTGCCACTAATTTATAACTTATTTCTTATAGCTTTTTTTTACTGGAAAGATTTTTCTGACAAGGTTTAAAAAGGTATTCTAGGAAAAACACTTAAATTACATTATTTATCAAAAAGGGTATCTTTATATGTTACTGGTCTGTTGAAATTTTTCTTTTCAATCAAATTCCATTCATTTTTACATAATGAATATCAATAACAGCTACCATGGAAAAATAACCATAAGCAAAAATTGTTTTCATGCTTGTCTTCATTTTTGTTACTCCTCATTTGTCTTCCTACTTCTATTTGTGAATTTAAATTCCTATCTTGATGCCCTCCAGTACATAATTACTTCTTATGACAATTCTCTCATGATGCCTGTATTATAAATTATTCATTATTTAGAATAATGTCTTAATTTCAAATGTACCCTTATACTCTTTCTACTTTCTCTTCTATATTATTTTCCCTATATTATTATACCTTTTATAATCTTGCTCTGAGATTTCTAGCTCCTGATTTTTTCCTCTGATAATTCTCCCTAGAATGGCATTGCTACAGAGAATTAAAGAATGAAGTGATTCTGCATTTTCCTTATTTCACTTTCTTCCTTTGTTCTTTTGGTTCCTTATGTCTGGAGTACTCCCTTCTGCCCCATTAAGTCTACTCTTTGGCCACTTTCTTCAAAACATGGCTCCATACTAATTTCCTTCAGACAGCTTTCCTTGACTAAACCTACTCCCACTTATTCCCTGTATCTCTTGACCTATAGGAACTCATTACTATATAAACAATGCATAATATTATCATGTACTTGATGTTTTGTAATTTTATTCAGTCATGTAGTTATATATTTTATAATATTTTATTTCTATTTTATTATACACCCCTAAAACCTGATTAATTCCTGCATTAATTATAGCTATTACTATGTAATGTAAATGTGTAATCAATTACTTAATATCTGTCTCTTCTGTTTATAACGTCTATATCAACTGTTAGAATGCAAGCACTTTTGGTTAGTTGTATTTTGTTGTATCCTCAGAACTTAGAAGAATATACACAGTAAGTGTTCAGTGAACATTATGTCTTTGAAACACCACTCTGGATATTAATAGAATAAAGTGTTTGCAAATTCTTGCTAATTTTTTTAAACTCCATTTTGTCTCAAATCCCTCACATTTTCAGTAGTTGGGAGGTATTTGACTGCAAGATGCAGAAAATCTAACAGACTTGAACTAACAGACTTAAACCAAAAGACACTCGCTATTCACCTAGCCATAGTCCAAAGGTGAGCATTTCTAGTATTGGTTTGATAGTTTAGTGTTGTCATACAGGACCTAGGTTCTTCCTATCCTTCTCCTCAGCCATCCAAAGTTTATTGGTTTTCAACCTCAGCCATAAGGGATTACAGCCCAAAGGTGGTAGCCACATTTTCATATTTCAAAGTACAAAGCAGAAAGCAAGGGAAGTGACATCAAAAAATAAAGATATCTACTCACTCTTGTCAGAATCCCAGAAATCCTCCAGCCCCAGCAGCCTTCTTCCCATTCCAATGGCAAGAATTGAATCATGTGCCTAATTTTGGACTAATCATGGGCAGAGGAGAAAGCATTGCCATTAATGATCAATCCTGATTCATCTCCCCATTTTTTTTCCCAAAAATAAAGGGAAACTGCTGGGTATGTAAGCAACATTGTGCCTGCTTTTCTGTTGTGTTAAATGAACCACACTAATGCTCTATTTTCCTCAGACCCTTCAAGCTCTTAAGATTCTTCAGTCTTTCCTTTTTTTCCTCCTGATATTTTAATCCTCAGAACTTGAATCATTAACCCTTTTCCTTCAGCAGTTTTTTTTTCTGCTTAAAATTGCCTATTGAAACATTACTTTCTCAACCAGGGATTTCTTTCATTGACTTGTTTACTACTCAGTTAATTTCTGCATTCTAATTCTTTTTCTTTGCCAAAGTGCTGAGATATCATATTTTCAAAAGAAAAACACATTTATTTAGCCCTTTTCTATCCACTCTTCATATATACTTCTGTTTCTGAACTCGTCCCCCTCCTCACGCCTGGACACTGTATATTTTGGACTGACTGCCAAGTACCTCAGTCCCAGAGGGACTCCTCCATGGTTTTCCTGCACAAGCATGAATATTTGCACCTATGGATCAGTCCAACTACTTTTTATTTTTAGGATGTCTAAACCTCATTTTGAACTTAATGGGGGAAAAAGTTTTATAACTGAAAAGAAAAAAAAGGCCAATAAGATATCTTTTGCTCTCTTTATAATTGCCAGGAGCATTTCATAGGTGCTAAATGTACTTGACTTGTCCTTGCCCTTTATGGTTAAGCAGAGATATGTAGGCTTTAATAGGAAGCAATAGGAATCAGGATTTTATAGCCAAGAAGCACTGGTCATATTACAAACAACCTCTACTAACTTGTTTATATTAAATTCTTTTCATACTTGCTTTTTGCTGTCATCAGAATATCCCAGAACACAGTATATTTCATTCCACCTTTTCTAAACTAACATTTTTCAGAGAAGCAGCGAAAGGAGCTAGGTTTCCATGGTAACACAAGTGTGACAATTGAGGGTATCTGGGCATAAGTGAGATAACTCTCAGATTCAGTGGAGAGAGGAAAAAATGAAGTTTTTTTCTCTTTTGTTTTCTCCCAGCTGAAGAGACCTTGAAATATCCATGTCCAGTGTTAAGTTTTCACTATCATACAGATTTACAGCTTTTGGGGAAAATTCAATTTCATTTTATCTCATGTTTATTTTGTCTTTCTCATAAACAAATGAATGGAGACTTAACTTTTTATTTCAAAAATCACTCTCAGAATAGATAATTCATGCTGGAATGATTAAGGTATCAGGAATCAATCTTGCAACTCCCACCCAAATCTTGAAAATTCTCTACATGTCCTGATATCCTTTCTTATAGCAGGTAATCCTTCAACCAGCAATTCACAATTACAGCTTCAAATCAAGTAAGTACCATCAAGATGTGAGAAAATGTGTTCCTGTTTATGTTTCTTTTGCCTCGTAGTAATTAAAAATCTACTTTTATGGCAGCATTGAAAATGAAAATTGAGGCCCGTCAATATGAGACACATAAATTAGGTACAGATATGCCAAGATCTGCAGTCTCTTCACTTCTTATGTGAAGAAAGTCAGCACTGACGAAAAGGCAGAGGAAATAGCCAGAGAAATGTCAAAAAGCTTTCTTACTCTCTAATATGCTAAATAGATTGACTGACTAGGGAACCAACTCTGTGTGTGTGTGTGTGTGTGTGTGTGTGTGTGTGTGTGTGTGTGTGTGTGTGTGTGTGTGTGTGACAACTATCAGATGCATTCCATTCAGAGCTTCTCAACTTCTAGGGACCTAGGAAATGAAAACAGTTGTTTAAGGTTACATTCTGGACTCACAATCTCAATGCAAATTTATAAAAAGAAAAGTCACTGGACCTTTATTCCTTGCAAAGTGAATGGTTTTTCAGCTCCACTGTTATGCAAGGTACTACACAGGTTGTAATAATCTACAAAAGAGAAAGTTTGATGCTTCTTGACTATATTTAACCCCCAACAAGCCTAGGAAGTTCTTATCACCACAATACACAATTTGAATCTTAAGAGTCTGTCTCCTCTGGAAGAACTGTAGTTGTCATTAAGCTAAAGTAACCACAAATAAGCATACAAGTTTTACACAAAATGTGAGACTTCTAAAGAGCTAAGTGAACACAGTATTCACCTACAACATTCTCTTGAAACATCACCGACGGAAAAAGCTCAGATAAGGAGTTTCACTTCATATCTATGTGAGCTCTCTTAATTTTAATTTGCTTATTCATATTACTAGTTTAGAATAAGATATCAGGTCCTCTTTGGTTTCAGTTCTCTTAAAACATTCTTCTGAGTCTTAGTTTTTTTGCAAATTGCCTTCACTGCTAATTATGGAAGCTCAGATATAACTTCTTATATTTTGATATGTAATCAAGAAATGACTGAATTATATTTTACTACATATTTGACAGGACACTTGCCTTTCATTATTTTAAACATGAACTTGGTGTGTGTTATACTATAGCAAGATAATGAAAATGTAAGTTATCTATTCTAATATCATGGAGCTGTAGGACACTGATAAATCTGATCACATCTTTGTAGTAGTTTAATAATTGATAGAGAAGATGGTAAAAAAAAAAACACACCTGGTTTTTTGAGGAACTCAGACCAAAATCCTCTCTAAATAATGATCTTGTGGGGAAGAGAAAGGGTGAATAGGTATGCTACGATTAAATATTAGAACTACAGAAACATTCCCTATAAATGTGGGATAGTAATGAATGGGTGTAGACTAGTTCAAGGACAGTTTAAGGAAGGTAAATCCAAATACCATTTATGACAAAATGTAACTCGGAAATATCTGGGGACATAACTGCTCCTAAATTTGATGTTATAAGTAGGAGCGAGTGACTATTTAATGCTACAGAGAAACAGAACGTAAATTTTAAAACTGAGTTGTTAAAAACGTTTTAGGAGGCACGCACGGAAGACCCGTGCAACTGCTGCAGTGTGTCTCCTTAAAGATCGGAAAATGTCTCACCCTAAAGACAAAAGTCCCTGTTTTCTCGATTCATCCCACGATTCGGCCCACATCCCTTAGCACTATTTGCATGCCCATCATTTAGGCAGAATGCCCGAGAGACGAAGTTAAAAGCAGAATTCATCTCTCTCGCCTGAAACACATCTTGTTCCTTTGCCAGAATAGGGAGCAGCGACTGGCTCAATTTCTGACCCCTCCCAAAGCCCAGTAGCCTGGGCCTGTCTCCATACTACCTGTCCTTGGTGGCAAGGAAATCGCGAATTCTAGTTGGTTGAGCTTGAGCCTTCATTCGTCAGCACGCTTACGATTGGTTGGCAGAGCAGGAGCAAGAGCAAACGCCCAGCGTGTCCAGACAGTGGAAGGTGGATTGGCTGATCCTACAACTAGAGTTTTTCCGCACTGGCTGGTGAATTGGTGTCACGTGATACGAAGCGGCTCTCTATTTGCCGAGAATGGTGCCATGGGGTCCAGAGACGTGGTCTGGTTGGCTGGAGTAAATCTCAGCTCCCTGCTAGGTGCCCTAGCCGGCTGTTGCTATGAGGTGTCCCTGGACCCTCTGCGGCTGTTCAGGGCTCCGCTCGCCCGGTTTTCCAAGCGCCCGTAGCTGACCGGGCGTGGGAAGAGCTCGACTACTGTTGGGCACTGAAGAAGGGCGGGGTTGGGGAAAGATGGGAGGGACTCTCGGCGACGTTACCGGGCGTGGCCCCGGCTTCCAAGATCTCTGGCCTTTGCCGCCTACAGTGTCCTGACGCTTAAAACAAAGATTCATTTCGCTGTGTTTATGCTCGGCCCTTAAGCAAAGCTTCTCGTTCTGCTTATACAAGATATAACCAAAGCTCTCAGGAATGCTGACAAGCTGGGTGGTGCCGGGCAAGACCCTCATGTCAAGGCCTCCTTTTGGACCTTAGCCGCGTCTTATTCTCACTCCCCGCTTCAGAGATTGCTGGCGATTGCTCTGGTCTCTGTCTCCGCCAAATTCTAAGCGTGGGATTCTCAGGTTGACGTGGTTCCTAGCTCAGGCGGACAAACTGCTCATTCTCAATATGCAGGCACTAAGGTTCCACTGGACGTGTCGTTGGGTGGCCGAGGAGGTTATTTGTCCAGACACGGGCAGAAGCTTCCGCGCCGCGCGGAGACTCCGGAGAGCGTGCGCGGCCGGTCGCCTAGGCGACGAGGGGCAGAGGCGGGGCTATGCTGCCAAGGCCCCGCCCCAAGCCTCCGGGCCCCGCCCCTGACAGCGCTGCGGCTCACGCTCCGGCTCCTGCGCGCGCTACGGCGCCGGGGAAAGCGGCGGCGGCGGCGGCGGCCGCAGGAGTGGAATTGGGCGTGGAGGCGCGAGGGGCGGGGCGGGCGGGTAGCACTGCGGGCCCGCGGCTCGGGCGGCTCCGGAGGCTTCCACTCCCTATAGCCCTGAGTGCCTGCCGGCGCCTGCGGGGCTGCACTGCCGCCTGGATCGGCCCATGCCCAGGGCCGCTGCTGCCTCCGCCGGCGCCCGGGAGGCCGCGGCGGCTGTGAGGTGGGGGCCGCCGCGGAAGGCGGCGGTGCCGGCTGCCGGGGCAGGGTCCGGGGGCTCAGCGCCGCGGGCGTAGGTCTATGTCGCGGGCGGCGGCGGCGGCGGCGGCCGCGGAGGGACGATGCGCGAGTACAAAGTGGTGGTGCTGGGCTCGGGCGGGGTCGGCAAATCCGCCCTGACCGTGCAGTTCGTGACCGGCACCTTCATCGAGAAATACGACCCCACCATCGAGGACTTCTACCGCAAGGAGATCGAAGTGGACTCGTCGCCGTCGGTGCTGGAGATCCTGGACACGGCGGGTACCGAGCAGTTCGCGTCCATGCGGGACCTGTACATCAAGAACGGCCAGGGCTTCATCCTCGTCTACAGCCTCGTTAACCAGCAGAGCTTCCAGGACATCAAGCCCATGCGGGACCAGATCATCCGAGTGAAGCGGTAAGAGGGCCGGGGGCGCGAGCAGGGGATTTCGCGGTTTAGCCAGCAGCCACCGTCCGGGGGCCACATCTTCCACCCCGGTGCTCTGGGGTGGCCGTGGGCAAGAGGAGCTAGTGTCTAGGGAGATGGCTCTAGGGTCTTATGCTTTATAATATATATGTATACGTATATATAATATATACATATATATTTACTAGCATCACCATTATCATCTTGAATCTCAAATTGAGTGCTTTGTTTCACAACTCAAATTTGGCATCCCGTGAACCCAACAGCACGGCTCTTTGTCTCTTGGATGTTAGTAGCGCTTGTGCAGTACCCCAAAAGAAACAAAGTTTAAAACTTGCAGGATGGGGAGCGGTGAGGAGTGGGTAGGTTTGTGTTGGAAAGAGGGCAGCTGTGCAAGTATAGTGGAGACATTTTCAGACTGAACAAAAAAAATCTACGTTTGCAATATTTGACAGCAAAAATTGCTCACACATATACGTAGTGAAAAACGTCCAATTGAGAGGAAAGAGACCTTTCTCATCTCATGAAAGATTGGTGCCAAGGCGTTTCACAAGACGTTATGAACTCTTTAAGACGAAACTTTAAAGATTTTCAAATTATTTGAAGACATCATAACAGCTCAATGGGATGGAGAGAATATTAGCAAATAGGAACACAAATATGCCATTCAAAGAATGCAGTTTAACTTTTTTTTTAATCTAGCAGCCTATCCCCCTCAAAAAATGAAAGGGGGGGGACATTCCTGGAAACAACAGTTTCTTCAAAGCTGTAACTTAAGTATGTTATCTAATGTAAAGTTAATGCAGATAAGCTCTTTACTAATATAAATTCTCTAAAGTATGCATTTTGGAAATGGGGCTAATAGCTTAAATGGCTTAAAATGTTTCTCTTAAATTTACTGAGTATTTTTTTCTTACTTTAAGCAGTAGAAATGCAACATCTTCAGAGTTTTAGCACATTTTTCTAATTATTTAATACACATTACTGTTTTGTCTGGTTCTTATAATTAGTTAATAATGATTAATAATTTTGATCTAGCATTATTTTCTTTTTCCTACATAATCCTACCTACAGTCCTAAATTGCAAGACTTTTACAGAAAAATAGTTGTAAATGTACTGTAGACACAATCACATTACAAGTCGTTTTGAGTCTTCTCATTGGGAAAGAGCAAAGACCAAATCACGTGTCCTGGGTATACTAAAAACTTATTTCCTGAGCTGGATTTTTAATGCAACATATGAGATCAAAGGGAGATCCTCTCGCCATGCCTCCCACTTTACTCATTGAATATTCACTGTAAGTAGCTAAACTAAAATTTTGCTGGGTTTTTGGTTAAGTTTTGAACTGGACTAAAGTGGATATTTTTAAGGCCTTTGCTGCAGTTCTAAGATCTGTATATCTGGTAGCTTTTTTTCCAGCCTGATTTAATAATGCATTTTATTTAACACACTATATCTAAAACATAATTAATATTAAAAAATTATTGTCATTTTACTTTTTTGTACTAAATTTTAAAATCTGGTGTGTAATTTACACTTACAACACATTCCAATTCAGACTAGCCATATATTAAATACTCAGTAGCCACATGTGGCTGCAGACCACCACATTGGACAGTGTATCTATTTTAGGAAAATGCTTATGTCTCAAAGTCTCAGTTTCCTTATCTGTGAAATAGAGTATAGCATGCACCTCTTACAGTCTTTGATAGGATTAAGTGAGATAATATATTTTAAGGTACCCAACACAATACCTTGAACAAAAAAAATTTCTCCATAATTCCAGTGTTTCTTTTATTAGTGATAACTTAGTCACTCTATGCTCTTTAAATTTTATCCTTAATATAAATGTAATATTAGAGGAAATAAATTTATGATTGCATTTTGAAATTCGTTACCTAGTGTGTACAAATGAGACTAGAGCAATTAAAATTAAAACAATCCTTGGAAAAGTTTTGGTGGTTTTCTCTTAAAATACTTTCCTATATTAATAATTTGATGGGAAGGGGTAGGAAAATGAATATTTAACTGCAAGTCTTACATTAATGCATGGCTAAACATTGAATTGGAGCTTTTCGTTGGATCGTTTCTGTATGGAATGTTTTGCTCTTAAAAAATCAAACATGCCCATACTCCCTTAAATAGCTATAGGTACACAGACATACACATATATATACACACAACCTTATGTCAAAGCCAAGTGGACCAACTGAAAATGACTGTATATAAATAAATTTATATGCTTTCTTTAACTTTACTTTGTATGAGATCACACAGAGAAGAGTGATAGGGATACAGAAAATGTTTCAAGTGAAATAAAATTAGAATTCTTTTCAATTTCATACTTGATTTTCTCACCCCTCTCAAGGTAAGCCATGGTCCTGACTTGAAGTATTTTGGAGCATGCTACCCAAGGCCTGTTCTTAGGATAAAGCCCAGGAATCTTGAACATGACCTTCCCAGTCAGAGCATGCTCTTGTCCCTCCCTGCCTTTGTAGTCTTACCTCTTGCAAACCTCCTTATATCTTAGATTCTAGCACTCAGACTTTCAGTCTCTTGAAAGTACCTATATCTGGGTTTTCCTTCTACCTATGGAAATGGTCTACCTTTTCACAGAGTTTGTTCCTGCTCTTCTGCCCCTCCCCTGCTTCAACAATTTATCCTTCAGGGAAGCCTCATCCCTGACTGAATTAATTCCTTGCCATCTTCCCATACTAGTTTAACTTCATGCCTCACCCCTTCTTTCAACCATCTGTACCTTAGTGGCACTTCAGTCGTACCCTACTTCCCTCTTCTTGTAGCACTCATGAAAGCTGAATTATTTGTGGGATAATTTATGTGCATTCAGTTTTTCTCATTAAACTCTAATCCCATGTAGCTAACATGGCTCCTGGTACATAGGAAACAGTCAAGAAAAATATGTTGAAAAAAACTAGTATTCAAAAAGAAATATTTTTATTATCTTTTGGCTTCAGTTTCTCCAAACTTTTTAATTATCTAAATGGAGTAGATCAGTGGTCCCCAAACTTTTTGGTACCAGAGACCGATGCTTCAATGAGAATCTAATGCCTGATCATCTGAGGTGGAGCTGAGGCAGTGATACTAGTGCTGGGGAACGGCTGCAAATACAGGTAAAGCTTCCATCACTCACCTTCTATTCACCTTCTGCTGTGGGGCCTGGTTCCTAACAAGCCACAGACTGTACCAGTGTACAGCTGTGAGGTTGAGGACCCCTGGAGTAGATGATCCTTTAAAGCTCATTTTGTGGATGGAGTAGATGATCTTCCTTTGGCTCTAACATTCTGTGAGAGTTCTGTCTCACAGAATGGGGCAGTGGGGGAAGAAGTTTAATATGAACCTCAAAAAATCGGGACTACAATGACTTCCTGATAAGAAATGGCATGGGAAATGCATAGGTTATGTTTTTTAACTGTTAAATAGACCAGATTGGCTAAATCAGGAATTTATATAGAAGTGTGAGAGGGGGTAAAGCTAAAAAATGTGAAGTTAAATTAGAAGGTTAAACACTTTGGATTTGATATTAGTAGTCTAGGACCGTGATCAAATTGTTATAGAAATAATAGTATGGTGGTGTTATGAAAGATGGCTTAATGGCAATAGACCATAGTCAGAAGGAATAGTTGTGAAATATTGTGATAATCTAGTTCTAATGAAGTATAAAAATTCTGAATTAGCATGATGTCTGTAGGAGCACAAAGAAAAGAATGGATTTAAATAATGTTGTAAAGAATGAATTGATCAACTGAGTGAGAAAAGGAAAGATCAAAAGTAACCTTGACATTTTGACATGAGTGAATAGAATTATGGAGGAATAGCTGGGGGAAATTATTTTAGCTTTGAAGATGGTAACCATCCAGATAGATGCAACTAATAAGAAATTAGAATATTTGAATAAAGCCTGAAACGTCAGTTTATGTATGAATATAAAGATTCAGGATGATCTGTGTAGTTCAGATTTGGATCATTGATGAAATCTTTTGGGTAGAGTATATATAGAGAGAAATGAATGGATGCAGCCGAGAATAGAAATTAGAAATGAATATGGCCAAGGATAGAACTTGAGAGTTGTAAGATATATAGAGACTTTATACTTTGCATTAGGCTAGAAGACATGGGACATTTTAAGATTGGGAAAAGGAATGGGAAAACGGTGGTTGATCTGTACTACCCAAAATAAATTAGTTACTATTGTTGTTAATATTATAATTAATATTTCTGTATAATTTAAGTGATCACTTCCTAATGACCCATATGATTTGTACTTTTTCTCCTCACGATAAGTAGCCATATAAAAACCTACTCTAAAGCACATTGCCAGTTGCTACACATAAATCTTGACCCTTAACACATTGATGCTATGAGCCAAAACCAGGGAACATGTCAAATGATATTTGTCCCGAGTAAGTGAAGCTTCTGGATTTTGCCACCTTTACTTCCTCTATAAACACTTTCTTCCCCAGATTGACACCTCCAGTAACCAAAATTGTAATCAAAATCTGGGCCTCCAAGGTACAGAGTGTAATAGCCATGGGTCACTTTTTATAGCCCAGAGATTTTTTTCTGAAAGGGAAACATGTTTTTGCTACATTGTAAAACTAGAAAATTACAGTGTAGTTTTCTTTTAGCCATCCCAAGACTGGAATTTTTTATTTACTTTGCAACTGGAGTAGATGATCTCTCTTTAGCTCTAACATTCCGTGAGTACTTCTATCTAGTTGGCTCAGTGAGGGAAGAAGTAAAGTTTATTATGAATCTTGAAGAATCAGCAGCTTGTGATCTGCAAATCTTGTCTAGTTAAGATTTGGTAATTGTATCAATAAAATCTATAATCAAAGGAATCATTACAATGATTTTTTTAAGGGAGAGAGGGTAAAAGTAATTTAAATAGCCAACCATTCTGCTGCACACACATAAAAGATATTAACTGTCCCTGCATATTGATAAATCAATCTTCTGACAAGAACAAATGGGTTATTTGAAAGATGATATGACTGACTACTGAATGAAAAATGTTCAGACCACCATGCAATTGCATGATGATGACTTTCTAGCTCTCCTTTAGGAAAAAGTTAGATAATTAACTAGCAGGTAAACATTAGGGAGAAGGTACGGAAGCTGATAAAATGTCTCTAGATTATACAACCAATGGAAGTGCCAACAAAGTTGGAATCTTCCTTTGTGTTATTTGAGTAATCTCTACATGCTATCTTTTCGGAAATTATGTATGGTATATTAAAATGCATAGATTATATATTTATACACATTTCTAAGGAATGATCTTTATATAAAACCATGTATAGTGTACTTAATTTAAGGATTTTTTTTTTTAAAGATAATGTTTATTTTACACAGTTTTTCTCAGCCCTTGTGTTCAGAACCTGGGGGAAAATATGCAATCACACTGTAGGGTTTCCTTTGCTTCTGTTTCAACTTTGCCCTGGTTTATGCTCTTACCTACTGTTTTCTTACGTGCTTATATTTTTCTGGCCTCTAATATGTATGAAAAGTTGTGAGATCTTTAATTCTTTCTTTTTTTTTTTGAAAAATCTAAGTGTGTATATGAGTATACTTTCAAAAGAGATCAAACTGGTAGATAGAGAATAGTTACAAACGTAAAACTGTAGACAGTACTATAATGTAAGAAATATATCATGAAGTTTTAATGGTGTGCAAAAATATGCCATATATTTGCCTTTTAAGATGGTACATACTAAACGTACTATTTAAATAATTTTAACTTTATATTTTTAAAAGATTGAAAACTCTTTGAAAATAACAGATTTAATAGTCCAACTATTTTGCCTTTTATTCTTATGGGAAAACTCTACTAAGAAACACATATAATACCCTGATTTTTAATAAATTCGGTTTAAATTAAGGTCACTGCCATGAAATAAGTTCTTTAATGCTGTGAGTCAAAATAAGGCTACTGAATATCTGAATCAAATATCAACAACATATTATATTGAAGTCATGGTTTGGGAGGTCTAGCAAGAAAGCAACAGTTGGAAGTCTTTGGAAGTTTGATGCATTTAGTTACTTAATGTTGGAAACGTATTTCTCACACATGGCTAAAAACTATCTGAATGAGCTACTTAAAATAGATTATAGCTTGTAAATTAAGTACGCTTGTAAATTACATATTCTGTTTTACTCAGAATGGTGAAATGTAATCACTGGCAGAATGGGATAGGTGGTTGTTTTTTGTTTTGTTTTTGTTTTCACTATGTTTTTTTCTTTTTTTATTTAAATTTTTTTTTAAAATGAGACTGTTATACAAACCATCAAGTGATCCCCTGATGTTTTTTGATGTTTTTGTTTTCTCTGTGCTTCATAAGTTTTAAGATTTGAAAACATACCAAAATGGATATTTTAGGGAGAAATACAATGATTTATCATTTTTGTAGGTTTTTAAAATTTATTTATTTGTATTAAGATATAATTGGCATATAACATGGTATTAGTTTTAGGTTTTTTTACTTAGTAAACCTATCTAAAGGTAACATTGTAAACCTTTATTTAAAACAGGAGTGTTATTTCTCATGGAACATAATGATTTTATGTATGTATATATTACAAAATGATTGCCAAAATAAGTTTAGTTAACATCCATCATCACACATAGTTAAAATTTTTTTCCTTGTGATAAGAACTTTTATGATCTACTATCTTAGCAACTTTCAATTATACAATGCAATATTGTTAACTGTTGTCACCATGGTATATATTATATTCCAAGTACTTATTTATTTTATAACTGGATGTTTGTACTTTTGACTACCTTCAGCTGTTCCGCCTTCCCCACACTGAGACTTCACCCCACCCTGGCCTCGCCTCTGGCAACCACCAATCTGTCTTCTATGAGTTCTTTTTTCTTTTTTTTTCCTTCAGATTCCACACATACGTGAGATCAGACAGTATGTGTCTTTCTCTGTCTGACTTATTTCACATAGCATCATGCCCTCAGGGTCCATCCATGTTGTTGCATATGGCAGAATTCTCTTCTTTTTTACAGACTGTTGTAATTCCACTAGTTTACTTTGGCTTTTGTTGCCTTTGCTTTTGTTACAAAATCCGAAAAAATCATTGCCAAGACTGATGTCAAGGAGCTTAGCACATACATCTTCCTCTAGGAGTTTTATGATTTCAGGTTTTACATTCAGGTCTTTAACCCATTTGAGTTGGTTTTTGTGTATGGTTTCAGATTGTGATCTGGTTTCATTCTTTTGCGATGGCTATCTAGTGTTCCCAGCACTGTTTATTGAAGAGACTGTCTTTTCTCCATTGTATGTTCTTGGCACCGTTTTCATAAATAAGTTGATGATATATTCATGGGCTTATTTCCATGTTCTCTGTTCTGTTCCATTTATATTTGTATCTGTTTTCATGTCAATATCATACTGTTTTGATTATTATAGCTTTGTAATATAGTTTGAAATCAAGGAGTGTGATTCCTCCAGCTTTGTTCTTTTATAAGATTACTTTGGCTATTTTGGGTCTTTTGTAGTTCCACACATATTTTAGGATTCTTTGTTCTATTTCTGTGGAAGATACCAAAGGAAAGGGATTGCACTGAATCTATAGATAGCTTTGTGTAGTCTGGACATATTAACAATATTATTCCAATCCATGAGCACAGAATAGCTTTCCATTTATTTAAGTCTTCTTCAGTTTTTTCTTTATGATTGTTTTACAGTTTTTAAAATTGTTATCTATAAAAATATTGAAATAATAACACATCTATGTCTACTTCTGTACATTCACTCAGCGCCGGCTTTTACATTTCCTTAATCATGACTCTCAGCTTACATTGTGACACAGTGCATACAAAAACATAAATACATATAACTGAAACAAAGTTTCATGAAATAATAGTTATTCTTGTTATGTTGCTTGTATTATACTTTTCTTACTGTTTTTTATTTATTTCATTTTTAAATGTTCCTCTTGATCCACTAAATTGATTACCACACACAATTTGAAAACTATCCTAAAACATTTAACTCTAAGCAAAGTAAATTGAGCTATCTCTTTAATATTTTGAAATAACTTTTTTCTTTCTCCTTTTCTAGTTACCCCTTAACAGAGAAAGATAACATGGAAAAAAAAAAAAAAAGATACATGAAGTATATCTTTTGAGGAAGCATTTATTACTATTTGTTGTGCATATTAGAAATGTGAGCGCATACTTCTGTAATTTTCATTCTGTTTAGGCAGAGACATCCCACAGAAGAAGCAGGGAGGGAAATTGGTTTTTACTTAGCTATTTTAAAAGTGCAGTTTCCTGAGCTTGGTCATAAATTTGGGAAGATAATAGCAACACTTCTCAAAACTGAAGATGAAACATTTTATTTGAGCCATACTTCTGAACCCTGTTGCAACAGAATGTTGATCCCTCTCAGCACATTTTATAAAATGGCATTTGGACCACTTGGTTCAAAGCAATGTGGTGTGAAGAGCCTCTGGAGGGGGGCCGCCCAGTTTTAAAAAAAGAAAAAAGAAATTAGAAAAGAATCATGAGGACACACCTCTGTAATTTTGCTCATTCTGATTAAGCAGGATAGCTCCCACCTTGTGAAAACTTAGAACAGAGAAAGGAGCTCTTGTAGTAGGGTTTAGACTAGAATGTGATTGCAAGGATTCTCCATTACTACAACAGGTTGCTGAGGCAGTTTTTGAAGCTATCTTTTTAAGAGGTTTGCTGCATCTGTGCAGGACAATATTGATTCAGATCTCCCTTTAAGACAGTAAAAATAAATGAAGATGACCATAATTATAGATATCTTAAAATCAGTTAGTAAAATTACCCAAGAGAAACATTGTAAACCTTTACTTAAAACATTTAGGAGTGTTAGTTCTCATTTTCCTAGGAGTAGCCCCTTAAAAATTAATAATTCATATGTGGAAATCTTACATCATATTAATAATTCAGTACATATTAGTATTTTCTTTACTTGGTATCTTTACAGCTCTCCATAAATGAAATCTTAAGAGTGTTTTCCTTCGTTTTTGGATGGAGAATTTGTTCTAAATACATCCGTCCTTAGCTTTTCAGTGAGCATAAGAAATACTATATGTTACAATAATTCAGTATTTGATTGTGCATACTAATCTGTTCTTCTCGTCTATGAAAACAATAAGTGTTAATCTCATTAAAGCTGAACTCCTACACTCACTAGTTATGTATTTAGGGGCAAGTTAACATCTGCATCTCAATTTCTTCATCTGTAATATAGGCATAATGTAATAGCTAATTAGGAAATGAATGTAAAGTATTTCTTTACATGATAACCCTAAAATCCTTGATGTCTGAAGTGCTAGTAGAGTATGTTATAGAACTTAGAGCATAGACACTGAGTGGTTTGTGTCTTTGCCTTACCCTGAAGACTGTATTGGCTATAAATGGTGACAGTATGTTTTTGTGGCTCATAAGTAATTGTAATTTTTAATATATTTTAAATGCAAAAAAAATACAAAACAAATCAGGCATATAAAAGTAAATATTTATTAAATAACATTTAATAAAAAATAATAATAGACCTTTATATAAATACTAAAAACTGCAGGGTGTGAAGATAATTTTAACAGTCTTTGTGGATATATATAATAATGTGTTGACAGAGCTTTTCAGTAAATTGATTCCAGAAGTTTTATCTGTCACTGTATAATAGTCATCACTGTCAATATCAAATACTCAGGTTTAAGCCACTTCATTTACATAACATCGCCCTAGGCATTATGCAAAATAAGTACAAGATACTATCTTTGTCCTACTGGTATGCCAGAATGTACTATAAATGAATATATATTTGACAGTATTGATCTATAGTAGCATCAGTATGCACAATCAAATCAAATACTAACTTACAGCAATTCATATGTAGTATTTCTTATGTTCATATATGTAGAAAGAGAGAGGTTTTATAAAAATTTTTGATTTCTTAAGTTTCAAAATATTTTTTCACCAAAAACATTGCTTTTCCCAGGCTGTCTTTTCTAAGGACTTTTTCATGCATTCTGACTCATCATAGAGGGTAAAAAATTTGTAAGACTAATGTCAAAAATCATGTACAAAGGATTCCTGACTTATAGTGATTTGACTTCATATTTTTCCACTATATGATGGTACCAAACTGATATGTGCATTCAGTAGAAACCGTACTTTGAATTTTGAATTTTGATCTTTTCCCAGACTAGCAATATATGGTACAATATTCTCTTGTGATGTTGGGCATGGACGAGCCACAGCTCCCAGTCAGCCATGTAGTCACAAGAGTAAACAACCCATACTCTTAATTAAGTGTATTCATTGTAGTAGATGAAATTGCCCAACTGTAGGCTACTGTAAGTGTTCTGAGCACATTTAAGATAGGCAGTCTGAGCTGTGATATTTGGTAGGTTAAGTGTCTTAAATGTATTTTTGACTTAGGATATTTTTAACTTATGATGGGTTTATCAGGAATAAGTTGAGGAGCATCTGTATATATTTTGTTATATTTAGTATATGTAGATCCTCCTTGGAAAAGAAATCTTATTTTCTATTTGTATTTAGTTGTAGAACTGCTTTAGCAGAATTGTTTTAAAAAGCATTAGAAAAATAAACTGATTTATGAAAAGTTGAGAAAACAAAAGGTTAGCTCAGTGAAGGTAGCTGAGGTAGTTTTTATGCAGCAATAATTATCCAGAATACTAACATTTTTAAAAAATATTAAAAGCAAGTACTAAGTGAATGAATAATTATATTTAACTCTTAAAAGGTGACAAATTGATACAAGTGCCTACCATCTGTCATCACAATTTATCTGTCCTGTATCATTTTACTGTTTCTGTCCACACATGACTCACTGCATTTGTTAATTTAGGTCAGCAATTTTTAATGAACTGGAAATTTTGTTCAGTTTTTAAAAGATGACATCTTTTTTACTAAGCATGCTGGAATAAAGACAGCTGCAGATCCTTTGACATAATTCCCACCGAGAAGTACAATCTATTTCTCCTCTCCTTGGTTCTGGACTGCCCTGGGGCTACTTTGGTCGATAAAGTATGGCAGAGGCAATGTTAAGCCAGGACTAAGCATCTTCTACTATGATCTCCTGGAGCACTGAGCTGCCATGTCAGAAGTCCAGCTGCCCTGCTAGACAATGCATGAAGATACCCTGAGACTGCATGGAGAAGGAGAGGGAGTGACCCTTTCAGCAGTGCCCACCAGGCCTATGGTAAAGCTATATTTGACCCCCGCCCAGTCTAGCCCTAGCCCTAGCTAACACCACAGAGTGAGCCCAGTGAGTGCCACTGGGAGCAGAAGAAGCACTTAACTGAACTCTGCCCAAATTCCTGACCCACACCATCACAAATAGATCTAAATGGTTAGATCATTAAGTTTTGGGGTAGTTTTTTATACAGCAATAGTTATCTGGAAAAATAAAATATTTTTAAGTCAATGTTGATACTTTAGAAACTATCTTGATAAAAGAGTAGTATTGATCCATTAGATTTCTCTCTGAAGGTCTTTAAAAATATTTTTTCAAAGTAAGTGATAAGTAGATGAATGTATCTTAACTCTTAAAAAGTGGCAAATTCATGCAAGCCCCTACCAACTGCCCTCACAGTTTATCTGTGCTGTGTCACTTTACTGTTCCTGTTCACATATGACTAACTGCACTTTGAAGATCACATTTAGTTTTATTAAGAATATAATATTATAGCTTAGTTTCAGCAGAAAATCTACACACACCCTTTGCAACTAGTTGAAATAATAGTCTACACTGCCTCCTCCCCCTTCACTCTACCCACAGTGTATATTTAAAAAGTAGTTTACATATACCATCTAATTTATGTTAACAAAAAAAGTATGTCTACGTATTTGGTGGTAATTTACTTCAATTTTGACATCCAGCACCTGGCACATAAAGAGCACCCAGTAAATGTTGAATTTATGAACAAAGGTTCCTTTAGGTCATTACATTCTATATTTTGGCCATTTTTCTCCCAAATTTCTGGAGACCCTATAAACTGCTAAGCAGTTTGACCATTTTTGCATCTAATGCAAGGCATGATTAAGAGTCAAAAATAAAACACCATTGGCAGTTTATCCAAAAATACTTTTTCAGCCAGGTCACCATAGATATGTTTGCATTGTTTCTGTGGCATTTTCACTATGGGCTTCATGAGAAAACTGTCCTTTGAAAATCATCACTTCATCAACTCATTCTCTTTTGTATGCCTGTGTCAAGAATTGATTCCAGCACAGGAGACAATCAGAAAACATACATGGCCCTTGCCTTCCTGAGGTCCCGATGTAACTTCAGAGGTAGCACAGCAGCTGGCTTAAGGCAAAAATAAGACCTTATTTCAGGACTCCTGGTTCTGTGAAGAGTTCTTTATTATTTTTTTTTAATCCAACATTGTCTTTCTAGGGCCTCAGAGCCATGGTTCATATCTAGTGATTTAACAACATTTGGCGGGAGGGCATATGAATGGGATAAAGAAAAATACTTCTGTTTAAAGAAGATGGTAAATTGTCAGCCTCTAATAGAGGGAATAGTATCTGTCCTGTGTTTCTCATTAACAAGGATTAAATTGGAAGCCAGAGATAGGGGATAAGATATTAAATAAAAATTTTCATACTCTTTTACCAGTATATCACCACAATTAAGATTCTAGAACTGACTTACTAACAGATGGTTTGAGACAACTTAGAATAATTAGCATTTCTGTAGTATTTTACAGTATCTATATACTTTAATGGGTAATTCATGTTAACTGCTTAACATAGTGTCTGGCACCTATTAAACCCTCTGCTGATGCTAGCTAGCTATTATTAGTAAAGTCATCACCCCCATCTTCCTTAATACCTCTCTCTCTCTCTCTCTCTCTCTCTCTCTCTCTCTCTCTCTCTCTCTCTCTCGTAGTTCATTCCATCTTGATTTTACCCAGGGACTAAATTGTGGTTGGCCTTGACTGTTAACATAGGGATAGACTTGATCTAGTCATTGTAGAGCCACATATTTTTCTAAGGTGGTGCGTTGGACAAATGGGGAGAAGACTGTGTAAAAGCAATGTTTTAAGATAATTATTGTGGAGATGGGGCCAGTTAGAAGACAGTTATTTTGGAAAGGGTTTTTGTAGTGGGAATGAAAATGAAGGGACACATTTTCAAGACATCCAATGAATTCTTGATCTGCTCATCCCCTGTAATCACTAGACTTGTTACAGCTTCTCATCCCAAACCTAAGTACCACTAGACTGTTGTGAAGACTTTTTGCTTTCCACCCATTCTTCCTTGCTCCCACCATAATTTTTCTATTACTTTTCTAACTTCTTTTACTTCTGTCTTGGCTAGAATCCTGTCAGAGTATCTGTAGCTCATCATTCTGCTTTGGCTGTTACTGGGCACCATAATGTCTGCCAATAATGACAGTTTCAGCTCCTTTCTTCATTGTGCATTTATTTTGTTTTGTCTTTTCCATCTGTCCCTTGTTACTTCTCCCAGTTCAAATGAAAAAACCTTTTTAGTAAATATCACCAGTTCATTTTATGCCGGTTGAACCAACCAGTTACAGCATGTCATGTGTAATTGATGTGTTCATCTCCCCAAGCTCTTTATTGCTGGAAAAAAATGCTAATTCTATTGGTCATAACCTGAGATTTCTAGAAAGCCGATAGAAATTCAGTGTTTTTAGGTAAGTTTGATTAGCTACTGTTTATATTTAGTGATTTGGAAATAAGAAATATTTTAAGATCTTACTATATGAGTTGAAAAATCTCCTGGGACAAATATTCTTTGTTAATTTTAAAAGTTCCTAAAAAGTCTTAGCTCTTTATAGCTTTGATGCATCTTTAAATCTTTATTCAGAAGTTGCTTTAAAAAAAGTATTTATAATTGAACTTTAAGTACATACCAGATACATATGAATTTTAATTCATAATTTTTTTTGCCAAGAATTCAGAAATGAGGGAATGCTGAGAAGCATATCCTATAATCCAGATATGATTTTAGCTAGCAGTGCAAATAACTCGCAAATTCCTGAGCAGTTAACTCAATTTAGTCTTCTCAAATATAATAAACAGATCTCTTTCTTAATGCACAGGTTTCAGATTTCAACTCTCACTAATGTTAAAATGCATATTTTATATCTGAACACCTTTTTTTCTTTGATAAATGAAACCCATGTGTTTCTCATATATGTGTCCAAACTTGAATATTCCCTGTCTAAATTATTAAGAAGAATCATACTTTGTTTACAGATTTTAAAATAATATATTTTAGCGACTGAATGTACATTAAAATGCAAATTGAAATTTAGCTACACATTAAAGTTTCAAATATCAGTGGCTGCTTTTTTCTACATTATTCTGGTTGTTGTACTTTAAAAAAAAAATAATAGATTCAACTGGTTTATTTAGAGAATTTTTGTAGTTAGTAAATGACAAGGTTTTAGGCTTCTAGTTGCAAACACTTTGTTACAAATAATTCAGTACTTGCATGAATAATCTCTATTTCTAATAAATAAAAAAGCCATATTAAATATAGTCATCATTATATTTTATTATTTTCTTTTTAACATGGGTATTTGAAGTTTTGTAGTATTTTGATATGCCTAAAAAGAATTGTGTTCAGATAGACACAATTTATAAATCTGATAGTGAAGACAATGTTCTAAATTATCATTTTCTTACCAATAATATGTACTTCAGTATTAATATGTCTTACATTTTCAGTGTTTAGCCAGTTTTGAATATAAATTAAACATCATCGAACTTGCATAGAACTTTAAAATCGATTAGCAGTGTTTGGCTGAGAAACTGACTGATCAATTTAATCATGCCCTTATGTGACATAAACCCCTTAACCAACACACATGCTCACTCACTTTTTGTCTTGAAGGTTATTTTATGACTATTTTAATGAGGAAATCTTTTAGATAATTATTTATTGATTTTTTTCTGTTTCAATTTATTTTTTATTGAAGTGCATACACTATGTAATCAAATCCCAGATGAAGATGTAGGCCAGACAAATTTCAAGCAACACAGCATATTCCCCGATGTTCTATCCCTGACATTTCCATGCTCAAAGACCAACACAGATTAGTTTTACCTATAATTGAGCTTCTGGCTTCTGTCCTTCAACACTGTCTTTGTGAGATTCATCCATGTTGCTTGAGCAGTTGTTAATTCTTCACTGAGGTGCAGTTGTCTCCTTGTGCGAATATACCATGATTTTATTATCTGTTTTGTTGATGGGCATTGGGATACTTTCTGGATGGAGGGTATTAGTGTAACACTACTATGTACATTCTAGTACATATCTTTTATGTATACACTTTTCTCTTGCTGTATACCTAGGAGTAGAATTCTTGGGTCATAAATGCATACGTTCAGCATTAGTAAATACTGCCAAATAGTTTTCCCAAGTAGTTGTACCAGTTTACTCTTCACCAGTACAAGTTCCAGTTGTTCCACATCCTGGCCAACATATGATATTGTCAGTTTTTAAAATCTGAGCTGTTCTCATAACATTCTAGTAGTACCTCATTGTGATTTTAGTTTTTGTTTCCCCGGTGTATAGTGATGTTAAGCACCTTTTCATATACTTCATGACTATTTGGGTATCTTCTTTTAAGAAATACCTACTCAAGTGTTTCATACATTTAAAAATTGTTTCCAGAAATATACTTTGTATCATTTCAGTTCTTTTACATTTTTTACAATTTTTATTTATAGCCAAAAAATATGGCGTATCGTAGTGAATGTTCCAGGTGCACTTGAGAAGAATATGTATTCTGCTTTTCTGGGATAGAGTGTTCCGTAAATGTTAATTAGGTAAAATTTGTTGATAACCTTCTGCACTGCCACATGGTTCTCACCATTGGGCTCATCTTTCTGACAAAGGGGGCAGAGGAAAAAAAGAGAAGGAAAAACACTGGGAATTTCTTCTATTCTCTTTAGATCTTAAGGAACCCTTTTCCTATTTTCCATAGGTAAAAAGATTCCTAATGAAATTTTAGCTGCTGGCACTGCCCACCACACCAGCATTGGTAGGAACCCACTCTGGGTGAGCTGTGAAAGAAAAAAGAAAAGGAGGATTCACACCTACACACACTCCAGCTCACAGGGACCACTTTACCCTGATCTTCTGGTTAGAAAGACAGAATCTCTCCCAGAGTTTTAGCTGTATGAATACCAGTGAGTGCCTACTGTCAGGGTAAGGCCAGAGAGAAAAGGGAAAAGCCAAAAAACTCACCTCTATATGGGTCTTCTGTCCAGGTGTGTTTGCCTCTCTTCTCCAATCTGCCTGCTTTAGTTTTCAGAGTTCTCCAGTAGTTGCTTTTCTATTTTGTTTTGTTTTTATTTGTAATCAGTGGGTGGTAAAGGCTTTAGTGGACTTAAACCATCTTGGCTATACTACTAGTTCTCATGTGGCTTTTAAAAGAAGTTAAAGTAATTTTAGGTTTTATAGCAAAATTGAGAGGAAGATAGAGAGATTTCCCATATACCACCTGACCCTACACATGCATAGCCTCCCCTGTTATCAACATCCTGCGCCAGGGTGTAACATTTGCTGCAACTGATGAACCAACACTAACACAGCATAGTACCAGAAGTCCATAGTTACCTTAGAGTTTACTCTTGGTGTTATACATCCTGTAGATTTGGACAACTGTTAAATAGCATGTGTCCATCACTGTGGTATCATAAAGGGTATTTTCACTGCCCTAAAAATCCTCTGTGTTCCACTTATTCATCTCTCCCACCTCCTGGCAACCACTGATCTTTTTACTGTCTTCATAGTTTTGCCTTTTCCAGAATGTCATGTAGTTGAAATCATACAGTATGTAGCCTTTTCATATTGGTTTCTCTCACTTGGTATGTGACTTTAAGGCTCTTCCCTGTCTTTTCATTGCTTGATAGCCCATTTCTTTTTAACCCTGTCTGGGTTTATCCATTTAACTACTGAAGCATATCTTGATTGCTTCCAAGTTTTGACAATTATGAATAAAGCTGCTATAAACATTCCTGTGCTGGTCTTTGTATGGACATAAGTTTTCAACATAAATACCAAGGAATTCTGCGTCATATATGAGTGTGTGTAATTTTGTAAGAAACCACCATACTCTCCTAAAGTGGCTGTAACATCTTGTGTTTTCACCAGCAATGAATGATCATTCCCATTGCTCTGCAAGCTCCTGAGCATTGGTGTTGTCAGTGCTCTGGGTATTGACTGTTCTAATAGGTGTGTTGTGGTATCTCATTACTTTAATTTGCATTTTGTGATGACATATGATGTGGAGCATCTTTTCATATGCTTATTTGCCTTATGTGTATCTTCTTTGTGGGGTATCTGTGAAGGTCTTTGGCTCATTTTTTAATTGGTTAAAGTTAAGTTTCCTATTGTTGAGTTTTAAAACTTTTTTTGTGTATTTTGGATAACAATCCTTTATCACATGTTTCTTTTGCAAATATCTTCTCCCTCAAGTAGTTTTTTAATACATTTAACATGCCTGAGTTACATTGTCATGATAATTTGGTCTCTATACAAATAATTTCTCTGTTCTTCAGTATGCATTCTGAAACCAAGAGAAAGTCAAAGCAAAGAATTGTGGGTTTTTAATCTATTCAAGCTAAATTACCAGAAATGCCCTTTTAAGAAGAAATATTTAGTCGTTTCAAAACAAGTCAGTTTAGAGGAAGAGGGCAGCCATATTTAGCTCATGTTTTCTTTACAAGAAGTATTGATGTTTCATGCTAGCATTCTGTGGTAGGAGCCTTCACCTCCCAGCCAAAAACAGCCCTCTTTCTTCAGAACTGATATATTACTTTATTGAAAGATTAACAATATCAATCTTAGGGGTGGGAAACAGGCACTCTTAAGCACTATTGGTTTTAGTATAAATTTCTAGATGTTTTCTGGTTCAAAGGGCATACTACACACACGTTATGCATACCTCTGAGACAGAAATCACACTTATAGATGTAGTTCATCAGATTGCTGTTTATGTTAGTGAAAAAATGAGGGGCTCGGAATCCTTCATATGCATTAATGAGGAAGGATTAATTAAATATGGTAGTTACAATTATAGATTCTATAAGATAAAATTCTACCTAGCCATTAATATAATGGGTATCATATATTTAAATGGAAAGCTCCATGATATTAAATGAAAAGGATGGAAAAAGATATTTCATGGAAATAATAAAAAAAAAAAAGCTGGAGAAGCAATATTTATACCAGACAAATATACTTTAACACAAAGGCTATATAACAAGAGATAAAGAGGGACCCAGTAATTCCACTTCTGGGTATTTATCCAAAGAAACCCCAAACACTTCATTTGAAAAGACATATGCAATCCATATGTTCATTACAGCATTATTTACAGTAGCCAAGATATGGAAGCAACCCAAGTGTCCATCTATAAATGAATGAATGGATAAAGAAGTAGTACATGTATACAATGGAATATTACTCAACCATAAAAAAAAATGAAATCTTGCCATCTACAACATGGATGGACATAGAGGGTATCAGGCTAAGTGAAATAAGTCAGGGAAAGACAAATACCACATGATTTCACTTATATGTGGAATCTAAAAAAATAAACAGAAACAAAACTCCATAGATACAGAGTGTGTTTAGATGGTTGCCGGATGAGAAGATGGTTGCGGGGACAGATGAAAAAGGAGAAGAGATTAAGAAGTACAGGTTGGTAGTTAAAAAATAGTTATAGGGATGTAAAGTATAGCATAGGGAATATAGTCAGTTATATCGTAATAACTATATGGTGTCAGATGGGTACTAGATTTATCAGGGTGATTACTTTGCTAAATTATATAAACGTCTAATCACTGTTGTACGCCTGAAATGAATATAATGTTGTATGTCAACTGCAATTGAAAAATAAAATGTAAAAACTGCCATGTTTTTGTGCTTGAACATTATTGTCAGTGAAATGGAACTACCTCATCTGAGTACTTACTTTCTGCTCTGCTCGTAGAGTTGAAAATCTCTACTGCTTGGTGTTTTGGCCCCACAGAATCTGATGAGATGTACCCCTATATTTTGACCTTACTCCTAATGAACACGTTAATATCGCTTGTAAAAATCAGCCTGTTGGATGTTGTTCTTAGAACAGTGCTAAGCTTTCAGCATTTACTCCGTGAAGGATATGTGTTAATTATGGGAGTTTAAGAACACCTTAGAAATTATCTAGTCCGGTTCATTTTATAGTTTAAGAAACTGAGGAACCAAGAAATGAAGTTAATTTTCTAAATTCACAGAACTAGCTAGAGGCAGTTCTGGGCCCAAGTACTTGGTCTGTGTTTCTGTTTGTTTATTTGTTTGTTTGTTTGTTTGTTAAGATACCATATTGCTACAGCAGAGAACAAGACCAGTTCCTTCATGCTCTCTTCTATTCTGTCATTACAACGCTTTGCTTCTTTCCTTTTCCTTCTGTCTCCCTTAATGAGAGTCCAGGTTTCTCCAGCTCTTCACCTCCACATATGGGACCTGTTTTATAATCAAAGCCGCTTCAGATGACCTTCCCCACGGATATCCGCATTTGGAGAAGGCAGTTCTGCTTTTCTTGTTCCTCATTACTGTGTTGTCAGCACCAGGCACTAGAGAAGGATAGGCTGACATAAAGTGGCTGCTTTATTTCTTTTGATTCCATCTCTTTCTCTTTTGGCTGTCTGTACTCCCACCCTACCAGCACCCTGACTTGGTTAACTTCTCATTAGCAGCACCCCACCTTCGTTGATCAGTTTCTCTTGCTTCTTAACACTTACTGAAGCTGCGATCTCAAATCAGTGGGCAGGAGGGGAAAGAAACACTGCCCTGCATTTATCTAGTAATTGTTTTCTTCTACATTATCTCCTTGGACCTTTTCAGCAACCTTGTGTGTTAGGTGGGGACACGTATTCTTATTCCCTTTTTTACTGACAAGCAAATGAAATACAAGTAGAGTAAATGATTTACTCAATCTTGCAGCCTCTCCGTGGCAGGAATGGAAACAGCTCCAAATTCTATTTTAGGGTCTTTTCTACTGTCCCATTAGTTCAGTGTTAACAGAGACAAAATGTATCACCAACTGGTCTTCTGAAATATATGTAATATCTTCTTTCCTAAAGATTTCATTGCCTTTTAAAGTCTTCTGAGGATATTCATCTGGATTTCTCTAGCATCTTTAACATCTTGGTTTCAGAAAAGACAACTGACTTTGTTTAGTGATATAATGGACAGATTCTCTGATAGTCACTGCATTGTCATCTTCATTTAACAATTGTTAAATGCTGTTACATGTGGACCTATGTTTGCAGTACTTTGTTGCCTTTTTGAGAATCTTAGTAAGATAATGTATTCAGATTCTTGATTCAAACAATGTATTTTACAACTTAATGATTTATTTTTATAAATTTTGAAAATCTATCTATTTGTAGTTTTTAATTAAAAGTGTAAGAAATATTTCTTTACATATAAAGCATGATACAATATTTAAACTGAAAATATTCATTAAAACATTTATTGCTTAACTAATAATACAACTTGATGTTTTATTACTTCCTTTTTATTAAGTATTACAAACAGATTGAAGTTAATTTTTAACTTAATTAAATTCAACCAATACCTTTTACCAAATTGTATTAATGTTCAGGTTATTTCACTGCCAAACAAAGCTTTTTAAAGCACACTGTGATATATACTCATAAGAAAAGTGAAATGCAGTTATACCTTTGTGAGTAAAACAAATGAGGAATGGACATTGTCCTGACGTGACTGGCAGTGTCAGCTCCTTGTTAAGCTGCTCTGTACAGTTGGTCAAGGGCGACTGTATGCGAAGCAGCTGATGTGTAGTGTTTCTAATGCAGCTTCATTCTCACTGCCATTTGTCCACCCAAGGCCAAAGGGTACACTTAATGGATTGTATGTAAGAGTCTTGGAAGATATGTAAAACCCTGGTGTCATATGTCCAGAGCGCTCAGTATAATCTGAGGCCAGAAAGTATAAGGCACAGTTGACTTACAGTAAATTCATATAAAGTTCTTTGATATAAATTAGAGTAGTCCAAATCCATTTTCTGCAAAATGACAATATCCAAATTCTAGATTTACTGTGGATTTTGTTATCCCCAGCCATTTTTAAGTTTTTATGTTTCGGATTGCTAAATGGCGCACTGCCTGGAGTATGCCCTCATGTTGAGACCACTCTCAGTTTGATCTAAGGCCAAAGAAAAAAATGAGACTCTGTTGGGAATATGGTTTGCTTTAGGAGTTAGGGTGAGTCGAGAGAATGGTCTTGACAGGATGATGAAATCGTGAAAGTATTGTTGCAAACATTAACTATCTGCCTTTTATTCAGCTTCCCGAATGATAAAAATTCTGTATGAATTCTGCCTCGGTACAGTCTTGACAGTGTGGTAGCTTTCTAACAGATTAGCTATGTCCAGTCACATTTGTTACCACTTGTGTGCAGTTTTGCAATTTCTTTATAAATTAGAAATTTGTTCTGCTTAGGGGAAAGCACACACACACACACACACACACACACACACACACACACACGTTGATTTATACTAAAATCACAAAAAACTTTTTAAAATGATGAAAGTAAAAATGATAGCCTTATGAAAATATAGTATCAACATTTCTTAGAACTAACATAAATAAGAATAGTAAATATGCAGAGTAGCACCATGTATTTTTATACTGTGGGTAACCATTGTAGAAAAAAAAATCTTTAGGTTTCCAAATGATTTAAGATCTTTTTTGTTGTTGTTCTTTGTTCTTTTCACATGATTTGTTATCTTTATTAGTTTAGCTTTGTCCAAACATTGTTTATTCAGAGGCACCTTATCTTAGTCTGGTCTGGCTGTTATAACAAAAATAACATAGACTGGGCAGTTTAAACAACAGAAATTCTTTCTTATAGGTCTGTAGGCTGGAAAGTCCAAGATCAAGGCTCTGGCAGATTCAGTGTCTGGTGAGGGTCTACTTCCTGGTTCATAGACTGTTATCTTTTTCTGTGTGCTCCATGGCGCTGGGGGCAAGGAGGTCTTTGTAAAGGCACTAATCTGGTTTATGACCTAATCACCTCACAAAGCCCTGACCTCCTAAATATGATCACAGTAGAGATTAGGTTTAACATGTAAATTGGGGGGCGGAGAACACAAATATTTAGTCTATAGCACACCTATTCTTCTTTGAAAAGAAAAGAAGTGATAAAATCAAATAAAGCTAATGATTAAAATGTTTAATCTTTGTCAGGCTGAAAAGAACAATAATTGTCTTTTAACTGGCTGACAATTTTATACAGGGATAGAGTGTACTTTTTTTTAATGATTTCCATCCCAATTATTTCTACCAGCTTTTTTCTTGTTTAAGAACTCCTGAAACATGACCATTTTTGAATAGTATAGAGCATAGTAGAATGCTGACAATTTTAAATTTACTCAGTAAGGCTATTGACTCATCAACTGAAATTTTGAGTAAGCATCTCTTATAATGAAAAAAAGTTTAAATTAATTCATCTAAGGGGATTTACTCAGAATAATTTTGTAAATGTATCTGGAAAGGTAAATTGATTTTAAAAGATGCATAATTGATTAATTAAAAACATCATGTCGAAAAACCCATTTGTGATCCACTATGAGAGCAGTTTCTGAATGCCCTCAGGTAGAGGTCAAGCCAGTGGAGCAAATAATTTTTCATGTAACTAAAGAGAAAATTTTAATAGAATATAGTGAAAAAAAAGAGAAAATACATTTTACTTGTTGAACTTTGTGCTGACTTCTCCAATATATGTGTGTTTTGTTTATTCTCTATAGGTATGAGAAAGTGCCAGTCATCTTGGTTGGGAACAAAGTGGACCTGGAAAGTGAGAGAGAAGTTTCATCTAATGAAGGCAGAGCCCTTGCTGAAGAGTGGGGCTGCCCCTTTATGGAGACTTCTGCTAAAAGTAAAACAATGGTGGACGAACTCTTTGCAGAAATTGTGAGGCAAATGAACTATGCTGCGCAGCCTGACAAAGATGACCCATGCTGTTCTGCATGTAACATACAATAGCACTCAAAAATGGCTGTCCTGGACAGGATTTAACCAATATCATAGGTGATACAGACCTCGTCTACTCGACTGCGGAGTTTGCAGGATGTGTGGTGTGAATCTACAGTGAAATAGCAGCCCTTATTCAGAATTCAGCAGTGATTGCCAGTTGATATCTCTGAGTAACATTTGGGTTCAGTAACTACAGTTTTCACCATTGTCCTCAGTCTCCTGTGTGCAGCTGCAACTTTAAGGCATAGCCAATCGATGTACAGGGTGATCTCCTTTGAAAGCTATAATAGCATTGTCACTGAGTTGACAGAAGCACCTCTTGTAGAAATTAAAAATAACCACGAGAGAGAAACCAGAACAATTCCTATGACCACTTACAATTAAAATATTTTGTCTTCTTTAAAAAAAAAATAGGTAACTGAGAAATATTTTCCTACGAGAATACTGAATTTCAGGAGTTAAGATAGTGCTTCTAACCAATGTATTCCATCAAGTAAGATAATAATGGCTGACCTGCCAACAGCATTACAGGGAGAGATTCTTCGCTCAGCTGACACATTTCTGTTTTTCAAAATTGATGCTTAATTGTAGATGTTATCCTAATTTGTGACATGGAACTAACTCATGTAGCAGTCCTTAATAGAGCAAAAGTCAGATCAGGTTGTGTAGAAATACAGTCTGGTTTTAGAATGTGTTAAATCACCTGCTTTGCCACAAAATGGAGGCTCTCACAAGGGTTTGATCTGAATTAAAACCCCATACCTACCCTCTGTTAACCAAGCAGGTGTGGTCTTAATTACTTTACTGAACAAAAAGGAAGCAACACTGATGCAAAGAGATTGCCTAGCCTTACTAACAAGACGTGTTCTAGTAGATTAACCAGTACCATCATGTAAGGAAAATGAAGCCATGTTGCATCCACATGTTCCCGTTTGCAGAAACCTCATAGGACAGTACAAATATCTTGCATTTTGATGTTCATTAAAGCAACAAATTCCTTCTTGCCTTCAAGGGCTATGATTGTGGTGTGATTCTTGGTTATCCTGCTTTCAAAATCAAGTTTTCTGTAGCAGAGCTTTATTGCAGGCATTTTTTAAAAAAATTAAATAACCATGTGATATAATGTGGGCTTTAAAGTAGAATATAACTCATAGAATGGAAGGTAAGGGACAAAAATAAACCTTTTATCTTTAATTTTCCTGGAGAATTATATAAAGGTTTTCTTATAACAATTTTTCCCTGATTACTGAAGTGGCAAATAAAACTAGAGAATATTTTGTTTTGAAAAGGTGCTCAAGCTCTGATATTTTTGGTTTTTATAGCCATGAAATAGTTATTATTTGCATGAGTAATGGCACAGGAAAAACCTATTCATAAGTTTTACAATCAGGTGTAGAAGGGTTTTTAACTAACTTCAGAGTTATAAATGCTTAAGAGAGTATCTTGAGCAGATCCTCTGGAGATAAATTTGGCCTTCAGAACTGCAGTATCACTGAGCCTGTGATCTACACACCACCCCACACTTTGTTGATTTCACACTCTTGTGCAAATAACTTCTGGTCTTATGTGTGTATCTGAGAAGAGTGTATGTGCACATGTGTGTTTATTGTTGCTAAGAATGTGGCACAAGTTGGAGATAATTGCCTACACTGAGAATCTGTACTGAAGAATCTTTTGAATTACTTACATGTTTATTTTACATTATTGAAATCATTGGTAGCCACTCCCCACCTCCCACAAGTGTTTAGTAAACTGGTTTAGAAAAAAGGCAGATAGTAACTTTTCCTAGATGAGAAAACTGAAATGTGGGTGAAAGCAGGCCATGGTTGTCACAAGTCTTCGAATTCTGAATATTTGCATTCTTCAGTAAAGGTTTTTTATACAACCCAATGATGCAGCACCTTGTTTATAGGACAAAAAGGTCGAACCAATTTTACTGAAACAAATTTCTTTATGTAAAAATTAATTTGTTTCAACATGTAGAGAAATCAAAGATTCAAGAAGTATGATTTCTCTATTGAAATAGAAATATTTGTTAGTGAATTGGTTGAGTTTTGAAGCCTCTAACTTCTCAAAATGATTGTTTTTTAGAATACCATGTTTAAGCAATTTATGACAACTAGAATATATTAGAAACATCTATAAAGATTCTATAGTTTCACATTATGGATTGCTATACAGACAAGAAAAATAATATGAAAGGTATGGCAAAAATATAAGGTGGAAAAGATTATCTTAAAATTGGAGTTTTAGTTAGAAGTGTTTGTGTCAGACAATAAATTGGGGTTTTACTGTAAAGATATTAATAACTGACTTGGCTGCTTAATCACAGTATTTCCACACAGCCCTACATATTTAGTGACAAAGCATCAAAGATATCCAGAAACGGGGAAACCCTTTTGTGCTCTTACTATTGGTATTTCATTTGGTATGAATATAACTCAGCTTGAATGAATGTGTTTGTTGAGATGTTAATAAAAAGCTTAAGAACAGAAAGATTGAATTTGTTGGCACATGAAATAATAGTGGCTACAGAGAAAAGTTGGTGACCTTGTGTCGCTATTTATTTTATGCCCTGATCAGACTAGCAACTAGATAAGTGAAAGTTTTTCTAACATGCCTTAAAAACATTATGGTTTGATCCAAAGACCCACTTTTTTTTTAGCTATTATGCTAAGGTTTTTGTTTTGTCTTATTTTACTTTTATACAAAGGCAGCATTTGTTAAAGTTTTTTCTTTTATGTTGCAACTTTTATTTTGGTTCTTTTAAACTGTGATGGTGATGGTAACTGATGCCTTTAATTTTGTTCAACTTACACAAAACAAGCCAGCATTTGATCAAAAGTATTACATAAAATCTTTCTTAAACTATTGAAAGGTGCTTTGATGATTTTCTCCTTTGGTTTGTAGAATTAGGACTGAACTTGACTCATTGCTACAGTTGCCATCACTTTTTTTGTGGTAAAACTACTGATAATATTTTGCTTTTCTACATAAAGAAATGTTGCCTAAGGAGGTCTATTTGTTTTCAAGAGTTGTCCACTGGGAATGTTGTCTATGTATGTATGACTATGGAAATGTTTGTTTTGTTTGTTGCTGTTTTTTTAGTTCTTGTTCTTCTCAGTAGTCTTTTGTTAGCACCCAGTAAGCTTTAATTGTCTCCTTAGCCAATCAAATGATAAAGACTATGGGGGTCTATTTTTTTTTTAATTAACATGTCATTGTCCATCTATTAAATCTTGATCAGGGTTTCAAGAATGACTGCGGTGGGTTTTGGAAACAGATTTATCATTATTGATTTGGGGTTTCCCAGAGATAAATATAGTTCACAGTTAATTGTTGAGCTCTAATACAACTGACCATTTAAAATTGAACAGCAGTTTATTGTTTTGTAACAATGTCAGTTGTTAAACCTTGACATTTCAATTAAAACGCAAATTGTAGTTATAACTCAATGCAAATTCAACAGTTGTATTTGGAGTTAAATTATTTTAACAAATAAATTTATTTAATGAAATTTCCTCTGGATTTGATTTGATTTTGTACATATGTTTATAAGTGAAATATATTTAATATATCCAAAACAACTAGAAATTGATACCAAATGAATTTAATAATCCTCATATGGAAAATATTCAAACTGAATAAAATTTAGAATTTGTCATATAAAAAAGGGAGGTTAGTAGATCATTTTCGTATTCTTTTAAAAGATTTTAAAATCGGTAATCACAAATATCAACTTATAGTTTTTTATATTTTTGAAGATAGCTAACTAATTTGAAGTCCCAGTGCTAATGTTAACAGAATTATTCTAGATAATAACATTAATTAGCAGTTGCCTTTCGGTGCTGTTAATATCTCTAAAACGTATCAGTGTCCTTCTAGTGATGGCTTAGGGCTATTTTTTGATTCAGGTTTTGTAGAGTTTGAGGCCCCAGAAGCTGGAGGTTGCTGCTCTGTGTGGCTTTAGGGCCTGCATGTTCTGTATGGGGCCCTGAATGTTGACAGATGCTGTTAATTATATACAGCCTCAGCTGCTCTGATAAGGAGCCCTTTCATTCCCTAAGCCAATTTATACTAGGCCTTCGGTTATGTTGCCTTCAAACTCTGTTGAAATCCCCCAGCAACATTCCACCAGTCTAGAAGCTTCATTGTTTTAGAATATAAGAATAATTTTGAATGAATAGAATGGAGGCACTGTTGACAGAAACCCAAATATTTAAAGGAAAATGTTCCTATATTTTAGTGTAATAGATAAAAAGGTGCTGGTTAACTTTATAGCCTCATTTGAAGCATTTATAAAGTATTTAAATTGATCAAATTCTAATTTCACTTAGGAGAATTTCTTTGTGGCTTAAAAATAGTATTTTGAAATTATCTCAAGTTATACTGTTTATTCAATTGTTAGAAGTCAATGAATTTGGAAATATAAATAGCTGAAGGAATAAAGTGCCACCCCATGTGGAACCCATCTGACCTCAGACCTATGAAGCAGAGAAAATTTTCTAAAAAAGCTACTGACCTCTTATTTGTTTCTTAATATCAAATATTTGTGTTTCCATGTAAATACTAATAAAACATAGTGGCTCTTCATTAAAAAGATAATTTAAACTGGTTTTACATTTTTCAATATTAACTTTTTTTCCCCTTGTTTTGGTTTGGTTTTCCTTTGAAGTAATAAGTTTGAAAAGATCTGCTCTTCCAAGTAAGTTGATATGTTATTTCTTTTGATATTTTCTCAGAACAGTATTCTTTATGTTACCTTCTAAGGGTTCATCCAAGACTTATTAGTAGAGAAGAAGATAGAAGACTATCTGCTTGAAAGATTAAATACGAAGACCCATTTAAGTACACACAAATTAGGAGAAAAGGAACTAAAGCAATGATACTTAGTTTATGGGAATTTTTTATAAGATCCTCCACTCCAAAAATTCAAAAGTATCAAAGATTTAACATTTTGTTTTGTTTTTTCCACTGTAACTTCATTTTGTGGAAGGGAGAAGGCAGCTCTCAGATCTCTTTCATGAGGGCACTAATCACATCATGGGGACTCCACCCTCATAACCAAACAACCGCCCAAAGGCCCCACCTGCACACTGGGGATTAGGTTCTAACATACGAATTTTGAAGGGATTCAAACATTGCATATAGCACTATTCATGTTGCTTTTCTTTTTACCTCAAATACAAATTAGCCTACCAGCAAGAAATAATTCATTTGTGCCTTTCCTACTTTTACATGCCAGTATTTTAGTAACCCAGGCCAAGCCAAAGTCCTGGGCACAGCCCACAGAGGCAGCTGCTGACTCACTTCATTGCAAGGCCAGCACAACCACCCTGAGCTCTTACATCCGGGAATTTGAGGCATCTATATGATGGGTGGGGTGGATGACAGTGCAAAGGGCTCTGCCGTTACAGCACGTGTCTAATTCCTAAGGAAGTATTTAGGCTGACAATAGGGTCTACGAGGGGTTACCTCATGGAGGGCAGGTGGTGGGGGCACTGAGCTAGTTTGGGGACAGTAGCAAAGCTGATGGGTGCAGAGGGATCTATATATCAGATACTACATTGAAGAATAAATGTTTGGTACATGCCTACAGTTAAATACTAGACATATTTATGTTTTAGTGAGAAGTATAGTTAAAAACAGGGTTAGAAAGCATTTTCTAAGACCCTTGTGCAAAATGAGGGTGAGTGATTCACATATACTTAGAGCAATTAAAATAAATTATTGTAGGGAACTACTAAAGCCAAGAAATTATATACTGTTAGTGGAAGGACAATAGAATTTCTGTGAAGATGGACAAAATCTGAGTAAGACAGCAAATGAAAAAATGTGAACCAAAGCAACTGAAAGCTTTATTTACTTAGTCCTTAGTCATGTCTGTGTGGTAAAAAAGTGAGAAGGCCATGGTCTAGAATCTGTGAGTCCAGGTTCCAGAGGGAGATCTGCCCACGGAATGTTCCAGTACATGGACTTTACTCATTTCTTTGGAAAAGATTCCAAGTGTGTTCTGAAGAGGTCTTATTTCATGAGATGTTTTGCAGGAAATTATTCTAGAGACAAATATGTTTGGAAAATTCCTCATAATACATCTTAAATCTTTTTTTTAAAAAAAAAAAGCCCTGAAAAATTACACTGTTATTTCCAAAACTAACCTGGTCCCAGGATATTTGCCCTGTAAACCCTGCTGTGGGGATACTGTCCAGGTGAAGGGGCCTGGATCACTTGTGAACCCAAGAACGAGAGAGTGAGAGAGAGCGAGAGAGAGAGAGAGAGGGAGAGAAGACCTGTGGTCTCTCTCAGACCCTCAGACCCATACTTAACCTTGGCCTTAAGAGCTCACCTTTTTGAGAAAGGTAAGAAGAGGGGGAAGGAAAGATAAAACCAAGAAAAAAGTAAAGTCTAAAATAATGACAGTTTTCTCCTTAAACCCTATATATGTGCTCCTAGGCCAACTCACAACAGAGGGTCTTTTCTTAGCGTATAGCAGCCTGGACCTTGTTCTTACACAAAAGTACCCACCCTGTTGTGTTGTGACTCACCACTATTCCTGATCTTGACCCCTATCAGGAATTGATGAGTTGGGGTACTGTTAAGAAAACATTGGCCAACATCCAGGAATCCATGAATCTTATCTTTGATCTCCCAATGTCATTCTTAATGGAGGTATAAGCTCCTGTGTACTCACCCTCACACAATGACACACACAGTCACCCTAAAACACCACAACAAGGGAGCAGCAATTAACTTGCTGGAGCTTTCATTTTAAAGCCGGAGTGCAGAACACTAGTGAGTACACTGACTGGACCCCCACAGACTCAGGTTGCCAGAGGAACCTAGAACGAGAAGCAGACTCAAAGGCCTCTGTGTACTTCTATCTTGGAGCCTGAGTCCAAATTATGAATATTGTCTCTGCAATGCAAAGAAAACCCAGAGCACCTCTGCTGGTTGAGAAAAACCGAAAAATAAGGAAAAAGTGAGTTTGATCCAGTATCTAGAAAAGAACTCCCCTAAGCCATCTAGGTTGGGAGAATGGGAGGAGGGCACGCAGGCAGAGGATGTTCCTAGGAGAGCTGCCTCTGAACTCACCTCACTTCATAAGTGAGAGGAGAGGAGCAGAGAAACCTTGGCCTTTACTCGGGAGAGGGAGCATCTGGGCAGCCTGCTACTCTAGCTCAGGGGGCACTTAAACCACACATCCTCCAGCAGCCAACCTTTGGGGAGTGAAATAGAGATAAAAGTGAGGACAAATATAGGTGGGAGGATAGCATTTCCTCCACCAGAGACCAACAATACCTTCCTTATAAGTAGAGTTTTAATTTATTTTGTTTGCAGCCTTACTACCTTTCAGTTCATGTACATTTTCTATATTAGTTATCTATTGCTATGTAATGAATGGCCCCAAAACTAAGCAATTTAAAGCAGCAAATATTTATTACCTCATAGTTTCTGTGGGTCAGGAATCCAGGCATGGCTCAGGTCGCTCACAAGGCTGCTTGCACAGGCTGGGCTGTCAGTCACCTTAAGTCTGGACTCGAGGTGGATCCACTTGCAAGCTCCCTCAGTGGTTATTGGCAGGATTCACTCTCTCTCTAGGGCTATTAGACTGAGGACCTTGCTTCCTGGCTGGCCGTTGGCCAGAGGCTGCCCACATGGGCTTCACCATAGGGCAGCTCACAATGTGACAGCCAACTTTATCCTAGTGGGCAAGTGAAAGAGCAAGAGAGGAGAAGAGAGGAGTGTGAGCAAGACAGAAGTCACAGTCTTGTATTTTAATCTCAGAAATGACATTTGACCACTTTTGCCATATCCTCTTAGTTCAAAGCAAGTCACTAAGCTCAGCCCACACTCAAGAGGAGGATATTACACAAAAAAATTCTCATAATGGTTAATTTTATGTGTCAACTCAACTGGGCCATGGGGTGCCCAGATATTTGGTCAAACGTTTCTGTACTTTGGATGAGGTTAACACTTAAAACAATAACCTGAATAAAGCAAGATACCCCTTCCTACTGAGAGGTGGGGAAGAACTCCTTCAATCTATTGAAGACCTGAATAGTACGAACAGGCTGACCTTCCTCCAAGTAAAAGTGAGTTCTTCCTGCCTAACCGCCTTCAAACTGGGGCATTGGCTTTCTCCTGCATTTGACTCGGACAGAAACACTGGCTCTTCCTGGACCTCAAGTCCGCCAGCCTTTGAACTGCAGCTATATACTATTGGCTCCCCTGCTTCACAGGCCATCAGACTCAAACTGGCCCTACCATATTGGCTCTTCTAGGTCTCCACTGCTGACTCATCCTGCAGGTCCTTGGACTTGCCAGCTTCCATAATCTTATGAGCCAATTCCTTAAAATAAAACTTTCTATAGGGAAATAAACAATAGGAAGGAAAGGAGGAGGGCAGGAGGGAGGTAAGGACAGAGAGAAGGAGGGAAGATAGATACATCCTATTGGTCTGTTTCTCCAGAGAACCCTGACTAAAATAGGCATGACTACCAGGAGGCAGGGATCATTGGCGCCAGTTAGAAGGCTGCCTACTATACACGATTATGAATTTTGTACCATAATGTCTCCCTACTTAGAGAATTGTATCTACAGTCTAAGGATTTCACCATGTACTCTTTTCCCCATTTGTCTTGATTTTAATTCCTCCTCTACCATCATGTATACCACAATGTCTAGAAAACCTGTTCAGTGCACCACAGACATGCGGGAAGTCCTCATCAACCACAATGGTAACTGAAAAGGCAGGAAGTTGTCGTGCTTACGTGTTGAATATTAAATAGGCATAAGTTAAAATTTTTTCTTCATCAAAGTAAAACAATTTCCTAAATATCCATCTACTATACCAGTACAGTACTCAAATTTATTCTACAAACTAGTTAATCTGCAATGGGTTAATAAAGAATATACTACTTTGAGGTTTGTTTTTATTAACTGACCTATAATATACATATAGTAAGATGACCAAAACATCAGTGCACCCCTCAATTAACTCTTACATATGTAACCACCAGCCACATCAAGACATAGAACATTTCTGTCACCCAGAGGGCTTTTTCATGCTCCTTCTCAGTCAACACTCACACCCCAGAAGTAACCACTGTTCCAACTTCTATCACCATGGGTTAGTTTTGCCAGTTCTTGGGCTTCATGTCAATTATGTCATACAGTGTGTACTCTATTGTATCTAGATTCTTTGCTCAGCATTATGTCAGGATGATTCGCTCATGCTGTTACATATAACAATAGTTTGTTCTTGTCACTCCATAGTATTCCTGTATATGGACATATTTAAATGTATTTATATAATCTATACCTGATGGATATTTTGGTTGTTTTCAGTTTGGGTTTATTATGAATAAAACTGCTATGAACATTCTTATAGATGACTTTTGGTGGAGAGACAAAATGCTCATTTCTTCTAAGTAAATGCCTAGGAGTGGAATTGCTAGGTTACAACAGACAGTTTTCTCAAGTAATTGAACCAATTTACATAATAACAAGCAAGGTGTGAGAACTCTAGTCATACTGCATCACAGGCCAGACGCCCTGGGAAGCAGGCCCTGCAGCAGAGTTTAGTGCTCAGAGTTTAGTGCTCAGTTGACCCCCTGGGATCAACTGTCCTGGAAGGGGATAGCAGGACATGAGACTGGACAGAAGAAGACATTGAGCTACAAGTCAGGGCCAACAACCTGGAAATGGAGGTGAGGCATCAGAATGGGCCCTCAGAATCATCCACATTGGGCCAAGTCGGCTCATCCTTTGTGCCCTCCATCCCTCAGTCACTGTGACCTTGAATGAAATGCAACTGAGGCAATCTCTGAAAGGTTGGAAAGAGAAGCTGTCAGCATTCTCAGCAGCTGGGGCAATAATCACATCATTGAAAGGAGATCTAGGTGGTGCCTCACAGTATCTGCCAACTCTACACACTCATACACATACCTATTGCTGTCAGTGTTCTGCGTTTTAGTCATTTCAGTGGGTGGTGTGTAGTGGTATGTCATTGCGGATTTCACTTTGTATTTCTCTGAGGTCATTAATATTCATGTAGTAATTGGCCATTGGTTATTCTCTTTTGTGAAGTCCTTGACATTTGCCCATTGTTTAAATGGATTGTTTGTCTTTCTTTGTATACTGGCAAGAATGCTTTATATTTTCTGGATAAGTGATTGTAAATATACTATCCTAGTATTAAGTTTGCCTTTTCACACCCTTGTTGGAGTCTTTTACTAAACAGAAATCCTTAATTTTAATGAAGTCAGTGTACCAATCTTTTCTTTTATGGTTATTTCATTCTTTTATTCTTTGAAAAAAAATCTTTCCTTACTTCAGAGTTGTTCTTTACCTCCAGTCTCTCAATGATTATTCGATCTACACATAGAATAATTGTAGAATAATTGCTTTAGTCATACAAGTTTGTTGAAAATTAACAGCTACCATCATGAATTAGTATTTGTTTCATATTATTGATGAAATAGTAAAACATTTTGTCCTTCCACCTCAGGTTATACTCCTCTTATTTCCTGTGGAGAATCAATGAATTAAGGGCTTTTCCTTGACCAGAAGTAATACTCATATTACTCCTGCTCAAAGAGCTGGACTTCTGATTTTGGGCTACCTTTATGGCTGACCAACACAAATTAAAGAGAGCTCAAGTACTGCTGCCTTGCACCAAAGCAAGAGAAAATAAGTAATTATGGAATTTATCCCATGAGACCTGAGATCTTCCTTCCCGGTAATTGTCACCAGGTTTGTCTCAAATAAACTCGTATAAAAACTGTCTACAGGTTTGGATGTTTCTTACTTCAACAAGTGATTGCTTCGGTTGTTTTTTTCTAGCAATAAATCAGCTCACTTCAGCAACCCTCTGGATTTTCATTCACTATTCAGGAATATGTGATTTGTAACCAAAACAAAACAAAATTAAAATCAAAAAAACTTTTCATTCAATCGTACCACTAGTATTCATTGCATAAGTTTTTTAAATGACAAACTTTTTTCCCACAAATATTACATAAAACAAAATTGATTTCTCAGCACTGACTTTAAGCTAGAACCAGGGCAACAGTGATTGTTAATGTTTGTCATAGTGTCTTTTGGGACTCCTCTGTTAGAACCTCCAAAAGCTGCCCAGGGCCATGGCCTTGGGCTGGATGGGAAGGGCAGAGAGAAGCCCAAGGCCCACAGGCAGAATTGGCTGGGATGCTGGATGGCTAGGCAACCAGGGCAGATGCTTCTTGGGACTCAAGGGAGAGTCTTTCAAGGGCAAGTCCTAGCAGGAATCCTCGATGGGGAAATGTGATACTAAAAAGCAGAAACCTTAAAATAATGGCTGGCCTTCTCATCACCACTTGAAGGAATTCTAAAGAATAGCAAAAAAATATACTTTTTCTTATTATTTTATTTCATCTGCACAGTTCCTAATGTTCCTTCAAGATGACTGTGTCATATTTTCTTTCTTCTTACAATGACTTGTCAGCCTCAGCCCAGGGAAAAAAAATATATTGTCTGACATATTAGCACATCAGTGGCTTAGGAAAATATAATTAAAGGTAAAATGTACTGGAATTGAACAATATAAGATACCCTAGTCACTCACTTTTAATTACATTTGGATGGATTCTTCATTGCCATAGAAACCCTCTACCCTTAGGAAATTTTGGAGGCAAAGAACTCCTTTAAGTTTTACAGTTCTGCATCTTAAAGAAATTTCTTATTCTATTTATGAGTTTAGAAGCTATGCTACAACTTTCCATTGGTATGACATACAAACTTAGCTATTGTCTGTTGCTCAAAACAATGAATAAAAAAGGCACTGTTTGCTTTTCATTGTTGTAAATGTCAAAAAACTTTATTGTTTCAAAATCTTTGTATATGGAACCATTTTCTTTATTGTCTGCAGGTTGGTTTATTCATTAAACTTGTATGTTCAACATGGCATCCACTAGCCACATCCATGTGTAGCTATTTAAATTTAATTAAAATTAAATAAAGTTAAAATGTAATTCTTCAGTAACACTACTCAAATTTCAAGTCACACTAGCCACATTTGAAGTGCTCAATAGTCTTAGATGGCTACTAGCTATGTATTAGACAGTGTAAATGCAGACCATTCCCATCATCATGGAAAGTTCTGTTGAATGGCATTACATTAGAATAAAAATTGCTTGTATCAGACCTTTTTCATTTTCTTTGCTCAGAAACAACAAGATTATGAACACATATGCAAGGCTAGTTTTACAAGTGTGTAATCTTTGTAATCAAAATAGCCTTGCACTTAAGAAGGATCCCACACTTGATTTAATGTTCTGTTGTCACAACCTAAAATTCTTAATAATTTTAAACAGAAGACTCTGCCTTTATGCACTGGGCTCCTCAGATTATGTAACCAGTCTGGCACATATGAGCTAGATCTTTCATACTGAGTTCTTTGTTATCCTTTCCTTGTAATTCATTCTTTTCCCACTTCCTTTCCTGTAATCTTTAGAAAGTAAGGACAATTAGCACATGGGATAAAATCTGAGTACCTGGAATCCCTTACACCACGGGTCTCTAACCCACGGACCAGTATTAGTCTGTGGCCAGTTAGAAACCAGACCACAGAGCAGGAGGAGAGAGGTGGGCAAGCGAAGCTTCATCTGTATTTTTAGCCATCCACAGCACTAGCATCACCACCTCAGCTCCACCTGAGATCATTAGACGTTAGATTCTCATAGGAACACCAACTCCTGGTGCCAAAAAGGTTGGGGACCACTGCTAGACCATCTCATCAGAGACCCTCATCAGGTATTCAGCTTTGAATAACATCTGTTTCCAGGAATTCCAGAAGCCCAAAGTTGTGGATTCTCTTTTGAACAGGTGTTTTATAACCTGGATTCTGAATTGCCCATAGTGGAATTCCTTTCCCTTAAACAACCTTGCCAGGGCTAACATTTAAGCTTTAGCCTGATTAATTTTATTCATCATCCATTCATTCCTTTATTCTCACAATCATTCTTTCAACAAATATGAAACATCTGTTATATATGAGACACTGTTACAGGTCTGAATAAAAAATTATATGTCACACCTACTGTTGCCATCTGGTAAATTACCTGCTGCAATCAACCCAACATTAACAACAGTTACAGGAGAAAAAATCAAATGCAGCCTGAGTATCATCAAAGATTTATTAGCTACTCTTCCTGTTTCCATGGTCACATCAAAACAAAAACAAGAAAAACAGGATGAATGTAGAACCAGTTCTGACTGATTCATGTACTACGTTATGAAAGAGAAAGTTTTCTTCTAACCAGATTTTGGTTAGGGTTTTTTATTTTTTTTCAAAAATATGTACCTACTAGAAAAAAATAGCACAGATAATAATAGCATTAGTAATAATAATACAGTAAATGCCCATCATTTTCGTTTACATTAGGGATTCATTATATCACGTGCTTTTCTGAAATTTTTTACTTTTAATTATGCTTGAGTGAAACTAACATATTTGCATTGGTGTTGCATTCTGTGAGCCTGTATGTACCAAATGACAGAGGAAAGACAGTATGTGATTAAGCTGGTCAACAAAAATTTGCAAAACTGAAGACACTCATGTTGAGAATTGAAATGTCATTAAAAAAATTATTTATCTCTCAGTTCACTATTTTAAGGGCTTGCAGGAAAGCATAACACATAAATTGATGAGGAAATAGGGCAAAGGGAATATAAAGTGAAAAAACTAGGGGAAAAAATAACTCAAGGGTGAAGTTGCTGTTCATAACACATGCCAAATGCCCTGTATTTCTGAAAGCTGAGCTCTGCACACTTGATTCTTAATTCTCTGGCAGCCAAAGTCAAGAGCAGAAGAAAACTATATGATTTTAAATGTCCTTGAGATAAAGATAACCAACCCTGAAGATTTCTTCCGGATGTTCCCATAGATGCCCATAAAATGGCACACTGTATGATGCAGCAAATAATATCTTCAACTACATGGTGCAGACTATTCTGTTGTTAGTCTTGTGATCTCTGTCACTCCTTTTTATCCATTCTTAATGTTTATAGAATAATTTTCTGAATTTTTATCAAAAGAGCGAGTTTTGAAATATTCTAATTCGAGTATTTCAGGAAGATGAGGGTTTTGTTAGTTTCTGATTTCAGTGGTAATACCAATTGATGGTAAGTGAGCTTTTAAAAATGAAGTGAATGAGGAGAGGACTCTTGTGAGATGCCTCAGAGTTTAGGGGTCAAGGTTATTTTACAGAACGACCTTCTTCAGATCTCTCATTATAGGGAGATAGGCTGAAAGCACAGAAATAGGAAAAGAAACAAAAGGAGAGTGCCACAGGAGGACACATTAGGGAGCAGAGAGCAGTCCTGAGACATTAGGCCTGTTGGACTTAGAACCCCACACAGTGACAGTGAGAATGTCCTGCGGGAAATGCTAGAAATTCAACAGAAGCAGAAATGGAGTGTGTGGGGTCTCAGGGCATGACACCGGGGCTAGTAAACCCGTGTGTGTGTGTGTGTGTGTGTGTGTGTGTGCGCGCGCGTGCCTGTGACTTTCTTTTTTATTATTATTTTGATATAATTGACATATAACATTGTATTAGTGTCACATATTTCTTAACAGCCTTAATTTTTTAGAACAGTTTTAGGTTCACAGAAAAAATAAGCAGAATTACTGAGAGTTCCCATATAACCCCTGTCCCACACATGTATCAGCATCTCACACCAGAGTGGTACATTTGTTAAAATCAATGACCCTACAGTGCCATACCATTATCACACAAAATCCATAGTTTATATTAGGATTTAGTCTTGGTATTGTACATTCTATAAATTTTGAAAAATATTTAATGGATGGCATGTATTCACCATTATAATCCCATATATATATTTTAATTGCAGTATAATTGACATACAAATTATGATGGTTTTAAGTGTACAACATAATGATTTGATATTTGTATATATTACAAAATAATCACCACTATAAGCCTAGTGAGCATACTCATCATGCTTAGTTACAAAATTTTTTCTTGTGATGAGAACTTTTAAGATCTACTCTCAGCAACTTTAGTAACTTTCCGTATGTAATACAGCATCATTAACTATTGTCACCATGTTGTACATTGCATTCCCATGAAATATTTATTTTATAACTAGAAGGGTTTTTTTTAACCACCTTCACTCATTTCATCCATTCCTAACTTCTGCCCTGGCAATGACCAGTCTGTTCTCTGTATCTATGAGCTTGGTTTTCTTGTTTTGGGTGGATTTTTTTGTGTGGGTTTTTTTTTTTTTTGGAGGGGGGTAGGGAATTTCACATGAGATTATGAGGTATTTGTCTTTCTCTGTCTGACTTATTTTATTTAGCATAATACCCTCAGTATCCATCCATGTTGTCATGAATGGTAAGATTTCATTCTTTTTACCATTGAATAATATTCCTGTATGTGTGTATCATATTTTCTTTATCCATTTATCCATCAATGAACAAACATATACTTTTGTCCTCAGGATCTCAGTTCCTTATAGTTCCTTGGCTAGACTTGACCATGAGATTATCAAAAACTCAGCATATGAAAATAGCCAAAATCAAGTGCTCCCATTCTACAGCAGAAATCAGTGGGTTCTGGGGTACTAGAGTAGGGTAGATGGTGAATTTTCAGCTCAAGAGCCTTTTTCTTATTAACCACAAGGTTGACTTTCTCTATTCCTGGTCTGGAAAACTATACATTCTAGTGAGATAGCATGTATAATGGAAAATAATGGAGTGTGAGATAAATCTAATTAGGAAAAGCCAATTATAATCTTACCTCAGAGGACTGAGATGCTTAGGGATATGAATTGATTTTAAAGTTAATTAGGCAATAATATATTACACCATTTGCTGAAAATCTTTAAAAAATTTATGTATTCATTACAGAGTTATAATAGCAGCAAGTTTTTGGGTCCATATATATGTTCTCATTAAATTACCCATGAAAATAATGAAAACTAAAAACTGACAAATTGCCAGAGTCAAGGTGGGATTTCCACTAACTGCATTATTCCAGTTTACCTACATTTATCACAGTTATCCTACATTTTACCACAGTTTAAAAACATATCTATATATCCACAATAAATTAAAGACACAATACTATGGTAAAGGACAAAAAAAGAGTTCCTTACAATTACTATATAATCAATTTAAATGTGCTATGTTTTACCCAATTCAATAAAAAGGGGAAATAGGAAATAGTAAAAATTAAGAAAAAAAATTTCAGATACACAGGTATCTATTTGGAAAACCTTAGAAAATCAACTAGAAAACTATTTTAACTAAGTAGTAACACAAATAAATAACACAAATCAGTGCCAACTGCTATAGTCAATAAAAATATAGTAAAAAAAGAAAAAAATGCAAACAAATAAAACCTTAACAGAGGTGAAGAAGCTATGTTGAAGAAAACCACAAAACTAAGTTATATAAGAGACATCGTAACAATGTTGCTGGAGGAGCCAATACTATTAAGATATTATTTTTCTTGAATTCAGTGTATACCCTTAATGCAACATTAGTCAAAATGCCAGTTTGAGAGAATTGATAAAATAATTGTGTAGTTCATCTGGAAAATAAATGGAAAGAAAGGGATCAGACATTTTAATAACAGAGAAATGTTGAAGAGGTGACTCTTGGGTACTGATCTTAAAGTGTCTGATGAAAAATAGATAAATAAAATTTTGTATATGTTTCAGAGTCAGACCTGGCTGAAGCTATAGCAGCTCTTAACTGTGTTATCTTGAGCAAGTCGTTAAACTTTTCTAAGACAATTTCTTCATTTAAAAAATTATTATAGTTATATATACCTAATAATATATAATTATATAAAGTATATATAATAAAGCATGGTTAGAATTAAAAGAGATAATTTTATCTTATTAATACAATACCTGCCACATTTTTACTATAGTGTTATATTAAACAAAAGAACTTTTAGGGAAATATGTTCCATGAGCCAAAAGGGGTCATTTTCCAAATCTGATAAAGCAATTAATTTACAACATAGCCATATTATAAATAATTTACAATGAAGCCATATTATAAATCTGTACAGGCTATAATAATATCTAGTGTTGGTAATGATGTGGTGAAACCATAGAGCGAAAGCGGCACAAAATTACTAAGAAGTAATTTAACAAGATTTATCAAGAGCCTCTAAACATGTTTCTACTTTTAGATGCAATTACTCTATTTCTAGGAATCTAACTTAGACCCTAGTTTAGAAAAAAAAATAGATAGGAGCAAATATATTAATTAATGTTATATAGGACAACTCAAATATGCAACAGAGAAACTATTATAAAAAATATGATATAATCTCATGAGAATATTTTAGGCTATGTACATTTATGCAAATAAGGAACTACAAATGACACAGTAAAAACTCACAGCAGAATAAAGATGGCATATACAGTACAATTTCAATTTTGTAAGGTAAAATCAGATAGATATCTATAATCTGTATAACATGTTATTTATGCATTGTTGATTTTCTTTGTTTTTCTATATTTTCTAAACATTCTACAATAAAGATTATTTGTTTTATAAGAAACAGTTAGGTCACTGTAAATCAAGAAAGTTTTTACAAAGTATAAATCTTAAACATTCTTTAAATTAAATAAAATACATAAGTTTACTTCCCTGCCTTAATATTGTTTAACTAGTTTACTATGTTGGCATTGACTTATTTAAAAGCCCTGGGGTCCTCTGAAAATATTAATCATTCCATAATATTTACAGTATTAAAGAGTAGAATGTTACACCTAATATGCTTTAGGGAAAGGACAGAATATTCCCTGGAACTGTATATATGCATGTTTATGTTTTAATTACTGCTAACAGAGTTACGATTCTTGTCATTTATTTTTCTCTCTAAAATATTCATCTAAAAAACAGTTGAAAGTCACAATTATTTGGATTCTTCTTAATGGAGAGTCTTCTATATAATAAAAGTTAGGGAGTACCTATAAATAACAATTTCCTGTCTATTGAGGAAATAAACATGAACCTTGGAGTATGTCAAATCTTAGTAAAAATTCCAATTTAGTCACTTGCTATGTCTCGACTTTGTCCAAATTATTATTTCTCTGTAAACCTCAATTATCTTAACTAAGCAATGAGGACAATTTTAAAAGTTGTTTTAAAGTAATTCCTGACACTCCTGTGGAAAAGCCAGGCTTTGCCCTAGAGAACTAAAATTAGGGGTCAAATTTTTAAATAGAAAGTTAGAAAACAATGTGCAATTTTAAAAAGTGTTGTATTTATAAGATAAGAGCATGTTCTAATAGGAGCACAGAAAAAAACTAAGTTTAGAACAGATAGCAAAAGTAAATGCTAAAATCAGAATAACAGACCAGAGGATATATTTGAAGCTAGATTTGCTGCTTTGGCTCCCTCATGGCTTCCACATCTTGCCCCCGTCACCCCTTTCCTCTATATCCAGGATAGTTAGAAACTGAGTTTTCTGGTCAATTAAATGTTCTGATTCCCCTATATTACCATAAAGACAAAGGCAGCTTACGTATTCCCAAATAACTAGAATCTTTCAGTAAAAAGTACTTCTGAAACTGCTCTGAAAGTAATCATAGACGTGGATCACAGATCTTATCTAAATCCCTGTAGATTCAAACAGTAACTGAAGATCTTACAGTGCCTGAGGGTGTCAATTTAAACATCATTTGAGTAACAGTAAATAAAAGCCTGGTTGTTTTCACTTTATGGATTTCTGTGTACTTTTTGAACAGAGTTTGTGACAACAAATGTTATAATTATAGCTATTGAAAAAAGATAAATTACAATACATTGGGAATCTCCTGTGTTGGGTCAGAAACAAATTGAGGCAAATTTTGCTGAGCCCAGGGATTGTGTGGGAATACAAAGAAGACTTAGATATTTAAAATGACTCTGCTTTGGACAGTTGCCTTAAAAAGTGAATAAAAATCAAATGCTGTGATATTTTTAGTTTGGTTATTTGTGTTGAAAATGTACACATTGACCTTTTGAAAGACATCTCCAAGTCCCAGGCAAATAAATAGAACATAGCAGAACATATTTTATATTCCTACCCATAGTCCTTAAAGTATTTAAAAAGATAAAAAGCAGCTCTAGTGAGAATTCATGAGAGAAAAAAATACTTAACACAAATAAAATATTCAGAAGTCTGCAAAGAAATTAATTTTAAGGAGAGTCAATATGAAAAACACAGTACTATTTGGCACTGACCTCCCTGAATATTTGGCCCTGGGCAGAGGGACAATGTTGATAGAAGAGGAGCTAAAACATTGACCGCTGGCATGTAGAAGTATATTTTGGTCCAAGGTAGAGTGAGTTAATTGTCTAGGAGGAGAAAAGAGATAGCATTTGGTTTTGGCAAAAAGAGCTATAGAGTTTGCAAAACAGTGGGCTTGAACAAAGAAAGCCTTCACCCAGTAGAAGATGGAGACTATAAAACCAAATAATCCAAGGACTGAAATATTTAGGAGATCCTCTTGTTTATCCATTACAGGTGGGTGTTACTTAATTGACCCACTATTGTGGCCTGCCCTGGTCAAAGGATTTCTCAGAAACCATTCTCAATCTCTCTTAGAAATCAGCCACAAAAATTAGAAAAAATTAGGTTTTGCACCATGTTGGACTAATATCTCAAGAACTATCTGCTAAAGATAAATCAATATGAATTCACTTTAATTTAAATGTAAGTGGTACATACTACTGTGAAGAAGTTATCAGAAAATCAAACATTTTTAAAAATCCAAAACCCAGTTTCCTTCTTGCTGATATCAGAGCATTCCCACGTTTTAAAATCATTCTTTATTCTTTTTCATTATACTTAGTATCGTAGAACTTGAAGGTTACCTGAAAGTCACCTCATTAATCCTTCAGTTTTATCCATGAGGATATTGAATCCCAGAAGTTTACAACTGCCCAAGACTTACAGATGTTCCACAGAACCCAAAATGCTTCATGTCCTAAAATGAGTTAGTATGACAAATTTATTCATTTTCCTATAACCTCTATTTTGAATAATAGTAAAAATATTTCTTAGTTACCTTAACTCTTTTCTTTAACTCCAAATTCTATTATCTTAATTCATCCATCTATCCATCCATCCACCCATCCATCCATCCATTCATCCATTCATCCATCCATCCTTCCACCTATTTATCCATCAGATGTTTATTTGGCATTGACTACATAATGAGACTATGCTCTATAGACATAAAGATTAAGTCAAACGTCTTCCCTCCAGACCTTGGACAAGAAGGAAAAAGGTGGGTGGAGGAAATCCAGATAAATCAAGCATGCCTACTATTCCTTTGGTAGAAGCAGGAACTTTCTCTTCAGTTAGAAAATAAGGGTGGAAGAAAAATGGATCAAGTTTAGTTAAATTATAAGTGTTGACTTCAACTTTCTACAAGGTGTTTTCAAACCGAGTAAGTGACAAAAGATGTTGTCATACAATTTTAACTGCATTTTCTGCAGATCTTATGGTTTGATATAAAAACAAAAATATTTTTGCTGGCACCTTAAACTTTTTTGGAACTAGTCTTACTTCTTATGTATTCCATGCCTAAGTAGCCTTCAGCAATCTGCCTCTTCATCCTGGAGCTCCCAACTTAAAGTTGAGAAGAAAGATGAACACTTAAAAATTTTTCTATTTGTTTTTAAACACATTATTTAAATGTGATCAGTGATAATTTGTGGTGTGTCTTATGTATGATATGTTTCACAAGATGTTAATAAAAATATCTCCATTGTAACTGTGACCGTTTTTATATGAAAATTTTTTTGTTTCCACTAGATAAACAGCACATGTTCATTGTAGAAAAAGTAGCCAGAAGTTTTCTTTTCCTTATATTAAGCACTTTAAATTGAAAATCTGTTCATGCTACCAAAAGACTCTTCCAGAGCAGAAGTGCTAAGGATCTGTGATATTCTATTTACTCTTGTGTCAAGGAAATCTACAGAAAGAGGATAAGAGTCTTGACGGGAAAAGTCTGAGTAAGTCACAGATTGCTTTGCAGCTAGCTGCCCTGTGCTGAAAGAAGCAAGAGAAGGCCAAGTCTACAGCTGGATTTTCTCAAGTGGCTTGATTTTAAATTAAATGTAATTGCGAAGACATCCGACTCCCAGCCCGAGCTGTATCTTTCTGTAACACTTGCATGAAAGTGGGGGACTGGGTTGTTCTTGTCTGCATTCTGTCATACTTAGCATGGTGCAAGACATGGTGAGGATAAGCACATCCTGTACTTGCTGACTGAGGGTTGAATTAAACTAGGAAATTATGACCCAATATAAAAATCTCTGCAAGCATAGTAGGTCGTTGTGCTTTATAATGAGTCTTTTTAGAAAGAAAGAGAGAGAAGAAGAGAGGAAAGGAGAGAAGTGGATAGGAAAAAAGAGGAGGAGAAGAGAGGAGAAGAGAGGAGAGGAGAGGAGAGGAGAGGAGAGGAGAGGAGAGAAAAAAGAAAAGATAAAAAGAGTGTCCGGAGCATGAGGTCTTTCTTCCAAGAATAATCAAGTGGATTCTAACATGAAAGATGTTAAGGAAAGTTTTTTCTTCAACAGCAGTAATAGCTAATGCCTATAGTACTTACTATGTAACAGGCACTATTCTAAATATTTTACAAATATTAGCCAATTTAATTCTCACAGAAGCCCCTATGTTAAAAAAGTAAAAACAGAGACCTACAATGATTAAGCTATTTTGCTTAAGGTCACATTACTTGTGTGTTCTGAAGGTGACATCTTGAGATCTCTTGCTAGAAATCCTCCTTGGCTACCCAAAAAGAAGCAAGGGGGATTGAGATTCCTTTAACATAGTCCATATACTCAGTTTTCTGGGTCAGAGAATTGTGGGAAAAGAGGGAGAGTGGATCTGGAGAGGAAAATGAAGAGTATCTGACTCAGGAGTCGACTAGACCATTAAGAGACCGAAGCTGAGGTAGATCCACAGAAGGTAAAAAGAGATCCAGCAGAGATGGGGACATCAGAACAATGACCCATGAACAAAGAGCCATGACAAGATGACGTGGTTCTTTTTATGACAAAATAACTGCAAGCTGAAGGTGAAATACCATGCAGTCTCAAGTTATAAATACAGCCTGAGACTAAGGGTCAGTTGGTCATTTTGTTCTCTGATTATTGCACTAAATTATTACTCACTGGTCTCACCAAGTAATCTTGAGAGCCCTCTGAATACATATTGTGGTCCTTGCTATTCTCCCATAAATTGTTGCCCTTTCCCACACGGCAGGCAGAAAAAAATTCTTTCTACCCCTAGCTTCTTGCCTTCCTCATTTCTCCTCTTCTCTCCAAACTTAAATACAAGTTACCTTAAATTGCACTTAAGGTTTTAAAGATGTATATCAACATCCCCCAGTTAAACAGCCTGGAGGTGACCCTGCCTGTGTGGGTCATTTGGGCTACATTTGCTCCGTTTGGGAGCAGTAATGATTCCAGCCTTCTTCTTGTACTTGTGCCAAGACATACCGTATCTGAAAAGGGTTGAAATTCCCCATGGCATTTTCTTTCTGATGTTTTAAATATTTTCTTATTTTTCCCACAGGAAACTTTATAGTTAGTGTGCATTCCTAAGTCAATCATTATTTCCCCCATGTTTCTCTCTTTAGCAAATCCTTGGGCAGCTCATTATGGACGTTTCTCCTAACATGACACCTCATAGCAGTGCAAGACATTTTCCTTTGTATTGCATAGTTTGATCGATGGCAGCTAGTTATCTTATTTGCTCAGTAAAACTCAGCTATTGCTTGGTTCAAGACTCCTTGTCACACATAAGAAGCATCTCAAAAAAGCCAGTTGGACTCCATTATTTTTTAATCTTTCCTAGATTTAAACTCACCATTGTCCCTTGACAACACGTCAAAGGCTCTCTGTGGGGTTTGCCATCTAACGCAAACCCCCACCCCAAATGCTCAAAAGCAAAAACAGATTACCAGATTGAGTTTCCTAGTTTTACATGAAGCACAAGAAAAAAAAATAAAATAGGGACTCAATGAAGATAAACCAGAGTGGTGGCTTATGCCTGTAGAACACTCCAGGAAATCATTTTACAGTGTTTATTCTTTATTTTGTGTGTGTGGGGGGGCGGGGATGAGAGGACCAGTCAGAAAATATAAACAATTAATTTATATCTGCTCTGTCAACCATCAGAATCAGCCAATGAAATTTCTATCTTCACATTATCATCACAGGGAGTCCTATAATCTGAAAAATGATGCAGAATATCTTCAGAATCGATAACAAGTACAGAGCATAGCAACAAGAAAGCCCTTTGTTTTGAGGAGTCTAAGGCTGCAGGGCCCATTTTCAAATCTTGGAGAGACTGCCAACAAATTTTGCTGTGGATCTGGGATATTGCTGAACTAAGTAGAGAAGTTGTAATCAGCATCTTTTCCCCATGATTGTCTATTTTCATTTAAGATCAGAGCGCAACTCCAGGTTAAAAGGTGGGAATTTTAGTGCCTCAAAAGCACTTTTCATTGATTTATCTAAATTGAAATTCAACTGACTTCTGTGAGTCCTCATACAGAATCTACTCTATGTATGCCACTGTGCCACATAGGGGGAGCCAGTCACCACCCACTCTCTAAGAATGGCCATTCCAGGACTGTGTTGTCTAAAGCCTGCGTGGCTATATATGGTGACTGCCATGCTAAATGCTGCACATGTGTCGATGTTTGCGGAGGACTCTCTATACCCTCAAAGAGCTTGTAATCTGGGGAAGGGAAAGCTTGCTGCAGAAGCAACAGTAACATCAGGCAAAGCAAGCTCCATAGAAAAATTAGAAGTAAATACCAAAAATGAACTCAGAGTTAACTTAAGATGTAAGGAGTTGGCTAAGGAAGAACAATAGCGAGAAGAGGAGGCGGTTGCATTGTCTCATGGGAGCCTCCTATGCCTGGTCTTAAATTGATACATTGTCATGAATCATGCTTTAGGAAAATAACACTGATAAGAAAAAATGGCAAATTTTTCAGAATACCGGAAGCCAGGTAGAAAGACATTTTAAATAGTCTAGGTAGAAGATCAGGGGGCTTGAACTAACATGATAACAGTCAAATGTAAGAAAAGACCATAGATTTGGGAGATGTTTTGAAGTTCATAAAAATTTGTTTTGATTAACCATAAAAAAGTAAAAGTGAGAAAACTAGTAAAAAACAAAGTAGTTATTTTAATAACAAGAAACAATATAGTTAAATATATTATATAAAACAGTATGAAACTATCATTTTTTAGGTAAACAAAAATGGTCGGCTATGGGTAATTCATGCAATTCAAACTTACTTTATAAGTGGCACCCCGAAATATCCCATTGCAGAAAAAGTAGAGCTCCAAAAAAATAACATTAAAAGAAATAAAAATTAACCATGAATACAAGATAGCAGGAAGTCGTTTACTTAGCAGTGGGATGGGTGAGGGCAAGTTTTCAAGAGCAGACATGGTTCTGAAAGGAGATTGCCTGGTAGAGGAGGCTTTCGGCCTAAGGCAAAATTCCAGAGAAAAGCAGTTAGGTCAGTGAAAGCCCAGCGCTTGTTTTGAAATTAAAGAAGGACATTGTCACTTATTCAATTTACAGCCTCCTATATATCTTCCTTCGGGGATTTTCTTAACAGAAGATTTATTCCAGAGTTATTGGCAAAGACTAAAAACAGCTCCAATGAAATTTTCCCTGAGTCCATTGTTCACCCATGCTCTCTTTACCATAAGATATACTGAAGACAGAGTTTAGAAACAAGTAGAGAAAACTTACCAAGAAAACATAACTCCATTAAGCTAAACGTTAAGCAAACCTCCCATTAAATAAGCATGTCCCTAGATTACCTAGTAAAAGTTAATGATTTCTCAAAAGCGAATGCTGTGAATTCCATTCAGAACGATGCAGGCTGTAAAACCTCCATAATTCTCACTTCCAAACTCTAAACCTCATCAGTGTGCTTCTAAGCTTTTGTTTCCACTGGTTCTTTTTCCTAGAAAGCTTTCTCCCATCCTCTATTCTTTGCTGCCTGTAAATGCTGACTCACCCTAGGAATTTATAAACTCTCATTACATGCTTTTGTTTCCATTGTATTGAGTTTGGTTATCTACCAATCTAAGTTTAGTTTTCAGTCTTTGATTCAATCAAGAAAGGTAAGCACAAAAATGCATGCTTTGTTGACCAGTAAAACAAAGAAAAATAAATTTCAAGGTTGTATGCTTCATTTGTGTCAACAAGTATGCAAATTATTTGTATATAAAATATACATGAGGTATGTATACTAGAAAGATGTTTGCAGAGGCACACATATTTGAAAGGAAAATCATTGGTTTCTGCTAGGAAATAAAATTGGAAATGATGGAAAGATTAGAGACTGCCACAGCATTATTTAATTATTTCTTCACTGCTTGATTTTATTTTGAAAAGAATCCTTTTACTTGGAACACACACACACACACACACACACACACACACACACACACACACACACACACACACACACCATACTGGGTCTCAGAGAACTATGGTTTATTCAAGATCAGCATCAAAGGGGATCTGTCCCAGGAGCCCACAATACCCACTCCCCAAATGAGACATGTCTTCAGGTATATTCCCCAGTGCTTTCCATTAGAAAGTGTCTGTCATACTACAGAGTTGCCTGTCTCTTGTCATACACAGCCCAGGTAATTAGTTATAGGAGGCTACACTCCACAGCTTTAGTAGTGATAATTCGGGATGAATGAGGAGCCCTTTTAGATAAGTTTATAGTAAGAGAAAGGGATTGTTGCCCAAGAAAAACATAAGACTGGCAAAATTTTTAAATGTAATACTTGACAAATTTGTACTAAGAATTAAATGGCTATTTCCCAGACTAGGGTGTTTTTCACTGTGCATATGAACCCTGAGGTCTCAGCTTACTGTCCTTTCCTTACCTCTCTTGCTTCTTCCAACATCTCTTCCATTTTCTAGCTACCAGTTTTTAACCATCAAATTCCTATTTTTTAATTATGTTAAACTTTCCATTCCTTCAAAGTAAGCTTTAGATTTATTTGCTTTACAAAATCCAATAATGTCAAAAATTGTATTAAGAAGATCCTTAACAAAGGACTTTGTATCCAGGGTCTCCTTCTGTAATAACCAATAAACAATCAATTGAATCAGCATCAGACTCAGGCAGGGCTCCTAACCAGATCAGTCAGAACCCATTCAAAGCTGGGAGTAGAGTGGAATAGAGGGAAGGTCTCCCCAAAACAGCAACAACATAACAGTGAACATGATGAATCAAGCACTTCTATGGACCAGGCACTGGACTAAGGCATCTTTCCTGTTATATCTCACTTAGTCTTCATAACAATCCTGTGAGGTCATAATAGAAAAAAATTGTCCCAAACTTAGTCTGTGCAATGTCATTTATAGCCTCCTTCTGAAAAGAAATTAGGGTTTTACCAATCAAAATTTTAAGCAGTTTTCTGACTAGCTTTAACGAGATTAGGCTTACTTTCAGAAATCATCACCATCCTACAGCTGACTAGTCAGTCAAGAGCCTAGTGACCAATTCTAATGACTTATTTTATCTTTTAATAATCCATCTAATAAGGATAATCTATTTATTCTCTTTTTCTGTAAAATATCTGTACCAAAAGTGAATCCTCTCTGGCCTGTAAAAAGATTTTTTTCCCCTCATTGCAAGATTTTCATAAAATTTTGACACATGCTCGTAACCAAATTGCCTTAAAAAAAAAAAACAACTTTTAACTAGATACTTCTATGTCTCCATTTAACACATAAGCAGTCATAGAACCAGAGTAACAGTCAATCTGTCTGACTCTGAAACCCAAGCTTTTAACTGTTCTATTTTACCTCCTCACCAAGCGATTTGGCTTCTACTTCCTTCAATTCTCACACCACAAAGTCTGTGACTGTCAATCCCACCTGGCCACTAAAACATTTCTCTCAAACTCTCATCAGTCAGAATGTCAAGCAAGCCATTGATAAAGCCACACTCTAATTTTCCAATTTTGGCTGGTGATAAAATCTCTAAATGGAGAGAGAGTTGGATTTGCAGCACTACTTTGTGTCTTCTATAAATTATCCTTCACCTGAAGTTCTCCTTTACCTCCATAACTGTCCCTGCCACCATTACAGAGGCCTCAGAGGATACAATTGCCCCTTAATGTCAGTTTAATGGAGACCAAGAGTCTCATGCCCTTATCACAGCTAAGAGCTGGCCATGAACATTTAAACTACTACGCTTTACACAAGGCTGTGGGAGAAGTAAGGCATACACACTGAGAGCAAGATGCAGGAAGATGGTATGCCATGTAAATTACAAGACCTCACAGTTTAGGCTCCTTTGTAAGCGACTGTATTGATTAGGGTTCCCTGGGGGCCCAATGACAGAGATTATCTCAACCTATCATCCAGAAGCATCTTTAGGTTTGTCCAGAATCCTTAAACTACAGACCCAAGAAACTACGGTCACAAGGTCATGTTTGCCTGACTAAGAATTGCCTTCAGAGCTCCATCTTCTGTCCAACCTATATTAGACAAATTAGCACAAACTGGGTGGCTTACAATAGAAATTTATTCTCTAACAGTTCTTGTGGACAGAAGTCTAAAAGTAAGGTGCTTGCAGGGCTACACTACCTCTGAAGGCTCTATGGGTGGCTATTTTCTTGCCAGCACCCATTGATGCATCATTCCAATTTATGCCTCTATCACCGTGTGGCCATTTTTCCTCTGTGTGTCTTTATGTCCAAATTTCTCTCTCCTTATAAGAATACCAGTCATTGGATTTAAGGCCCACTCTAATTCAGCATGATTTTGTCTTAACTTGTTTACATCAGTAAAGACTTTATTTCTAAACAATCCCACTTCACAGGTGTTGCGGTTAGGATTTTTCGGAACATGTATTTTTGAAGGACACGAGTCAAATCTACAACAGGAGTGGAGAGGTTATGGGCTTCAGAGGAATTTTTTTTTATAGAAGAAAAGCAAATGGATGTTAAATCTTAATTGACATAGATTTGAGGTAAAAAATACATAGTGTCTACTGTACATGGAATATGCTATCAACCTAAATAAGTGAAAACAATATTAATATAGGGCTGTATAACAGAGGCCATTCATCTATTTAACCCACTCTGTATACAAAAACCTAAGTGTAATAAGAAGGTAGGCTCCATCCTGCTCAGTACCTAAATACAACACTTAGAGGAATTTTTTTAACTCAGTACTGTATGAAAATATCAAAGTATTTTTTGAGAATGTGAAATAAGAATTATTTTATATAACTAAACATGCATATGTGCATACATTAATACAAATATACAATATACATACATATACAGAAATACACATAAGCATACATCTTTGAACATTATATACAGTTGAATTCTTATATAAACTTTCAGTTCTTACTAAGAACCTAAGAAGAAGACTTAAACAGTGTGTTTTGGGAAAGGTCTTCATTCTGGTGTAGCCTGGGACCCTTTTCCTCTGGTATTGTCCTAGTTCTACCAATTCTCGTCCATGTGTTCATAAATATAAAATAGAATACTTCATTTTATTATTTTTTAATTAAAAAAATTTTTGAGGTATAATTGATATACAACACTGATGTCTTATTTCATGCATTCTGTACTAGGTTGGGACTTTCAAACCATTGTTACTATTTCTAGATGCTTTTCAGTCACAGCCTGTTCAGAAGAAAATTTGCATTGAATAGAATTATCTTGGAGTCTTTATTTCCCTCCTATATGCTCTGCAAAGTGCTAATGCTTCTTTACATGTTAGTTAAGGAAATAACATTTGACTCTTTACTTGACCCTGCAAGTTTTTTTTTTTTAAAGGAGCACAAAGTCCTTCTGACATTCTCTCCACCAGTTACACTGTCTTTGGGACCAGCATCATACATTCAGTTCATGGAAGGAGGATGTTAAATTTCTTTTGGAAACAAGAGCCATTTCCTGCTTAGTATCTGGGCATATCTACAGCTCACTCTCACCAGTTCTGATTACCAGTGTGTTATAGTTAAACTCCCTAAAGTTGAGAAGGACTATCTTCCATCACTGAAGTTGCCTGGCACATGTAAGTTCTCCAGAGGAGTTTGTCTGGAAGCTTTTCGTGTTATCAGATTCATCATTCTGAAACTCCTCCATACAAGAGTTATCAGTGGATTTATTTTTTCCATAAAAGAAAACCATGGAATTGTGTTCCTTATAGACAATCTTTTGGTTAGTCAAAACAGTATTCAATTATCCTTTAATATTAGAAGATTAGAAATATATTATAAACAACAAATGTAAAGAAAAAAAATCAATCACTTGTGTGTACTTTTGTTCAATATAAGACGTAATGGCTACCTCTTCACCTTTAAAACAAATCTTAACTGTTGGGCTTGTTTTCTCTAAAGGGAGCTGACACTTACAGACCAAAATAGATTTGTTTACAATAGGTAGTCCACAGTTCCTTCCCACATTCCACTCTGGGTTAATAGCATTCTGTAGAAGGTGATAAGCAGCCTGATTCAACTTCTCCTGATGGAAAAAGAAGTGCCACAGCTGTTGTCTTACTGAAAGTCACAGTTAACCTCAAAAGCTAAGCTGATCAGAACTTGAACCCCATGCAGGTGAATTTATAACTTTAACATCCCCCTGATAATACAAATTTTACTTAAATTAATTTTTGGCTCGATAGTAACACCTTCTACTTAAGTGCCAGATGAATGTAAGTGATTTGATGTTCAATTTTCCAGCCAACAACACTTTTCAAAATGGCATTTTAATAAGGTTAGGTATCTCTCCTGTGTGTAACAATAATGATTGAAATGAGAATATTATATGTAATTGAAAATTTTAGTCACCACTTAAGAATTTCTAAGTATTGTTGATCACTTAATATACTAATTTATGGGCAGACTTGAAGGCTGCTAATTGGTTTGCCTGAGGTTGCAGTAGAGTAAGAAATAAAATGTAGGGTCTTATTATCTGATTCACTGTCCTATTCACGAATTAATGTCCTCAATTTAATATAAATAAAGAATCTCATAATAAGATGGCATAATCAGGGTAGAGGAAGTAAATCAGTACATTCCAGACTTCTTTCTACCAGGGCAAAGAGAGGAAATTGGCTTTAAATATACTATATAATAGGCGAAGCTCTTTCTACCTGAAGATGTCAGCAATCTCGAGTAGCAACAATCTAACTGAGCACTTTGTTTAATATAACTGAAACCCCTCCACGCACAATGCATTACGCTATGCAATTAATTTATTCAACAAATAACCTAACACTTTATTTAAACCAGGAAGCCAATGATGGATGAAGTAAACCTTATTCTCCAACTCAAGGAGCTTAAATAAAGAAGTAATTAAAGAGGTTTAAGAACTATAGCAGGTGAAATGCAAGGTGTTGTGAGGTATCTGGGAAGGCTTTTTAGAAGAAAGTGCTTAGCTGAGACCTAAAGGATGAGAAGGAATCATCCAGATAAAGCAGGGGGTGGAAGGTAAATATTTCAGAAAGAAGACTAGCAAGATCAAAGGCAGAGATGAGGGCATGTTGGATTTGCTGATTGAATGAATAAATAAATGAATGAATAGTCAATGATCAGACATTTTTAAACAGAGGAGAAATATGTTTTAGGATAGTGTCTGATATCTTTAGAGTGTAGCTTGCTTGAAGTGCTCCTGTGGATTGTGAGTCTTGATGTTCAATGTCCTGCAGAGTTTGGAAAAGAGGAGGCAAGGACTAGAGTCCATCCAAGATGTAATTTAACTTAAAATAAATTCCATAAATTCTGAACCCCAAAGGCTGTCCCCTAAACGTACAGCCTAGAAATAAATTTATTGTCTGCTCCCTTGTCATTGAGTAGAAGAGAAAATTCTCCCAAGAAATTTGCAACCCCAAAACAAACAAACAAACACCATCATCCTAGAAATTTCACTTCTGGATATTTATCTGAAGAAATTCAAAACACTAATTCAAAAAGATATATGCACCCCTCTGTTCACTGTAGTGCTATTTACAATATCCAAGATATGGAAGCAACCTAAGTGCTCATCGATAAGCAATTTGATAAAGAAGATGTGGTGCATATATACAATGGAATTTACTCAGCAATAATAAAAATGAAATCTTTTGCAACATTTGCGACAACATGGTTGGACATAGAGGGTATTATGCTAAGTGAAATAATTTAGACAGAGAAAGACAAATACCATATGAGCTCATTTATATGTGGAATCTAAAGAACAAAATAATTGAACAAACAAAACACATCAGACTCATAGATACAGAGAATGAAGTGGTGGTTGCCAAATGGGAGGGGAGTTGGGGGTCTTGATGAAAAACTTGAAGGAATTAAGAAGTACAAATTGGTAGTTACAAAATAGTCATGGGGATGTGAAGTACAGCATAGGGAATATAGTTAATAATATTATAATAACTATGATAGTGCTAGGTGGGTACTAGATTAATCGGGGCTGGCAGGTAAGGAGTTGACTTCATAATTCATATAAATGTCTAACCATTGTGCTGTACACCTGAAACTAATATAAAATAATATTGAATGGTAACTCTAAATTTTAAAAAATCATCAAAAAAGTATAGTTTAAAATGGTCTCAGAATGGTAGTACCAGTTGCCTGGCAGAACCATATTTCTTTCCTGGAAGAACTACTTTCATTTCAGAAACAGATAATAAAATTTGGCCTGAGAGAGACTAGTAAACTGGTAGAGCTGAATAAACTATGCAGAATGAAACACAGAGAGATAAAAAGTTGAAGAATATGAAAATACGATGAGAAAGACTAATATAGGTTTAATGTGACTTCCAGAAAGTGAAAAGTAGAAACAATATTTGAAGAAAGAATGGCCAAGAAGTTTTGAGAACATCCATCAAGAGATTCAAAAAGTTCAACTATGAATATAAAGTAGGATAAATGCAAAGCAATTTACTCTTAGACTCAGCAAAATGAAAACTAAAGAACCATGGTAAGATGCTAAAAGCTTCTGTAGAGAGAAGAGACATAGTCTTTTAAGGAGTGAGGCTTAATTTGACAGCTCACTTTTTAATGACAACAATGGAAATCTGAAAACAACAGATATGTACAACATACTGAGAGAAAATAAATGTCAATGTAGAAGTCAAAATCCAGTGACAGCTCTCAAGAATAAAGGTAAAATAGAAAATTTCAAACAATTAAAAACAGAGAGTTTGCAACATTTAGATCTCAGTAAAGAAAGTTCTAGAGATATTTTTTAAACAGAACAAAATAATCCCAGATGGAAAGTCTGAGGCAAAAGAAGGATTAAAAAATGGAGGATGTGGCAAATGGGAATAAATCAAAGCTAATTTTGAGTACATAAAACACAAAATATGTTGTAGAGTTAGAGAAACATGATTAAAATATATGGCAATAATATAAGTTGAAAGTGAATAATTGTATAAGTTTTTTGCTTTAAGGGAGGAAGATAAAAATACTGATTTACTTTGAATATAGTATGTATAACTTCAAAATAGCAGAGAGAAAAGACAGAATGAGAATATAATGATCAGTCTAAAAGATAAAAGAAGAAATAAAGCATAGACTAGAGAGGACAAACAAGCACAAAATAACCTCGTTAAAATAAATCTAATGTATAAATCCAGTAGTTATAACAAATGTAAATGGAGCTAATTCTTTCATTATGAGCCAAAAGATGATCAGACTTAATTTATAAAACGTATGCTTTTTACAGAGCTGCTCTGAAATACATCATTAAGATTGAACACAGATAGAAAAAGATGTGCCAGATAAACATTAACTGAAAGAAAGTTAGTACAGTTATAGCAATATTAGCCAAAATAGATTTATTATTTAGGCAATGATTAACATTTTGACAGACACGTGTGCTTCTTTTTTTCTGTGAAAAGTCAGCGCAAAACTTGATATCCACGTCATTTGCTAAATATCTTCTCTATTCCTTGTTAACTCCACACACTTATTTTACCTTCAGAAAATCCTAACCTCTCTCTCAGAAATTGCTTCAAATCCTTTTTTTTTTTTCATTTCCTTTTAAAACTTTTGTTAGCATTTATGCTGGGGGAAAGTCTTTTATGCTGAAAACAAGTTGTCATATCTCCTTAATATATTGCTTAAATTTATAATCACTTGGCTTTGTGGCATCTCAGTATCATCTATATATTTCATTTCCTTGCCTGATTTATTGTAACAATACCATTAATGCCTTTCTTAATTTCCACAGCATTCACTTAGGTTCCGTGGGTTTTCTGTAAATCTAATTCCCATTGTTTGGAGTCACGATGTTCATTCATAGTCCAACTCTCTCTTAGAGTTTAATGCATTTTTAGATGAAATCAATTAATTTTTGGTTAGTTCCAAATAGATCCATGGTTTTTTAAGTAACAACCATGGCTTCAATTAAAGTTTTAATTTTTTTAAAATATACACCATTTGCCTGAAATCCTGGTTCCGTTAAGCTAACTTAACTTGACTTTGTAATCTCACATTAAGTCCATATTATTTTTCTGTTGCAGGTTGGACTAATCTATTTGAGCTTCTTACTCCATTTATTTTACTCTGATTCCTCAAAGGTCAAGCATATTCAATTGTTTGATCAGATAACAGTTTCCTCTATCTGATTTTTGCATTCTATATTATGGGGTTGGTAACCCCATTCAAAGCTTTACCCAACAGTGTTATGCATATAGCTGACTGCCTTTTTGCGCTATCATCATTACCAATTCTGGTTTATCAAGCATTCAGTACTTGAGGCACTGAGGAAATAATGAGATCAGCCTTGGTCAACAAATGTACTTATGAGGGAGCCCAACTCTTCCTCCTGGTGCTCCTAAGCTCTGTAGAAAGAACATGAGTTGTAGTACTAAAGGTTTTGGATTGATATATGGATTTTGTCATAGACCAGCTAAGTGAGTTTAGGAAATTATTTCACTTCTTCAAGTCTCAATTTTATCTTCAGTAATATGAAAATTATTATTATCATATTCACTGTTGTGGAGACTAAATGTAACAGTGCATGGAAGCTCTTTGCAAACTGCAATCTGATAATTAAATGCAATCTGATTAATTAAGTAATCTCAATTCTCTTTAAAACTGAAATTTCTCCCAAATTAGGACCATCCTATAGAGCCTCAAGGGGACCAATCCTGACCCTTCAATTTGATGATCAATAATTAGATTTGGGCTTTGGCAGTACTCTGGTTTCTGTATCCAGAGGGAGAACTGGGGCAAACTATTCAATCTCAATATATGACAACCCCTGTTTAATTGTCTGAAATATTTTAGAAGACACTTTTAAATAGAAAAGAAATACATTCTTTATAAGTCACACAAATAAATAAGGCACACTGTGAGAAATGCACTAGAAATAAAGACATTTTAAGTTGTTTTTTCTTATTGGTTTTTGGGCAATTAATTTAACCTCTACAGATCCCAGTATTTACTGTTTTAATCTCTAGTTTTCCTACTCACTTAGGAGAATATTATGAGGGTCATAATAAACCCAATAGACACTGGGCATTCCATCCCTTACTACTAATATTATACATTAGAGATTGTCTTAATAGACTTGAGCTACCATAACAAATATCAGAGATTGGGTGGCTTAAACAGCAGAATTTTATTTTCTCACAATTTGGGAGGCTGAGAAGTCCAAGATCAAGGTGCCAACTGTTTTAATTCCTCGTAAGACCTCTCTCCATGGGTTGCAGATGGCCACTTTCTCATTATATACTCATATGGCTGATCCTCAGTTCATGTGCATGGAGAAGGGGAGAGAGAGAGAGAGAGAGAGAGAGAGAGAGAGAGAGAGAGAGAGAGAGAGAGAGAGAGATATCTTACTTTTCTTATGAATCCACTAATTTCATCCTAAGGTCCGCCCCCCCCATGACCCTATTTAACCCTAATTGCTATTGCACAGAGTTAGAGCTTCAACATATGAATTGGGAGGGGTATACACTCAATCTATAACTGAGATATAAATTCTTTTGTTACTGTCACATTTATCATGATATATATATATATATATTCTTTCTTTGTGATTTTTAGACTGAGGTCAACCCAGCTATGCTGAACACCCTTTCCCTTCCATTAAGAAGAATCCATTTTCAGTAGAAGAGAAGGTCTAGGAAATTTCAATAATACATACAGTAAGCACAATTTAATATCAATATATGACACCTGAAAATATGAGCTAATAGTGATGATCAATCAGCTGATCTTGGACCGTTTCAGATGAGATCTGTGTCCCTTGAGTCTATAAAAGGCTTGGTGAAGTTGCTTTTTGTGTCCCTAACCTGATGACTCCTATAGAGATAAGTGAATCTGCATATTGCTTCATTCAGATGTTTTCAACTGCCTTGAAACGTCTAAGCAGAAGTCAGGCTGATCAATCAAAGAGTATATAAATATTGGTTCCATTAGAGGACAGCCCATGGCACCTCTGATTGGGTCACTTAGTCTGCAGCCCCTGTCATGTGACAGAAAGGCCTGTGGGGCCTGGCTGAGACCAGGACACCCAAGGCATATAGCTAGCTGTTGGATCAGCTGAATCATTAAGCACATGAGACATACTAATTGAACATAAAGAACCAAATCAATAGTCACAAACTTGCGGGGCCCACATATTTCTCTCCACATTAATATTATATCTTATGTCTTTCGTATTCTATCGTGAATACAAGTGAAAAGGGGTATCATGACTCATAACAAATGACCCAAGAAAGAGATATTGGCTTTTTATAATTGGTTCAAGACACACTGCCATTCTAGTGACTATGAAATTAATCAAAAGAGTCTTTTTGCTTTATCTATACATTATAACCTTTAACATCCATTACTAACAATCAATATTACATGTTGTTGAAGTAACTGAGGAGAAAATGAACAAACATTTAAATTTTAAAAATCCTCAGGTCCTATATTTGGTGCCTTTGAACTGTTTGCCTGGTAGATTGCACTATCTGTGTAGGAACGTCTGAATTCTCTCTTTTATTTTCTTTTTAAGGCCTACAAAATTCCAGCTCCTCAGACTTGCACACTCAGGCAATACTTTTAATGAAGGTAAATGATAAACTCAGACAGTTGTTGCAATGCTTCTAAGGCAGTAATGTTTTTAGATGTGTACTTGTGCTATATAAAGGTTACAAATACAGTTTGTAAAATAGTTACATAAATCATACTTTTAATTGTGCAATAATTTTGAAAAGCAACTTGATAATGCATATTAAAGTCTTTAAAATTATTATACCTTTTGCCTGAATATCTCTTTAGGACTCAAACCTATGTAAATAATCTGAAATAATACAGACAAGCTTTAATCACAAAGATCTTCATCACAACATTATTTATAATAGTAAACAATAACAAAACCCTAAATATCTAAAAATAGGAGAATGGCGAAGTATATTATAGTAAAAAAATAGCCAAGTAAATAATGCAATATCATGGTGCATAACTAATTATGTTTCAGGTCAGTCTATCTAACAAACATTCAGTGACTGCTTCAAATTCTAGCCCCATTTTAGCAGCTCATGATTCAGTAAACAGGCAAATATAAAAAAATATTTGAAATAGAATGCGATAAGTGCCACACAAACATGGAAGAGGTTTAGCTATCCCAGGAAGAGATAATGAATGGTGAGAAGGGTTGTAACTGCTGGTAGTGCCCTACTGTGGTTATTTTGTTTAATATGGTAAAGTGTTTATTAGGGGGCAATTCAATGTACATTGAAGAGGCTTCTAATCGACCCTGAGAGAATGATTAAGATGAAAACTAAGAGATGAATAAGAATTAGCAACAGAACAGGATAGGTTAGGGAAAATTGTTCTAGATAGAAAGACTGACCTGTGCAAAGGCAGGTAGAAGAGAAAAGGAGATTCCTGGGGCATCATAATTAGTCAGAATGGCTGGAGCCTAGAGTGCCAGGGTCATGAACCTGAAGATGTAGGCCCATAGGACCTCAGGTTCTTGAAAAGCATACAGAGCCTTAATTTTACTTTGAAGGTGATGGTAAAGCATTGGAAGTATTTATAAGTAGATTTAGGGGAAAAGATGATAAGTGTGGTTCCGGTATATAAAATGAAGTCCACCAGGCACTTAGATACAGAGGACTGGGCATCAGAAGAGAGAGCTGGACTAGACACAAGAATTTTGGAGTTACATCATTCAGATGAGAATTGAACCCAAGGGGATAGATGATATTGAAAGTGGACAGTGAGTGTAAAGAGCTTAAGAGAAGCACAGGCAGAGGGATAGGAGTCGTCAAACGATGTTGAGATGGACAAGAAAAGTACAGCATCACCAGAGGATAGGGGGGAGGGGGAAGGGAGAAGAGGGATGGAGATGGGGTAAAATGAGTTAAACATGTGATGACAGAAAGAAATCTAACTATTGGAGGTGAACACACAAGATAAATATATATATATGCCTTACTGTTAAAATGTACAGCTAAAACTTATTTGATTTTGTCAACCAATATCACCATAAAAATTTAATTTAAAAAAATCATTTAAAAAAGAGAAAAGTATAGTGTCACAAAATACAGAGAAGAAGTATGTTTCAAGAGGTGAATGTGTTTCAAGAGCTGCTGAGAATCAAGTAAGATAAGAACTTGAAGTATTCTAAAGAAATTAGCAGCAAGAGTGTCCCTGGTCTGAGCAAGAGCAGCTTTAGTGGAGTGTTGAAAACAGAAGCCACCTAGCAGAGCACTAGAGCATGTGGCATGTGTGGGTGGCACAGAAGCAGAGGAGAAGAGAAGCAACCCTTTCAAGAAGTTTGGCTGGAAGAAGGGGCGAGTATTAAGGTGGCAGCTGCAAAGGATTGTGCTATCAATGGGTGATTTTATTTTTTGTCCTTTAAGATAGAAGATGATTCATACTCATGACTGAAAGCTGATGGGAACCATCTATTAAGGAGAGTGATGGGTTAAGGATAAAGGCGAGAGAAGGCATGACTGTTATAGTGAGGTTCTTTGGGGAAGATGGGTAGGAATGGGGTACAGAAACTTAGACTGGAGGAAAGACACATTTTTATTGTATTTTTATACTGAGAAGAAATAGGTGGATGGGATGGCTATAGGATAGTTTATAGGTTTGGAATTAGGGAGTTGGGGGAGAGATTTGTCTGAGAGCTTCTATTTTCAATAAGCAGGAAAGCGGGCCAGGCCCTGGCTGGTAGTGAGTAAGAGAAGGGGGAAAGGAGGATGGAGGGAAAAGGAGATTATAGTAGCTGCTATGAAAATTGGGAGAATTTATTAGGACAGAGAAGAAGGCAGGGTAGCCTGGAAGATGACAATGATCAGTACAGTTGTGTGATTTTTCTTCAGTAGAGGCAACAAACATCTGTCTGATTTTTTTTAATCTCTAGAAACTTGTGTATTGAAACAAATTAAACTAATTTCATTCCAAATACCGAAATGCAAGCCCGGTAGGATTTACCATAGGGAGATCTAAGTTAGCCAGAAAACTCTTCTTTGTTTCCCTAAATGTCTGAAGAAGCATGATGAAAGCTCTAGTGATAAAGTACAACATATAATATAGCTAATAACATTGTAATAACTACGTATGGTGCCAGATGGATACTGGACTTATAGTAGTGATCACTTCATATGGTATATAAATCATTATGTTGTATACCTGAAACCAATATAATATGTTGATTATAATTGAAAAATAAGTTTTAAAAATTTTTAAAGCTCTAGAGGGAAAAGATGACAGAAAAGAAAAAAATCCCACTGAAAATATACTATCATACATAACAACCTGTTGATAAACCTTAAATATTATATAGTGTTTTTCTAGTTAAAAAGAATTTTTATATCTGTCAGTTTACCTCTTCTTCCCAATAATTTACTCAAAATCATAGAGCAGGTGAGAGCATGTTGAGAGCAGCCCCAGGTTTCCTGAAATCAGAACACTTCTCTTTTCAGTGGGCCAGGAGCCTTTCTGACCCCACCAGAGTGGTGCTGAAGTAACGTAAGAATTATGCATAGCTTCTGACCCAAGGATTAGTCTACAGCAAGGGTCCAGGATCTCGTCTCACAGACACCCTTGGATCCATTCTAAACACATACACACACTCATTGTTACAGCCAACAATAAGTAAAGGTGAATACTCTGCAGTTGACTTGTAAACTCAATTGGCTACTTGACTTATTGTCAAGAGGAGAAACGACATTGGTTCCTGCCTTCTCTGGACTAAGAAATATCTTGACCTAGAGAGTAACAGTAACAGGAAATAACTTCTTTTTAAAGAGCATTATTTCCACGTAAGCTTCTTTCAGCTAGCTATCAGATGGTATGAGGCTCATATCCACTTATTCTCCTCTCTCTCTCTCTCTTGCTCACTCGCTCACTCACTCTTTGGTTCTATAACTTATTAGTTGTATGAACTTGGTTACTAATCCTCTTTGAACCTCAGTGTTCTCTTGTAAATTGGGAGAAATATCTCCTTCACAGAGTTTCAGGAGGATTAAAAAAGACACTGCCAGTGAAGCACACACTAGACATTGAGATATTGGTCTCCAGCCCCTCCTCTTTTCTCAGCACTCCCCTACTTCCTAGAATCATAAGTAGTCCTTCACAAAATTTTACTTAAAAGTTAAAATAATTGAAAAAATATTAAATACTTGGTATAAAAAATAACTTTGCAAGTGCCAGTGTTATTTTTATTCTGCTCTGTGAGGACGTGACAAGACCAGACAATCTTTCCCAAAGCCTCATCAGAGTTTTTCCATTACTGTATTTGTGTTTGTTTTTGCTTCTTTTGTTCAAGTTAGGTTTTTAGGCGGTCAAAATGAAATGCTCGCCAAAGAGTCATCCTTTGTAGCAGTGATGACACAAATTACATTGTTCTCCAGGGTTTAAAACACCCAGCCATTAAATTTAACTATGTGAGCTTGGCAAATCTTTTCAAAAACAAAGCAGCTGTTTCCCTTTTGTTCATTTTTTAAAGCCGTGCTCAACAGCTTAAAGATGTACACACTCCTATTATAAACCCAGAAACATACTGTGAAGTAGGCAAGTGCATTTACTGGTAGGAAGGCTCCCAATGATCAAAAGAGAATGAAGTGCTAAATTTTATTTTCAAGCAATTCAGTACTTTTTATTTATTAAGTAATTTGATGCTTATTGTATGTCAGGCACTATTCCAACTCTTTGTGGATAACAAGTTGCTTAATCCTCATAAAGTAGATATTATTATTATTCTCACTTTACAGATGGGGAAATTGCAGCATAGAATATTTAACAATTTGCCCAAGATAACGCAGCTTTAACAGGCCAAACAGGGGTTCTGTACCTAGGCAGACCAGCTCCATGGTTCATGTTTTAGCTAAGTTCTTCCACCTCTCTCTTACTATTTATTCTATTTATTTCATTTTGTCCTTAAAGTCCCTTCATTATTCCTGTCATTACAGTGAAACCCTTTCTTTCATTATCCTCTGGTAACTACTTCCCTACTCCAACAAAGATGGCATCCCTTAATTGGTCACCATCATTGGACCTGCCCACCAGCAAAATTCTCAATGGGGAAGAGAAGCCATAGGTCATGACTCTGGTCAGTAATTCGTAAGGTGACATGAAGCTCAGATTATGGCAATGTAGTTACAGCTAGACACTGCTAGTGAAGGCAAAGAGCCACAGGCACGAGGCCTGCTTGTGTTGCCCACAGTGATCATTGTCTCTGGTTCCTGTGCTGAGTCCTTCCTGTGACACTCTCAGGCCCCAATCTGTTCATTGTATGCATGAGTATGGGATTATGTCACTACTGCCACTGGCCAATACAGGGTCTTCCAGTGAATTAGAGAGAGGCGGCCCCTGGGCAAATGACTTGTGAGAGTAGGTGTGGTCTGTGGGCTAAGAACGTGCTCATTTTGGGACAGGAATACTCAGAGATTACCTGCTGTGGTCCTTGCTCAATCACTAGTTCCTCAAAGTGCAACAGTTCAGTCCAACAAAACATTGTCTGAGCATCTACAGAGGACTAGGAACTAAGCAAGATACAGGAGAAACAAAGAGAACTATGGCAGGCTCCCTCCCTCTACGATCAATGTCAAGAGCTAATGTCAATGTAGCAATATGCATCAGTGGTAGAGTTATATCTGGTACATTAGAAAGCAGGTGGTACAATAGGCCACCTATTCTAGTGGAGACTTCTTAGAGAAGGTGCCTGAGCACTGCGCTTGGCATATAGTAGGTACTCAATAAATTACATATAGACCAAGTAAATAACTGAATGAATGAATGAATGAATGAATAAGAACATTCATGAATGTCTTAAAGAAAGAGTAAAGATTAACAAGGCAAAAAAGGAGAAATAGATCCCAGGCAAAAAGAAGAGCATGGGAGAAGCCCAGAGACAGAAAACAGCTTTGAGTATCTGGGGAATTTCAGTTTAAATCCTAAGAAGGGAAGTGGCAGGAGTTGGAGTGAAAGAGCCAGGACCAAGATCTTATTCCATGAAAAGGAATGGGAACCTGATCCAGTAGTCAGTGCTTCTTTAGGATGTATATAAATGACTTTGTATGGATACAAATTACTTTGAGATCTGATTCTGATTCAGGAGGTCTGGGCTGAGGGCTGAGATCCTCTTGTTCGAACAAGCTCCCTTGTTGTAACAAGGTGATGCCGGGCTGGTCCGTGGACCACACTTTGAGAAGCACCGCAGTGGGAGATGATTGAAAGCACTAATGGATTTGAGGAAGGAGAATGACATGTGACTGATTCCTTACAGATAGTCAATAAATGTTAAATGAATAAGAATAGTAAAGTATATGAGTGTGTGAACAGTGATTAATTAAAGTTTATTTCACAAAAGTAATGGAACAAGCATTTATTGAGTACCTGTTATAGACTAGTCTCTGCACTGGGCACCTGACAAACATTATCTCCTCTAATAATAGAAATGAAACCCCTAGTTCAAACTGTACCTCTTTTAACTAAATGACTAGTATAATCTGATGGCTTTGAGTAATTTTTAAATAGAAATGACCATATTTAAATGGACTCACAACCAAACATTTTTAGCATTGTATAAACTGCGAATGCCATATATTTTAATAACAATGGTGTTTTTCTTTTGAGCCATGAGTCCAGGCACATTCTAAAAGTTGACTAAGCCATTCCTCACATCTTTGATACTTGTTATTGGGGAAGAAAGTAGCTTAAGCTTGAGTACTTGGTCATCATCCCACACCTACCAATTCCTAAAATAGGCCATTTTAAAATCTCTAATTTTAAATTCAAAATTACACTTTGCTCTCTTTCTAGCTAGCCTTGGAAGCTACTGTGGTTAGTGACACACCTAAAGCTAGGTTTTCTGTAACTATTATGTTTAGAGAGGGAAAGGCAGCTAGTCAAGAGGAAAGAAAAATTAAAAGGGAACAGAGAGAAGCACAGAGGAGCTGGGTAGTCCTGCTCCCACCATGATGGTTGAACTAGAACTGTTCTTTTCTATGTGCTTCCTTCTGTGCTTAACCAGCTTCCCCCTCAGCCTGGCCAACTTATTGATTCCTCTTAAATCGTTTACACTGGGAGACAGGTCTGCAGGGGGTGAAGCAAAGGAAATAAAAACTGAGTGGAAAGCAAAGCAGAAATGCATGAAAGAAGGTCAGACACATGGGTAAGGACTCATTTCTACTGAAATCATACCTTTCCTCGGAAGAGTTCAGAAGGTATTATAAACGTAGGCCTCTGCATCTTCTGGTATGTGGCTGCTATCCTTATGTTATTATGCTAAGTAGAATAAAGAGAAGTTGGCAGAGGAAAGGAAGAAGAGAAAAGCAGATGCTTGAGTATTAGACTGACATGGGTTCAAATCTCAGAGTTGTCACCTAGACACATGCCTTAGCAAGTAATTAAATATATTTGATCTCTTTTTCTCACTTTTAAAATTAGAAGAATGTTATAGAAGATACTTTTGATCTTTGCTTTTGCAGCATCCCTTCCTTGCTTCTTTCCATAACAAGCATCTCTCATGCCCCTTTGTGGACTAAAGCCTATCCTTTATGTGTCAATCAAAATACACTAAAAGAAAACAGAGACTCAAGCCAGAACAATAAGACACCGCATCATCACGATCATCTGAAGGAATTGAGGCAGGGCCCAAAAACCCTTGGAGGTGCCTAAACAAACAACTTATTAGTTCCTGCTCCCGAATCTCCTAAATTGTCTTGGTTCTTATTCTTCCTGCAGTTTATGTATTTAGCTATTCCTGTGGTTGTGTGAGCCCAACTAATTCCTTTTCTTGATTAAATTAACCAGTGTTGCTTTCTGTTGCTTGCCACCAGGAACCATAAATGATGTGAATATGCCCCTCTTAGGGCTGCTGTGAGGGTTAGCAATGACCCTGCAGTTTTAGGGTTAAGGGTTCAATGTCTGGTCCAAAGAAGTACTATTAGGGAATAACTTAAGGTTACATTACAAACAATCAATCCTAGAAAAATTCACAAAGCTAACCAGTCTGTGCCATTGCACGTTAATCAACAGGAGTGCCCCTTTGACAGTTTCTTCTATGTTTTAATTAACTGAGAGGTACACAAAATTTCCCAGATCAAAAGCATCTTCCCCTCCCTGAAGAAATTTCAGGATTTCTTCCTGAAATCCCCACCATTTATGTCAGGTATCAAGTTTATCATAAAGAAATATTTGCTTGAAGAACTTCAATATGGTGATTCTTTGAACTAAAGGTATGTCATTGTTATATACATAATAAATACTTATGTATTCTTTCCCCTAAATGCAAATGTTTGAACAATATAGAGAGAAGCTTAAACTCACTATGCCTAGAATATCATTTATAATCAAGGTCTGTAATCATAAAAACTTACTTTGTTAAGAAATTCTGTGTTTTCTTTAAAGACTTAATTTTTTTTAGAGCAGTTTTAGGTTCACAGCAAAACTGAGTGGAAAATAGAGTTTGTTTATTTTAAAATATTTTATTATGACTTAAATTTTTCCTTTATTATAAAACATAATTATGCAACCCCAAAATCTTTTAATTCAATATATTCCATTGAACGTAGAGAAAATATCAGGATACTTCTTCATAAAATGTGGTGCTTTCCTCAACATTTAGAAACCTACAACCCACCCCTGCAAAACCCTGTATGTCTCCTCTGAGTGAAGCTGTCTTATATCTCTTGCTCCTATTTATTATTTATTTGTTAGATTTCAGAGGCACACTTCCTCTGGAGAGCTCAAGGCCATGTGCAAAGGACTTTTGCCTTCTTAGTTATAAATATCCTTCTAATCTTACAATATAGCCCAAACAACAGAGTGTCAAGGGCAACAGGAAAGCAAGAAGGAGAGTGAAAAACACATTCAAGGGGTGTCTCCATGTTCTATTTGGATGCTACTTAGCAGAGCACCAGAGTAGCCTTCAATTTAAGAAGGAGGTCTTTTAATTTTCCTTCTTTGAGGAAAATTGAAATGATTTTATCCAGAAATTAAAAAAAATATATAACACAGAAAATGAAGCTGAATTTTTAGGCTCTTATTCTAAATTATAGATTACTAGAGAGCAGGTACTTACCAAATACGGTGCTTCCATAACAACATCAACAACAATAAATATTTCTGATATTTATTGTTTATCATGTGCCAGGTTTACTAGCCCTTTATATTGCCCTCTACAATGAGGTAAATACTATTATTACTCTCATTTTATAGCTGAGGAAACTAAGGCTCAAAAACCCATCTGGTAAATCCTGGAACTACTATTTGATCATAAGAGCCTGCACCCTTTATCATTATGATATACTACTTACCTTCCTTATGTTTATCCACCTGTCTAAGTAATTAAGCTGACAATGGTCAAGACAAGAACAAGGCAATAGGAGAAAGTATTAAGACCATTTTACTCAAATAACAAGAGACAAAAAATTCTAGAAATATATTAGTGGAGCTTGTAGAACAAGACCAGGGCTGAATTGTAAAGCCCTCACCACTTTCTATATTTTGACTGTGTAGAGCCAGCCTCCTAATATGGCCCTCATGATCCCACCTCCTGGTCTCAGGTAATGCTCTCCTTTTGAGTATGGGATGGACCTAGTGATTCTTTTCTAGTGGATAGACTATGACAAAAGTGATGAGATAACACTTCCAAGAAGGTTACGAAAGATGGTAGCTTCTAACCTGAATACTTTCTTTTATACTTACTCACTCCGTGAGACCAACTGTCATGTTGTGGGCTGCCCTCACAGGAGCCCACATAGCAAAGAATTGAGGCATCTAGTCACCATCCAGAGAGGGCCTGAAACACCAAAACTCACTTCAGCGAGCTTGGAAGATCTTTTCTGAGATGGTTAATTTTATGTGTCAACATGGGGTAAACCACAGTGCCCAGATATTTGGTCAAACATTCAAAATGTTTCTGTGAGGATGTTTTTAGGTGGGACTAACATTTAAATTGGTAGACTTTGAGTAAAGTAGAATGTCCTCCATAACATGGCTGGGCTTCATCCAATCAGCTGAAGGCCTTAATTTAAAAAAGACAGATTCTCCTCTGAGCAAGAATGAAATTTGCCAGTGGACGGCCATTTGGCTTCAATTGTAACATTAGCTCTTCCTTTAGTCCCTGGACTGCCAGCCCGCCCTGTAGAATTTAGAGCCTCCATAATCACATAAGCCAATTCCTTAAAGTAAATAAATATATTTGATATTATTTACATATTATATAAAATATACATTATGTAATGTATAATGTATAAATTATAAATTATATATTATATATAGTATTATATATATGTAATATAACATATTATGCATTATATATTATATATTACATTGGTTATATATCTTATTTATATGGTTCTGTTTCTCTAGTACATTTCCCCAGTCAATTCTTGATCTGAATTCAGTAGCTCCAACTGACATCCTGACTGCAGCCTCTTGAGAGATCTTGAACCAGAGGCCCCCAGCTAAGCTGTACAGAGTGTGTGTGTGTGTGTGTGTGTGTGTGTGTGTGTGTGTGTGTGAAAAAGAGAAAGAGAGAGGGAAATTATTTTAATGAATTAGCTGACATGGTTGCAGGGCCTGGTAAGTCTGAAATCTTTAGGACAGGCCAGCAGACTGGATGACTTCAGCCGGAGTCAATGTTGCGGTGTTGAGTGAAAACAGTCTGGAGATAGAATTCCTAACACTTCAAGGAATCTCAGTCTTTTCTTTAAGGACTTCAACTACTGGAGAGGCCCACCCTCGTTATGGTGGGTAATCTGCTTTACTCAAGGTTTACTGACTTAAACATAATCATATTTAGATTAATACTTTCACAGGAAAATCTAGACTGGTATTTGACCAAACAACTGGGTACCATAGCCTAGCCAAGCTGACATATAAAATTAACTATCATTAGGTGTCCATGTCCTAGTGTTTCTGCTTCCTTGATTGAACAATAAATGATAAATAAGACAGATCCTTCATCTTATTTGATAAATTCTGCAAAGCTTCTGTGTTCTCACTTTTTATAATTACTTCTATTATTTACCCAAAGTAATATCTGCTTCCAGAACAAGGATCCTGGTTGTGCATCAGGCCCCAGACCCTTCCAACATCTTGTGAATGAGAAACAAGGAACGTTTAATAACGAGATTTTAAATGTGTGCAGGAAAAAAAGAAAAAAGAGTCCTGAAGAGGCAAAACTGGTGTGGTGGAGGCAGGATCGCTTGGGACGGACTCTCGGGGCACCAGCTGGGATTTTAGGAAATTTCCATATTTTCTTCTGAGTTTTGATTACAGGGGTACCTACATATGTAAAAACTCCTTGATCTATAGCCTTAATATACATGCACTTTACTCGATGTAAGTGATACGTAAGTTATACCTCATGGAACTGATTTCATTAGACATGGAGACACTATACCCAGGGCCCATAGTCTGTTTAGGAACCTATGAAAATATTTTCATTTTTTCTAAATCAGAAGAAAAAGTAAATGTAATCCAGGTTGGATTATGTTATCATTATAGCAACACTGTCATAAAATATAATATTCAATAATTTTTATGGGAGAAGGAGCCACAATGGCAAAAGTGGTCCCCAAAAATCATAATGTGGTCCAGAGACCTCATTATAAACTCCTTACAAATGCATACTTTTTTTTTGCATAGATGTAGCTGTGCAAAGCATTTAGAATTATACTCTATCTTATCATCTAGCCTGTTCTCATATTTAACAGCTTCCTTTTCCTACAACGAAGTTCTTGAAGGGTAAATGATTACATGCATGTGTCAGATATAAAAATCTAGAAAGCCAAGAGACAGAATCGGCTGTCTCCATCTGAATGTGATTTAAGCAAAGAGAGCAGTCCTGAAAGTCTTCAGATTGAAGGAGTCCTGATCTAAGTCTGCTTGGAGAAGAAGCAACAGGAACACTAGAAAAATGGATGCTCTAATTTAGCCTAGAACCTTGGGTCTTTGCTACCTTGTTCCCTAAGCCTAGACACCCTCCCACCCTCTAGCAGCCATGACAAAAAGGATTCAGGAAGACAGAGGGTCAGCTTTGCTCCAAGCCTTGCTTCTAGGCTATTCCCTATACTTTGCATTGACTGCATGGGGATGAAGAGAACTAAGGCAAACCCTCTGAGTACTTGTTACAGACCTGATCGACCATTCAGAGATAGGGCCCTCACTGAGCACCTGCTAATGCCCAGCCCAGCACTTGGCTCTGTGGGCATGCAGAAGATTTACAAGACTACTTAAGATTCCTCCCCTCAGAGAGATTTTAATCCAGCTGCAAGAATTGTGTACCTATTTGGAATAGAAGAGTAATTGTGTGCTAAACTAATGGAGTAACTGGATGACGTTTTAGGAAGAGACAAATCAGAGTGCGTCCTTGTAATTCATTAAAGCAGTAGCCAACAAAGAGAAGGTGGGAGTGGGAGACAAATTTAACACCCATTCTGCTGGGAGTTCTCGCATACCTGGGAGTAAAGAGCTTTGTTTCAGCATCAGCTCTGGTGCCAGGCCATGGGGCTTCAAAATCTAGCTCCACTATTTATGACTGATGAAACCTTAGGCAGTACTTAATTTATTTAACCTCTCTAAGCTTCAATACTTAAAATGCCAAATGGGCATCATTAATGGCACCACCCCTAAGATTGTGAGGATTAAAAGAGTTAATACAAGAAAATCCCTTAGAATAGTGCCTGGCACTGAGTGTGTCTAAATGCATTGTTTTATTATTTTAAAAAATTATTATTATTTCTATTAGCCCTCCCTCTAGTTCTCTTTCTCTAAATTGAGGCCAGGATTTATTAACTTGCTTTGAATGAACCGAAGTCTTGCTCTGATCTTCCTTTAAATAACCTACAAATTGCCATATCACACAAATGTTTTATTAGTGCGGTGGGGTTTGGGTTTCAATTAAAAACTCTCTGTCCCCAAGGACACAAATCCTGTTCTAATAACACAGAAGATTAAAGGGAGTTTGAAGCTAAAGTACAGTTGGTTTGTATAATTGAAAATAGCCTGAGATAATATGGGTGAGTTTTTTTAAAAATCTAAGTGCATTGTCATTGAAAGGTTATTTTTTGCTTGGAAAAGAATAAAAAAAAATCATTGTTAGACCATAGCAACCAGACTGGTAAGTGATACAGAACAGGCTGAACTGATAAAAATATCTGTGAAAATGTCCAGATTGATGAAATATTCTAAAAATAAGTTTAACAAAATAGTGAACAAAATGAAATAGGCCTAATTTTCCATATATGTCATTTCATGTTTCATTTTTTGAAAACTAAAATATTTACTTAGAAAATGATTTTAACACAGCCATCTGGTAAAAAAGAAAGTGAAAAACCCTAGGTTTCAGACAATAGATAGGTATATTTGTGGAACTAAGGAGTAAAACTTTAACATTCTAAAGGAAATCAAAAACATACATACCCCAAAATTAAGAGTTTATATTTCTCCAAGCTGTTTTTAAAGTACTATCTTTTAAAAAATTTTAATTATTTTTTATTTTTTAATTACAGTTGCCACTCAATATTATTTTCTATTAGTTTCAGGTGTACAGCATAATAGTTAGACATTTATATAATTTACAAAGTCATCACCTGATTAGTCTAGCACTCACCTGGCACTATATGCAGTATAATAACATTATTAACTGTATTCCCTAGGCTGTACTTCACATCACTGAGACTATTTTGTAACTAGCAATTTGAATTTTTTAATCCCTCAAAGTACTATCTTTTAATCCCTCAGAGTACTATTTTTTAAAATACCTACATGCTTTACAGTAAAGTAACTTATATTTTTCCTATTATTACTATTATTATGTATTTCTCTTTTCAGAATTTTAAAGCAGATAAGCACTGTTGTTTTGCCATCTTTAAGAGAAAACAGAATTTTCATTTATAAATTTTAAGATTAAGTGAGTGAAACTCTATCCCATTCTAACAAGAAAACTGATGATTCTAAAACAGCAGTGTTTTGAGAGAAGAACTGTCAGTATTTGTTAGAATAGAACTTAAGAAGGGAACTTGCTTCAGGTCTGCAGTTGATCGAAGTCACTTTGTGTTTCCAGAGTAGACCAACACTGAGAAATGAGTTATAAAGCTGAGCCACCCCAAAAAGTATCTGGGTATTTTTGTATTTTTCTATGAACATAAAGGGCAAAGCAGTGAGATGCTTTCTATGGGGCCTCATGTTCTATGATTGCAAGGGTATCCTGGTAACACTTTCTGAACCACATTTTCATTCATTCAATTCATTCAATAAATATTAATTGACATGGACAGATAGGAAATGTGTCAAGCACTGTACTATGTCCTGGATATGTGAGGATAAATAATACATAATTCTGTCCATAAGGTTTAAAGTTTTAGGGAAGAAATTTGGGCATGAAGCAAATACATTTTTAAGAGACTTATGATATAAATATGTTAGTGATCTTAGGGGTTCAAAAAGGAATACTTGCTTCTCTCTGGAAGAGTCGAGGAAAGCTCATTAAAGGCATGGTAATTTTTTTGAGATTTAAAGATTGGTAGATTTCATATGTGATCCAGGATGAGAGGATCATTCTAGACCAAACGGATACTCTCAGAAATGTCGTGGAAACATGAAATGGCTATGGGTGAAATGGGAGGGCAGGGGGCATATAATGGTAGCTTTGAGGGTCTGAGAGATAGGGGACCAGGTTGCAAATGTAGGTGAGGACCTCATTCTGTAGGTCTTTGTGTGACATGTGAAGGAGTATAGATCTTATTCTATACAAAAAGAACCACAATTCAAGGGGTTTAAGCCAAGGAATAATGTGTTCAAACTTGTACGGACATATGTGGAGACTGAACCCAAGTGGAAAGCATGTAGTGAAAGTATTAGGGAGTTTACAACAGAAATTCAATTGGCAGGTGAAGAGGACACGGAAGAAGACACTGGAAATAGAAATGTTGGCAGGAGGGAGTACAAATTAGAAAGGGCAGGATTAAAAGGCCACACCTTTACTACGATGAGGACATATGTGGGTATGGGTTTGGAACATGTTGAAATGGCCAGACTATAGGCTCCTTGGGGTAGTGTCATGTCTTGTGTGCCATTTGAGACTCATTATCAAGGACATCAATGGAATATAGTAGTTGTCAATAAATATTTGATGAATAGATTGATATATGAACAAATAAATGGATAAAGTAACCATGTCTGTAGGACATTTGGTAAACAATTGGCCATTCAGGCTAGACACATAGAATTGGGAAATTGAAGTAGGTAAGAAGTAGGCCAAGAATAAAACTCCAGAGAAATACCAGAATAAAAAGATTGAACAAAGAAAAAAAGAGCAGAAGAATCAGAAAAGTGACAGGTTAAAGAACGAGAAAACGTTCTACATCTTTGCATTCTGGTGTGAATATATATTGTTTAAATAGATTTGGTTGATCTTTATTTTCTGCTATTATCTGTCTTGGAAGATAATGTCAAAATGTGGTCCCAAAAAATTCATTTCAAATCTTATCACTGCCCCTTTCTATTGAGACTTTGAAAAGTATTTAATCGCTAAATATTAACGGCCTCATCAATAAGATATGGGTAATAAAAATCTCTACCTTATAGAGTTCTTTTGAAGATTAAAGTAAATACTATTTGTTAAGATATATAAATTATAGTGAATGTTCAATAAATATTGGTCCCTTCACCCTTTCAATACAATATTACCGTGGAACTCCTAGACTTTACAATCCTGCTTTCAAATTCTTCTAAGCATCTTTGAATGTCCAAGCCCTACTGGGATAGTCTGTCTTTTAGACAAGACAACACTTTGAATGCAGATGTTAGGAAGTGAACATGTGAGAACCAATCACCCAGCATTCAAATGTTAAACATTTTGTGCTTTCTATTTTTACAGACATTTTTGTTTACTCTTGCTAAATACTATAAGAGCATTTTAAAAATTGAGTGTTTGCATATATTTGGGGCTGTATAAAGGGTTTACTATATAACAAATAAGAAATAATTTTATGAATGGAAACTCTAAGCTAAGCAGCACAGGTGTGGCATACCAAAAGCTTTAGAAGGAAAGAGTACTGTATACTTATTTAGATTTATTACCATTGTTTAATTACATTTATGAATGATTATGAAGACGTGATTCTTACTTCTTTCACAGCTTCAATTTCCTACTTGCTGAAGAATATCTCTTAGTGGTTCTTTCATCAAATCTGAGTGATGAGATCTCTCAGTCTTTGGCTTGGCTCAAAATGTCTTTATTTTTCCTTCAGTTTTGAATGACAGATTAACTGGATACTAAGTTCTCATTTGATATTCACATTCTGTCAGCTCTTTAAAGATGTTATTTTGTTACGACTACCATTGATTGGTACTGATGAGAAAATCTTTCCAGACTAATTATTGTTCTTTTATACATACCTTTTTTCTCCTTAGTTTTAAGGTTTTCTTTTTGATATTCTGAAATGGCACTATGATGTGTCTAGGTGTTTATTTATTATTTATTTATTGCTATTTAACTTACACAGAACTTAGATTTTTGGTTCTAAGAAAAATAGATACTGAGGTGGAGTATGAAAACTACCATATTTTTAAAGGTGCCAACACCTGATCTCCATTTTGGTAGGTAACAATATCCTCATTGCCTTCATCAAACTGAGTCCTCTAATAGCCTCACTTGCTGTCAGCCCTGCTGATAACTACTGTGGGACTTTCAGTGATGCTTATATTCCTCCTAGTAGCACATACCATATAGCTTTGGTAAACGGTGTTTTATCTAGCTCTTCCTATAGAACATATGGCCATACATCTAGCCATATGTAGAATATCTATTCCTGGTTGTCCACTTCCTTGAGCCTTTTATTCCTTCTGTCTTTGGCAATATCTACTTTGGCAATTCTGGCATATCATCTTCACTTGGCATGGGCCATAACTTTTTCATGCTTCTAGGAGCCATCCTAGTAGCAATTGTGAGCCATTTATTGGGGTGCTTGTCAGGGTTAACCTTATCTATTCTTTACCTTATTAGTTACTCCAAGTGAATAAAACATTATTCAGGTTTATGGCCCTCTTGATCTAGTCTTATGCATAATCTCTGGTTCCTGCCAATATATGCTGGCTAGGATTTGCAACACCTTTGGATTATATAGTTTGTTTACTCCCTTGTCAGGCCCAGCACATCACCAACTGGGTTGGTTATCCTGCTTCTTAACTCTAATTATTGCCCTAGTGTCCAAGAGCAGATCTAGAGGTGAGTCCTGGGGAGAGAGGAAGGACATGTTGCCTTGTGAGAAAGAGCCCTTAGTACCAATCCAGGCCACGGGAGAGGAGGATATGGAAAGTGGGGGTGCTTATTCTTTGGGGGAAGATGGGCAACATCTGCAGGCTCAAAAGTTTGGAGGCATCTTAAGAAGTCAAAATCTTCAAGGGCATCTACTTAGATGTCCTTGTGTCATGTGTCCAAGTCCTAGATTTTCTCAATTTAGCATAATACACCTTCCGCATTTCAGCATTTGACAGTCTTTGAGATTCAGCCATTACCTTCTGAAGTTCTGGGTTTGATCCTTATTTTTCTCTACTCTCCTGTGGGAGGATATGAGAGTGGTTTTTGACACAACAAAAAGAGAACCCCTGGCTTTTCAACCTCGTTTTTATGTATCTCTAACTCATTTTTAGCTGCTCTTCATATTTCTGTAAAGAATCAGTGCTGCTTAGCAAAAAATGCACAATCTAAGTGACTACCATTTTGTCCACAATATTAAATGACCGAGACATCCAACCCATTAGAGCACTCCATTCCATTGACACACCCTCTCACTTTACCACCAATGAGAGATTTAACGACATGCTACCTTGTGTCAGGGGCTATAGAAAACAAGAACAGGAAAGCAAGTTCTGATTCTTGCTGTGGTACATCTGAGACATCTTATTAGTAAGCATTGACTATTGACATTTGGGCTTTTCCAAGAAACTATAAATGAAATTGTTTCTTTAATCTTAAATTCATTTATGTTGAGCAGAAAAATTGTGTCCTGGAGTTTATATAAAGAGTTTAAGATAATTTATACACACCATAACCTCTGCCAACAATTAACTCATGTACCTTCAAAATGAGGAAATTGGTGTCAGGGTGTGTGGTATCATAATTTGCATTGTGCATTGTAAACAGCTAAGTAAGCACTTATTAAGATACTTAGAAAAACAAACCAAGAATGTCCTTTTAAATAAGCAATATATTTATGTCTTTGACTTTAAATGGCTTTTAAAAATACAAATTCTAAATCATAATAATATTGGTAAAAGGAGTGAATATTTAAGTTAAATTACGTGTGAGATAAAGGTATGCACCTCACCAAAGGAAGGCAAAACTTCCTAACAATGGCATAGACAGTTCAGTTCTCTGCTGTACCGAATAGTACTGCACCACTTCACGGGAGCAGCTGCAAGATGGTTTCAAGGACTTGAATGAGTGCACAGTTGTGCAGCCAATAGCAGATGAGTATATTGCAAATGGTCCAGACCTCTCCCCAAGAGGAGATTTCAACTAGAGTATTTTCAATTACCTTCTATCTGTTCAACCTTTGCAAAGAAGTTAATTGGAACAGAATATTTAAGAGTAATAATCAATGAAATAAAAGATTGGCAATGCTTAATAGCCAGGGAATCTCAGCACTAGTTGAACTATGGTGCTTTTGGAAAATAGAATTTTGTTCCTAAGGAAAAATTAAAGTTATAATTATAATTTTCCAGGATTCAACACTCAGGAGCTTCTAAGACTGTTTATATTTTTTCTTTTTCTTTTTTTACAGAGAGGATAGATTATAACAGTTTTATAATTATATATTAGTAAATTGGACAGCACTAGAAATCAATAGCCTGATTGCTCCACTCCTATTGATTGGTATGAACATAAATAGCCCATGTACTGGATTAACTCTCTGACTTGTCTGTAAAGCATATTTTTCCTGTGACCTATAGTCCTAGAGTCAAAACAATGACCTAAGTGTGTTGTATCAACATGAAGAATGTACAATAAAGACACTATTTAATTTTCTTTCTTGGTTTCCTTAGGTAATGGAGTATTGATTAAAATTATAACCTTTCAACAATGAAGATCCTATGTTGTCTACTAGTAAATGTGAAAGCACATCAATTCCCTGTTGGCTGAAGGAAGGATGGATTACAGTATTATATTTAATTTTAGATTCCTTCTAGGAAAGATATCATAGCAAAATTATATCACAGAAAAATTTTCTCAGCAACTAAAATGCCTAAATTATCACTATATATACATTTTGACATAGTTTTCAAAATTACTTTTTGAGTGTCTCATAATATATTCATATTATAACAAGATAAGATAAAAATTATTTTTCTATTTTTTCACTCATGTTTTTTTATTATTTTTCCTGTTATAAGCCAACCCATGCCTGCACATTCTCAAGTCACACGTTGTAGTTAATTTTACACCAAAACTTTGCAAACTTTCTAAACTTGCCTCCATAAGTTAAGGTTAGACTTTGAGTGACTAAGTAGGATTGTAGTTAAAAGGAAAAAAAGAAAAGAGACCAGGAAAGAGAAGGTGGGAGAAAAAAATGAAAGCCATGAAACAAACTTAGTGAGGGTAATGTGTGTGAGGAGAAAAGAATGATATGAAAACAGTAGTAAGGAAGGGGGAATGGATGGCATGCAAGAAGTATTGAGCAGATTGAACTTTTTATTCTTGGCCTGTAGGTTAAAAGTTCTTTGGCTGTCCTTTGAAATGTTCATTGGTTAGTCACCTGTTTACAATTCTTCACCTAGTCTTTATCCTTCAGACGTATCTATGAATGTGACAGTCATTACGGCCCTAGAAGAGAAGTAAGTCTCTAAGCTTCAAACACAACTCTGTCCCACAGACAGTAGTTTGAGAAAAGCTTCTCTCAACCAACCCATTCACCTTACACATGAGTAAGAGAGAGACCAGGGATCTAAATCAATACCAATTCTAATGCTGAAGAATGAGGGCTATGGAATCCAGTAGGCTGGGGATAGGTGCTGTCTTTGCCTCCTACCAGCTGCATGATCTTGATTGGACAAGTCTCTGAGCTTCTTTAAACTTTAGTGCCTAAATTTGTAAAATGGAGCTGTGATTCTTACTGCTAAGGATAAAATGAAATGTGTTGTATAAAATGCTTAGAATTACATTTGCATACAGTAGGCCCTCAACTGAAGGTGGCCATAGTTGTGATTATTGATGCCTCCTGACCCTCTGTCCATTGCTCTTTCCATTCTACTACTTAATTTATAAGCCGTAGACTAAATGAGTGCTCAGTTTATAAAAAAATTTGCTATGTTATATGTTTAACAATCTATTTCTAGTCTATTGAATACTTGACAGAGATGTAAGGGAAAATAGGAAAAGAGAATGTCGGGTTTTTAGAGCCACTGCCAAATAAATATTAAGCTGGAAGTAAAGTAAAATAGCCCTGAAAGTATCATCAAAAAATAGAGAAGTATAATCACATACAACTTATCAGGAATACATTTATTACATAATGAAGTACATGAATATATTAGTTTCCAAGGGCTGCCATAAAAATTACTACAAACTCAGTGCTTAAAACAACAGAAAGATAGCATGTAATCCAGATGGGAGCAGAGCCACACTCCCTGCAGAGACTCTGAAGGGGAATTCTTCCTTGCCTCGTTCTAGCTTCCAGTGATTGCCAGCAATCCATGGCATTTCTTGGCTTGTAGCTGTATCACCCCAATTTCTGCCTCTATCTTCATACGGCTCCTGGGTGTGTCTCTGTGTCCAAATCTTGCTCTACTTTCTCTTATAAAGACCCCAGTCATTGGATTTAGGGCCCACCCTATTCTAATATAACCTCATCTTAACTTGATTATTTCTTCAAAGGCCCTATTTCCAAATAAGTTTACATTCACCAGTACTAGAAGTTAGAACTTACACATATCTTTTTGGAAAACACCATTTAAACCACTACAATGTATAAATAAAAATTCTGCTTATAATGTTACAAGGCTAATTTTGATGTAGGGCTAGTGAAATACATCTTGCATAGTCACAATTGATTATAAGAATTAAATATATTTGCTTAGGGAATTCAGTTAGCATTATTGTAATGGCTAGGTGGAGAGCCAGATGAGAAAAAGAACAATTAAGGGGATCATTTATAAACTATATAAATGTCTAACCAACGTACTATATACTTGAAATTAATAATAAAATATTTTTATTTTAAAATATTTAAAAGAAATTCTTTTAAAAATATTTAAAAGATTTAAAAATGTTTGAAGCAAAATAACATTAATTTAAAAAAAATATTAGTCCTATAAACATGTATTTTGTCCTTCAAAACACTTACTGATCTATCTCATCTTCATTATTCAGAGAGAAACAGCAAAGACCATGTAACCTAGGTTAGTGCTCTGGGTCTATAGAACCTTATTAATCATGTCTAAAATTTATTGGGCCTTTTTAGGGCTTCACACTTTGTGAGTAGAACTTTACAAACAAGATAGCTAATTCTCACAGCAAAAACTAGTAAGTTCTAAAACTGAAATATGAACTCTGATCTGTCAGATTCAGGTGCCCATGCATTTAACCATGATACTCTTTTCATTTTCAGCCCAAATTTTTCATATACTGTCTGAGCTTCAATTTCCCCCCAAGCAATCTGTGATAGTTAGGCTCCCTCAAGTAGGGTTTCAGATGTTTGGCTATATTATTTAGTTGTCCTCCTTTAGATCTAGCAAGCCAAAGTGAGGCAGAAGCCATCTCCCTGCCACCTTGGCTGCTTTTCTGCTAGGAAGTAAGGCGATGGAAAGTGAGGTTTAGGGGCAGTAGCTTTCCAGTTTTTATTCTTCTGTTTCTTGAGTATTAAAAATAAGCAACAGGGAAGGAACTGGATGCATTCCACATTCCAGTGGACAGTCACCAGCTCTGTAGGTACAGAGAGCAGGGAAAGAAGGTAACTTCCTGCTCTAACTTCCTAGTCCTTGAATTGCAGCCATGGTGGTGTATTCTTGAACTCAAAAGCTCCAGGGACAGCCTAAGAGGTATTAGCTTCCTTGATGGTCAGTTCTGAGTTATTTGGGGAATTATTCTTGCAGGCTAAGCCTAGAACCAATTTCTCCCAGTCCTTTGAATTACATAAGAACATGATAACTTTAAGGGGTTTTCTGTAGAAACTTTGTAGAATGGACTATTTTATGTACTGAACCCTCCTTGATTAATATATGAATCAAGATTAAGAATACTTACTCATAGGGCTTTTCTTTTAGAAAACTGAATAGAAAAATGTATATAAAGATATGCCACAGTGTCTATTTGTGAATGTCTTTGTATACCTCCCTTTGTATACCAAAAGAAGGGACATTGTCAGCCTGTGTGAAATATATGCAGCATTTTCCCACAAATACATATACCATAAAAATCACACCAGGAGGCTATGAACCTGAGAAACAGAATATTTCTGTCCAATTTTTTCCACTCTACTCTTTGGTTTTCTTTTTGTTTATTTCCTTCATTTACTCAACATTTATGAAGAGCTTGTTATATGCCAAACATTATTTTATATTTATTTATGTAGTAAAATAGTTTTCTTGCCAAAAAAGAAAGCATTCCCTATGAGACTGAATTCCCACTGGACATGAATCTTAGGCTAATGAATGAATTCTCGACATCCAGAAATATTTTGAGACCATGACACGATGGTCACTTTGTGACCTGATCCCAGCAAAGATCTTCTCTGGGAAGTCAGTTTTGCTGGGAAATGTTGCTCCCCCAGGCACTTTTCTGTGATGAGAACGAATAGCCAAGGGCCTACTTATTTCAGTAAGGACTGTGTCCTTGTCCAGGTTGAAAATGTTTTTTTTGCTTAGTGCTCAGTTCACTGGCCCTCTCTTCAGGCTCGGTAACATCCTTAACCCCCCTCTATCCTGAAAGGCCAGCTATATTTTAGAAACAGAAAAAGCTAGAATACAAAAGACAAAAAAACATTTTTCCAAATTAAAAATGTCTTAGGACACTAAGGGTAGCAAAGAGTTTTGGGGTTTATCACAGATCCAGGCATTTGATACCTTCATTAAAGAAAGATTAATTTCCCTCTCTCTTCTGTTGAAATGAGGACTGAAACAAGAAGTTATTGGAGTACCCTTCTCAGGTTGTAGCTAGCTAGATTTCAGGGCTGAAGCACAGTCTAGGAAGCCCCCACCTCAAATTTTCTCTAGTGAGATCAAAGACAGTAGGAGAACCTGTAGGTTAGGCTCTCCCTTCTCTGAGTGCCCGTGCACTCATCATTCACATCCCACAGGATCACTGTTCTAAAACAAACAAACAAACAAACAAACAAACAAACAAACAAAAAACAGCAATGTTTTTTAGACAGCGAGGGTCTCATGACCTATTTCTAGTGACTAAGGGAAACATAAAAACCTCAGAAACCTCAAACACAATATGTTCCCTACCCTCTACATTCACACATGCTGTGATTTTGCAAAAACATGATTCAGTGAATGTTGGATTGTGCTTATTTGCTGAACAAAGGCTGCTTGCTGATTCCTTATGTGATGGACATAATCAGCAACATTGTCTAAGTCTGCACATGCTACTTTCCCTCCACTTGCTGCAAGAATGAAAAAGGGCAAGAGAAATGACAGACACACACCCCACGCTGCTTTCATGTCCTCTCTGGCTGTCATCTAAAACATGGAGTTGTAGATACTGACCTTCCCCCTTCTCAAATGCAAGGTTTGCAATTTGTTAAAATTGTGTCAGGCACTAGTAAGGAGGGAGACTGAGACAAAAGTAAATATTAAAGAAAGGCTGGTGTTCTTACTTGAATTAAGAATTTGAAGATCAGGCTGTCTGCCAACGAATGAGCTGGCAGTGATGGTTTAGCAGCTGGGATCCTGGGAGTCGTGAAACTCCTCTGACCAGTGACTGTGGTCCAAAGATGCCCCAGTGGTCTTAACAAAACTTCCTTAAACTTCATGGCAGTCTCTGATGCTTGCACACAACCTTCCTTCCCTCTTTTCTTCATTGGGGTCCAATTTGCATTATGAGCCAAAGTTCTCCCAGCCTTTTCCAATATTCTTTCTATTTTCTCTCACAGAGGAGTGTCCTCTAGTGAAATCCTTGCATGTTTAGTTCTGTCTTGGCACCTGCTTCCTGTGGAAACAAGGTTAACACACACAATTCAGTATTAGAGCTGATATCTCATGGGACCATCTACCCTATTGGCAAAACAAGAATTACACTGTACTCAGACCCAAGTCCAAAACATGAGAGACAATGTTCTTTAGCAGTTAAAACTGTTTACCGCCACCTCAGAAACTAAGAAGCTAATGTTTTCTTACCAAAAAAAAGGGGGGGGAGGACATTTAAAATAACATCTTTATTTAAAAGAATATATAACTCTAAGAAGAATATTTAAAAACAACTAGATTCCACTGTAATAGAAATAGAAGCTGGAATTGCTAAATCTATCTCTACTTGGAAAAGAAAAGCACATCTAAGCTTTTGTTCCAGATATATATCTATATATCTATATCTATCTATGTATGTGTATATATATGTATATATATATGTAGATATATAGATATATAGATAGATATCTACACACACATACATATACACGTACTTACATACATACATACCTATATATACATTTATATTATGTATTAAATATATATAATATATATATATATATTTTTACAATGGGTAATGGGAAGACTGAGTTCATTACAGCAGTCAAATCCCAATGCAGCCAAAGAGCCAAAGATTTCACTCTACTTCTCATTTAACTCCCTGATCACTTTCCTTTGGCCATTATGCCTCATATAATGCATTCTAATGGCTTGAAATGACAGCGTTTTGTTTACAAAATGGTTCCATTCCTCAGGAAACCCAAGAGCCTGTGCACCATAATAGGGCTATTGACAGAACATAAAATTCACAGTGTGACAGAAGCTGGTCCCCACATTCCTGCCCTGTTATCCATTTTAGGGTCAAATATGCCCATTTATCAGCTAAGAAGTAAGGTCCGAGGGGCACAGCCTAATAGAATCTAAGAGAACTAAGCAAAGAACTCAATAAAGGTAAAATGAGGTCCAACACTGTGTGCAAATACAAAAGAAAAAGGACCTAAGCTTTACTAAATATTCTTACCTCAAGAGGCAAGTCTTATAATCCTGTGCATTTGTTATCTCTGCTAAATATTAAAAAGTCTGCCAGTCTTACACTAGAGCATTAACATGGGACTCAGTAGCCTCTCTCATGTTTTTAATAACAAAAAATGCAAACCACAGATACTGTCTAAAACCATGGAAGAGGGTCTACTTTATGTAGGAGACAGAATTTAGAGCCTAAAATAATAAACCAAATATCAGTTCTGAATTATCAAATGCCATGTTCTTGGCCCACTTTGATCTTCTATGAGAAAGAAGAAGAATTTTGCAAGAGAGAGTCCTAAGAAATTTTTATAAATAATAGGCCAACAAATAGGATCAATTTAAGGTGATGTACCTTTCTTTGTTATTTTAACATATTGCTCAAATGACCCATTCTGCCTTGGATTATAGTTATATCTCCACTTAGAACTATCAGAGCATTGATGATATCTTAATCATTCGTGTTTAGCAGTCAGTCATATAGTAGGTAAAGTGAAGAAAAGAAAGCAAGAAAGCAAGAAAGCAAGAAAGCAAGAAAGCAAGAAAGCAAGAAAGCAAGAAAAAGAAAGAAAGAATGAAAGAAAGAAAGAAAGAAAGAAAGAAAGAAAGAAAGAAAGAAAGAAAGAAAGAAAGAAAAAAAAGAAAGAAAGAAAGAAAGAAAAGAAAGAAAGCAAGAAAAAGAAAGAAAGAATGAAAGAAAGAAAGAAAGAAAGAAAGAAAGAAAGAAAGCAAGAAAAAGAAAGAAAGAATGAAAGAAAGAAAGAAAGAAAGAAAGAAAGAAAGAAAGAAAGAAAGAAAGAAAGAAAGAAGAAAGAAAGAAAGAAAGAAAGAAAGAAAGAAAGAAAGAAAGAAAGAAAGAAAGAAAGAAAGAAAGAAAGAAAGAAAGAAAGAAAGAAAGAAGCAGGTGGAAGAAGGGAGGAACAGAGAATTGAAGGAAGAAAAAAAAAGAATGAGCATAACTTCTTTTAGAATTAAAATGATGGATTTAAAAATTTTATATCTAACTTAGCCTTCTGAACATTAAAATCTCTAACCAGACATACAATAAAATATTATTCAACCTTAAAAAGGAAGGAAATTCTAACATATTCTACAATGATGAATCTTGAGGATATTATACTCAATTAAATAAGTTGGTCACAAGACATATACTGCACGATTCCACTCATATGACGTATATAGAGTAGTCAAACTCATGGAGAAAGCAGGATGGTGGTTTTCAGGGGCTGGAGGGAAGGGAAAATGGGGAGTTGTTTAATGGATATAGAGTTTTAGTTTTGCAAACTGAAAAAGTTCTGGAGATTGAATACACAACAATGTGAATATACTGAATATACTTAACATTATTAAACTATACACTTCGAAATGGCTAAGATGGTAAATTTTATATTTTATCACAATTTAAAAAAATTCTGAATGCATTATGAAAGACTGCATTTTCCTTCAGAGACTCTTGGCAATGTCACAAACATTGAAACCACAACTAATATTCACACAGCCTAGGAACTGCATTTATTCATATTAGTGGGGAAAAAATCTTAGCAAAAACTAAACTTGACCTGAGCCATTCCCATTATGAATTCCAAGAGTTCTGAGTAAGTCAAAAGATTTCTGAAGCAGAAAATGTTAGAAAGATGTCAGCCATAATACTCCAAAGCAAATTTTACTGGGAATTTCTCTGATTTATTTTTCAAATAGCCCACCTACCACACATAAATATCTCTTGAGAGACAAAGGATTCATCTTCTTACCTCTTAACCAGACAGTCTAATGATGGGCTGATGGTATCCATATTTGCAACACTTAATAAATGTTTTCTTATCTAAAAAGGATTAGTAATGAACATCAGGAACAAAGGACATTGGGAATTCAACTAGAATTGGTTAATCACTACATGAAAGAATGACATTAATTCCAGGGTTTATTTGAGACTTAATGTTCCAAAACTACTAAACTATTAATTAGAGAAATATGGGATAATTTTACACATAATATATGCCAAATCTTACATGTATTATGGGCTGGTATATATTCTGGTGCTTCACCAACTCCAGGGGCTTCCATTTTATAAACTACCATGATTGGCAAATTGGCCATGGTCAATACCAAAATTGCAAAGAAGACAGGGGATTAAGAGGGAGAAAAGAATAAAAATGTTGTCAAATGTTTTAAAACCTACAGAAGTTTGAGAAAGTAGCAAGTTTTTAAAAAAAATTTTACTGAATTCTTTACGTACAAAGCAATACATTCTTATGACAAGTCAAGAACAATGGAGCCATGTAAGAATTAAAAATCTTCCTTTCCATGCTACTAATCCTGCCATCCTGAGATAACCAATATTATAATTTTATAAGTATTCACCTATAATTTTCTTTGTTTATGCATATGTAAAAGTAAATATATTATAGATACATAAGATTATGGTATACAGGTTATATAATTTTGCTTTAACAAAACTACTATAGTTATTACTCAGCAGATTACATTATTTCATTTAATTATATTATGGCTCTCTCTATAGATGTGATGCAATCTTTTTAAACCGCTACATCATCATTTATAGTATGAAATAGTATGGCTGAGCCAAAATTCATTCAATCATTTAGATATTTTCCAAATAATTACTTTTCCATTACAAGCCATAATGTGTTTATACATATGCTTACTTACTGGTAGTTTGATTTCTGTAGACTAGATTCCCTCTAGAACGGAATTTCTGGTCAGAAGATCTGTACATACTATATTTTAAAGAGATACTACTAGATTTCATTCTAAAAGGATTATAACAATTTAAACTTTTATCAACAATAGGGAACATACCATCTCCTGTTACTCTGGCCAGCACTAGATGCTGTAAATTTTCTAAATGTTTGCCAATCTGATAGGTAGAAATTGAAATCTCTAATATTTGATTTACATTTATCTAACTACTCCAGAGTTTGAGCATCTTTTTATATTTTATTGACCATTTATATTTCATTTTCTGTGAATTGCCCATTCATAACTTTATCTCATCTACCTATCAGATTATTTATCTTTTCAATATCAGTGTGTAGGTGATCACTGTATTAGGGATATAACCTTTTGTCTGTCTTAGGTATGACAAATAACTTTCCCTATATGATCATCTTTTTAAAAAATTTTCTCTCTGTGTATTGTATTTGGGGCAATACAGAAATCTTTATTGCTATTTAGTCAAACCTGTAAATCTTTTTTTTTTTTTATGGCTTCTGGATTTTTCTTTCAAATGAACTTTAGAACTAACTTAACAAATTCCCTTTAAATAAATTCTTTTGATCTGCTGATTGGGATTGCATTGAATTTACAGAGTAATTAAAGAGAAATGACCTCTTCATAGTAATGAGCATGCCCACTCCCAGGAGTGGTATGATTTTATTTATACTTAGATTTTCTTTTATGTCCTTCAATAATGTTTAGTAGTTTTCTTCAGTCGGGTGTCAGATGTGTCTTCTTTGGCTTATTCTTGGGCATTTACAATTTGTCTTACAATTGTTAATAACATCTTTTTTCTCCCACTCCGGTTTCTACTGTAAGAGACTGTGTTTGGAGGCAGTAAAGTCCAGTGGTAAAAGTCGAGGACTTTTGGACTCAGTTCCCCAGATTCAAACCCCAGATCCTCCATTCAACTCCTCTCTGAGAATGTTTCTTCAGCTGTGTAAGGAGGATGACAAGTTTGTTGTGAGGATTAAACAAGAAAACATCAGATCTTTAGAACAGACTCTCAGAACAGAGTTATAATATGCTAACAAAGATGATGTAAACCTTTTATCCATACGCCTGAACTCCCATGGTTTTGATTCTCTTGACTTTTCTAGGTAAAAAGGTATGTACTCTAGTAGTGATGATCTATCTTTACCTTTCCAATGTTTACATATTATTCCTTTTATTGTCTAATTACTCTGACTGAGACTTTCCTCCCTTAATAGCAGCGGTGAGGACTGGCATCCATGTCTCAGTCCTGATACTAATGTAAATGCTTGTGCTCTTTCTATGTATGATGGTCAGTGTATATTTCTGATAAATAGTCATTATATCTTATTGGCATAAAGTTATTTTTAATATTCTTATTATTTTTATTTCTGTTCTACCTATAGATATGTCCTCTTTTTCATTTATAATATTAGTTATAAATTCTCCTATCATTATTGACAAAGATTTTTGTATTCTATTAATCTCATGGAGAACCACCATTTGCTTTTGATAACTGTGTTTTTGTATGTTTATTTTCTGCTTTTTATTACTTCCTTATTTCTACTTCCTTTGGGTTGTTCTTTTCTAATTTTTATTGGATCCTCAGCTCACTAATTTATCAATATTATATTTTGTATTGATTGCATTACTTATTCTTTTTAATTAGTTTAAAAATCATACATGGATATGTTAATGAATAGAATCTGAGGTTAATAACGATTTCTACTTTATCCATCCTTCTGTTTTAAATGTTATTGTTTAGTTTGTATTTTCAGTTTTTAGCAAGTAGATTTATGTATTCATGAATTTAGCAATTTCTTTGATCACTATTCATGTTTTTCTTTATTGAGGTAGAATTTACATGTCATACAACTCAATTATTTAAAATGTGCAATTCAATTGTTTTTAGTATATTTACAGACTTTTGCAACCATCGCTACCATCGATTTTAGAACATTTCATCACCGCATAAATAAATCCTATACCCTATCAGTCTTTTCCCCAAAATCCTCAGTCCTAAGTAACCACTGATCTACTTTCAATCTTTAAATTTGCCTGTTCTAGACATTTCATATAAATGGAATCATGTGATACATAGTCTTTTACAGATGTCTTCCTTCATTTCATGTAATGTTTTCAAGGTTCATCTATGCTGTAGTATGTATCAGTACCTTATTTCTTTTTCTCCTCAAATAATATTCATTGTATAGATATGTCATATTTTATTTATCCATTCATCCATCAATGGGCATTTGTGTTGTTTCTGTATTTTGGCTATTATAAATATTGTTACTATGAACATTCATGTAGGAGTTTCTGTTGGACATATTTTTTCAATTTTCTTAGGTATAAACATAGAAGTAAGTTACTGGGTTGATATAGTTACTTTATATTTAATCTTTTGAGGAATTTCCAAACTGTGTTTTAACATGGCTGCACCATTTTACACCCCCATTAGCAGTGTATGAGAGTTCCCATTTTCCCACATCCTCACCAACACTTATATGTCTTGTTTGTAATCACTTTGTGGATACGAAGTGGCATCTCTTTGTGTTGCTATTCATGCTTGTTTCACAGTTATTCTAGAAGTACATTATTTAAAACACCATTGAGGAATATCTGTTAATAATATATTTTTTTAGTTTTAATGGTCTAGATTGTCTTTATTTTGCCATGGTTCATTTTAGAGCTTAGCTGGGTATAAAGGTTTACTTTGATTTATTTCACTGCCTTTCTGGCTTCTATTATTGCTGTTGAGAAGTCTGCTATATATTATTCCTTTGAAAATATCCCGGGTTCTCTCTGATTCATTTCAAAGTTTCTTTCCTTTTGGTCTCTGCAGGGCACTGAAATTCCTTAAGAATTGATTTACTTTATAATGTTTACTAGAATTTCTGGTGTCTAAATCTAAGAAATCACATTTTCATCCTCTCTAAGAAATTCTCAGCCATGTTCCTTGTATTATAGCCTCTACCTCATTCTTTCTGTTCTATTCCCCAGAACTGCTACTAGACATATATTAATCTTTCTCATCTCTTAATCTGTCATTAAATAGTCCACCTCTTTATACTTTCAAAAAATTCAAAATAATTTCCTCAGGATTTTTTTTTTCTTTTTTCAACTTACCAATTTAGCTGTGTTTAATCTATGTTTAATCTATCATTGAAATTTTTGGACTTTTTCTTTTTGACTTTTCCTTGTTCTTTTCTCATGCCTTAATCCCTTTTAAATTGTTTTATTTACCTTAAATATACATAATTGAGAGTATTTTCTGCTAATTCTATGACCTGAATTCCTTGGGAGTCTAATTCTGCAGTGTGTGTTTCTTGTATTAGTCACTTTTTTTTTCCCCTCCTATGTTTTGTAATATTGGGTTGAGAACTGTCAAATAACCAAAGCTGAAAAACTAACATTAAGAAGTATTCATAGTTGAGTTATACCTCTTGGATCCCTAGCAAAATAAATACCAGGAAAGATAGTCTACACTTGGTATATAAAAAATTGCCATAGGAAAAACATCTCACCCTTGATTTTTTTTATTTTTCCTCATCTCTCATACCCAATCCTTACCAATACCTTTTTACTTGTCTCCCTGCTTCTATTTGATCATTCTCCAAACCGTTCTATACTGAAAGAGTGTTTTTAAAATTGTGCATCACACCATGTAATTCCCTTAATAGGATCTCCTACTGCTCTTAATACAAAATTCAAACTTTTTTCCTGGTGTATCAGAACATGTATGTTCTGCTCCTGCCTGTCTTCTGCCTACTTCTTTCCTGCATGTCTCCCCATTATTCACAAAGCTGTAGCCACACTACCTCCTTTATCTTCCATGAAGCTAACAAACATCAGAGGGATGCCACTTAGGATGAAGCAGCAGGGAGGAGAATGGAAAGATGAGGATATCTCACGGACATTATTAAGATGCTGGATCAAACCTTGCCTGAAGTCTACTTTATCTCTGGACTTTGCAATAAAGTATAATTACTTTTCCTTTTTTATTATTTTCTTTCTACCAACCACCCTCATATACAGTCATTTTTTTTTTATAAGTTGGAGTCTTGATCCATAGGGATTGCTATGTCACTTTTTTTACCATCTCCCAGAAACTTGCAGAGAAATGTCACAGCCAAAAATTGAAGCCACATTTAAACTGTCTTTACAGAGACCTTAATCCTATGCCAGGCTCTACAAAAAGGTAAAGGAGAAGAGCTATTCTTAAGCTATCCTTGGAGAATTTATGTTTCCCAATAGTCAAGGAGCAATCAAATATGACATTTCTGGAATTTAAGGTGGCAATAGATTTCTTACTCAGTTCACCATACCTTCTGTAGGCTACACACATTTTTCTACTTCACCATGCTTGCATTTTCACTTTTAATTAATTCAATGGCATTTAAGAAATATGAAACATTCACCCTTCAGACTTTCATTCAATATTACTTCATACTACTCCAATGACCTAAACAACTGATAATAATTTTTCATGACCTTTCAAACATTCTGGCAAATTCTAAATACTTAGCAAATTCTCATAATTCAAAATATAGAAAAACAAATCACAAAAAAATGAAGTTTGTCACAGTTAATAATGAAGACTTTCTGGTTTACAAGATTGCTTAAACACACTATTGCAAAGCTGCATCCTTGAAATGTATATATTATAAAGATTATATTTACAGTTGTTGAGGTGAGAGTAAGAAAATGGAAACAAACACCTAGTGAGCAACTGCTTGTGTAAAGCATTGTCAAACACAGAGCTTAAATACATAATCTGCTCTGATCACCTCAAAAAGTTTAGTGTCTTCACCAAATCATACCATAATTGCCAGAGGCAGGACTTGAACCTGGTCTACAGAGCTCTCTGCTGCAACCTGCTTCCTCAGCTCCACACCCAGAGAAGCCTCTTCTCTATACAAGGCACTAGGCAGTGACATATTTTTCAGAAATTCATTACTGCCTCTTTCTTTATTTTTTATAGTAGCCCACAGACTTCTCTGACTTATGTCATTGACTTAGTATGATTGGTACTGAGTTTGACACTTTATTGTATTTTCAAATGACAGAATAATCAGCTCTCAATACAGTATAGTTTAGACAAAGTAAGCAGTTCTTAAAATTAAGTTACTTATTAATAACAGATCTTCCTATTAGAACATTTTAATATTGTAGCTTTAGGATCTTATTTTAGTTACATCCTCTGTAGAACAGAAGTATTTTTCTGGTGATAATAATACCATACCTCGTAATAAACCAAAGTATCTCCTTAGATACAGAGAAGTTCGTATAAATGTAAGCATGATCTAAGAGTCTTAAGATGGAGTTTGAGATCCAAAGTATGATTTATTAATTAAAAGGCAAAACACTCAGCGAGTGCTTATTTGGCAGGCACAATGTGCTTTAAAATATTAAGTGATTTATATCAATAGGATTCTAGTTCAGGGACATTATCTCAGTTGGTGTTCTTAGCAACAAAGGTAATCCTATAATAAAAGAGCTTATAATAAGAAATATTGAGTGTTCACAGCTGTGTTGGGAGGGCTAGACAACTAGGCTAAAGGTCAAGTATCCTGGAAAGTGCCCAAAGCCACACCAAAAACTGGCCTGATGAGGGACCACCACCACTGCAGCTGCCCCTGCCATGCCCTCATACCCATGGCCTGGTCCACCAGAGCCTGGTCTGCAGCAGGAGTTCAATCTTGCCCACGCTAGAAACCACCACTGGTGCACTGCTGCTACCTGTTGGGAGAGAGTGAGGTGCAAACACAAAAATCTCTATGCAGAGCCTATTTCCTAACATTGCTCACTGCCCAAAGTATCAAGCAGGCATGTCTGATTGGCAGCTCCTGGAGGCATGGTTGTGTACCAGCAGCAAAGCAAGCTAAGAACTTGAATTATAGTTTCTAAGCTTGGGAGTTTCCCCACCCCCCGCCCACCCCAAAGCACAGACCTTTTCCAATGATAAAGGACAGCCATGAATGTGACAGATGGCCCCTGTACATGTATAATGACTCTGAGTGAAAGTTGTACTTCACTAAGTGAAAGTTAACTTCCTTTAAGTAGTCTGTTTCAGAGGAATGTGTGACTATGGCATGCTTTAATTTGTAATGTCAATTAAACTATATTTAATTTGAATCATTTTCTGGAGTAGCTCTAAATTCTAAAAGGCCCAATGGCTCAGATTTTTTTTTTTTCAGCTACCCTCACATCCCAGGTGATCTTAATCAGTTTCATAGCTTTAAATATCTTCTTTATACAAATGACTCATAATTTATATCTCCAGCCCCCACCGCTCCCTGAAAAGCTAGCCTCATATTGCAACTGTCTACTCTCACGTCCAAATGAATCTCAAATTCAAAAGTCCAAAACCAAGCTAATGACCTTTCTTCACAAGTCAGCTTGCCTCAGTCCTCCCCTCTCTGGCAATGACACCTCCTCCTTTCCAGATGCTCAAACCAAAAGCCTCAGAGGTAGATATGACTTTACACTTTTTCTCCCTCCCCACATCCATCCAACAGGAGAGTCTATTGGTTTTGTCTTCAGAGTGTACCTCAGATCCTTCTCTTCTCCCCACCTCCCCTGCTGTCACCCTGGACCAGTCACACCTTCTCTCCCCAGGTTACTGCAATTGCCTCCTGCCTGCTCTTCTTATCAGGGCTGGCTTCACAGGTGTGTGGCCAGCACAGTTGCATGGGGTGGGGTGTGCTCCATACTTGGAGTGTACTACTCTCTGGAGCTGGCTTTGAAATTCTGAATAAGTTTACATTGAATTTGTGTTTCCTAAGTGAACTCTAATGGGACAAAGCAACAGGCACCTGGGGTTTGGAGCCTCATGGTGGTCCTGCCTCTTGCTCTCTCAAAACCCATTAACACCTTCACAACTCCTTCAGAGTAAAAGTCTGTTTCCTTCCATGGCCCGGGAGGCCCTGCTCCATCTGCACCCCCATTATCTCTCAATCTCATTGCTCCCCAACTTGCTCACTCATCCTCTCCGCTACTCTTCAAACACACTCAGATATGCTCGCTCCTCAGGGACTTTTCCCTTCCTTCTCCCTGTCACATCCTTTTGTTACTATGAACAAAGTGAATAAGTGAAGAAGGCCTCCTTCTTCACTTCCTTCCTGTCTCTTCCAAATGCCATTTTCTCTGTGAGTCCTCTCTTCCTCAGCCAACCTTCTCAAAATAGTAACTCGTCTGTCTACTATATTCTCTATTCCCTTACTCTGCTTTATTTTTATTTTATCACCATCTGACATACTACATGTTTTATTTTCTATCCCCATCACTACAATATAAGCTCCATGAAACCAAGGACTTTGTCTCTTATTGCTCTATCCTCAGCACCAAGAAGGTATCCAGCACATGGTAGATGTGGGAACAGATCCAGTTTTGTAGGACCTGAAATTTATCATACTACCTTAGAAAAAGACACAAAACTTAGAATATGAAAATTAGTATTGATGTCAACATTCTGGTTTTGATAGCAACATTCTGGTCCTATAGTTTTGCAAGATGTTACCAAGAGAGAACTAGAGTAAAGGAAATATAGAATCTCTCTGCTACTATTGCTTACAACTGCATGTAACTCTATAATGATCTCAAAATAAAAATTTTAATTAAAAATTAGTTATGTAAGTAAATATGCTTTTATAATGAAAAAAGATATCAAAACAAATTAAATAATAAAAACCTGACAAATGCCACACACATATCACCACTTCCACAAAAATATTTCTATTAATTGATTTCCTGGCAAACCTCTCTAATATTTTTTTCTACATTTTTATCTGCATATACTTCAATCCCCTCTTCATATAATAATACTTTATAATATCACTTTCTATGTAAAAAATAGAAAAATATCAATTTCCTCTAATGTTAATTGAATTTAGTTTAGAAAAGTTTCTTTCAACTTTGAAACTCATTTTTGGTAATATTATGCAAATGCTTAGCATTGTTGTCAAGTTTGTGAAACTATTAAGTTATTGTACAGTGACTAGCTTTATATACTCTCTAAATTAAAGATCGTCCTTAACCAGTCTGTCATTGATGTCCTCACTGCAGTGAGTTAGTCTGGGTTTTATGTTATCTCTGTCTCCGTCAATAATTCATGTCAAATGAGCAAGAAATGAGTAAGAACTTATGTGGATAGGCTTGAGCAAGGCCATTTCATGGACAAGCACATGCATGCACATGGAGTCCAGTTTGCATTCGGGGTGGCATATAAAAAGGATGAAGGGTTGGGTTGATAAGTCAACAAAAGTGTTTTGAGTTAGAAAGGGAAGTAGTATTGTCATTATGTGCCAGTAAGAGTGTGGGGGGGAGAGTACCTAAGGTAAAGAATTCAAGTCCAGTTTACTGGGCATCACAAAAGTGAAATGCAATAGGGTAAGTGTTAATATCATTAGCAATAGAGTTGAAACTCATGCTTTGTCACTTGAAACCTTGATAACAATCTTAGCGCACACAAAAAACATATTCCACTACACTCAACGGAAGTGAGTCCCCAACTCAACTTTGTCTTAGGCAGGTCCCACATTCCTCCAAAGTTTTTCCATCTTTACCCAGCATGAGGGGGACATCAGAGTAGAAAGTAAAATCAACATCTTAACCAACAGTGGTTAAAATATGTTATTTCTGTAAATTTTACAAAACCATGTAAGCATATGAACAAATTGCCAGGACCTCTCCCAGGGACTTAAAATACAACAGGCAAAAGTGAGCTCCACAGCTTAAGCATCTTTAGCTTCCTGATAAATCTGACTTTGGGGAAGCCTTAATAAACACTAACCAAATAAAAGTAAATGCATATTTGAGTGCTTGGGTTTAAGGTCTAAGCATTAAATAGTGATCACAGTGTTTAATTACACAGATATTTTTAAAAACAAGCTAAGAAACAATAGCAGGGGAGTTTAGCAACAGAAAACTGATAAAAGTATGAAATCTCAGAGTAAAAATAAAACCTCTGGTATGAGATATTAAAGAATGAGTTTAACCCATGTGACTGAACTCTGAACAGCTGCCTGCTAAGAGTCAAGCAAACTTTAGTTTCTACAGAATCAAAAAAAAAAAAGTGCTCAAAAATGTGTTTGAAAATAAAAAGTAATTAATTAAAACCCTTCTATTTATAATGATACATTTAAATGATAAATGTATGTTGAGTGACTAAATGAAAGGAAGAATGAAGGAATAATTATTTTCAATTAAGATAGCCCTACCTACTCTTTCCATGGCTTATGAGATTAAAGTAAGCCTGACACACCAGTCATGTCTGAAGGGTCCGCCTCAAAGGAGCACCCAGGTTATGCTGGAGATTAAGCTCTTCTGGAGATGGTAGGGAGCAGGAAGGAGTGGCTTACAAACTCCTCTGCCCCTGAAGCTGGTCATGTTCGTGTCAGGGCTTCTATATGACCTGCCTTCCATATGTTCCATTTCATCTGGGGATATGAGAATGATGGGCAGAAGGAACTCCAGAAAAGTCACAGGCACAATTAATGTAAAACCTTCTAAAAACTGAGACACATGTGGACAGCATTTGGTGTCGAAGAAGGCTTCTGGAGGGGTAGATACCTGCAAACACGGGAAAACACAAAAGGGTATGTACATAGGATTGTTGTTGTTTTTTTTTTTCTTAGAAAAAAACTTTTAATGCCTCCATGACAACTTATTAAAGGGTAAATAGAAGTACAGGGGCCAAGCTGCATGAATCTCATAAGAGCCCACATACCGGGCTAGAAATTGCCCCTTAAATATTTTGAAAATAAAAAAGCACAAAGAGGACTCAGTTCACGTTGAACCTCCTCAACCTGCCCTGAACTCATCCCCTTAGGTAAAAATAAAAAGTGAGTCTGTTACTGCAATAAGGGATAAGAGGTCATTATTCTGAGCTCAACTTCATAACAATGGCCAGGTTAACAGTCCCAAACGTGACTCCAGATTATTGCTTGCAGAAGAGTGCTCTCTCTCTCTCTCTCTTTTTTTTTTTTTACATCTGAGACAATTATTTAAGGCAAAACTGTCTTTCACATTAAGAACCCAGCTGGCAACTTGTAAGCATTGAAAAAATTGCACAGGGGGTCCATTTTCAGGCTCTATTATACAAAACTGCCAACATTATTTACTCTGCTAGTTACGGAGGAAAAAAAGTTTTCATGATTCTGTATTTTACACACAAACTGAAGCTCAAAGGCATCTTTAAAATGCAGTCTTGCCTTTCCAATTATTGCAACTACCAGGGGCTCTATGAAAAGAAGTAGAGTGGACACACTAAATTAGCCCCAGTCTCTAATAGAATGAATGTCTTCCCAAATCAAGCAGGGCCAAGTAGGCAGGAAGACCCCTGCTGGAGGTAGTGACAGACCATTTTTTTCTTTCCAGAGAGGGCCGATCAATTTAAAGACTTCGCTCCCCTGAGAAGAGCAGCAAAGGAGCGAAGATTAAGCTTGAAGGAGCCAGAACCCCTCTGCTGCCCACATCAGCAGACCTGAAGCAAATAAAAACTGTTCACTTCAGCTTCACTGTTTCCATCTCAAAAGTGCATTAGCACAGCCCTTTACTCCATGATGAAGGAAACCCTTTATGCCAGGTGATTCTCATTCAAATACCCCATAATGATGTGCCAGGTCCTCATTTTCCTTATTTGCTTTCAAATACCTGAATCTCTGCTTCACACTGAGATTACTGTGCATGTTCCTTCCCAGAGAGGAAAAAAATAGCAGCAAACTAACTAGAGCCAGGGGTATCATTTTCCAGCCTTAACCACCTGCCCATACTGTGCTTTTTTATAGTGCAAGAGCCCAGGGAGCTGATTAGCCTGGGCGCTTCCAGGAGTCACCCCTGGCGAAGGCATGTTGGGAGGCAGGAATGTCCCGCTAAATCTATACTTCTTGTATTTTACAGGAGGTCATAGCTTAGAACCAAGTGTTCCTGATATGGGGGAAGGAAAGTTAACAAAATGGACTACATTTGTATAGTCCTAGACATTGTGCTTGTTAGATTTGGAAAGTACCAAAACACATGCAGGCTGTTTAACAAAACCCAAGGATTTATAAGTAGGTGAGGATATAAATAAACATGACTATAAAATGTATTGATTTATTCATTTTCCATCATTATTGACTGTCCATGATATACCAGACACTAGAATTTCAGAGATGTGAAAGTCATCATGCCTTCCCTCTAGTAGCTTATGGTCTAGAAATTCACATCTAATTCATCTTCAGTCTATCCCCAAATCCTGTCAATTTTACTTTCTAATTTATCTCTCAAAATCACCCATTAAGATACCAACCACACTCTCATCTTGCAATCTGCCTAACATCATCAAGGCAGAGTGCAAAGGTCAGCACGCACGCTCCGTTCATGAATCGTCACTTAACCAACTGACAGGATGAACCCACACTCTCCTAATTAAGCAGATTGACTCATAATCAACACCTTATATATTCACATCTATTCTCTGGAATGTACAAACCCTTCTGCTCCCACTGACTAATTATGCTTATCAAGATTGAGTTATTTTTATTTCCCATACTTTTTATGTACCTGCAAAGGTACCTACTTTTTATGTACTTTATTATGTAATTGAAATTACATAATAAAATTAAATATTACAAAAGTCAATAAAAGGTGTATAAAAAGTGTATAAAAGTGAATTGTTGTTTTTATGAATTCTAAGTTGAATGCTATAGAAAGAATATATGTTGACAAAGAGATAGCTATTGAATTTGGTGTCAGGGAAACAAGAGTAGTGAAATAAGAATCTTTAAGTATTTTTCACTTCTACTTTAATGAAATTGAACTATAAAATATAGGCAATGCAACATGAATTTAATGTATGACAAGAATCTCCAATATATAGAATCAAACTGAAAGACTCATAATCCTACATTCAAGAGACTAGGAAAAGAACCCACACTTATATGTTTCAAGTTACAATGAAATTAATGGAAACTTCTACTTCTGGCCAAGATGAATCGACAGGATCTTAGTATGCTATCTTAAAACTGAACAAAATGTATGGAACAAAGTCTTTCACCACATCAGGAAATAAGATGAAATAATCTCTAAGAGATAGAAAATAAATAAGATACCCCTTTGTATTGTCCTAGCCAATTGCCTAAAGAGAAATTCTAGACCACAGCATAAGAAAGGAAATTCAGGCAGAAACCAGTGGATTCCCTGGACTGAGGAAATAGGGCTAAAAGTTCAGGGGTATCAAAGGAACTAGAACTTGCAGGTCAGAATTTGGAGAGAGGAGAGCTACACAGAGAAAATTCTGAGGATCTGCACAGGATTCCCACAAGAACTTAGCTGAGTACAGATCAGCCCACGCATGTAACAACAACAACAAAAAGAAACCTACCCGAGGCTGAAGGAAAAGCCAGTGGCAAGAACAGAATGCTTGTTTCTACCAGTCAGACTGGAGAGTGTCGTAATTTCTGGAGCCTTGGGTAGAGCACCCTGATGATCATGACTGAACAGAAGTTAATTAGTAGCTTCAGACTCAATAGTGCTCTGATCAAGCCTAAAAAACATCAAAAACAAAATTCCCCCAAACCAAACTGTTTTCCAAATTACTTAACCTCCTCTAACGACAGAAGTTCAAAAATATTTATAATACAAAAATATCCAGTACCCAACGTGGTAAAATTCAGAGCAGGGATTTCCACTAGCTCATGATCCAGGAGTGGTCTGGTTAGAATGTCATCAGTGGGACCATTGTCCCTCCCACTTTCAGATGATGTTGCCCTTTCAGAATACCTATACCACTGCCATAGACACCACTTACTCCATTGCTGGCTTCCTTCATTATGAATAAATCCGAAACTGTTCTTTCATCTCTATGTTACTAGTTCGAAGGTCAGAGTCCCAGAGAAGAAAAAAGAATTGGCCAAACCTGGGTCATGTGATCACACACCAGTTGCCAGGTGGTAAGAAAAGGGAATATCTGGTTATCTTTGATTTCATAATAAGAGGTAAGGTCAGCTCTCATAAAGGGACCCTCTCCCCAAATGGGACAGAACTTTATATATTCTGGGTAGCTGAACGATGATAAATGTCTACTACAGTGATTGACTATATATTATTTTTTAATCTTCAAATCTAATCCTAATCTTTGTCTCTTTTTATGATCTGTAGTAACTCTCTAAAAGGATTCAAACTCTTCTTCCTTTCCCATCTATTTGTTTCATTTATTATTCTAAGATATATTTTTCTTTGCATTTTAACAGCTCTGAAAATGTGTCTTATGATCAATGAAAATTATTAATCATTCAAACTGATATCTTATAATTAATTAAAATTAAAATTGCCAACATTTTTTAGAGATGCATACAAAAGATAGCTGCTAAAAATGAGGGCATCTTAGACTCAGTGAAATCTGGTAATATCTTTTTTCTTATATCATGAAACTTATCTCTCTGAATCTACCCAGGTACACATTGTCTTTGTACCTCATTAGACTATAATCTCCAAAATACTATATTTATGGTGGTATTCCCACTGCCTAACTAACTGCTTAGCAAATACTAGATCCAGAACACATACATTTATTGAATAAAGGAGTAATTCAGTGAATTAGAATTAACCTGCTAAGCAGATTTCTGTGTTTCACGTTTCATGTTCCATGTGTGTCTGAGATTTAACTACATCTAGAAAAGTTTTCTCTTTCAGTGCTTTTGATCCTAGACATCTGACTTATTCAACAGTTGTTAAACTCTACTTAGATCTCAACTATTGTGCTAAGTGTCTTATCTGAATTATCTCATTTGATAATGACAACTGTCCTCAATGGCTACAGATGCTCAAAGAAGTTTAATAAATTGCCAAAGGTCACACTTAGCTACAAGTAGAAAATTCATGATTTAAACACAGATACTCTATCTTCAGAATTTATACTCTTTACTGCTTTACTATTGTCAGACTATATTCTATAGATACTGTATTATTAATAGACTCTTTTCAGAGTTAGAAGTAGCAGGAGTTCCATCTTGAGTCTAAGCTGTGTCCACTTTGGATTCAGGCATCTTTGGAAGGCTGTTGGATGAGTCCATCAAGAATCTACCTAAAAGAAAAATCACAGCACACAAGTTCAGTCTGGTGAAAATGATCCAAGGTTGAGGGCAAGAGCATTTCTGGATACAACATGGTCTATGTCACTCAAGTTTTCCACCAGCCTCATTCAGAAATTCATGCTAAGATCCTAATGTTGGAAGGAAAGACGAGCCAGCACTGGTGACCAAGTTGACATCAGGCAGTACCATCACCCTTTGCCCAGACAGAAGCTACATCAGCTCAAAGGCTAGGAATCTTTGGCTGTAGCTATAAAATCTTGGGCAGGTACCAGCAACAAGTTAGTGACTCCTGGGGACCTTGTTTGTCTAATTAGTCACAATTTGTAGCATCACCACAACAGAGAGAGGAGAAAATGGCTGGAGTTAAAATGTAGTAAAGGGTTCCATTTGAGAAGCCCATGGAAGACCATTTCAGGTGGGCTTCAAGAACAGTTTGAGAGGCATTCAAGTGGACCTGAAAGGACTAGAGGATTATAGTTGCTTTGTGACCCTGTTTTGACTCTTAAACTGTGTAGACTGAGCAATGTAATTACAGCTTCAGACCAAGAGACACATAAAACCAGTCAGAGCTCAAATCTAGAACATTGAAAATGAAGTAGAAAACAAAGAACAAGCAATTATCTGAGAGAGAACAATGAGAATAATGGATAAAATCACAAAGATGATTTATGGAGAAAACAAAAGTCACGGATCAAGCACAAAGCAGAAGTCAGGAGATGTGAATTCTTGTCCCTGCTATGTCCCAAATGTTCTGTTTCACCAAGAAGCACCTCTCTGGGATGGCTTCCTTACCTACAGCATGAGAGGGCTGGGCTAGATGGGTGACCAACTCCAAGGTCTGTCTTGTCACATATGCTGTGATTCTGCAAACATAGTTTGTAATTTTAATACCCATCTGGCTTTTAAAATTGCTTTTTTTGGGGACTAAGCCAGTATGGGTCCTGTATAACAATGACAGAACTGTGTGGCTTTCTGGGCTCTGAGAACCACAGTGTTAATGCAACAGGAAAGCCAAATGTTCAATGCACGAAGTTTCAAGGGGCATACCACAGCAGGTTCAGGCAGGGTGAATAAGTTTCATTTGTGGTAGTTAATAGCTGAGCAGATGTTTGGTCAAGCTAATTGAACATGTAGGAAAATTCAGAGAATGTACATTTCTTATCTCATATTCCTACAGTGTTTACAAATGGATTTAGCAGCCACAGGTAAAATAATGTTACATTTAAAAATGGTTCATATTGATGGAAATGTTTTCATAGGTGAAGACCTGATTAACACCTGATTAAACTTCCTCTCTCTAACTTTTTCTCCATGAATCTTCTTCATTGCATTATTACTTCACAAAGTTGAATGAGAAGTTAATTTTTATTAGTGACATGTCACAGGATTTTCTGGGCTCTGGAGTTGTCATAGGCTTTTCTCTGAGCATTTACTTTATACTTGATAGCTAGGTGGCTTCCAGGCCTCTGTCTACATCTCCTTTGTGATATCCATCACTTCTCAGTCAAACTTGACTATTCCTTGTACCAAACCCATCCTGAGTTTGCCCGCCTTATGCCACTCCTTCTGTTTTGACTCTCTCCTTAACCTCATTACCCTCTGCCTATCACATCTTACCCATCATTTAGTACCTTAAATTTTCTAATATGCCCCAAAGTCATCTATACATTTAATGCAATTCTGGTCAAAATCTGGACAATGTTTCTTGTGGATCTTGACTCTGAAAGTTAGATGAAAAGTATAAATAGCCAAGATAATAATGAGAAAGAACAAGATGGCAGAACTGCCATTATAGATTTAAAGACATCATTTGAAATGTATATAAGAAAGTGAGTGATTTGCCCAAGGATAGACCAACAAATGGATGGGAGAGAAAAAGAAAGTGTAGGAACAGACTCATGCTTACATGGAAACTTGATATCTGAGAGGGACAGCACTGCAGATCAAAGCACTATTTGTTTTAATAAATGACGCAGAAACAATAGGGTACCCACATGGAAAACACAAAATGAGATGTCTACTTCACCCTATATACAAAACTCCATGTGGATTAAGACATAAATACAAAAGAAAATAATAGCCATTTCAATAAGAACTTGTATTTTTTTCTAATTCTCATAATAATTATAAGAAATTTATATTATTAGCCCACTCTTAGTAGAGAGTGAAGCTCAAAAAATTAAATAATTTACACATAGCCAACAAAAGACTGGGTGACAATTCCCAAAGCTTAATTTTGCCCTAGTTATATTGTCTTTCTCTCTTCTAAATATCCTTTCAATTAATTGATTTGAAAAGGTGAATTTGAGTAAGCAATACTCTATCATTTTGCAAGTTAGTTATCTACCCACTTTTGTTTTCTGTTTATATATGTTTTATTTGTTTATCTGATCAAAGTTAGAGACCATATTTTGCTTTGTGGAATTTCTGCCAGGATTCTGATATTGGGCCTTAGTAATAGATCTTCCTGGCATCTTAATAATCATCTTGATCATCGAAAAGTCAGATCTAAAGAGTTAGCAGAGAAAGGAGAAGAAAATGTTGTTTGAGTCTTTACTCTCTTTTCAACCTTTTTTTCTATTCTATCAAGTGACTGACATCTCAGAGAAAATTTTGAAAAAATTATATTGGAAAATGCCCACACTTCTACTGACATAAACAGAAGGGCCTTGCTTCTGTGTGTTTACTCAGTTCTCCCACACCCATCCTCCCATCAAATTTTTATCTAAGTCAGAATATAAAAGGGTTATTTCACCTCTAACATCTTTTCTTTCTCATATTTAAGTTACACTTTTCTGTGGCATACAAATTAACAATATTTTCAATAAGATAGAAGTTTATTTTTCTCCCATGTAACAATCTAAGTATAAACAATCCAAGAATTATTTATTGACTCTAGGCATTGGAGATCCATGCTCCTTTTGTCTTGTTAATATGCTATCTTCAGCATCAGCTTCTACCTCAAAGTTGAAAGATGACTGCTCCAATTCCTGCCATCGTGTTCACAGTCCAACCAGTGTGAAGTGCAAAGAAATAGGTAGACAGTATGTAGCCAGGTACACATTAAATCCGTGAGCTTCTATTAGTACAGTAAAAGTATAGTAATTAATATTTAGGGAACAACTAATATCTTACCCCAAATACTTAAGAAATTCATTAAGATTTAAGTCATTATTATTTATTCAAATGTGCTTGTTCTCATACTTTTTTCTTCTCTATCTCTGATAGAAAAGATTTCTTTTTATCCAGCACTTGAAGAATTTATAATTTCAAGGGAAAGACAGACATGTAAACAAAAAAATGGCAATACAGGATGACAAATGTTCTTAAAACACAGAGGAAAAAACAACTAATCTGGTCTTGGTGGCTGTGGAAGTAAATGATCAGTGAGAAGTCACAAAGGAGTGACATCCGCACTGGGAGCAGCGGCCAGTCCTGGCAAAGAGTAGAGCTATTATTCTAAACCCATAGAGGAATAAAAGTTTAATTTCTGAACTGCAGAGGGACATCCCTAAAGTCGGAGGCAGAGTATGGGAGGGGAATAACAGCAAGCGAAGCTGCAAGTGCGGGCTTGCAGTCAGACCACAAAGGGCTGCAGGACGCATTAAGAATCTGGGCTTCATCTTTTATAGAGAGCAAGAGTGGACTTTCTAGGATAGAAAAGGATACTTGGTAGAAAGAATATGAGCTTCATTTTAAGTCAGAATGAACACGTTATAATTAGGAAGACTAGGTACAAAGAGAGTGTATGAATATATTTGTCATTTACTTTTGTCTCTCAGACCCCAAATCTTCTTGTACCTTTGGAGACAATTTATAAATCCAAGACCAACTTCCACTAGAAAGCTGAAAAATTCTGGGTGCTTTCTCAGCCTCCCTTGCTAATATACACAGGCATGAGATCTGTGTTCAGTTAATCAGATCTGCGAGCCTCAGACTTTGACTTGATAGTAACAAGTAGGATAACCAACTGTCTCAGTTTGCCTGGGACTGTTCTGTTTTCTTTCTCTCTTTCTTTCTTTCTTTCTTTCTTTCTTTCTTTCTTTCTTTCTTTCTTTCTTTCTTTCTTTCTTTCTTTCTTTCTTTCTTTCTTTCTTTCTCTCTCTCTCTCTCTCTTTCTTCTTTCTTTCTTTCTTTCTTTCTTTCTTCTTTCTTTCTTTCTTTCTTTCTTTCTTTCTTTCTTTCTTTCTTTCTTTCTTTCTTTCTTTCTAATAGTTTTGTTTTTCAATTACAGTTGACATTTAATATTATATTAGTCTCAGGTGTACAGCATAGTGGTTAGACATTTATATAACTTCTGAAGTGATCCCCCAATAAATCTAGTACTCGCCTGGTATCATATAAATTTATTATAATATTATTGACTCTATGCTGTACTTTACATTCCCATGACTATTTTGTAATAGCCAAGATACAGAAGCACCTTAAGTGTTCATTAAGAGACAATTGGAGAATAGTTGGAGATATTTGGAAACATGTTAGTGTGAGAGACGTTCCCAGATCTCTCCCCTTAAACAACAATAAGCTGAACATTTAAAACTAAAAAAAAAAAAAAAAAACACACACCCAAACTGCACATCAGCATGTCTGAGCATGAGATCTGCATATAAAAGCTACCATAGGTCAGAACCCTGGGTGGCGGTGGACTAGGAGAAATAAAGAAGTTGCCTATAGGAGGAAGGGTTAGGAAGAAGGAGTGGCAACTCCCTGAAAAAGCTGTGATCTCCCCATGGCCAGCTGGTGTCAGGGCTCAGACATCAGGACAGAGGCGGAGAAGTGGGATGGCAGAAAAACAACAGTTGATTTTTATCAGCCGTGGTTGCAAAACTGAGGCTGAGCCACAACACTCAACCCCTAACCCAGAGGGCCCCACCCCCCATACCATCTGAGATGGATCACTGCAAAGCCCCAGAAGATCTGAGCAAATGCTACTGAAACTGTTGCTAACACTGAAAGGGACTGAAACTGAGGATAGTGAGCATGATTAGATATCTATCAGAAAATAAAAAGGCATTTTTAAAGCTTTATATAAAGCTGGGATCCAAGAGGCTTAGATGCCACCTACTGGAAATATGCAATTTAAATGACAGAGGATTCAGGATGGTACTTCTGAAAAAACTCAGTGAATTCCAAAATGAATCATATCAACAATTTCAGGAATTAAAAAAACACCTAGATGAGCATAGCAAGGAGACTAAAACCCTCAAAAAAAAAATAGAACTTCTGGAGATGAAGAACACACTGCAAGAGTTGAAAAATGAAATAGCAAGCTTGGGAAGTAGAGTCAAACAAATGCAGGAAAAGATCAGTACTATCGAAGACAGAAATCTAGAAATAAATCAGAAGCAAAAAGAGAAAAACTAAAGAATGAAAAATAATAAAACAAAAATTCAAGAACTAACTGATACCATAAGGAATATAAGAATAATGAGCATTATCAAAGGTGAGGAGAAGGAGCAGGGACTAGAAAGCATTTTCAGATAAATAGTGGACGAGAATTTCCAAAATCCAAGGAATGAGCTGGAGCTTGGAATTCAAGAAGTCAGTAGAACACCCAATTATCTCAACCCAAAAAGGCTTTCACCAAGACACATAGTATTAAAATTATCAAAAATCAAATAAAGACAGAATTCTCAGGGCAGCCAGGAAGAAGAAAATGGTAACTCATAAAGAGAAGTCCATTAGATTATCCTCAGACTTCTCAGCACAAACCTTACAAGCCAGAAAGGAATGGAAGCAAATATTTAAACTATTAAGTGAAAGGAATTATCGCCTAGAATAATGTATCTAGCTAAGCTCTCCTTTAGATATGAAGGAGAAATTAAGACCTTTCCAGACATAGAAAAATTGAGGGAATTCTCTACTACAAGCCCTGCACTACAGAAAATACTAAAAGGAGTCAGCTCACCTAAAACAAAATAACAAAGAAAAATATATATATAATTAGGAGTAAAGTGACTATCAGGCAAATAAAAGCAGAGCAGTGCAATCCTTACTAAGAAGAGGGAATTATAATATTAAATAATAAGAAGAGAATTGTTATAACAAGATAATGTTATATTAGCATACATAGGGACAAATTGAGATAACAATGACTGAAAAGAGGAGGATTCAAAGATCCAAATTCACAAAGGAGAATGGAGATAAGACATGTGCATCTTAAAAAAAAAACTAGAAAAAGAAGAACGGATGAAGCCTAAAGTCAGCAGAAGGAAAAAATAATCAAAATTAGAGCAGAAATAAAAGGAATTGAAAACAACGACGGCGACAACAACAAAAAAATAGAAAAATTAAATGTAACAAAGAGCTGGTTCTTGGAGGAGGTTAATGAAATTGACAAACCTCTGACTAGACTCACTATAGAATAAAGAGAAAGGACACGAATAAAAACAGAAATGAAAGAGAGGAAACTATGACACCACAGAAATACAAAGGATCATACAAGAATACTATGAAAAAGTATATAACACCAAATTTAATAACCTAGAAAAAATGGACCAGTACTCAGAAAAATACAACTTTACTAGACTGAATCAAAAAGAACTGGAAAATCTAAATATTTTGAATCAGCAGTATGGAAACTGAAACAATCATCAAAAACCTACCAAAAAATAAAAGTTCAGTACTAGATGGCTTCACCAGTAAATTCTACCAAACGTTCAAAGAAGATTTAATACCTATTCTTCTTAAACTCTTCCAACTAATCAAAGGGGAGGCAATACCTCATAACTCCTTTTAGAAGGTCAATATTACCCTATACCAAAACCTTGTAAAGGTAACACAAAAAAGAAAAATACAGACCAATATCTCTCATGAACACACATGCAAAAATCCTAAATCAGATACTAGTGAACCTAATACAGCAACATATTAAAAAGATTATACACCACGATCAAGTGGGTTTCATCCCAGGAGCACAGTGTTGGTTCAAAATATGCAAATCAAGTAATATACTACACCACATAAACAAATTAAAAATAAGAATCATATGATCGTATCAATAGATGCAGAAAAAGCCTTTGACAAGATACAGCATTCATTTATGATCAAAACACTTATCATAATAAAGGCCACATATGACAAACCCTCAGCCAACATTATATTTAATGGTGAAAAACTAAAACCTTCCCTCTAAGATCAGGAACAAGACAAGGCTGTCCACTATCGCCACTGTTATTCAATATAACATTGGAAGTCCTAGTGAGTGCAATCAGGCAAGAGAAAGATATAAAAGGCATCCAAATAGGAAATAAAGAAGTCAAACTGTCACTATTTGCAGATGACATGATCCTCTATATAGAAAACCCTAAAGACTCCACAAAAACCCTACTAGAAACAATAAGCAAATACAGTAACGTCTCTGGATACAAAATCAATGTTCAAAAATCCATAGTGTTCCTATACTCTAATAATGAAGTGCCAAAAAAAGAAGTGAAAAAAATCATTCTTTTTGCAATTGCAACAAAAAGAATAAAATACCTATGAATAAATTTAACGAAACATGTGAAAGACCTGTATAAGGAAAACTACAAGACCTTACTAAAAGAAATCGAAGAAGATACAAAGAAATGGAAAGATATTTCTTGTTCTTTGTTTAGAAGAGCAACATAGTTAAAATGACCATATTATCTAAAGCATTAGACAGATTTAATGCAATCCCCATCAAAATTCTATCAACATTTTCTAAGGCAATAGAACAAAAAATCATCAGATTTGTATGGAAACATAAAAGACCCATAATTGCCAAAGCCATCCTGAATAAAAAGAATGAGACTGAAGGCATCACTCTCCCTGCCTTCAAATTTTACTACAAAGCGACAGTAATCAAAACGGCATGGTATTGGCAGAAAGAGAGACACATGGACCAGTGGAACAGAATTGAGAGTCCAGAAATAAACACATATTTATATGGGCAAATAATTTTTGACAAAAAAGCCAAAAACATACAGTGAAGAAAGGAAAGCCTCTTCAATAAATAGTGCTGGGAAAACTGCAAAGCCACCTGCAAAATAATGAAACTAGACTATTGTATATAACCACACACCAAAATGAACTCAAAATGCATTAAGGACCTAAATATAAGACCTGAAACAATAAAATGCATAGAAGAAAATATAGAAACTAAACTCAAGGACTTTGGACTTAAAGAGGTTTTTATGAATTTGACCTCAAAGGCAAGGGAAGTACAAACTAAAATAAATAGATGAGACTACATCAAACTAAAAGGCTTCTGCTCAGCAAAAGAAATTGTTAACAAGGTAAAGAGACAACCGTCTAAATGGGAAAATATATATACAAGCAATGCCTCTGATAAGGGCCTAATATCCAAAATATACAAAGAACTCATACAACTCAATAACAACAAAAAACAAATGATCCAATCAAAAATTAGGCAGAGGATCTGAAAAACAATAAAATATTTAATTATTGGTCAACAAATATTTGAAAAGATGCTTAACACCACTAGCTATTAGGGAAATGAAAATCAAAACCACAATGAGATACCATCTCACATTTGTTAGAATAGCTATAATCAACAGGACAAGTAATAACAAATGTTGGAGAGGATGTGGAGAAAAAGGAACCCTCATACACTGCCGGTGGGACTGCAAATTGGCACAGCCACTATGGAAAATAGTATGGAGGTTCCTCAGAAAACTGAGAATTGATCTACCACATGATCCAGCAATCCTTCTAACTGAGTATTCACCTCAAAGACTTGAAAACCTGTATCCGAAAAGATATTTGCACACTGATGTTCGTAGCAGCATTAGTCACAGTGGCCAAGACATGGAAGCAACCAAAGTGTCCTACAAAAGAAAATTGGCTAAAGAAGCTGAGGCACATATATACAATGGAATATTACTTAGCCATAAGAAGAGATGAAATATTGCCATTTGCGACAACATGGATAGACCTTGAGATAATCATGCTAAGCAAAATAAGCCTGACAGAAAAAGTTGAAAATTGCATGATACCACTTATATATGCGAAAAAAACCTACAAGTGACAAACGAACAGGACAAACAAACAGAGACTCATAGACATGGACTGTAGACTAGTGGTTACTACAGGGTAGGGGGTAGTGGAGGAGGGGTAGGTAGAAGGTTAAAAGAGGTCAAATATAGGGGGTTAGGAGAAGGGTGAAGTGGGTAAAAGGGATTAAATACATTGTAGCTGAAGGAAACTGGACTTTGGATGGTAAACACACAATAGAATATACAGATGTCAAATTATAATGTACACTTGAAAATTATATAATTGTATTAACCAATGTTACCCCAATAAACTTAAAAAAATAGACAATTGGATAAAGATGTGGTACATATACACAATGGAATATTACTCCATCATTAAAAAGAATGAAATCTTTCCATTAGTGACAACATGGATGGACCTTGAGGGTATTATGCTGTGAAATAAGTCAGGCAGAGGAAGAGAAATACCATATCATTTCACTTATATGTGGAATATAAAATATCAAACAAAACAAAATCTATTTAAACAAACAAAACAGAAACAGACTCATAGATAGAGAAGAAACTTATGGTTGCCAGATGGGAAGGTGTTGGGAGCAGGGTAAAAAATAGAACTATTCTATTTTAAAACTGAAAGTCCTACAATCCAGGAAACCTCTCAGTCCCTGTCAAAGTGGGACAGTTGGTCAGTCTAGTAGGGGCTATTCAGAAAAGATGATGAGAAAACACAAGAGCCTGATCAGTGGTAACAGCCTCAGGATAGGGGAGGAGACAGCTTCTCCAGTTATTTAGGAGGAAGAATCAGTCAAACTTAATGAGGCGTGATTGTATGGGGAGAGATGAATGGCAAAGAGGCAAGAGCCAGGCATGGCTGTGAATGGGTGTCATTCAACAGAGAGATAGTAAGTTCAGTCTTGGCCATGCTGAATTGAGAGTCTGTGAACATTATCTAAGAGAAGATTTTCACAGGCATTTGTCAATGTTGCTCTCAAGCTCAAAAGGTAAATGGAGAAATGGCTAATGCCTGCTATATAGTCTACAAACATTTTGTTCACTATTGAGTTCCCCTTATCAGCACATACAGAACATGAAGTTCTTTGTACACAATATACTCAAGAAGGATGTGGTAATTGACTGAGTGATTTATTCCTTAGCTCAGAGCTATCCACCTTCCAACTACCTTTTTCACTTACAAGTTCATTTAGTAGTTGTTAAATACAGAGACCTTTTTAGAAGAGAAAATATTCTTCTATTAACTAGGACCAACTTAAATTTCTGACTATTAGGATATTGTGTTCATTGCTTGAATCAAGTAAATGTGAGTAGCTTCTAGATCTTACATAAATTCGAATTCAGATCAAAATTCCTGTATTATTACATTTTTAGAAACATAACTTTCTCTAAATATAGAAAAATTATATTTCAAAAAACAGGTTTAAATGACATTTATTATTTTAAAAACTGAGACAAGAGAATAAATCAGAGTAAAGAAAGAATATATTATTACTATTATTATTATTATTATTATTTATGTTTTAATCATGAGTAGTTTGAGAGAAATTGCTTAGAGGCAAACAAAAGAAAGAGTAAATTCAAGAATAGGAAACATTTTCTCTTTTATACTCCATTTTTATAAGTAAACACCAACGTGGAGAAAGCTAGCCAATTATTGGTAAGGAAACAGAGTTAAAAATAAATGGAGATTTTTTTTTTGAAAGCAGTAACTTTAATAGCTAGTATTTATTATGTACCCAGGACTTGGGCACTATGTGAAACACACAAAAACTCAAACTTATTATAAGTTTCAAATTTTATTGTTACATTATTTTATTTATTATTTATTGTGATAAAATGTAAGTAAATGGGTACATGCAGCAATTGACAAATATAATAAAGATTAGGGCAAAAAAGAGCAGAAAAAGCAGATAAACATTTCTGGTATCTTCCTCTATACTTTAATCTGGTATCACATTTTCCCCTGGCTCTTCATGAAAATAATAATAACAATAATTTCAGGAATGTACCTGAAAGAGTAGAAGCATAAGGGGTAGGACATATGTACTAATTCTAAACCCCCATGGCTCTCCTTTTTAAAGTAACCCATGTAATTGGTGGTTTAGAAAATGAGCTCCCAGATGAGGCCCCAAAGGGTGGGAGAGAATGGATGTCTTCCTCCCCGCTGAGGCTTTCTTCAGAAAGCTGACCCAGGCCCGTGTAAACTCGGCATGCTAAGATGTTCTCCTCTTTCTCTGAGAGGAAAGAAAATATCTGAGAGCAAAAGACAGTGATGAAGAACTTGCTCAGTAAAAGGTTGTCCCCACTCCTGCTTTCTAAAAGCGCAGAACTTTCCTCCAAGAAGATGCCAACGTGGAGGTGGGCTTGAGGGAAATAAAGACGTATTGCCTCATGTGTATTCTGAGGAGGGCTTGCAGATGCCTGAGCTGAGAAGGTGCAAACTGGGGAGCAATGGAGAAGGCACCTGGTGAAGAGGGAGCCTCAGTCGGGAAATGCCCTCCACTTCTGTGGATCCCCAAGGTTGGCGAACATCTAGAACATTCTGATCCTCACATTGAACACTGCCACATGTGGAGCCTGAGAGCCTTCAGCGAGGATCCTTCCTCGAGGAAGCGCAACCACTGCATCTGGGATTTGACGGCTGTGGATATTTGCACACAGGAGGAACACAAAAGAATTCATAGTGGGACTTTAGTTTGAGGGAAAGAGAAGGATGATAGGAGAGAGAGATGGAAGAAAAATAAAACTCTGATGTAAGACAGAGAGAAGAAGCACAAGGACAAGGTTGTATCAGGGGAGCAGATTAAAAAGAGAAGAAAAAGAAACAAAGTCTAGCATTTAGAGGAGGGGGGAAAGAGGAAAGTATGCTAGAAAATGAGGTGTGTCTGTTCCTTTGCCCTGTACCATGAGAGCATCCTGCTCTCAAAACTCTTATTCTGCATCTTTATTCACAAAAGCAAATGTGGAACATTGAAATGTGGCAGAATTATAGCTCCAGTAATTTATTTTTCGCTTTTTTTCTCTGTAGATAATCAAAATCTTGTAAACAAAGGTAAATAAAAATCAAGAGGCTGTCACAAACCCCAAGTACCCTCTAAGCCTTCTCAGAAATTTAACAAGGAGAGCTAACTAGTGCTCCATATATTCAGTGATCAAGCAGGAAGAGCAAGATAGGCTCTGTCATGTGGAGTACACCATTATTCACCAGCAGAAACCCATGAGTTTTCCCCCTCACCCTGCAAATGGCATAATGCATGGCTGTCCTGTGGTCCTACTGAACCGAGCCACAGAAATATCAGTAGGCTCCCAACCTGCTGATTACATTGCAAGTATGGTGATGTAAATGTCATTGCTATTTTCAGCACTGTGCTAATGAATTATATTTAACTACATTAAAAAATAATGATTTAGAAAGGCTACAATTATGATATTTAAAATATAAATTGTACCCAACAGATATTAAATATGGGCTTTGCATTCTCCCTTTCATTCAGAGCCTAACAAATATTCTTTTATCCTCTGAAAGAAAATGGGCAAACAGACAGATCAAATACCTCGCTCCAAACAATTAAAACTTTCCATTATTATATAGAAGGATGTATGAATCGTTTCAAAACACTTGTCTTTAATGACTATGTAACATCTGCCAACTGGGTTTCAAGAGTTAAATGAGATGACAGTGAAAGGATTAAGAAGTAATAAAAAAAAATTTTTTCCCATAAGACAGAAAGCCCTTATTTATCCTGAAAAAGAAAGTCATGAATGTGAGCCTTGAAAACAGTATGTCAGTTCCTTAAAATCAATCTCTCTCTCTCTCTCTCTCTCTCTCTCTCTCTCTCTCTCTCTCTCTCTCTCTCTCTCTCTCTCTCTCATCTCTATCTCTTCATATACATACTTTTTTGGTTCCATTTCTCTGAGTGAACCCCTGACTAATAAAGCTATCTGTTCATCCAGCAAGGGAAAGAAGAATTAGGGGGAGAGGCAGGGGGAGATGTGGGGACATGGATGAAACAGTTTTTGAAGCACTTCTTGCACTCTTGCCTTCTGTGTAGGACTAGTTAAGCAGGTACTCTAGTCTGGAAGGTACCAGCTCCACACAGGACAGAGCCATCATCCTGATGCTTGCTGAACAGAGGGCCAGACACCATGAGCTGGGGAAATAGCAGCAACCAGCTAAAAAGAGGATCACCACCACTTCCAGATGAATAAGGATCAGTGACCCTTTCCCCCTCCTCCTTCTTGCCACATACCCTAGAGTAGCTAAAGGGAAGCCGTGTGAACCAGCACTATTATCTATTGGCCCCACTTAAGCTTCTGTCCAGCAGTAGTTCTCAGCCTGGGCACGTATTTGAATCACCTTGGAAATTAGGAAAAAGTACTACCACTCAAGCCCCAGCCCAAAATCGATCAGGGTAGGGGAGATTTGAAAACTCCCAGTTGCAGCTAGGGCTGAGAATACCTCTCTTGTTAGTGCCACAGAAAGATCACCCCTACTGAGATGAAGACAGAAGAAAAACAGCTTCGAGGTTGGACAGCTTAATGTGAACCAGACTGTGTCTTAAATCCTAGAATTAGACTGTTCTAGTAATCTCAAGTGGACAGAGAGTTACAAAATCTGGCTAACATGTTTCACAGGACTCATTACCCAATGGAACAATATCTTTGGGCTGAAGTTATTGATAAAAATTAAACTGAGAAGGGCAGTTTCATGTGCATACCCTAATGAGTTGAGACCTCTCCACAAACAGGTTTCAAACATATCATTTAATATACTGGCACAGGCCTCAGGCTGTGCTATTTATTCTACAAGTGTCCCTCCAGAAATGCAAGAGCCTGATATTGTCATTTCTATTAAGGAAGCAGGATTATAGATGCAAAATTACATTAGTGTTACTCAAGCCAAAAATTTACATTTTCTTCAAAGCCAGTGCCTCCAACTGTCCCCTGCTCTTCTTTAGACATTCAACATCTGGTGGCCCAACAAGCAAAGCATAGTTTTGACTCATGCCCCATTCCTCCTTGTTTTTCTCTCTCGTCTCTGTCTGTTTTCTGTCTCTGCTCATCACATCCTCATGCCATACAATGAGAGGATGTTCACCACAGGCTTATTTTTTTTCTTCCCACTGCTTGCTTGGAAATGTGAAGTGAGGTGAAGGTCGTTTGTATTTTGCTATTTTTTTCTTCTGACTATCCCATCTTCAGACATAGATGTAGGGAAGATTATGAGGAATGAGAAGAGAATGGCATGGCTTTGCACTGTCTTTTCTCATTTACCTTTAACTGACTTTCTAAACATATTTCCCTTTCCCCAATCTCTTTATGAATTTTTCTGGCCTTGGTGTAGTGACAGGAAATATTGCGATGGCTGAAGGGAAAGTTAGTAAGCACATCCTTAACTACCAAAATAAATTAGTAACCTAATTGCTGTGAAAAGCCCTTCATGCATAGGTCTGATGAGAACGTGTGTGTGTGTGTGTGTGTGTGTGTGTGTGTGTGTGTGTGTGTGTGTGTGTGTGTCTGCATGCATGTTGTGTACTGCTGCATCTATTTGGAAAAAAGAACTCTTCAGGGCAGAAGCTATGTGTATGAGGTTATGTTTTAAGTGGGGTAGTATTTAACATTACATAAATTATAGTGTGAGCACTTAAATGTAAATGGAGTGTTGCTACATTTGAAAATATATATTCCAATTATTAGTCAAAGCCAAGGGTAATATTTGGCAACATTTTTGTTATTTATTACAATGTGTCAGGAACTATAAAAGTGCTTCGCAAACACTATTAGATTTTGTTTTCACACACACAAGAAAATCCCTTGAGGTATCTTTTCATTTTACAGATAAGAAACCAAGACCCAGAAGAGATGAGTAACCTGCTGAAAAAGAGAAGACACCGTAACAAAGAGAGGACAGAAATGAAAACCTGTCTAATTCTATGAACCAGGGCTTTATACCTTTATTCAAAATCAATATGAAGCAAATATTTTGGAGAGGAGGCTGCAGGGACAGCAAATACAAGTTTAGCTAACATCTTCTCATATTAGTGTTAGGTCCACATTGGTCTGGAACAAATTGGAATCTCAAGGAAATGTTCCCAGTAAGATTCATAGTATTTGTCTCTACCTAGAAATTTAGGAAATAATTTTATTAGCCCCTGAACCAGATATATATGTTTTGTAGATAGGCAATCTGCTTTTCCAAAGACCATCAAAAGACATCCCCTAACTACTCTGGTTAATCAACTATATTATTCAATAGCACTCATAATTGAGCAGTTTTGATGTCTACACGTATTTCTTCCATATTCCATGTGCACTAAGAAAAGATGTTCAGAATCTTTTCCTAAATTAGTTTTCATAGATTTGAAGGCAGCCACAAAATTACTCTTCATTCACAAATCATCTTAGTTCACTCAGCTTTGCTTTTAAGCCTTAACACTTGCAAGTTTTGATTCACATATGTGGTTCTGTTCCCTGAGTCTTTACCAAACTTTTTGCATCACTGTGAAAGTTGTGGAAGCCAGAGCAAGATGGAAAGGCCCAGGCTCCAAATATGTGTGGGGGCTGGAGTTCGCAGCTCAGGTAGGCAATATCAGGTTTCCTCATTTACCCAGAGCTTTGCATCGCTGTGTCATGATGCTCTTGGACACTCTCAAAATGTCACCTAGCACCGTGTCAAGGTCATTTTTTCCCAATGTCCTCATCAAATTTCAGTCTCACAGCATCTGCTCTCAAAAACTGAAATGGATATTGATGATTAAGACTATCTTTACTCTCTGGGTTTAGTGAGAATAAATACAGCACTTACAGCTCTAACTAGAGGGGTCATACAGCAAATGTTGCAAACATGTTTGATAAATGAATAAAATAAATAAGCTCATTTAACTTTATAATAATAACTTACTCATACCTTTATGTTGTACTGACACCACCGTGTAATTCTATCCTGCAGGGGTGAGGAAGAACATGGAAAAGTTCTACAGAAACCATAGGTGTGTGGTGATTCTGCAATTCGAGGTTTTTGTGTTAAATATATTTTGATTGGGGACAACCTTCCTCCAGATAAGTCTTAAAACCAAAACTGTTTGTTTGATATACCAGAAATAATTAAATAATATGAATTAAAATGGGAGAATATACAGGATTTACTTAAGAACTAGCCTAAGATTGACTCCCAAATTGGAATAAGTATTATCCTCTCCCTCAGATCTGTGGATTCTCTTACCCTCAAAGTGGATAGGAGTCTAGAGTCAATACCTTGGGTTTAAACTCTAGCTCCATCACTTACTGGCTTTGTGACTTTGGAAAAGTTATCTTATCACCCGTGTCTCAGTGTCCTCATCATAAAGTGGAGAAAATATTAGTACTTTCTTCATAGGATATTGTAAAGATTAATTAAGTAAGCATTCAAAATAGTGCTTGGCACACAGCATTAACCATCATCATCATCATCATCATCATCATCATCATCATCATCCACTATCTTTATAAATGTCAATCTAAAGTAAAGAAACTAAAAGAATTCAAGAATAAGAAAAAGAGAGGATCAAGTATGCTGTTGAAGTGCATTGTTGGTTAGCAAGACACTGTCACTACTTCAAATTTGGAAGATGCATTTGGGGTAGTGCATCCTCTTCAAAGAAAATATATTATGTGGAAGAAATATTAGAACTATGTAATGTACCACAAAGATTGCTGGATGGCTTTGATGGAAAACTAGGTGTCTAAGTACACCTTCTGGATTATCTTCTTCTATGAGATTTCTGTACCTCTCTTTGTCTTTGAGCTATTTTACAACTATGTAAGGTATAAAATATTTCACAAATATTTCTTGTCCATGGACACATGCAAATAAATTTTGTTTCCCATGTAAGTACAATTGTTTTCCTCTCCTCTCATCTCCCACAACAAGCCAGTTTTGCATTTATTTGTAAATGCGTTTCAGCATTATTTACTGACTATCTGTGTGTGCCTCTTAGAATTCTCCTTTGAACCAATTGTAACATCTTACTAGTTTCCTAATTAATTAATCGTTAATAATTATTAATTATTTAAATCATTTTATATTTGCATGAGACCTATAATTATACCTTAATTAAAAATTATTCTATAACGATTATTCCTAAATGTGCATTCATCCATTTATTTATTTATTCATCCAAATACTAATTGGACACCAAAAATAAGGATACATGATACAAAGATGAATGAATAAGCAGTTTTGTTTTCAATATGCTCATAAGGAATTATGAAATAATTATCATTCAAGATCATTGACAAGTGCCATGCAAAGGGAGATTTGGAAAAGAAAAGTATTATATTTGCTCCAGACAAAATAGAAGGATCCATGAAAGAAATTTCCAGTGATTTGTGTCTTGGCGAATTCCTGGTTTCTAAGATATAGGATATTGTGAGTAAATGTCTGGTTCCATCTGGCTGAACCTGAATGTATGAAGTAGAGGGGTATGAACAAAGCTGGAAAGGAAAGTCAGATACCAGCATGAAGAAGTTTGAATACCACGCTGAAGGCAAAGGGAGGCACTGAAGTTTCCTGAGCAAGGGAGCATACTAGTCAAGCTTTCCCCAGATGGAGGAGAGTTCAGAGAAGAGGATAATGGCCTCCAGAGAGAAGAGCTCAGAATCAACTGCAGTAGTCCAGGAAAAAGTGGTAATGAGGGCCTGCACCAGGGTGACGACTTCGGGAATGGAAAGGAGGAGACCCAGATGGGCGCTGTCTGATCTCCGTCCCCACAGTCCTGCCATTCCACACTGCAAGGGCAAACACCGACCTTTCTGTAAGACATTTTCTCTCCCCTCTGGTGGCTTTCCAACACCAGCAAAGCTGTGCTCTGTATGATTCACTCTGTTTCCATACCTACCCTTCAGCTCTGCTGTCTGGCCTCCCTGTCCGAAGGGCAAGTTCTCCACACTCCCGGTGCTCCAACAGGGATCTGACACCCACTGCTTCTCAGTAAAAGCTTTTAAATGACATTGAACTATCTGCTCCAGCGCATTAGTAAAGTGTCCTATTTGACCTATGGAAACGTCACATTCCAGATCAGCAGAATGTTCTCCTGTGTTGTTAATGCATGACTAACTACCTTAATCATGAAAATAAGCTCCGTGTCAGTGGTATTTTGCAGGTACAGGTGCAGAGATTTCGGCAACGGCAGAGCGCACTGGGGCTCCATGGCAACGGTGCGTCAGCCTGGGTACCCTCGGCAGTGTGGGAATAGTCAGCTCTCCATTCATTTTCGTTGGCAGCAAAAACGAGAGGTGTTTTGTCCTACCTTATCCTCTCAGAAAATGTTTGGCAGGTCCCAGGGTAGCAAGGATACTTGTCTTTATGCTTGGGAAAGTTAGGATGGAGGTTGCAGCCCAAGTTGGCTGGAATGCTTCAGTCCATCTGCAGAGGCTGCCTTCTACTGGCACTGTTGGCAGGGTTTTGCTGTGCATGTGTGCTGGCTATTGTTTCACATATGTTGCTTTAACTTCATTTAAAATCACTTGTCAGAGACCTCCCCACAGCTCTGCAGCTCCACATTTTATGGGCTTATGAAATAATGTGCATTTCGTGATTATTATTGTAGCTTTTGTGTAAGAAAAGATTTTATTGCTTTCAGGGGTATTCTTTAAGAGATGGCAATGCAAGTGAAACTAAAGCAAAACTAGGCATGTAAAGCTTATATAACTGCAAGAGTAGAGTTGACCTCAGAATGTCAAATGATATTGTTCTATTCTCTCTCTCTCTCTCTCTCTCTCTCTCTCTCTCTCTCTCTCTCTCTCTCTCTCATACTTGGTCTAATTTCTTCCATTCTTCATGGTATGTACAAGTTCAGGACTTGGCAATAGGCATTTCTAGGCTGAGAGCTCCCAGATTAGCAACGCCATAGCAAAAAGAGAACATCTTTCTCCCACTGTGTGCACAGAAAACCCCAGAAAATGGCTCTGATTGGCCTATCCTGGGTCACATGTCCATCTCCAGTGGAAATTGAGTGAACAAGTAAGTCAGGTACCTATCACTCTGTTCGGAGGAGTTGGTACTATGATTAGCAGATCTAGAAAGATAAGGAGGAATATTACAAGGAGGGAGGAAAAGATGGTGGCCACACCAAAATAAACCAGAGAAAAATGTAGGTTAAAAAAATATATATCTCAAACGGCTAGCACTTAAGCTTTTACACAATTTCTCATTTTCAAGTACAATAGCTATAACAATGCAGGGTGACCCAAATCCAGAGTGCACCATTCACGCTGTATTCTGTGTAAATGCTTGCTAGGAATACCTCTCCTCAGAATATTGTAGGAATTCACCCCTGGAGCTCTACGACCTCAGGGTTCTGTGTAGTCACTCCTAGAAGAAAGAGAAGAAAAGCAGTGAGTGTCAGGGGCTGAAGTTAGACAGCCAGAGACTGATGCCTCCGCAGAACTAGAGGTCTGAACGAAGCTAGCGTCTGAGAGACGGGAAGTCGTGAGGGCGTAGGCAAGCTGCTCAGGCAGGGAAGCAGTAATAGCAATGGAAGCATAAAAGGCAGCCTGAGTGGGACAGATACTGTTGACTCTCCAGCATCCTCTCAATTTCTGGATGAGCATGAACATCTCTGAGTATACAGGAGGCAACTCCGGCTAGAAGTACCATGAGGGGGGCCTGTGTCTCAGTTAAACGGGAAGTAGGAGGAGAAAAGGAGCAGGTGTTCTGATCGTTCAGCATGGCTCCCCAGCAAAGGGCACAGATGGCCTCCTCCTCGCCTGAACTGCCTGGTCCAGCAGCTCAGTGGTGAGGGCCGTATGCCCCTCCATCAGAGGCAGGCTGATATGCAGCTGGGACACAAAACCCAGCCCTACCAGTTATTGGCTGCCTCCTATGTCCATTCTGACTAAGTAGTGCCTCTTTTCACCAATTACCAACTATTCTTACTATCTCTGGGTATGAGTATCCTGTCTACGGATCTGGGGTCTATGTCCATGTCATTTCCGAAGCTCTGTGCTTCGTCTCCCCATCAAGTTACATCTGTAAGGAATCATGTTGCTCACAGCTTCCAAAAGAATGAACTCTGAGTGCCTCTAAAGAGACCATATTCTAGTCTACAATGTATCAGCCTCTTCTGTAACCCTGAGAAGAGGTATAGTTATCAGTCTGGAAAGGCTTCTTCTTACAACTGGGGGTTGTCAAGTTATTGTCTATCGTCCTTCCTTCTCCATAGAACAAACAGACCTTTCTCTTCAGCCCTGTTCCTTAAGGGGAAGTGGGAGTGAGATGTGACTATGAGTGGGAAGAAGTGTGCAAAAAAGGAAGCTTTGGGAAAGCTGAGATGAGGCAAGAAAAATAAACCATGAGCTGACTTCCCTTTAAGCTGCATCAGCCAATCCCATCTGTGAGTAAACCTCAGATGAAATTTGGATCAAAAATCTGTCCTAGACTCTATATTTCTTCTCTCAGTTTTTAAGCATTTGAAAAGATTATGTGTTTAACTATTTGGTTTCTTAATTCATTTAGAAAGCCTCCAACTAACCTAAGGGGGTTTGGGGGGTGTTGCATGGGTGTTTGTTGGGTGCAGAATGATAAACGGCCACTCCCCATGAGCCCACCAGAGGCCATTGGCTGAGTCTCTTCTAATTTGATGCCCTCAACAAGTGAGCTTGGTGCCTCTAAATGTCACTACCCACCTAGCCCCACCCCCCACTCCCCAGAAAAAAAAAAATCCTGGTCGTTCCAAATTTTGAAATTAACCCTTATTGTTGCCTAGGTTAAGCTCATTCTATTGAGCACAAAGGCAAATTTCCCAAGTCTCATATATATTAGTTCTTGGAAGAGCTTTTATTTCTTCCTCTTCTCGTCCCTTCTCCAACCCCCACATCCTGTTCAAGCTGAAGCTATTGCATGTGTGGCACATTCCAAAGGATAGCTGCTGCATTCTCTGTGCCCACATTCTCATTTTCCCATCTAGGAAGGTTAGCTGAGTATAGAAGCTAAGTAAACAAAGCTTAGTGGCCAAAATACAAGTTAGAGACTTAGATGGCATAGGGCTGAATAATAGCTTTACCACTTATTAACTGTGTGAATTAAGTCAAGTTTCTTAATCTCTCTGTGTTCCAGTTTCCTTATGTATAAAATTAAGAAAATAATAGTGCCTATCTCTTAAGTTTCTTGTGAATACTAAATGAATTAATGTACTACATCTTATCAAAACTTTTTTCTGCCTCTATTGAAATTTTTTTCCTCTTCTATTATAAAACATGTAATGATATGCATTGATTAATCTGGAATATTAAACCAATTTTGTATTCTTTCATAAAGCCAATTTTTCATGGGATATTATCTTTTTAACTTGTCACTGGGTTTGGTTTGCCAATATATTTTTTACATCTATGTTTATAAAAACTTTGGCCAGTGATTTTCCTTTTTTGTAAAGTCCTTGTCATGTCTTCAGATTTAAGTTATGTTGGCCTCATAAAATGAGCTGGAAAGGGATTCTCTTTTTTTTTCTTTTAAAGATTTTGTATAACATTGGTGTTATTCTTTAAAATCTGAAGGGAATTTTCCAAGGACTTAGTGTGAACTAAATAGTAATCTATCCAAATTTTCTTTACAATATTGATGTCACCATCAACCTTCTCAAATCTAGATATCTTCCTGCAACTCAATAATAGCAAGGAAGTTAATCTCATTCCTTAAAAACAAAAAACAAAAATCTACTTCCAATTCAGAGTAATTTTCAAAGAGCACGTCCTTTATTCCACCTCCAATTGAGGCCAAATGAAGTCATAGTGCATTTTCATCAGCCCCAGACCCATTTGTCTCTCAGTTGGCTCCCCTGGTACCCTACACTCCTGCCCTCTTTGAACTGCCTTCTCTCAGTAACAGCATGCCCACCTTCTTCTCATATTATCAGTAGCTGACCCAAAACTTAAGTCTCTCTCATAGCAGGTGTAGGAAGTTGGGATGAAGCTAAAATAGATGCCCACATGAAACAAGAAACTAAAGTTTCCCACATCTCCTTCCAAGTCCCAGCAAGCATTTATCTGGAATGCTGCAAATACATTTCTCTAGCTGGACTACCTGATATTTTATTTCTGAGAGTTTGTCCAAGGCTTCTACTTCTCCTCAAAAAAAAAAAAAATACACACACATACACACACACCAGAAGTGCCAATAGCTCACTGGCAAATCTTTAGTTATAATTGTGAATCAAAGATTATTTTGCCAAAATAAATAATAACCAATATTTTAATTTAATTTAACTTAATTTGATAAGTTGATAGAAGCTAGGGGCAGGAAGAGGGTATTATTACTCCACTGCCTAAGAGGCAACAACCATGATATGACAGATTTTTTCTGTTTCTTGCTATGCATTTTCTGTACTTGAGGTCATTCTCTATATAGAATTTTGTAATTACCTTTATTTTTTTGGCTTACAGTTATTTCCTTTGTATTTGCCAGGTTATTAAGAATGTTTATTAATACCTTTTTAATGATTGTATAGTACTGTAAAGGTAGTATAATATCTCTGAAGGTTTCTAACATTAGATATTTCCACTTTTTTGACCCCATAATAATTTTTTATTATCTACCTGGCACCTTGTTCTTAAGCCTCAGAACTCAATAGCATCTTTAAAGACTTTGAAGTGCCAATATCCTTTTTTTCAACAAAACTGAGGAATCTGATTACAGCTTTCTCACAGAGTGATAGTCTCTCACACATTTTTTTCCCTTATAGCACATTTTTCCTACTTTACATACTTACTTTTCTTGCAATTTTTCAAAATCGGCTTTGAACTGATTTTAAATAGGTTCTTCTGTGGCAAGGTATTCTAGTGCTATATTCTAATCACCTTTATGGACATTTTGGAATTATGTCAGATTTTAAACAAGAGTTATTTAGGAGATTTATGGAGGGCTAGTACTGCTGCGTGGACAACTTTGTTTGGTAATAAGAAGAAAATGCAATATTTGAAAATGAAGTATATATGTTCCTTCCTACACACAATAGCCAGATCTGTCTGATAGCTTCACTTCACAGCTCAATGAAAATATTCTTACTTGTACAGGATCAACTTAAGTGTGTGGGAGACAGTAAATCAGGCATCTGTCAGGTGAAAGGTACAGGCTAGGAATATGCTTTCTCTTGCACTCCATGGTGTGGCTCTTATGCTGAATCCAGCACATAAAAATTTGCTGAGAGGTACTTTCTGGGGATAGAGAAGTCAGCCGCAGGCATTTGCAACATCTTTCGGTGGCCAAACACTCAGAGACCACCTCACATGACTGCGTGCCTAAAATCCAGCTGACCCCAGCACCCAGCCTCACACATGGCTGCCAGGCTGAGAAGGGATTAAGCAGCTGCAGAACTCTAATCTTAATCAATTTATAAAAGTCAAGTGAGGGTTTACTGTGTGCCAAGGTCTGTGCTAAGGGAGGGCTACAGAGATGACTAAGACACAGACCCTGACCTCAATGAGCTTATAGTCTCATGACAGAGACAAACATGTAAGCAAACAAAGTTAACAAACATGCAAGGGGGTATAACTGATGATGTGAGTGGTAGGTATCAAGTACAGAGGGGTCAACAGAAATAATGATCTTTAACAGAAACAAAGAAAGAAAGGAAGAGACACACTTGAGCAGCATCTTAAAGGATAAGCAGGAATCAGACAAAGGAGAAGGTAAAGGAGTCCAGGAAGAGGGAATAACAATAGAATTTGTCGAGCATTTTACTACATTCTAATCTCTATGCTAAGCTCTCTCTGCATATTATCTCATTGAATTCTTACAACAATCTTTACATATCTAAATGAGCTAAAATACAGAGAAAAGCTAAGTAATTTGCTCAAAGTCATGCTTGCAGCACCTTAAACAACAAGATGCATTCGGGTAACTATCATTTTTTTGATACCACTTGAGTGTGGGGTCTGATAGACATGGGGCCAGAGAAGAAACTGAGAATGGGAGGAAATATCTCAAAAGGCCTTGAATATCATGCTAAGAGATTAGATTTTAATCTTGAAGGTTGTAAAGAACCAAACATTTAAAGTTTTGGAAAATGTAGAGCCTGCAGTGACCTCACTTCCTGACCAGAGTGTCTGCTAAGCTGTCATGATCTCCAGGAAGGACTTTCCATTGCTGAGAAATTTGGTCCCATTCTCCCAGGGCAAACCAGGCAGAAGATTCAGCTCTCAGGCTTGGGGTCCCCATGCCCATGGTCACGTAAAGCCAGCAACATAAAAATTGGTCCAAGAGTAGAAATGGTTCTGGAAACACCTTCCTGAATTTTTGGTATCCTTTCCTTCTAGATCTGCCAAAGCACAGAAGCAGAAAATTGCATAGGATGAGAAAAATAACATAAATAGAACTTTCATAAGAGTTTTATCAATAAACCAATGACATGTGTAATAAAACAGTATTTTGGTTGGTTGGTTGGTTGATTGGTTGGTTGGTTGGTTTTCTTTCAGTCACCCACACCCATAGCATGTGAACTGCAGCCTACTTTCTGTAATTGCTCCTTTAATACTAAGACTCAGCTGTGTTAGAAAATCCTAGGGTGCATGTCTTTCTTCTGCTGAACTGTACGTATGAGAGCTTTATGATTAACTGATTTAAAAAAGAGCAAAATTTCATAATTAGGTTTTATGGAATTATTCTTGCATTAAGTGGTTTACTACAAAAAGTTGGAAACACTGATCTGAGATATTAGACCACTCTGATTATATTTGTGGTACACTGGAAATACTTGGGCCAATTATAGGATTAAAGGTCCACTGTGGTGATGCAATTCTACCTGAAAAAAGGCATATCTTGTGATTACTTTAAACATCTTGACCCAAGCTTTAGTATACTCTCATTTTAAAAAAAATTTTGCCCATTAAGGAATTGGCACACTAAGCTTTCTGTAACTGAAGTAAAATTCAAGATCATATTTAAATTTCAAATCCACTTGGACAAATTTATAGGACAACTTATAGTTTTAAATATTGTTATTTTTAAGATATAAAACAAAATGAGAAGTTTTTAATGTCCTACAATAGATAGATCTAAAAGATAGATGGGAATATGATGAGATATTATATAAACATTTTAAATCATGTTTTTCAAGACCATGAAATTATTAATGAAATGTTCACAACATCATGTTAAATGGAAACGAGACAGTATATAAAACACTATATTCAGTGTGATCCCAAATATATGAGTTTGTGCATGCACATGTGTAGATATTTGAGGACTGGAGGTTCTGTAATAAAATCTATAAAAGTTACACAGCGGTCATATCTGGCGATAGTATAATAGCAAATTTCTATTTTTTAATTATGATTTTCTAAAATTTTGGAATTTCTACACTATGTGTCAATATGTCTTTTTCCTTTTACAATTGAGGAAAAAATAATTTTGCAAATTACTTTTGCTTTTCAAAGCAACTCTCTGGGAATTCACACAATTATTGCAATGATCCTGCCCTTGTTCACTTTTGTATTTCCCCCTAAACTCAGTCTATGGCTACGAAAGGGTTCTGTATTAGTCAGTGCAGGTTACTGCGAGAAAACATCATAAACCTATAACCTGAACAACAGGAATTTATTTTCTCACAGTTCCAGAGGCTAGAAATCTGAGATCAGGGTGCCAACATGGTCGATTTTTGGTGAGAGCTTTCTGCCTGGCTTGTAGATGGTCACCTCTGTGTCATCACATGGCAGAAAAGGAGAAAGCTCTGGAATTTCTTATAATGATAGGAGTCCCATCAGATCTGGGCCCAGTCCACCCTTATGACCACATTTAACCTTAATTATCTCCTAAAGGTCTGATCTCCAAATATTGTCACATCAGGGGTTTAGGATTAAACATACAAATTGTGGAGAGACCCAATTCAGTCCACAGCAGGCTCAGAAAACATTTTAAATGAAAAGTTTTCAAAAGTTTTGAGCATTATATTTGCACAAAACCTTATTAATTACATCATTTTATAATTCCTTCCTTCCCACTCCTTTCAAAACTCAGCTCTTCTGAAAAGGCTTCTTAATCACCACCCTGATCTGTGTCCCTAGTTTAGTTTCATTGCTATCCCACCCCTCTTCTTCACTCCTATTTCATGGAACCCTCCACGGTTTATTAGTTTTTTTTTTTTTACTCACTGAACTCTGAGATGCATGAAAGAAGAAAAACTTGGTTTTATCATGGTAGTTTCAGCACTTGATTGTACAGAGCTGTTAGTGCCACAATAAGTGACATTGCCATATGAGAGAGGCAAGTTCTCTGAATGCCTATCACACTATTCACTGTGGTCCTATTGTCTCCACATAGTAATATTCAGTAGGATGTGTTCAATGAAACAGGTACCAAATATGAATGAATTGATAGCCTTTTCCATGTCTGTGCCATTTTCCCATAAACCTGCTTTTCATATGTTAACTTGGTATTTTGCACTACACTCAAGAGCTGGCAAGATCAGGAAATGTTCCCGTTTTAGATATAAGAAAACTGGCCTGCAGACAGACATGTGGGCTAGAGAAGCTCATGATAAAAGACTGGCCCTGCACTACAGTCAGCCAACTTTCAGGCCAAAGCTCTTTCCATTCAGGCCAAGTTCCTACCTTATCTTTTTTAAACCTTTGCATAAAGTTTCTGTACCCCAGATTCAGTTTCCTGCTGAATCGTATAATGATTTATGTACTGGCACACTCTTCCACATACATACCATCATCCTCGTTTGTTCTCATACTGTTTTTAGACTAGATGTCACTCATATGTGATATCAACACATTTATAAAACTGCATAGGGGTTCAAAGAAAATGTCTGCAACATACACACTGACTAGTTTGTAAGTGTTAACCAGCAGTTCCTTCCCATTTCCCAATGAACTCCATTCTGAATTGACAGTCTCTTCCATAGATCCAAGATTGCAGAGCTCCTGGCTTTTTACAATTGCTGTCTGTACCTTTTCTGAAGTCCCACAATGCTTCATGTGCAATCCCACATGGGCTTTATGGAGGGTGAATTCTACGTGACTCAGAGCAAAAGATCTTGTAGTTGACATATTTCAAAGTGGGCTATGTGATTTTTTTATGTATTCAATCACTCAAAGTTCATATTTTAATAGGGCTAAATTTTGTAAGTGGATTTTTGTCAGATGTCATCCAAATGAGATAATTTATTTATAGAGAAATATTTATATAGAAATAGTTTCATGTGATAACAAGGACTTAGTGTGATAGCAAGAATTTGTAAGAGGCTTTTTTATTAATGAGAGCAGAGAAAAAAATTATTACAGTGGTATACACCTCTGCACCTCTGTGACTAAGTTGGTCAATATTTTTTGCCTGAAGAGTACAGATAGATTCCACAGGAAATTACTAATGAGTTTACTATCTAATCAGAAAGGCAAAAGTAACAGAAACAATTGCATATAAGGCATTTATCACACTGAGAATCAGAATACTCATAGAAAGAACTAAGTTTAAAGATTTAGACCAAACAACAAAACAAAAAAAAAAACAAAAAATAAAGGATGAAGGACAAGGCCAGTGTCTTATTTGAATTGCTGGGGAGAATAAAGCAAAGTGAAGCTGTGATGCATCAATAGTTTTCAAATATTAGCCCCTGTTCCCCTGAACTTTTATTCACAGCCCAATTAAGCTATTTTGTGCTCATTGCCTCAGAGGAAAGGTGTGACTTTGTGGAAAGGGGAAGATAACAAAGAATACCTTATCTTTTGTGTTCCAAGGCAGATGCCCTTAGAGGAATAGAAAAGCTTAGACAAAATACCTGCCAGGCGTAAGAGATGACATATTCTCCTTCCCAGACTAGAAAGATTCCCAGAACTCATGGAACATAAAAGAGACAGATGGTGAGTGCCTGTGCCGGCATCTCTGTATTATAAGTCAGCCAACAACAGGAAGGGAATATTGGTGGGTCCCAGATGACAGGGTCTTGTGTCTTACCTCCCTGTGGGTCCCAGGGAGGCAGCAAAACACACCAGCAAGCGAATGAAACCCAAAAGTAGAAAGAACTTGCATTCTGGATCTATCTAAAGCCCCAAATAGGAAATAAGACCTTTGAGGGGGAATGTATCTGCACATGGATCAACAACTGAGGACCCAATGAAAAATGGATGCCTCTGGGGAGAGATGCCATAAAAGACTAGACATTCCCCTTCCCAGTTTTCTTCGGCGCTACTACCTAAACCTATATGTAGACCCCTCTGGAAAGGGAATGAGAGACTCAAATTGAGCATTTCCCCCTCATCCCAGAAGAATAGGACATACATTAAATTAAGTTGAATTATGGAAAAGTACAAAATGTGATTTTGGTCTTAGGTCTAGAGTTACCCCAGCTATAGGTTAATCAGGAAAGTTTGGTCCATTTAAAATTTATTAAATATCTCTTATGTGTCAGGTACTAAGCTAAGCCCCTTCCTCTACTTAATGTTCACCACAACCTATTACATAAAGAAATGAGGCTCAGGGAGTCTAGGTTACTTGGCAAAGTTATCAACTTAGCGAATGGCAGGTAAAAACTCCAGCCATTGCCAGATAGCAAAATCTGTAGTTTTAATCTTTTTTCTATTCTGATTCCTACTGGAGCATAAAATACAATAGCAAAATACTCCATCCCTGCCCTCACTGAGCTAGTCTAGAATAAATAGGAGGAGAAAGAGGCTAGCTATCAAGGAGACCAACCCAGTCCTGTTGGGCAAGACAGTAGAGAAGCAAATAGTCTGGATCATCTTTTATCTTCATGAGAAGGGAAGCTCAGCTAAGTGTAGATTTTCTACTTTAAAAGAAATGCTTTTGGTTTTGGGGTCAGAGTTTGGTGCATACCTGAGCTGTGTGGTGCATTAGCTGTGTGACCTCTGGCAGATAACTAATCCAGCAGAACTTCATTTTCTTTATCTTTAAAACAGAAATAATAATACCCACCTCACAGATTCATCAAGAAATAAATGAGATCTTAGAGAAAAAAGTTCATCCTCATAGCTGATTGGTGATCAATACACATAAGCCCCTTTTCCCTCCCTTCAGCATAAAGCATCCTCAGAACTACAACCCTATCCTGAGTCATTCCCAGTTAAAGAATTCCTGGTTTGAGATAACAGGTGAACCTTCCCTGATGAAGGCACACCCAAGCCCTTCCTACCTCCAGTGTCAGACAGATATAACCCACATTTGAACTAGAGTTGACTTAGATTGTCTGGAACCTTTTGAAGTTATATCAGCTGAAAGAGGTATTCTATACTGGACCCATCAAATCTAGTTATAATTAAATAGGTCCCTGAATCCAAAGCACTGGCCATAATCTATCTCTTGCAGATGTTATTCTCAACATAGCCCTCAGAGGCCATGTTTATACCTTCAGTGAACACATATTGAATTCCCCTGAGTGAAAATACACTATAGACTTCATGTCAGGAGGGACAGAAAGATAAATAAGACACGGTTTGTGCCCTCTGGGAGTTCAGAATCTGGAGGACGAAAAGGACACATACATATAAATAACTGACACAAAGCAGACTGATAAATTACACAGGAGAGAGGGAAAGTGCAATAAAAGATAGATTTATACTGACTGAAGGGGGAGTAAGGGAAGGTTTCTTAGAGGAACTGAAATCTGAAATTGAAGGCCTTGAAGGATAGTTATGGCTGCACTCATATAATCTGAGGAGTCTAATGGAAGAGAGTAGAAGAGAAGGAAATTTCATAGCTTAGGCAATGGCAGGTGGGTTAGAAAGCCTATAGTATGTCCAGAGACAAGATGTGGCAAAAATTGTGCAAAAGGAAGTGATCATAGAAGGCAAAAATATGGAGGGTTTCTAACGCTGGCTGAGAGTCTATGTTACATAAAATGGAGAGTCATCACAGATTTGTAAAATATCTAACACAAAACTAGAGAGGTGGGGATAAATATAAGGATTATCACATTTTATAACTAGAAAGTGCTTCTTTCTGAGAGATCACATACTGAGGAAGTAGCATCATTGGGATAAAATTGTGGCTTTTGCCTCCAAATTTAATACTTTTCACCACTAATCCAAATTCAGTGGTTGTCAAGTTTGGGTAAAATAAAGTCACCTGAAGAATGTTTTAAAAAAATGTCTGGGTCCCATTGCCATAAATTCTCAGTTACCTGGTCTGGGATGAAGCTGGGGCATTAGTGTGTTTTTAATTCCCATAGGTGATTCTAATGTTCAGGCAAAGTTAAATCCACAAATGTGAACCCTGGACCAGCAGCATCTACATCACTTGGGAGCTTTTTATAACTAGAGACTCTCGGGCCCTGACCCAACCTACTGGATCACAATTTGCATTTTTAACAAAATTCTCAGGTAGTTTATAAGTACAAAATTTGAGAAGTACTGGTGTATACCTAACCGCCTACTCATTCCTCCCCACTGCCAAACACATTTTAGCTTGAAAGGGGAAGAAGTAAAAGCCCCAAAGATCTAAATATAAGATTATTACTGAAGCACATAACAGAAAGATGAATAAATTTATCTCAAATTTGCCAGGTCAGGACTTCACTTCATAGTAGCAGATGACTGGGGAAAAAAGAAGGAAAAAAAAAAAAGAAGCATTTTTTTAGTGGAAAGAATTCCTGACAGGACTAAGTCCTAAAATAGTCTGAGGCAGATGGGGTCAGCAGATGCCTTTGGTGACTGGCAAGTAACCATGACTTAGCACATGTCCTGACACAGCAGCCCAGGCTCACAGGTTTGTAAGTCAGTACCCAGGGGCTCCTTCTGGGTCAGCCCCAAGCTCCTCAAGAAGGGCACAGGGTTTTATCTTCCACATCCATCCACCCAATAGACCCCATATCTATTGTTATTTTCACCTGCAATCTTTAAGCTACAAACCCTAGGTATGCTCAAGTTAAAAAAAAAGCTCAGGATCAACCATCATCTTGTAGTAGTCTGAAGCCATAGACCACTAAAATAATGTAGAATAAACCTTTAACTGTTGGAAGCTGCTGTGGTCTAAATGTTTGTGTTCCCCCAAAAAGTCATATGTTGAAACCTAATCCTTAACTTGATGGTATTAGGAGGCAAGGCCTTTGAGAGGTGATGAGTGTGGAGCCCTCTTGAATTGGAAATAGCTCTCTTATTAAAGAAGGCCTCACAGAGCTCTCAAGCCCCTTCCACCATGTGAGGACACAACAAGAAGTCTGCCACCCAGATGAGGGCTTCTACCCAATCATACTGGCACTCTGATCTTGAAATACCAGCCTCCAGAACAGTGAGCAATAAACCTGCTGTTTTTAAGCCATCCAGTGTGTGGAATTTTGTTATAGAAGACTAAGACAGAAATCATTCTAAGTACCACCTTGGTTTCAGAAGATGATTATGAAATTGCAAAATTGTGCTTTGTGCTTGAAGCATAAGCCTGATAAGGAGCCAAAAGTGCTCAAGGGCACCAAGAGCTGAGAGCTGGAAGAAAAGCTTGCAACAAGAAAAATTCATCACAGAGTAAAAGCAAATCAAACTGGCAGAAACATATACTGCTCACTCCTTCCACGCCTTCCAAATTCATTCCCAGAGACCAGCAGAATCTCCACAAGAGTCTTCAAAATTAGCTTGTGACCACATCTGGGTGAAATAAGAAATAGTCTTGAAAATTTCAAGCTAATTCATAATTGATTTCCTTCTCTATTTATTGATAATGGATAATCCCCATATTGCTCCATCACTTGTCTCCTATGTTGAAAAGGACAATAATACCAAAGAGCTAGCCTCTCTTACCAGGATAGAATTCTAAAATGAATTGTTTTCCAGCTCTCTAAAAAAGCTACCTTGGAAGGCAGCTATGCTCACCACTATATCACCGACGGTAGAGACAGTCTCTTCAAAAAATAGTGTTGGGAAAATTGGACAGTTAGATGCAAAAAACAAAAAACAAACAAACAAAAACCACCTTCTTACACCATATAAAAGAATAGACTCAAAGTGGGTTAAAGTTAAATGTAAGACCCAAAACCATAAAACTTCTAGAAGAAAACATAGGCAGTAAATTCTCTAATATTGCTAAAAGTAATTTCTTTTCAGATATATCTTCCTGGGCAAGGGAAACAAAAGAAAAATAAACAAATGGGACTACATCAAACTAAAATGTTTGTACAGCAAAGGAAACCATCAATAAAACAAAAAAATAACCAACTGATTGGGAGAAGATATTCACTAATGATGCATCTGATAAGAAGTTAATGTCCAAAATATATAAAGAACTCATACAACTCAACAACAAAAAAACAAACAGTCCAATTTAAAAATGGGCAGAAGATCTGAACAGATAATTCTCCAAAGAGGAAATACAGATAGCCAATAGACAAATGAAAAGATGCTCAAGTTCATTAATCGTCAGAGAAACACAAATTAAAACCACAATGTGATATCACCTGACACTTTTCAGAATAGCTGTCATCAATAAACCAAAGAACAAGTGTTGGCGAGGATGTGGAGAAAAGAGAACCTTCACACATTGTTGGTGGGATTGCAAATTGGGACAGTAGCTATGGAAAACATCTGGAGGTTTCTCAAAAAGTTAAAAATGGATATAACTTTTGACCCAACAATTGCACTTCTGGGTATTTATCCAAAGAAAACCAAAACAATAACTCATAAATATCTAGGCAGCCCAATATTCTGTGGCAGCATAATTTACAATAACCAAGAGATAAAAGCAACCTAAATGCCTATCAACAAATGATTAAATAAAGAAGTTATGGTTCATATATACAATGGAATATTACTTGGCCATTAAAAAAAATGAAATCCTGCCATTTACAATGACATGGGTGGACCTAGAGGTTATTACGCTGAGTGACACAAGTCAGAGAAAGATAAATGCCATATAATTTCACTTATATGTGGAATTTACAGAACAAAAAGAACAAACTAATCAAAAACAGACTCACAAAATAGAGGACAATCTGGTGTCGGCCAGAGGGAAGGGGGTTTGGGGGACTGGAAGAATGGAGTGCAGGGTTAAAGATGTACAAAGTAGCAGTGGATAGATGGTCATGGGGATGGGGAGCACAGTATAGGGAATGTAGTTAGCATTAATGTAATGGCTATGTGGAGAGCCAGAGGAGAGAAAGAGAAATTAGGGGGATTGTTTTATAAACTATATAAATGCCTAACCAATGTACTGTATACTTGAAACTAATAAAATAAAAAAATAAAAAATAAAAATTTAATTTTTTTTTTTAAAAAAGCTACCTTGGGGGCATAATTCTAAATGACAGCTAAATTTACCAAGGCATCCACCACAAGTAAAGGTTGCTTAGAACCAAATCAGGTCCCTGGGGAGATAAACTAAGAAAGGGAAGCTCAGTGTCTCTACCACTCAGTGGGGACACCCTGCTCCTCAGCCACACACCCCAGCAGGACCATTAGAGCTCAGTAAATGTTTACTGGTGTCTTAATATTCAACATCTAGGTATTTCTCATAGAAAGTACAAAAATGTACTTTGCAACATTGTATAAAATAATTACTTAAATAAATTCTTAAATGTCCAGTGATATGGAATAGTGTAAAAACACCATGTCACATTCATAAAACAGAATGTTGCATACCCATTAAAATGATAATTTAAGGAACATAAAATGACAGAAAATGCTTAGTGTTAAAGAATATGGAAATGGACAAATATACCTAAAATATAAACTCTGGAAATTATAATTTTGGGTGACTTTTTTTATTTCTTAAAAAATTTGTTTGGAATTACATTTTTATAATCAGAAAAAAATTAATGTAGCATAATCAAATAAATTTCCAAAAGTGAACCAAAGTCACTTATGCCCACACAAGCTTGGAGACAAGCCTGTGACTTCCTATACACATACACACACTACTTACTGTATATTAACATGCTATGACTATCCAGGCAAATGCCTTGATTATTCATTATGGGAATTTTCATTATGATTCATCAGCTCTTCCATTAAAAGGCATTGACTGTTTGTACCCTCAGATTATTTGAATCCCTTGCCTCTCTGTTTCCAAAATTTTAGAACTATTGTATTATCATCCTTATCCAGCCCTAATCAACCCTGCAGACAAGCAAGACCTGCCTTAAGCCAAATTTCTAATTTTCAATAAATCCTGACCTTGCCCTCCCCTGTGAGACACTGCTGAAGTGCTGTCAAGGTGATGTGCTCTCCTATAGCAGTGAGTGAGAAATGAACTCAGCCTTGTCTTATCAACAAGTTCTATTGGTGACATTTGGGGAGCCAGCATATGACAGAGTGATATTTATGAAATCCTACAAGGTATTTCCTATGAACCAGGCACTTCACAATCCAAGTAGGAGATTAACTAGTATAAAAATCAAGTAAGATAACAATAATAAAGGTTGCTAAAGGTGCTAAAGGGAAAAGTAGGTTAGGGAGCTATACTCTTCCATGTCCACCAACATTCAAGCAGCGAGATGAGAAGGCAAGAGATGTATTTGCTAACTGTGGTAGGCAGAATCCTAGGATGACCCCCAGTGATCTTTGTACAATCCCTTCCTATTTGAAAGTGAGTAGGAATTGTGATATAATGAGATATCTCCACTGTGATTATGTGATTAAAGTTATACTGAAAGGGATTTCTTCTGTTGGCTTTGAGTTAATCGAGATGACTCATGTGGATCTGATTGTGCCACAGGAGCCTTTAAAGGCAGAGTTTTCTCAGGCTGATGGTAGAGAGAAAGTTAGAAAGATTTCAAGCGCTGAAGATAATGGAGTCCCTTTGAAGATGGAAAGGGTGTGTTGCTCCTTTGTTGCTTTCAGTTTTACATCCCACATATGAATGAAATCATATGGTTCTCAGTGTTGTCTATCGGACTTATTTCACTTAGCATAATTATCTCCAGATCCAACAAACAAAAACTCACAGAAACAGACTACAGTTTAGTGGTTACCAGAGGGAAAAGGGGGCAGGGGGATTAGATAAGGGTAAAGGGGGTCAAATATATGGTGGCGGAAAGAGATTTGACTATGGGGGTGAACATACAATACAATATACAGATGATGTATTATAGAATTGTATACTTGAAACCTATGTAATTTTATTAACCAATGTCAACCCAATAAATTTTTTAAAATAAAAATTAAAATGCACTTAAAATAAAATTAAAATAATGCAATATTTAATCTAAAAAAAAGAAGATGGAAAGGGTCACGTGACAAGGAATATAAGAAGCCTCTAAGAGCTAAAGATGCTTTCCAGGAGACAGTCAGCAAGGAAATGGGGACCTCCATCCTACAATCATAAGGGACTGAAATCTGCCATCAGCCCAAAGGAGCCTGGAAGCAGATTCTTCCCCAGAGTCTCCAGATGAGAAATCAGCCCAGCCAGGCAGCACCTTGATTTTGGTCTTGTGAAACCCTCAGCAGAAAACTCAGGTAAGTCCATTTAGATTTTTTACCTGCACAGCTGTGAGCTTATAAATGGGTGGTGTTTTATGTCTCGAAGTTTGTAGAAATTCATTATGTGACAACAGAAAACTAATACACGAGTGACAGATACAAGTACACAGTAAGTCAAATAATCACCACAAAGCCCTCAAGGCTCAAACTGGACCCTGGCATGCGGTGATGTCCAGAGGTCTTAGCCAATAGCCTCTTAACAAGGGGAGCCTAGACAAATGAGAAGTGCAATCATTGAAGCCAAGCAGATCCTTCAGGGAAAAAGTGAAGAGCAACTCAGGGTGGGGGGCGGACTGAAAATGAGATGAAAGGATAATACTTTTAGGATGTATCTTTTACCTATGCAGGGTGGGATTTAATTGGGGGCAAAGAAAACTGCCCAAGGTATGACATGCAGAATTGGTATTCTCACACCCAGGACTCCAGCCTGATGCTGAGTTAGATAGTAGAAGTACAGGTGAACTGCTGAGGTCAAGGGCACAAGAAGGAGGTAAACCCAGACAGAGAGGCTGGTGGAGATGCAAACCAGCCAGACAGTTCTCCTCACTCTCCCTTGGGTACAGTACACATCTCACAGGCCTGGTTGTTATTGTGAATTTTCCTTCCTTAAAGGTCCACCCCTGCTCTTCTCCATCATCTTCTTACTTTTCACTCAAGGACCAGAAAGCATAAATCCTATCTCTTCCAGTAATCTTCCCTAACACCTGCCTAAAGTCACCTTCCTATATGTGAAATTCAACTTCCAGTGAAAGATCCCTGTTCAATAGGAGACACTTCCTACTTGATTAGTTCCAAGGTTAATAACCTCATTTCTTCCAGCAATATCCCACTTCGTTTTGAGGCAGTTTTAATAGTTAAAGATTCCTCTTCATACTGAGCTAAAATCCATCATTTAATAACTGTGTGATGTCAGGCAAGCAACTATCTCTCAGACCCATTTTCCTCATTTGCAAATGGGAATAAAATTAGTACCTTCCTGAACAGATAATTGGGAGCATTAAATAAAATAGTCCAAGTAAAAGGCTTTGTATCCCGTCTGACACATAGTCAGGACTTGATAAATGGTAGTGGTTGTTACATTGTTGAAAGAAATGCTGTAAAGCGTTCATTACAATATCTGGTGCCCTGTAGGCACTCAGTGAATGGCAGCTCTTATCAGCTACAGCAGCTGTCTGAAGCCACATGGTAACCACTCCTCTCTTCAAATGGTACCTTCTAAATATGTAAAGACAGTTGTGGAAGCTGCCTGAAATACAATATACTATCAATAAATAATATTTCCTTTTTTCCCCTAGTGTTCTCTTGTCCAAGTAAAAGCCCCATGTCGCAGGTCATCTTCTTCCAGATGTTCTCTACCAGGATTATAAATGCCTCTCTCCGAATGAACTCTTCTCCCAAACTGAAGAGAGCTCTGCAGATGGGACTAAACATGCGGTGAGCACGGAGGAGCCGTGACACGCCTTCACCTGGTAACAGCAGTTCTCCTAACTTGATGGAATGTTTTTCGACTATAAAATCAGGACTTCACATTGTCTACTTACATTTCCATTTATGGCTCTCTAATTTAATTGAATCCTTCAAGATTATATGAAAATTTTATTCTATTATCTATCACATTTGCTATTCTTTTCAGCTTTGTCAGCTGCAAATTTGAGAGCGTGCTTCCCAAGTCTCCATCATTATTTGGCACTAATTTTGTTTATGTATCTCATCTCTTAATGGATTTTAAGGTATTTATGAGTAAAAAAAATTTTTTCTATGCTGAGGTAGCTTTTAAACTTTTGTCAGTGAAATCCATAGTGAGAAACCCATTTAATATTGCAAGCCAGTTGCATTCACACACACGCACACAAACTGATATAAATGTTTAATAAAATAATAATCATATTTATGATGCCCTCTCCAATATTGCCAATTCTATTTTTTATTATTATTAATTACTGTTCAAGACCCACCTAATTGATTTCACAACCTATTAATAGGTTGTGGTCCATAGTTTTTAAACAGCTGCTCTGTTAAAGGGCTTTAAACTTTTTTCCACTGAAGGCAGAAAAAAGTTCGTCTGTGCTTGGGGGCAGGAGAAAGGCAGCAGAGCGGCCCTAAGAAATCTTTGCCTTATCTTTAAAATCCTTGAGGATAGTGTGCTCCACTGCCTAATATATCTATGTTTGCTTTAATAAAAAGCTAGTGGGCCTTTTTTCATTTTTTCTAGTAAAAATTAAGATCCAGGAAAGTGTTTTATTTCTAACTCATGGCTTCGTTTGCTCTTTGGCACTCTGCTAGAAACCCACTGACAGATGGGGAATCCGGGCTGAGAAGAGAAACAGCACAGACCTAGAAACAGGTTGACCCACACGGCCCTTCCTCAGCAAGAATGGGTTGATTTATTGATAGGCTATTTCCCTAAAGAAAAGGGTATGCAAGAGACAGGGTGAAATAAATGCTCCACTAAACAAATATTATTTGAGTTTTTTGGGGGGATGGGAAATAGATGGGCTAAAGGGATTATTAGTGAAAGACAGATGAGGAAGATGAGCTTTGTTAGGAGATATTTTCTCATGGGTCTTCCACATACTCTACATCTCGTAAGCAGAGGCACTGAATGCCTCTGTTCTGAATGATATTTTCAAAGAAGTTTGTACACAACTAAACATCCTTAAAAGAATGTGCTTGAATATAAAGATAGTGTCTCCATTTGGAACAAATGGCGGGTTCGTTTTCAGTCCAGTATAATAAAGATCATTCCTTCCTCCAGCCAATGGGCAGGCATGCCTACAGTCCATTATTAGATTTGGACTCCCTGAGCTCAGGGTTACTCTCCCATTATGTGCACATGCTACGCTGCCTCCTTACGTTCTCCTGTGGAAATTAAAGCTTGGGAAATTGAGGCAAACGCTAATATTTGACTACTGCTGTTACTGTGAATAATAAACTGTTTTTTACCTCGAACCTAGGAGTCTAGTGTCTTTTTGCCAGTACACGTGAAATTATTATAGCAGACTAACTGGGTATATTTGTAAGTGGGGTAAAATCTCTGACCCTTCTCAGTTCTTGACGGTCTCATGTTACGGATTCTAACTGGCAAGGCCATGTCTTAAAGAAATTAAGTTTACATTGTATTCATTTTTTTAATTTATTCATTCAGTAAGTAAACAATTATTGAGTGCCTAATCAATGCTGGAAAATTTCCGAGAGGCTGGGTATAAGGAAACCCAGCATTAAGCAATACAAAGTCTCATAATAAAAAACAAAAGCCTCTTAAGAAAAAGAAGTTCAGTGAGGAAAAACAGAACATAAACAAGTAATCAAACGAGCACACAAGTTCATTTTCAAGAGGGTAAGTGCTGGAGAGAAAAAAAATCCAGGATAATACAACAGAGAGTGGTTGAGGCAGACATAGGAGGGCTGAATGACTGGAGGTAGGCTGATCAAGCAAGGCCATTCAGAGGCAGTGAAACTCAGAGCTGACACTCATGACAAGGTAAACAAACTAGCTATGAGAAGGTCTTAGGAAAGAATATTCCAGGAATAGCTACTGTGGTTGCCCTCAGGCAGGAAGGAGAATGATGTGCTGAGGAAGAGAAAGGTCAAAAGGCCAAGAGGAGAATAATGGTGAAAGAAGTTGGAGATGTGGGCAGGGCCAGGTCCCTGAGACTTGAGGACCATGGAAGGGTTTTGATTATCATTATCTCCTCTCTTGGCTCCTTCCCTTCATTCTCAATATCTTCCAGCTTTTCTTCTCTCTGAAAGTGTCTTCCTGGACACATTCTTGACAGAGCCTCTGGCTTTCTTAATTGGAGAGTGAGTGGTAACTATCCTAACGCTTTAATCTGTGGCCTGCAGAAAATTTACATGATATGAATAAAATGGTAAAGACTAAGATTGTCTCTGGGCCATCACTAAATGCCAAATTTCAGATGCTTGGCATCATGGAGAAGGAACTTCAAGAAAGATACCCTCCTGGAACTCTTCTTATCACACCAGCTGATGGGACAGACCCCTTCTAGTTCAAGTTTAATTCCAGGATGTAGGCATTCATTTCTGACAGTAAAGAAATGAAGAGTGGCTTCCAGTGGCTTATTTAAAGACCTTCTGATGCTTCCTAAAGAGTCTTACTTGGCATTCACCAATTAGTGGCTTCCTGAAAGGGAAAAGCGGAAAATTGACCCAATATCTTGTGATGAAGTCATTAAATAATTATATAATTTCTTACTTCCCTATGAATCTCAAAATAGATTAAACTCATTTAGTCAAACTAACTGAATTAGTTAGATCACCAAATAGAGTAAAACTATTTAGTTAACCTACAAATTAAAAAAAAATTAAGACACTACAAGTTAAAATTCTAAACTATGGTATAAATGTCAAAAGAAAGGCTACCATATTCTTTCGAGTAAGTTGAGTAACTTGAGATTACCACTAACTCAGAATTTGCAAAGAGATTATGCAGAACCTGACTCAATGAAAACAATGTTCTATGAAGCCACTAGATCTAGACAATGGTACAATTTATGCAGTCTATGATTGAACATGATTTGGGGTTCCCTTTAATTCAACAAGATTCCCATTATTTCATTGTTAGACGTTGTGCTCAGCAAATAAATCTTTCATTGATAATTCACAGGTAACCTTGTCAGCCATCATTATCACAAATACCATATTATTAGGGTCTCAATGGATGATGGTATAACAGAGTCTTATGATCATTTAATCACAACTGATGACATCTCAGGGAGATTGAGAATTACTGGATCAAGACATAGCTATTTGAATTATCTGATATGAGCAATTATAAGAAAGCCTACCATTCAGACAAGAACCAGAGGCCTGTTTCAGGAGCCTTGTTCGGGTGGGACAAACCTGAGAGGATACCTGGCAGGCATGAAATCCACAGACTAGGTGGAGTTGACTGCACAGCACTACAGCTACAGATTCCCAATTACGATTCTTCCCCATGTTCAATTAAGACAAACTAGAAATTTGTTGAAATGACTCAATCACAATCTTTATGTTTTCAAGTGGGGAGAATGCATTACTCTGAGGTCCAGAAAAATCTGAAAAGGTTAGGGATGGGAATTTCCACAGCACATGCATGGATTTCTCAAGCCCACTTGATCCCAGGCACATAGTGTGTGCAAAGCCAGACTGCCACCTACTGACACACAGAAGGGCCTGGCATTGTTCTGTTCTTAGGTATAATAAAGGTACTGTTGATTGCAAATGATCCACTGAACTCTACCTGCCCCTTTTGAAAAACACAGTAGAAATGAAGAAGTCATTGATTTGAGACCTGTAGGCTTGCACCATTTAACTGAAAATGCCTGAAGGCAGGAATTATATCATATTTATGTTTCTTTTTTCATAGGCCTGACATCTTTCCTAGTACGTAGTAAAGGTGAACAATGGTTTGTTAAATGAGTGTTAAATTGTTAAGCCATAATTTCAATAATCACAATGAAATTAAAAACCAAATCTGATGCTCACAGAAATGAATCAAGGTACTCTTGTGTTTAAATATTGCCTCTAATAGTTTGTCTGTATACTTTGGACAATTTACTTAATGTCTCGGAATTTCAGTTTATAATCTTTAAAACGAAAATGGTACGACCTCCCTTCCCTCATTGGGTTGATTTATGGGGAATAAAGAGCATGCTGTATATGACATGCTTATCACAGTGCTTAGCACGCAATACCTCTTCAGTAAACGGAAGTTTTTTTAAAAAACTAGAACAGGCCCTGTCTGCTGCCTGCTCTGACCATGAGGGTGATCACCTGCTTGAGATCCTCCAGCCACAGCTTCCTTGGCAGTGTAAAGAGCTGCTTCCACTGGCCAGCCACTTGCCAGACCTAACATGTGAGCATAGACCAGAGAGCCATTGCAAAGCAGGTTGAGGAGGCGGGAGATTAATTGAAGACTTTTATTGTTGTTATTTTTAGTTACGAAGCTGCAGGAAAACAGTTCCTGTCGGAGAGTGTGTCTCTTGCTAGAAGGCAGAAACACAGGTGGGAGGAAGGTTGCCCATTAATCATCAAGAAGCAGGGAAGGAAATTGAGACAGGAAATGTCAACACAAAAATGTCCTTACTCTGGGTCAATCTTAAGGCACAGCCACAAACCGGCATGCTGAAAGCTAAGGCCTCAACTGCAAACAAAGCCAATAAAGAGGAAATGGCAAGCTACAGAATGTCAAACCAAAAATAAATCGGGCACATTTTCCTTCTGAAGCAGAGGGCCTAGCTCTTCTTATACTTGGCTCTCAAATTCTTGCTGCAGTTCTGAGAATCTTTCTGTAAAGAAAATGCTTCTATAGATGTAAGAATTAAAGTAGATGTCAAAACAGTGGAGGATAGTACCGTCACATCACTTTTCTGAGCCTCTATTTTCTAATCTGTGAAATGGAGGTAAAATCTCTGCCTTTCCCTCCGTACAGAACTACCATGGAGACCGAAAGTATAACAATAATGACAGTGGGCTTGTCATGACCCTTGGAGTTCTTTTGACAGCCCCCTCATGGCCCGTCAACAGAGGGAGGGCAAACCCAGCCTGCTCAGGGGGACCTCAGGCTCTCCAGAATGAGAAGTGGCTCTTTCTGTGGCACTATCTCCTTTCCTCCACTTAATCAGAGGAAACCAGCTTTATCAGCAGCGCCTCTCAGGCTAGCACCTCCAATGGTAGCTTTGGCATATAGTCAGTGGTGTTACAGCAAATGCATAGTAAATACATGTACAGTAAACTAGCTCTCCAAAAAAATAAAAATGTGTAATATATGCTTATTATAAATTTTAAGACTGTATATATAGCATAAAGTTTTAAAATAATAATAATCTTTATTGTAAACTTCTAGCCAATTTATTCTCATGGAATGCTTTTATTAATTTTTGTCAAACTCTTGCACCCATAGCCAAACCTATAATTGCAATTCAGCCATGACTGACAAAGTTGTTTCCCAATTCTCTCTTTTCCTAAAAATGTACTATCATTAAACCTGATGTATGATTTTCTGTTAAACTATTTCCCACCCTTATATTAACTATATTCATTAAGCTGAAATTTTCCTATTTTTGGTAATAACTTCCAGCATCTACTGGCTTCCATGGTGTAAAGACTGCACAATGGCCAATGTCAAGCTACCTGTGCGTCATCACTGAATGCAGAGTTGGGGGGGGGCGACGCACACCATTATAGAGAATTTCCACCATACAGAGGCACTACATGTACATAACCTCAAGACCGCAGATAAAAGTAAAATATACCAAAAGTTTAGAAAGTGACAAATTTTAAGTATTGTTGTATTTTTTTGTGTAATTTAACTGTAAGTTGGTATTATTTAATTTTTTATAATGTTTAATAGCCAACTCTCACAGGTTTTGAAAATATGACAATTGGTTCTCTTGGGCTGATGCAAGCTGGCTCCAGCACACTGCTGCATATGGCTATTCCTAACACTCAGATTTTCCCATTATGTGACTGTGGACACAACAGTTTCCAAGCTACAGCCTGAAGAAAAGTTGCACTTAATGCACTATTTCTACAATATTTCTTTTTCCCACCACCTCCCAGAAATCATTAGTCATAAATATTTATTATATTTCTGTGGGGTACACTGGACTGTGAGCCCTTTAAGCTCAGGGGCTATGTTATACAATGGCAGACACAACCTAGTGTTCCAAGTAATCACAGGTCTTCTTAGGGTGCAGGCTGATTTTTTCCTTCATTGTTCCTTTCCTGCTCAATTTGTGAACAAAATGGCATAAAACTAAACAGATAAAATTAACTAGGTCAAGAGTCATTCTTGTCTTCCTGTCCTACTTTTAGTTATTAAAGCAAGGCTGTTTTTCATGGCAGGGCAACGAGCTGAATTGTCTGAATGGAACCCTAGGAGCTCTCTCTGGATGGTCTGGAATACAAGTTAGCTAGGTCTGGAATACAAGGAACCAGCAGAAAGAGCTGTGTCCAAGCTCAGCTTCCCATTAAACAAGTAACTTTCTCCTTCTGGAAGGAGGGTATATAAATTCCTATAGGCACCAATGTCTCTAGATAACTGGGCAGCTCATGTTCCCAGATAACTCCTACCTACAGAAGGCAACCCAAAACCAGACTGACTGCTGCCAAGCTACCCGTGATCCCCACTGGCATGGGTAGTTTCTCTTCACTGTCCTGTAAAAAAAGGAGTCCCAGAGTGTGGTAGGGTCCAACCCCTGGAATGAAGACCCCTTCTGAGGGTCGACTGGTCCCCTGGCCCAGCATACCTCTCTGGGAGGGTGAGAGAATCAGGGGGTGACTGGTTCTTTCTCTTCTGTCTGTGACCCCTGGCCCATGTCAGTTTTTCACTTTCACAGTAAAGCCTATATGATAATCCAAACTGTGTGACATCGTAGAATTTGAATCAAACCTAGACAGAACTCATTTGGTAGAACAAGTAGGGTCACAGCAGGAATGCACCTTCACACAGTCACCCACAATGTTCCATGTTAACTGAGGAAGGCCTGAGACAAAGACTCCAGCAACCTGGAGCCAAGCAGTGCCCAAAGCAGATGTGGTATGATGACTAGTGTTCTAGATCGCTATTGGCTCTACAGATCATCTAATGAAAAAAAGGAAGGTCCTCAAAAGATGCCTAATTATGGACCATCATATTTTGCCTCTATAGATCTTTCCTGATCATCACTGTGCAGTGAACACCCAGGCTCATCAGCAGGATGCAGTTGATGTCCACCTTAACAAACATAAGACACATAATAACTCTAACCCAGAGGCCTCTCCTTGACATTTTGAAATGTGTTTGGAGATAACTTCTGGGGCACCACATGGTCAGACCACACTAAAAGAATAGCAGTTTCTTCATGCTTCTATTTCAAGCATTCAAGGACTATTTGAAAGCAAATTGATCTAAATCTAAAGGAAATAGAGCCCATTTTATATTATCCTCTGGATGCCTAATGCACGCAGATAGAATAATTCTTTGCAGAGGAACAAAAAATGAAACTGACCTTTGCTTCTTGTGTAGTATGACTCGGCAGTGGTGAGCACAATGGGACTGTTGTTTTCATATAAGTCCAGCTACCACCCTACAATTAGTCCTGTGAAGCCAGGTTGCTAATAGCTGAACTGACCGTAACAGTGTTTTCAGGGTATATCAGAGAGCAACAGCCACTGCTTAGCTGCATTTGGCAGCAGGACTGTGTCCACTTAAAACACTGAAGTCAAGGTGTTTCACTTCTTGAAAGTCACAATGACACCACTAAGCAAAGAGAACGAAATCTTTGCATGTGGAAATCCAGGTCTGACTGTCAAGAGCTATGGTGCTGTGAGAGCAACTTCCCACTCTTAAATAACCAACCAAACAAATAAAGTCCAAGTTACTCAGGTTATCCTAAAAGTCACTTGGAAAACACAGAATTATTTTATGCAGTAAAATTGTTACATGAAGCTCTTACAGGGATCATTGCACGTGTATCTGTGAAGAGCCCTTGAGTCATGCACGGGAGAATCATAATCCATAACCAGCATCATTATTTTTATAGCCAGCAAAGTGATCCGTTTTGAAATTGCTTAGAGATCATTAGCATTGAAAGGACAGAAATCTGAGACCTCAATACCATAATTATCTTTCTACAGATGATATTTTTGGGAGAAATCACATTGCTGGTTGAGACAATCAAGTGATTACAGCACAAAGGAAGCCAGCACTCTAACTCTGTTAACTCTACCTACCTACCCTGCTGTGAAGATTCTTTTAAACAAGGGGAAAAGACAGGAATAATAGCAGCCATAGCCACAGAAGCTGGTTACAATAAATGCTGTCAAGACATTGTATGCAGTAGTGACATTAATTGTGATTGAAGAGTTGCGCCTTCAGTCTACAGACTCACAGATACTTTCTGTGTGCTTTCTAAATCCTAGCGCCCTATGTGAAAGACTGAAGGTCACTGCAAAACCCAAACGTGAATAGTTTGGTTATGATGGAAGTATCTGACTAATAGATTTTCCACAACTGATTTATTCATTGCATATCTACCCTCTGCCTGCACTGTTGTTTCCATATACAACATTGTAACATAAAGACATCCTTATGGTATAATATTAAGTGAACAAAGAAGGCAACCTGCATACACACAAGATTCACTTCTGAATAGCCCACCTCTATTCGACAAATACTGATAGCATTTGCATTCGATGATTCCCATCTTTATTTAGAGCACTGGAACCAGGTCATTTTTCTTCTTCTTCAAAAAAAAAAAAACCAGCATATTTTTTCAAGGTTGGCACAGTTGTTCTGACTCTTTCATGTAGTACATAGTAACAGTGAAAGCTATTCCTGTCTTAGGGATAGAAGATAATTCTTACAGGGCTCTGAAACCCACCACGCATGGAGCATCTGAGATTTTTAAAGGTATTCATGTTGTGGGTTCTTAGTATTCAAACCTAAAACATAGTGAGCGGTTTCAAGATGGACAATACAACACTGATTAGCAAACTCGAAAATTAACATGTATGCTCCACATCGAAGATGACACACCTGCTTTTGCTTACCAGTGAGTTTAATTTCTTTAATAGATACAAATTGGCAGATTATGCCTTGCATAGTTATTAAATTTCAGTGTTTTGAAGTCAGACTATCTGTGTTTCAACAACCTTCTCAGTGTTTCTAGATCTAATCATCAATTCATAGCAGCAAATGCAAAAGAGTACAAAGTAACATGATTTAGGAGTTTATAATCTACTTTGTGCAATAAAACAGGTGTATGTAAAAGTTAAATGACAAGAAATTATTTTATTTAATATTTTAAGACAGTACTACAAGAAATGTCAATGATTGGTGTATAACTAATTATAAGTATACAAACTCAGATATGACTAGCTCCAAACCCCGTTCTTTTTATTACATAGACATTTTCAGAAAGGTCTGTCAAGCTTGTTCTATTTACTAACCGCAGAATTTGTCTTTTAGTAAAACATCTCTGAAAGGCTCAGCTGTCTTCCTGGAGAATCTGGAATATTCTTTCCTAGCAGGGGCATCTCATACTGTCTGTTGTCATCTGTTGTTCTGGAACATTAAGGGCACTCACCAAACTAACTGATAATGAAACTGATAACGATAATCAGACACCCTAAATGCCTGCACTTTGAGGTCTGGAGGATTTTAAATGAGAAACCGGTTCTTAAAAAGATCATTTGTCCTTGTTTTGATCTTGTACTATACTTATATAAGATGGTACCAACTGGGGGAAACTAAGTGCAGGATACATGGGATCTTTATGTCCTGTTTGTAATTTCCTGTAAATGTATAATTATTTCAAAATTTTAAATTACCCCCCCCCCAAAAAAAAAGGTAACCTGTGTAGTTCAGCAGGAGGGAAAAACATTTTTCAAGTCTGGGAACAGACAAGCACCCCACCTCTCAACTCCTAAACAAATCGCCTCCCTCAGTTTCTTCCTCTTGGTCTAGGATCCAGGGTTTCTGAAAGGGGCTGGAGGCAGCGTGGTGTGGAATTTGTATTTGGAGTCAGGATGCTGGGTTGTGGTCCTTTCCCACTGACTCTGTGATCTGGATCACACACACCCCTTAGCCTCATAATCTGTTTCTTTACCTATAAAATATGTCTTCCTTTTTCGGAAAAGGTCACCTCCAGATGCAATGAGACCACAATTCGCTGAGATAATATGTGTGAAGACTCAGGTAACTGAAAAGCAATATATAAACACTGGTTTTTCTGATAATCATCTGTCAAATGTGGCCCAAGAGACCCGTGTGAGACCAGCAGCCCCATCCATAGGCTACTACTTGCCATGGTAGCAGCTCTTGAGATGGCCTGCTGGCTTGAGACTCCACCTCTTAACATCACCACAAGCCCAGAGCCTTCACCCAAAAGCAACTTTCTCTTCCTTATACACAGTAGTTACCCTCCTCATACTGGCGGTTGTGCTGCCTGCCACTAGTCATACATGACCCCACCATCACAGTGGACCCATTTCCTCTGTGACTTGGGACAACTCCCCAGGCTCCCTTCTAAGGCTGGAAGTTGGAAGCTTTATTCTGCTCTGGTATATCCCACAAACATGGATGGTAACACTGAGCAAAGGGTCAAAAGTACCCAAGTGCAAGAGATCCAGAGGTTTCTTCCCATTGAAAGTTGAAGACTAGCATGGTTGCATAGGCCTTGCCTTTGACCTTGAAGCCACCCGGGTCCTAGAAGCATGTGCTGGTCTGCTTTATTTCCTGCTCTAAATTTCAGCACCCTGAAAAGCTCCCCCTTCTGCTCTGCCCAGTTTACACAGGAAAACAGATGCCATACTATGTATTCCACATATGATGAGTCTTAATTTAGGGAAAGAGAAGCATTGAAGCAGTTATTTCTCAAAGCTGTAGATCTCTTAAGTGTGATACAGAGACCAGCAGCATCCATATCACCTAGGAAATTACTAGAAATGCACAGTTGGGGGCCACACCCAGGCCTATAAATCAGTTTGTAAGGGTGGGGAAAAGCAATCTGTGTTTTACCCAGCTCTCCAGGTGCTTCTGACACAGGTAAAGTCTGAGGACCATTGCTTTCAAGCTATGGATTTTACATCTACGTATAACTGTCTCCCAAGTCTCACTCTACCCCAGGACTATTTGGAGGAAGGAGATTTTGAGAGCTATGCTTTCCAGCTTCTCCTCTGCAGAGTAGGTCTTAGGAGTAGCATTGGTGCCAAAGGGATAGGCCAGCACACCCAGTAAGCACAAACTTGTGACAGCTACATCTCAGACAGTTCTAACTATATGTACAAGTGGTCATGTACCAACTCATGTACCAGATTCTGTCCATAAGGAAGTCCCCCTATATCTTTACCATGACAGAGCCTTTCAAAGTCTACAATTAGAGCTGTCTTTTGGGTGGGGGAGACATTGTAAAGTATTTATAGTCCAAGGCTTTCAAAGGCTAAAATATGTGCCCAAGAAACTTTTCTCTACCCCACAAATGGCCACAGCCCTTCTCCTGGATGTGAGCATTTCACATAAAGAAGTCCTTGAGGTTCGAGTGGGGAGTAATACCCAAGTAATACCCAAGTAATACCAAAGATGGAAAACACTTGAGCCAAAGTAGTTAGCAGAGAACTAAAGGAGTGCTGTGGGGTTAGTAAGCAATGGACTGCTAACACTCTAGCTCACCTTCTGTTTTTATAATTTGAAAAGTTTATATACAAATACCGCACAATTTAACAGTCATTGATATCTTATGTATTCATTAGCATATTAAGTCAGTTTCCTAATGACACAAAGGTATTTTGACAGCACTGGGTAACTGTTGTCAAGGGGAAGATGAAGGAGAGGCAGGTGAGAGAGTGAAGATGTGGAAAGCATACATTGTTGACTATAAACAATCAAGACACTGCTAGTAGATTTCATTTTTTAAAAAATTTCAAACATTTGGGAGCATACACCATGAACCTGGCATTGTGTTAGACCCCAAAGACATAAAGAAGAATATGACACAGTCCTTCTTTTCAAAGAGGTTACATTCCAGTAGACAGACATAGAAACAAAAACTTTCAAAACATATAAACAAAAACTTTCAAAACAAATAAATTAGTGCTGTGGTTTGGGTATGGGTAACTTGCTGTGAGATCACTGGAGAGAGGAAGTATTGCTGCTTAGAAGATGTGTTGGATATCTTCCCTTTGTCTCTCTATATCTACTTTTAACCCTTCTGCACCCTCTATGTAAGCTGGCTATGGTAGCCACCCCCCAAAATGGCACCCAGTGATCTGCATCCCCTCGTTTTTATGTTCCTATATAACCCTCTCCCATGCTGTATTAGGGTTAATCTATGTCGGAAGTGATGGTATGTGACTTTCAAGGCTACTTAATAAAAGACATTGCACCTTCTCTACTGCTCTTTCCCTCTCTTGGATCTTTTCTTGGATCACCTGCTCTGGGGGAAGCAAGTGGCCATGTCATGAAGCCACCAGGTACCTTTATGGAGAGGTCTGAGGCATGATGAGGGACTGAGCCTCCAACCAAAGCCATGAGAATGAAAGATCTTGAAATCAAATTCTCCAGTCTTCAGATGACTACAGCCTCAGATGACTTCATAAATGCAACATATGAGAGACCCTGAGCCAGAATCCAGCTAAGCGTGTCCAGAATTCCTGCTCTACAGAGACTGTAAGATAATGTTTGCTATTTTAAGCTACTAAAAGTAGAAAGCAGAGTGAAGTTGGCAATTTGCTTCCTAGACTTATTCCCTATTGTGACATCGTGTCTCAATAGCTATTTTATGAAGGTCTCAGTTGCTGTTTTATGGTTACCCCCCATATAGTTACTGTCACCAGGTCCTAGTGACCACACTATTCCCTTGCCCTTTCAGGCCCTGATGTTACAAGCTCCAGTGTCCTGCATTCCTTCCCTTGTAGCTGCCATATACCCAGCCCATACCATTATAAAGAGTCCCTTTATGATTTCTTCTCAAATTATCCAATTTGAGTGTACCTGTTTTCTGCTGAAACTATGATGAATACCAACAGAGAGAATTAGGAAGGCTCAAAAGAAGTAATATTTGATCTGAGACTTAAAGGATGAGTGTAATCTTGTCAAAAAAGGAAGAGCAACACATGTTCTTGCATCAATAGCCACAGGCAAGTAAAAGATTTCATTCCAATAGCTTTATATTTATAGTTGCTTAACTCTGTGGGACACCATACATACTGTATTCTATGTAGATGGCATCTAGAATTATGTAACAAGGTCATAACTGTAGGATTGGATTCAGTCCACATCCAAAGGTGCATATAAAATATGATTTTCTAAATTTTCTACAATCTCACTTCTATTTCTATTTCAAACAACCCATTCTGAGATTTCTGCTCTTCCTCTGTCTCCTAAGATGAAATGGGGCAATTGAGAGATTAAATTTTTTTGCCAGTTAATACTTCATCTATCTATAGTCAATGACATTTTATTTCTTTAGAATATACTAATTCAGTCTTTGTTATATTTCAGTGTGGGTTAGAATGGGTTCAGAGAGGCCTATGAAAAGTTCTGGCAACCAGCTGATTAGGTTGAGCATGGTTGCAAGAGTACATTTAATTTCTGTAAGAGAACGAATAATGTTTAAAGACTGGTCCATCAGCTGTTTGTATGCAAATAGGAACCCTAATTATAATGAGTTTTATCTATACACTACAGCAGTTCAAAAGGGCTTTCACTTGGAAGTCTTCCATCAGAACTTTGTGAGAACTGTTTGAGATGCTATTTGCATTTAAAATATATTTCTTTAAAACCAGACTCAAATTTAGTCTGGTAACTAATTTACAATGACCTTCCACTCAGTAAATGCTCATTGATGAAGCTTAGCCACAGCTATTTTAGGGGTGTTGGCAAAAACCAGCCAAAAGCATTAGAATATAATCTCTAGGATCAATGAATAGTAAAATTTTCTGAAATCCAGATTACAAAAAAACTATTGAAATGCCTAATTAAAATAAGAAATAACTACCCACTCAACCAGCTGAGCTGAAGAATTTACCTGATAAGGTTATTGGCTATATAATATTGCAGACAAGGAAGGAGAATGGAAAAAATCCCCATATCACAAAGGCCAAATTGAAGCCAAAGTTAAATATGCTGATCCTTGCTTCAGACCTGAGATCAAATGTAGAAATGCTGGTGCTTACCACTGATTAAGCATCTGCGTAGAATTTCTTTATTTCTTTTTCTGCTTTCACAGAACACCTGTTAAGAAAGTGAATAAAATTTTAAAGTCATTGGAAAACAAAACATGAACTAATCTTTCCATCATGGTATAGTAACCTCACGAGTCTGTCGTAAGTGCTGAACTGAGTGTTGAGCCACAGGAAACAGGGCTATGATTTTGTTCCTAGCAAGCTATACTAAGAAAAGCATCTGTGGAATTTTGCATCCAAGGTACAAGGACAGTTCTGGCTTAAAATATTTATTTCTATTATCCTGTCATTGTTGGGCTGGGAGCTCTCTGCTGTTCCTTTGATCACTCTACCCCATCCAGTTTCTTGGGAGATGATAAAGATAACATATTCCAGTTATACACACACGCACAGGATTCGCAAATCACATGTCCTCTTCTTTTGTTTGGAAAATAATCTTTACATTATATTGCAGTCAGGTTAGGGTAGGATGTACTATGATAACATCCCACAAATCTCAGTGACTTTAAACCACAAAGATTTATCACTTGTGGGACACACAAGTGGGACACACACTTGTGGGACACATACTTTGTTATGTGAGTAGTCTATTCTAAGTCATCCTTCCACTGGGACCGAAGCTGATGGAACGGCCACCCATCTGGAATGTTGCCAGGCTCTATACAAAATTACACTCTAATTCTTTAAACTTCTGCTCATATTTTGTTGGCCCACACATATCACCAGAATATGCCTGAATTTAATCCCAATATGTAATAAAGGAATAAAAATCAAAATTATTGTAAACATTCTTGTGACTTTGAAAAATTCTATATATTCTTGCTGGGAGGAGGTACTCAGAAAGGTAGAAGAGTAAAAAGAACAAAAGCAAAAAAGTAAAGGCAAGCAAAAGCAGATTAGAGATGCAGATTTGAGGAAATGTACTGAAGAAAGATGAAATTTGTTGAGATAATTTTTAGTCACTCATAAGACCTATATATAGATTTTTGACAGTTGCATATGCACCAGCAATCTCTCTTCTCACCTCTTTACTTTGGCTCTTCAACCAATAAAGAGTGACAGGCAGAGAGAGTAATAAGCTGACAAGATAGCACCATACTTGTGGGGGGCGGTGGGGCGGGCGGAGGGTGTGGGTATGTGTGAATCTGTATGTTAGTATGAAACAGTTATCATATGGAAGCAGGTGGTTTTACTAAGTCTACAAGAAATGACCAGTGTTAAGGTTTCTGAGATTCCGTAGCTGGAGCAAAATAGCTACATCAAAGGCTCTTGGAGATGTCCACATCCTACTCCCACCAGGAGATCCTTGGCTAAGAAAGGGGGAGATGTCAGAGATTCTGTAGAAAATGTTCAGTACACTGAAACATGTGAATCAAGAAATAATCTCAGAGAAGAAAAGACATGTTAAATACAGATGAACAAAGCTACTGATGGCAGATTTCTTATCAAAAATAATGCATGCAAAAATACAGTGGAGCAATATCTTAAATGTACTCCACCCTCTCCACCCCCCACAATCCTATCAACCTAGAATTCTATATCCACTGAAAATACCTTTGAAATAGGTTAAATAGAGACTCTTTAAAACATACAAAGTCTAAATGAATTTCTCACCAGTAGACCCACAAAATGAGAATAAAGGTAGTCTTCAGGCAGAAGGAAGATGAAGCCACATGAAAATATAAATCTACATGAAGGAATGAAGAACACTGAAAATAGTAGCTGCATAGTGCTTCGCAACTTATCTCCAATGTCTAAAGATGTCAGTCTCCAAGAGGTTCTCCATGAACTGCAAAGTCTATGTTAGAATTATTGTCTGGAGGTGCTAGAGAAACACAAGTGTTGGTACCTTTTAAAGTCAAGTAAATTCCAATACATTAGAGAAAAAGGGTGATGTGATGGTGGCAACTACTGAAGAGTATATTTTTTCCACAGCAGAGGTGATAGGTTTCAACAATTTATCATCTTTGTCTTTGTTCAAAAGGTTTCTTAAAACAAAAATCGGAATAAAGTTTTTTTTTTAATCTTGAGACTATAATGAATCAAATATTTCATGTATTATATTATTATTAAATATTATTTGATTGGCCAGCCAATCAAACTACTCATCTAGGCTGGATAAATTTAAGAGCCACGCTGTAATTTGATTCACTGTGCATTGATTCATTCAGCAAATAGTTCATTCACTTGACTGATACTTATTGAGCACTTTCTATATACTAAACATTATGCTAGTGCTGTGGACACAACAGTGAACAAGAAAGACATAGCCCCTGACCTTTTGGTGCTATGATCCTATTGATTTCTGACTCTCATAGATTTACTACATCTTTAAAGAGCAGATCAAATGGATAAAGTATATAAGATCTTTTAAATGGCTCCTATAAATTCCCCCTTTCCTCAAAATTCCTCCCTATCTCAAAGTACTCATACCTGAATATCCACAATCCCTTGCCCTTCAGGCTTTGTTCCCTATGTAAGTATCCACAAACTAGGGTTAAGATTAACATAGGAATGCAGTGTGGGGCAGGAGGAGCATATAAATCCCAATCAGTCAGTTTTGACTTCATTTGTAAGAATTAAACAAAGCCTCCTTTGTTGTGACCAGATTCTGATGGGGAGACATCTGGTTTAAGAGATCCCAAGGACACTGGGATACTAGGGGTGGGTAGACTGAGGGGAGAGGCCATGGACTGGGAGGCTAGGACTAAAAAGTGCCTCAGTTCTGTCCAGTGGCTGGCCATGTGCCACAGGCTGACTAATAATGGAGCAGTAAATGTACCACAGCAGATCCACTGGATGTTCACCAGGTAATATCCAATCTCCCCCATTCCACTCGGCCCCTCTACCCACTGCACTTCCAGCAATTACTGAGTCCACTGTTCTCCCTAAAATTAGTCACAGATGTTCTATGCATCATTATATCAGACACTTACTCAACTCATGTCACTTCCTTTTGTTTAATTTTTGGCTATCCCAATAAATAGCAAGGCTTTTATGAGTGTGAGCTTTATCTTCCTACATCTTTATGGGAGGCAGCTTGGTGAATTGAAAAGAACACTAAATTGATTTAAAGTAGTTCCCCATACCATTTAGTGTGTAACTTTAGATAAGCCTTCATTTCTATCTATAAAGTGGAAATTATATCACCTTCTTTGCCAGGTTTTTACGAGAATCCAATGACCTCAAAAGTGTTTTATAAATTCCCAAGAAGCTTACTACTACTTATAAGTTCCCAAAAAGTTTACAACTACTTCTTACACCTAATAAAAACAATAATTATCAAAATGTTGTTTATGATGCCAGGTACTCTGCCAAATGCTTTACAAAACAATATCATAAGGCAAAAAGGAACTCTCATACAGTGCTGGTGGGAATGCAAATTGGTACAACCACTATGGAAAACAGTATGGAGTTTCCTCAAAAAACTAAGAATTGAATTACCAAATGATCCAGCCATTCCCCTTCTGGGTGTTTACCCAGAAAACCTGAAACCATTTATCTGCAAAGATATATGCATTCCGATGTTCATAGCAGCATTATTCACGGTGGCCAGGACATGGACGCAACTGAAGTGTCCTATGATGGATGATTGGATAAAGAAGATGTAGTACATATATACAATGAAATATTACTCAGCCATTAGAAAAGATGAATACTGTCATTTGCAACAGCATGGATGGATCTTGATAATCATGCTACACTAAATAAGTTAGAAAAAGTTGAAAACCATGTGATTTCACTTATATATGGAAAATAAAACTGAAAGCAACAGAGACTCGTGGACATGAACTGTCCATGAGTTTGTCCAGAGGGAAGGAAGCGAGGGAGATGGTAAATAGCAGTAAAAGGGGTCAAATATTTGGTAACAGAAGGAAATCTAACTTTGGGAGGCAAACACACAATGCAATATATATGTATATGACATAGTGTTGAATTATATACTTAAAACTTATTTGATTTTATTAATCAATGTCACCCCAACAACTTAAAAAAAAAAACCTATAAGGTTGGTAATTTTGTTATCCTCATATTCAGATGAGAAAACTGAGACTTAGAGAAGTTGAACTACTTGCCCAAGGAAGGTCATACAATGCATAAATGGCAGAGGAGGAACTCTTTTTATTTGTTTTTCTTTGTATTTTTCTTTGTGCCTAGCAGAGTGTTTGGCACCAAATACACGTAGTAAACACTGATGACATAGTCAAGCCTACTTATACCGTTCATGTAAGGAAACAGACCTGTCTTTCCCTTTGTAAGCTCCCCTGCTGTAATAGGTTTATACTACAGATTTGCATCTGAACAGCAACAACCTACCCTGAGGTTTACTAGAAGCCCTGCGACACTCTGCTCTGTGTAACAGAGTGTGACCACATTTAATGCTGGGCAGCATTAACTTTGTGCTTTCAAGATTTTCACCCTTCGTCACTACTTGTAAATAAATCTGCTCCCTGGCAGCTACTACTTAAAACCTGACATCTGACTTTCTCAACCTGGAAATTCTTGGGGGCAACTGAACTTGCCGAGTGATACCTGCGTCTCTCAGTGTCGGGCAGCCTGAGGGCACTGAAGTGCTTTATTCATTACAATGACTGCTCCTTCCAGGGTTTATCTCCCCTTCCTCCTAGAATACAGATTTGCCATTTCCAAGTTACAGTATTTACCACAATCCTAAAAGATATTTATAGTTTTTATTGCTGGTGAAGGCTCTGGTTCAAAGAGCCTCTTTGCAGGCTTGACTGCAAAAAGCACACAAATCCACTTTGCCTTCTTGCGACCTCTTGTTCAGATTTAATGCAGTCTTATTGAACCCCTTAAAATAATCCCCCCAAAATCAGAATTTCAGAGTTTACATTTTACAGATGAACAGTCAGAGGTCCAGGGAAGGGATGTGGCTTTTCCAGGATTACACGGCTTGTTTTCAGCAGACATTGGTGAGATTCCAGCTCCCCTGAGTTCCTCATGCACCATGCTTTGTTATACCAAAGATCTTATTTGGCCCTAACTCCCATGTATCTGGTGAACCCAGATCTTTAGGAATCAATCCTAAAATGCTAGTGGATTGAAAGTGACCCTTAGGGGAGAAAAAAAATCTTCTCAAAATTCAAGTTTCTGTCCTCTTGACATTTTCTATCATCTCTATGTAGTAAAAATAAGCAAATTACATAGAGCTCAAGAGCTTGAACTCTCTTTACCAATAATCACACCATTCTGAACAATGAGAATACTGGGAAAGCAAGGGCACAGCATTATTCTATTTTATGTCAAGCTAGTAACATTTTCTCACTTTTGGTTGGCGAGGCAGGCTTGGTCCTTTCTTGCCTTGCTGGTTCCCATTTTGAAAACATCATACAAGTTGTCACCAGTCTTGTGCTTTGTTACTTAAAGCTGTTTGGAAGGATCCCTGGGCATCACATTGGATAGTTGAACCACAAGTTCAGCCTGGTATGACCTGCTCCAATCTGGATTCTTGTGAAAAATCATTTGTTTGCATTGAGCCTTACAGCATTAGCCCTGGAGTGCTGGCAAGTGCAGCCACAAGAGCCAAGTGTACGTCTGTCTCAGTGGTTCTCATATTCATGCCAAGAAGTTCTCAGTTACGCCTGAAATTCTCAAGAAGTTTCAGTGTTCTTGGAGCATCTAAAGAAGAGGGAGCAAACAGAAAATAAAAAGTGCTGGCAGCCATTGAGCCAAGAGAAGAGCATGTGTTGAGGATGCTGATAAATCTATCTCTCTCTGTCATCCTTGGCTATCACCCTCATCTACTCCTGCAGATGCTGCATCCTGCTGGGGCATTTGATTGAATTTGTGGAGCAGACAGATTGCATCGGCTTGGTTATAAAGGGAGTATCGTCGTAAGAGGTGGTATGCTTTACTTGGGAAGAGATGATGAATTTAGACCAGCAAGTCCCTTGCAATTATTAAATCAAATGTTAAGAAACCTGGGCCAGGGCAGGAGAAAGGGGGGTAAGTCATCAAGGGAAGGAGAAGAGGAACGTTATCTGCTTTCCCAGGCTTTTACCTCTGGCTTTATAGCCATCCTCTCTGTTCTGCTCCACGGGTTTCTGTTTTAAATTAGCACTAAATGAAATAGAATTAAAATATGATGAAGTAGCCTTTGGGTGACTCTGCTTTGCATTTAAATCCTGAAAAACTTTGCATTTCCAAATTCTGAGTACTTACTGGTTCAATATATAATTCGAGTTTAAGAATAAGAGTGATTTTTACAGCTTCTTTTTAGGAAAGAAGAATTGATTGCTAAATTTATCAAGTAAAAATGTGAGGAGTTAAAGAGGAAAAACTACAGCAGCTGAGAGAATAACCTCTAGTCCCTGGCCTCTGCCTCCATGCATGAACAGGAAAGAATTTAGGGGATGGATTTGACCTTTCTTAGGAATTGAAGAAGTTGACAATATAGTTGTAGCCTTTAGACTGGGCCTATCTGGTACCTTCCAAATCTGGTATGTGACTGTAGACCAGTTCAAATTAGATGTAGAGCCAGAGGAGTCCCTAGATTTCAAGGAGCCAATTTGCCCATCTTCCTTATCCACCGCTCCAACCATTTTTACTGAAGTTCAGAAAGGTTAGGTGACTTGTCTAAGATTGTCCTCCTGGGTGGCAGCAACCTGATTATCATATTACCATCAGCCATCCCCTCTCTCACAGCCCCATTCTCTCACAGCTCCAGGTTGAAAAACCAAAGCCACTAAGATAAAACCATGGAAACCTCCAAAACTGGAGACTCTCTGCGATCCAATTGAAAAAAAGAAGGCTCTTGCCTCATCCCAAGACAGACTTTTTTGATAGATCCATCATAAAGTGTCATATTTAGAAACATTTCTTGAGATCAATCTTTTTGAGGCTACATACTTCCCTGTGTAAGTTGACAGAGAAGAAACTTCTTCAATGGACACAGACATATTATTGGTTACAAACCATTTGAAACCCTCACTCCTTTGAAGAGTTCTGAAACCATATACTAGGAGGGTGATTATGTGAGAAGAATCTTCAAATATTAACAGCACTTTGGAGAGAAATGTAAAGACCACTGCTGTAAATTCTTGATAATTATACTTACTATGTCTTGAGCAGAGAAAGAAGAGTCTCTGGGGTTCTTTTCCGCATTCAGAAAACAAGATATCTTGAAAAGTTCCATAGAGCAAGAATGTTCAGTGTTTCTAATAGGTAACAGATATGACAGATAATAAATGAATCAATCTCAATGGTGAAAATGTTCAGGTTTACATAATATAGTAAAAGGTATATTTTTTTATATGTCAAGTAGAAAAATATCATTTTTAAATCGTAATTCTGTCTTTCCACTTAGTTCTGGTAGAAGTTTATATTCTCAGAGGATAATCTGAAATACCACAGGCCTTAAAAATGTTCGTGCTCTTTAAAATCTAACTGTATTATAAATGTTTAAAACAACCTTGCTGAAGGGAGTGGGTAATAAGGTGCTGACCTAAGTAACTTTAAAAGTGAATAGAGTCTATAGGACTAAAGGCTATTTGGGGTCTTTTGTGTTTCCATACGAGTCTGATGATTTCTTGTTCTATTTCTTTAAAAAAATGCCAATGGGATTTTTCTGGGGATTGCATTAAATCTGTATAATGCTTTAGGTAATAAGGTCATTTTAACTGTGTTGATTCTTCTAGTCCAAGAACATGGAATATCTTTCTATTTCTTTGTATCTTCTTCAATTTATTTTAATACAGTCTTATAGTTTACATTGCATAGGTCCTTAACATGTTTCATTAGGTTTATTCCTAGGTATTATATTCTTTTTGTTGCAATTGCAAAAGAAATTTTTTTTATTTCTTTTTCTGATAATTTATTATGAGAATACAGGAATGCCAGGGATTTTTGAACATCGATTTTGTAACCTAAACTGTTTTGTATTATTTCTGATAGTGTTTTAGTGAAATCTTTAAGGTTTTTATATAGAAAATCATGTCATCTGCAAATAGTGACAGTTTGACTTCATTTCCTATTTGGGTGCCTTCTATGTGGGATATAAATCTAAAAGCAACAAACAAACATGACAAGCAGAGACTCATGGACATGAACAGTGGACTAGTGGTTACCAGAGGAAAGAGGGGAGGAAAGAGTTAGGGGTAAAAGGGGTCAAATACATGGTGATGGAAAGAAATCTAACTATGACGGGGGGTGAACACACAATACAATATATGTACAACATACTGTCGAATTGTACACTTGAAACTTATTGGATTTTGTTGATTGATGTCACCCCAATATTTAAAAATACAAAAGGAAAAAATAAAAATAAAAAAATAAAATATCTATCTCATGAAAAAGAAAACTAAAGACAGAAGAAATAGCACATAAGCACTGCAATCTAGTTGATGAAGCTGTTCCCCAAAAGAATATGGATTAACAATTTTGAAAACCACTATACATGGACATAGTAATTGAATAATTAAGTAAATAGGTAGGAGGAAAGGAGTAGAGTTCCTCACTGCTGGTGTGAGAGATTACAAATAAACAAGTAAGGGAGCCTAGAATAACCCACATGCTAACAGATTGGAGTTGGAGACATCAGTATAAACTCATGTGTGGCTTAATATAGATACAGATGGGCACATATAGAAGTGTTTATATATATGTTTATACATGGGTTATAAAACATAAATATATCTTCTTTCTCTATCAGATAAGGGGACCTGAGAGAAAAGACATTCTAGTAGCAATGAGCGAGCCTATCATCCGTTTCTTTGTTTCCAATACTATCTCCAATAAAGGGAATCAGGGCTCCTTGAAGAAATGACTGATTCTAGAACTGGAGCAGGAAATGTGCAAGATGAACCTGGAACATCTTGTAGCGTCAGAAACTAAGAAAATGCTAAAACAAACAAACAAATAATGATCTTCACTATGATGGTAAATGTCAAAGGGACACAGGAACCAACTAAAAGAACTCGTAATGCTCAAAGCTGGGACTATCAGAGCAACAAAATAAAAAATATAGAATTGGATTATAACACAATATAATAAGTAAATTATAACCCAATTATTATAAAATAAATATCTAGTCCATACTGATATAAATAAGTAACTGAATAAATTGGATCAACACAAATCTCCTATGCAGAAGAATTCCAAATTATTTATGTACATACTCAGTTCTCAAGGAACAACAAAGCTAATCATACTATGTAATATCCAGGGAGGATGATTAATAAGCTTATAACCTGCTCTTTAGTTTCACATTTGGTTGAAATTCTTTATAGGAGTCATATTTAGGTTGAAGCAAGTGTATTTCATAAAAGCAGCAATAAACTTATCTGTTCTGAATGTTACAGTTTTACTTGCATTTCTGGAGAGTGAGAAAGTTCATTCTGACCCTTACTCTTCCTTATATCTACGTTACAATCATATCATGAAATTTGAAATCCAGCAGACACTTCAACAGGCCATTTCTCTGCTCTGCCTTCCCCATGCCTCTAGAGTTCGATTTAGTAATAAAACTGAACCCCCTCATTCTTTCAGTGTAGCCAAGAGGAAATTAGTTCTGAAGCCACATTAATTCTTAATTGGGTATATTTTATTAAATGAAAAATGGGAATTACCAGGTCCTCACCTGCACCCTAACAGAATAACTCTTAACAACTATGCAAAACAGCCTCTGTGGATCTCAAATCTCCCCCTCTTGTCCTGCCTTGTCTGTGACTGATTTTCCAGCACAGGATGTGAGCGTGAAAGAATTAGGTGTGATTATCACAATGTTGAAGATGACACATTTATTGAGCACTTACTATGTGCCAGACACTGCGTTAGTTATTTTAGGTATTTTTCAATTTTTAAATAAGAATAAATTGGATTCAGAAAGACACAAGAAGCTAAGACAACTTTACCTTCCTCCTGCCTGTGGCTTTCAGTTATGTTATTCTTTCAGTTACATTATCCTGTCACATCGTTAGATAGTATATCAGTCAGATAACATTTTTCACATCACACTCAGGTATGAACAAATATCCTCGCTTTGCTATAACAAAAAATCCAGTCCAGTGTTACATCAAAGTTTCAATCTCTCAATCAGTTTGAAGCTTCTACTGAAGTTCAGGCTTGACTCAGACTGAAGATGCCTGCAAAAGGCAAGAGGATTGAGGGGGTGATCTTCTTTGCTACATTTCTACCTTTTTCTTCTTTGTTCACCACTTGCCTCTAATGGTGGTTAGAGGAAGGAGAGGCAGAGAGGAAAGGGAAGGAGCAGATAAGACCTTATCTGACTAGTGCTGATGTAATCTGGTGGTGTTATCCTCTGATGGCGGCATATGCCCAAATTCTTCTTCTTTTGGAGTGCTTTGGGACTCCCCTCGCTGTGTACTTACTATTGACCAGTACCTGGCACTGTCCCTCTAACTTGACTCTTGGAATTCCTCCTTAGCATCTATTTATAACAGAATATCCTCCATAATTCTTTCCATTAGTTACCTAGTCCAGTCAGGCAGATCTCTAGAGGCAGGACCCTTTCAAGATGCCTCAACCCAATTACGTTCCATGGTTCCACTCTAGCCCATGGGAAACACCTTCTCTTTTCCCACTATCAGTGGAAGCTACCTTGCTTCATTGTAGCTTTTGCTCCCTGCTCACCTGCTCAGGCATCAGGAGCAGCTCTGATCAGATAAGACTTTGCTCTTCTCCACTAATCCTCTCTTCTCTGGGTTCAATCCTGGAGGTGCCAGAAAGAGTGTTTAAAAGTGTGGGAGAAAGTGAAAAGAAGAGATAAGGAAGCAAAGGAAGCAAATATGACCTTACTTTTATCTTTCCCATAATAGATTTCTAAGCATGTGTCATGACTGAGCTGAGATGGGAAAGAGGATAACATTAGCATTAAATGGCTGCTTGAGGTTTGGACATTAGGACTAATTGTGTTCAGTACTTTAATATGTTAAAATAAAACTGAACCACAAAGAGATACCACCTGACACTCATTTGAATGACTGCTGTTAAAAAAAAAAAAGAAAAAGAAAAGAAAAGAAGTGTTGGGTGGCAAGCGTGTAGAGAAATTGGAACTTTTGTTCATTGTTGGTGGGAATGTAAAATGGTGCTGCCGCTATAGAAAACAGTGGAGCAGTTCCTCAAAAAAACTAAAATACCATTATCATATAATTTAGCAATTCCACTTCTGGGAATATACCCCTCAAAATTGAAAGCATGGTTTTGAAGAGATATTTGTACACTAGTGTTCATAACAACATTATTCACAATAGCCAAAAGTTGGAAGCAACCCCAAAGTCCAAAAACAGATGAACGAACTATTGTATAAAATATTTTATACATAATTATATATATAATTATATATAATTATGTATAAATCATGGAATATTATGCAGCCTTAAAAGGGAAGGAAATTCTGATACAAGCCACAACATGAAAGAACCCTGAGAATATTAAGCTAAGTAAAATAAATAAATCACAAAAAAGACAAATACTGTATTTGTCCACTTACTTAGAGTAGTCAATTTAATAGAGACAGAACAGTGGTTGCCAGAGTCTGGGTGCAGGGTTGGGGGGGGGGCAGGGATGAAAGAAAAGTTACTGCTTAATATAGAGTTTCAGTTTTGCAAGACGAAAAGACTTCTGGAGATAGATGGTCACACAACAATATAAATGTACTTAATATCGCTGAATCGTACACTTAAAAATGTATATCTTATATTGTATATATTTCACCACAATTAAAAGTTTTTTAAACTAAAATATAATCTTACTAAAGTAATAAAATTGTGATTAACAGAAAAAACTGAAATGTTAACATATGAAAATAAAACCTGTGACTAGAAAAGCAATGAGATCAGATTAAAGTGTAAATAAGAGTTCAACATGGTGTTATTGAAAGACAGTAGTAAGAGAAGAAAACTAATGCGTCTTCATGATTTATTCCCACTAAAGACAGCTTTTCCCATAAACTAATTACATGTACTAATGTTTTTCTATAGTAGTTTTATGAGTTGAAGTGGAACAATAAATTTTTTGAAGAAATAGATTGTTCTTAAATGATACATTCTGATCTTCCATGAAAATAAATCAATTTCAATCACTATTATCTATATAGATCTCTTCAGATGGGGCCTCCCTTCTAGTGACTGTTGTAAAATTCAAAATGGTATGTTTCAAATAGAAGAGTTATTTGGGAGGAGGAGGACTTTTCTAATTCCTAATAAGGTACCTGAAAATAATCAGTCTCAAGGTAGATATGAGGTGGAAGAAATTGTTTGATCTCTGAACACTTACCAACCAAAACCTACCTCCTTCTGCCAAAAAATGGGTTTTGATTTCAGTTGGTCTATAAATCCAGTGAAGCTCCAGATTAATGGCCTACCTTAGCTCCTGACAGTGGATATGGTAACCACTAATCCACTGTACCTCTATGTCATTTATTTTTCATTTTTTATGCCCATTGTTTCAAATCTTGAGACAGCCCTTGGTCTGCTATATCAAAGTACAGCAGGTAACTCAGTCACTCTCTTGTTGCGGTTCTACATGGAATATTTGGTGAGATAAGTCAGCAGGATTCATTGTTGTTATTTTTGTTGTTGGTTTCTATTTATTAACAGCATTTTTAAGAACTGAGAAATTGAGAAATTTCCATTTCAATCATGTCTTTTCTGGAAGTTCTTGACAAAAGCAATGTAGGCTTCTAATATTCCTATTTGGACAAGAGGCCCAGCACACTTCAATTAACAAAAATATTTATTCTTTTTCTTCCATTAAATCCAGAAAATATTGATGTTTTCATATTTTTCTTCAGTATTGGTTCATCTCTTCAGGAGCCGTAGAGATCAAGATCTTTAAAAACAGAACCAGGAAATTGAAATGGAAGGAAATAAAGATAAATAGGTATTAAGCTGGTTGCTTTACTTTCTATGAAATAGAAGTACAAGGCCTGTGTTGGTGAGTCCTTATTTGTTTGTTTTGTACTTATGCTCACAGTAAGCAGAAGTATCCTCAAGTGAAACAAATATAGGTGTCAGTTATGAAGAATTATCTTAGTAAAATATGTGATACCCTTGATTTTTCAGCTACAAGAAGCAAAAGATTTTTCTTCTTGGAATGGTAAGAAACAGAAACTCCTAAAAACATGTATTCTAAAATTCTAAGTAAGAATCAAAACATTTTAAAATAAAAATTCTTTCAGTATTTTTCTCTTTTTCAGTACACAAAGTGATATTTTAATAAAATACCAATTTTTAAAACTTGTTAATGTTTATATACAGTTACATTCCTGGATTCAAAATAACTCAGGTCCAATCTTATTTCCTTCCTAATAACAATAGTTTAATCAAGTAGGTAATTCCTGATGAAAACCAAATGCCCTATCTTTTATAAAAATTACCACAAACTTCTCACTTAATCAACTAGCATTCATGGTGTAAATTAACATTAGTGGTACAAAACTTTCAAGTTCTATCTAGGTTGATTAAACAAGGCATCCAGGGCCCATACATATTAAATTGTCTTGAATTTCAACAGCATGCAAGCTCTACCACATATTATTTATACTATTTTCCTTTTATATAATACATTTTAAAAATTACAAGAGAAATGAACATTTGAAACATTGTTAATAGAATCAGAAAAACTTCTTTGGGCTATTCCATATACTATTATTAAATTATTTGGTAGTTTTTTGGAAAACACATCCAGAAATGGTTGTTTTTATGGCTTATTTTTTCTAAATAAGATAGAAATATTTGTCATTATACTGCCCTTAAAATTATCTTTGTCATCAAAACTAGCATCAACACATTGTTATAGGTTGTCACAAAGCCCACCTCTCTTTACACTTTCTAAGTTGAACTTATGGTTTAAAGATGATGATTTAAGTCAGAATATCCACTTATCTTCTTGGGAACCACCTGAAAGCTGCAAGAAAGAGAAATTAAAAAAATGCAAACTCCATTGTGGTGAAACTGGCAATAGAAAATTCCAAACTACCGAATACATAAAAAGGCTACCCAAAGCAGAGCTCAGATAGGGATAAACAAATGACCAAAAAAATGGAAAAGCCAAAGAAGTAAAAAAGAAGATCACAATTTCAATTGTATGAGGTTGAAAACAAGACTAAATTTGGGGCAAAAATCACAGAATAAGACAAGTCATCTGAAAAGGAGATATAATAGTTTTTAATATTTATGCACCAAGAAACATAGAACAAATACTCATAGAACACATACTATAATCCAAGTCTCTAAAAAACTTTATAAGTTTTCTAAATATTTGGTCCTTGTTGTGTAGATAGCCACACTCATATCTCTTTATGAATGTGGCTATCTACTTCTGTCTCCATAATTAATTTTATGTACTCTGGGAATTCAAAAGATCATATCCACAGACTTTTTAGAAGCCATTTTATGCAGATAGAAGGTCTACTGGAGATCCTTTAGATGGAATTTATGAGTTTTTTTCCTAAAATTTAGGTTTAATTTCAGATCTTTGAGCCAAAAGTTCTTCAAGAGGGAATTTTAAAATTTATAATCATTTGAGACTTTTTTATTTTGTCTTTATTTTAAATATTTACTAGTTATCATTACATTATAATACATGTATGTTTCTATATTCTGTCTTCTTTTAAAAATTTATTGAACTAAATTGTCAAAAGTGCTGCCAGCCAGGATTAAGGCTATAATTGTTTTAAGATATAAGACCTTTGTTCTCCCCAACTTCCTACTGGCAAGAAACAGGCTGAGAAAGCATATCCTTTAATGCCTCTTCACAAGTGGCTATAGAATAAGATGATAAAGAAAACTTTCCAGAAAGCAAAAATAGGAGCCACAGAGAATGATAAAATAGGGACCTACTCCTGGCAAGTAAAGTTCAGGCTAATAAAGAAAAATGCTCTACTGACAGAATAAGGGAGCAGGCAATACTTGCTCTTAGGATGTGAGTACTGCTATAAACCATCCATGACAGCCACGTACCTCTCCTCCATCTCCTTTTTGAATGAGTGTGCTTCTGAAGGTTAGCCTGTCCCTGGTTCACCATTGCATAACAGATGAGTAAAGGGAAACAATTTGTTTTTAAATTCACAGTTCTCCCAGTCAAGAGGAAACAAATTCAAAACTAATATGAATGAGATCCTAGATGTCATAACTGGATGGGACTTTGGCAAGTCTTGTGTAAGAGTAAGTATATTTTGCATGTGAAAAGGATGTAAAAAATAGATAAAAGAGCCAACCATGGTAGAATAAATTGGCATCTTCAGTTCTTCTTGCCCACTCAGTGTTAGAATTATATAACCACTTCTTTTGCTGTGTGATTTTACAGTAACACCAACCATGGTAGGCAGAGTATATTTTCCCACATAATTAAACTTGGGTTTGGCCATGTGACTTGTGTTGGCCAATAAAATGTGGATATAAATGATAACATACAAGTACCAAGCTGAAAGACTAAAGAGGTATCATGCATTTCCATTTATCCTCTTGCGCTCCTGCCATTCATTTTTTGTAGTGTGACTCCAGGAAGCCACTGGACCAAAGAGAATGAGAGATACATGGAGCAGACCTGAGCTGGAGCTGCAGCCTTGAGCCTGGAGCCTGGAACCTATGGACTAAGGTCTAGCCTGGCTTGGCTGAGTTGCAGTTAACCTGTAGATCCATGAGCAAAAAATAAATATTTATCATTTTAAGCCACTGATATTTGGAGTGGTTTGTTACAAAGCAACAAACCAAAGAAAAAAGTGTAAGAAACCATAACTACATAAAATTTTTTTAAAAAATAAGAAATAACTATAACTATAGAAAATTATAGCAATTGCATAGACTTCTTTGCTCAACTATGTGCAAATGAATTTGAAAACTTAGATAACATGCATAATTATCCAGAAAAGTACAATATAATATAGTAAGTCTTAACAGAGCAGTTTCTATAGAATAGGAAAAATTGTCAGCGCTCTCTCTCACCAACTTCCATTTAAAAAGTAATGGGCTCAGATGGTTTCACAGGGGAATTCTATGAAATCTTTAAATAATACATATTTCCAACATTAATTGAACTATTCTAGAGAATGAAAAAGGAAGGAAAATTTCTAAATATTCTTTCATGAAGTAATATTGATACCAAAATTCAGCAAATAATTTCAATAGGAAAGTTGAGTACAGATCAAGCTGATATATATGAATATTGATAGAAAAATATTTAAAATAATGGCAATAATATTCAGCTTTAATAGGGTAGCACATCTGACCTAATGGAGTTAATTTAAGAAATATAAAATATATCAATATTAAAAGAAATTTATAAATACGTTTCACTATATTATATTCTAAGAACAAAAATTATATTATTTCCATGAGTGATGCTTATAATGTACTTGATAAATTCAACATATATTATTAATCAAGATTCTTAATCATATAGAAATAGATGGATACTCCCTTAACATGACAAAATAAATCTGTCTTGATCTAGAGCTAGCCTCGTGCTTAATGAAGAAATATTCTTAAAGTCAGGTATAAAGAATATGACTAGAATCCACATTATCATTACCTTTTTGTTTTTTTCTTACAAACAGAACATCCATGAACATCACTGTACATATCTCACCATGGGCGCGAACATGAGTTGGTTGCATTTTATGAAATTGCTAGATTAGAGTATATGAGGTTTCAATTTTTTTCAATTTACTTATTTCAATTAATTTCAAGTATACAGTACATTGGTTAGCATTTTATATAGTTCATAAAACGATCCTCCCAATTGCTCCCTCCCTCCCCTGGCCCTCCACCTAGCCATTATATTAATGCTAACTGCATTCCCTATGCCTTGCTCCCCATCCCTGTGACCAACTATCAACTACTACTTTAACCCTTCACCCTATTCTCCCAGCCTCCAAAACTCCCAATTTTGTAAGACAATGTAAAATAGTTTTCAAAAGGGATTATACCAAATTACCCTCCCATCAACAGTGTATAGAAGATCTTATTGACCCACCTTCTCACACACATTTGGTGTTGTCAGACTTCTTAATTTTGACAGTAGGCTGCAGTTATTTTAATCCAAATGAAAATAACATTAGGCACTATATACCAGGCAGTTTTACATGAATTATTTTATTTTAACTCTGTAGTATTATCACCCTCATTTTACAGATGAATTTTGTCCAAAGCCACAATTCTCCCCCAACAGGCAGCCCTTCCTCCCATCTAGTAAAGTTGAAAGTCTATCTGTTGTAATGGAACAGCCCTCTAAGGAGCACAGAGTGCAGTAAACAGATCCCTGCAGGACAAACACAAAATATGTTCTTAGCAGCCTCCAGAATTCATAGCTCTAAGATAGCTATTAGGTGATAAGAATTCAGACTCAAGAGGCCAAGAGGTCTGGGATAAAATCTATGCCCTATTGCTTACTAGTTTCACAAAACAAACAGGATAATCAAAAATAAGATTTTTATAGAACCTATAAATCACTAGTCTAGGAAATTTTACAGAGTTATTTTGCTACAGGCAAAAGATGTACAATTTTTTCCTCAAAATGTTTTCTAGACTTTATAAAAATCTATAGACATAAAATTCACTAGAGACAAATCAAGCTTAAAATATAAACAAATATTTTTAAGTTAAGTTCACTAAAACAGTTTTTCCATATCTTCTCTGTTACACTGTCTTTTTTCCCCTTTATCTTTATCTCAATCAATGTGACAATATCATTCCAAATTGTCTGGGCTCCCTATCCTAAGTTAATTTTGGCTCTATGCCCTTTATTCTTTCCAATTCCCATCGGCTAACATATCCTGTATTCCTTATGTAATAGCTGTCTCATCTACCTATCTATTCATTTCTCCTTCTGCTCCTTCAATTATATTTCAGACCCCCTTTGATTTTTTAAAATATTCTTCTTACTCTCATACCTAATGCATCCAATACACACCAACACAATTCTACAATATAGCTTCATTCATACCATATTTTTCTGTTCAGATACTTTAAATAGAACCCCATTGCCTAGAATAAAGCTTAAGTTATTTAGCAGGGCATTCTAGATTCTTCATAATCTGACTACAATTCCCAGTGATATGTGCAATCCTCTTTCCTCCATCTTTTCTTCCTTTCTTACTTCCTTGAACAAATATTTATGGAGCATCTAGTATGTATCAGCCGGTGTGCTAGTCAGTGGACATTCATTAATAAAGAAAGAAGACATAGGCCCTACCCTCATAAAACTTATGGTCTACATTGACTGAACAACACAAATACAAGTTGCCAGGTAGTTACCTAAGAGAAATAAAAGCATATGTCCATCAAAGACTTATACATGAATCTTCATAGCATCTTCATTTGTAGCAACCCCAAACTGGAAACAATCTAAATGTCCATCAACATACAGATAGATGGGGGTCAAGATGGAGAAGTAGGTACATGCTGTACTTGCTTCTTTTCACAACCACATCAAAATTACAACTAAACTAGCTAAATAGAAGTGCTACACTGGGGCCACACAGAAGAGCCCACCTCTAGACTGGCTGGAGGGATAGAGATGCAAATAGGCTGGTCTCATGCCCATGTATGGCAGTTCAAAATTGAGAGAAATATCTCAGCTGTGGAGGCCCCTCCAAAAGGGCGAGGGGTCCTGGCCTTACATTGAGCTCCCCGGTGCAGGGTTCCAGTGCTGGAAAAAGAAGTCCCCACAACTTCTGGCTATAAAAACCAGAGGAGATTGTGGCTGAGATGACAGGCTGAGGGAGTCACAGGCGTTCCTTTTAAGGCACCCGTGCGTGGACTTACCTGCTGATGGACTCACTCATTCTGAGCTCCAGCTCTGGGGCAGCAGCTTAAAAAGTGCCAGGGACATTCGGGGAGGAATTGAGTTATCTGGCTTCAAAGTAAGGATAGGAGAAACAGCTTTCTCCCAGACAGATGTGCTGGCAGAGGGCATTGTTCCTTTGTTGAGTCCTCCCCTGCCTGGCATGCAGACTAAGGTGGCTGCCATATCTGAATCTCCATCAGCATAGCTAACACTGGTCACTATCTCCTGGTGATTCCCTGAGACCCTGCCCATCCCAATATACAGGCCAATTCCAGTGGATTTTCCATACAAACGGCCTCTCTTGGCTCACGCTGCAGACTTTCCTAAAATTTTTCAAAGGTTCACAAAACCTAAAAATGGTTGTCATATTGGGGAGTGAGGTATAATTGAAAGGAGGAGGGGATTAAGAGTTACAAAATTAGTAGTTACAAAATAGTCATGGGGATGTACAGTATAGCATGAGGAATATAATCAGTAATATTGTAATAACCATGTATTGGTATCAAATGCGTACTGGATTTATAGGGGTTGTCACTTCATAAGTTATATAAATGTCTAATCACTGTGTTGAACAACTGAAACTAATATAATATTGTATATCAACTATAATTGAAAAAACTATAAAATTATTTTTTAAATAAAAATGTCTCTTTTTTCTAAAAAAGAAAAAAAAAACAGATAGAAAAACAAATTGTGATATATTCATATAATGGGTTATTACTCAACAATAAACAATAAACTATTGATATATGCAATAACTTGGAGGAATTTCAAAATACTTATACTACTTAAAAGATAGGAAATTTCTCACAAATACAAACTCTAGAAAGCAGACCAGTGACTCCCTGGAGATAGATAGATATGAGAAGGAGGAATTGTAAAAGGGCATGAGGAAAGTTTGGGGGTGATTAATGTATTTATTATATTGCCTTTGATGATGGTTTCATGGGTGTATACATATGCCAAATAAATCAAATTTTACATTTTAGAAATGTGTAGTTTTGATTTCAATTCTAACTCAGCAAAGCTTCTAAAAAGTATTTTCACAATGCAATTATAGTTCAAATCCCCTAAGAAGTATCTCTGACCCCCAGCATCCATTTTGCTGATCTCTCTTGAGACCCATGAGTAATTAAAGCTTCTACTATTCATTTGGTTCTTTACATTTATTGCATCACTGCTTATCATTTATTGGGTACATTTCTGAGTTATCACCTCATGAACAGAATCAGATCCTCTGTTTCCCCTTCAACCCCTGGAATAGTTCTCTGCACATAGTAAGCCCTCAATAAATATTCTGTTGAAAGATTCACAGTCATAAACGTTTTGTGTTGCTTTTCCAAAGACAAATTGTGGGACTTCCTCCAACACTTGATTGAGCTGACAAACAAATTCCTAATTCATATTTAAGCAGCACATTGCCAAACAGCAATTTTCAATGTGAAAGATACTTACTAATCTAAAAGCTACAATAAATCACATGTGACAAAATCAGTGTGTTTGGCCAAGAATCAGAGGAATTCACTTCACAACCCACACAATTAAGCAAGAATGTCAAATTAAATGTCCCAAAAAAGCTAATCTGTAACTGTTCTTATTTATTTGTTTATTCATTTATTTATACCTCACCTCATTCCAAAATGTGTATGAGCAGAATAAAGCAAAAAATACTACCAAAAATTCATGTGTTCCAAAATTGGTGTTTCAGCTTCAGAGAACCTAAGTTTTATGTCAAAGCATTTATTTTATCCTGTACAATACCACTAAGTAATTATCATTACACAAATCCCCAGCATAGAAAAAGTGGTACTGTGCAGCAAATTCAGTATTTTTAGTTGAAATCCGGATATCGGCTGTGGTACTAACCCCTCCCCCTTCAATATTTGGATAAAATTGCCATCAACCTGTGTTCCTGGTTTCAGTTTAAAGTTCTTGCCAAAGTTTTAGCAGATTTCAGAGGAACTCATATTCCACCTGTGATCCAAGAACTCTTCACTGTGGATTCGCTCCACTTCAGAATATTGTTGACCTCCACAGAGACTCAGCCATGAGATACAGCTCTTAGCTAGTTTTCAACAAAATCACCACCCACACAAAGCATCTGTGTGCATGTGTTAAGTTTAATGAAGCTTTAGTTAGACTCAGCATTACATCTCAACCTTGCAGGTAACTTCAAGTAGAACATTGGACAACCCTGTCCTTACATCATGAGACCACTTGACCACTGGGGATTCTTTTCCACTGGCCACTTTAGGACACTCAGAGACCCAATCTCTATGACCTAACTGGCTTCTCACTTTCTTTCTCTCATCTCTCTTGTTGCTCTTCTCTATTAATCTCTCCATCTCCTAATTCTCCCTCTACTATGCAGAACAATTAAATCTTTCCTTCTCTCTTCCCAGATACTGCTTCAGACCTGTCTTAGCCTACCCACACTCAGGAAGGTACTCAATGACACATTCTTTTTCACAGTATAAAAATCAATCGCCTTAAACTGTAGTCATGTTAGTAAATAGCAATTTCTGTTTATCATCTTATTTTTCACACTTTGATCTTAATCCAAAAATTTACAAATTGTACTGAAGTCTATTCTAATGAACCATAAACTATATTAAAAGTTTTCAGATGGTCAAATCTCAAATCTGTTTCCCAAGGTTGGGAATCATATCTTATTCATCTCTGTAGCTATATACTAACATCTATCATATAGTAGGCATTCAGCAAATACTTGTCAAATCAATCATTCAGTGCAAATTATGATTAAGACTGGATGGCAAATGAAACATTTAGTCCCAGACAGCAAATGTGCAGAGCTTTGTAAAAGTGAAGGTATAATGACAAAAGTTAGAAATGGCCTTTTAAACCTGTATAAACAACAAAACCAGAGAGCTTCTCAGTACAGAAAGGTACACTGTGTGCCTTTTATCATTCAGCTCATTCTGGAGCAGGCCTCCTTCCAACCTTGGCTTTCTACTTTTATAAATTTTGTTCTAGCTGTGCTGCCTCTGGAATTCACAGTGCCCACTTCACTAGACGATGACTCATGCTCACCATGTAACAAATTATTTTCATTTTGATATCATTTGGAGGCACTAGACAGAATGACTATAAACCAATCCTACAACAAAAGATGGTTTCTCAGTAAAGAGTTTTCGCCCACATCCTCTCTCAGCTAGTTTTCCAAAGAATAATTATAGAGCAAAATTGTAAACTAACTGAAAATAATAGCTGTGTCTAACTTTCCTTTATACAACATCTTACACAAACTTAAGCTTAGTAGGTATTTAATACATACCAAAGTACATGGAAAAAACTATGAAGTAAATTCAGCACAGCAGTCACTTTAATAAAACATGTGTATGTATATCTACATATGTGTGTATACTTGTTGATATACACATATATATATACATATACATACATATACATATATAGAGAGAGAAGGAGAGAGCCCATAGCATATACAGTGGTAGGTAGTAGTGCGAGATCATTTATTGCTCTATGTACACCACACCATACCACCTGTTTACTTATTCATTCAATCGTCATTTATTAAGTTACAGCATGCCAGGGAGAACTCTTAAGATGGAAGGAAAAAAAATATTTCTAGTCTCTTTATAGCTATCTTATTTTTCTCTCTGTTGGAGCAGAGGAAGAAAAGTAATACAGACTCACTTTCCAGCCACATCACTGTTGGGGAATATAGACGATGTCATTAAAGGGCAGAAGGAAGAAATCCTAGGCAGTCAGCTCCCAGAGCTGGGGAAGGGCCAAGTAGTGTTGCTGAATGGCTGACTGAACATCAAATCCATCTACTTTAGAATAAGCTGCCAGAAACCTCATCTGTGTTTGAGGAAAAGTAAGCAACTATGCAGGAAAGCATGTTTAGAATCTGATTTATAAGAAATGAAAGCACCACATATGCATGGTGTGGGCTAACTGCCACATTTAGTGGACAATGATCAAAATACGCAAGAGATGGAAGTGTTTGTCAATCAAAACTCTTAAATCCATAAATTTCAGAGTTAAAAAGACCTTAAAAGTCCTGTGGTCCAACACTTCTCAGTCTTTTATGTGTCATATCACACATAGAAAATGACAATATTTATAAAGTATTCTGGACCTGATGAAGGAGGTTGTTTAGGGCAGGAGGCTACTGGCCCAATGCCCTGCCTACCCTCACGGAGAACTGAGGGAATCAGTTATTTTGAGACACTAGTTGGGAAGACCTGCTGTAGTCCAGTCTCCTAACTTTACGTTTGAGGAAATTAGATCCTTACTCAAGATCATCCAGCTAGAGAGTCATAGCAGAGCCAGAAATAGAGACTGAAGTGTCTCTCTTTATTCATACTTCCACTACTCCAGTGTTTCTCAAAGTATGGTCCCCAGACCAGCAGCATCATATGCAAATTCTCAGACCCGACCCCAGACCTACCGAAGCAGACACTCAAGGGGTGAGACTAGGTACTCTGCTTTAACAAGCCTTCCAGGAGATCCTGATGCTCGCCCAAGTTTGAGAACCACTGTTGGAGTCTATACTTACTCAACACTTCTATAAACTATGTGTTAACATTCAGGTTGTCTAACTCAGGGCTTGGCAAAGTTTTTCCAGAAAGGACCTGATACTAAATACAGGCCTGCAGGCCATCCAGTCTCTGTCACAGCTAGTTACCTCTGCCAATGTAGCACAAAAGCACTTAGAAGCAATACATAAATGAATGAGCATGGCTGCATTCTAATAAAACTTTGCTTATAAAAATAGACAGTGAGGAAGGTATGCCAATCCCTGGTAACTGATGATTGAATAGATTCTTTAACCTCATAATTTAAATTCTTAGCCATTCCGGTTAACATCAAAATTTCTCAGCAACTTATAGCATCTATCAATGTTGGTGTCAACATCTGTCTTTTTTCATTCAATTAACTTGTGCTAAATGCCTCCTAAGAGGCACACTCTGGGCATAGAGAGATGACAAGATCCAATCCATGGCCTCAAGAATAACGTCATGCAGTGGAGAAACAAGAAATCAAATAAAATTATATTACTTTTTAATGTGGCCTTATTGAAGAAAATGCTCACTTAAATATATACATTTTGCTGCTAATTGTTAAGATTTTTTTCATTTATATGGACAAAAAACATGATAAACACATACTCCAAATTCTAAGCCAGCAATGATGATAACTGTCCTGGCAACCAGTTTTATTATACCCACAGATTCTGCGGGTCAGGAACTCAGACAGGGTGAACCAGAAATGTTTGCATCTGCTCTACAAAGTCTAGAGCCTTTCTGAGGAAGACTTGAATGGCTGGAGGACAGGATCTTTAGATGCTTCTTCATTCACATGTCCAGTACCTGAGCTGACATGATTTAAAGACTGAACTAAACAACAATCATGCACATGACCCCTTCACATGGTCTGGACACCTCACAGCACAATGGCCTCAGAGCAGTCAGACTTCTTATGTGCAGCTCAGGGATCCAAGAGCACATGCTCCAATGAGCAAGGCAAAAGCAGCATGGCCTTTTACTATCGAACTTTAGAAATCACCATACATCATTCTTCTCACACTCTATTGATCAAAACAATACAATTCTGCCCTGATTCAACAGGTGAAACCATATACCTTATGTCTTGATGGGAAGATAGTCAAATAACTTTCATCTGTATTTTAAAACCAGTAATAGCAACAACCAACAATGAGATATGCCCTATCTCAGAGTAAAGGGGTTTTATGAAGTTTTTAAAACTACAGATAACATGCTAAATCAAAACCAACTCTGCTAAATATCCAATATAAGAATATGTCTCTGGAAGTCATTTGATTTGGAGGTAGTACTTAAATAATGATCCTCCAAAACAGAAATTTTGGAAATTTTCCATCTGTCCGTACAATAAAAAGGACTATACATGTTGCACAGAACTGAATGGCGTGTAGAACGTGGGCTCACCCACTATCAATGCCAGGGGATAGCCAGTCACAATCCTTTGTCAAGCTGCCAGAAATATCACTCCTCAAAGAACAGGGATGGGAACAAAAGTATTTATTACAAGATTTTTTAACTTACCTCTTTAAAAAAAAAATAAGTAAACCTGAATTTTCCTTCCCTTATGTCTTTCTTCATTTAAAATTGCTAACTTCTCTGAGACATTCAGCACCAATTGAGAGATGATTTTATAATCCTTTATAATCCTAATAAAGTCAAATAAATGTTTTCCTCTGTGAAAAATTAGTTGTTTTTATACACTGTAGATTTTTTTCCCCCATCGTTCTGCTTAACAATTAGTTAGGACAATAAATGGTTAGAATTTTCTTAAATCTTTCCAACTGAAAAATTTGTTTTGAAAGAAGTTTAGCCTATAGAATATTTTTTACTAATTTGCCTGATTTTTCTAAAAAAATATAGAAAAGTTTTTATTGTAAAAGAAATGAGACTATTCAATTTAAGGACAATAAAGTGAGTGGGTGCAGATAATGCTAATCTCTTCCTTTTAAAAATAGAACTATGCTTAGAAGAGAATTCAGAATCATGGAATGTGTTTAGTCATAGTCTCCTGGATCTTTATAGCTATAAAAAGGTGCTTAGGAATTATCTAGCCCAACCCTTTCATTTTACAGATGACTAGACTGAGGCTCAAAGATGCCAAGAGTGGCAGAGACAGCTGCTGCTTACCAAATATTCCAGATGTTCTCCTATATTTCTCCGTTGTCCTGAAGTTAGATTGTGGACATGTCACTAGTTCTGGCCCATGCACTAAGAGCAGAAATGACACGTCACTCCTTGGATAAAAGAGTGAAGAGTTAAAGTGCTCCTTTCTATCTCCCTTTCCCCTAGATGGCCTCCATGTCAATGGTGGAACCTCGGTCTGAAAGCTGTCTGGATCTCTGAGTTATCCATGGGAGAAAGCTGTCCTGGAGAGTTGCCCAATGCTCATCAAACTTCACATAAGCAAGAAATTAACTTTTGTGGTATAAAGCCAAGGAGAGTTCAGGACCTATTTGTCCCTGCCACATAGTTTACCTAGCCTAACTGATGCACCAAGCAACTTTCTCAAATTAACTCAGCAAGTGAATGGCTGAGCTAGGATTAGAGTCCAAGTCTCTTAATTTGCCAGTCTAAGATCACATTTTATAATCACAGAGTAGTAAATGTAGACACACCAACCTGAGTCATTAAGTAAAGCGACCGGCCAGCTCAAAATGAAAACAGAGACAAAATGTGAACTGGCTGATAAAGAGGTAATACCATGGATTGAGGCCTAGGTCAAGAGAGGGCAAAATCAAGAAGGAAAGAAGCCCCAGTATTCAGCCTTCAGTGTAAAACCAGAGACGCTGATCCTCAGCTATAGGTACAGACCCTCAGAAGTGGTTCCCTTTCTGCCCAATTTATACCTTAAGCTGATGACCTTGACTCCTAGACCCTGTAGCCCAGTTAGGACGTTAAGTTCCCAAAAGAAAATGTTTCCATCTTCTGTGTGTACACAGCAGCCACTAAACACAAACAGGAACCTAACGCCTCAGACTGAGATTAATTTAACATGTTGTAGAATTTAAAAAAAAATAACATATTAGAAAAAAAAATGAGGTTTTGGTTGCTAAGCAACAGTACAAAGCTCTTTCTTTCCCTTCAAGAGCATTCTCTCCACCTTTATGGACAAGAGTCAAAGAGTACTTAGCGACAAGCATATATTTTGTTGTGACAGCAATAGACACCAAATTGAATTTTCCCTGAAAACAACATACTGCATTGCGTCAAGCACTTCAGGGTTCCAAATTATTACCCTCTGTGCACAGGATGACGTTTCCTGTTCTGAAATATTTATTTTTCTCTGTGCAAACAGGTTAGATGGTATCTATTGGCAGTTATCTAAATAGATGAGGAGATTTTGCAGAATCATGCAAATCTGTTCTCCCCTCCCAAGGACAGAAAGGCATTAGATATGACCTACCAGGAGTGAGGTTGCTCTTTATCTAGGTGTTAGGCAGCTTAAGCCAAAGGAAAGACCTTCTCTCTCCCTTTCCCCTACTGAGAACTGGATGTTTTATCCCTGCATTGGCTTCTTTAGGTACGATCACTCGCTCAGATATGAACCAGCGTAAAGCTAGCAATAACCACAGGGGCCACATCTCCAGAACAGTCCAGCGTACCTCCCACCAGCCCACTGGGTTACACAGCCTCTTGCATTCTTTTACTCAGGTTGTCCCTTCCCCTCTTCCACTTTCAGCTCGGTATCATCCTCTGGCCCTGATATTTACCTCAGTGTCTCTTGCCCAATATATATTTTAGACCCAATTTCCAGAGCAAAACTTACCAATATCTTTAAAATTCAGTTTTGCTATACACTCCAAGCTCCAAACAGAAGGGCAACTTCCCTGACAGAAAATGGAATGAAAGTCCACTTGAGGCAGTATTGTCCAAAGCACATCTGCCTTACAGCCACCACTGACCTAAAAGTAATCAGAAAGTAGGACAGTCTCTGCAGCATTTTCATCCAGGATACAGAGAGTTTCTCGACCTAGAGATTCTGGAGCATCTACTATGTGTAAGACTCTGCTCAGAGCTGTAAAGAACAATAAAAAAGAAATAAATGATTCTCAAGGAAATAAGACTAATATAAAAGAAGACAGCCTGGGCCATTCATTTCATACAATTTGCCTTTATGAAAATATTACAAGATAAGGAGGCCACAGAAAGGGAGGCAGAAGATAATTTTAGATATGACCTTGGGTCACATTTTGTTATCAAACACCAAATTCCCAGGAACCCTCTTGTTTGACCAGAGGCACTTCTGCAAGGGCCCCAAGGTCCTTGGCCAATGCTGTGACCTGTTTATCGTAACTCCCTAGGATGAACTCTTCATTGATCCTTCCCAGTCCTGATCTCAGAATGTTTTCCAGGATTGGGTTCTTACTCTCATTATTCTCATCCATGTAGATTATGCCTGCCTTATTGCCAACACCTGATTTCTACCTTCCACAATCCCCTCTCACTCTCCCCCATCTAGCTTCTGGAACTGGCTAGCCATATTAGGTGCTTGACCTCATCACATTCCTTCCCTTCCTCAAACATTTCCTGAGCCCACACTGTTTATTAGATAGCATGCAGGAAAGCACTGGAAACACTGAAACAGAAAAAAACATTGCCCCTGTCCTTAAGGGCCTTACAAGCCAAACAGGTAACCAATATGTAAAGCTATACATGCCAATGAGGCAAACAGATTAAACACCGAACTCCTTGGCTTCTTTAGGATGGGCACTACGTGAACAGTAAAGGCAAGTTTTTTCAATTTATCTCATTTGACCTGGTGCAGACCAACTACCTATGAGGCAAAAGCCTCCCACCAAGAAAGTCCAGTTACAATGACATCCTTTACAACAAGGATAATACTTTAACTTCTTGGTTTAACCCAGTATTCTTAACAAGACATTTCTAGACACGGAAAACTTGCTCATTGAAGATGTAAAGATTAAAAGGCAATTTATTTAAAGTACTAATGCTATTTCTGCTCTCCCCACATCTGCCACCCCACCCCATACCCCAACACACACTACCACTACTACTTCTCATGCAATTTTCTTTATAAACTTCAAGGGCACTGCACAAATATTAGATATTACTGTCATGTCCTACTTCTGTCCTATGTCTTGTGGGAAGAAGACACCCTGGGCACCACAGCAACATGTACTGCATATCCCTTCTCCTTCATCTCCCCACACTGTTATGGAAATGAAGTCAACATCCCAGGCAGAAATAAAGCCAGAACCCAATAAGGGAGCTGTGTCTTCATCTTAGACTGCAAACTTGTATGGCGCTGAAGCAGCTTATTTTCCATTTCTTGATGAGTGTTCTTGTAAGCATGGAGCTAAAAGCTAAGATTTTTGTAAAATCAAGGCAGATTACATTCCTGGCATCCTTTCCATCGATTCAGCCTGCTACAATGTCCCTGAAAAAATTAAATTGGTCCACCAGGATTTATACTTTATTAAGTCTCACATTATTGTCCTGGAATCGGTTCTTCTCAAAAGACTTTCCGAAACATACAATTTTCTTCAACATTTCCTCAAATATAAAAGGATATCTTTTAAGATCTTCTCATTCATGTTACAGACTTTCAGAAGTGAGGGTTCTGTGAGTGACTGATTTAGCAGAATAAGTTCACATCAGGAAGAGGCTGCCTGCATTGCACAGAATGGTGAGCAATGAAAGTCATGATGGATGCTTTCCATTCTGGATATGTCATAAAATGACTTAATTGTTGAACCTGAGCTTTTAATTCTAAAGTAGAAAACTAATAAATAGGAAGTTTGTTTTATTAAAGCAAGCCCAATTCTAAGGGCAGGGATCTCCCGAGGCAGTTGCACAGATGGCTTCAAGGGTTCTAGTAGTTCAGCCAGCCACACAGAAGACACCACTGAAATAAATTCTACTCAAGGAATAGCACAAACAACATGTCTTTGAAACAATATGTTTTATTTTTGGAATTCTAGAACCAAGTCACAGTTCCCAACATGACCCAGCTCTACTGGTGTTCTTTCTTAGAACTAAGTGTTAAATATTTCAGTGTGAGCACTTTCAGCAGTAGAAATTTAATTTTTTAATGGTTCTTTTTTGCAAAGGCTATCAGTATTAATAACTTTCTTTTTGAAGACTCTAGAGTGGGTTGGTTGTTTGGTTGGTTAGTTGTGATTAGTATCTAGACTCATACACAAAAGAAAGATATATATGTAAGCTAAGTTCAAAAGTATTTTGAAATAATTGGAATCCTAAGGTCCTAGTATTTTTCTTAAGTACTGCTTTCTTCCTGCCCTCCAAGTTTTCCTACATTAAAATATATTGTCTAGTAACAAAAAGTTCCTGTATCAATCAAGAAGTATTTATGGAGAACTTGCCCTGTACCAACACTGTAAAATTAGTTAGCGGGGTGAAGCAAAAGAATTATATGACATGGCTTCTATTTCTAATAAGATTACTGTCTGCTTGAGAAACAAAATTACCCAATGAACTCATTTGAGAACATTAACATTAAGCCATGTGACCCTGTCTTAGCTCTAATAAGAGGTGAGGGTGGACAGGACATCAAAAGCCAGGCACGACTTGGAATAGGCATCTCCTCATTTCAGCGCTTTGCTCTCTGGTTCCCTTAGCCAAAGAGAACCCTGGCCCAACCTCAAAATCAAGTTCAAATGCCCCCTCCTCAGTGAAGCCTCTGATGGCCTTCTTGGTTAGCATTTCCTGTTTTATTTGTCAAACTCTGCAGTAGCACTTTGCTTATACTTTTCTTAAAATTATTACTTAATTCTGCTCTGATTTATAGTTAACTAGTGAATAGCTATCTCTCCTAATAAGCTTCTTAAAGTCATAGATCAAGACTTTATCTTTGGATTCTCTCCAAAATCAGCACCCTGGTTTTTTTTTTTTTAATATATTATCGATATTCAATAAACATTTGTTGAATGTATTTACTTTGCCATGATAAATTCATATAATAATTCATGTGCTGTTTTCTTTTAAGTGTAGTATTGTCTATGGAAGTCTCTCAGTTGAACTTAAGATATGTACATTACTAATACACTATTCACCATTAATTATACAGTATTTTTATTATTGATAATGTATCTTTTCTCTACACATTATGTATCAGATATTTTTTCTCATAGAATAAAAATAAATTCAGTCCAAAAAATTATAATGTTATGCCAATAGCATGGTAATGTTATTTTTTTCCCCTTTTTTAACATTCACATTTCAAAAGAAGAGACTAGTTAAGTATAAGGAAGCTTCTAAATCATTTTGAAAAAAGTTCTTTCCTTTTTTAAGAGCGGAATTATGTTATACTAATAATACTCAACATTTGTGATGCACTTACTGGGTGCCAGGCACATGGTTTAATGTTAAGCCTTTTACATGAATTATCTCATTAGTTTCTCACAAAAATTCAGACTCCAGCTCTTCTCCCATCCTTGTTTGTCTTTTTAAAAATCTTTATTTTTTAGTGGGATTACTGAAGGGAAAAAATTTGATATTTGTGTTCAATCTGTCATCTTAGCCTGGCCAGAATTCAATGTTTATTAAAAGGAAGTCATTTTAGGTCAGTGGTCAAGAAAGCAGGCTCTGAAGTCAAACTGCTTGAGTTTAATCTCTATTCTAAAAATTATTAACTGTGAGACTTCTAGATACTATTGAGAGAAAAAAATTTTTTTAAATATCTGTAATTATCTCAGAGAGATAAGAGAAGTTTTGCATCCATGAAACAAATGAATGAATATTTAAGAAATAAACAAAAATGGCTCCTAGAAATTCAAAACATGATAGCACAAATTAAAAATGAATTAAAGTGTTGGAAGATAAAGTTGGGAAAGTCTCCTAAAAAGATAATGATGTAGAAAATATGAAAGAACAGCAGGGAAAATTATAAGACAAGTCCAGAAAAGGGAAAAGAAAGGAGGAAGGAAGGAAGAAATGAAGGAAGGAAGGAAGGAAGGAAGGAAGGAAGGAAGGAAGGAAGGAAGGAAGGAAGAAAGGAAGGAAGGAAGGAAGGAAGGAAAAGAAAAGGAAAAGAAAAAAGAAAAAAGAAAGAAAGAGAATGAAAGAAAAAGAAAGAGAGAGAGAGAGAGAGAGAGAGAGAGAGAGAAAGAAAGAAAGAAAGAAAGAAAGAAAGAAAGAAAGAAAGAAAGAAAGAAAGAAAGAAAGAAAGAAAGAAAGAAAGAAAGAAAGAAAGAAAGAAAGAGAAAGAGAAAAAAAGAGAAGAAGAGAGAGGAGGGAAGGAATGAGGAAAGGCAGAAGGAATGAAATGTTTGAGGGCAAAATCATCAAAAAAATAAAACAAATAATAATAACAACAACAACAACTATCTCCAGAACTGAAGAGTATGAGTTTCCAGCAGAGATCTTCACATTAAAAACAGGGGCTTACTTTTAAAAACTGCTTCCTAGAAACCTGGGAACACATTTACCCTCTGAGTAGTCCTGCTTTGGCATTCTCCTTCTAGCACCTCCATCAGTTCACCAATCCAGAGGTTCTCCAAACCCTGTCATTGAGAGGTTTTTGTGTAAGTTTCAGGACATAGTCATGATTGATTAAATCATTGGCCATTGATTAGTACCTCAATCTCCACCACACTTCTCTCCAGTGGATGGGGGGTGGGACTGAAAGTTTTAACCCTGTAATCACATGACTGGTTCCTCTGGAACCCCTCCTGAAGCTATCTAGGTGCCTACCAAGAGTCACTTCATTAACATAAACTCAGGTAAGGTTGAAAGGAGTTTATTATGATTAACAAAAATGCTTCTCTCACCACCACCACCCCCCACACCCCACTCAGAAAATACCAAGAATATTAGAAGTTTTTCTTGTGTCAAGAACCAGGAACAAAGACCAAATATTATAACAAAGGATGCTCCTAACACTCAGGAAATTACAAGAGTTTTCGGAGCTCTGTGCAGGAAGTGGGGACAAAGACCCAATATATATTTCTTTTTATATCACAATCTCACACAAATTCACAACTCAAATTTGATTTCCAGGGAGTTCTATTGAAATCAATGGAAGGAAAGCTGACTTCCTCAAATACCCTGGCATGAGAAACTAGGATGTGTGTGTGTGTGTGTGTGTGTGTGTGTGTGTGTGTGTGTGTGTGTAGCATTGTATCCATAGGGCTAAAAGTGTCATGCTATGAACACACATAAACTTTAGAAATGTAGAGATTTTTACATCAACTGTCTCCAATAATTTCTGGTTTTCCTTTTAAAAAATGCATCACTAATTATAGGATCGTTATCCCAGCTGGAAGCCTTTTATCCATGCTGAATACAACCATTTCCCGGCAAGGCTAAAAACCAGATAAGTGGTATGTGTGACATTTAAAAAGTCAAACATTACACAAGGTCACATATGAATCACTTTTTTCCTAAATTAATGCATTATTTTGATGTTCTAGAAAAAGAATGTTCTAATACATATTTTCTTTTAGCTTCAACTATTAAGCAATTTACAACAGAGGCCTACATCACATCCCACTGGACTGACAATCTCCAAGATAGATAGATTCATGCAAGCATATCTAAGTAGCTGTCTATAAATGTGAAATAGGTAGAGGAAAAAAGAAACACAAATATTTTATTCAGCATTTTCATTCTAACCGTAATTTGAAGTTGAAAGAATAGTGAGTGTCCACAATAATTTTTTTTTAATCATGGTAACATATATAACATAAAATTTACCATTAATAATATCTGATCTTCTTTATAGAATATAGACATCCTGTCCCCTGACACATAGCCATATTCATATGCAGTCACTCATACACATACAGTCACAAGCACATGCACATCCCTACCCTTGCTTTGGGAATGTCGACACCTTAATTAAAACATGATGGTCATCAGGTTAGTAGAAATGAACCAATGAGGAAGGGAGACAATAGATTTGTCCTTGTTGGGCATAAAACAGATGTTAAAAATTTAAAACAAGGAAAGGGGTTGGTTGGCATAAAAGAGTACAATTTTGTTTCTTTTCATTCCTTAGCATAAAATTTAAATTAATGTGGAGTTTAAGAAACACAGAAGAAAATAACTGTCCCACCTTTGCTTCCCCCTCAAGCTGCCTGCACTTCTTCCTTGTGCTTTTCATAAGCAAATATCTTAAAATCATAGTCTAGCCTCATCTCTCTCAACTCCCATTCATTTCTCAATTCATCGCCACCTGGCTTCATTCCACAGCACTGCATTGACACGGCTCCTAATAATTATCTCCTAATTACCACCCTCGTGCTTTATTGTTTGGTCTTCAGCCTAGCTGAGCCCTCAGCAGCACATGACACTATTTACAAGTGGCCTTGAGACGCCCCCTTTTCGTGACACTCTCTCTGGCTGCTTCTCCTGCTGACCCTTTACTGTCTGGATTCCCTAGCTTCATTTCTGCCTTCTCTTACTTATTCTACATTCTTTCCTTGGACAACCTCACCTACTGCCCTGGCTTCTGCTTCATCTATACTGAGAACTCTCCAAATTATCTTCAAACTTCACTCCTCCCCATTGTTCTTCTTCTATATCTTCATTTGCCCACTGCACATTTCTTCCTCTTTGCCTTATTAGTACCTTATAATTGACATTTTCAAAACCAAACTAAATATAAGTAAATAAAATAACAATAAAAATGTCTCTCCTCTATATTCTTTCTTTATATTAGTTAATGGCACTGCCTTAGTCTGCTCTGGCTGCCATAACAAAATCCCACAGTCTGGGAACATCAACATTTGTTTCTAATGGTTATGGAGGCTGGATGGAAGTCCGATCAGTTTCTGGTGGGAGCTTTATGCCTGGCTGGCTCGCAGCCACCTCCTCACTGTGTGCTTACATGAGGGAGAGGAAAAGAGAGCAAGCTGTCTGGTATCTCTTCTTGTAAAGACACTAAACCTATTGGATCAGGGCCCCAACTTTATGACTTCATTTTACCTCAATTATCTTCTCAAGGTTCTATTTCCAAATGCAGACATGACACAGTGAGAGCTTCAACATATGAATTGGGGCGGGGGAGGGTGTCCTAATTGAGTCCATAGCAGGCACCATGTCCCAAGTTAATTCTCACCCTTGACTCTTCTTTCCTCCACATCCAGCTGGACACCTCAAATCTTGAGTTCCTAGCCCTAAATTTTTCGTTAGCACATTCCTTTCTTGCAATCCTACTTTTATGCTTCCAGTTCAGCTGCCCTCATGCCTCATCTAGACCACTTCCTCCCCACCACTTTCCACTGTGGTGCTGTCAGTCAGCATCCAAAATAACAGATCCGATCAAGATGTCCCTGCTGACACCATAAGCTGTTCATGGCAAAAAATTTCCCCCATCTAACCCTCATCTAATCTCTCTGGTCTTATTTCCAGGCATTGTCCACATGTTCTGGTCACACTAAGCTTCTAGATGTCCCAGCATGTGCTGCCCACCTTCACATCTTCCTTCTTCCCCTTATCTAGGATTTTTCTCTACTTCTTTCTTTACTTGCTGAGTGCATACCTGTCTTTTAGGTCCCAAGTTAGATATGATCTCCAAAAAGCATTTTTCTGCTTAGTTGAACCAGCACCCTATTCATACCCCTGTTACAGCATCTGTCACATTTGCACATCAGTATTCCCGATTAGACTTGTGGTTCCTCATGAATAATGACGGACACTCCTCTGGTGCTGAGCCTTGAGCTCCACCTGTAATAAGTATTTGATAAATGAAAATGGAAGTGTGTTGTGCTGTGTAACCTTTGTCCTTAACTTTTCTCAGTTAAAAAAGAAAAATCTTAAACATTTTAATTATGTATTTGTGTGGACCATTTAATTCTTCCCAATACAGGTTATTAGACTTTAAATATAGATGTGTTCCTTTTATGTATATAATAATGCTAATATTTTTTAAGGTGAAGACTACCTCAATTATAAAACAATTCTTTCATTCTCAAAAGAAATGTATGCTACTCATAACTACAATACTTAATATATAATTTAAATATGATTTTAAGACAATTATATAAAGGCCAGGACCATTTTATTTTAGGGTCACACAGCTAATATATTTTGTTTTAGGTTTAATTTTAAATAAACCTAAAAGGAAAAAGTTACAAATGTCCTCAATTTAAAGCTGCTCCTGGAGTGAATAGCCTGACCTCCAGTCCAGTACACCAGATTTTAAAGATTATATAAAAGATGGATTGACATTAAAACAAAAATCTTCTTAATTAGTCAGACTTTAGAAGGACCCTTAGCTGAACTGTTGGGAGGACAGTCAGAAAGCTTCCTGTAGGAGAGATGACAGTTGAATTTTAAGAACAGAACAGAAAAAGACTTTGTGCATTTCTGATCATATGTTCCCAGAACAGCATCTCTTTTCACAAGAATCCTTTGAAATGTCTGGAAAGGTGAAAAATATAGACAAAAGCCCATGGAATCACGTGAGGAGGACAGAGCACAGAACGAACACCCAGCAGACTTTAGAGGAACCATTTTGTACCTATTCAGCCAGATTTTATAAACAAAAAAACCCTTTCCATTAGCAGTAGTCCTATTATGAAGAAAATCAAAGACACAGAAATATTCAAGAATCAGAACATTTCTATGACCTTAGATGATGTTTAAACATTCCCTATAATTAACATCATACAGGAGCTTTTGCTTCATGATGAAGTGGAGGAAATAAACTGTCCCTGAAATGAAAGAAATCTCAGGCAGAACAGAGCTACACTTTCCACTACCCAAAAATGGGACCTGAGCTGTCTCATGATTGAACAAAAATTTGTCCCCATCAAGGTATCAATCTTGTGAAACTAAGTAACTGGTCAATCACAAGGGCTCAGCTGTGGTTGGGAACCAGAGAGTGACATGGGCTTGGTTGTTACAAAGTTTTCCAGCTTGGGAATTAAGTGTTTGTACTCCACAGTGGCAAGAACCCTGTCTGGCTTGTCTTTATGTATTGGTGCACACCCCGAAGCCCTGTGCTTGCCATATTCTGGTAGATCACTACTTCCTGCCTCCAACACTGCCCTCACACTTCATCAATGCCTCAGTCCCTTGTTTCTCATCTTGATACTTTTGCCTGTGCTTCTTCCATTACCTGAAATACCATTTGACACCCCACTCCAAGCTTTTTCTGTTCTATTCTTAAAATTCAACTGTCATCTCTCCTACAGGAAGCTTTCTGACAGTCCTCCCAACAGTTCAGCTAAGGGTCCTTCTGAAGTCTGTGAGGAAGAATCTGTTCTGTGCCTCTCTCCTAGCTTCTGGTGGTTTTCTGACATTCTTTGTTGGTTTTTAGAAGCATTGCCTGAATCTTTATTTTCATTTTCATATGTCATTCTCCTTGTGTGCATGTCTGTGTCCAGAGTTTTCCTTTTCACAAGGACACCAGTCAGATTAGAGCATACTCTAATGACCTCATTTTAAGTTGTCACCCAACTAAAGACCCTATCTCCAAATACAGTCACATTCTGAGGTGTTGGATGTTAGAGATTCAACTTATGAATTTGGCAAGAATACAATTCAATCCATAACAGACCCCATTATCTGTTTCCGTAAAGCCCTTTATATCCCAATTACTACTTTAAAATTGTACATTCAAAGGACTATTTCCTTCACTGGACTGTGATCTTCTCTGCAGAAGGTACTATGTTATGTGATCTTTACATATCCAATGTCCAGCAGAGTATCTGGCACAACATAGAAATCAAATGAGTGAATGGATGAATGAGTAATGGAGCTGCTGAGAATAATCAGCTTTATGAATGAACTATGTGAATATTTACTTCAACATGCCTTTTTATGTTTCTTTATATACACAAGATTACACATACAAGACACATTACACACATGATTGGTTTAAGCACCAATCCCTCCTCAATTGTATATTTGCAAAATTTTTGTCAACTTGGAACCAGTTTCTTTCCTTCCCTTTTTTTCTTTCTGGTGTTATCAACAAGAGGGAACTTCTTCGGAAGCCTTTCTCTTTTCCACCCCAATAGAAAAAGGTTTTCTCTTTCCCATGCAATGATTTCCCTGTGTCAGAGCCATTGGTAAATGCAGAGAGCTTTCTGTGCTCCCAGTGTCTAATCCTATTTCCATCCTTATTTTTGTTTTTGTTGTCTTTGCATAACTTGGCGCACTGGATTTCTCCCTCCCCTGGCGCTACCCTCTGGTACTGCTTGCATTGCTAGTTCCTTTGCATTGCTAGCTCCTCACCCAAGGAAGGTTTGGTCAGAAAGTGATGTGCTCTTAGGCAGAATGCTGCTCAGAAGACTACCTGACCCCCATATTACTTAGAAATTGTTGGTTCCATAATTATTTCTCAATTCTCACTGCAAATATTTGCACAGGAAATACAGACACCTCGGACCCAGCCACTCTGGGAAAATGGCAGCTTACGGGCCCTGAGACTCAGATAAACTCTCCAGCTCTCATTCCCATGGCATTTGGGTTACAAATGCTTAGAATATTTTCAAAGCTCTGGTCACTGAGTTTTTCAAACTTCAAATTCAAGTTTGCTCTGGTTTATTCTTAGTTATTTATGAGGTCCTTACATGTGTTAATTATATCTCTAGGAGTTTTTCTTACTTGTCCCTTAGAAGGGCTGGCCACCCTAACACAATACACTTAGATGCAAAAAAAAAAAGTATATACGAGCACGAGCATGTGTGTTTGATTTTTAATACTAAATAGTAATTTGATTCTCACAAGTATTTTTAGTAAATACACACTTACATTGAAATTTAAGAACAAGAACTGTGTCATGAGTGCCAGTGTGGCTCTAAAGCTCCTAAGAGTGAGGACACTAATGGAAACAACAGTCCATTTGGAAACCTGGTCTTGGCTTACATAAAGGCAAGTTGAGCTAAGCCTTATAGTGACTTACCCTTGGGCTGCCTCAGAGGTCATACTTCGAAGGTTTGGGTTCCAACCTTTTCTCTGCCACTTGCTGGCAGAAGAGTCTTGAGCAAACTCCTGCAGTTCTCTTTCTCTTCTGTGAAATGGTGATATTAATACCAGCTAATACACAGGATTCTGATAATTTTAAAAGGCAATAAATGATGTTTACAGCTTTTTCAAAATCTAATGGTATATGATAAGTCCCAAATAGATTTCAGTTAATATTATTAATGTGTAGAAGTTTGTCTGGCTGAGTGTCCTTAGACTTCAAGATAATGTCCATAAAATTAAATTTTTCTATAGGTTTCTATTTTTTGCATTTTCTGTTTTCTGTGCTTGTAAATGATCAAAATGATTTATATTACATAGTGGTGTGAAATACATGACAAAATACAAAGTAGAAAATACAAGTGAATGCTGTTAATTTTCAAAATATCTCCTGTATTCCATCACTACTGCCCTTACTCCTATAATTATAATTTAAGTGGCCATCCTTCAACCTATTAGAATAGCACCATTCTAGATATTCTCTTTTTCTTGCCTTCAGTCTATACCCTACAAGGATACCCTTCAGTCTATACCCTACTTCTGAACAAAAGTCACAGCATTTCCCTCCTCTGCTCAAAATCCTCCCACTACACTTAGAGTGTAATGCAGAGCTCTTTGGGCAGTTCATTAGGCACTGCATGATGTGTGCCCAGCCTGCTCCTCTGACTTCACCTCCCTAGGCCCAGTCATACTGGGCCCCTCCCCATCCTTTGAACACACGAAGAACATTCCTATCTTAGGGCTTTTGCACTTGCTGTTTCCTCTGCCTAGAACCTTCTTCCCTCATGTGTCCTCATGACGGCCTCCCTCACCACATTCTATTCTCTCCCCAAAGAAACTCTCTCTGATCCAATCTAAAACAGCACTCCATCATGTCTAGCCCCCTGTGCTGCTTTTGTTTTATTTATAGCTCATACAACTAACAAGTGAAGAATATTGGGAAGTCCGAACCTAGACTGCGTAAGGATTTTGATGGAAAACCATTAAATTACATTCAATGTAATTTAAGCTAGGGTGTCGCATTAGAAGGATCCCCTTTAAGTAGTGATTGGATTGAAGGATACTAATTAGGCAACTGTTTCAGCTGATGAGCCAAAGTATTATAATAGCTTTAAAATTGCAGCTGGAGAGATGTAGGTATATTTGAGAGACAATTAGGAGAAAAATTAAGGTAGCAATGGACTGGAAACATGGATAAGCAAAACAACACAGCATGGATATATCATAGTTTTTCAGCAGAGCACTGATTATCTAATAGAGGATTCTCCAGGAAAGAGAAATTGGAGGAGAAATAAATTTTAGAAGAGAATTGTGCACTTGATTTTGGACAATTTGAATTTGAATTATATGCAAGATAATAAAGAGAAGATACTTGTAAGCATTTGGACATATGGGTTTGGATCTGAAGATGGACATTTAGATTTTATAGGTATGTTAAAAGATACTTTAACATGTATAGTGAGTCACCTAGAAAGCCATTGCAGACTGAGAAGAGAATGGACTTTAAAAACTATAATGCTTATAACACAGCTAGAAGAGAATGACTGAAGGACACTAAGAAGGAACAGCTTAAGAAGAAGCCAGGAAATTTGGAATGGGTTGTGACATCTAAATTGAGGGAAGAAAGTACTTATAATGGAGGATGTAATCAAGAGCAAAAAAAAAATGTTGTGTGATAATGAAAAATTCCCTATGGATTTAGCAAATTGTAGATGATATTAGTAGGATGAAATGAGTGAACGATGCTAGATAAAGTGAATGGAGAAATCAGTGGAAAATAAAGAAAAGATGATCTCTTTCAAAAGTTTGGCTGTAAAAGGGAAGCAAGAAATAGTTCATTGCTGCAAAAGTAAGTGAAGCAGAGATTCAAGCATGTTTAAGTATGAAGGGGAGTTTCAGTAGAGATGACATGGTTTGCCAAGGGACAGAGTGGGCTAGAAGAACCAGGAAATAAACCCAGTGAAACACAATTCATTTAGAACACACTGTCTGAAGGATAAGGTCCAGGGCCGTGAAGATAAGATATTTAGCAAGAGCAATACTCATCTTCAAAGTTAATGGACTCTGGTCCAAGGATCTAGAACAAGCCATTATTCTGCTTTTCACTTTCTTGAAGTTCAATCAACAACTATTAGGGCATCTACTATATACCGGGCATTATCTAGGAAAATTCTTGGTGCCAAAGATGAATATAATCTCTAATTTAACAGACATAGAAATTCCTGGTAACATCATGGAAGTGGTGCCTTTGCAAAAGAAAGGAAACCCAGGATAAAAAAAAAAAAAAATGAGTGAAGAAATGTGAAGGAAGTAAAAAAAAATAAATAAATAAATAAGTGAAATAAGAGGACACTAACCCAATATTTAAATTGTCCTAAGATGAGAGTAAGGAATTCCAAGACAAGCCAATTCTAAAAATATTTGTTATTGGAAGTAGGTTTCTAATTTTTTATCATGTTGAAAAGATACCTATCCCATTATGGTAACTAGTTTGCTTCCTTAAGAAGTTACCAAGGTCTATGGCCATGCCACCCTGAACAAGCCCGATGCCACCTAATCTCGGAAGCTAAGCAGTGTTGAGCCTGGTTAGTTCTTGGATGGGAGACCACCAAGGAAGACCAGGGACTATAGGTGTAAAAAATTAAAAACTAAGGGATTATAAGCTGACAAGGTCCTTGCATTTTGTGAAGTCAACCAAGGGTTGCCTCGCCTTAAAAAAAAAAAAAGAATAGAAAAAAAGAAAGAAATTACCAAGTCTTAGCTTTGTATCAGGCACTAGACTAGGAGCTGAATATTTGATGGTAAACCAAATAGAAATAATATCATTGACTTACACTGCAGTGGAAAATAACAAACAGATACAAATCAATCGATAGTTTCCAATAGAGATAAGCGTTCTAAAAAATAAAATAAAATGTCTGGAGGGAGTTAGTTCAGCAGGTCCTTTAGAATAAGTAGTCAGGAAAAGCTCTTCTGCAGCAGTGCATTTAACTGAAGCCTGAAGGATGAATTGTCATCAATTTGATAAAGAGAAGAGGCCAGAGCAGCCCAGAATTCAGGAACAATCACACTGAAAGATATTCTGACCCACAGCTCTGGTAACCCACTGATGACCCCTTTACATTACTCACCATGTTAAATCAACAAGAAATTGTATTTATTTTTAATTTTCCATCTTAATCTCGAGCTCTCCTTAGACAGTGCATATCACTTGTCCATGATTTAAAAAGAAAAAGAATCAGGATGTATCGGATTGCAGTGTGCTTAGTCATCATTGCAACAGTCACAATGACCACAATTTCCACAGCAGACATTCATTTGTTCTTAGTCTACCATAACTCAGACTCAAGTGCCTGAGATTGTGAGACAGAACCTCCCTATGTCTGAGTGAAAGGGTTCAACTATTCAAATGACACATGCCGCCAGTATGGTCACCTGGAAGATAGAGGTCAACCATGCTTTCTACTTAAGGTGGGAAATCACACAGGTGTGGTTCACCCCCCTAACTCATGAAACTCTGATTATGTGCCCAACTTATTCTACATTCTGCCTTAGGAGTAAGAGGCAATAAAAAGAGAAACTGAGAATTATGGAGGAAGAAGACAGGAAAATGAGAAGAAAGGAAAAGATATAAGGGTAAGGAGAAAAAAAAGGTGGAGGAGGGTGTATTCCATAGGAAATTGAACCTACTCACAATAGGGGAAGAAATATTTTAAAAACCAATAGACAAGTTTTTCATATTTCTTTTACTGCCTCTCTCAAGAACACACTCATACACCTGGGCCTAAAATATACAAATTGCTATTTTACAATAGCCCATAATAAGATTCTATATATTCTGCCCAAACCCCAAAACACTGAGTCCATGATCCAGGTAAGACTATGCATCTACATACATTAATATTTTTATTTTGCTTTTCTCAGTGACACAAGCCCCAAGACACAGTACCTTGTATGTTCCTTCAGGAGTACACTGGCATATTGTCTTTCTAATGTTCTTAGACATTGCCAGAAACTAACAGACTCAAATCACTCCACTGGATCATAAGCCCCAAGAGAGGCAGCTCCAATGTTTTCTTCAAGAGGATCTGTTTTGATGTTGTCCGTGCAAGGGGAAGAGAAGACAAAGGAAGAGAAGAAAAGGTGGGTGGAGGGGGAAGGTCTTTGACAAGGAGGATGAAGGTACAAGTTGAAGATGAGGATGATATGTGGTCAGTTATGATTTTGACATCAATCAATAGATTGTCAGTGGCCTGTTGGTGACAGCTGCTCTATTCACACTGCACGCCTCACCCCTCCCCCAGTCCCACACAAGGCCCAGTGTAGTGTTCTGAATGGCGGTTCATTAACTGAGCACCCTCAAGGCTCTGTGCTCAATGACACAGTGTTCCAACTCTCACAGAGTTCACCCTCTGCAGAGAAAGAGAGATGGACATTGATAACATCCTTAAAAGAGGAGACACAGTTCTATTGAACATACAAATATAAATTCATACACACTCAAATACTCTCACTTTTCTGCCCTATCTTCCACTTCTTATTCCTAGAGAATTAGAAAATCATGTCATTCCCTCTGGGTAAACAAGGCTCAGAGGCCCAGGGGATCTACACAACTGTTCATACAGGCCCTGTTCATTTTATACACTCTAAGCATTTAGAATCCAAGGGAAGAGGATTTGGGGTTTATTCTGGATTTTGAAGAGATATGTATGGTAGTGTCTCTGGATACATGGTCTGTTAATCAATAGGGGAGAAAAAGAAGGGGTAGAGCTTGAATATTCCTTTTTTCCCCAAAAAAGCACCTAATTGAATGTTCAAATGTTAAAAGAATCTTTTGTTAATGTTTTAAGTACCTGTCCAAGCATCTGTGTATGCTAATGAATATTTCTACCTAATCCAAATGATGGAGCTCTACATACCTTATAAAGAAAAGTTGTTCTATTGTGGTGCTGCATTTTAGTAATACACAAATGTGACATTTCAGGAGGACCTGTGACAAGTAATTTTACAATGATAAATTTTATAGGACAAAATACTCTGCTCTACGGAGCTCAGGAGTAATTTAAAAAGAAGATAAACAGTTCCAACATTTAGTGGGTAAACAAATGTGGCAGAATAATTTATTGAGATATTAATTTGTAATTTTTTTGCTTGCTCCTATAGGAGCCTGGAAAGACGGAAGGAAATTGTCCTCCCAGGCAAGAAGGTGGCATGGTCTCAATGTGGACTCCTTTTGCCTCTGTTATTAACAACGTCCTGTATTGAAATCTACAATCAAAGCTGCTGAGTAAATATGCATGAAAAGAGCTGCAGTTACAGAGACCAGAAAAACTAGAGTGGCCTGGATTAGTGAGGGGCGGGGTGGAAGGAGAAGATCCTCTAAGATGTTGGAAAGAAGGGGTTGTGGTGATTCTATATATAGGAGGCAGAGATCAGCGCACCAAATGCTCACAGAATCTCAAGAGTATGGGTGGACCAGAAGGATCCTGGACAGGTGCTCTCCAGGTTTCCCTGAACAGTTTCACACGAACTGCCTTAATCATCAGTAACTGATGTTGCAATCTGGCTTTATTCCCAGTGTTACCTTCGGTCATGAGAACTCTAAACCTACACTGACTATTCCAGGTTTCACTCCCCAGTAGTACATTCTGCTAAACAACCTTAGGTTAAATTGTAAAAATTGGTCACAAATTCTTTGCATCTCTCTTCATAAAGAAGTGGAGTGTCTATTTCTCCATCCCTCAAATCTGGCCTTGCCCATGTGATTTGCTTTGGCTAACAGAACACAAGTAGAAATTTGAAAAGTACCTGCTCATTTGGACTTATCTTCTCTTGTTGCTTCTGGAATACAGTCCCCAAGTGCAGAATCCAGGGAATTCCTGCTAGAAGTTGGACAAACATAACCCAGTGACCTGCATTAAAAGAGCCACCCACCAGACATGTGAGTGAGACCATCTGGCACCAACAGCCCCATAAGTGTCTTGTACTCAAGTAACTCAACTGTGCAGCTCATGAGTGAGTCATTTAAAGACCAATAGATGAACCATCCAGATGAGCCCAGTCCAAGTTGGCAATCCAGAGACTCAGGAGCTAAGTTTTGGGGTGGTTTGTTATTCAGCAATAACTGATATCAAGTTTTAACTAGACAGTGTTCTAGTTAACCCCTGCTTAACTCATGCTATGCCTCTCCTCTAACTACAACCACAGGAGTAATGCAAAAGCCCAAGTACCAAAGTAGCCAGAACTTTCTTATAAGTTGACAGCTTTTTCAAGTCACATGTTTTGGGTATGGGTTTTCCATCAGAAAATTTGAGTCAGAGCCTATATCAGTGTTTATGACTCTACTCCTAGGACACTGACTACTTTTTCCCTTTCTCACCCTAGGCTGTCTGCATCTCACTAGCACTGTCAATTTTCTCACCTGTAATAACTTTATTTCCATAGCCTGTCCTGAAAATGGGCCTTGAACAGAACCACTCGAGCCTACTTCAATAGCTTTCTCTTTACTCTGGGTCTCAGGGTGTTGTGAGGTGAATTGTGTACCCTCAAATTCATATATTGAAGTCCTAATCCCCAGTGCCTCAGAATGTGTCCTTAGTTGAAAATGGGTTCTTGCAGATTAGTTAGTAATTAGTTAAGATGAAGTCATACTAAAGTGAGCCCTTAATCCAGTATGACAGGTGTCCATATAAAGGGGGAAATCTGGACACAGACACACACAGGGAGTATGCTACGTGAAGATGAAGTCAGAGATCAGGGTGATGTTGCTACAAGCTAAGAAACACCAAAGATTGCAAACGACAGGAAGCTAGGAGAGAGACACGGAACAGATCCTTCCCTACCACCTTCAGAGGGGGTGTGGCCCTGCTGTCACCTTGATATCAGACTTCTGGCCTCCAGAACTGTGAAACAAAACATTCTTGTTTTTTAAGACACCCAGTTTGTGGTACTTTTTTACAGCAACCCTAACTAACTAATACATAGAAAGAAGGTGTTGGGGTCCTAGTTTCTTCAGAGAAACCTCGAGATCTCTATGCAAATTGCTAGTCTCTGCTCTGGCTCCCTGGTTTGCTAAGCAACATAAAATATAAGGCCCTGGAAAACATTTTCTTCAAGTCAATAGCTATAGACTAGCCACTCACATAAGTTCCTTTCTTATTAAAAAAAAAAAAAAAAAAAAAAAAGGAAGAACTAATTCTAATGAACCTGAAAGATATATGCTAAGAGAAATCAGTCACTCTCAGAAGGACAAATACTGTATGATTCCACTTATATGCAGTTTCTAAAGTAGTCAGACTCAAAGAAGAAGCAGAGAACAGACTGATGGTTGCCAAGGGCTGAGGGGAGAGGAAAATGGGGAGTTGTTCAATATGTACAAAGTTTCAGTTATACGAGGTGAACGAGTTCTAGAGATCTGCTGTACAACTTAGTGTCTATAGCTAACAATACCATATTGTGCATTTAAACTTTTGTTGAGAGGTTAGATCTCACATGAAATGTTCTTCCTACAGAAAAAGGGGACACAAGGAAAATTTTGGTGGTGATAGTTATGTTTATTAACTTGATTACAGTGATAATATCACAGGTGTACGCTTATGTCCAAACTCATCAAATCGAATACATTAAACATGCAGGGGGCCTGTATATATCAATAAGTTCTTTTTAGAAAAAAACAATTCTGCTCCAAGGTAACTAAAGGTCTTTTATATACGAAGAAATAATGGCATAACTTCTCTTAATTTTTACAGCAACAAATGTGACTTTACATATATTACCAATTAAGATTGTATGCATTATAGTTTTGCCTTTTTAACTACAGATTCTTTAATTCTGGAAACCATGGAAAAACAAATCAAACATATGCACTTAATTATGATAAATTTGAATGCCACTTTTGACAAATCAGAATTTTTCTGAGCAAATTATTTCTTGCTTACACCATGTACATATTGTATCTGAAATATCTCACTACTGAACAAGAAAAATATAAATGAACTAGGAATTTTATTTAATACGTTAGAAAATAATAAAGTCAAGGCAAAATAGAGGGAAGAAAATAATGAAAACAAAGGTATAAATTAATAAATTATTTTTAAATGCAGTATAATTGATAAATACATGTGAGAGCTATTATTTTTCTTAAGAAAAACATTAAGCACTTATTTGGCCAACTTTTAAAGAAAAAAAGGATAAAAAGAAAATAAATGCATAAAGTATTACACATACAGAAGAAATTTTAAGAGTCTTAACTCTGCTATAGCTCTCTAAGTAAATTTGAAAACATTGAGTGAAATGGATACTCTTCAGAGAAAATAGAAATTACCAAAATTGATCTCATAACAGATAGAAATATTGTCCTCACAGATTCATATCTTTAAAATAAATTAAAATTTTTTGTCAACAGCCTCCTTCTGGCAAAAAGTGGCAGTCTTGAAGTTTTCCAAGGTGAATGAATTCAAATCTTCAAGGTTTTAATTCTAAGAATGTTTATAGTTTTCCAGAGATTACAGAAAGCAGAAACATTTTTAAATTATCTTTTAAAAAGAAAGAATAAGACTTCTACTTCTGATCAAGTTGGAGTACTACAAAACAAATTTACCATCCTTCCTGAAACAACAAAAACAAAACAAAGAAACAGACAAAAATATATGAATAAATCATTTTCAGGACACTGGACATCAGGCAATGAAGTCCAGTGACCCCTGAAAGACAGAGACAAATTAAATGAGTCTTATGATTTCCTGGCTAAATGACTTGAAAACATTTCCAGGTTACAGTGCAGGAAGGAGTAGACTAGGTGGAGCCCACCAGATTCCCTAAGTTAAGGAGAGGATGTGAGAGCCCAGGAAGACCAAGGCTGTCAGCCTTGAAGGAGAGAGTGCTGGAGGAATATGGATAGCAATTCAGTTTTATAGGTAGATATCCAAGAGCTGATCATAGATCTTTGATGCTCTGTTCATTTTTTGTGTGTTTTGGGTCTCTGTGTCTTGACTAGTTTCTACTGATATGTCTCCAACATCACTAGTATTTTCTGCAATGCATATATTAATTCCTTCATTTCTAAGACTAGTTTTCATCTCTACATTTATATTCCAGATGTTTAACTTGTTCAATCTTTTCTTTAGCTATTTCAACATATGGAATACAGTTCCAATTATTTAATATCCTTGTGTACTAAATTTAATATCGATGTCAGTTCTGAAATGGTTTCAGTTAACTGATTTTTCTCTTCATAATAGGCCCTGTTTTCTTGCTTGTTTGCCTTATGAATTCATAATTTAGTCACAGCTATATAAAAAGATACTCACTGAATTATTATTTATAGTAATAAAAATGGAAATTAAATATCCCAATCAATAATAAATCCAATAAATTATAAAAGTGAAATATTGATAATGATGAAGTATTAGAAGATGATAATGAGAATGAGGTGATTCTGTATTTGCAAACATAGAGATGTCTTCTACACATAGATGACAAAAAGGCAAGGTTCAATAAAAATGGACAATAAAAATTTAACAGGTTTTAAAATATATATATATACATATATATATGTATATATATATATATATATAATGTATTGGTGTATGCATTTTTTCTTTTAGAATGTGAAAACACTGTAGTTGCTTTTAAGGATAGGATCTTTAGGTATTCAGAGTGGGGTTAGAAATTTTTACTGATTTTCACTGAGTGGTTGCACTGCCTTACCATGTGCATGGTATTGTTTATACTTTATTTTTTGTTTTGCTTTTTAATGTTAATGGTAGATTTCTGGAAAAATTGATAAATTGGCCACTTCTACTTTCCTCTTCTTTCTTTTCTAAATATAATAAAGAATAAACAAAACAATTACCTAATAATAGGAGTCAATCCAGATTCAAAGGGGGCCAACATTTAAATAATCAAGTTTGTTCTCTTTAACAGAAAAAAAAAACATAAAAGTATCTTACTTTTGAACACATTGCTAAAACTCCTCTCTTGGAAGAAGCTGTGCAAGTGAGGGCCTTAGGAGTTCTATTTCAATAGCTTTCTGATAAATCTGCAAATATCTATAGAACCCATGCCTCTTAACATAACGTCTGAGATAGTGGCTAATCCTTTGTAAAGGAAAGAAAGTAAGAGGAGGAGAAAGAAAATTAGGAAGAGTGGAAGGGATAAAGCGTTCCAGGGAGAGAAAGAGTGCTTTCTAATATAGGCACTGTCATGTATTTATGTCATGTATTTATGTTCAAAATACCCTCTGAATAATTAAAAAATGCTTTATTGTGCATCATATATATGAAATATATGAAGTCCATAGCATGAGGTAAGTAGTATTATCATCATTATTATGTGCACTTTAATACAGGGAAACTGAGTCATGAAGGAATTACAACTTGCCCAAGTTGGTCAGTGGGAAAACTGGAATCGAACCTGGGTAGTATAGTTGTAGAGTCTGTGACATTTAACCAGGTTGAGACGGTGGCCCTGTGCTACATTATGCAGCTACCTTGGAACTAATGGATGGCCATTACTGAAAAGCATATTCAATTCAATATATGAAAAGGACTTGTAGGAAAGCACTCCAAAAAATGAAAGAGGATCCCTTGTGAGAGAGTGAGTTCCCTGACACAAGTATTAAACAAATATATCATGTAATTTTCAACTTTTTCTGTCTGGCTTATTTCACTTAGCATGATTATCTCGAGGTCTATCCACACTGTCGCAAATGGCAGTATTTCATCTCTTTTTATGGCTAATATTCCATTGTATAAATGTACCACAGTTTCTTTAGACAATCATCTATCGTAGGACACTTCGGTTGCTTCCATGTCCTGGCCACTGTGAATAATGCTGCTATGAACTCTGGTGTGCAGATATCTTTTCTGATATGAGTTTTCCAAATCTTTGGGGTAAATACCCAGTAGAGGGATTGCTGGATCATGTGGTAGATCAATTCTTAGTTTTTTGAGGAACCTCCATACTGTTTTCCATAGTGGGTGTACCAATTTGCAGTCCCACCAGCAGTGTATGAGGGTTCCTTTTTCTCTGCATCCTCTCCAACATTTGTTATTATTTGTCCTGTTGATTATAGCTATTCTAATAGGTACCAATGAGATACCACAGTGGTATCCCATTGTGGTTTTGATTTGCATTTCCCTAATAGCTAGCGATGCTGAGCATCTTGTCATATGTTTGTTGGCCACTTGTATGTCCTCTAGGGAGAAGTGTCTGTTCAGATTCTCTGCTCAGTTTTTTATTAGATCATTTTTTTTTGTCGTTATTAAGTTGTATGAGTTCTTTGTATGTTTTGGATATTAGGCCCTTATCAGAGGCATTGCTTGCAAACGTATTTTCCCATTCAGATGGTTGTCTCTTTACCTTGTTGATGATTTCCTTTGCTGAGCAGAAGCCTTTTAGTTTGATGTAGTCTTATTCATTTATTTTAGCTTTTATTTCCCCTGCCTTTGAGGTCAAATTTATAAAATCCTCTTTAAGTCCAAGGTCCTTGAGTTTCATTCCTGTATTTTCTTCTATGCATTTTATTGTTTCAGGTCTTATATTCAGGTCCTTAATCCCTTGAGTTAATTTTGGTGTGCGGTGATAGACAACAGTCTAGTTTCATTCTTTTCCAAGTGGTTTTCCAGTTTTCCCAGCACCATTTATTGAAGAGGCTTTTCTTTCTCTACTGTACGTTTTTTGCTTTTTTGTCAAAAATTATTTGCCCATATAAATATGGGTTTACTTCTGAACTTTCAATTCTGCTCCATTGGTCCGTGTGTGTCTTTTTCTGCCAATACCATGCTGTTTTGATTTTAGTCACTTTGTAGTATACTTTGAAGTCGTAAAGTAATACCTCCAGCCTTGTTCTTTTTTCTCAGGATGGCTTTGGCAGTTAGGGGTCTTTCGAAGTCTTTTGTGCTTCCGTACAAATCTGATGACTTTTTGTTCTATTTCTTTAAAAAATGCAGATGAGATTTTAATGGAGGTTGCATTAAATTTGTATAATGCTTTAGGTAATATGGTCATTCTAACTATGTTGATTCTTCCAAAACAAGAATAAGAAATTCCATTTCTTCGTATCTTCTTTAATTTCTTTTAATAGGGTTTTATATTTCATTATATAGGTTTTCATTATGTAGGTCCTTCACATGTTTCATTAAATTTATTTCTAGGTATTTTATTCTTTTTGTTGCAATTGCAAAAGAAATAATTTTTTTTCCACTTCCTTTTCTGACACTTCATTATTAGAGCATAGGAATACTATGAATGTTTGAATATTGATTTTGCATCCATGTATTTGCTTATTATTTCTAGTAGTGTTCTTGTGTAGTCTTTAAGGTTTTCTATATAGAGAGAATCATGTCATCTGCAAATAGTGACAGTTTGACTTCTTCATTTCCTATTTAGATGCCTTTTATATTTCTTTCTTGCCTGATTGCACTCACTAGGACTTCCAATGTTACATTGAATAACAGTGGCGATAGTGGACAGCCTTGCCTTGTTCCTGATCCTAGAGGGAAGGTTTTAGTTTTTCACCATTAAATATAATGTTGGCTGAGGGTTTGTCATATATGGCCTTTATTATGTTAAGGTACTTTTTTTCTATAAAGATTTTGTTAAGTGTTTTGATTATAAACGGATGCTATATCTTGTCGAAGGCTTTTTCTGCATCTATTGAGATGATTATATGATTCTTATTTTTTAATTTGTTTATGTGGTGTATCACATTAATCGATTTGCATATGTTTAACCATTTCTGTTAGAGAGAAGAGTTATTTATCTGATTTGTTCCCTATTGTACCCCAGTACCCTAGCACATGGTGAACACTTTGTTGGATGTGTCAATCAATCAAATAGGATTTTGAATTCTGTGAGCTCTCAGGTCCCCGACAATGCTAAAATAAAATATTGGTAAGTCTATATTTGGAGGACTTCCTTCTTCTTCCTCCTCTCATTCCCTTCTCCCACCTAAGAAAATCCTTTACCCAATTTCCATTTCCTTGGAAGGGAATGGGTATCCTTTATCATAGGTCTGAGGCAAGCACCACACATTCAGCTAAACTTGGCTAGCCCAGCATATGCTGGCAAGGAGTTCTGTAGCCATGATTGACTATTAAATTTGAATCATAGCCCTCTTCTGTAATAAAGAGCCTTGATTAAGTCCATTCACAGTCCTGCAAGGTCAGAAATGAGGCAGCACAAAGAGAAATCAGAAGGCACTAATCATTTACAGCTCCATAACTTGTCCTGAGCGACTATTTCATTTTTCATTGCCCCCTAAGTGATTACATGCCAGGATTCTCATTCTTCTGTCAGGTGCCTTTCCTCTCAGAGATTTTTTTCTACTGTGAGTCCCACTGCCAACCACAAGAGGATCCAATAGAAATAAGCGAGCCAAGCCAAGAGCATACCTGCTCAGGCCAGAGGGGAAATCAGCAGTTTCAGGGCCCACCATCAGTGACTTTGTGTCTTATTTATCTTAATGAGACACACTTTCTTCAAAAAAACAAAGCATTGCTTTCAGCTTCCTGAGCAAGATTTTGACTGTTCTTGGAAGTGGCTGTCTGACCTAATTGTGACAATGAGATAAAGGTGGAAACTCTCTATTCCCTCATTTGCCTCTTCGATGAGTCCACTACCATCCAAGATATTTTAGTTTTGAACCTCACTAAGAAAGCTAAGGTCGCCCTGGCTAAAGTCATTGCATTGTAAATATTTGGTTGTTATTCAGTTTTTTGTGATCTCATCAAATTCATATCATCCACAAAACACTCTGAGGAAGTCAGTGTCTTGAAAGAAATGTAGAGCCTTGAAGCAAAGAGGTGCTTTAAGCGAGGTCCCTCAAAAATGGCCATGGGTGATAACCCCATGGGAATCAAGAAAGTCTTCAGGGAAAACTAAGTTCGGAGATAAGCCTAAAAGAAGGAGAAATATTCCAACAGGTGAAGATAGGGTGTGAATATGTAATGTTCATCTAAACTTCTCAAACATTCACACCTTTAAATTTTCCAATGAAATGTGTTGGGCTTAATTAATTCCATCTAAACCTTTCATTTGCCTCTTCTCTCTCTATTTAAGTTACAGTGAAATGAGAACAGCGTGTTCCTACTTCCTCCCACTGGTTTGGAGAAGTGGAATGCCTGCAGACAGAAAGGCAATATTGAGAGTTAGTCACAAACTCTATTCTTGACATGTGGCCCTGGTTGTGGAATGCTGCTCTTCAGTTTCAGAAAATAGGGCTTCATCAGTCTGATGTTTTTAATATGCTTTAGCCAAATAAGTTTGGCAAGTTTCTTCAGGCAGGACACTCTTATATTTTGTTAGTCCAAAAGGCATCTTTTTTTTTTTTTTACACCTACAGCACCCGGTCTTCCAGGTGGTCTCCCATCCAAATACTAACCAAGCCTAATCCTACTTAGCTTCCGAGATCAGACAGGATCATGCTTGTTTCAGGGTGGCATAGCCATAGACATCATTTTTTTTGTATTAACTGCAGCTCCTTGCATCTAAAGCACAGGTCACACACAGCATCTCACTCCATATTCAGTTTGCCAGCAAGGTCAAAGCAAATAACCTATAAAAGACAGTAGAGCCTGCAAGTGAGCTGTCCAGGAGACCCAGCCTTCTGCCCTAACTTCTGCACTTTCTTCAGTGCCTACCTTTCATTTGAATAATGCAAAGAAAGGCAAACCAATGCCTGTTTTCTCTGTGCATTCTTTAATTAGCTCAGCAATTAAGGCATTGCTATTGATAACTATTAAATAATAGTTACCGAGATTTCAAACAAAACAACAAGGACCACTAATAGTTGTTTTGTTTGAAATCACGATAACTCTTGAAAACAGTGTCATGCCAAGAACACGCTACCAAAACTAAAAACATATGCATTTTGCAATGTCTCTGCTCATTTCAAAGTGAGGACACTCAAAGGTTTGTAAACATATTTTCAGGGAGCTACAAGTTCTCTGATTTTTTTCAATATGTTTTTATTTCAGTGCTTATGATAATATAAACATAACCTCTGAGTAATCACCTGATAACCAATTATCTCCCCCAGATTTCATTGCACATGTTTACATTTATGTTTAGAGTTATATTGAAGATAAGTAGAACCATCTAAGCTGTTGAGAAAAGAAGATTAATCCATAAATGAAGCATTATCACTAAGTGAGAAGAAATTAATGCTACAATGACCCACTATACAAATGAAGTTTTGTCACAGTTTAAGTAGGAAGAAGGTGGTGGGAAATTGATTAACCACAGAGCCCACGGGGGTATAGGCATAGCAAACTTATTACCATATTGAGGTTGTGAGTTGCAGTTTAGTTTTAGCTAAACTCAAGGAATAACAACATATTCTACATTCAATTAATGTTGTCGACTTAGTTTTTAAATTTTTATTTTTATTAACTATATGAATTTGATTCTGAGTCATTTTATAAGTTTGAAATAGAACTATTATCCTAGTTCTATGTTTATATGTATTTAGATAAAATGTATAAAAATGATTTAAGTTGAAAATAAAAATCTAAAAAATTTTATTATCCTTTCCATTTGCCTAAAATATGATGAGCCATTTTTCAATTGATTCTAATGAAAAGTGAAGAGCTTATGTAATGAAATTAAAAATGGTCAAGGAGTTAGAAATTCAAACCCCAACTATGCCACTTGAAGGCCAAGAGTCCTTGAACAAGCTGCTTTCTCCCTCTGGGCCTCAGTTTTATCACCCATGAAATAATATGTTTTTTTTCAGGTTCTTTCCAACACTGAGATATTATGGTTCTATTTGTCTTTTATTCTAAAGATGTTAGATGGCAGTCTCCAGCTCAGAAACTTGCCCTGCTTGCCGTAGATCATTGCTACAATCCTGAAAGCCATCAGATGTGAAGGTAAAGGTGCCTAGATTGGCTGAGACTCTGCAAAAAAAGCCAGCAGGCCTAGTTTACTTCTCTTTTCCATCCCTTTTCTCTTACTGTCTCCCTTCTCAATTTCTTCTGTTGAAGTCAGTGAATACTGAAGATGTCGTTCATAGGTGGCCTCGTCTCTGCCCTCTCTTAGAATAGCACCCTGCCATGTATCATTAGCCACCTACAACAATTAGGTTTATATCATGAGATTTCACTCCTCACCCTACTACAGTTGACTGGTAAATTGAGGGCAGCTATAATCTTTAAACTATTTAGCAGCCCCTGTGATGACCTGGAGAGAAAAGAAGAGCTGGGTGGTGTAGATTCTTGAATCTAAATTGATCAAATCTTAAGCTAAGGTGATAGAGTAGTCCACTTCCAAGATGTACCCAGTGAGCCTCACTTCCAGACATTCAGGCCCTTGTGTCATCCTCTCGTACACTGCATAAGGCTGAGCTGTGTAACCAAAAGGATATTGCAGAAATGACAATATGTGACATCTGAGGCTTGGTCATTAAAAGAGAGCTGCTTCCATCTTGCTTGCTTTTAAATCACCACCCCCTGGGTGAAGGAAGCCATTTGCCATGACTTAAGGACACTAAGGCAGCCTGTGGAGAAATCCATATGGTAACAAACCAAGGCCTCCTACTAACAGCCATATGAGTGAGCCATCTTGGAGGAGAATCTTCTAGCCAAAGTCACGTTTTAAGATGACTACATCTCCAGTCAATGTCTTAACTGCATCTTCATGCATGACTCTGAGACAGAAACATTCAGCTAACTAGCCTTGAATTCTTGACCAACAAAACTTTGTGAGATAATAAAAATTTATTACTTAAAGCCATTAAGTTATAAGAGAATTATTTATATGCCAATATACATCTAACACAAAAGACGAAGTTCTCAAGGCATCTTTTGTGGCAATTGGGAAAGGTCTGGACCCTCATAATAACCCCTGATATGATGCCCTTCCCGAAGTCAGTTTCACATGTATGCACTGAGATGGGTCTAGAAGTTCTTACAGGATTGTTAAAAATAGTTGTGTATGGAGGCAAATATGACTAGGAAGTATATTTTAGTAATTGTCTGACCATATGAGTAAATAAACATAATGTAGAATCATAAGAAATTAGTCAAGGAAAACACACAATTTAAATCCATATGTAAAATTATTTGGCAATTTAGGCATAAGCGTACTAATACAAAAGAACACAACTAGAATGAATATGTCTGTGTTTGTGCATACATTTGGAGGAAGGAGGGATGTATATATATATATGTATATATACGTATATATATATATACGTATATATATACATATATATACATATGTATATATATGTATATATATACGTATATATATATATGTATATATATATATACGTATATATATACATATATATATATATATATATATATATATATGAAAAGGATGAATATAGAAACCAAGACTGAGAAAGGAGGAATTGAGGAAAATGTCCAACCCATTGTGTCCCAAGGAGCAGACATCAATATTTAAGGAGGTTTTATTTGAATGGTGAGACACAACAACTGGTCAGGTCTTAGGTAGTCTATCAATATACTATCTAGTTAGTGCTTGGAACAACAGAAAGCAGAGCACAGCCAGGGAAAATGTTAAGGCTCCCTTCCCCCAGCAGAAGTAGGTTATGAGGAGAAAGTGGCTCAGAAGAGAAGTGGCTCAGGAGAGAACTTGAGGCAATGTATGATTGGATCATCTCAACAGGACAAAAGGGAAGGCTGAGACTCAAGAGGTATGTATGTGTCCATGGCTTAGCCAAACACAGCCAAGACACATCTAAATCCTCATCCCCAGAAGGTCTGGGCTGCTTGCAGAACTGGGTGGAGCTGGAAAGACAAACACTGACAGACAATCTGGATGTTGCTGATGATTATTGTTCCACCAGGGTTGTTGTGAATAAACCAACTTAGCAAAATATTTATGAATGTTTATAAGTTGTAAACAAGGTAGAAAGGGTTTTACATGATGTTTTCTGGAAAGTTATTCTTGTTGTGACCACTCTGTAGAATCAGATGGAGCCTCACCCAAAATTTAGTTCAGATATCAAGACCGATGATTCCACATACCCCAAGAGAGTATGAAAGGTTTATTACTCACATTATAAGGCTTGCTGGAGAGAGCAAGGTAGGACTCTGTAGCTGATCCAAAAATGGCCTAAGACGAGGGAAAGGAGACTCGATTTTCATTGGGGGAAGAGGAGCTGGGTGAGGGTTACTCTGTACTGATTTAAGTCTCCTTCCAGATCCAAAAAAGGGAGCACCCAGTATTTCTTATCAGACTGCCCAGACATGGGGCACAAGGAGAAGAGGAAGGGTAATGCTTAACAGCTGCTAGCAGTTAAACATCAAGAAATGAAGTCAGATTCTTTACTACAATTCTTAACAATACTTTGTATTTGTGCATTACATTTTATATTTTTCAAAAATTTTTCAAGGTTTTTGCAGTAGTTTTTATTTAAATGGAATCAATTTTAAAAACAAATCAGGGAGACTCAATCAACTTTCAGGGAGACACAATCAACTTTTTCTATAAAAATGTATTTTATTTTATATTACCTTGCTATACATTTTTCAAAAACCCTGTTAGATGTCATAGAATTCATAGAATTAAAGAAGTACACAATATATGTGAATCTGATATTTTATGATCAGTTTTCTAGTAATATCAGAAAATCAATTGGTAATAAGATTATTTTTGCCATAGTCAACTAAAGCAGATGCTGGTTTAGTCACAGTGTGATGAAGCATTGCTAACCAAGAGATGAATCAAGAATATGTGGGGAATATTGTTTTTATGCTGTACTAAGAAGACAGCAGCCTCCATCAAAGCCATAATCAAACATAAAAATTACCATTCAAATAGTGCATTATGATTTAAAAACTAATTTATATTTTGCTTATTGACTGTCTCCCCATGTTGGAATGGAAGCCGTGTAAGAACCGAGGTTTTATTTCTGCCTTCCTTGTACTGTATTTTTAGGTCAACAGAGAGCGTCTGGCACATAGCACGTACTTTGAATGAATGAATGAATGAATGAATGAATGAATGGTGAGGCAACCATCACATGAATGATGTGATCCAAAGAGATTAAAGAGAGCCAAGACTTGAACCTATATCTCTTTCTGATATTAAAACTTAAAGTCTTAATCATTAAACTCACTTAAAAAGAGCAGAACCTTTGGCCAGAAAATAAACCTATCCCAACTCGTGGTGGACGTAACTCTTGAAGGAGCACTCTGCTTGGCTGCTCTGAGTTATCCAGGGCAAACTGCCATGACTAATGACTTCTCACAGGCAGGAGTAATCCCTGTGACTGCAGCCACCACATAAAGACAAGTGCTAACATGAATAATCACATCTGCAACAACAATTTCTAGTTGGTCATAACATGGATAACTAGTACAGTTATCAAAAGGAATCATTTCAACTAGATAAAATATTCACATTTTAAAATTCTTAATGAATAAGTCAGACAAAAAAAGACAAACACTTAATAAACTCACCTATATGTGGAATCTAAAAAGCCAAATTCATAGAAACAAAAAATAGAATAGTGGTTTCCAGGTTTGAGGGATGGGAGATAAGGGGAGATGTTGGACAAAGGTACAAACTTGTAGTTGTAAGATGAATAAGTTCTTGGGTGTAGTGTGTAGCATGGTGTCTATACAATACAGTATTGTATACTTGAAATTTACTAAGAAAATAGATCTTAAATGTTCTTACCACACACACAGAATGGTAACCATGTTAAGTGATGGATGTATTAACTCACTTCATGTGGTAATCATTCATGATATGTTCAAATACCAAATTATTACTTTGTATACTTTAAACTTATACAATCTTATATATCAATTATCTACCATTAAAGTTGAAATATTTTAATAAATTTCATTAGAGGTATGTATTATAAAATCTAACTAAAAAAGGAATATAGATATAGATACATGCATAGAAGACACCTAAAAGGATATAGCAAAGTTTTGATCAATGGCTACTATTAGGAAATGAATATAGAAAGGGTAGCAGGAGGCAGGAATAAGAATAAAGCATAATGAAGACTTTTGCTTTTTACTTGATATGATTCTGATTTAATTTCTTTTACATAAACATGAATTTTTTAAATAATTTTTTAATTTATGACTATAATGTAACATAATAGTTTACCATATATATAATAAGTCTTCAACAGATATTAATTGATATTGAAAACATGCTTACTATGCCAGATTTGCCTTAATATTCATTCACATATTTATATGTATATAAACATGTTTACACATATTTCTATATAATAAATTTATATAAACATTCAGACTCATTTTAGAATTCTGTATCTCACACTAATAACTCTTATCAGCATAATTTCTAAAACTGGCACACACTTAAAAACTATTATCAAAAAAAAAGAAAAGAAGTGTTAGTGAGGATGTGGAGAAATTGGAACTCTTGTATACTGCTGATTGGAATGTAAAAGGGTACAACTGCTATGGAAAACAGTATGGCAGTTCTTCAGAAAAATATTAAAACTAAAATGCCATCTGATCTAGCAATCCCACTTCTGGGTAAAACTCAACAAAACTGAAAGCAGGGTCTCAAAGAGACATTTGTGTACCCATGTTCATAGCAGCATTATTCACAATAGCCAAGATGTGAAGTAACCCAAATGTCCACTTACAGCTGAATTGATAAGTAAAATCTGGAGTATATACATAAGATAGATTATTATTCAGTCTTATAAAAGAAGGACATTCTAATACATAAATGAACATTATAAGTGAAATAAGCCAGTCACAAAAAGACAAATGCTATCTGGTCTTTATCTCATATCTAATATGAGATATCTAAAGTAATCAAACTCATAGAAACAGAAAGTAGAATGATGGTTTCTGGGGACAGAGAGGGCTGGGGAGTTGTTGTTTAATGGGTATAGGGTTTCAGTTTTGAAAGATGAAAAAGTTCTGAAGATGTTTCATAACAATGTGAATATACTTACCATTATTAAACTGAACACTTAAGGTAGTTAAAATGGTAGTTTATGTTATATGTTTTTTACCAAAATTAAAAAACAAACAAAATTTAAAAATTGACAAACTGTACTTTGTTGTTATAAGAATCCTTTAAGCTAATTATTCAATCTATTTTACAGACAAAAAAGATTAAGTCTCAAAGAAGATATGGAAAGATTCCAACTAAAGTGGATCAGCCAGGTTGCTGTCCAGTTAATATGGCCTGCCAAAATGACTCTGGAAAAAAAGTAGAAATGGTGCCTGTCAACTCAGGGTTTCAGTTATATGTTAACTAGTAAATTATACATTGCTTCCACTCCCATCAAATGAAATAACACTCCTAAATGAGAATGAAAACAAGCACTCTTACTAGTCCTAGCCTATCTCTGTTTGGTATTTTTGGCACATATACACATTTGCAGCCAACTAAACATCTAAAAACAATGCATGGCATTGTGCTACTTACTGGAAACAAGTCACTCATTTTATTATCTAGTTTAAATGCTTTCCTATTCCTTGAAAAAAAAAAGGTTGTATTATTTAGACAATTGCAAAAGGTATTAAAACAAGATCAAAACTACACAAAAGATTTGAAATGTTGTCCTCCAATTCAGCCAATGGAAGTGAACTGGTATATAGATCTGTTTTTTGCATACAACTTCATTAAGATGATATGTTTCTCTGAGCCTTCACCAAAACTTGGTTGAGCAAATAAATATTTAAAGGCTATCAATGTGAAAGAAACCAACTTTTGGGATCCTCAGAACACCAACATTTTCCCTGCCCAGTTCACCCCTACCTCGGTCAGCCAGTGATCACAGGACACCCCTAATACTTATGCAAGTTGTCACCACACTTAACTTTATTAATTTTTAAAACATGTTTCTGTAATGACATATTTCCTCCAGTAGGCTGTGCGCTTCACAAAGGCTGGGGCTGTGTTTATTAATCTTCATATCCCCAGGACTTAGTACTCAGTCTAGTACCTGGAGCATAAGGGTGTGAATAAATACCTGGGCTTCTGGTCAAGATGGCAGAGTAGGTAAACACTGTGCTCACCTTTTCTCACAACCACATAAAAATTACAACTAAACTACAGAATAATCATCTTTTGAGAATTATCTGAAATCTAGCTGAACAGAAGTCCTACAACTGGGGACACACAGAAGATGCCATCTTGAGACTGGTAGAAGGGGCAGGGAGACAGAACAAGCAGGTCCTACTCTTACATGTGGTGATTAAAAATCAAGAAGGCTATCTCAGGTGTAGAGGTCCCCCACAACAGGAGCCTCACACTGGGCTCCCCAGTCCAGGTTTCAAGTGCTGGAAAGAGAAATTCCCACAACATCTGACTGAAAATTCGCAGAGATTATGGCTGAGTAAAACTGAGGGCAGCTAAAATTCCCCTTAAAGAACCCCCCTAGGGACTTACCAGCTGCTCTGAGCCCTAGTACTAATGCAGCTGCCCAAAGAGTGCCACTGGGAGGAGGTGAACTGTCTGGATTCAGGGAAAGGGCTGGAGGGGCAGCTTTTTCCCAGACAGAAGTGGTGGCAGAATCCATTCCTCCTTTGTTGAGCCCTCCCCAATCCCAGTGTGCAGATGCAGGCGGCTACCATATCTATGTCTCCATCAACCTGGTCACCCTGCTACGTGATTTCCAGAGAACCACCCCTCCCAATGTTCAGGCCCACCCAAAGCACCTCCAATGGCTTTTCCATACAAATGGCCTGTCTTAGCTCCTACTGTGGACTTTCATAAAAATATTTCAAAGGTTCACAAAACCTAAACAAGCATTATCTAACCTCAGCATGTCCTGCACCTCTTTCTGAGCAGCCCCAAGCCCAACACTAGTGGCAGCCAGCCTTGGTTCTGGGCATGGCCTCTCAAGGCACGTCCAAGCCCAGCATGGGTAACAGCAAACTACAGACTGCTTGGTAGCTCATTCCAGGTGGCCCTGGGCAAGGCACAGGCTGCAGCTGAACTTGGTGTGTGGCAGAGTCCCTCCCAGGAGGTCCTGGCCTGCACACCTAATGACCAGCTTTAGTCTCAACTAGAACATCACCCCAGACCACCTCCAAGGACAACACACCCAAAGGGAAGACTGGGCAGGCACTGGAGCCCTGCTAAGGCGAATCCTATTCATTGGTTCATCCCTTGTACAATAACTACTCCACTGTAGTCCCCAGTCAGCCCTCACAACCAATCAACCTGAGGGTCTACCCTCCCAGTGATGGGCAAACAGTAACAAAGCCTCCACTACAACAGAACACATACAACCCACAAAAGGGACATACCTGCAGTACCCAGTTCAGATGACCAGGGAAACTGTGCCACTAGGACCCACAACACAACTACTACATAAGGCCACTCTATTAAGACTGGGAGACTTAGGAGCCCTACCTAAGACATAGAAAGAAACCAGGGAGGCAACCATAATGGGAAGGCAAAGAAACATGTCCCAAATGAACGAACAGAACAAAGTTCCAGAAAAATAACTCAACAAAATAGAGATAAGCAATCTACCAGATGCAAAGTTCAAAACACTGATTATAGGGATGCTCAATGAACTTAGGGAAAGAGTAGATGAGCTTAGTAAGAACTTTAACAAAGAGATAGAAAACATAAAACTGGAGATAGAAAACATAAAAAAAGAACCAGTCAGAAATGAAGAATACAATAACTGAAATGAAGACTACCTTAGAAGGACCCAGAAGTAGATTAGATGAAGCAGACGGTCGAATCAGTGATTTAGAAGATAAGGTAGCAGAAAACACCCAAACAGAATAGCAATAAGAAAAAAGAATCGAAAACAAAATGAGGATAGTTTAAGGAACCCTGAGACATCATCAAGCACATCAACATTTGCTTCATAGGGATACCAAAAGGAGGAGAGAGAGGGCAAGGAATTGAAAATCTATTTCCATAAATAATGATGGAAAACTTTTCTAACCTTGCTAAGGAAATAGACATACAAGCCCAGGAAGCACAGAGAGTCCCAAACAAGATGAATCCAAAGAGCCCATACCAAGACACATCATAATTAAAATGCTAAAGGTTAAAGACAAAGAGAATCATAAAAGAGAAAGAGAAAAGCAGTTAGTTACCAACAAGGGAGCTCCCATAAGACCGTCAGCTGATTACTCAAGAGAAACTTTGCAGGCCAGAGGTACTGGCACAAAATATTCAAAGTAATGAAAAGCAAGGACCTACAACCAACATTACTTTACCCAGCAAAGCCTTTGTTTAGAATCAAAGAACAGATAAAGAGCTTCCGAGACAAAAAAAAAAAAAAAGCTAAAGTAGTTCATCACCACCATGCCAGTGTTACAGAAAATGTTGGAAAGACTTCCTCAAGAAGAAGAAAAAAAAATAAAAATATGAATAATAAAATCACAATAACTACATATCTATCAACAATTACTTTAAATGTAAATTGATTAAATGCTCCAATCAAAAGAAAAGTGGCTGAATGAATCAGAAGATAAGATCCTTACAGGGTGAAAGACACACACAGACTGAAAGGATGAAAAAAGATGTTTCATGAAAATGGAAACAAAGAAAAAAGTAGCAATATGTTAGTATAAGCAGCAATACTTATACTAGACAAAATAGACTTTAAAATAAAGGTTATAACAAGAGACAAAGAAGGACCTAGTTATCCTACTTTTGAATATTTACACAAAGAAATCTAAAATAGTACTTCAAAGAGACATGTGAATCCATATGTTCATTGTAGCATTATTTACAATAGTCAATATATGGAGGCATCCTGGGTATCCATCAATGGTACATATATACAATGGAATATTACACAGCCATAAAAAAAATAAAATTTGCCATCTGCAATGACATAGATGGGACTAGAAGGTATTGTGCTGAGTGGAGTATGTCAAAGACAAATGTCGTATAATTTCATTTACACATGGAATCTAAAAAAACAACATAAACAAAACAGAAACAAACTTGTAGATACAGAGAATATTTTGATGGTTTCCGGAAGGGAAGTGGGTTGGGGCATATGTGAAAAAAGGGAAGGAATTAAGAAGTATAAATTTGTAGTTACAAAATAGTTTTGGGGATGTAAAATATAGTATAAGGAATACAGTCAATAATATTGTAATAACTATGTATAGCGTCAGATGGGTACTAAATTTATCAGGGTGATCATTTTATAATATAAATGTCTAATCACTGTGTTGTATACCTAACATTTATATAATATCATATGCCATTGTAATTTTTAAAAATAAATTATTAAAAAATAAAAATAAAAATAATTTTTTGACTGATTGAATAAATGAAAAGATGCAGGCTGATGTTTGAAACCTGGGGCTAACCCTGACTCTCATGGGGGGAGTAAGAAGTTTTAGTTCAACATTATTCAGCTCAGCAGAAATCTAAGCTTGCCTATCATCAAATCTGTTTTGTATTGCAGTTGAAGTAAATGAACTTTATATTATCCTAACATCTTTAGGCACAAAACTCAGTACTCAAAAATCCTTCTAGTTTTAGGGCTCTTCTTTCTCTTACCTTTCTTTAGTCCTCTCCATTTACTTATTCACGCAACATTTATTCATCAGATTTTTTTAAATTTATTTTTTATGGTGACATTGGTTAACAAAATTCAGTAAGTTTCCGCGGTACACTTTAACAATAAGGCATGTTTCCTCCCATAATTAGATTTCTTTCTGTTACCACATATTTGACCCCCTTCACCCTGTCTACCTCCCCCTGACGCCCACCCCCAACCAACTGGTAACCCCTAGTCTATAGACCATGTCTATGAGTCTCTGTTTGTCCTGTTCATTTATTTCTTTTAGGTTTATATTCCACAAATAAGTGATATGTAATTTTCAACTTTTTCTGTCTCGCTTATTTTGCTTAGCATGATTATCTCAAGGTCCATCCCTGCTGTCACAAATGGCAGTATTTCACCCCTTCTTATGACTGAGTAATATTCCATTGTATATATGTGCCACAGCTTCTTCAGACAATCATCTATCATAGGACACTTCAGTTGCTTCCATGTCCTGGCCACTGTGAATAATGCTGCTATGAACACTGGTGTGCAGATATCTTTTCTGATATGAGTTTTCCAAGTCTTTGGGGGTAAATACCCAGTAGAGGGATTGCTAGATCATATGGTAGATCAATTCTTAGTTTTTTGAGGAAATTTTATACCATTTTCCATAGTGGCTGTACCAATTTGCAGTCCCACCAGCAATGTATGAAGGTTCCTTTTCCTCCACATCCCCTCCAACATTTGTTATTACTTTCCTGTTGATTATAGCTATTCTAATAGGTGTGAGATAGTATCTCATTGTGGTTTTGATTTGCATTTCCCTAACAGCTAACGATGTTGAGCACTTTTCAAATATTTGTTGGACATTTGTATGTCTTCTTGGTTGAATTGTCTGTTCAGATCCTCTGCCCATTTTTTGATTGGATTGTTTTTTGTTGTTGTTATTGAGTCGTATGAGTTCATTTTATATTTTGGGTATTAGACCCTTATCAGAGGCATTGCTTGCAAATATATTTTCCCATTCAGATGGTTGTCTCTTTACCTTGATGATTTCTTTCATTGATCAGAGTTTTTTAGTTTTTATCAGATATTTTCTAACTGGTTACTAATTCTCAGGCACCATTCTAGGCACTGCGGATACGTCAATGGATGAGGGGGAAAGAGACAAGGATCCTTGCCCTAATAAAACTTTTGGGGGAAAAAAATCATACACTGGAAATTCCTCTGGTGGTCAGGTGTAAGGAGAGGCCTCAAGGAGGTGACATTTTAGCAAATACTTTAAGAGGGTGAGGGATGAGTCAAGCGGTAGCTGGGACAATGGAATCCCAAGCTGCATTCCAGCTAATGCCAACACTCTGAGGCTGGAGCCAGCCTGGTTTGTTCAAGAAACAGTCATTAAGAAGAGAAGGGCCATATTAGATGATGCCAGAAAGGTGGAACGATTGCAGAGACAGAGCCCAGCCCTTCAACCTAGCTTTGTCTCATCTTTGGTTCATCTCTACTGGGTATTGCAATCAGAAGAGCCAGCTCTTTGGAATCAGAGAAACCTGTGTCAGAATTCCTACTCAACCTTTCACCAGCTCTGTAACTTTGAGAAGTGGTTCCCTCAGACCTATTTTTTTTTAAAAAAAAGCACTTTATGCAAGTCATTTCAATTAACCCTTTGAAATGGTCAGGGCTAATTCCTAATGGACAAATATTTCCATTTTAAAGGTTAAAAACTGAGGCTTGAGGTTTAGAGAGGATTCATTAACTTGCTCAAAACTGCCAGTCTGGGAAGTGACAGAATCAGGGTGTGAACTCCAATGATCAGATCCCGGAGCCTATGTGTGTGTCAGAGTTTGGTACACAGTAAGTGTTCAATAAATGTAATTCCTTTCTCTCACTACCTTGACAGAGTTCCCTGAGGTTGTCTGCATTCCTGGTAGATCTCTTGAGTGCTGTCTATTGCTACATGCCTCATTTCCTGTGAGGACCTTCACTCATATTTTCCAAAACAAGCTCTGGAATGCTGAATGCCTGTGCACTATCACGGCCACGTGGCCTGAGGCAGGTCACATCTCACTCGTAAACTGGGTTTGCGATGGTGCCCGCTTGCTCTAAATGGTGGACACGGAAGAGAGAATTCCTGGAAGGCATTTCTCACAGAGCCTCCCAGACCCTAAGAGGCACGTGACACTAGTTTTTCTCGTGCCTTCTGGAACCTGCTTTTTACCTTCCTGGCTGGTCTCTCGCCAGCAGTTGGTTGAGCCAGCCCCACTCCAAAGGAGGCAGAGAGGTTCCTTACCACTTATAGTCTCCCCAGAAATCTTTCTCATTGCTGAACATAGCACCAGTTATGACAAATATCTGATTTTTTTTTTAAAGGAAGACTATATAGTCTAATCCTTTAAATGTTTTAGCTACAAATATGAAAGGAAAAAGGGCAACTCTCTCCACTGGGGCCAATTTAGACTGTTTTACATATTTAACAGTTTTCCTAGAATTTATGTATTGCAAAAAAAATTTTACTAATCGTTACAATTTAGAACACATTTTCTATTTAGAAAGATTAGTACAAACAGGGCTGCAGTGTTGCACAACTCCAGGAGGTATCATTCATGTGTTAGGTCACGTGGAGCTGTGCAGCTGGCTGACCCAAGGTACAAAGAAGGATAGGCTCTGCCCCCATCCCCCAGTTGCTCTGAGTGTCAGCTGCTACCTTCTCTGGAGAATTGTCCTAACCGAGGGAAGCTTCCACCAGGCGCAGGTGACCAGTGAGAGAACAAAATAGGTAAAGTACAGAATTATTTGGTGAATGTCAGCAATTGTGGTGCTGTTTCAAGACTGACTGACTTGAGACATTAAGCTATGGCTCCAGGTCCTAAACTAGGACTCTTCTACTGGATGACATTATGTCTAATCCATTTCAATCTCAAATCTATGATTTTGATCTATCCATCCTCTAAGTAAAAATTCAGATCTATCTTCCCAAGTTGGCATTTGTTCCAGGTTGAACAAAAAGTATGAGTCATGGAGAAAGGAGGCCAAGAAAAGGCTCAGGATTCCAAATCTAAACCTCAGAAAAATAGCAGCAAAATATTTTTTTTGGAGAACCCATATCCTTGCCCTGAAAAAAAAAATCTCGAATTTCAACACTCAAGTGTAACCTATCAAAATAGCTAGACTGGACTGAGTATGTTGCAACTATAATAAATTTCACAATGATTTAACATAATTTCAAACAATTCAAATTTTAAAATATATCAGTAACTCCCAAGATAGAATAGTGCTGTAGCAACATGCATCCATTTATAAATCACTAAGTCTTTGTTTCCTTAAAAGAAGGCTTGCAAAAGAATTTAATTCAGAGCTAGTTGAAATGATTTAATTTAACTATTAAGATGCCTCAATTTTCAGCAAATTGTACACTTTCTATATAAATCACCATATAGTATTAAAAGATATTAAACAATAATGCTTATTAAGGTATAACCCTATCTCAGGCTAATTCTCTTAGAGGTTAATATGGAAAATATATTTTCTTTCTCTAAAGATAAGAGTTAATGCTTGGAATTTTCAGTCTTAGAAGCAAAGGAATATTAGAGCCCCATCTGGTGGATTTGATGCTTATTCAGAAAACAATGAATTTTTTCACCAAGCCATTTACTAAGAGCTGTGCTAGTACTGCTTTTAGAATATGGCAGTTAACCCCTGTCTCCTCATTCTATATTTGGTGCTGGTGCATATTTTTTTTTTGCCTGAATGGCTGAACTTCTGCCTCCAGTATCTGCCCACCCCTCTCTCTTGCCCTAGGAAAACACCCTTAACTAGAGGGCAGTTAACACAGTTCACTATTAAACATTATGTAGAGAATTCAAAAGAATATAGTATAACAAAGTAGACAGATTGTATAATAGCCATATGACTATCACAACATATAGTATATGTGATATGTATATATTATAAATTATTGAATTTTATAATATTAAAATATATGGATTTAACTTCATACATACCTTATAAGTACATATAAGTTATACTATCAAAAATAGACAAGTTTCGGGAATAGTGTACTAATAGCCTTCATTTTCGTAACGAAGAAGATGAGGTTATCTACTAAATGGAAGGGATAGCAATTAGTCAAGGTACTGAAATAATTGCTGAGAATGAGAGAGAAGGGAATTACTCTAGGAAAAATAAAGCAAGTCTCAAATAAGACATACTCTCAATCGTCTGAGGACAGGGTCAGAAAAATTGACTTCAGAACCCAAAATGTATAAGAATCAACCTGATATAAATGAAATTAGCCATGTATGGACATCTTCCACAAAAGCCTGCTTCAGAGGTTCATACTAAATGTTTTCCTGATGAGGCCAGCATATATTCTAAAATGTGATAAGAAAAAAAAATTAGAAGTGATGAAGATAAACAGAAGTGATCAGTTGTGACTTGCTCATTATGAAGTAAGGTAGAAGTAACAGAAGTTTAGAGTCATTAATAAGAAATTATGAAAAGAGGAAATTGTTAATTGCCTTACCAACATTCCATCCCCCTTATTCCTTCCCAGCTGAACCCCAGTAGTGTTCAGTGTAGCAATAGCAATTTTTCCTGCTGAAATATTTTGACTCCCACTACCCTTGCAGCTACGAGTGGCTAGCCAGCTCAGCCAGTGAGATGCAGGCCAAAATCCCTGAGGGCTTCCAGGATACAAAGGTACAGCCTCACTAGGAGAAGGGTTTGCCTCCATGGGCTTCACCCTCTCACGCCTTATTCCCTCCTGGAATAAAGACATAATGCCTGAAGATAAGTATGGCAACCATCTTTCAGTGAGAACGAAGGAATAAGAATGTTGGAGAAGAAAGAGGGACTCTGGTTCCTGTTGAGATTTGTGAGCTTGGCTCTGTTTTTGTTATTCAAAAAAAAAAAAAAATCCCGTACTTGCGTAAGACAGCGTCTTTACTAACCTCCGAAGGTAATCCTGACACATGTTTATTAAACACTGTAACAAGGGATAATTCAAAAGGATAGTTTTGCCAAAAGAGAGAGGGTTGTGGGAGGGAGGGAGGTAAAGAGGGAGGCAGAGCGGGGAAGAGAGAGAGAGAGAGAGAGAGAGAGAGAGAGAGAGAGAGAGAGAGAGAGAGAGAGAAAAGAGACTTTAAAACAGTACTTGAAATATACATCTATAAAAGACACCATTTCTACTTTGAAATTGTTTATAATCTAGTGAAAAAGAGACCTATACAGAAATGATTTCAATTTATATAAGTACCATGAAAAAGGAATCTAATTTCCTGAAGACCCCTTCCCCATCCCTGCTCCCCAAAAGAAGAAATAAAGATGTCAAAAGAAAGCAAAGGAAGAATAATATCCAAAGCCAAGCATGTGGATATTTTAAGAATTGGATGGTCAAACGTACCCTGTGAGATAGGGCAATCTGATTTTTTTTTAATGTCCACTTTATTTGGCAGCCAAATTTCTATTTGTCAGCTTTGGTAAATATAATTTCAGTACTAAGTTGGAGGACAGAAGCTGAATTGCAGTAAGCTTGGGAAGCAGATGGGAAGCACATAGACACTATCTTTATAAACTGCTGATAGCTAGAGTAGGGGAATTTATGGTTTCCTGTCAATATGCTGACAGATTGAGGAGAAAGATGCAGAAGACAGATCAAAGTTTAAGATAAATATATGCCCTTGTAAGAGTAATGCTTGGAATTTACTTATTTACATGGTTCAGAAATGTAACAACATACAGAGCAAGAGAGAGGACATAGGAACATGTAGGACCAAAAGCACAGGTAGATAGGACTGGCTTTAAACAGAAGGAGGCACAGCATCTCAGAGACCAGAAAGAAGATTTCAGGAACAGAGTACTGCTGGCATTCTCCTTCTCAACAAAGGAAGTGAGGCTATCTGCTGAGGTAGGAAAGGTGACAGCTGGTCATGGGACTGAATAGTTGCTGAGAATGAAAAGAAGCTACTTAGGAAAAGTAATAATAACAATAGTAGTAGTAGTAGTAGTAGTAGTAGTGGTAGTAGTAGTAGTAGTAATAAATTTTAAAAGTCAAAATGTATTAAGTGTCCAGCTAGGATTAATGGGAAAAAGAGGGATAAAGAGAGAGACACTACATTTATCTGGTTATCATAAGTATCAACAATTTACCAAGATTTTGACAGTGGAGTTCTACCAAATGAACACTCTTATAGTATTTATAGAAGGTAATACACACAACTCTATCATTAGGCAATCAATTTTCAGGTACATGCTAAATCTCAGAACCTCTGCTTGGTTCCAAATAACTCTCTATATGTCTGTTTCTTTTCCCTCTGGCTGCTGGCTGATTCTTTCCATTTTTTCTATATATATTTTATCCACTCAACTTCTGTTGACCCATCATTTCTACTACTTCTTCTTAACTTTAACTTGAACACAGCCCATCATATGTTTCTCCCACCTCTTTTATTATAATAACTTTTGAGTTTTAGCAAATTTTATCTATATTTTAAATCCAGATTTTCAAAATAGAGAGACTGATTAGCCATCCTAGGGCTGGGGATGGGGTGGAAGAGAGGAGAGAAAGACCGCCTGTAAAATGAAATCCTTGAGTCAAATTCCCATTCTGGGGACGGGATCGTGCCATGCTCACTGGCCTCCTCTTTATCAATAAATGTGGGCAGAGCAATTCCTTACAAAGGGGGTATGCACATGGTAGACATTCGCAGACTTGTCTGTCCAATGCTTTCCCTCCTACAATTTACAGATGGGCACTCTGAATTATTCATAAATTTTTTGTGAAGCTCATTAGTGTGAATCAAATCCTTACTCCCATTAGACATATGGATTGTCATTTATTATAACTTCCTTCATGCTGCAAAACCTATGAGGCTCAGGCCAAAACATTATCTAACTTTTCTGAACTAATTAGTCTTTAAAAAAAAAAAAAAATTAACTACCAAAAATGGAAACATACATAATCCTCTCATTTCAACAGCATCTTCTGAGTGTATGAATAGCCACAGCACTGAGCTGATGACTCTCCAAATAAGAAGATGAAAATTATCTAGCCTCCGCCTTCAAAATGTACATCATGGAAACTGATTCAGTATGGTATCATTTGTTCTCCTTTACTGTATATAATATAGGCAAAATGAGCGAACTAAGCTGAACCCAACATGCTCAAAAAAGTGTGCTGTGTTTTCCAAAAAGTTTATGGAAACAGATCTTACCTGAGGAGTTTCAGGCATGCCCCATGTTAATGAGTTCAGCTCCGGAAATCACACTATAAAACAGAGGTATGCAGAATAAAGCCCATTCATGAGAGAGAAAGAAGTATAAAAAAGGGCGTTTTTGTTAAAAGCTTTTACAGAAATAAGAGAATCTTAGAACTCTCTTGTTCAAATTTTTCAGTTTACAAATGTGGAACCTGTGTTCCAAAGAGTGAACAGTTTTGACTAAGGCCACACAATCAATACATAGCAGAGTCAAGGCCAATGTCTTCTGCATGTGCCATTAGTATTAATGAAAGTTGGAATATTTGAACTGGAGAAGAGGATATTTGGAAAGACAGAGATCTTCAGTGAGTTGAAATGTGGTCAAGGGTGAGAGGAGTGCTTTCATGTTGACTACTGAGCCCTTGAAATATTGAGATTCCCAATAGTCCCCGGCTCATACAACAGAAACCAGTATTCCAGCTTTTCCCTTCTTTTGTCACATATTAAATCAATCCACAATCATTCTCTCCTCCCACCACACAAATAATATAAGTAATGTAGAAACTAATGAAAGATGCTTTATATGGAGAGCAGTTTCCAGCTTTCCCAGTGACTCACAAAGTGCTCTGCTTCTAGTCATCCTGCCTTCCTCAGGTTCCAATTCTGCTTTAGCATAGTAGGCATACTTTTATTTTCTACTCTGTCCCTATTGTATGTTAAATTAAGCATCTTACCTTGGTGCAATATTGTCATTTCTTTTTCATGAAAAGCAAGACATATGAGCAAAGAAGTATCAACTTTATCCTCTACTATCTACTCTTTTCCTGTCAAGATTTTATACAATGGAATTAGTGCCAGTTACTAATTTATTGCCCCTCAGCTCCAAACCCACCTTTCTTTGCCCTGCTTTGTCAATACTGGGACTGCAATCAGTAATTCCTTAAGACATATCTTTCCTCTTGTTTAGTTTTATTATTTAGCTCATGTAGTTCTCTATTTTTCCTGACAAAAATCTTTTCTGCTCAGGAGTGTAAAGTCCACCAGAGCCGGTATTTTCTGTTAAACTTCTATATCCCCAGCACCTGGCAAAATAAGCCATGCATATCACATACAGACATGACTAGAATGAATGTCGATGTCACGACCAGAATAAAGTATACAAAGATGGTAACTATCTACTACATACCCCCATACTTAAAAAAGAATAATGAGGGTAGGTTTGTCCAAGAAGACATGTAAATACATTATAAAACTATAGTAATTAAAACAGGATGATATTGGTTTAATTAAATTAAATCAACCAAATGGATTTAAGAGCTCAAAAACCACCAAAGTATAATTGGTATTTTTATTATATAAAAAAAGTCACCATATTAGATAGATTGGAAAATCAGGTACTCTTCAAAATATAATGAGGAAATTTATCATGTATTTAGGGGAAAACTTAGATTCTACTTCTTTACTCTGAACCCCAAAATTCATTCCAGGTGGGGTAAGATTTCAGTGTTTTTGAATTTTATTTTCTGGTAATGGTAAAGTAGAATATGCAAACTCTCCAGCACAGGAAACAACTAACTAAAAATACTGAATAAAATATTTTAAAATATCTTAACTCTATCAATGAGCAACAAATAGAGAGAATTACTGCATTAAAGACAAATGAAAATTGCAAATCCAGAGAGCAGAGCTAAATTAACATAGAAGCCACTTTTGCCCTACAAGTCTTTGCCAATTCCAGCAAACTTAAACTTTTGTTTGAGTGGACTCACGAGGAGAGTGTAATAGAGGAAATATTTAAAGAGATAAAGGCCGAGGAATTTTCAGAACTGACTAAGACACCAACCCACAGCTTTCAGAAGTCTAAGAAATCCCAAGATTAACTAAATAAAAGAAGGAAAGAAACCTATGTATATCATTGTGACACTTCAGAAAAACAAGCACATAGAAAAACCTTAAAAACAGCAGAAGAAAAAAAAAAGGCAAATTCCTTGCCATGGTGAGATTCTCATGCCATCATGAAAAACCACCAAAAGTCTGACAGTGGACTTCTCTCTAGAAACAATGGGAGCAAAAAGTTGCATTTCTCTCAAGTTATTTAATAGATTTCTGCCTCTGGCCTGTATTTCTGTTCTAGCTTATGTCTGTAATTCTTTAAAGAGAAAAGGAAAGATTAAGTTCTTCAGTATTTCCCATATCCCTTGCCAGAAAACTATCTTGGAGTACCCTTTTATTAGAGTTTAAAATAACTGAGGGAACAGGAGAGGGAGGAGGGTAGATGGGGGTAAAAAGGGTCAAATATGTGGTGACAGAAAGAAATCTAACTATGGGAGGTGAACATACAATGTAAATATATGTGTGATTTACTGTTAAAATGTACAGCTGATATTTATTGGATTTCATTAAACCATAAAAATAAATAAATTAAATAAATAAAATACATAAAAAACTGAGAATTAACATGAGTAATGATTCTCATATCTGTACTGTCCAATGTAGTAGCTACTAGCCACATCTATCTAATGGGCATTTGACATGTTGCTAATCAGAATTGGGTGCACTCTAAGTGTAAAACACACATTTGATTTCAAAGACTTAATATGAAAAAAAGATATGTAAAATATCAATAATAATTGTTTTATATTGATTATATATGGAAATGATAATATTTTGGATATACTGAGTTCACCAAAATATATCATATAAATCAATTTTACTGTTACTCTTTACTCCTTAATGTGGCTACTAAAAAACTTAAAATTACCTCTAAAGATCAATTTGATGGCTCACTATATTTCTATTGAACCATGCCGTCTTACTGAAAGACATTAGCCCTCTAATTCATATACCTGCTTTTATCTAAACACCCCCAGAGTCTAGTCACAGCAGAGCAATTAAAGTAAACCTCATAAGAACATAAGTCAGATCATATTATTCCTCTCCCAAAGCCTTTCAGCAATTCCCAGCTGAGTCAGAGTAGGAGTCAAAGCCCTTGCAATGGTCCCCTCTGGCCTACACTTGACCCCTGTCATCTCTCTGACTTCATTTCCCTGACCTTTCCCCCTCACTCACTTGGCCCTAACCAAGTAGGTTTCACCACTGTTCCTTAAATATCCCTCACTGCTGTCAACTCAAAGCCTTTCCACTAGCCATTCCCTCTATCTGGAACATTCTTGCCTCAGTTTTCCTAATGGTTGACTTCTTCATATTTTTCAAGACTGTTCAAAACTCACCTTCCCAATTTCACTTAAAGTTGTAACTCTCAAAAATTATCACACTTCCTTATTCTGCCCTTTTTCTTTTTTTTGTAGCCTTTATCATTTTAAAACCTACTAAATAATTTACTTATATTATGCTTTGCTTATATTGTCTGCCTTTCAATAATTTTCTTTGTCCATAAAAATCCAAAAGTCTGGGCTTTATTACCCTTGATTAATACACTATTATATCTCTTCTTCCAGGAGTCTGAATATATATTTAAGAAAAAAGGGGATACTTGAAATCACCACCTAACCCAGAAATTGTATGTACCCGAAAGTTTCTACTACTTCCTCCTTGTCCTAAACCTTCTGTTAGAGCTGTCAACCTAGACAGACTTGTCCAAAATTAGGCAACAGAAGAAAGGAGATAGAGACCCAAATGACTGACTCATCCATTTATTGCCTAATCGGATCCTGAAAACAGGTTTTCTCTGCAGCCTACCCCACGGTGAGATTTAGTGCCCTGTCAGAACCTAACACACCAGGGCAAAAATCCAAAATTGATTCTTCTAGTTAATGGGAGCAGGTGTCAGGAGCCAAGCACCAAGAGTTCACAATGTGAATGACCTCTTTCTCACAGCATCACAGCCTGCAGGCTTAGTTAGCTTTAAAGACCTTAAACTTGTACAAGATCCGCCTATCCCTGTGAAGCTTAGAGAATAAGCTTGAGATGAGATCATCTTCTAGGAAGACCATCCCACAACATCACCCATCCCTAAAAGAAAAGGCCTCCTTTGCTTTAGAAGAATCCACTATGGGCCATTCCACTAGCAATTTCTTTTTTTCCAATCCATAATTTGAGATACTGCCCTTATTAGTAGTCACTAAGCCAAAATTTATTATAAAAATTGACATAGGACAACGTGGGCTTGTTTAAAAGAAAAGAAAATTTTTCACCCACATCCATTTTCAAATTAGGATCATTATTTCTCTCTAGCTTTGCATAATGATTCAGCCTGTGAACTTGAATTCTCTTCCTGGTATCTTTGAAAACAGAAGGGAGGTTGCTATTGATTCTTATAATCATTTTAGAGACAGGATAATGGAGACAGTGAACCAACAGACCAGCTAGAAAAAAAAATATTTCTTTGCAATTGGACCATATTGTCTCTTAGAATAAAGCCCCTAGAGAAATAACTATGTGATCTTAGTGTAGACACAATCATTCTAAGATTTTCAATCACATAAATGTCCATCTAAGTCCTATATTTGATCAAATGATATAATGTATAATAAAGGTTTTCAGATTGTCTCCCCTAGAAAAGAGACCACATTGAGGGGAACAAAGTGTGACTATGCATGGGGAAGTTGGAAGGGTTATAATTCCACTCCTCATTAAATCAGAGCAAATCCACTTTCTTTTCTTTCATATCGTGTGCCCAGTAGTATTACATTTCAAGAAAAAGTGTGTTCCTTTTTTAAAAGTTTGCAAATCACTCATGTATATGAAAATGTTTTGCAAACTGTAAGGTACCATGCAAATATAGATGTAGATTTTTCTACTATATATATACAAGAATAAATTCTGCTCATTAGTGGAGACAGGCAAACTAACATTTATTGAATGTCCATTTTACAGATTTAAAAAATGAAGTAAATGCACGTATCTAGCAATATCTGAGAATGACTAATTCTAAAGCCTGTGCTTTTTCTTCTTCATCAGTTTCTCTAACCTTTTAGCCAATGTGTAAATTCAGCACCACAATACTTTTTCTAAAACACCCTCGGAGTCTTGGCAAAAATTAAGGTTGGTCATTTTGGCTTTTACCATTGTTAATAGTATTATCACACCATAGAGGAGGAAAAACAATATTTCCTCTACCCTTCTGAGTTCTTACCTAAGACCCTGTAATAAAAGACTGATTAACAAGAAAAAAAACAAACAAACATAAGTTTATTAACATACCTCATGGGAAATAAATGAGTAATTCCCCTAGATGGCTTAGAGTTCAGTCACCTTAAATACATTCTTAACAAGGGAGGGGACAGGAGGATGTTGGTCTCTTAGGGGAGAGTAAATGATTTTTAGAAAAGATAAATGGACTCTTAGAAGAACAGGTGGGAGGTATGACAGTTTATGAAGAAGTTCATCTTGATGTGGAGTCAACTTCTAGTCTCCTCTCCTGTGACAAGTCATTTTGATGGAACTCCTAGGAGGGGATCAATGACAATTGAGCTCCTTTTGGAAGACCTGTCTTTAGGCAGATAAGTTCAAGGAAAGCCTCTTCCTGCATTAGCTGTTTTTCAAGTAACTACAGCTCAAATTAATGAATATATCAAAGAGGTATATTTCGAGGACGCATGTCCTAAACTCCTACAGTCATATTTTGGGGTGGCATATTCTGCAATCCTCAATGCCAACTGTCAAATACATGTTTTTAAACCATTATTAGAGGCGATTTATTATTTTCTTTTCTGAAATAATACACGTTCACTTTTTAAAACATATTCCTGAATTTGTCAGCAGCAACCAAGTCATTCAGCTCTAGATGGTGTACATTAGCCTTAATGAGAAAGAAACAGCCGAAAGTTCTAATCTCTAAGCGTTTTATTCAGTCTGCACTGCATTTTCCTCTTCATCATGAGCAGAGCCCAAATGGATGTACCCGTTGCTTGGAGAATGATTGTCATCTTTCTCAATAATTCTGATGAGGAGTCCTATTTTTAACTCCAATCTAAAATACATTAGGGGAACCATCTAGTGTTTTGAAGTTGGCATTTAGTAATTATACAGAACATCCCTCCTCCCTAAATTTGATTTACCATCTGTGTTCATTCTCAGTGCTCCAAAGCATCAACACAGGGTATATATTTCATTTTGGAAAGAAATAAGATTAAAAATAAAAGCTTTTAAAGCTGCCTCACACCTGATTCCCTGGTACTTGGAACAAGGAAGTTGGCACCATGGTTACTGCCAGTTCCTTCCTGGGGACTGGGCACCACAAGGTAACGTGAAGAATGTTGGTCCATTCGAAATAAATACAGTATATGTTCAAAGCTTCTCATGTAGGAAAACTGAATTAAAATTAGCTATTTTTATACACCAAAATAAGACCAGACTTGTATATAAAAAGTGCAGGTAACAATCTCCTTAATGAAATTTCAGGAGCATTAGGAACAGCCTCCAAACGTCTTCCTCTGTCTTCTGCTTTATGCTTGCTAGTTTTATAACAGCTTTTTGAGATATAATTAATGTAGCATAAACTGCATATATTTAATAAACTGTACAGTTCTATGATTTTCAGAATATGCACACACAAAACCATCAACACAAACAAGATAATGAACATTTCATTACTCCTCAAAGTTTATCATGCCCCTTGGAACTCTGTCTCTCATCTTTTCCTCCCACTCCGAACTCTAGGTGACCACTGCTCTGCTTTCTGCTAATATATATTAGTTTACATATTTTAGAATTTTATAAAAGTAAAATCATATAGTATGTACTCTCGTTAGAACTCTTTCACTCAGCATAGTGATTCTGAAATTCTTCCATGTTGTTACATGCATCAATATTTTGTTGCTCTTCATTGATAAGTAGTTTTCCATCATAGAGATATGACATAATTTTATAGATATTTGGGTCATTGTCAATATTTTACTATTACAAATAAAGCTGCTGCAAATATACTTGTGTAAGTCTTTTATAGACACTTACTTTTCGTTCTCTTAGGTAAATTCCTAGGTATAGAATTACTGGATTGTATTGTCTATATAAGTATAACATTTTAAGAAACTGCTTGTATTCCAAATGGTGAAAACAGTTTGCAGTGTATGAAGATCTGATCCATTCCAAATCCTCACCAACACTGATATTTTCTGATAAAATATGAATTTATCTCTTCATTTTTCATCCCTTTACCTTTTATTTATTATTCTTGCCTTGTTGCACCAGCTAGAGCCTCCAGTAAAATGTTGTATAAAAGTGGTGAGACAGAACATCCTTGCCTTGTTTCTGATCTTAAAGAGGAAGCATTCACTCTTTTACTATTAAATATTAGTTAGCTATAGATTTCTCATAATGCCCTTTATCAGAATGAAAAAAATTCTTTCAATTTCTAGTTTCTGAGAGTTTTTATCATGAATAAATATGAATTTTATCATGTCTTTCTCTATCTATGAACATGATCATATAATTTTTATATTTTTAATAAACTATTTAGAGCACTTTTAAGTTCACAGTAAAATTAAGTGGAAGATGCACAGATTTCCCATATTCTTTTTATTCTGTTAATATGGTAAATGGATTTTTAGATGTTAACCAACCTTATACTCTTGGGATATACCCCACATGATCATGATGTATTATCCTTTTGATATACTGGCGGATTTGACTTGCTAAGATTTTTTTCATATTTTTTCTCTATAAATACATAAGATATATTGGTCTGTAGCTTCTTTTCTTTTAATTACTTTGGTTTTAGTTTTAGGTTAATTCTGTACTCAAATAATGAGTCAGGAATTTCTTCTCTTTCTATTTTCTAGAAGAGCTTGTTTATAATCTGCATTATTTTTCCTTATATGTTTGGTAGAAATCACTAGCAACATCATCTAGTCATTAATTTTTAGTTAATATTTTTAGTTATAATTAAATTTATGTAATAAATATAAAGCTATTCAGTTGATCTATTACTTCTCAAGTAAGTTTTGGTAGTTCTTGTTTTTCAAAGGATTTATCTGTTTTGGATAACATCAAATTTATTGTCATGAAGTTGTTAATAATATCTCCTTATCATCCTTTAATGTCTTTTTAATGGTGTTTTCTCTCTAGTTCCTGATAATAGTAATTTGTGTTTTCTCTCTTTTTTCCTGATTATTCTGACTAGAAATTTGATTTTATTGATCTCAAAAAAATAGCTTTGGTTTCACTAATTTTCGCTATTCTTTTCTTTTTTTATTTCTTATTTACTTCTGCTCTTGATTTTATTCATTTTCTTCTGTTTATTTTGCACTTAATTTTTTCTTCTCTTTATGTTTTCTTGATATGGAATCTTAGAAGAATAGTTTTGGGGTTTTCTACTTTTCTAATATAAGTAATTAATGCTATATATTCCTTCTAATACTTCTTTAGCTGCATCTCACAAATAATAATGTCATGTTTTCATTTTCATTCAGTTCGAAATATTTTCTTATTTTTCTTGTGATTCTTCTTTGACCTATAGGTTATTCCAAAGCATGAGGTTTTGTTTCCAAATATTAGAAAGCATTTTAAGATTTCTTTCTGGTACTGATTTCTATTTTAGTTTCATTATGATCTGTACACACATCTAGTATAATTTCAATTCTTTTAAATGTGTTAAAATTTATTTTGTAGTCCAGAATATATCTATCTTTTTTAATGTTTTGTTTACATCTGGAAAGAATATGTTGTCTTGTTGTTGGGTAAAGTGTTAAGACAATTATAGAAGATGTTAATTAGATCAAGTTAGTTAATGGTGTTTTTTAAAGTATTCTATTACATCCTTACTAATTTTCTGTCTACTTATCTCAATAATTACATTGACAGAGGGGTTTTGAAATCTCCAACTATAATTGTGGAGTTATCAGTTCTGTCTGTTTCTGCTTCATGTATTTTGAAGCCCTGTTAGTATATAAACATGTTCACTATTCAAACACCCATCTGGTTTCATATTCACTGAAGTGTGAATGAAGCATTTAAACAGGTACTGATGAAAAATGAGGATGAGAAGAAAGCTTGACAGTTCCAGGTGAGTAAACAACACCAAGAAGTAAATAGGATGAAAGAAACATTGCCTGTTTTCAATTTTTGAGAGGGCAATCATAGACAAAGGCTAATGGTATGAGAATTCTCATCTGTTTTCCCACCAGGCTGTCCAGATTTAAAATGCTGGAGAGCACATTCAGAGCATTAATTTACACACTTAAAAGCCACAAGATTTAGTCATGGTGAAGAGATTATAACTTTATCATGAGTATAACTAATTAGTTCAAAAATAACCTGATTCCAAAAAGTAGTCAAGCCATTGTTACCACGTGGGCTAAACAAAGAGTTAACTAAATATTTATACTTTTTCATTTTTATAGCTTTTATTTTGTCATATAGGCCTTTTACTTTCTCAGAAACCAGACCAAATTTATAATAGAAATATAACAAATTAAAAATAAGTGAAATTGTATTTCCTTTATCATCCTATAAATAGAATTGCTTGTTCATCAGGAAGTATTAAAACACTTTTGGTTATAAAGCATAAAAATTGGCAAAGAGACTCAATAAATTTAAAGTTCCCCTTTTCTTACCATCCTTTATATAAACTCCCACTATTCCATCTGCCTGCACTCAAACACACAGAACAGAAAGAGATTGGAAACCCACCAATTCTATGATCTTGGCAAGACTTTTAGTAGCCCTAGATTCCAGGCTCAAAGACTAGTGTTCTTAAAGCTTGATAACATTGTAACACATTACTAGAAATTTGGGGCATAAAGAAGCCAATGTAAGTAGAAAGTCATAGAGATATTTTTCTACAAAAATTGTTTGCCATAAAAGAAATTAGGGAAGTTTTCTTTAAATCAGCTCATTTCTGTAAAGAGATGTGTATTTTCTAGGGTACATATCTCTAATAAACTTCAATCTCCCTTTTCCTCCTTCCATTCTATTTCCTATCTTTCTTTCTACTTTACTTTCTCCCTATCATCACTCTCTCTCTTTGTCTATATCTCTCTTTTCCCCTCTTTCTCTCCTTTAAATAGAATAGTGGTTAGGAGCATAGACTGTTGATCAAACTCATTGAGTTCAAATCCTCACTTTGTCACTTTTCAGTAGAGTAACTTTGGCCACTTAACTTCTCTATTTCTCTGTGCCTGTTTCCTCATCTGCAAAAGTTCTTACCTCATAACAGTATTAAGATTAAGTAAGTTAATATACAAAAACATTTTTACAAAGCCTTGGCACTTAGTTAAATTCTTCATAAGGATTAGCCACCACCACCACCATCACCATCATCATCATCATCATCATCATCATCATCATCATCATCATTTAAGTGAAAGACATTTACTCCCCCTGAAATAGTGTAAAAGACAGAAGCCCTTACTCCTTTCTGCATTGCTCTTCCACTGACCACTCCCAGGTGTTTGATACAAATTTGGGGTCCTTCTGGAAAAGACACTCTCTAAGTAGCATTAAGAGGCCAGCCAGAGGGTCTCCATGAACAGAACAGAGCACAACCAGCCTGTCAAGACTATACAAGAAGAATCAATCCAGATTTGCTGCTACCATTCTATAGCACCTTGTACAGTCGTTTTATTTCTCCAACTCTCAAACTCTCGCATCTGTGACTTAAGGAGTTTGAATTTAAATGATCTTTTAATTCTCCCATCCCATCTCAAATCTCAAAACCTATTCCATAATCTTTGTATTTTAAAACACAAAATGCACAGGGCATTAAAAAATTTATTCTGCTTCTTCCTAGGAGTTAACAGGAAAGAGGAGACTGTCACCTTCTTGTGGGTATGATCACCTTTGTCATGAACAATCAATCTCTTGACTGTTCAGTTTCACCTACCAAAAGGGAAATGTAGCTGATAGTATTCTGGACATTTGCTGGGACAGCATGGTCCTTTCCATGTAGCTACCCTCCTAGCTGTGTTAGAAGTATCAGGAGTTCATCACCAGAGTCAGAAAGTAAGGGCATCCCTTGCCTCCACCATCACCCTATGTATCCCTTTTTTCCTACTTCTCCTCTTACTTTTCTATTCTCATTGCCTTTCACCTTTTGACTCCCTTTCCCCAGCAACACTTCCCACTGCTGCTGATGAGTAGGACTGAAAAGGCTACAGCCACTGTAGTAGATGAAGTCTTTCCCACCTAGACCATCTTTCTCATGGGTATGTTTTCGGTTTATATGAAGTAAATTGTGCAATTTTGTACAGAGAAGTTGTATAATTTTGAAGAAAAAAGAGGGAAAAGCAAAGGAGGAAAGAGGGGGAGATCATCTAAAGTTCTACCACCAACATGTGGTATATTTTCTATGCATTGATTTTCCTAAAGAATATGATATATTTCCATTATGTAATAATACTACAGTTTGAATCTGCCTTTTTCACTTACCACTATTTCTTAAACATTTTTCATAATAGTATATATGCATCACAAAATAAATGTATTGTATACATTTTATATCCCATAAAATCCATGTTATTCCTTTACCAGTTCCCTGTTATTGAACATTTAGGTTATTTTCAGTTTTTCACTAGTATCACTGGCATTGCAATGAACATCTTTATACATTTAGTTTTTTACATATTTATAAGTACTTATTTAGGATCTCATAAATTAAATCACTGGGTATCAATATTTTTAAGCTCTGTTTCTAAATTGTTTTCCAAGACTGTACTGATTTTAATAACTTATTTGTTACTCAATTATTAATTTATTTAAGACATTTTTGTTGAACATCTACTATGTTCTGGCACTGTCTAGTTGCTGTGTAAATAACAGTGAAAAGGCAGACTTGAAACTTCTTTTCCTTACAGTAGTCTGTAAGAGCAGTCTCCCATGCCCAGGACTAACCATTCCCTTACAGAGCTGAGTAGGTGACAGTAGCTGTTTAATATGCATTTGAGGGTTCCTCTAGGTAAATGATTTATAAAGTTGGTTCTATGCAACCAAAAAAGTTTATTTTTCTAATAACCCTATTAGTAGGTATTATCAGCTAAGGAAATGAAATTTAGAAGAGTTGAGCGGCACACCCAAAGTTAAATTTATGATAAAGTACAGGGCTCAACCCAGGTCTGTTGGCTTTCAGATCTCATTCCTTTAATCAATATACTATACCGCTTCCCATTTTGCAGCTTTATGTCTTCAGGATCCACCCTTAATTTCCCATTTTTCAACGAATACTTTGTTATTGGTCAGTTCCTGAGCTCCTCTCAAGAACTGAGAATCTGCTTTCCTCTCCAATTCAACTTCCATTTCATGGTCCTTCACTTCAATCTTCTGCCAACCTCCTAAAACCTTTGCTTATTGTTCCACTTTGACCTATCAGCAAATCTCAACCCTGGAAACACCCAGACTAATGTTAAACCCACTCTCCAATCATTCTGGATTTCCTACAATGCACTGAATTCACCATCTTCCCTCTCACCTCTAAATCTTTGAGCACAGTATCCCTTTGGCCTTAGTCATTCTTTTCTCTACCTTTTTGTCTAACTAACTCTTATTCTTCATTCTTGGGCTTTCCAGTCACTTCCTCCAGCAAATCTCAGACCAGGCAAAGAACCTCTCCCATGTGCTTCTACAGTCACCAGAACACTTATTACACTGACTGGTAATTTCTTGTCTAATGGTCTTCTTTATACAGTATGAGCTCAAAGGGGACAGACACCCTGGATGTCTTGTTTACTGCTGTGCACACCTAGCCCAGTACCTGGAAAGTGTTAGGCTTCTATGCCTAATGATAAAATAAATGAATATTCTAAAAAATGTTCCCAGGTAAAGATGCTCTATTAATGACAATGAATAGTTTCTTATACTCTATAATTTAAATGTTTCAGGTAGTTTTCTTCTTTAAGGGTTTAATACGGTGCAAAAGGGTATATACCTATTGCTATTTTTTTAATCTGCAGCTATATATATATATATATGTATATATATATTTAATATATATACTTATTATATATATTTACTATATATATTATTTATGTCTTTTATGCATAATATTTTTTGTCTTTATATATATGAAATCTGGCCTGATAGAATGAAGTGTTGTTTGGACTGAGACATTTGACTATTAAATAAGAAAACTTACAAAATTTGAAAATGTTTCAGTGAGTCTAATGTCTGTATTTTCTTATTTTTAAAAAACTGTTTTATTAAATACATTCACACAGTTGTCCAACTAATCTCCAGAACACTTGCATTTTTTCATCTGTGTAGTAAGCCTGTAAGTACTTGCATAAATACTTCTTCCTTAGAGCAGGAGTTTCCAGACTTTTCAAGTTATATATCGTCTTAATATTAAAAAAGTTTATAGAACCTACAAGATAACAGCCATGCTGCTATATCTGTTTAAATAAATTATTAATTTAATACACTATATTGATTTGTATTATTAGTCACAACAAAAATTGCATGTAAGTGTAATAGGGTTTGTATTTGTTATTTCACAATGGCTCTGTAATCTCCCACTTCACAGAGGTGGGTTTCTGGCAGCCACGTCTTACAGAAACAGCCACAGAGTTATTGGACCAGAAGTAGCCACCTAATTCAAACTGATCTAATCAAATTTCTTCACCAAGAATTCAAAAATAGCAGACAGACAGTGATAGGCAACAAGTGATTGATTGATTGATTGATTTAGAGTTTCAACGTAAATAAACTGTAAGATAAATTCAGAAACAGTGGATAATTCTATTCCACAGTTTATCTGTGGAATAGAATCAATTCTATAAGGGGGCTATTATTCCCATGCTGCAGATGGGAAAACTGAGGCTTGGAGAGATTTTGAGCCTTGAACACTGACATTAGCTATTTCTCAATATGGCTTCCCTATGCAATGGAGCACTCTTGAAACTGTGCTGCCATTGGAACTTTACGTCTTTCCATTAAATTGTGAGTTCCTTGACATCCCAGACAGTGTGAATGAAATTATACATGATACTATGTGAAATTACAAAGAGTAACAGAACCAATGCTCCACGGAAACCTACCCATCTTACTCAAGAGTTGGAGAAATGTAGTTAATGTGTCTGAAATAAACCAAGATCGTAGAGAGTTCAGCATCCATCCTATGTGAATTTGGAGAAGGAAAATGATCATCATATTTATTTCAGCCTCAAGTAAGCTTGATTAAAGAGATAAAGCTACAACAAAAGTTTTCTTTTAAGGCACTCCAAAGCAAAGTCAGACCAAATTATGTTTAATTGCCTGGGGGCTTTTATTCAAATACCGCTATTAAAATTACTTGAAATGTGACCCCTAGGTTCATAAACTTTATGTATCTCTGTCATCAAAGTCCTTGAGGGGTTACTAGTTTAACTACATTCCACTCCACAATAATTACATGAAACTAATGAGTTTCTTTACAATTGTTGGAAAATAAATAAAATCTGTTGCAGTGAGATCTAGGTGACATAAGTACCATGATTCAAAGATGTTTGGGTCTTTGAGAATGTTTTATATGTAAATTCAATCTCCCTTAAACACATGTTTAAGTTGTGTCCCATCCTATTTTTACTGTTATCATAATCCTAATGGCTTTCAAGAGTTTGAAAATATAATCACTTCAGGACTTCAAACTCTATATGAAATATCGATTTTTAAAAATCTGTCAAAACTGACAGCCTCCACATCCTGGAACTATTAACTAGACATTTTTATTTGATTATAAAACCAGGGAGATATTTTTCTATAGTGTTATTGATAGATGTCTCAATCTGTCCTCAGATCAAGCAGACAAAGTTTCCAATTTATTCATAGAACAAATTTCACACTTCCTCTGTGTCATAATCTTTTTCTTTGATATTGTATCAAAGTGCATAACTGAAATTTGTCCTGTTATAAACTGTTTAAAACTAATGCAATTCTGGAATTAGAGTAGTACTTAGGCACTGTTCATACTGAAAGAGGTTGATAAAAGGTTTTCATTTATTATTAATTATTTTATAGGAAAATAAACTACTACCATACTACTTTTCAGTGTTGAAGTTACTTTTTTTCAAAAGATTTTTATTCCATCCCTCTTTAAAAGCTTATGTAATTCCATAAAATGTATTTGGTCTATAATGCTTTTGAATTTTATAATTGGATTATCCTTCAGTATTCCCAGCAGTGTTCTTACACCAATTGTTTTAACATAATTCAGGATATATGCCAGCTAGTGTTGAAATAGTTTTCATTTGAAAACATAAATTATTATTATCTTAAATATACCACCTATGTTTTTTTTTCAGAAAATTTTTTGTATACAGAGATGGCAATTCCATCTTCAGAAGGAATTGTTCTGTTTGCTGTGAAGAAGGGTCTGTAGTTCAGCATTCTTGCTTTCTCAAAACCTTGTTTTTGTTAGAGATGTTCAAGGACTGTAGCTTCCTCTCAGCAATGCTAACTGGACCATGTACAAACTAAATTAGCAACTGAAGTCACATTAGTATGATGTTAATAACCTGAGTTATCAAACTGAGACATTTTGTATTTTGGGCAGTACTCCCTCAGGTGCCTTAAGAAACATTCATTTAAACTGGCTTAGTGAAAACAGAGAATTCGCTGGAATGACCATCAAGTCCAGGGGCATGACTGGCTTCAGACAAAACTGAATTGAGTGCCTCAGAACAGAACTTCAGGGTCTGGTGCCTCACACTCTATGTCTGAGCTGATTCTCTCTGGTCTGGCCTCTTTTACAAGCAAGCTTTGTCCACTTTATGGTCTCAGCAGCTTCAGGCTTACATCAGTCGGTTAGCAGCCCTGTCTCTTACTAAATTCCTGGGCAGGACATTCATATGCCCATCTTTCAATCACTTATAGTGGCTGGGGAATGGGAGGGACATGCTCACTGGCCAGGGACAGGCTACATGCCAACTCCTGGCTTCAGCAGATGAGGTCAGTCCCTCTTGAACACATAAAGTGAGACCAGAAGAAGGGTTATTTCCCCAAAGGAAAACCTGAGTGCTGGCCTAGAAGAAAGGGGAATAGTGCTGGGCAGGCCAAAACAACAGGTATTCAATCTGTTTTCCATGGATGGCAGCCTAGAAAGACTAAGACGGAACTGGCCCTACTTTCCTCAAAAACTTTCAGCGACACCTAAGTTGGTACAAAATGAAAGACAACAAAGCTCTCCCAAAAGCAGAAAGAGCAAGTGGCTCTCTGAGGATGAGAGTCCTCATTCCAGCTCTGCCATTGTTTAAAGAACTGAGTTTGAGAAAGTTGTTCACTGTTCTAAGCCCATTTCCTCTCCATTTAATAAAACTCACTGGACTAGACCCCAGCCATAAGAATCTTCAACAGTGATCCTTTCCCTGAAATACCCTCAGCTAAGGTTTTCCAGAATTAATACACACAGAGGCCACTAATTTATCCCCCTACAGACCCATCTGGAGGCCCATGAGACCCCCCAAGTTCAAGGTACCCCCTCCACACACATACACATAACAAAAAATCCGCACCTGTTCCTGTTCCTCCTTTTGTGTTCTGTATCTCAGTGGACGACCCCACATACAAGCCAAAGCTATAAGCCAGAAGTTCTCTAAAATAACCAGATGTCAGGTTACACATATGTCTCCTTCACCCTCTAGAGTCCATAAATGGGTTCAAGAGGATCTATAAAACACCTGAAATTATGTATAAATTGTGTGTGTGGACATGTGTGTTTGTATTTGACATTTTTCTAAGGATAGAGTTCTTACTTTCATTAGAAGTTTTAAAGGGTGCCCATCCCATCCCCCTAAAAAAAAGTTAAAAATCATTGTTTTAACCTTTCACTGGGATGTTCCAATTCTCCCATTGCATTTCTGACTCTCAAACAGTCAGATGCCCCTCGTGGTGCATGACCTCGAATTCTTGGAATAAGACTGAAAAGGAAGGAAAGAAAAAATAAGGTGGTACATTACTGAGCTGACTGCTATTCATAGAGGACACAGGAAGAGTAGGGACACTCTGTGTCTCAGAACAGTCCACCAGAGAGAAGACAGGGTAAGTAACTCATCCACCATCTCCATCCATCTGCTCTTTCTCACTGGTCAAACTTAACCCCATGGGACATTTAACCCAGAAACTTTGATTATATCACCTCCAGGGAGCTACTGGAAAGCCAGCTCCCACAGCAGCAATGGCAGCACAAGCTGGTGGCACTTCCTAACAGTTTGCTCATTGCCAGTGACACCTCAGGTTGGGCTGAGCAAGCCAATGTACATACAAAGGTGCCAAAAAAAGTCCTGAAGGTTTCTGTGCCTCTTCAATAAGAGGGAGATCCAGAGGTGATAAGCAATAGATCTGAGTGAGCAATATGAGAGATATCATCTGCTTTTTCTATAACTGGCATGGGCTAAGCAACTGGATGAGCAAGCAACAGTTTGTAAGAATATGCTGCGTCCCTACTGAAGATGGAAACTCTTTTTCAGAGTCTAGAAAAATGCCATTGGTGCCAGATGCCCTGAAGCACTGAGCATCAATGAATATTCAGTACTTATCAAACTGTCTGACTCAGACCTGAATACATCAGAAGAAAGGATGGATAGACGGACGGACAGATGATGAATGGCTGGAAAGACTAGTGGGCATTCAGAGCCTGCTAAAGTGCTAGCAAATTGGTACAGATATATATAACACAGTCATGTGTCGCATAACGTTTCAGTCAACGATAGACTACATATACAATGGTGGTCCCATAAGATTATAATGGAGTTGAAAAATTCCTATCATCCAGTGACCTCACAGCCATCCAAACATCATAGCACAATGTATTAGTCAGGTGTCTGTGGTGATACCAGAGTAAATAAAACTATGGCACGGCCAGTCCTATGAAAGAACTGTATAGCATGTTTTTACTGTAACTTTCCTACACTTAGATACACAAATACACTATTTCAATACACAAATGTACTATTACGTTACTACGGCCTACAGTATTCAGTAAAGTAACATGCTATACAGGTTTGTAGCCTAGGAGCTATTATTATTACCTCTGAGATTTGTGAGATGTTCACACAATGACCCACTTCTCAGAATGTATCCCATCATTAAGTGACACATATCTGTAGTCACATTTTATGTTTAATAACGAGATAATTCTATGGAAAAAATATTAGCTTATTTGACTTACATATTACATACATATGCAAATCCCATAAAGAGAACCTCAGACTGCTCTACAAGAAGTTCTCCTGCTCTCCAGGGGTGCTGACATCAAGCTGTGCTCCCTGGAGAAGAAATGAAGCAGACAGTGGCCAGTGATGCATTACAAAAGCTCTTGGCTCATTACTTTTTACTTCCTTCAGGGTCTCCTTCAGCAGCTTTGTGGCCTCAGTTCACCTTCCTTTCCATCTCATTTCACTTTCCCTTCTCCTCAGCCTTTCACAATGTTGTGGTTTTCTCTTCCATCAAAGTACAATTGGGAAGGTGCCTGGCACATAGGAAAGGACTAATAGAGATTTGTCAATAATTATCAGTAGCATCCCAGCCTTCTTAGAACAGGTTTACCCCCTCTAATCTTTAACTTGGATGCCCAAAATATTAACGATATAAAATGTCATATTTTCATGTAAAATAAATAAATAAATAAAACAGCCTTCTTGCTACTGATCTAAGATCTAGCTTATTTCTGTGACTCATTACAAATCAAATGACAGAACGCCTTGGAGAATAAATAACAAAATTTCCTAAAAATCCTAGACTCCATCTCTCCAAAGTCCTAATTGTTTTCTCTTTCCAAAAACAAAGCAATAGCATAGCAGTCTGAGCTGGCTCCCAGGCACTGTCTTCTTTTGCTCTTCCAGTCTACTCTTGCTCACTTCCTGCCATTTCACATGCAACTGAATTTCAATTTCCCAGATAATGTACAAGTTCTTCATATCACCTCTTCACTTCTTTCCCCCATCAGCACCATCAAGCCATTGGAGTCAGAGTCAGAAAAAGTCTTCGAGTAATTCTACTTTGGTATCTGTTACATGTGATTTGTTGCACTCTCATTTCATTAAAATGCATTATTTTATTTGGTGGATGTCATCATAATCTTGGAGTCCATCTGGGCATTGTAGATGATGTACATATATTTATCACTAGGTGGTGATAGAGCATCACTTTCATCCTTTCACTATCAGTGCAGGAAAAATAAATGAATTCACACCTATGGAAATCATTACCAACTTTCCACGTCAGAAGTCACTGACCCTTCTGTCATGAGGTGAAGCAAGCCAGGCAACAAGGCCTCTGTGGTCTATTCAGGTTAATGATTGATTGATTGATTGATTGATTTAATTTTTTGGCTGGTGTTTTTACTTAATCCTTGGTTTGATTTAACTGAGGTTCAGTCATTTTATACGTTTATTTAATTGGTCAGCCTTGCTAGAATTCTAAACAAAAAAAAATAAACCTCTTTGTTTCTAATCATTTACCTTGGGTCCAGTGGTTCTGTGGATTCTAACCGAGGCACTAGCTCATGGGGGCTAAAGAATTCAGATGAGAAAAAAGTAGCAGTGTTAATGAGGAAAAGCCCTGTGGGCAAGGCAATTAACTCCCAGGAAAAGCAATTCCATTCCCTGACTGCAGATAGGCCCCTAAGTCTCAGCATCTATTTGCACAAAGTCATGTGTCACAAGAGAGGCCAGCTGCGGGTTGCGCAATCTGTTCCTGCTCCTAGAGACTGGACAGGTGAGTCAGCACTACGATTTCATATGCAAGTGACAGCCAAAGCCAATCCATTCGAAAAAAGCTTACTGAATTTCCTGAAAGGTCCAGATCCTTGGAGACTCCTGCCGAAGATTATGATGCCAACAACTTGTTTATTTCACAATCAACCTTACATATAGCATAACTGCAATATTTTTTTTAAAAAAAAAAAGACCATAATATGATGCTTACATGTATCAAGACATCTTAAGGAAAATTTTAACCTGCATTGGTTTTTTTGTTTTGCTCAGTCATGTTCTAGAAATCATTTGTGTCATCTTTAAAATGGTAAATCACCAGCAGGTCTCTAAAATAAAGGAAGGGGTATGACAGGGAGATTGCCCTGGAGTTCATGAAAGGGGCTTAACTCAGACCGTCTGTATTCTGAGGATGAAGTGTGCAGCTATCACCGAAGGAGAAGGAGACCATGTAGGCATCCCCCAGATGTTTCCCACCTCCTGCAACAGCAGCTGGAGGAGCTTAAATAGCTGAACTGTAAGCACCATTTCCCTGAGCCCAAGGAAGTCAGAAGCCAATCGTCCGTCAGAGATCCACAGTGGCTTGCACAGACCTCAGTCAGCATCACACCAGCTTCCCTGTGTCAGACAGTACATGACCTCGGCCACCACCATGTGGAGGTCACAGACATATGGCTCACAGAAGGAAAGTGGGCTGAAATCTAGCCCAAGTTTCAAGAGTCAAGAATCCACAGGGTTGTGCCTGCCCAGAAGGGGCATCTGTTATCGAACTCAAGGGGTTCAGTCTGCCTACCCATGTCAATAGCCAAAAGAGACATGGGTGGAGTTTGCAGCAAAGAAAGCAGAGGTTTATTCAAAGAAATGACACAAAGCCTGCAGATGCAGATGAGTTAGCACTCAAAGACCTGGCTCTTTGATGAGCTATAGGGCAGGGGCCCCAATCCCAAGGCCACTGACCATTACAGGTGTGCAGCCTGTTAGGAACCAGGCCTCACAGCAGGTAAGCAGTGGGCGAGGAAGTGAAGCTTCATCTGTATTTGCAGCAGCTCCCCAAAGCTAGCATCACCACCTCAGCTCCACCTCAGATCATCAGGCATTAGATTCTCATAGGAGTACTGGTCCCTGGTGCCAAAAAGGTTGGGAACCGCTGATTTAGGGGATAGGTCATATAGAGAAAAACTCATTAGTCATGGTAGCTAAGAGATTTGGAGTTATAGGCTCTATTGATTGGTCGGGACTAGAGTAGTTGATCATTGCATCAGGTTCTGATGTCCGCCATGGTGTCCTTGGGTCTGATTCAAGGAGATGCTAGTAGCCTTCTTTGGCTTTCCTGGGTGTGGAGCTGCAAGAAGTTTTATCTTTAGTTTGACCAAAACTCTGTTTCTGTGGTCAGCAGGCCTGAGAGGCTTTGTTCCTAAAACTGTTCGATACTGACCTCAGGGCTTAATGATTAAGGGAGTGGTCATGCATTATGCAGAAAGATAAAGAAAAAAAAGACACAAGTGAGCCCAAGGCCAGTTTGAATCAAGGAGAAAGAGAAAAAGTCATTTTAAAGAAGTGAAGATTTGTACAGTTACACATCCTTTTCCAAATTGTAGAAAGTCTCTGGAAGGCTTAGAAGTGCCTTTGATGGTGACAATGTACAACAAGGAGGTGCAGTGATAACAGCAAACTGATTTCCTTTGGCTTTGCCACAGAACACCTACCTCCACTCCCCACCTTAGAACTCTATAACCCATGGGTTCTTAAACAATGGAAGGGGTTGCCCCAAAAAGGAGATGCTGATTTTTCTACCATTCATAAATATATGATCTTGTGTTAATTTAAATTTTTTAAAGATATGAGACTATGTTTGCACTTCAAATTTTTGAAGTAAATCACACCAGAAAAAGAATAATAGTCTTATGGGCAAAGCAGATGCTGCTAGGCCTTTTTCCTGAAGCTAAACTAAAGCTTAAAGAGATTAAGTATAGGTTACACAGATAACAAAGGATGGGAGTGGAAGTGCCCAGATCTTTTCCCAAATACTCTAAACCTGATAGATTTTGGAGCCATTGTCTTGCTTTAAGAACTAATTCATATTGCCTCACAGATGAGCTATGGGATATTATAGTCTATTACACCATAACATTTATTATTAAAAATGAATTTTGCAAATAAATTCCCAATTTGGCTAGCTGAGACCTTCCTTGAGCAAATTCCTTGAACCAAAATCTTCCCTGTCCACAAAAGCCACACAGTGAGGGAACTTGACTTAGATGATTCCTAAGGGCTTTTCTAACTACAGAATTTCCATAAGCTGAACAAAAATAGCATTGAGTATATACTAAAAATTTAAGCCGCCTTAACAGATAAGAGAACCAAGGTCTAGAAGGATGAAGCCCCTTGGACAGGATCACTATTTCCCAAAGTAGAAAGCCATGAGATATGAACATCTGGCTGCAAAGCCCACCCTCACTGACTTCACACTGCCTGCATCAGTCATGCACACGAGACACTGCTCCTTGAGCTCCACCGCCAGAGCTCTGCACTATAATTTGGTCCAACATATTTTGGAAGTTCAGTCACCCCGAGATGTACCTCTGTGGTATGTGGATTATTTTGAGCTGAAGGCAATCAGAACCATGTGGGCTCAAGAGAAACTTCTGCCCATCCCACCCCACTCTACTCTTAACTACCTAGAGGAATTTGAACTAGGGGCCTTGCCCATAATAAGAGATTATCAGAGATAATCTTTTTTTTTTAACCTATCTATAGGGCAGGGCAAATTTCTATTTACTAAATATCCACTCTTCTTAACATCCTGTAATGACCCTGTGAAGCCCCAAAGTGCTTTACCTTGCCCAGAATGTCATGTACACTTTATTTTCTTTTTTAGTGTCTGCACCTTTCATGTATTCGGGGTCTCTGACTCTCTCGTGTATATGGGGTTTCTATGTGCACAAAATTAAATTTGATTTTCACTTATCAACCAGTCTCATATCAATCTGATTATTCAACCAGCCAAAAGAATCAGAGGTAGGAAGGGAGAAATTTTCCCTTTCTCTATAGGAAGAATTATCCATCATTTACACATTAGTGAAAATTTGTTTAAATATGGTCAAAGAATGTGGTATTTGGTGGAGAATAAGGAATGCAAATAATCTGGAAAGCAAGACATATTTGACAGGTAAGCCTGTAGGAAGAATGAGAGCTGCCATGGAACAAGAAAATTTAGGCATCTAGAAGTTTCTGGAAGGCAGAAGCAGTAGTTACAAACCAGTGGCCTGCAGGCCATATGTGGCCCACAGATGTGTTTTTGGTTAGCACAGCACATTTTTACACTTAAAGGAGTTGCCAAAGTTTTTAGATGTTTTCTTTTCTTGAAAAAATCCAAAATTCCAACCCAGGCTGTACATTTCCACTTAATAACAAAGAGCTGGAACTGAGAAGCAATGTCCCCTCAGATCTCTATTTTTACACCTTAGCAACTAGGGTGGGAAAAGTCGAAAAAGGACAATAAGACAATAATAAAGACAACTTCTCATAATTCAGAATATTGAAAATGAGACTGGCCAGGCCTTGTGTCATTTAGAACCTTCTTCGGTCCAGAGAAGGGCTCAAGCTAAGCATAAAGATATGTGAACCAAAAAAAGGGTTCTATGGAAAGTAACCTCACAGGGCGATCTGATCATAAACTCCTAACTGAGCAGGTCAGAGTGAGTAGTCACACACCAGGCGTATAACTTCTTTACTAAAAGGCTTATTTTTGCCTTGAGCAAGTCTTTCTTTCTCCCACCTTCCTGAATCTCAAAGGCATAAAAGAAATCGCAAACTGTTATTCTCAGAAGCATTTTTCTCAATCTGTTGAGATTTTGCTTCCTGGTGATTTTCTGTTTGACTCAAAACAAATGTATATAAAAATTCTCTATGGGTTTGGACATTCTTATGTCAATAGACAGTTTAAATGTGATACTGAGAGAAATGCTTAATGTGCTAATAATTAGCCCTGGGACCACCCCACCCCTTTTACCTGCTCATCTGTTGTTCTGCCTCTCTAATATTCCATTATTAATCCTTGTTTAATTTCCACATTCTCTCCCACCCCATTTCTCCCAAGAGGATTCACTGTTCACGTGTTTTGTCATGGAGTCTGATGACCTACATGTGGAAGTCACAGTACTGACTGCATCACTTTTTAACTTTCCCTGAATCGCAAAGAGTTTATTAGACAAAAGTTGTTGTCTATCTTAATATTGGACCCTGAGCCAAGGAAAAAGTAAAATCTCACTTCAGAATTCAGAACCACAGCTTGGACATTGTTCAAGCCCAATACATATATTCTAATACATATTACCTTTATCATCCAGAAAACTTCAAACCAAGAAAGTAATATGAAAGCTAGCCCCAACTTTATGATAAATCAAAATTTAAGACTCTAGGCAGACACATACATGTAACCATTCTGAAGATAAATCCTCCAACAAAACTGCACTAAATGTAAAACCCCCATGAACAATCAGCTTTCAATTCAAAATTATAGAATTGATACGGAAAAAAAATGCACTAAGAACAAAAATCAGCATATACAACAAAGATCAAGATTAGAGCCTCTAAAATTTCATTTAAGAGTCATCTGAGTTTATTTAAGTAAATGCTCTGGGGGAAAAAAACAAGCATATTTTTTAAAGGGCCAAATAGAGCTTTTAAAATTATAAAAAAGACTCATTGAAATACATAATTCAGTTGATGTGTTAAACAGCAAATTTGATGTAGCTGAGTAGAGGCTTAGATCACGTATAGTTATGAAGAATTTGCAAAAAATTAAAAAGATAAAAAACAGAGCAGTTCTGCCGCCGCAGTCTTTGTCTACACCTCAACCACGCCGCCCTCCAGCATCATCTACTTCCCTGTTCGAGGGCACTGCAAGGCCATGCGCATGCTGCCAGCTGACCAGAGCCAGAGCTGGAAGGAGGATTTGGTGTCCATGGAGACCTGGCTGCAGGGCCCTCTCAAGGACTCCTGTCTGTACCGGCAGCTCCCCAAGTTCCAGGATGGAGAGCTCGCCCTGTACCAGTCCAATCCCTTCCTGCCCCTCCTGGGCCGCTCCCTCGGCTGTATGGGAAGGACCAGGAGGAGGCGGCCCTGGCTGATGTAGCGAATAATGGTGTGGAGGACCTCCGCTGCAAATATGTCACCTTCATCTACACTAACTACGAGGTGAGCAAGGAGAACTACGTGAAAGAGCTGCCGGGGCACCTAAAGCCTTTTGAGACCTGCTGTCCCAGAACCAAGGGGCCAGGCCTTCACCGTGCACACCAGATCTCCTTCGCTGACTACAACCTACTGGCCTTGCTGCTGAACCACTAGGTCCTGGCCCCCCGGGCTGCATGGACTCCATCCCCTTGATCTCGGCCTAACTGTCTCCTTTTGTGCCGGGCCCAAGCTCAAGGTCTTCCTGGCTGCCCCTGAGCATGTGAACCTGCCCATCAATGGTGAGAGCTTGTGGCAGGCACCCTCAGCAGGAGGCAAAGGCTGCCAGCCAGCCAATCCTTCCCCAGGACCAATAAAATCCCCAAGAGAGAGAGAGAAAAAAAAAAGGTGGAAAATTTAAAAGAGAGATTGAGATATAAAGAATGGTCTAACATGTTTCTAATGAAAGCTCTAGATGGAATTTACACAATGGAATACTTTACTGCAACAAGAATGAATAAATTACAACTATCTGCAAGAATATAGATAAATTTCATAAACAAAATGTTGAATTAAAGAGTAAAAGTTTATATACAATATGGTTTCATTTTTATAAAGCTCAAAAAGAGGTAAAACTAATCTTAGGTAAAACTAAATTAAAGTCAAGACACTTCTTACTCTTGATGGGAGAGGTAGACAGTGATTGAAAGGAGCTGGAGGAAACATTTAGGGACCTGAAATTGTTCTGTTTCTTGGTCACAGTGCTGGTTAAACAGGGTGTTCCATTTGTGAATATTCATCAAAATGAACACATAATTTGTGCATGTTTCTATGTATATTATATTTAAATAAAAATTTACATTTCTAGAAGAAAGTGAAATAGAGATTATATAGAGCAAATAATACAACAGCAATATTCTAAGACATAAAAGCTAATTTTATTTTTGAAATAACAAAAGGCATGACTCTGCAGATTCAAGACAAATAAGAATTCTGAGTGGAATAAGTAAAAGTAAATCCACACATAGTCATAGTGTAGTAAAACTGCAGCAAACAACAGAGAGATCTTTAAAGCCACCAGCAAAAAAAGAAATGTTATCTACAAAAAAACCACAATGAGATCAATTGTAAACTTTACAATGGTAACAAATAAACTGTAAAATAGTGAATTGATAGCTTCAAAGTGCTGAAAGAAAATAACCCTTAAAATTCTAGACCTAACTAAAATGCCACTCAAGAGTGAGAACATTAAAAAAAAAAAAGAGGACATAATAAAAACATTTTCAAATAAATCAAGACTAAGTATACCACTGTTACAGAAATGTAATACAGGTCTGCTTGCATGAATAAATCTATATATACATTTGAATTTCCCCAATAGCAGTGTCTTCACAGAGGCTGGCAATCAATATGGGTTGACTGTATGTTTGTTGGATATAGAGATGAATAAGCAAATGAACAAATATACATATATGACTAAATAAAAATATTTCACATATATTGTTCTTGGGAAGTACAGTGAGATCTTGAATTTGAGAGAGAGAGAATGAAACACTGAGTGAAATATATGCTTTGCAGATCATTTCATTTATATTTTGCATACTTAATAGTTGTAGAAATTTTCATCAATTTGTATTTTCTTTAGAGATATAATTATCTAATTGGACCAATTGTAAAATAGAGTGATGACTTAAAAATAAGAAAAAAGAGTAGGTATACTTGAGGAAGAAAAAATTTGAACCCAGAAGTAAAGAGTAAGCTACATTAAGAAAATGAGTACAAAATGTTAGGTAAGCAAATAGGTAAATCTAAACATAATGTCTAATTAAAAGTATGTAAAACAAGGTAGAGAGTCATTATAGGTTGAGCTGTATCTCCCAAAATGTCATATGTTGAAATCCTAACACTCAGTACCTCAAAATGTGACCTTATATAAAAATAGGGTCATTACAAATGTAATTTGTTAGGTTAAGTGAGGTCCTTCAGATGGTTCCTAATCCAAAATGACTGGTGTCTTTTTAAAAGGGGAAATTGGGACACAGAGGAAGGACACCCTACGAAGATGAAGGCAGGCATGGAGTAATGTATCTGCAAGCCAAGGAATTCCAAAGATTACCAGAGAACCACCAAAAGCTGCAAGAAGCATAAAAACAGTTCTCTCTCACAGCGCTCAGAAGGAACCAATCCTGCCTTGATCTTGGACTTTTACCTCCAGAACCATGAGGCAATAAATGTTTGTTGTTTAAGCCACCCAGTTTGTGGTACTTTGTTACAGCAGCCATTGGAAACTAATACTGATTGATGCTGGAGAACTATTGCATTTCAGATGGAAAGGGAGAGAGCAGAGGTAAAAGATTCTTGAATGTGTAGGAGGAGGGTAAAAAATTTTTGAATGTGTAGGAGGAGGGTAAAGTGAATGATTAACTTTGGTCTTTTTAATATCAAGTATGTACAGTAAATTTTAAGAGTAATCATCAACAGAATAGAAATAAAATGTATAGTTTCTAAACCAGCAAGAGGAGGAGGCAAAGGAAAAAAACAAAAAGGACAGATGGTAGAAATGTACCTGTCATTTATTCTGTAATTAGAATACATGCAAAATGACTAAACTCTGCATTGTAAGAATTTTCTGTTCATGGATGGAAGGGAAGGGAGAGGAGAGGGAGAGAATCCAGTTATGTGCTGTTTTCAAGGAATACACCTACAACACAAGAAGTCAAAATGATTAAAAGTGAAGAGATATACTATACAAATACTAACAAAAAGAAACTTTCTAACTATTGTAGTAAGCAAAAATGGACCCCCCCCAAAGATAATCATGTCCTAATCTCCAAGACCTGTGAATATTTTAGGTAACGTGGCACAGAATTAAGGTTGTAAATAAAACTAAGGTTGTTAATCTCCCACCCTTTAAATAGGGAGGTTATTCAAGTTGGTCCAATGTAATTATAAGGGATGTGAAAAGTAGAAACAAACAGAAGAGTCTGTCAGAGAAAGATGTAACTATGAAAGGCACAGAGAAATGCTATGTTGTTGGTTTTGAAGGTAGAGAATGGAGACCATGAGCCAAGGAATGTAAGCAAGTAAATTTCATCTTTAGAGCCTCCAATGGGGACACTGCCCTATCAGCATTTCGATTTTAGCTCCAGGAGACCCATGTCAGACTTCTGAAATAACATAACTGTAAACTAAGAAGTGTTGAGTTCTGGTTAAGACAGCAAACTAGGTAAAAGTGGGGTTTGCCTCCTTCCATGACTGCATTAAAATTACAACCAAATTAAAAAGCAAACAACTTGGAGAACCACCTGAAGTCTAGCTAATCATAACACATACATCTGAAGAGATAAAGAAAAAGCCACATTAAGACCAGTAAGAGGGGCAGAGATGCAAAGCAGGCTGGTGTGGCATCTGCAAGAGTCATTTGAGCACCAGGAGGGAGAGTGCAGCTGCAGGGTCCCCTCCCCCAAAGGAACGAGGGGCCCACACAGAGACTCACCAGCACTGGTTCCAGTCCCTGGAAGAGGAGTTTCCACAAAATCTGACAGTATAAACCAGTGGGGATTCTGGCCATCCAGGTGAGACTGAAGGAACCGGAAAACCCGGATGTATGCCTTAAAGGGCCTGCGCACAGACTCACTCGCTCACAGACCCTCACCCAGGGCCCCGGTAGAGGTCAGTAGCTTGGGAGGCGCAGGAAACTTAAGGGGAAATATTGAGTTGTGTGACACGCCAGGGCGAGGAATGGAGGGACAGCCACCATTGCTCCTTTTCGGGCCCCCCACCAGTACAGTTTATAGGTGGGTACCATCTTGCCTATGTTGAACCCTCTTCCTAGCACAGCCCATTCTGAAACTGCATTAGTCCGGTGAAATTGGCCCACACCACCCCACGTCTCCCTGGGACTCTGCCCCCACCTAGCCCACAAACTGTCTGAGGCAAGCTCATTGTGGGGCAGCCAGCCTACCCTGCACCTTCCCTGGCCAGGCAGCAGCCCTTAGTTCATGTGGCCCACACATTTTTGGAGGAGACTTTTGGTCCAAGCAGCAGTGTCTCTTGGGCTGATCATGGGTATATGCAGTCCTGTGGCAGATGGCTACTGGCTTTGCTGCAATCTGACACTTTTATGGGAAGCTGCACTTTCAGCACTGGCACAAAAACTGACTCTGCATTGTCCAGGTAACATATGCCTGCTTTATCCTGGTGACTCCCTGGGTCCCTGCCCCACCCAGCTCGTGTACCACCCAAAGGCTCTTCCAGCTACAGAGACTTACAGGCAGTTATCAGGCAGCCTCAGGCCTTGAGGTGCACTAGTCTTTTTGCTAAGCCACCCCAGGCCCTGGACTGGAAGTAACCGACCTCAGTTGGCAGTGTGGTCTCTCCTACTTGCCTCCAGATTCAGCACAGGAAGCAACTATATGAAGATTGCTATGTAGCAGCTCCTACCAGGTAGCCTCAAACAATCAAATGCAGCAGCTGATTTTGGCCAACATAGGAGCTCCCCCCAAAGGGTCACAGAACCAACACCCCCAGAAGCTGGTGTTAGACCACAGCAGAATACCACCTGAGTAACTGGTAAGCAGCACACCCAGAGGATAGTCTCAACAGGTACATGAAACTGCTGGGATAATCCCATTTCATGAGATCAGCTCCCACACAGCAGCTCATACCCTGTGGGTGTGGCCAGTCCTCACAGCCAGTCTGCCTGAGAATCAATCCCAACCACTGACATGTTAACAGCAATGAAGGCTTAGCTACAACAGGAGAACATGCACAACCACACAAGAAACATGCCCAGAGCCCCAGCACAAGTGATCAGGGATGAAAAAAATATTTTATGCAAATGGAAATGAAAAAAAAGCTGAGATGGCAATACTTATATCAGACAAAATACAATTTAAAACAAAGTCGATAATAAGAGATAAAGAAAGGCATTATATAAGGATAAAGGAATCAATATGAAAAGAGGACATAACCCTAGTAAACGTATACACACCCAACATAGGAGCACCTACATATTATAAAGCAATTAGTGACTGACAAAGAGAGAGATCATCAATAATACACTCAAACTAGGAGACTTTAACACCACATTGACACCAATGCACAGATCTTCCAGACTGAAAGTCAATAAAGAAACGGCATCCTTAAATAACACACTAGATCAGATTGATTTAATTGGTGTTTTCAGAGAGTTTCACTCCAAAACAGCAGAATATACATTCTTCTCAAGTGAACATGGAACATTTTATAGGATTTTTTTAGGCCAAAAAAACAAGTCTCAATAAATTTAAGAAGACAGAAATGTCAACTGTCTTCTCCAACCACCATGGTATAAAACTAGAAATCAACTACAAAAAAAAAAAAAACAACAACTAGAAAATATACAAACACATAGAGGCTAAACAACATGCTACTAAACAATGACCAGGTTAACAATGCGATCAAGGAAAATCAAAAGAAAACTAGAGACAAATGAAAATTAAAGCACAACGATTCAGAATCTATGGAATACAGCAAAGCAGTCCTAGGAAGGAAATTTATATCAATATAGGCCTATTTCAAGAAACAAGAACAATCTCAAATAAACAATCTAACCTCACACTTAAAAGAACAAGGACAAAAACAGCAAATAAAACTCAAAGTGAAAAGAAGGAAGGAAATAATAAAGATCAGAGAAGAAATAAACAAAATAGAGTTTAGAAAAACAGTACAAAAAATCAATGAAACCAAGCGCTGGTTCTTTGAAAAGATAAACAAAATTGATAAACCTTTAACCAGACCCATCAAGAAAAATAGAAGACTCAAATAAATAAAATCAGAAATGAAAGAAGAGAAGTAACTATGGACTCCACAGAAATACAAAGGATTATAAGAAAATACTACGAGCAATTATATGCCAACAAATTGGAGTCTGGAAGAAATAGATACATTCCTAGAAACATACACTCTCCTAAGACTGAGTCAAGAAGAAACAGAAAATTTGAACCAACCAATTACTGCCAATGAAACCAAATCACTAATCAAAATACTTTCAAGAAACAAAAGTTTTTTGGACTAGATGGCTTCATAGGTGAATTTTACCAAACATTCAAAGAATTAACACCTATTCTCAAACTATTCCAAAAAATTCGAGGAGAGAGGCCTTCCTAACTCTTTTTATGAGGCTACCATTACCCTGATTCCAAACCCAAAGACAGCACCAAAAAAAAAAAAACTATAGGTTGATATCCCTGATGAACATTGATGTAAAAATCCTCAACAAAATATCAGCAAACCAAATTCAGCAATACATTAAAAATATAATACACTATGATCAGATTGGGCTTATTCCTGGAATGAAAGGTTGGTTTGATACCACAAATCAAATAATGTGATACACCACATTAACAAATTGAAAGATACAAATCATATGATCACATCTATAGATGCAGAAAAAGAATTTAACAAAATCCAGTATTTGTTTTTGATAAAAACTCTCAGCAAAGTAGGAATAGAGGGAACATACCTCAACATAATAAAGGCCATATATGACAAACTTTCAGCTAACATCATACTCAATGGAGAAAGGCTAAAAGCATTTTCCTTAAGATCAGGAACAAGATAAGGATGCCCACTTTCACCACTTCTACTCAACATAGTATTGGAAGTCCTAGCTAGAGCAATTAGATAAGAAAGAAAAATAAAGGCATCCAAATTGAAAAGGAAGAAATAAAATTCATTATTTATAGATGATATAATACTATGTAGAGAGAACCCAAAAAATTCCACCAAAAAACTGTAAGAACTGATAAATAAATTCAGTATAGTAGCAGGATACAAAATTAATATTCAGAAGTCAGTTGCATTTTTGTACACCAATGATAAACTATCAGAAAGAGAAATTAAGAAAACAATCCCATTTACAATTGCATCAAAAACAATAAAATACCTAGGAATCAAATTAACCATGGAGGTAAAAGACCTGTTCTTAGAAAACTGTAAGTCATTGAAAAGAGAAATTAAAGAAGATACAAATAAATGGAAGCACATACCGTGCTCATGGGTAGAAAGAATCAACACCATTAAAATGGCCATACTCCCCAAAGCAATCTATAGATTCAATGCAGTCCCTATTGAAATGCCAATGACATTTTTCAGAGAACTAGAACAAAAAAATCCTAAAATTTATATGGACCCATAAAAGATCCTGAATAGCCACAGCAATCTTGAACAAAGTTGAAGGTATCACACTACCTAATATTAAACTATACTATATGGTAATCAAAACAGCATGGTACTGATATAACAACAGACATAGATCAATGCAACAAAATAGAGAGCCCAGAAATCAGAGAAATGCAAATGAAAACCACAATTGCTTCAGCTACTATGGAAACAGTTTAAAGGTTTCTCAAAAAATTAAAAATAGAACTACTTTTTGATCCAGCCATTGCACTTCTGGGTATTAATCCAAAGAAAACCAAAACACTAGTTTATAAAGATCTTTGTACCCCTATGTCCACAGCAGCACTGTTAGCCAGGATATGAAAGCAACCTAAGTGCTCATCAGCAGACAACCAGATAAAGAAGTTATGGTACATATATACAATAGAATATTACTCAGCCTTAAAAAAATGAAATATTACCATCTACAACAACATGAATGGACCTAGAAGGGTTTATGACAAATGGAACAAGTCAGACAAAGATAAATACCATATGATTTCACTTATATGTGGAATCTAAGAAACAGAAACAAACAAACTAAATGAAAACAGACTCATAGATACCAGAACAAACGTGATTGCCAGAGCGGGGAGAGGGAAGGGGACTGAGTGAAAAAGGAGCAGGGATGAAGAAATGCAAAATAGTAGTTACAAAACAGTCAAAAGGATTTAGAGTACAGCATAGGGAATATAGTCAATAGTATTGTAATAGCTATGTATAGTGCCACATGGGTACTGGAGTAATCAAGGGGATCACTTCATAAATTATATAAATGTCTAACCATTGTACTATATATCTGAAATTAATATAAAAATAAATAAATAAATAAATAAATAAATAAATAGATGTTTTGTTGTTTTAAGCCACTGAATGTGCAGTAATTTGTTGCAACAGCAATAAAAATTAATACAACTGTATTAATACAAAGTTAAATATACTTTAGCTCCAACTGAATTATTAAGGATAAGCTGGTTAGTTCCTAAAAGTACTAACCTTAAAGTTATAAAGTCATAACAATTAGGAACCTTTATGTCCCTGAATAATATTACCTTAATATATGCAAAGCAAAAATAGAAGTATTTCTAAGAGACATTAAAATTTTAATGAAACTCAATTGCTGATAGATTAAGCAGACAAAGTGTAGTCAGGATATAGAAAATCTAAACACACAATTACAACTTTAATGGTAGAATCAGATTCACTGAACTTTATTTACTCTGCTTGAATCTTAAACAAAAGGAAATTATGAGATAATGTTTAAAATAATCCCAAGGAGTATCATGATTCAAAAATAACATTTTAAAGAAAATTGGAAAATGCCACATAGTATTTGTGCAGCTTCAAAATATGAAATCCCATGGTTTCTTTTTATAGTTTATAGATAATGCTATCCTAAAAATTCTGAGTCACAAAATTACAGGATAATATCAAAGTTGAAAGGTCATGTGATTGTAGTAAGAGTTCGAATTGGAATAACTGAAAAACTGTGAGTTCAGCTCAAATTAATGTGTGGCAGTGGCTATGATTAATGCTTTGTTGAACAAACTCAAAAGGAGTCTGGAGGCTTTGGCTAGAAATAAATGATAAAGATTTACTCAAGGGTCTTGGGGTTTGCAAACTGAAAACACAACTAGGCAAAAACCCAGAAGTGTTTAGAAGAAAGAAAAGTTAAGAGTTCTTATAGTAAAAACTATATTCTTGAGAATAATTACTTCTGCCTTCTTAGCCCAAGGATTGGTCCAGGACAGTTACCAGTCAGATGTCAGGTGGTCAGGATGATGGATGCCAGGTGGTTAGAGCATAGGTGCCAGGAGATCTGATCACATCCTACTATCTGAATAATGGATGTCAGGTGGATGTCAGGTGTTCTAAATAATGTGAACATTCTTTCCTTAGTTCTTCAGGGGGTAATCAGAGGTTTATCTGGAGGTCTGACATATATCTAGGCATAGACTCAGGACTGGAAAGTTCAAAGGTTTAAGTTCTCAGGCCAGTTAAAGCAAGAATAAAATTGTTTCCTCATACTTCAACGTACTTGATTTTAGTAAGTTAGCAGCTTGATTATAGTGACTTCATTTTTTCTTCACTCTATTCTTCAGCTTGTTCATTTTAGATCCAGGTCTCGGGTTACCTCACCACCAGACTTGAAAATAGCACAGAAAATACTAAGAATTCCATCCAGTTCTAACATAAATATGTATCATATTTACAGGGAACCAATAAAATGTTCAAGAGACAATAAAAAATTGGCTGTAGAAACCACAAGGAAATTCAAGTTGGAAATGCCTGGTAAAGGACCACTGAAAATTGATGGCCTAATTCTACAGAGCAGCCAGGTGAGTAAAATGCATTTTCTACATAAGTGGAGTTGCTATTCTCAAGTGTGCATTCCCTATGTAAGTGGAGTCACTGTTCCAAAGTGGAGTACTCACTAGTAAGAAATTTTCCTAGCTCAGGCTGATTGCTTGGCTTCATAAAAGGGACAAATTACCCAAAAGAGGTGAGCAATTTATCTCAAATTAGTTTCTTTATTCAGACCTCTTTCTCCTAGAATTGACTCAAAATGACACAAGGTTGCCATCTATCCCAGGTAGGCCCAATGCATTTATGAGAGCTATTTTGTAAAATTATCAACGGGGAACATAACTTAAAGTTCTTTTACTTCTCAGCCTCCTAACCCAATTTAAAGTTCTTTTACTTACAACCAAGCTGATAACCCAACCACATATCAAGAGCCAGTTGAATGTGCAAGAATTGCAAAGAACATTTGAAACAGAGGCTGGGTTGTAATCTAGCTTTTCTGATTACAAAATAATAATGAAAAGACACAGTTTGTTATAATGGTATCTACCCTTTCGCACAGATCTGTCCTTCAAGTCACTTTTTACTCAGAAAAGTCATCACACCTAGAGCAGGTATTCCACCTTTGCATGGGGTCTCTAATCTGAAAGTCTTGGATGCAGCTATTGATTATATGAGAGTGTTTCCTCAGACTGTCTTCACATCTAGATTAGCTCCAAGATTCTGGATGTCCTAAAGTTTGTAACGTTGAGAGACAAGGGGTAACGGGGATAAACAGCAGCCGGGACTTCCAGGCAGAGATAGCAGCTTTTGCAAATCTTTGAACAAAGAGAAAGCTTGATCACATTAGGGAATGATTAGTACTATAGTTCTATGTGGTTAAAGAGTGTAATGAAATGAAGTTAGCAATATTGGCAAGACATGAGGCTAAAGAAGTAACTAGAGGCCACATTTTATTTCAAGGCAATGGTTCTTGCACTAATTTAGCATCTATCTAAATCACCTAGAGCACTCGTTGAACCCAGAGCCTAGGGCCCACTCTCAGCATTTCTGATTTAGTATATCTAAGGTGAGACATGAGAACTGCATTTCCAACCAATTCCCAGGTGATGATGACACTGTTGGGCCAAGGAACCACACTTTGAAAATCACTACTTTGAGGTGTTTCTGCATTATCCTGAATGTCTTGGAAAGGGAAAGAAATAGAACCCTTCTGGAGCTATGTTATAGATGATTTGAATCGTGCTTGGTGCCTGCAGGAGGCAAGGTCATGACTGAGTTGGCAGGATGTGCAGGGCCTGGAGGAAAGTGAAAACATTTTGAAATAGTTGTAGGAAAGTAAAGAAAAACTTCATAGGTGGAAGGTTGGGTAATTTTAAAAGTATAAATGAGGTTGGAGATGATACATTTGTAGTGGCAAAATTTAATCAGTTTTCTGACTTTCCCCAGCAGGACTAGGAAGTGCAGATGTAAGAGAAGCTGAAGAACAATAGTTTAGATCCAGGATTAGAGTTTTCCTAATGGTTGAATGAAAAGAAAGGGGGGCAAAAAGGGACAAAATATTGGATAGTGGTGCAATATTGTGATTTGTGATTTATAAGAAATATGTATTTGGTCATTTAGATGACCAAAGTATATTTCTCATATTCATTTGGTCTTCATCCACAGTTCCTGGCTCATAGCTGCTAAAACCCTTGGATTTTCCTGAGGATAAGAGCAATGGGAGCATATTTTGTTAAAATACTTTCTCTTATCTGTGGTTTTTGAGACGTTTCAGAGCCAAAAGGGTGAAATAGGTGTTTCATTATTCATAAAAAGCTCTTTCCACCACATCTGGGTTTATATTAATGACTTTTGGAAAGCACCTAAGGATGGGATATTGGTTGCTAGGGAAACCAACCATGAGTAGATGGTTGGAACTTTCAGTCTCACCCCCTGATTTCCCAGGAGAGGAAAGGGGCTTGAGGTTGAATCAATCACCAATGGTTTAATGATTTAATCAGTCGTGTCTATGTAATGAAGCCTCCATAAAAAGCCAAAAGAATAGGATTCAAAGAGCTTCTGAGTTGATGAACACATGGAGATTTGGGGAGAGTGGTGTGCTTGAAAAGGGAATGGAAGTTTCATGCCCTTTCCCCATACTTTATTTCCCTATGCATCTCTTCATGTGGCTGTTGATTCATATCCTTTAATATTCTTTGTAATAAACCAGTAATCTAGTGAATAAATTGGTTTCCTGATTTCTGTGAGCCAAAACAGAAACTTAAATACAAGGAAAGGATTGCGAGAACCTCTGATTTATAGCCAGTCACTCAGAAGTATATATATGGGTAACAACTTGGGTTTGCAATTGGCATCTCAAGTTGGGGAGGCAGCCTTGTGGGACTGAACCCTTAACCTATGGGATCAGATGCTGTCTCCAGGTAGGGAGTCAGAATTGTGTTGAATTGTAGAACATCCTACTGGTGTTGGAGAATTGTTTGTTGTTGTTGTGGGAACTCTGCCCGACATGCTGGAATTAAGTGCACAGAATACTCAATAGTGTTTACACTACGTGGGGAAGGAAATTAAGACAGGTGAGTTATGATATGTTGATAGAAAATCCAGGAACAAAATTCTGAAGTCTTGATGTACTCAAAATCTGTAACTATGCAGTGGTAGCAACAGAGGGGAAGAGTTTGAAGTTTTATTGTTTCTTGATAAGTTGTGGCTGAAGTGTGATGGGTTAACTCAAGATTTGAGTTAGAGATCTTAACAGCTAGGGTAAGAATGAATAGATGGGCTCCAAGGACCCCACAAACCTCTTGAAACTGAATGCAAAATATCATGCACTCTCCAAAAGATCATTTTTACCTGAGAGGTGATTCATAGCTTTTATCTAAGTGTCAAAAATGTCTCTGACCCATAATCGATTAAGATTCACTAGCAGAAGAGGGGTGAGACAGAACTGGAGTGGAGATGAACATCTCTAATTTGAGGAGGTCAGAGAACTGTGGCACAGGACTTAAAGGGAAGAGAAAACTATAAGCCAAGGACCAAGTCTACCAGAAAGAGAGCAAATCATAGAGAAGTGGTTGTGACCGTCATTGGACATGGCGATTATAAAAGCACAGTTTTACAACTGTACAAAATTTTGCACAAAGACTTTGCAAACAGTAAAACATTTCTAAATGTGTAAAGGTCATTACTTATTTTCTGACTACCAAAAGCAAACTCCCCCTTTGGAAATTTTTGAAAGTACAGGAAGGTAAAAAAGACAAAAGTTACAGAACTCCTCAAGTTAGATTTTTACTGTTAATTCCAGTAGATTTATAGGAAAATTACTAATAGCTGATATTCCATCCCTCCCAATGGGACCTTGGTATCAGGAAGACCAAAGATCAAATTAAAGCAGCCTGGAGTAGATAAGTCCTCTCTCTTAGGCTGTGTTCACACACAGGAGACACTCAAATTCGCTACTCCAAGAAAACAAGCTTGTATTTGAAAATACAACATTCATTTCTATTATAAAGTCTTACAAATAGTGAAAAAATAATGCCTCTAGGTTTCTGAATACATTAGTTTTTAAGTGGACAGATTTCATCTATAGCTCTGCTCTTTAATTACTGACATTTTAAATTTTGTATTACATTCTTATGCCTACCCCACAACCCCACTTATAGAGTTAAAATTTATTTACTATAAGAATCCTATTTTCCAACTCAATGGAAACTGGTAGATGCTTGTTTGTTATTGTTTTTTTTTTAAGGCAGAAATAATTTTTCAAAAAAGAATATTACATATTTTTATTTTAATTTAAAATATAATTTTTGAGCAGGCAGTTGAATGGTAGATAATTTTTCTATATGAATAATTTACCAAATTTAGATACCATCTCATTTTCTCTAATTTCCAAGCCATTCATCACTTACTATAAAACTTCTGTCACTAAAAATCATGCAGTTGAGGTCAAAGTCATTTTCTTCGAGTTTAAGGACTATGACTTGATTTCCCAGACATCTCACTAGTTTTTAAACCCAAACTGTTTTCTAGTCTGAGTAACTTTAAGAACCACAAGAAGTAATATGAGTAGCCAAGTAGAAATATGCAAATGTTTATATTGTTCCCCCAATGATTAGTAGTTACCTCATCTACAACTAATTTAACAGTATTTTTTTATTCACTTGCCTTTAAGTCTTTCCCAAACCATTTAATCATGTTTTCATCAAAAAAGACAACTCTCTTTCATTTCAGACTCATATTTATTAGTTTATATCATATTTCAATAAATACTTAGTTACAATAAAAATATATCTGTCATAAACATGTACAGAAGCAAACAAAACTGATTCTTGGTAAGCACTAGTCTCTACAGGTGGAGGCCTAAGTGCATAGGTGAGCAAGAGAGCATCTCACCAGAGAATAGACTCCATGGGCAGACATCTGTGTTTCAAAGTGTTTCAATGTTCTTCATTGGTTAATTCATTCATGTCTCTTAAGTGGGAGTCACAAATGTTAAGTGGAGACCAGTTAAGATAACTTTTATTATATATACCAAAAAAAAAATCAGTACACATCTATGAAAATAAATAAAATTTGGAAACTGATAATATAAATTTCTGGCTACAGATAAGGAGGAGAGGAGACTAGAATGATCCATGTAGTAATGGATTAGAGTTAGAGACATCACTATAAATCATGTTTAGCTTACTAAAAACAGATGGCTACATACAGAAATATTTATAAAAATGTGTATATACACAGGTTAGTATGCAAACATATTTCCTTGCTCTCTCAGCTGACAGGGCCTAGAAGCAACAACAGCCAGTAAGAACAAGCACACTCAATACCCAGCTCCTGGCTTCTAATACCATTCTCTAATAAAAGAAACCAGAATTCCTTGGGAAAATGACTAATTCTAGGACTGGAACAGGGATTATACAGGATGATCCTAGAGCATGTTGTAGTGCCAGGAGTTATGAAAGTGCTGAAAAAAATTATCCATAATGATTGGGGTATGTCAAAGGGACATGGGAGCCACACAAAGAGTCCTCAATGCCCAAAACTGGAACAATTTGAGCAACAATAGGAAGTAGTTTTTTAGTATAATCCAAAATATAAATAAATATCTAGGAGTCTATATAGGTATAAATAAGTGTATAAGTAAATGACAAGACACAGTTATTCAATTCAGAAGAATTCCAAATAATTTTTGTAGATAAAATAAAAGCATAAATCCTACTTAAGTGTATACTATGCACAGAGATTTCCTTCCAAAGAGCGTAGTGTGGCGAGGGAAAAAACAGTAATTGTATAGTCAGAGAAACCTGAGATATCAAGGTCAACATCAACAATCATTAACTTGATAATATGACCCCTAAATGATAAGAATGGTGCTTTACCTCTGCAGTCTTCCTCCCAAAACCCATAACCACAATCTAATCATAAGAATATCAGAATACCAGTTCTGTAAAATATTTGCTCAGTGCTCCTCAAAACTATCAAGGTCATCAAAAATGAGTCAAATCTGTCACAGCTAAGAGAAGCTTAAGGCGACATGATGACTAAATGTAATGTGAAATCCTGGATGGGACCCTGCAAACAAAAAGATGTTAGGCAAAACTAAGGAAATCTGAGTAAAGTATGGATTTTAGTAGTTAACACCATATTGATATCGGTTTGTCAATTATAACAAATGTATCATACTAATGTAAGATGTTAATAATATGGGAAATTGAAGGTAGAGTATATGGGAACTCTGTATTATCTTCATAATTCTGTAAATATAAAACTAATCTAAAACAAAAGGCTTATTTTTTTTTAAGTTTTTTTTTTTTTTTAATCAACTGGACTGTAGAGGCCACTACTAGCCAGGAAATCTGTCTTTTTAAGAAAAAAAAAATTACTGAACTATTAATAATTCCAAAAAAATAAAAATCTATTTTGAAATCCTAACCTATTAATAAAATTACAACTTAGCTGAATAGATGGGTCAAACCTACTATTAACAATGTACTCTATAACATTTGCTAATATGAAAAAGATGAGAGAGAAAGTGCATGCCTTTAAATGTAAAAAAGACATTTACTTAAGGGTCTTAGCATAAGAAAATAAATAAAAGCAATTTGAAATATAAATGTAATTACAGAATAGAGTAGCTCATTTATAAGAATCATATAAGATTTTAGATGTCAGAGAGCAATTAAGAGTGATTAATGAAAAGAATCCCATGTTAATTGTATTATTAAGTGTTTGGGGTTTTTTTTTTTCATTATTTTTAAATCAAGTGAGATTTAAAAGGGGACTCAAGACTTAGTCACCCTTTTCCTTTCCTGGCACATTTAAACAAGGTCATATAGCCTATTTCAGCCAGCAGCAGTATGCATGAGACCTGATTCTCTTGATACTCCTGCTGTGATTCTGAAATACTGCTCGGTCTTTTGTTTCACCACTGCACTGTGTGACTTTATTATAGGCTATATCATGGATAGGACAGCAGCACTAGAATGATGCTGTCCTTGGAGGTTCATTCTGTGGGAATGATTTATGATGACATCTTGTATAAGAAAATCTTTTAGAGCTCTCTCAGATTATATCCAAGAGACCTCCTTACATTGCGCCTAACTGTTCTCTATGGAGAATAGCTTAATGGTCAAGTCCATTTAACTTTAAATGGCTTATTGCAGTACTACATTAGAATCCTAGACAAGGAGGGAAGTGACATAGTGTTCTAGGTTAAAGCAAGGTCCCTGGATGGTACTGTCCCTATTAGAATGGTGCACAGCTATAGTTGAAGAGTATTAACTGCACAGACAAGAACCAGCCTTGCCCAAGCCACAAACTGGTGCTGTTTAATCTGAAAAACTACAGACTGGAAACTGAGCTACCCTTCCAAGAGAGAAGAGAAAGAGAGGTCACAGTGATCCCCTTAATTGCCTGGGATACCACAGTTGTCCAAATGCTCGAAACACTCCGTGAAAGAAAAAATGCACAGACTTCATGTTCACATACGTTGGTCAACCATGACCATGTAAATAGCTTTTAAAAAGACAGGACATAAGTAAACAGAAGGAGGCAACCAACAATATAGGGAGGGATGGCAACCATGGAGAAGGCGTACAATTAGCAGATGAGATGAGACTACATCCTGGGAATGTTAGGTAAAGTTGGCTGGGAACAGCCAGGTGATGGATACCTAAGGTGAAGCATTACCCAAGATGCCTAGGATTTACAAAGACTCTGACTTGAGTGGTTTCTTTGTGAATTAACTGCTATGCCCTAAACCATCAACGAGTAAATATCCTTCACATCACCATAGAGCTCATCCTTAGTGTGCAACTAAGTCAAAGATATTATAAGACACCAAACCACACATAACCTATTTCAAACTGCAAATGACTTCAAGTTCATGGATCAAGAGATCCTTACCACTAAATCCTCCAGACAATAGCAAAGAGTACTACTAGACAATAGCTGTTATCCACAATGTTGCTGAGAACATTCTTTTAGAAGGGCTCTTTCTAAAGCCAAATTTCTATAAAAAGCAGTGCATAGGGTAGAACCTTTGTGGCATGCCAAACATGGCACAAATGTCACCAGGGATCCAAGAACTTTCTGCAGCTGTTTGGCTTGCACAAACAAATCCTCTTGGATATTTCTGGGGCAGAATTAGTACCCATGTCCCATGTACTCCCTTACATTGTTTGGTGACACTTTTCCTGCCCTTTCTGGGAAAGTGGCTGACCTGAGAGTGTGGGACAGAAGTTCCAAAGAGCTCCATGCTGTGCTACTTCCCCAAATAGCTGTGGTTTGTCTTTAGACTTGCAGAGAGTTACATAGCAACAGTGGATCACAGTTGACTCTAGTAAAATAAATTACTGGATGAGGCTAAGCCTGTCCCTTTAACTCCAGATCTAAATCTCCAATGGGTGACATTAGCATTGCTGAATCTAGAATGGTCTTCAGACTAGAGTGATGAAAAAGCATGGTGGAAAGACAATTGAACTGGGATTGGAGAATTTGATTTCTTATAGTTGCCCCCTAACCTAGTGACATTGAGCAAGTCTTCTAAATTCTATGAGCCTTAATTTTTGCTATCTTTAAAAGCAGGGGTGAGGTTGTCCTGAAGGGTGTCTGCTGGCTCCTTTAGCTTTACTCTCTACCCTTCTCCAACATACTTTATGTCTTGGGAAGCCAACTTGCAGGAATTACATCAAATTCGTTTGCCTTCTAGCTTCTGGTTGCCAATGGGTAGCTCCAGGAAGAGGTTAGAAGGAGAAATAAGAGTGAGACTGGGTATTTACTGCCCTGGTTTTTTCCTGCATGGTCTTCTGGGAGTAGCAAGGTCCTTCTCCTGAAGGTCACTGCTTTCTCAGGAGAGCACTCTAGACAGCACTCCCAGCTTCTGGTAACTCTCCCCACAGTGGTACCAACTTCACTGTTACTAGCCCTGTGGTGTTATCCCATCTACAGGTGGACTAGCCCTGCCTATGCTTTTATAAACGATTTAATAAGTTTACACCCTCCTGGAAGCACCCTAATTTGAGAGTGCAAATTGTTTCCTGCTGAGGCCATGTCTAATGCGATAGCTAGATTAGGGGTATGCTGAATATCATGGGTATGGCTGAGATTCGATTTGCATTTTGATTTGAATTTTATGGATGCTAACTAAATCTGACAGAAGATTGAAACCAGGTTCCATAGCCCCAATTATGGGGTTTTAGATTTTTCAAAATAGCTTTACCACTCTCATTGATTGATGCTAACTGTGTCAGTAGAATATATTCCAACTTAAAAAGATACCTTATTAGAAAAATCCCACTTTATTTGTTTTATATATCAAGATGCCATATAAAATTTTGCTCTAGAAGGAAAAAGACTTTACTGCTTTAAAATGTTTAATAACCAAGACTGGTAGATGTCATACAGGTTCCTTCTAAGATTTTAAGACTCTAAATATTACACTTTGAGGAGCTGGGGTCAATACCTAACCTCTCTCAACCAAGTTTCTAAACAATGAAACAGAGTGACAGCCACCGGAGGGAAAAGTATGGGGAAAACTCTGCCAACCATTTCCATTTCTGCCCAGGGTGACAGCTACTGGAAGCCTGATATCTAGCAAAGTTAATGGACTACAATAGCATCCCTCCCTGTTCCCTTATTCCCTCAACTAAAATCGTTCATTTTCTTCCTCATTAGACCTCTTAGTAATAACATAACAATACTCACAGCTTCCTATCTTTTCTTGATAACTATGTGCCAGACATTGCACTTAGAACTTTATATTTGTAACTGATAACTGACATTACCGATAGTATACCAAAATATAAGCTGTCAGTCCAATTACCCTAACCATCAGGAAGTCCAATCCCTCACACCCACCCCACCACAACAGCAAAGTACTACCTCCACTCAATCTACCCCTTGTCCAGAAATGTCTGTGTGCTCATTAGAGGGAGCTTTCAGGCAGTCCTGCTTGCTTCCATCTCCTCATACTAAAACTTAGTTAAAAGAACTTTGCCCCAAATTAAACAGGGTCCTCTTTAAGTTATTCTTATGAGCTGCTTCCTCTAAGACCAACTCTGCCCTCAGGAGGGCTGGGTGGAGACAGGCCCTACCTCAGGGACCAACAGCCACCTGGATTCTGCACTCTTCACTAACTCAGGTCTGAGGGCAGCTCCCAGTCAACAAGTATTTCTACCTTATTGTTCATTTTATTTCAGGGTCTTTATCACTCTGCTTAGGATCCTCTTGGACCTTCCAGAATTGTGTTCTGAACCTAGATTCTTGGGGGGAGGAGGATAGGGTCTTAGTCCCTTCCATCTTAGAAGGTCTGGTGTTCCTTACACAAGTTGTTGAAGGCTCATCCAGCACTCTGCTTTTTAAAGAATATGGGTTGGGAGACCAATGAAGTGATTCCCTGCCATAGTAATTCAAGTCTTCTCCAAAGTGATGTTTGCAATCTCCAAAAATAGCTGGCCAAGATTTTAGGCCAAGCATTTCTAACTATATACATCCCTTTTATTCATCTCTATCATTCCCATGTTACCATTGAGAAAACTGAGGCTCAGAGAATTGACATAACTTGCCCAAGATCACCCAGCTAGGTTTCGAAACCAGATCTATTGAATTCTAAAACTCAAGCTGATCCACTTGGAATCTCCATGTTTTCGGCATCTCTCCTTTGTTCCTTTGAATGTGATGGCACTAATTGAATATAAAGATAATTGAGCTCCTGAGGCTGCAGTTTAAGGTGGCCCTGACCCTCCATCTGGGAAAAGCCTTAGCTGAATCTTCTTTTAGAGAAGAAAAAGCAAACAATTACTCCTATTTCTAATTTCTATTATGAGCAGAGATCTTCTGAATAATCCTACTGCTCTGACTTTAAATTAATCTTATATTGTCAGGATACCAGATTCTAAAATAGAGCACTTGGGAAGACAGAGGTAATTTTTAGAATCACAGTGAATTACAGAGCAAACAGGCTCAAAGTCAGAGTAAGGCAAATGTGTCTGATGAATGAATTAGCAAAAAAAATTTATTTCACTTCAGTTCAAATCCCTGAAGTCACACTCTGCTGTTTTTAGAATATGTTAAGGATCTGCTAAGTTCAATTCAAGTTCAAGGATGTAAAAGAAGAGACACTCGATTGTCATTGCAATACAGGAGGAAGAGCTCCAGCTTCCAAGGCAGGGAATTGGACTTCAGTCTCAGGGCTGTCTTGGGTGGGTACATTATTTAATTTTCCCAAGGCTCAAAATCCTTCTCTATGAAAAAGAAACAACGGTATCTACTTTCTTGTGAAGAATTGAAGCTCTATCCTCAGGTCCTGCTACATGGGAGACAATAAACATTCAATATTCAAATGAATAATGAGATAAAATACTTGGTATTCAGTCATAGAAGTACTGGATTTGAGTTAGTTCCCTCCTCTAAGTTAAAGCCATGAGTGATTAAGATCATCTAGTTGGGAGAATAAAGAGTGAAAAGAGAAGCATCCAGAACTGAACAGCATGCACAGGACAGGCAGGCCAGGCTATGTCATAACCAGGACCCACAGCAACTGCAAGGAGATGGGTGGCACCCCAGGGAGAGGGAGAAGGAAAGCCGGGGAAGAGAGATTTATAAATGCAGAGGTATCCACAGTGGATACTGAGGATAATAGAAATATGTCTGTATAATTAGAGAATGAGGAGGTCCTTGGGGACCATGGTCAAGGTTCCAGCAGTTCCAAAAAGAGTTTAATAAGAGTATTTACAAGGCTGTGGGCAGACATATGAGAAAGAGGCCAAAATGAAGTATCCCTGTGCTGAAAATGGCAGAAAGCCACTAGCATCTCTAGGCTTAAAGGAGAAATAGAAACAGGTTCTCCAAAACCCAATGATTGCAGAAAGCTATCCAGCAAGAGTTGGAGTCACAGAAGAGGAGGCAGCCACTGCCAAGCCCAGGCCTTCAGAGACTGGGAGGGTAGAGTAAGACAGTACCAATGACTCCTCTCATCCTCCATCTCTCCCACTGCCATATCTTCCCACCTTCCCACCCTCTATTTCTCTCACCCTCCCCTCTCCTCTCCATATCCACCCTTTGTCTTTCCCACCCTTAATCCTCCCTACCCTCCATCTCCCCCACCTTGCTGTCTTCCACTAGAAGCCAAAAGCCAAGGGAATCTAGGTGATATCATCTACAGAGGTCAGCCTCCTGGAGAAGAGGACATGTGGAGGAGAAGGTTGAAGAGTGGGCCTGTGGCAAATGGGAATATTCAGTGTTGGGTAAGAGAGAGCAGTTTTAGTAGCAGGGAGGTGGAGATGGGTGAGGAGAAAGTACAATAGGCCCTCTACTCACAACCATGTACACAGCTTGAATCTGTATACATTACATTAAAAATAAAATATGATACAATGTCACGTCTTTTAAGACTGTCTATTATTCAGAATTTCCACAAAGTTAAATCGGCCTTTTTCCAGTGTGTCTGAACTGACTTTTACTGACTGCTGTCACATGGTGAATTGCAAAGCAGGCACATTTTAAGACTAAATAAAAATACCTCAGTGGCTTTATCAGATGGCAATGAGCCACTGCACTATTTCTTTTAGAAACTGTAATCCCAAAATCTGAAAACAATTTGAGAAAATGCTAAAAAAAAAAAAAAAACACACACACAAAAAAAACACCATCATCCCTGTGCAGGGACAAGAACTATTTTGTCTCCTTCTGCGAGTACAGATGTGTCCTGACCTACCTTCCCTCCCTGACTGCCCTGAGCTATCTTTGAAACTGGGTCTACACTGGGGCCCCTGTGTCCTCAAAAAGCCTAGAGCACTAAGGAGGTGTGTGGCTTGTGCTTTTTCAGGCTTGTGTACCACCCCTGTCCACCCCACAAACACATACATAACAAACACAGATGCACACACACATATACACTCAAGTTCACACTCTGACACATTTTACAATACAGTCTGCAACCACTTCCAAGCATGGAAAGCTAAGTGTGTCACCCCAGCTGGAGTGGAAGCCAAACTTCCTGCAGTGAAGCTGGAGCTGCAGCTGCTCTTTCCCACTTTAATGTCCACAGGCCAGGAAGCAAAGACTCAGAATCATAAATCCTGATGTAGGGGAAGCCTTTTACTTCATGGATAACCTCATCAGTGCATAAATTCTCTATAGCCACCGCCCAGCTCACATCAGCAATTCTGACAACCTCTGGCTTGGTCCGTTTTTCTCCAGGCCCTGTGCAAAACATTCTTTGCTAGCAGTTTCCTAGACCTTTTAAATTCAAACTGTGACAGGGTCAAGGGGTAGGGGCCTTAGACACTTAGACTCTCTTAAGAGAGTTCTGCCAGTTAATATGAATCAAATGACATGAAATTGCTGTTATTCCTAGGTCAAAATGGTTGAATGTCAACCTTCATATAATTCAACCTAAATCATAGAAAGAACCAATCGTCAAAGTATCAGCCTAATGAATGGCTTGAAAATGCCCAACAATGTCCCAAAGACAAGGCTCTCTGGGGAGCACTGGATTAGAAGAAGCATATAACCAAGCAAGTCCATGTGGAGTTTCCAGTTGCTTCTGCTTAGAATTAATGACCAAGGCTGCAATGCACCTCCCTCTGGAGCCAGGGAAAATGGAATCCTCTCACAACCAGGAGATGACTCGCTGAGGTGTGCTAGTGGCCTTGGGGACTCCAATCAAGATGACAGAAGATGATAGCCTTGCTCCTTATCTTTATTTTGAATCCTGGAAAGAGGCTACCCCACAGGTTTCTCTGTATTAGCCTGAGGTGTGGACACTTCAGAGTTTACTTGGAAGAATGACATGGGTGTGATGTTTACTTTTATGTCAACTTGACTGGTCACAGGTTGCCCAGATTAAACATTATTTCTGATGTGTTTTTTGAGGGTGCTTCCAGATCAGGTTAGCATTTGAATCAGTGAATTCAGTAAAGTAGATTGTCCTCCCCAATGTGGGTGGGCATTATCTAATGGCTGGGGACCTAAATGGAATTAGAGGTGAAGGAAGGAGAATTTCCATCCCCTACCCCTTTTTTTCCTTCTTCAATAGTTGAGCTGGGACATCTCATCTCATCCTCTCCTGAATTTGCCATTGGCTCCCCTGGTTCTCTGGTGTTCAGACATGGACTGGATAATACCATCAGCTTTCCTAGGTCTCCAGCTTGCAGAGAACAGATCATGGGAATCCTCAACCTCCATGATCATTTAAGCCAATTCCTCATTATAAATCTCCTTTTATATAGGTATATATCTATTGGTCAGTTTCTCTGGAAAACCCTAATACAGTGGTTCAGCAGAAGAGCCCCTGGTATTTGGCTTCCCCTGTCTCTATGGCTTCCAAGGGCACAAGTGGAACTAAAAAGTTCACATAGTCCATAAGAGGCCAGCCACTTAGAAGGCAGCTAAGTTGAAAGAAGCACTGGGCCTGCCATGGTGAAGGAAGAATCAACCAGCTGCAGAGGATTAAATTTTCCACCAGGGAACCAGCTGGAGACTAATGTAGAAACTCGGGACGCCGAGAACACCAGCAAGAACCAGGGCCAGGTCACCCAGGAGGACCACCCTAGCCTATCTAGCCATAAGAACAGGTAACACATCATTACCTGCTAAGATTATAGATGCAAATACCAATAGGATGTTTGACAACCAGAGTCACCAGCAAAACCTGCTCCTAACAAAGGTGTGTCACCCAATCCTCCATGCATCCAGAAGCCATGCATTCAGAGACTTGAGGAAATAGACTAGATATAAGAGAAGCCAAGTAACTGTTACAAAACACCGACTTTTGAAGAAATTGTTTACTTTTACTAGACAAGATAATATTTTCCACCTATTCCTCATTGGATGATGTTTGCAAGAAAGACTGGGATAGCTATAGATGAAAATTAAGAAACTACATTTTCTATAACATTTGAGAACAGGGTGCGCAAAATTTGGGACCCTGCTATATTTTTCAAGACTAACTTATTTTGAAGAAATGATACAGAAAAACACTACATTGAAGTTTTTGTTGGAACTTGGCAGAAGCTAATGTGGATTTTGGAACAAATCAAATATATATCCTATCTAAAAGGTTTAATGTACAACACTGTACATTAAATTATTGATTAAATTATTGATGCTAAGTCTTCTGTTTTCCCTGTATCTATACCTTTTGTCACATGACTTTGCAATTATTTCTACAAAATGTGAACTTCCCCACTCCTTGACATTCTACTTGGCCATGTAACTTGCTTTGGCCAAAGAGATATTAGTAGGGACTTGACATGTGGTTACATATAGAGAGGCCTGTTCTCTGATTCTTCCATCACAAAGAGACAACGGGCCCTGGCCAGCCTGCAGATACCAGGAAAAGAATGAGAGCTACATGAAGCAGATCCATCCCAGTCCCAGCAACATAAAACAGAGCTGTTTCAGCTAAATCTAAATTCATGAGCAAGAAATAACTTTATTGTTGTATGCCACTGAGATTTTTGAGATTGTTATGCAGCTATAGATGACATATAAAAGATATGCTTTAATGCAACATGATCTATCAAGATGGACCACAAACACAATATTAGATATTAGAGTATATTTTGATATACTCCTAACAAGCACAGTCAATACTGTTAATATAGGGAAATAATATACCTGAATAATAGAAATAGAGTATAAAAAATATTTCATTTTCCTCTCCCATCACCACCACAATAAAAATAAATGTTACTGACAGGACTTTTCACTTCACTAGAAAACAAATTAACAAAGAAAGAACAGTTATCTAAATTTCAAGTCTTTTAAACAAAAAATGCTATTTTAGAGAGGCAGTTAGTACAATAAAATCTCATTATATAAACTCACTTTGCAAATCCTTCCTGACTAGGCAGTTTTAGTGATGATATGTGGTTCTGGTAAAAAAAAAAAAAAAAGGGGGCAAAAAAAAGAGAATTTTTAAAATGTAATTAATTTTTAAAATGTAAGACCCATTAATTTTAAAAAATAATTTTTAAAATGTAAGACCCATTTTTTATTGATATATAATTAACACACATTAGTTTCAGAAGTACAATATAATGATTTGATATTTGTATATATTGTGAAATGATCACAACAATAAGGCTAGTTAACATCCATCAATACACATAGCTACAAAGTTTTTCTCCTTGTGATGAGAAATTTTAAGATTTCCTCTCAGTAATTTTCAAATATACAATACAGTATTAATAATTATAGTCACCATGGTGTACATCACCATGAATTATTTAGCTTATAACTGGAAGTTTGTACCTTTTGACCACCTCACCCATTCACCCATCTCCCACCCCACACCCCCACCTCTGGCAACCACCTTTCTGTTCTCTATCTAGAGCTCAGTTTTTGTTTTTGTTTTTGTTTTGCTTTGTTTTTAGAGTCCACATATAAGTGAGATCATATGGTATTTGTATTTCTCTGACTTATTTCACTTAGCATAATACACTCTAAGCCCATCCATGTTTTCACAAATGGCCAGATTTCCATCTTTTTGTGGCTGAATAATATTCCATTGTCTATATGTACCACATCTTTTTTATCCATCAATCCACAATGAATACTTGATTTCTTCCATGTCTTGGCTACTGTAAATAATTCTGCCATGAACATGGGGTGCATATGTCTTTTCCAGTTAGCATTTTCATTTTCTTTGGATAAATACCTATAAGTGGAATTGTTGGATCATGTGGTAGTCTTATTTTTAATTTTGTGTGGTGTGTATATGTGTGTCGATCTATTTTATTTTATTTTTTTAAGTTTATTTTTAATTATGTTTAATATATAATGTTATATTAGTTTCAGGTGTACAACATAGTGATGCAACATTTATATGCCTTACGAAGCAATCAATATGATAAGTTTGTAACCATCTCTCACCATACATAATTATTATGATATTATTGACTATATTCCCTATGCTGTACATTACTTCCCCGTGACTCATAATTGGAAGTGTGTACTCCTTAATCCCCTATTTGTAACTTTTGGAGGAACCTTCATACTGTTCTCCATAGTGACTAAACCAATTTATGTTCCTACCAACAGTACAAGGGTTCATGTTAGGCAAAACTTATTGTTTCTTCTTTTTGATAATAACCATTCTAACAAATGAGATGTGATAGCTCATTGTGGTTTTTATTCGTATTTACCTATTACCCATCATTGTATTTACCCATCATTCTCTCTCCTCAGGCCTCCTTATTTCCTCAGACATGAAATATTGAAAGTAGGCCAATTAATAACCCTGGCCTCTAAGTGTCCAAGTGAAAAGAAGAGTTGTAAGTCTCTCACTTTAAATCAAAAGCTAGAAATGATTAAGTTTAGTGAGGAAGGCTTGTCAAACACTGAGATAAACCAAAAGCTAGGCCTGTTGCACCGAACAGTTAGCCAAGTTGTGAATGCAAAGGACAAGTTCTTGGAGAAAATTTAAAGTGCTACTCCAAAGAATACATAAATGATAAGTAAGCTTAACAGCTTATTGCTAATATGTAAAAAGTTTTAGTGGTGAATAGAAGATCAAACCAGCCACAACATTCCCTTAAGCCAAAGACTAATCCAGAGCAAGACCTACCTCTCTTCAGTTCCATGAAGGCCAAGTGAGGTGAGAAGCTGCAGAAGAAAAGTTTGAAGCAGGCAGAGTTTAGTTCAGAGGTTTAAGGAAAGAAGCTGTTTCCACAATGCAGAAGTGCAAGGGGAAGATATAGAAGCTTCAGCAGATTATCCAGAAGATCTAGCTTAGAAAATTAATAAAGATGGGCACGGTAAACAACAGATTTTCAGTGTAGATAAAACAGCCCTATATTGGAAGAAGATATTATCTAAGGTTTTCATAGCTAGAAAGAAGTCAATGTCTAGCTTCAAAGCTTCAAAGGACAGATTGACTCTCTTGTTAGGGGCTAATGCAGGTGATGACTGTAAATTGAAGTCAGCACTCATTTACCATTCTGAAAATCCCAGGGCCTTTAAGAATTATACTAAATCTGCTCTGCCTGTGATCTATAAATGGAACAACAAAGCCTAGATGACAGCACATCTGTTTACAACATGATTTACTGAATATTTTAAACCCACTGTTGAAACCTATTGCTCAAAAAAAAGATTCTTTTCAAAATATTACTGTTCATTGACAATGCACCCGGTCACCCAAGAGCTTTGAAGGAAATGTACAATGAGATTCATGTTGTTTTAATGCCTACTAATACAACATCCATTTTGCATCCCATGGATGAAGGATAATTTCAACTTTCAAGTTTTATTATTTAAAAATCATAAGAAGATAGCTGCCATAGATAGTGATTTTTCTGATGGATCTGGGCAAAGTAAATTAAAAACCTGGAAAGGATTCATCATTCTAGATATCATTAAAAACATTTGTGATTCATAGGAAGAAGTCAAAATACCAACATTAACAGTTCAGAAAAGTTAATTCCAACCCTCATGGATGACTTTGAGGGGTTCAAGATTTCAATGGGAAAAAAAAACTATAGATGTGATGAAAATAGCAAGAGAACTAGAATTAGAAGTGGATCCTGAAAATATGACTGAATTGCATGATAAAATTTTAACAGATGAGAAGTTGCTTCTTATAGATGAAGAAAGACATTGGTTTCTGGAGATGGAATCAACTCCTGGTGAAGATTCTGTAAAGATCGCTAAAATAACAATAAAGAATTTAGAATATTACATAAACTTAGTTGATAAAGTAGCAGCAGGGTTTGAGAAGACTGACTCCAATTTTGAAAGAAGTTCTATTGTGGGGAAAGTGCTATCAAACATCGTCACATGCTACAGAGAAATTATTCATGAAAGGATGTGGCAAATCTCTTTGTCTTATTTTAAGAAATTTTCATAGCCACCCACCCCAACCCTCAGCAACCACCTCTCTGATCTGTCGGCAGCCATTACATCAAGGCAAGACCCTCCACCAGCAAAAAGATTACAGCTCCCTGAAGGCTCAGATGTAATGTTTTTAGACATAATTGTACACTTAATAGACTAAAGTATAGTGTAAATCAAAAAATATTTATGTGACTTGCTTCATTGAGATATTCTCTTTGTTGTGGTGGTCTGGAACCAAATCCACAATATCTCTGACGTGTACTTGTCAAGTAATCTGAAATCAGAGTGTGGTGCCTCCACCTTTGTTCATCTTTCTCAATATTGCTTCGGCTATTGGGGATCTTTTGTAGTAGCATACAAATCTTATAATTGTTTGTTCTATTTCTGTGAGAAAAATGACATTAGAATTTTAATAGGGATTGCATTGAATCTATAGTCTGTTTTGGGTAGTATGGACATTTTAACAATATTCTTCCAATCCATGAGCACAGAATATCTTTCCATTTATTTACATCTTCTTCAATTTCTTTCATCAATGTCTTATCATTTTCAGTGTACGGGTTTTGTGCTTTAGTTATGTTATTCTTTTTGGTGCCATTATAAATGGAATTTTTTTTCTTAATTCCTCTTTCTGATAGTTCATTATACTGTATACAAACATAACAGATTTTTGTATATTGATGTTTTATCCTGCAACTTTACTGAATTCATTTATTAGTTCTAATAGTTGTTTTGTGAAGTTTTTAGGGGTTTTCTATATGTAAATATCATGTCATCTACAAACAGTAAGTTTTACTTCTTTTTTTCCTTTTTGGATGCCTTTTTTTTTTCCTGATTGCTCTGACTAGGACTCCCAGTACCAACTTGAATAAGAGTGGCAAGAGTGGGCATTCTTGTCTTGTCCCCCACCTTAGAGGAAAAGCTTTCAGCTCTTCACCATTGAGTGTGATGTTAGCCCTGGGCTTGTCAAATACGGCTTTAATTGTGTTGAGGTATGTCCCTCCACACCCACTTTGTTGATAAGATCCATTTTTTTAAAAGGTTAAAGACCTAAAAAAAACAACAATTCTAATGTCTGTCTCTATTTAATGAAGCTTGAGAAGGGAACATTTTCTAAGTAAGAACAGAGAGCAAATATCTATTTAATTTACTCTTACTTTTAAATGAGTATGGTAGCAAACCTTGCTTGGTCAGGTTCTGGAATCTCTTTTCCAAATCTTAACATATCTGATTGTTATAAGTTCAAATATAATCGTGAAAACAGGTGATTAGTAGGTTTATGTAATAATCCAACAAGATTGAATTTGAGATTGTTTTTGGTTCGTAACTACTTTAGAAACAAAAGGGGAAGGTGAAGGAATTTTAGATTCCAAAGGAACTAGAAATTCAAGTTCAAAAGCACCATACTGAATCTTGTTTTAACACTATTGAAAATCATCCAGTCACTTATTAAAGGTCACAGTTTCATTTCTAAGAGGTTAAATCAAAGCTGAGCACCACTATCCAACAATGGCTCTGTAATATGTGTCTTCCTCTGTCAGGAAGAATTCATTCTTTATTCATTCAGCAAATATTTATGGGTTGCGTATGTTACACCATCAGTTCCTCTAAGTCTTGGGAATACTGAAATGAATAATGGACATTTCTGTCCTCAAGGAACTCGCGGTTAATGATGGAGGCATATAAGAGAACCAACCACTACAATAGAACACCAGTGAATTGTAATCTGTGAGCAAACTGAGGGGATTGAGCACAGCCTGCAGGGCCAGGAGAGACCATTCAGAGGAACTGATGTACGGGAACGCAGTCCTGAAGGACAGATGGTAGTTAGCCCAACAGGAGAGGGCATTCCAGGGAAAAGGAACATTGTATCCAAAGGCAAAGCAAAGAGAGTATGGAGTATCTGGGAAATGATAAGTATTTCACAGTGTACACACTTGGCAATGGAGAAAGATAAGGCTGAAAAATGATGCCAAGCCAGCAGAAAAGAATCTCCGTGCATGCTAAAGACATCGCAAAGAATGACTCTTGAAGGAGGTAAAAAACCAAACTAGGGCCAATAAAGGACAGAATTTAATTATGACTTTACAAATTCTTATTTAAGACTAGATAATCCAGAGTACTATAACACTAAAATATATATATTAAAATTCAGAAGGAAGTGTTTTTAAAACATGTTTACTATGGGCAATGTGAGTCCATCAACTAATTCTAATTAGACCAATACCTGAATTTTACATGGGAGTGGACCTTTCAAGAATAAAAAGCCAGATCTTCCCAAAGAATAATCAAACATAATGCCCATTAGCTATAGGTTGGGGGGTGGGGCCTTTAGCACAAACCTTTAGGAAGCAGTTTGTGGAGAAAGGGAAGCTGGGGCCTGGTCAAGGAGAGACTCCAAGAAGAACCAGGAGGTGGGAATGGGAACTTTCTATATGGCTAGACAATGACATGGGTGGAGCCATTGTGTCACCAGTCTGAGCTCTGAAGCCATTAATTTGGGCTGGAAATCTTGCTCCATCACCTACTGGGCATGTGACAGTGAGCAAGTTATGTGGCTTAGTATCAGATTCCTTGTCTATAAAATAGAAAGAACAGTACTTCTGTGGGTTTTACTGGGAACAAAATAAAAACCACATACAAAGCACCAAGCAAACCTAGCTGGCACATTATCTGCAAATTATAGTTCTTATTCTATTGAAACATTACAATGTCTCTAGAGTGATACATCTGTATTCCTTCTCTCCAGACAATAAGAAGCCAGATGGAAAATGGGAAGTAACCTAATGTTCAACAAGAGGGAAATGCCTAAATAAATTATGTACACAAGCTCAGTGGGATATTAAGAAGCCATTTTAAAAGATAAGTATGAGGGCTATACAAACTTTAAAATGATTTAAAAAGATAAAATTCTAGATGTACTCTGATTAAAATTATGTCAATATATGGGCTACACTGAAAAGACATATAGAAAAAATAAAAATAGAGTAGTAAGATTATGGTTTTTTCTAAATAAACACTCATGGTACTCAACATCATTAGTTATTAGGGAAATGCAATTAAAAACAAGATAACTTCATATACCCTAAAAATAAAGGACATCAAAAAAAAGGACAAATAAAACCAAGTATTGGCAAGGAGAAGAAACAACTGGGACTCTCATACATTTCTGTGGAAGAAAAAGTTCTTCTACCAGTTCAAAAACACTTGGCAGTATCTACTAAATTAAACAAGGCCATACCCTATGACCTGACATTTCCAAACGTGGGTTTAATTCAAACAAATGAGTGATTATCTTTACTAGAAGGCAACTATAAAAATGTTCACTGTAACATTGGTAAGAATTGTCCCCAGACCAGAAACAACCTAAGTGTCCATCTACAGAAGAATGAAAAAATAAATATAGAGTATTCATATAATGGAATACTACACAGCAAAGTAAAAGAACAAATTACTGCTACATACAACAAGGATGAATCTCATAGGTATGTTATACAAAAGAAGCTAGACACAAAATAGTATATATCATAGAATCTCATGTATATGCAGTTCAAAAACAGGCAACACTAATCTAGAGAGAGATCAGAGTAGTGATTATTTGGGGTGGGGAGGTAATTGATTGAGAGAATTCACAAGAATGCCCTCTGGTGTGCTAGAGAAATTCTTAATCGGGGTGGTAATTATGTATAAAATTCATTGACCTAATCACTTAAGATATATGTACTTTGGTGTACATTAGTTACACCTCAATTTAAAAAAATAGAAAATTATTATTAGTATCAAGTTTTTAAAAAATTGAAATCAAATAAAAATTTAAGATAGAATATGCTTTACTTTATCTCTTTTCCTTTGAAATTTGTTTTGTTTGGATAATTATCTGAAGTATTCAGTGAAAATACATTTCTGAAACAAATAGTTGGCCATTTTTTAAACTATTATGCTAAGCATTATACAGTTAAAGCTATTTTTTTTTCATTTAATTTATAACATTGGACAATCTTTTTCTCTTCACATCCTTCTAAGTTTGTACAAAGATTGAGAATTTTCAGTGCCTCGTTTGGACCCTAAGAATTTATTAACAAAATCCTGCTAGCATTCAAAAGCATTTGAGTAGTTGGGGGAATATTTAAAACACCTGATAAGGTATTCCAGCCTAGACTAGCCTATGCACTATATGTGTTTGTAAATTCCTTAATGGTTAATGAGATCCCTTTTCTTGCAAATATTTCCCTGTATTTAACTTCTGTCTTTTGAGTATATACTGTATACTGAAACATAAATTCTTAAAATTAAAGTTTCTGACAATTTAGTTCAAGTTACTGATATACCTTTAGAAGTCTCGAGCTTTGTCTATCCTGGAGTAAAATGTACGTTGAATGCAGTTCCAAAGAGACAGATTAAACTCCAAGTTGTAGCTTATCTGGGCAGTGTAGGTAGCTTTGTAGATGTGCCAAAAGGCTTGTCTGCCGAAATCCCTTCCTGTGTACTCAGATCTTTCTCCTGAAAGGTCACCCCTGAATGTCAGTAGATCCCAGAATCTCCTTCAGAATCCACTGGTCCCCTCCACTCCAAGGAGGGGAAAGGAAGAGGAGGGGAGCCTGTCTTCTGTAGATGTCTGATGGCTGGGGCATCTCCTGATGGCAGCGACATCCCCCAGTACTATCTATTATGAACTAGAATGGTTCCAAAACTATTTAGTTTTCATGAAGAAATTCACCATTTCTTTAGTGAATTCAACTTACATCATTTGTTTACAAGATAAAGAATACAGCTACTATCAGTTCTAATAAAATATGTGTTTCCATTAAAAAAGAAGTAGGAGAAGGAGAAGAAGGAGAAGAAGAAGGAGGAGAGGGAAAAGGAGAGGAGGGAGAAGAAGGAGAAGGAGGAGAGGGAGAAGAAGAGGGAGAAAGAGAAGGAGACAGAGAGGGAGAGAAGATTAAGAAGAAGACCAAGGGAGCTTTTCCTCCGCCTCCAGGGACTTACGCTCCTTGGCCTTCCTTCCACACTTTTCATCCTGGCACTCCTCAGGTCTAGAATTTTTTCCATCCCTCCCACTGTGCTCGCTGCCTCTGTTTTCCACATTATGTACATTCAGTTAGTTCACCATATGAACTAAATATGGCATTTAGAATTCTGTACTGATTTGCTATTAAAAGGGACTTAGGCCTACACCCTTTAGGAACAAGAGTTACTTTTATAGGTTACCATGGATATATGAGTACAGGACTAATTTAGAATTTCCAAAGTTAAAAAAAAGAAATCAAATCTTTCGATCACTATGATCATAATCTTAAAAGGCCAGCATGCAAAGAGACTATAATCAAGGAATAGTATTGATAACTTTCACCCCTGCAGAGGCTCTTACACAGCTAAAAGGGTCTGGGCTGAAAAAGAGATTTCAACAGTACCTATTTCCATGGGCTTCTTCATAGACACCACCTGGGCAACTGACCTGTTTCACTGTCAAGATCAATGACATGAGGCTCATACGTGATATTTCCCCAACATCTGTGGGCTTGAAAATAATTTTGAAAACCTGCAGCTCAGCACCTGGCATTTAACCAGAATGGTCCCAATTCCCCAAAGCCAAATCTGTTTCTGATTCCACTATAGAGTGCCTCATTTATCTTTCCCAGAAGAAAATGTAATAAAAACTAGAGTTTAGTTTGGTTCAGAGGACATAATGGACAATTAAAACTGTCTTAGAATAATAGTTTCTTTTTGAAAATTATATCAGGTCTAGGTTTTTTATTCTAGGAATGTATATGTGTATGATAATCTAGTACTCCAATTTTTATTCCCTTCAATGTCTTCATTAGCAGATTAATAAAATGTCAGGTAAGGAAGAGCAACACAGCTAAAACAGAGAGATCAAAGACCACATGTCTTTTAGTATAATTATTTACAGAACCCCGAAGATAAATTTATACTATTGCTAACAGCCTACCTTTATTCAAGAGGAGACAAAAAGATTTGGTGCCATTTTCATAGTATATGAAAAATTCATTTCTTCTTACCAAAAGAGAAAAAAGATACAAATTGATTTGATACAGTTCTTTATTATTTTTTTTTTTAAAGAGGAAAGCCTCTACTATGGGAAAAAATGTAATGTTGTGGTTATATTTACATTTGCTCAATCCTGGAAGTATAGATTTAGACTGCCCTATAGTGGTCAGATTTATTTCTGTGAGAATAATCTGGAAAACTCCTGAACAAACATAAACCATCATGGGATTCAGGGTGGTAACTGCCTGACAGAGTCTCATTTATTTTAAACATGTATCCATATTATTTTAACCAAAACTTTAAATGCTATCAAAATGTTTTAAAGTATTCAAATCCAAAGCAAATTATCATTTCCAGATAGGCCTTCAAAATAGGATATACGACCATCTCTGTCATCTGCTTTGCCAGTGGCAAAGGCTCTCCTCCGTAAGTGTGTGAAAGTGCCACATTATCTGGTGCACCCAGGCCTTATGGTAGTCGAATAGCTACTCAACTGCTTAAGCTGGCCAACATGCACAGAGACAAAGCATGAAAAGCAGATGCTGCTGTCCCAGGCCAGAGGAAGGCTGCCAACAAAGCGGATGTCCCTCACTGAGACTACCTATCCTTCCAGCAAGTATTAGTACTGTCATTACCTTGTGGAGAATAAACAGGCTTAGCTGGTGGTGATCACTCACGCATGGATCCCACTGAGCTAGTTGTCCTCCCGCCTGTCTGGAGCTGTAAAATGGGAGTTCCCTAGTTCATTATCAAGGGAAAGGCCATACTGGATGTCTTGTCCACAGAAACACCTGCACTATTGTCACCTTCACACAGGTTAACCTGAAGGACAAAGAAGCTCTGGCTAAGCTAGTGGAAGTTATAAGGATCAGTTACAATGACAAATATGATGAGATCCACCAAGAGGAGGTGACATCGAAGGTCCAAAAAAATCTATGGCTCTCATTGCCAAGCTGGAAATGCAAAAGCTGAAGATCTTGCCACCAATCTGAGATAAAATACATTAACTTTCCTCTACATAAAAAATACAAATTATCCTTCAAAAAAATTGTTTCATAACAATCTCTTCACTCTTTAAATTCGTATAGTACTGTATCCTGGCAGCCAAACTTATGCATGATTATATATAGCTACATGTTGTGTTTTAAATTGGGTTATTTTGGGTGATGTGTCTTCTCTAACTAAATTATAATCTACAGTTTGTAATCTCCCCAAGTCGATGTAACGTTCTTTGTCACTCTACCTTGTATTTTAGTTACTTGGTGCCCAAACTCTCTCTTCCAACAGACCGCCAGTTTACTGAGGGGAGGATGTGTAAGTTCTTCAACCTTGGACTAAATTGCTTTAGGGCTAAGATCATTTTGTTGTAGTTGATTACATCATCAAAGTTCCTGGGAAAGTTTTGCTCACATAATAAGGAGGCAAATGAGCAATGCCAAAATAGATCCCTCAGGAACTCTACCATGTACCGAAAACTACAGCAAATATCAGTCTCCCTGCTTCTGGGATTATCTCAACACCAAAGTGGCAAATGGGTTAGTAGTTCCTATTATACCATAATTGAAATACTACTTATAAGAGTCAGCATAACACTAGCCTGTACCATAGTAACAAATGCCAAAATTTCTATGACTTATCAAAAATTTCTTTCCTATTCATGAAATGTCTAATGCAGATACTCTCCTTGATGTGATAACTCAGGGATAGAAATGCCTCCCCTATGTCAAAATGGTGACCACCAAAGGGAAGATCATGAAAACCTACACTTCTTTTTTTTTTTTACTTTTTATTGAAGTATAGTTGGCATATAGTATCCTAGGTGTATAACAGAGCAATTTGACATTTATATACCTTATGAAGTGACCACCACAACAAGTCCAGTAACTATTTGTCACTGTGCAAAGTTATTGTGATATTATTGACTACATTCTCTGTGTTGTACACTACATTCCCAAGGCTTATTTGCTCATAACTGAAAGTTCATATCTCTAATTCCACTTCAGCTTTTTTACCCATCCCCCCACTGTCCTCTCTTACAACTTTCAGTTTGTTCTTTGTATCTATGAGTCTGTTTCTATTTTGTCATTTTTGTTCATTTTTGTTTTTTTAAGATTCCATATATAAGTGAAATCATTGATGTTTGTATTCAGGTTATTTCATTTAGCATAATACCCTTTAAGTCCATCCATGTTGTTGCAAATGTCAAGATTTCATTCTTCTTTACTGAGCAGTAATATTCCATTGTGTGTATATACATATATTTATATATACAAATAAATAGATATATTTCTGTAAATATATAAATAAATGATAAAGAAGATGTAATCTATTTTCTTTATCCATTCATTTATCGATGGACACTGAGGTTGCTTCCATATCTTGGCTATTGTAAAAAGTGCTGCAGTGAACATAGGAAAGCATATGTTTTTCAAATTAATGTTTTTGTTCCCTTTGGATAAATGCCCAGAAGCAGAATTGCTAGGTCATAAGTAGTTCTATTTAAAAAATTTTGAGACCCTTCATATTGTTTTACATAGTGGCTGTACCGATTTACAGCAAAAGTGCATGAGAGAGTTCCTTTTCTCCACATCCTTGCAAACACTTGTTATTTGTTGACTTTTTCAGCCATTCTGACAGGTATGAGGTGATATCTCATTGTGGTTTTGATTTGCATTTTCTTGATGATTAGTGATGTTGAGCATCTTTTCATGTGTCTAAACCTAACCTTATTTTTAACTGCCTTGAACCAGAAGTGACAAAGGTCCCTTTTGTTCATGGCCCATTGGCCTAATGTAGACACAGGGCCCCAGTTCAATTACAAGGGAGGCTGAGAACTGAGGGAGTCCATGAAATATTTAGTAAGTATTGCTGTCTCTATCGTACAACTGAATTTAAAAAATGGAACCAGATGACCAGGTAAAGGATGCCACTTGTATAGAGAGATTGCTATACCAACAATGATGTAATGTATTATTGTATCATTGAATCAAGAGCTCCACTACTTTTCTATTAAAATAAAATCCACTTTTATGCAATTGATTTTCACCATTTTCAAAGAATGCAAGACTTATAAAGAAAATGTTTTTTCTACTACATACAAAGCAATGAGGTGTTATGACTTGGCTTTGGAAGAAAGTTCTTAAAATAATATACCAAGCCCATCTGTTGAGGCCATCCCTTCTGCTGCAGCTTGCTATTGCCCAGTTTTCTATCTCTTATAATAGTAACCAGCTTTGAAGCCAAAATAAACTCTCGTTGTTCTTTAGAACACCCCATCTGCCTCATGCTTCAACACCAGAAGTACTTCCAGAGCTCTTAATGGCTGTGGCAGTGCATACTATAAATCAATAGTCATGTGGCTTCATTCCATTAAGATTGAAAAAAATGTACCCATTTCACCACTATTGTAAGAATATTTGAACATTTTAATTTTATTCAGCAATTTTCCCAGCTCACTAGCTTTGAGATAGTAAATAAAAGTAGTCATTTCCCATGTGAAAAATAATCTGATTCTCTAAATCTATTGTTTGGGGTTCAAAATAACATCAAAAGAAAATAGTCACACAAAGAAGTTTTACATCTATTAATAAATGCATATATCTTATTAAAATGAACACAATAGCCATTTCATTATAGCCCTTTTTTGGGTTCCCTTCACTAGAAAAAAAATTGCAAAGTTATATAAGTAATGTTTTTATAACTTATAATTAAAGAGTTAAAGATAACTCTTTAAAGGCTGTGACAAAAAAAAAGTTAGAAAAATCACATTGATGTTCTCTCAATATTAGAAAAGTTTTGAAATATAAAGGTAAAAACATAACCCAAAATGCATGAAGTCAACTATCCTTCCTCTTCTTAATTTTCCCTGGAGGTATAAATGGAAATTTTATTCTTCTAGAATCTCTCCCATGTGTTTTATGATGGTATCATGTGGTCTGGGAAATGCCAACAAATGGCAAATGACAGCAAAGAGAAGTTATTCTCTTTATGAAAATTTTGAGTAAGTAGCAGTGAGAAATGGTTGTCCAGAATCAAAACTAGGTGAACACACACACACACACACACACACACACACACACACACACACACACACACATTTATTTAACAACATGAATACCCTAGGAAAAATATCTATGTGGTCTCTTGTCTTTTTATAGATGCATTACTGTATCAGTACAGATGCTTAGGGATGTGAATTAGAGAAAACAAAATCCACATTGTATTAAACAATAAGAAAATTAATTATCTCAAATAATTATTAAGTCTAGAGAAATGCTTTTCAAATTCTCTGTGGTTAAGAATAGTTGCTGTTGTTGCATTGTTGTTTGTTGTTGTTTTTTTTTCAATCCAGATTTCTACATGGTCTGAATGTACAGTTTGTACCACTTTCAACACATTCCTTTGCTGAACTGCATTCAAACTGGTCTATAGCCTATTCAACCACACAAGTCCACAGGTCACACATTTAGATGTCAAATCACTATAAAAGTTTTTAAACACTCTGAATTTCTGAGTTTATGTCATTGCAAAATGGTAGCTAACAGTTTGCCCTACATTTTGAGTAACACTAATCTAGAGCTAGGGTTGGCATCAACATGACAATCTCTCTGACAATCTCTAATTTGCCCTCCTTTATGTTCCAATGGCCCCTTTGGGCTGATATGGAGATGTATGCCATGGTTCCAGTCTATATATGACAACATCCAGAGGGAGAGAGGGTTCTTTTAAAGCTATACCAAAAAGAACAAAGAAGAACTTTCCGGGAAGTCCTGGCAGACATTCCACACATCTCATTGTCCTTAAATGAGTCATGTATCTGTTTCTAAACCTATCACAGGCAAGGAAGAAGGAATTACTCTTGGAGCAATTAGGCCCACTTCTGGAGCTGGGAATGGGGTTCCATTTTGGGGGCACATGGGTTTCATAGGTGATATAATCTATTAGAAATAAAATTGTGTTTATGTAATAAAGGAGGGAGGGAGAAATCAATGCTAGATAGGCAGTAGACAATGTTGGAAGTATTTGAGCTGGGCTGTTTACATAATTATTAGGCAAGCAAAGGGTCTTATTAAATAGTCATTAGTTTAGTAGCTGTGTATGAGCTTGGGCACACAGAGAGCCTGACTTACCCTAAAATTCCAAGCAGCTGAGGAAGGGACCCTGTTGACTCAACTTTCTCCAAACATCCATGGACAAGAGACAAAATTTCATAGAACAAACCTGGCTGCTTAAGAGAGAAGTCATTCAGAGGAACAGTGTGGGAAAGTTATAAAAGCATTACAGATTTGGGTGGAGGAAGTTCTCAGGGAATGAGAAATCAAGTGAGCTGGGCAGATGCCACAGAAAGTGCCTCCTATAATAATTTAAAAATTAATTCCACAGCTCTATATTCCTTAACTCCCTTCCAAAAGTACAGTATGAAAAAAGAGAAAATTTACGTTAGAAAATCTTTAGCCAGACAATTTGACAGATTGACATTAATAGTTATAAATCATGTTGATTGATAGTTAACTTTGATATGACGTGATGTAAATGATGCTTTATCTTTGTGATCTTCTTCTAAAGACACCAGACCCCACTTAAATCATGAGAAAAGTATCAGACAAATTCCAATAAAGAAGCATCCAATAAAATATCATTACTCTTCAAAATTGTCAAGGTCATCAAAAACAAGAAAAGTCTAAGAAACTGCCACAACCAAGAGGCACGTAAGGAGACAGGACAAATAAATGTACTGGGGCATCTTGTATAGATGAGATCTTAGAGCAGAAAAAGATCACTAGATAAACACTGAGGAAATCTGAATAAAGTACAGACTTTAGTTAATAATAATTTATCAATATTGGTTCACAAATTATAATAAATGTACCATACAAATGTAAGATGTTACTAATGGGAGAGAGGAGATGGGAACTCTATACTATTTGCTCATATTTTCTATAAATCTAAAACCATTTAAAAAATAAAAAATATTAATTTTAAAATAAATCACTTAAAATAACAGATGGATCACAAAGAACATATCTAAAATAGCCAATAAAGATATTAAAAGGTATTCAATCTTATTATACATCAAGGAAATGCAAATAAAACCACTATGAAATATTGCCCATCCAAATGGTTAAAATTTAAAAGACTGTCAATTCCAAGTGTTAGTGAAGATATGGAGAAATCAGAGTTCTTACATGCTGCTGATGGGAGTATAAAATGGTGCAACCACTTTGGAAAACTCCTTGTTAGTATTTATTAAGATTGATTTTACACATGCCCTATAATCTAGAAACTCCACTCCTAATTACGTGTTGTTTGTTTTGTTTTGTTTTGTGTGTGTGTGTGTGTGTGTGTGTGTGTGTGTGTGAGAGAGAGAGAGAGAGAGAATTTGCTTACATATATATACTCAATAGAAATATAAACACGTGTGCATGAAAAGGCAGGTGTAAAGTGTTTGTAACAATATTATTCAATCCAAAACAACTAGAAATGACCCAAAAGTTTATCAACAGTAGAACAGAGAAATCAAATTGTACTGGATGCAAATAATGGAATACAGCAATGAAATAGTGATATAAATGGACAACTGCTACACAACACAGCTAAATCTAATAAATGTAATGTTGAGCAAGAGAAGTCAGACACTAAGGTCAGGGTAGTGGTTATATTTTGGTAGTGACTGTGAGGGGCTCAAAGCAGGGAGAAGTTCTGGGCTACTGGTAATGTTTTATTTCTTAATCTGAGTGGCAATTACATGGCTTTGTTCACTATGAAAATTCACCAAGCTGTAAACTTTGGGTCACTTTTCTATATGTTCATTATATTTCAGATATAACACATGTTACAACATAGATGAACCTCAAGGACATGCTAAGTGAAACAATACATTCATAAAAGGACAAATATTATATGGTTCTTATATGAGGTACCTAGTATAGTCAAACTCATTGAGACAAAGTAAAACGGACAGTAGTGAAATAGTAGCCATGGGGTATTAGGGGAGGGGGAAAAGGGAGTTAGTGTTTAATGGGTACAGAGTTTCAGTATGGAAAGATGCAAAAGTTCTGGGGATGGATGGTGGTGATGGTTGCACAAGAATGTGAATGTACTTAAAGTCACTAAACTATATACTTAATATGGTTAATATGGTAACTTTTGTGTTATATATATTTTACCACAATAAAAGTAATCATAATAAAGTATGATACATATTTTAATGGTGTTATTACTGTTTTATGATAGGTTTTATGAGTACCAGGAACATTACTCTTCAGGAACTCCAATATAAACTGAGCATTAATAACTATGCAGTATAATGCTAAGTGAAGGCTCAGGAAGTGTTTGTTAATCAAGAACAGGGAAACTTTCCAGAAAAAAATATATAACTTGAAATTCTTTTAGAAGAAAAAAAAATTGGCTGAGGAGAGATGTGGGCAACATTTGATCCAACAATACTCTGAGAAGAACTAGGCTCCTAACTGACTTTGGATTTGAATCTGCTTGAGTTGGATTTAAGCAGAGAGATGGTTGGCTAACTTGCTGGCGAACCTTGTGATTGTCACCACCCTGCCTGCACCTTTGTAAGAAAACTTTCCCAGTTTACTCAAATTTGAGTAAGCCATCTGTTTCTTTTTGGGACCCAGACTGATACATAGAATCAAATTATAAGCCACCAACTTTAGATTCAGCCTCGGACAAAATTAGAAAAGAAACTACAGGTAACATGATATTTGATAAGAAGCCCTAAATATCAAATATTTTGATATATAATATGTTGACATAATTTGCCTAAGTTGACAAACTTGAAAAGGTGCTGGTTATTCTCTTCTTGGTAAGATGAGAAGACAGATACAGTTCACATAGTTGACACAGGTCAGCCTTTCAGAGGAGAGAGCAGGATGAAAATGGTAGAAAGTGGATCCAGAAGGGTAAAGGGAAGCTATCCAGCATATTCCACAGGAAAATAATGGTGTGTGTCAATTGTGATACTTTTGGCTGTAAGAAAGGATAGCCCCAACTAATAGAAGTTTAATACAGGATTTATTATTTTACAGTAAATCCAGAAAAAGGCAGTTTCAAGGTTAGGTAAATCCACGATTCTACCATGTCCTCAATAGCCAGAGGCTTTCCATCTCATTGGCATGAGAGCAAAGTCTTCTCTCTAAACCTGAAGATGGCTACAGATGTTCCAGGTGTTACATATCAACCCAACAAAATATAGTCAAGAATAAGAGTGTTTCGCCCTCACAGTATTTTGGGTTTTTGGCTTTTGTTTTTGTTTTGTTTTTCGTTATTGTGAGGAAAATCTTTCCCAAAGTCTCCAAACGGGATGCCGTCAGATATCATTAAATAGAATTCAAGCCTAAACTATTACCTAGAAATGTAATGGAGACTATCACTTAAATTCATTGTGATTGGCCTCTGGGACTGGGAGGGAGCCAAAGATTCAGGGCTCTGTCAACAAAAAAGAGGGTAGGGATTTCTGAGGGATACTATCCAAAATGCCCATCTCAAGAAAGGATAATATAACTCCCTTTCCTCAAAAATGAGATTTTTTCATAGCTTCTCTCTTCTTCCCTGAAGCTGAAGAGATCCACAAGTTCAAGGCAAAACTTCAGAGAAAGATTGAAAAATGTTCTTCCTCTCTGCATCCCTGCAGTACATTTGAGACTTTTTACTTCATCTCTTTCTTTCACTCATTTCTTCAACTTGTTAAAAAATATATGTCTGACTTTTAGGATATAACAAAAAATAGGACAACACCCTGGAATTTTAGGAGCTCACGAGTGATGTCAAGAGAGTGAAGACAGTGAAAAATGCTCTGTGGAGGGCAGTTGACTACAGTCAGAGAATGGGAAAAGTGGTCAGGAGCTTCTTTGCACTCTGGAGAGCTGGGTGAGGCATTAATTGTAAACAAAAGGAAGCCCAGGAGACAGTTGTTGTTGTTTTTATCTTTTTATTATTTTTATTATGGTGACATTGGTTAACGAAATCCAGTAAGTTTCAGGTGTACAATTCAACAGTAAGACGTATATGTATATGTATGTATGTATGTGTGTGTGTGTGTATATATATATATATATATATATGTATATATATATATATATATATATATACATATATATATATATATATATATATATGTATAATTTCATTATGTGTTCACTGCCCATAGTTAGATTTCTGTCACCACATATTTGACCCCTTTTACCCTGTCTACCTTCCCACCACCACCTTCTGGTAACCACGAGTCTATTGTTCATGTCTGTGAGTTTGTTCATTTGTCCTGTTCATTTGTTGCTTTTAGGTTTATATCCCACATATAAGTGATATCATGTGATTTTCAACTTTTTCTGTCTGGGTTGTTTCGATTAGCATGATTATCTCAAGGTCCATCCATGTTGTCGCAAATGGCTGTATTTCATCTCTTCTTATTGCTGAGTAATATTCCATTGTATATATGTACCACAGATTCTTTAGCCAATCATCTATCGTAGGACACTTTGGCTGCTTCTATGCCCTGGCCACTGTAAATAATGTTGCTATGAACATTAGGGTGCAAATATCTTTTCAGATATGGGTTTTCAAGTCTTTGGGGGTAAATACCCAGCAATCCCAGTAGAGGGATTGCTGGATCATAAGGTAGATTAAGGCTTAGTTTTTTGAGGAACCTCCATACTGTTTTCCATAATGGGTATACCAATTTGCAGTCGCACAAGCAGTGTATGAGGGTTCCTATTTTTCCACATCCTTTCCAGCATTTGTTATTACTTGTCTTGTTGTTTATAGCTACTCTAATAAGTGTGAGATGACATCTCATTGTGGTTTTGATTTTCATTTCCCAAATAGCTAGCGATGTTGAACATATTTTCATATATTTGTTGGCCATTTGTATGTCTTCTTGACAGAAGTGTCTGTTTAGGTCCTCTGCCCATTTTTTAATTGGATCGCTTGTTTTTTCTTGTTATTGAATTGTGTGAGTTCTCTATATATTTTGAATATTAGGCCTTTGTTGGAGGCACTGCTTGCAAATATATTTCCCATTCAGATGGTTGTCTCTTTACTTTGTTGACAGTTTCTTTTGCTATGCAAAAGCTTTTTAGTTCAATATGACATAGTTTTAGATCTCATTTCTCTCTATGCTGGAACCACAAACTTCTCCAAGAAAGGTTAATCTCACATGTGAATGTATTTGGCTTTGTGAGTCCCAGTTCTGGGGCTTTGTTGGTAATGATGATGATGATGATGATAATGATGATGATGATGATAACCCTGATAGATGATTGTGGTCATTTTTATAAGGCCTCTAGGTCAGTGTAGGTCTTTCCTTGATTACTCTTACAGTGTCACCTACAGATAAACTTGGGAAAGACTTGATCTTTTTCATCTTGACCCATAAACCCTGAAGACATGTTTTATTTTTGCTTTTACTTCCCTTGCCTTTGAGGTCAAATTCATAAAATCCTACTTAAGTCCAAGGTCCATAAGCTTAGTGTCTATATTTTCTTCTATGCAATTTTTTTGTTTCAGGTCTTATATTCAGGTTCTTAATCCATTTTGGTTAATTTTGTTAATTTTGGTGTGTGGTGATAGACAGCAGTCTAGTTTTGTTCTTTAGCAGGTGGCTTTCCAATTTTCTAGGAGACAGTTGTTTAAGACTTACTTTAGTTCCAACTTTAGAAGAGAGAAACAAAACTTACTAAGGTGAGAAAGTGGCAAGGAAGTAGGACAAAGTTTATTTAGGCAAAGACTATGTGGTTGACAGAAGCCCTACTTGAGCTGTATCTTAGGAAACTAGAGTGTTTGTGACTCATGTAGGACACTCTCTAAACAAGGCAGGAAAGGGCATCATAGGACATCCAGCCAAGAAACGTCATAAGAGCAAAGCCCCAGAGGTGGGAATCACAAAGCCAAATAGATACACGTGTGAGATTAGCCTTCCTTGGAGAAGAAGTTTGTGGTTCCCACATAGAGGGAAATGAGATCTAGAACTAGATCTAGATCTAGAACTAGATCCGAAAAGATATTTGCACCCTAATGTTCATAGCAACATTATTCACAGTGGCCAGGGCATAGAAGCAGCCAAAGTGTCCTACGATAGATGATTGGTTAAAGAATCTGTGGTACATATAAACAATGGAATATTACTCATGCAATCAGTTCATAAATGAACAATATTAATAATGACAGCAAAGATGACAACAGTGATGATTCTGATGATGGTGATGATGATGATGGTAACCCTGATAGATGATTGTGGTCATTTTTATAAGGCTTCTAGGTCAGTGTAGGTCTTTCCTTGACTACTCTTATAGGGTCACCTACAGATAAACTTGGGAAAGATCTGACCTTTTTCCTCTTGACCCATAAACCCTGAACACATGTTTTATGCTTTTCAAACAGGATGTTGCTAAATATTTAGCTAAGGATTTACAGTTGGATTTTCACCCACACCAATGTGAGCACTACCATCCTGTTTGAAATATTCCCACTTCAGAAGCTTGCACAACCCCACAAGTTAATGAGCTTTTCTATACATAGTCTCTTCCAGTGTATAATTACTGGCCTGGCTTTATATTATTTTAGGATAGTGTCAGCAGCTAATTGTGGTACAGTTTGAATGCTCTGAAATGAGCTCAGCTGAGTATGAGAATAGCTCAGCAAATTTAGGGCTGTGTATGCATCATTTTTAAAGTCTATTGTTTAGCAGGACATTGAACATGGCAGATTAATAGTGGAGTCCAATTCAAAGGACAATTGTCTTTGGAATCTGACCTGCCTCACATTTCACTTTGAACTTCCTAAACTGCTCATTCTTGGTACCTACTTGCCACACTCAACTGCCACTGGACTTGAGTTGGCCTAAATGTACAACGAAGTCTTAGGTTCTGGCATTGCTGAATCCCTATAAGTGCTAAAGGGTCAGGTACAAGAGGGAGCATTCACTCCCCACCTTTCCATTCCCTTGGAAGCAAAAATATAGAAAGAATACTTTTGGCCTCTTTTGTATTCTTTACGTAATATTCCCTTATATACTAGGGTATAGAAGTAGAGTATTTGATGGAAGAGTTTTGGAAAAGGAATGGACATTATTGACTCAGCCACTTTCATTCACTCTATCCATATATTTCCTTCTCTTGTTTCCCTTCTGTGGTATGCAGCTTCCAAAACAGTTTCCAATATCCCTGCTTTCAGGTGTTCATTCTCTTGTATTATCCTTTCCCCTTGTCAAATTAGTGACTTGCTTCTAATGAGCAGAATATGGCAAAAGTGAAAGGATATCAAATCATTTCCAAGATGAGATAAAAACCTATGATCACCATTTTGCTTATGGTATTTCTTGCTTTCTTGGCTTGCTTGTTTCAGTAAAGCAAGTAGCTATGTTGGAGAGACCCATGTGTAAAGAACTGAGGGTGGCCTCTGGCCAATATCCAGCATGAAACTGATGCTTCCTGCCAACAACCACATGAGTAAGTTTGAAAAGGGTTCTTTCTCCAGTTGAGCCTTGTGATAACTATAGTCTTGACTAACACTTTGCTTGTAGCCTGTAAGAGATTCTGAAGCAGAAGACTAAGGTTTCCCAGAAGGCTTCCTGACCCACAGAGTCTGAGAAATAATAAATGCATATTAAATGACTACATTGTGGAATAATTTGCTACACAGTGATTGTTAACTAATATATCTTCCTTGGCCGCCTTATCATTGGTCAAAGCCTTTTGTGGATAACTTAAATAAAAACAAAGACCTGTCCAACACACAAATTTTGGATAGTTTATGAATATATATCATCCATCCCACCATGTTTGGCAGGCAATGGTTTAATCCTAACTCAAAAAATATATATATGTTCATGCAGATTTTAGATTCCAGTATTTCAATATCCAGTATTTCTCTAGACACATTTGACCCTTGAGCAACATGGGGGCTGGGGCACTGACCACCTTCCCTGTGCAGCTGAAAATCCATGTATAATTTTTGACTACCCCAAACTTAACTACAGTCAGTCATCCCTTGGCTGCTAAGGGAGATTGGTTCCAGGAGCCCCTGTGCTACTAAAATCTGCCAATGCTCCAGTCCCTTATATATAATGGCACACACACAAAAAATGTATACAGCCAGTCTTTCACATCTGGGATTTCCAACTGCAGCTCGAAAATACTATTTCCAATCCTCAGTTGGTTGAATTCACAAATGTAGAAATCTGGAGACACATAAGGCCAACTATATATTTGTTGAAAAAAGTTCACATATAAGTGAACCTGTGCAGTTCAATCCATGTTGTTCAAGAGTCAACTGCATTGTCTGTTTCTGTTACATGGAAAAATATATTTCAATACAAGGGTATGGGGCAGGAGAAAGAGAAGCAAAAGATACTTAACATCTTTCTAATACCCACAAATCATCCCTCCAACACTGACTTTTCAGAATTACATTTATTCATCCAACATTTAGTAAGCACTTACTATTCTGGCACTATTCCAGTAATGCAGCAGTAAACAAAAGAAGCAAAGCCTCTGACCTCACAAAGGTCACACTTTAATAAAGAGGCAATAAACAAACAAACAAAAACACATAATATAATGTTAGAGAGAAGTACTATGAATAAAAATAAAATGAAGGAAGAAGGCTAGTGAATGGCAGAATGGCACTAGAAAGAGGAATATGTGATCCAAAAAGGCATCTTTACTAGCTGAGATCTGAAAGAAATAATGAAGCAAACCACGAGAAAATATAATCAAAGAATATTCTAGTCTGATGAAAAAGCAAGCACAAAACCTCTGAGGCAGAAATAAACTTGGAATGTCAAGAAACAGCAAAATAACCAGCAGAGCCAGAGCAGAATGAGCAGTTAGACATGAGTTTGAGGTTGGAGAGATAGGAAAGGGCTTAATTGTAGCTACTGGCTGGCCATTATAAGAGCTTAGATTTTATTTGAGCATGATGGAAAGGCTGTAAAGAATTTAGGTTCAGATAGTTCCAAATTACCTAACTTTTTCATATGAAGGGAAATGGTTCCTAACAGTCTAAGAAATCTGTGGTAGAAGGGTAAATTGATATAGAGACTTGTAGGCTCTTAAAAAGTTGAAAATGTGTATATGCTACAACCTGGCAATTCTATCTCCGGTACATAACATAGAGAAGCCACCATATTTGCACAAGGAAACACATATTAAGGATGTTCAATGCAATATTATTTATAATACTGTTGAATAGGAAACTTGATTAATAAAATAAGGTACGTTCACAGTACGGCTGGTAAAAAGAATGAACTAGATCTACCTATATGAACATAAATATGTTTGAAAAACAATGTTGAGTGGAAAAACCAACATGCAGATCAATACATATGACATTATTTATATAAACTAAAAGCAATAACCCATTTACAAAACAGTATTGCATATTGGTTGTAGATACATAAATATATAAAGAAGAAAATAAAAAATTAATTGAATGAAAAGCTATAAAATTCATGATGGTAGTGGTAGGAACAAGAATGGGACATGAGGTCAAATGCCACTTAAAGTTTATCTGTAATATTTTGTTATAACAACAAAAAGAGAAATACAACAAAAATATTCTATGTTAATTCCAGGTGGTAAAAAACTTGTGCTTTCGGTACTATTATTATTATTTTATTTTATATTATTTATATTTATAAAGATATTTATAATTTTATAATAATATTACACTTTTTTTTTTTTTACCTTTCTATCCTGTAAGAAATAGCTCAGCTATTCTACAACAATTAGTTGAAGCAAAGGGAAAATCATTTTGCAAATTTTTGGCCATATGAGATTATTTTGCCATGAGGAGATAAAATCAGATCTCTTTTGTGGACTCAAGATTAAGATGTTTTCCTACCTTGTTGTAGGTAAAATAGGCCTCATATGATTCCTACAAGGCCTTGGTGGCTTTGGACCTTTGCGGTATCCTGTTAACACTTCAACAACCTGGGAACCAGGGTCGATATTGCTTTCGTTATTTTACGTGAAGAGGTCTGTTCACAGAGTCCTTAAACCTACATTCAATCAATTAATTTAAAAGGAAAAAAACCTCTCCATCTCTGGGATGAAGTCCAAGGACTGAGATATCCTGTGGGCTGAGAAAGTTCAAACCAAAATACAGATTTAAGCTTTTAATCCATTGATTTCTTTCACTAGGGGGCCTAGATCTAAACCAGTCTCTCTGGTTGTGAAGATTAGAAATAAACAAATTTAATTACATTTTCATCACAAAACAATCCTCAGGTACAACCTGCTGATGATGCCTAAGGGAGAGGTGTTGGAAGAAGGGAGGAAAATCCATCTCTTCTGATTGTTACTTTTGCAAAACTTGGAATTCATCTTGGTAGAGTCTCTTGAACACTTACACAACTTCAACTTATGTTGATGTTACAAAATCTGACCTCACATTCCTTTAGCTTACTTCACTCACATTTCTACTAGATTTTAAATTTAAGTCTAAGATTTCACCTGGGCCTGCCCTCCACAGGCAAACTGATTTCCATCACCGCCAATCTTAAATCCTTTCCTCCAGTCTCAGCAGAAAACAAAAACAACAACAAAAATTTTCTTTATCTTCTCTGTGGCAAATGAGACATTTGTTCCTCAACAGTTCAATATGAGAAATTTGACATATCTCTCTTTTTCTAAGTCAAGAGAATCACTTTGAGTCTCACCTAGCCCACGCCCTAAATAATACAAGCCCTGCTTGTATTAGTCTTGGTCAGGAGAGGATCTCTCCCACTTTTCGTGAAATTCCATAACAATCCTGGCACCAGTGTAGGGGTTCAGAATAGGTCTCCCCAAACGTGCCATTTTACTAGAAAATTATTTTGAGCTAAAAACAATCAAGACCCTGCTGGCTCATGAGAAACTTTTACCTCTTTATTAAAGAATTTAAATTAGGTTGTTTTCTGTATATATGTCTGTTTCTGTTTTGTTTGCCCTTCTATATTGTTCTTTAGATTCCACATATAAGTGAAATCATACGGTATTTGTCTTTCTTTGCTTGACTTATGTCACTTAGCATAATACCCTCTAGGTCCATCCATGTTGTCACAAATAGTAGGATTTCATTTTTTTTATTGCCAAGTAATATTCCATTGTATATATGTACACATCTTCTTTATCTAATAGCTACAGAAAATAAACTGATGGTTGCCAGTGGGAAGGGGTGGGGGCTAGGAGAAAAAGATGAAGGGAGTAAGAAGTACAATTGGGAGTCACAAAATAGTCACAAGGATGTAAAGTACAGCATAGGAAATATAATCACTAATATTCTAATATTATAATAACTACGTATGGTGTCAGATGATTACTAGACTTATCAGGGGAATCACTTCGTAAATTATATAACTGTCTAACCACTATGCTATACACCATAAACTAATAAAAAATATTATTAAATATCAAAAAAATAAAAATTACAAAATAAAATAAAGAATTTAAGTTAGTTTAAATTGGCTTGCCCATAGTAAGTCATCACTAGAAATAACTTCTTATGACCTATCTGCAGAGAAGAGCAAACTTTTAATTACTGCTCATCTGCTCTTATCATCTGTAGTGACTCTCTTCCTCCCCACCCCACCCGCCACGAAACCCCAAAGTAATTTACCTCATCCTTAGCTCAGAATGTCTTACACGCCTTTTCTCTTTCGGTCTTTCAAACTCTCAAGTATGTGAGGATCTCTGACTCTCTCATGTATTCAGGGTTTTCATGTATATTTATGTATTAAACTTAGTTATTTTCTCCTGTTTATCTGTCTCATGTCAATTTAGTTACTAGACAGGTCAAAAGAACCTAGGAAGGCAGAGGAAAATTTCTTCCTTCCCCACTCCAGAAAACCAGGACAGGGGCTGGTTCAGAGCTTTTGCTTCATTTCTGGGGCTCCCTCTGGAATTTTAGATGCTGGAGTCTCTCTCAGTAGCCAACCTGGTGGAACACGGAATCTTTTCCTGAACCCTTCCCTGATGCCTGCCCCAGCCATCCACAGGCTTCCTGCAATGATGCCCATTTTTAAATGTGTCAGCCAGTACATTTCCCCAGGAAGGAATCTTGAGGTGTGTTTCTAAAGGCCCAGGCTGCCACCCCAAATTGACCTCCCTATCTTCTTTCTCTCTATTCCTTTCTGGCTGATAGGAAAGAGTTTTTGATTTTCACACTTTTTGAGACTAAGGAAAAATAAAATAAACATAGATGATCAAAGCACACCCAAGAATTGAACTGTATTTTTTAAATGTCTTGACTCTTCTTTCCAGACTTCCATACCAAAGGTGATAAATATATAAACTGTTCCACTTATGCATATTTTGCAGATTCTAACATGCTTAAATCTATCCTTTCCTTCTCCCTTTTTTTGACTGCAACTCCCAGTTTTGCCCATCATGACCATATCTGTTTCCCCAAAACAAATAAGAGTGCCACAGCTATAAGGCTATCCTGGAATATGCTACAATGTATTGTTATTTAAGAAATCATTATCAAATGCCAGTGCTTTATTATAAACATAAATAGCTTATGGCATGTCTAATGGACACAGTGCATTTGACAACTCAATTCTATCACATTTATGCATTAATATTTTTTCAACCTTTCCTCACCCCCTAAATGCAGCCCCAAACCTGTTTCTCCTTCCGCATTCCCCAATGTCCCACCTCCCTCCATTTCCTTATAGGCTAGAGTTCCAACCTTTCTCTAGCTCTCTCTAAAAAAAAACAATCTGACCAAGTTACTCTCTTATGGCTCTTTCTGCCTTTAAAATAGAATACAGGATACAGCCCCATCCTGGGAGCTCCCAACCAGCAAAGATTCCCCTAATTGCCCTCCCCTGTCTGAGGGCAATCATCTTCCCCATAACACTGATTCTACCTGTAATGCACTTCTTCTATCTTCAATCTTCCCTCTTCTCTCCCTACCCCCAGTCTCGCCTTTGCCAGTTCCTACAGTGTTTGTGTAGGTGGGCTCTCAGGTCAAACTGCTTGTATTCAAGCCCACTTATTACTACGTGGGACCTTGAGCAAGACACTTGATCTCTCTTTGTCTTAGTGTCCTTGTCTGTAATAGTATATTAATAATAAATTAGTATATATTAATATTAATAACATAATAGTATATTAATAAAATATTCATTTAATTAATAATGACTAATTGATTCTAAATAATAATAGTAGCATTTATTCATAGGGTGGTGATAAAAATTAAATTATCTAATACTAATAAGTGCTTGGAACAATGGCCGGCACTTGGGAAAACCATAGTAACAGTTCATTTCAAGCTTGATCCCCTTGAGGAGTCTCCCCTACTCTTCCAAAGCACCACCAGCATTTCGTCTGCCTGTATCGTGATGGTTAGCCTTAGACAGTGGGTTCCCCAGATCAGTAATTTCTTTGTCTTTAGCCCTGTGCCATAGCAGCTCATATTATAGTGAAAACAGCACAGATGTTGGAGTTCAACCAAACCACAGTTTTCCAACATCAGCTGCACATTAGAATCACCTGGGGAGATTTCAATGTGCTGCCTGGGCCCCAAGCCAGACCAATTATATCAGGATGTCAGAGGATGGGGCTCAGACTTTGGTATTTTTAAAAACCTTCCCAGGTGATAGCAACAGTCAGCCAGATTTAAGAACCACTGAACTCAACCCAGATTTAAATCTTGACCCTTCCACTTTCTAGCTCTAGGACCTTGGGCAACTTACTAAAACTCCTGAGTCTATTAGCACGTCTGTAAGAGGTAGATAAAAACGTCTGACTGCAACAGTCACATTCAGAGTGTGTCCTCACCATCCTTACTCTGTTCACAAATGCCAGGGATACTTTCAGCCACCATGTTTGCTCTCCCTCCAACCCCATCCCTTTCATAAATCAGGCATAGAAGTCAGGATGTTTACTTTCCCACTTCCGCACTGCCAGATTATCACAAATGTCTTGGGCGCCTCCACCAAACTACCAAACTCCTGTTGGGCAGTCTTCTCTCACAGATAGAGCCATTTTCCCCTTTTTCTAGTTACCGCACCGTTCTGTTGCCTCTTCCAGTGTATTGGGTTCTAAAGTCTTCCTCCTCTTCCCATCCTCACAGTCCTTAAGGAAGGCTTGTTGTTCTTAAATCTGCCATACTTTTATATATAACCTCTTTATTAAAATTCTCCATAAGCCCATGTATGCTGAATATAATCCTGCTGTGATTATAAGAAGGGGCTAACAGAACTAAAGACAGAGAAGAAAAAACAAGAGAAAAAGAAGTGAAGCGTATGGTTAAATATTTTGAAAAGTATAAGCAAACAAACAACCAAAAAAAAAAACACTTCTAAATCATAACTTTACTTGCAAAATATTCCCACAGAGCCCTAAAAAGCTTGAAAAGTACTCTGAGTATCACTGGTTTACTATTTGGAGGGGGGAAAAAACAGCAAATCAAATTATATTTCAAGTTTCTCTGAGACTTTGTGTTGGGCCATTTTTTCCTAGTTCAATATTTTCTTTCCTTCATAGCCTTCTTGGTCTTTTCATATTGGCAGAAATCATCTAACAGGATTGCTGTGACAATAAAATGTGATACTTAGTGAATAAAACCTACCTTGTGAAAATAGTGTCATGGAAGGGATGGGCTCAGATTCTGTGCCAAAGTAGACCTACATTCGAATCCCTTTCCTGTTTCTATAACTAGGACAAATTGATTATTGCCTCCGAAAATGGGGTGTGAATGCTTATCAGGTTATTGTAAGATGCCACATCATGATGATTTTAATAGTTATATTTTTTGAGCATCTTTTTATGTCAGGCAATGTAAATGTGATAAGCACTTTAAATGCATTAACATTTAATTTTCACAAAAACCCTGTGAAGTAGGTGCTGTTTTTAATCCTTAACACAAGAAAAATGAGGATCTGGGAGGTTAAGTAATTTGCCTGAGGTCAAACACCTAGTAAATAACAGCATTAGGTAATAATGTATGATGTAAGGCGTCTAGAGTGCATATTAGCTACATATTAATGATATCCCCTGATATTTTGATAATGATTAATTTTCCTTTTAAAAAAATACAAAATGAGCTCAGTATAATATAGTGTGACATTTCTAAGCTGAGTAATTGCACCACTACTTTCATGCCCTGATAGTCTAAAATTCAAAGTTTTTTTCTGTCTGGAACTTAAAAATGGGTATAATGTTCAGTATTTCTACTCCTACAAATTTTCCCAAGAGAAACAGATCCACAAAAAGATGTATACAAGAATGTTCATAGAAACCTTATTCTTAATAGTCTAAACCTGGAAACTACTCAAATGTCCATTAATACAAAAGTGGAAAAATAAAGTGTAGTATATTCATACAATGCAATACTACTAAGCAATAAAAAGAAATGAACTACTGATACACATAAAAACATGGATGGATCTCAAAAATATTATGCTGAATGAAAGAAGCCAAACAGAAAATTCACATCTTTGCTCCCATCCAACGAGAGAGTTAGAGACTTGCTATTACTCTCTTAAAAACAGACAACTTAACTAGAAGCAACACTCAGTAATGCTTTGGCCAGAGTTGGGTCACTACCTATTAATGCACCAACTCACTGGTCAGGAGGATTTGCTTATTCTTATAGTAATCAGGCACACCCGTGAACTAAGGATAATCTCCCAAAATGCACTGCTGCTTCTCAAAGGACAAGAATAGATTTTGGGGAGGTAACTGTAATACTCACTGGGGTAGCTGTAAAGAATGAAATTGGTGAGTAAGGATTAACCCAGATTATGGAGAACCTTTTATAACAGACTGAGGAATCTGAGTTTAACATAATTAATAGAAAGTAAGTAACTTAATAGAAATTACAGCTGTATTACTGAGAAAAGGGCATTGGACTTAAAGTTCATAGCTCTCCTGCTTATTAACTGTATGAGTCTCTTGACACCTCAGGGCTACTATTCCTTATTAGTAAAGTAAAAATAATAATGAGCAATTTCAAATATATTGTTATGAAAACTAAAAATGACATATTCTTTATCATTCATTCAATCTGTTTATCAAGAACTTATTAAATACCTGTAACAAAATATAATAATATAACAATAAATAAAATAAATAGTTTTAAGAACATGAGTCCATTCAGTGAGCCACCGTTAAGCTCCTTACCATCAACAAAATTCTCTGGAAGTCATTTCTGGCTATGCAGCTCTACTTTTCCTAAGCTGAAAGCCAGCAATCTAAGTTTTCTGCACCCTTGAAAGGGGCTTTTACTTGTGTTTTCATTCATTCAACAAGTACATTATGGGGGAGCATAAAAGGTTGTTCTATCATTTAACATTTAACCCTGTTTCTTGCTTTCACAGTGTGCCTGGATTTAGTTATTCAGACAGCTTGACCCCCATTCTCCTAGCAGGAGTAGCACAGAGCAGGCCAGCACTCCTCCTACGTCCCTCTTCTTTCCCTAGATGACTTAGAATGCCTTGATTAGGTCCTCAGAAACTGAAGAGAATCACATCTGTTCTATTTGCTATTTTCAGAATCTCTTTAGGAAAGAAAAATTGAATGACAAGCTTGTGTAGTTTTCATTTAGGAAACTACTATATCCTTCCAAAGTTCAGATTATAATTAAATAGAATCCAGCTTTTTTTTTTTTTTTACACCTACAGCACCTGATTTTCCTAAGTAGTCTTCCATCCAAGTACTAACCAGTCCTGACCCTGCTTAGCTTCCGAGATCAGATGGGATTGGGTGTGTTCAGGGTGGCATGCTTTTTTTTTTTTTTTAATGCTTAAAAAGTTCATTGGTGTTCAGTACTTACAGATATTTCTTTACAATATAAGGGACTGAAGAAAATTAGCTGAAGAGACTGAATAGCTAATAAAGCTAGATTTACAAATGACCAATAAACACACAAAAAAATTTCCAGGAGTCTAGTAATTGAGGAAATCCTAAATTAAAACAATAATAAAGCATCTTTTTTCACCATGTAAATTTATAAAGATGACAAAGAATGGTAACACTATGTGAGGAAAGTTTCAAATAGAGGAAGTAGTTTATCTTTTTCTACTTTCATAACTATAGCTTTTTTGCTAGAGGTATAACATTGGTACAACTTTTTGAAAGCAATTTGGAAGGCAGTAGTATCAAAATTAAAAATATGTATACCCTTTGTCCTGCCAATTCCATTTCCAGAACTATATAAGGAAAAAATATGTGACTTATTTACATGTACAAAGTTAATCATTGCAATATTATTAAAACTGAAAAAATTATAAACAATCTAAATACCTAACAGTAAAGAAATATAATAATATGTAGTCAAAAAAATTATATTGTAAAAGTATCTTAAAATAACATTGGGAAGTATATACAACATAACAAATTAAGAATACAAGCCACAAACTTGTGTATAATATTATCTTTCTTAAAAATTATACAGTAAAAAAAAAAATCTTTTTCTCCTGTCTCCTCAGGCACCAGTTTCTCAATTATATGGATAATTTTTGTTACAAAATTCTTTATAGCTATAATTCCACATAATTTACTTAATCGTCTATTTTTAGAAAGTATCAATTACTACCATTAATAAAATAATAAAATTAATATATAAATAATAAAATTAATATATTTTATTTTTTCCATGTCCCTACAATAACCTTATTTTTATAATTATATATTTTTATTAATAAAGAAAATTATATATTTATATTTAATTACATATTTACTTATATGTTTATATAAATAAATACAAATATATATTTACATATGTATATAATTATGTATTTACATATATAAACATGTAATTATATATTTATCCTTATCCTCTAAATATGTTTTACATCTATGTATTGACATATCAGATTTCAACAATTTCTTGTACCTCTGGCATTGAATGTTGAAATTACAGTACTTCGATCGCCTTCTATTACACCCTCCCATATTTTCATAATTACATCATTTCTACATTGTCAGAGTTTATAACTTATTTTTCATTCCTCAACCATTAAATGAGATCTGTTTAAGTTTTAATCCTACTAGTAGGGTTTATACTCATACTGTAATTTCCCCATTGAGCTTCTATTTGGCAGAAGTTTGTTCTATAGTAGTTTTTTTAAGAAGGGTTCATTGAAACTATAGTCTCTGCATTCTTGATAATTCAAAAATATTTGTGGGTTGCCTTTATATTTGAAAATTGTAGCTAAGTAAAAAAAAAAAAAAGGCTTGAGTCATACTTTCTTTCTCTAGAGCTTTGGGAACAAAGCTCCATGTCTTCTAACATTGTTCTGTAGAACATTCAGAGCCTAGCCTGATCTTTTCCTCCTTTTAAGTGGCTTGAAGTCCGCCCCTCCCTACTCAAAAAATGCCAAGGATTCTTGCTTCATCTTTGTAAACCAGCAACTTTATGTGGATGTGTATTGCTGTTGATTAGTCTGTCAATTTTTTCTTGGATAAATGGGTCCTTTCAAACTGCAGATTCAAGTCTTCTACCAAATAAATATCCAGAATGTTTTATTTCTCCTTTCTTAAGATAACTGAATATCAAGTCTTTTAGTCCTGAAAATGTTTCTTAGGTATATCTTTAAATATTTTTCTAGTCCCATTATTATAATTCTCCTTTTAATGTAACCACTTATGCATATGTTAACTATCCTTTGTCTTCTAGAGCTCTCAATTTCTCCCTAATCCTTCTTAGGTTTGCTCATTTTGTTTGCTTTTTTCAATGTTATCCATATGATCCTTTGAGCTACTTTTAATGAAACTTTTATTTCTATAATAGTCAATATCTACTTTCTTCTTCCTTATTGGCTGTTAGTTTATGCTTTATCTCCTCTTGCCTTGCTATATCTTTTCCTGAATTTCCTATATTTCTTCTTTGAGCTCTTGTTTTATAGACACAATCAAGTAAGCATTGATTTTTGTGATTTTTCTTCATTCAATGGTGCTTCTGTTTGGACATGATTTTCAATTATTCTGAAGTAATTCATTTCTGATGAGTATTTTTTGTCTGCCATTTGTTTTTCCTTTTTTCCTCATTTCTTCTTATAGGATCTTTATAGCAGCAGTCTCCAACATTTGGCACCAGGAACTGGTGCTCATATGAGAATCTAATGCCAGATGATCTGAGGTGGAGCTGAGGTGGTGATGCTAGCACTGGGGAGCTGCTGCAAATACAGATAGATGAAGCTTTGCTTGCCCACTGCTCATCTCCTGTTGTGCAGCCCGGTTCCTAACAGGCCACATACTGGTACCCATCTATGGCCTGGGGGTTGGGGACCCCTGCTTTATATTACAATTATTATTTGTAACAATTAGTTACAGGTCACAAGTTACAAATTGCTACTATTTGGTATAGTCATTGAATAATCAGTTCTCTTTACACCAAATAACTGCAGAAATTTCGTAGGAAAGGAATGAAATTCCAGAGTTTCTGGTTCACAATTAGGTTCCTCTGACATAGGATTTTGTGTGAGGTATTTTGTTTGTTGTTTTGTTATCTCTTGGTTTTCTTCTGTTTTCAGTATCTATTTTCCCTCAGGCTGCCCAGTCTGGTAACTGACTCCGCCCATAATGAAGTCAGTCTCTTTTTCCACTCCTTTTCACTGGCAAATTGCTTCTAGCAAATATGAAAGGTCTGTGTTTCCCTTTGTTCTAAATTAGCTATTGTTGGTTTTGCTCTCTGACATTCCAGAGTTCACACTCCAGGCACCATCCTTTTTTTTAATATCCAAGCGCATGTTTTACTTGCACTGAGTTTGGCCACCCTACCAAGTATTGTGGTTGGTTCAGCATTGTAAGTGTCTCCTGGTTTGAAAACTCAAATATGGAGTTTTCTATTATTTTTGCTTTGGGGTATTTTTTTTTTTAGAGAGGAGACTGAGAAAAACTCTCTTACTATGCCATTTTAAGCAAGATAGATTACTGCCTTTATAAAACACAGAATGATTGATTTTTTATTATTATTGTATAAAACTAAAATGTAAAATCTTGTATATGTTCAAGATGTTTCATAACCAGGCAGGCCCCAATCCATCTGCTTCTAGGCATCATCTTCTACTCTTGCCTCCTTGTACTTTTACGCTGGCCACAAAATAATCTTACACAAATTATCCATGGTAAATGTGTTTTCATCTCCTGACATTCATAACATATACAAATGATTAAAAGATGCTAGTTGTAGTTGATAAACATCAATATAAAACAAGATTTAGGTATAAGGGAGAGAAGAGTTTTTTTAAAGGGCAATCAGAGCTGTTACAGAGAAAATTTGACAAAATAAAAGCAAGTTCTTCCTGAAGACATAGGGATGTGTAAATTGGAAAGTCCTAGATTTTGCATAAAAAACTGATTTCTCCCATTCTCAAATTCCTACTTTGATCTGAGATCCTCTATATTAAAGAGAAAATATTTTTATTGAATTATAGCATACATATTGATAAGTGTATAAAACATAAGTTTACAGCTCAACAAGTTATCACAAAATAAACACACATTCATAATCTCCACCCATATCAAGAAACAGAACATTACCAGCTCCCTAGAAGCACTACCTGAGCCACTTTCCACTCATTACTTTCAAATTCACTGAAGAGAAATATACCCTAACTTCTAGTCAGTGTGCTTTCATTTGTGTTGGGCTTTTGTATCTATCATTGTTTGTGAGATTTATCCATTTAGTTGTTTTCATTTTCTTTCTGTAAAGCATCCTATTGTATGAATATATCACAACTGATTTATTCATTCTACCATTGATGAAAATTTGGATGTTACCAGTTTGAGATAATTATAAATATGCTGCTATATACATTATTTGATATGTATTTTGGTGAATACATATATACATATTTCTATTGAGTATATGTGGGAGCAGAGCTACTTAATAATAAGGGCAATAGGCCCAGCTCTTAGTAGATACTACTTGGGTTTTCCAAAGTGGTAGTACAGGGAGACTCTTCTGCAAGGATTTTATGTCTGTGGTAAATTTGTATCAAGAGCTTAAGTATCGGTTACTTTTGGGGCCATAAAAAAACACATCAAAATGTAGTGGCTTAAAACAACTATCTTGCTGTTGTTATTCATGATTCCACAAGCTAGTAATTTGGGTGGCTAAACCAATCGAGTTTTCTTCTGGGACCACTCACGTGACTGCGGTTATCCAGCGGCTCCCCTAGGGTCAGATGAGATAGAATGTCCTCACTCTCACGTAAGGCAGCATTCCAAAAAGATGAGAACTGAAGTTGTAATATTTTCCAAGTCCGAGGCCAAGTAAGTCACAAAGCCAGTCCACTTTCATGGGAGGAACAATATACTGCACTTCTTGATGGGAAAGCCAGTAAAATATTATGCCTTTATTTTTTAAAGAGCTACCATTATCTTCCACCTGACCATAATTATTTAGTTTCTGCTCTCATGCAGAATAAGGTCACCCTACCCCAGGAACCCCTCATGTCTCATCCAATTATGGCACTGTGCTCAAAGTCTAAGATATCTGCAATAGGTCCAAATGAGAGTCCCTGGGTGCAAATACTAAGGTGCAGCTCCTCTTAATCTGCATACCTACACAATAAAAAGGTGAGTTTTCTAACCTTCACACAATGCTCCTTGTCTACTGAAAGAATCCAGTTGTCAACTGCCTTAAATTTTTCAATCATCTTGAGTATAGTTACAGCCATACACTTCATTCGGACTTCAGCCTCAGGCCTCATTTCACTTTGAGACTCTTTTAATGGCTGTGGATACTGGAGATAAACAATTTTATTTTCCAGACCAGCAAATATTGGATCTTTATATTTTCTCTAAATTCTGCTTGCAAATTAAATAGTTGCATTTTGGCCCCATCTGTCTCTTCTTACATCTTAAATGCAGTTTGTTGGTCTTAGGACCAACAAACTGACACTCTCAATCAACATTCTGCCCAGTGATTTCCTTAGCCAGATCCCAAAATAATTATTAGTAGTATTTCCTAACTTCCAAATTGTCATATACACTTTTGAAATTATTCTGCTGCTACACAATGCTACCTGCCATTTACCCATGATCTCCACTAACAGTTAGTTTGCTACTAATCCAGTCTTTACTAAAAGTTTTCTCATCACTGCTGCTCTTTTTCTGGGGCAGGATTATTTATTCAGCTGGTAATCTTGAAAGATAAAGTAATATCTTCCTGGGGTCAAGAACAATATACTCCACTTGTTCTGAAAGTGGTGGATTCTCCAAGCTCAGTGTTTCTCTGCTGCATCTCAAATGCACTGCATGGACAGCAGTCATCTGGGCCACATCGCATTGTCCCCACAGGACTTTGGGCAAAGAGAACTGAAGCAAATATGCTGATGCTCATGCTGCTTGCTCTGTCATGAATAATAAGATCCTTTATCTCAGCTCCGGAATATTTGTCTATTGCCAGCACTCATGAAATGCTAACAGGCTCACTTATTAGTCTGTAAGTAGGGAAAAATTAAATCCCAGATCTAGCAGTATCCATCTCCAGAAGGCATTCTCAGTTTAATTTTCAATAAAAATTGAACTAAGACTACCAAAATCTGGCTGTGACCTAAAAAAAAAATCTCATTTTCCAAAGATTTAATTGGGGGCAAGAAATTTTTCCCCCCAAATTTAGAACTGATCAGAATTCAGAAATTGAAGAAAATTCTATTGACATCCCTGTGCTCATGTTACTATACGTCTCCAGAGATGGCCTAGCCTCAAATTAAGTGAAATATCACAACATTGTTGGAAATTGGGTATTTTTTTAAAGAAAATTTTATCTTTTGGGCCATTTGTCAATCTGGCAACAAATAAATTATAATAGCTGGCCAACTTCAATGTTTTATGTAATTTCAAAAAAAAAAACATAGTAATCTTTAACTCTGTGATTTCAAAATATGCCAGTCTTGCAAAATAGTAAATCCGTTTTTTAAAAAAAGATAAATAACATTTATATAAGAAAGGCAAATACTGTATGACCTCATATGCAGAATCTAAAAAAGTTGAATTCATAGAAACAGAGAGAAAATTTATGGTGCCAAAAGCTGAGGATCTTGTGGGAGAAGGAGAGATGTTGGTCAAAAGGTATAAACTTCCAGTTATAAGATGAATAAGTTGTGGGGTTCTGATGTCCACTCTATAATCATCACTATAATTGATAATACTGTATTGTATACTAGAAAGCTGCTAAGAGTAGATCTTAAGTTGACAAGAAAAAATGTTAACTGTGAGGTGACAGATGTGTTAACTAATCTTACTGTGGTGATATATATATATCACATCATCACATTGCACATCTTAAACTTATACAATGTTATATATCAATTATATTTCAATAAAACGGGAAAACACATTCATATAGCACCTACAATATGTCAAGAAACTGTAAAAAGTACTTTGCTGAGATTCATGCAAAATTGTATTATAACTATTGTTATTGTTTTAATTTTTTAAAAAATAGTACAGTTTAGTGCTTAAGAACACTGGCTCTAGAACCAGACCATTTGGATTCACAGCTTAGCTTGCTGGTAATTAGCTCTGAAACTAGGGGTAGTTACTCAGTTTCTCTATGCCTTTGTTTCCTCATCTGTAAACTGAGAACATTGGCTCCTACTTCATGGGGCTGTTGTGCTAAGTTAAAAGGGTTAACGCATATAAAGTGCTTATAACAGTGTTGTTTAATTTCAGTGGATAGTATCTAGGTCAAAGACAGTAGGTGAGTGAAGAGAATGTGAGAAAAAATTGTTATAACGTGCAGGAGCAAGAATGATCATTTGAAGTAGACTCTTAAAATTCCAAGAGACTGAGATAAAGAACTAACATACATAGAATGCCCGAATTTCTGAATAACTATAAATTGTCTCCAGAAACTTTTTTTTTTTCCTTCAGCGTCTTTTTAAAACATAAGATTCTAATTTCTTTCATCTTGGACTTCTAGCATCCAGAATTGTGAGACAATACATTTCTAGCATTTAAGCCACCCAGCCTATAGTACTTTGTTATGGCAGCTCTAGAAAATGGATACAAGTACCATGGCAAATTTCCTCTATCTTTCCTGTCTTTTTCTTTTCTAATCAAAGTGAGACATAGTATTGAAGTGCTTATAATGACAAGTAACAACTGCCTGCCTCATCTCTCCCTTCTCCCAGTCATACCCTAAAGAGCCTTTTAAAAGACTCTTAAATTTCCACTTCTTCAAAGCCCTTCCAACTACTTGGAAATGAGGTACTGGGTTTCTCATTTTTACTTAAATTGTTCCATGAATGTTCCCCTTTGCAGTACATGAAACTCCAATGCTGTGCATATATATAATAAATTTTTTTCCTGGGTTTGAACAACTCTATGTCAGCCCGCTCTGAAAGGAAGTTTGTTTTTTTTTTTTTTTTGAAAGCCTGCTTTACACAGAGGTGCTGTGGTTAGGTGAAAACAGCACAGGCTTTCCACGTAGGCCCACCCGATTCTCTACCTCGCCCATCACTAGTCGGGTTACTTCAGGGAATTACTCATGGTTGCCCTATTTTTAAAAAATGGATGAAGAGGAATAATATCTCAAAATACTAAACTCAGTGCTCTTCCATTCTTCTAATTATTGACTTTTGAAATACAAAACAACCACAGAGCTGAGTATCGAGAATATATGCAATTCTAAAGTAACCACTCCCAAGTCAGAAGAAGGAATAATGCCCTGTCCAGTGATGTTCAATATCACTAGCCACTAAGAAAATGCAAACTAACACCATGACAATCTCCCACTACACACCTATCAGAACAACTCAAATTAAAAATAGTGGTAATACCAAATGCTGACAAGGATGCAGAGAAACTGAATTCTCACACATTGTTGGTGAGAATGTAAAATGGTATGGCCACTCTGGAAAACACGTTGGTGGTTTCTTGTGAATCTATACTTATTTTGAAAATATATATTTTTTAATTATAAAGTAGCCATCACCTGTCAGAAGATAGGATAATGCCCCCATTCTAGAAGTCCCTGGCCCTACACGCTCTTCCCCATACATAACACTCCTGTGGTAGCTAATTCTTGCTTTTCCTCGTGTACTTGCCATCTACACATGCTTCACTAAAAATATAGGGTTTCTTGGTGGGTTTTTCTTTTTTCTTTTTTTGCCCAAATTAAGCTTTATACAAATGGAAGCAATTATACTAATGAATCTAGCTTATCTCACTAAATATAAAGTTTGTGAATTTCATCCATAATATAGCTATATTTCTGTGTTCCATCAAATGAATCTACCACAATTTATTTGTTTACTTTATTGAAAATGACTTTTTGGGGTTGTTTCTAGTTTGGGGCTATTATGAGCAATGCTGTCATGAACATTATTGTGCCCTGGTGCACATGCACATGCATTTTCCTAGAGAATATACCCGGGAAAGAAACTGCTGGGTCATGGGAATAATAAACTATTTTCCAAAGAATTGGACCACTCTTCACTTACATCAGCTGTGTGAGTTCTTGTTGTTCTTTTTGAGTATCGAAAAATTTTAGCTGCTTTGTGAGTATGTAATTCTAGCTCTAACTTGCATTTCCCTGTTTCTTTTTTAGTTGAGCATTGTTTCACTTATTGGCCATTTGGATTTTCTCTGTTGTGAAGCATCTGCTCATGTTTTTGCCCATTTTCTATTAGGTAATGCATATTTTCCTTACAGATCTATAGAAATTCTTATAAATTTTGGTTGCCAATGCTTTGTCTATGGTCTGTCTTTTCTCTCTTTCCTGTTCTCCTTTCCCCAATTCAGTATGTATGACCATATTCTTTTTCAGTCAAAGGTATTCATTATCTTAGGTAAAAAGATAATCAGTAATAGAAATATAGAGAAAAATAACCAGTGTTTAGCTTTTGATCTCTTAGTCTTTAAAACAATATTAGTTTCACTCATGTTCATTGTAGTATTATTCATAAGGGCCAAATGCGAAGAAAGCAACCCAAGTATTCATTGACAGATAAGTGAATAAAATGTGATGTAGCCATACAATGGATTATAATTTAGCTATAATAAAAAGGAAATTCTGACACATGCTATAACATAAAGATGTTATGAAAGAAGCCTGTCAGAAAAGGACAAATATTCTATGATTCCACCTAACCGAGGTACTTAAAATAGACAAAATCATAGAAACAGAAAGTAGAATGGTGGTTTCAAGGGACTTGGGTGAGAGGGAAATGGGGAGTTAGTGTTTACTGGGTACAGAAGTTCAGTTTGGGAAGATGAAAACAGTTCTGGAGATGGATGGTGATGACTGCAGAATAATGGGGATGTACTTACTGACACAGAACTGTACCCTTAAAAATGGTACAGATGATAAATTTTGTTATGTATAATTTATCACAATAAAAACATATCAATGCAATAATCTTTAAATAATCATTTATTAATACAGAAAGAAGCAATATCTATTGGAAAATCAGAAAAAAATAGATATGCAAATGAAAATAAAATTTTTACATTTCTACCACCAGAGACCCTCAATGTAACATTTACCATACAGCTTTCTAGAGCTGAAAATGACCTTATACAGTGCATGTTTTGTAATATGTTTTAATGAGAATATGATCTCTGCCTTTCTACATTCAAAATTTTCCGATTGACCTAAACATGTAAGTTTATCCTTTAACAAGTGCTTGGAAGTCAGACCATCTGCAGGAGAACAAGGAAACTGGGAAGGACTAAGAAGGGAGGAAAGTGGGATCCCTCACTCCTGGAGATTTCTCTCCTCATGGAGCAAAGCCAGCCTCAGCACTACCTGGCCTCTGTCCAGGTGAACAGCTTAGTCCTAGCACCGGAAAGGGGGCTAGCACCTCAGTGAATGCTAGCACCTACTACTGCCATTTGTGAGCTCTTATTGCTGTGTTAAGAAAAAAGCTGTAGTGGACTTGCCATGTCCCCAGAAGGAAGGAAACCTGTCAACAGCTTCAGACTTTACACTGTCCATTGGACTCATCCAGGGCCCAGGACGCATGTGTATGTTCCTGAATGCATCCTCATTCTCAGGCAAAGTACCACCTACCTCCAAAGGTTGTTTTAAGGATCCAATAACGTACCCGAAAGTATCCAGAACAAAGTCATTCTCAGCTCTCTGAATGTGCATTTTCCTTCCTCTTCAGCAGGCCCATCTCTAACTCCAATTAAATAATAATTTGTATACTACCATGTTATCTGTACAAAGCATCCTATTTGCTGATAACTCAGTAGCTCATAAGAGAGGTGGGAAAAAGACACCATTAACCACATTGTGTGACTATAAGTAATGAGACTGATTGTCCTAAAAGATGACAATCTGACTCTGAACAAAATTCCCAACACAGGAACTTCTATACCATTTGAGCAATGGTGCTATTACTGGAAAAAGCATAGTCTCCCCGCTTTGAAGATCAGCACTCATTCAGGTATGCAAATTCTTATGTCTGTTATTCAGTTTTCTAAGTCTCATTATTATAGAATTGACCTCCAGAATATCATGAGATATTTGCCTAAGATGCTTTAAATTAGCTTTATGTTTCTCAGAAATTATTAGACCCACCCACACACATAAAAAGAATTTCTATCTAGACTGCAAATTTTTCATTGTCATTTAGCAGTTTAATCTCTTCCATTACCAGGCAACAAGCAACATCAGTATTTACTAAGTAAATACCAGGTATATGCATTGTTACAGGCACAGAGGTATTACAAAGGAGAAATTAGACATGACCCTTTGATCTCTGGTTTCTGAGATCTGACCAGAAAAGTAAGACAACTTAACAGTGAAATAAATAGAGATGTGTGGAAAGGGTCAAATAGAAATACACTCAACAGTTTTTACAATTAATATAGGATTTGACAAAGCCAAATTTGAAAGGAAAATATTTTATTAATATTTTATGTTTTTAGCTTTGTTCATTTTTATCATGATCTTGTTAAGCTTTTATTTTCATGTTTGCTTTAAATTTTGCTATGTCGTATTCATTTTTTAAGAGAAGATGATGAGACCTAAATGAAATGGGTCAAAAAAAAAATTACATGACATAAGTTTTCTTTCTGGGAAAGAAGCCTTTCAATGACAGCATTTCCATTTGGATTGTATATAAACCACGGTTAAAACTTCACATTACAATATTTGCTCTTTAATCATTCAATGGGAACATATCTTAGAAGAAGGTATGTAGGATATATCACGCCCATTTTATATCAAAGAAGATGTACATGAAGGGTCATGTGATCGCTCCAAAATCTTGAGTCATAATAGCAGAAATCAGCCTTTTGCTGTGTCCACTTTATGCTGTGTTACCTCAATCTATTTCCAGAATCTTCTCATAGCTGATTAGAGTTACACCTATCTATAATTATAATTAGATATTATGGCTCAGAAAAATATCTTTATTTTATAAATCCATGTTTTTGCAAAAGATACTGACATTCTTCACAAAACTGCAGAGCTGGAAGGGATCTTTGAGACGTTTTCCAGCAGTCTCATTTTATAAATGAAGAATCTGAGGCCCAGGGGTTAGGAAGCAACAAGAGAGGTAAAAAGGTGGACAATGATATAAAAATGATCCTATGAGAAAAGTTAAAGACACTGAAATTGTTTCCTCCAAACAATTAACTTGATAATGGCATTTGCGTAGAATCAGAATTCTGATTCGAGATAAAGTTTTTACTTCTCTCTGTCTCCACCAAAAATAAAAAAAAAAGAGGGAATGAATTTGTATTAAAGTGAACAAAAACAATGAGGTTAAAAAAAGGGATAGAGGGAAAATTTTCTGGTAGCCAGGATAATCAAAAACTGAGATAGAGAACCTACAGATATAACTCACATAACATATAATTCACTCATTTAAATTGTACAATTCAATTGTATTCAATGCAACCATAAACATAATCCATTTTAGAATATTTTCATCAACTTAAAAAAAATACCCTTTAGCTATCACTCCTTGTCTCCCCAAATTCCCCAGCCCTAGGTGACCACGAACCTATGTTGTCTCATAGATTGGTCTATTCTAAACATTTCATGTAAACTGGAATCATATAACATGCAGTCTTTTATGACTGTCTTCTTTCATTAGCAGATGTTTTCAAAGTTCATCCATGTTGTAATAGGTATCAGTACTATATTCTTTTTTATTTCCAAATAATACTCTATTGCATGAATATACTACATTTTGTTTAGCCATTTATCAGTTAATAGATATTTGGGGTATTTCCACCTTTTGGCTTTTATAAGTAATGCTGCTATGAATATTCATGTGCAAGTTCTTTTGTGGATGTGTTTTTATTGTTCATGGTTATGTATCTAGAAGTCGACTTGCTGGTTCAAATGATAGCTCTCTATTTAACTTTTTGAGGAACTGCCAGACTGTTTTCTAAATTGGCTGCACCATTTTACTTTCCCACCAGCACTTTAAGAGGGTTCAAATCTCTCCACATTTTCGCCAACATTGTTATTATGACTTTTTGTTATAGTTATCTTAGTGGGTGAACTGGGATCTCATTGTGGTTTTGATTTGCATGTCTCCGATGACTAATGATGTTGAGCATCTTTTCATGTGCTTATTGGCTATCTATTTATATATCTTTTTTGGAAAAATGTCTATTCAGATCCTTTGCCCATAAAAATTGCTTTTTGAAAGGTTAAGTGCAGATAATATTCTTAATCTCTAGGTTAAGATCTAGTTCTCTATTATATGAGTTATATGAGTCCTAATTGAATATATATATTTCTAGTCCTTGCTAGTTCCATGAATCTATGGGTTGAAAGAAATTTCACATCTCAAGTTAGATTTTCATAGAATAGCAGCTAAAGATAAAGTGCTACAAACTGTCCCGATTTCCTGCAGAGATGTATTTTTGATAGAAGATTTTGATGGAGATGCATTTTAGGAAGGTCCTTTGAGTGGTTAAGTACTGAAAAACAAGTTCTCCATATTGGTGCAAAAACATGGCACAGAAAGGAGCCAGTAGGCAAATATGTTTTATTTTTTTTGACATTTTGAAATTATTACCTGAAAAAATAAACCAAGTTTATTTGTTTGCCTGTTTTGTTTGTTTTTAAGGGTGTAGCCATGGATGGGGAAAACCAGCACTTTGCTTCCAGGCCTTTCACTTTATCTTTATAATGAGTTACTATGTTGCTTCATCTAAATGTAAACATTTAAAAAAATATTTTTAAGTGCTTTTTAAGCCTATAGGCTCAACATTTCCAAAAATCAGGCTCATGATAATAATAAGAAAATAAGTATGTACCCACTTGTGAGTGTGTAAATGTAATATAAGGTTTGGGAGTAAAGAGTGAAAAGTTATATGACCACTTCTGGGACAGCTGAAGGCACCACAATTGATCACCTGAACACAATATGAGCTCATTGAATATTTAATATTTAAAATCAGGAGTTTTCCTTTTTAAATCTAAAGACCATTTATATTATACATCACAAACACACATACCACCATCCCAAATAGTAGTATTAAAGGAAATGTGAAAGTTATATGAACAACTTGAAGAATCTGAACCTATTGTCAAATGAAAAAGGACAACATATCCAAATGATCGTTAGAAAGTTTACATTTTAAAAATGAAAAGAAAAACAAGTCATGGAGTTTTCTGATGATCCAAGATGCTCACAGCTCATCTGGTTCTAGATGTAAATTGGAATAAAAGGCAAGCAGGACCATAATGTAAAATAACCACCACTGTCCTCTGTATATCTGGTTTTTTAGATAACCTTTATCTACCAACCCAACTGTTCTTCCACTTTTTGTGCCTGCTGATGGAGAAATCAACAAATATTTCCGTAAATCTAGTCTTTGGTGCAAGTTTGGCATGCCCAAAGGTCAGCTAGGGCAGCCGAGGTCAGCAAGCACCTTCCATAAAACAAAGCAACTGTCAATAGCATAGGGGCTAGAGGAATGGCTGGAATTCATTCTTTTAATATGTTCTCCATACATCTTATAATTGCCTTAGAATCTTTCAATCACTGTTTCTTAACATGCATAATTTCTGGCTTTGGATTCTGGGTAGGACCCTTGAGAAAAAAATGATACGGACACCACACTGCCCTCACTCCTGCTGAAAACAGCAGAACAAACTACACTTAATGAAAATGAGGACAAAACAGCAAGAAATGGTACTGAAGAAATGTCAGGATTCGCAGAGACCTTGAAAGTGCTTAGATATCACATTTTCCAAAGAAAAAATGTGACCCATCCAAAGGGGTCTGCACATGTCTTATAAAACAATTCTAAAAACAAAAAAAAAAAGATTGGTTTTAATTAATAACCTATAAAAATTAATAAACAGAACAATGGAATACTAAATGTAGTGAAACTAGGTCATCAAAGACCATAACAATCTAGGCCAAACCTGCTAAGTTAATATATCACATAAGAATTTAAAACAAATGCCATAAACATTTAATAGGGAATTTTCTTTAGTCTATATAAAAGATCAGTTTCTCTTTTCAGTAGTGAGTGGTAGAATAGAATTAAAATCCATGGGTAAAAAACTACTCATTTTCAAAATTGAAGTTGATGATACATGTCTATCCAATCTGAGTAGCCCTGAACAGCATAAAGGTTTTTGAGGGGTTTTTTAAATTTTGTTTTGGGGGGGTTTTGTTTGTTTGTTTATTTTGTTTTGTTTTTGAGTTCTTGAAAGCCAGAACTCCCTTTTCCCTTCTACAGCTTTGGGAATAGTTGGGTTAGCCTATAATATATGAATGGCTGAATGATCTGTAAAGCTTGTCTGGTGGGCAAACTGAAATGTGCCAATAGCATGGCACTGCTTATCTGCAGCGGGTCACAATTGCAGTCAGATGTCTCCATGGTGACCTCACTGAGCCATGAGGGCGGAACAGTGTGATTCATGACATACCACGACTGGAGCAACCATAGTGCCAAGAACAGCTTTGACTACTGTAAGTCATCCCTAAACCTTAAATTCAGATGAAAAAATGTAAGAACTTAAACCCATACTGAGGGTGATTGTGGAGGGAAAGTCTTTCTGTGTGAGAGTGGAGAGGCTCTTTCAGCTCTGTTACCTTCTAGAGTCCTCATAGTAGTGCCTAAGAGGAAGGAAAGGTCAGGAAAAAATTATTTTGAGCACTTAAGACAGAAACGATGAATGAGAAAGAATGATTGCTCTTTGTTCCTTGATACTGTGTTTTAAATTAGCTAGTGACTGCCTCCATGTACCTAAAGCATTACTTGATTTGAGTTGACCAAAAGAATGTTGACTGTTGTCCTAATTATCTGTGTAGCCATCCTGAAACAGTTGAGTTTTTCTTTCATTTAGGTAGTTCCGGGTAGAAACCCTCCCAGGACCCATGTATGGGCACAGCTGTTTTCCCTGATCAGGATCCTTGTAGCACCCAAGTAAGACTATAATTTATCAGATATATTTTGTTCAGTCTCTGGTCATCACTAATTGTGTTCTTTATTTCCTTTATAATGGGAAGTTCTTACTATTTCCTCCTATGATTATATTCATTTGTTGATCATTTCATCTTCTATTCATCAATTAATCAAAATCCAATTCACCAAGATTTTCTACCTGACTTTCCTATAGAAAAATAGCACTTAAAAGTCTGACTCTTAGGGACTGTGATTACTCAAATTAAGTTCTGTTTAAAATTTTCAGAGTTCCCACCTTAGGCATCTATACAGTATGGTCATCATCTCTCAGAGACTGAGTAAATTTTATTTTGATTTTCAGAGATCACTAGTCAAGTAAATGAGGGAAAACATAATTCATTTCCATTGTAGGAAAATCAAATATCACTAAGTAGTCAAAAGACTACTTACTTAATGGACTACCTTATTCAAGGGGACTGCATCCCCTAGAATATAATCCCATAGCTAGGTATAAAAAAACAAAAGGTCACCTTACAAAGAAAATTATATGCAGGAGACTTGTCAATGGCAATGTCTTTATTATATAAAGTTTAATTTAGACCTTCCAAAACAGTTTTGTTCTGTTGTTTTGTCATTTAAGTGTTTATGGGTATATATGTTGGAACCTCCATAACACTACTAGTGAGAGGTTTGTTAAGGGTGTTCTGTTAGCATCATAGTAGAGGTAAACCTCTAGAACACAGTTATGAACTCCCAAATGAAAAATATCTGAGTGGCCAAATAATTGTCAATCTCATGCCTGATGCACAACAGGAAATATACTCAACTCTCTACTCTGTGCCTATTTCATATACCATCTAAGGCACTTGGTTATCTGGTTTCCAAAGCACACAGCAAACCAGGTGATGATAGCAGCTGGCAAGTAGAGACAGCTGTCATTTTAGGTTGGCAGCTACAGTAACTGATTGACAGGGAAAATGGGGGGAGAAAAATCTTCTAAAAAGTGTGCAGAGATATAAGACCTCAAGTAGCAGAGATCCACAGCAATTTCATTTCAGGATAAGCAACCCTAAGTGACTTCTGTAATCATGACTCTATTCCAACAGAGTGTGATAATTAATTTAATTATCCTCAAATGTTACCATTGAAAAGATACATTAGGAATGTAGTCCAACTCTCCCAATTTAAAGATGGGGAAACAAAGGTCTAGGGGAGCATTGAGAGCCCAGCTCAGGATTATAGTGGCTTATTGGTGAAGATGCAACTGGAGCCAGGATCTTCTGACTCCAATGCATTTTTTTTCAAAACAAAATGGTTGAAGCCTTATTGATTAAATATGAGGATTAAACAACATAAAGTACAGAAAGAGATCAAATCTTGTTAGCTTTTATTATTATTAATTAAAATTTGATGTTAAAAGATTGAACAGTTTTAATATTAATCTTTTAAATAATTTTGCTCTTTCCAAAAATTAATTTCCATGAATCAAATCCAGTCTCAGATGCTAAAATGTCACCTCTTCAGAAATGTCTCCCATGACCATCCTATTAAAAAGAGTACTTTTCACTTTCTTTCTCTTTACCTGATTTAATATGCTTTGTAATCTATCACTATATAAAATTATATATGCTTCTATATATGTTCATACATTTATATATTTTCCCAAAGTTTCTTGTAAAGTTAACAGCTTAAATACTATGATTTTCTTCTAGTTTTAAATAGAATCGTCCTTTCTTCAGAAAAGATTTCTCTTTTTCTCAATTTCATAACAACTGAGTGATTCATAAAGGAAGAGCTCCTGGAAGAACAGGAGTCTCTGCAAACTGATTATAATCAACTTGAATAATAACAAAATGAGATCTCTTAATAATAATGGTGTTTGGATACTCGTACCAATATTCTAATTTTAAGCTGTGTTCTATCAATATTTTCTATACATAGTTATGTTTTAAGAGAGATTATTTGGCCTCTGGTGTCGCTGAGTTAACATAACACAGGCGTTTTATAACATGCTTCCAATATCATTCTTATTTTACATGGTGGTTAGAACTTAAAACGCATTCCTGCTTTTCCTATTCCTTTTCCACATTCTTTTAAATAGGTATATTATCTTTGAAAATCAAGCACAAACTTAAGCATAAACAAAATTAATTAGATAAGTGCTTAGATTGAGATGAGAGCAGTATAGTGTTTGATATGGTATTAGTTCGATGTAATTTCTTTGTAAACATCCTTTCTATATAAGAGGTAGAGAAGCAGATTAGATTGTAGGAGAGCTGAATGGTTGAAGACTTAGAGAAAATAGTATTTCCTTAGCACCAAGAAAATACCAATTCTCCTGAAGTATAAAAAATAAAAATAATCTCCTCAAATAAAATGTTATATAATTTACCTTTCCTTAACATTTGTGCCTACTTATTCTTCCAACTATTTTTACATTCACTAGTGGATTCCTAGGTTAACACCCTTGCAATTAGAAATCAAAAAGGAATTAGAATTTAAGGTAATGTTCAATGTACTACAATTCCCTCATGATTATATTTGTATTGTGAATTAAAAACTTCCTCTACCTGACCTCTAAGATATTTCAGGGCTGAGTCCTTGGCCCCCTTTTCTCTTCTCTAAGTGATGTCATTCACTTGCACAGCTTTAAATGCCATGAATATTATGACTTTAATCAATATTTTCTTCTTTCCAGACCCTACCCCAAATACATTTTCGTCTTAATGGTATCACTGTTTCTCAGACTCAAAATCTAGGCATCCTTGATTTGTCCATGTCACCCCCATCAGAGGAGGTGATGAATTTCCACTACGAATTTCATAAAGCTTAACCTGCGAGGCTTTTCATTTGCACAGAACCCTTCCAAAACACCTCATTTTGTTACTTTTCTTAGGGAGGGCCCTCACATTGTATAAATTTCAGGTCTCACAAAACTTGAATCTGCCTCTGCACCCTACATATGGCTCTATTTCAAAAAGTATCTAAATTTCACCACTTCAGACATTGTTGATCGTAGTCAAAGCCACCATCTTCTCTGACCTACAGTCCTACGATGACCTCCTAATGCTCCCTCAGCTTCCTCAGACAATCCATTTCCTACATAGCAGCCAGGATGACCTTTTAAAGCTGTTTTTCAGGCCGCAACCCTTACTTAATCACCTCATGGCTTCCCATTCCACTTAAGAATAAGTCATACTACTAAACTACCACAATGCCCTAGGTAAGCTGCTTCTGCTTACCCGCTAACTCTTTTCCTCACAGTTTACGCTCCTCTAGCTATACCCATCTTTTCTTGCTGGAATACACCAGGCTCATTTTTGTCTTGGGGGTTTTGTACTGCTCTTTCCTCTGCTTGAGAGAATATTCCCCATTTCACTACCGTCTCCTCATTTTTCAAGTCTCAGATCAAATATCACTTCCCTTCAAAAGATTGTGTCCCTAAAGTAGCATCCAATTCCGTCTCAGTCATATTTGATCCTATTATCTTTTTTTTCCCCGCCACTGGTCACTATATATTCTATCTACTCAGTTTGTGTTCATTGTCTGATTTCTTTCAAAAGATTATAAGCTCCATGAAAGTGGGAACACAGTCGGCTTGCTCATCACTGAATCCCCACAGCCTAGAAGTACCCCAATACACACTGCGAAGAAGGTGCCAATAAACATTTGCTAAATAAATGAATAAATTAAATGTTATTTAAATAAATACTAATACAGTAAAATGTGGCATAAATCAGTACTACACATAGAGTGAGTGGAAATGAAGAATATGAACTACTATAAAGTTCCTTTTGTTTCTTCCTCATTAATTATAGATCATTAAAAATCTATCCTGCAGTATATGCTAATTTGAGATATAGCCTGATGTCACAATATTCCACTACATATGTCATCATAATGCACAAGGTAAAATATGTATGTCACTATGTCCAAATTGTAAGATGCTTGCTTTAGGAAATAAATGGAGAGGAAAACATACAGACTAAATCATATCTGAATTTTCCCATTTCCCTTCCCCCAAAATGATGATTTAGAAATGTTCCAAAGCTTTCAGGGTTATGAATATTTTCATCTATGCATTCTGAACTTAGTTAAAAATATTGTGAAAATAGAAAAAAATCAATAATTGAGATCTGGATCAATTTCCTTCAGATCTCTAAGGAAAAACATTAAAAAATAATAACAGCTTTAATGACATAATTTACATACCATAAAGTTCACCCTTTTAAAGTGTATAATTGAGTGTTTAGTATATCCACAGAGCTGTGCATCCATCACACTGTCAGATTCCAAAATATATTCATCACCCCAAAAAGAAACTCCATACCCAATAGCAGTCATTCAACATTCCCTCCCCATTTCTGCTCCACCCCTACCACTCCAGACCCTGACAACCACTAATGTTTCTGTCTCTATAGATTTGCGGATCTGTACATTTCATATAAATGGAACCAAAAAATATCTGACATTTTATGTCTGGCTTCTTTCACATAGTACAATGGTTTTAAGGTTCATTCATGTCATATCATGTTTCAATACCTCTTTTCTTTTTATTGCCAAATAATATCCCATTGTATGGATATACCACATTTTGTTTATCTATTCATCAGTTGATATACATTTGGATTTTTTCCTCTTTTTGGCTATTATGAGTAATGTTGTTATGAACATTTATGTACAAGTTTTTGTGTAGACATGTTACCATTTCTCTTGAGCATATACTTACCAGTAGAATTCCTGAGTCATATGGTAACTCTTATGTGTAACTTTTGAAGAGCTTCCAAATTGTTTTCCAAATCAACTACACCATTTTACATTCCCATCAGCAATTTGTAGGGGTTCCAATATGAGGGTTCCAATTTCTTACATTGTTCCCAACACTTGTTATTGTCTTTTTTAGCAGAGCCATCCTAGTGGGTATCAAGTGACATCTCATTGTGGTTTTGATTTGCATTCCTCTAATAACTAATGAAGTTGAACATCTTTTAATGTATTTATTAGCCATTTGTATTCTTGTGTCATCTTTGGGGAATGTCTACTCAAATGTTTTGCCCATTTTTTAATTTGGGTTTTCTTTCTGTTATTGAGTGTAACAGTTCTTTATATATTCTGGTTAGAAATCCCTTACCAGATAGATGATTTCCAAATATTTTTTTGTCCATTCTATGGGTCGTTTTTTCACTTTCTTAACGGTTTCTTTTGAAGCACAAAAGTATTTAATTTTGATGAAGTCTAATTTATCTATTTTTCCCTTTTGTCTTTTCGAGTTTGGTGTTATATCTAAGAAACCATTGCCTAATCCCAAGGCCATGAAGAGTCTTACATTTTCTTCTAAGCATGTTATAGTTTTAGTGCCTACATTTAGATCTAAGTTCCATTTTGAGGCTTGTATATGATATGTGGTAGCAGTCCAGCTTCATTCTTTTGCATGTGGATATCCCGTTGTACCAGTAACATTTGTTGGAAAGACTATTCTTTTAACCTGAAAGGTCTTGGCACCTGTAGTTATTGGGGTTCTCCAGAGAAATGTGATCAATAGGGTATGTATACAGAGATTTATTTTAAGAAATTAGCTCACATGATTGTAGGGGCTGACATGTCTGAAATCCATAGGACAGACCAGCAAGTGGAAATTCAGGTAAGAGTTGATGTTGCAATCTTGTGCCTGAAATTTTCAGAGCAAGCCAGCAGGTATTTCTGCGTTTCAGTCTTAAAGCAAAATTGCTTCTTCCTCTGGAAACCTCAGTCTACTTCCAGTTAAGGCCTTCCACTAGGATGAGACCCATACACCTTATGGAGATTAATATGGCTTTACTTAAAATCAACTGATTTTAAATGTTCATCACATCCACAAATACTTTCACGGCAACATCTAGGCTAGCATTTGATCAAACAACTGGGCACCACAACCTGGTCAAGTTGAAACATTAAACTAACCATCACAACATTCTCGTCAAAAATCAATTGACCACAAATATAAGGTTGATTTCTGGATTTTCCATTCAACTCCACTATCTTTATGCCACTGTCTTCATTATTATAGTTTTATAGTAAGCTTTAAAATCAAGGTTGAGTCTTTCAACTTTGTTTTGTTCAGAATTATTTTGGTTATTTGTAGTCTCCTGTAATTAATATAAATTTGAAATCAGCTTGTCCATTTCTGCCAAAAATAAAAACAAAACTATCTGATAGATATTACCTTAAATCTTTAGATCAATTTGGAAGTATTGCCGTTTTGCTAATACTTCTTTCAATCCTTGCACATGGAATGTCTTTCCATTTATTTAGATCTTCCTAAATTTCATAATAAAATGTTGTCCTTTGTCTCTGATAACAATTTTATCATAAAATCTTTTTGTCTAATAATAGTATACCATTTCAGGTCTCTCTTGGATACTGTTTTCATGGCATATCTTTTTCCATCCTTTTACTTTCAATTTATTCATGTTCTAAGAAAAAACATTTAACTTAAAAACGTAATCCTTCTGCTAAGTATGTTTTTGTTTCAGGTCTTAAAATGCAGCAAATGATAGTTTTTAAATCCATTTACCATATTTAACTGAAAATAATTACATCAAAAAATAAAAGTTATTCTTCCTTACCTCAATTCTCTTTTTTACAGGTTAACTGAAATATAATAGGCAATTAGTTGCTCATAGTTCTTTACCCCAACTCTTAATAAGTCCTTGACTTAAGTTATAAGACTTTATTTTACAGGATCAAATCTGGAGTCTTCCTGACCTTCTAAAGGTTTAAAACTCTGTTTAATGTCAAACCAGCAGGGAAGGGAAATTCCTGTGCAAGGAACGCTGCTCAGAAAATACTGTACCATGTCTCCAAATCCCTGAGAACCAAGTCAGAAAACTGGAAGCAACGGAAAGTACTATAAGGTAATTGATTTTCACTTTCTGACAAGTTGCTTCTTAAATCTAAATGAACAAAGTATGGGGGACACCTATGTGTAGCTAGCTAGTTAACTTATTTTCTAGCAAAACAATGTCCAATAGAAATATAATGTGAACCACATATGTAAATCACATATGTAATTTTAAAGTTTCTAATAGCCATGTTTTAAGAAGTAAAAACAAGCAAAATTGTTAATATAGTTAATAATTATAGTTGATTAATAAATATAATTAACATGTTATTTAAACATATTATCATTTCTACATGCAATCAATATAAAATTTTTATTCTTAATTTCCTACTAAGTCTTTGAAATTTAGTGTGTATTTTACACTTAAAGCACACCTGAATTTGAGCTAGCCATGTTTCAAGTGATCAATGGCCATGATGGCTAGTGGCTACCACATTGGACAGCGCCAAATATAGCATATGAAGTTGAAAATGGCCTTAAAATGCTCTAGGAGATGACATCAAACTTAAAATTTTTTTCTTAACCACAATTATTATGCAGTGCTGTAACACAACTGCTAATCTAATAGGATTATAAAAATGTAATAATCAAACAGGTAGATGTGCAGTCAAGAATTAAATTTATAAATTTTGGAGGTTTCAATCTGAATTAGTAATGACAGCTAACACTTATTAAGCATTTACTCTGCACCGGGCACTATGTCAAGTATTTTAATGCATGGTGAAAGGTATTCCTGTTATCTCCATTTTATAGAAGAAAAAACTGAGGCTGAGAGAAGTTAATTAACTTGGGCAAGATCACATAGCATGTTAGTTGTGAAGGCATTATTTGAACACTCACTCTGGTTGGCTCTGAAGTCTGTGCTCCCAGCTCCCAAACTTGACTGCCTAACTAAAATGAATCCAATTACCTACAGATATTCAGTGAATTTCATATATAAAACTATGAGAGAGAAAGCAAAAGAAGCTAATTGAGTCCACATTTTCTCTGCCTGTGTTGAATTCAGCACTTACTGAGGGTCTTTTGCGTGCAATGCTCTTCAGGAATCTGAAGGTTTCCCTTGTCCCTAGCTAAAATGCTCTGACTATAATGGACTGCTTCAGAGCAGGAGCTTGAAAGTTTTGATAAAAAGCAACTGCAGAAATGTGAACAATTTGGCATTTTTATTTTCAGCAAACAACTTTCAACAGTTCTCTTTTTTGCTGATTTGTATCCAGGCAACAAATAACACTGATATTAGAGTTAAAAATCTTATTCCTCAGACAAGTGTCTATTAACTATCCCTAGTCTATTCCACATACTATTTTATTCTGCCTAATTTTGAGACTAATAGAAAATATACAAATACACACATCTGTACCACATGGAGCTACAAGAGTAATTACTTGTTTAAGGTCTATTTCTTATTTAACCCCAAAATCCATCCAACTAGTAAGAGCTGACAATTACCAAGTAACTACTGTGCAGACATCGTGCTATGTGCATTTACAAATATTAACTTTTACAACACCCCTATGAAGAAGTATTATTTCCATTTTACAGATGAGGAAACAATGCCAATATTTTTTTCATTATACCATGCAAACTATTAATACAAATACCTGTAAATAATACCATCATCATACATCTGTGTACAGTTACAGATTATAACACTTTCATTTATATTATTTAAACTGACCCTCAATAATAAGTTGTATATAGAGAGCACATGTGCTTACAACTATTGTGACAGGTAGTTGTAGCTCTTTTGGAGTCCTGGGGCAACTTAAAAAATTATAGATCGTTCATTTGGGAGAATCTTATTTTATTAAAGTTCAGCACCCAATAAAACAGAAATGACAGACAAGACCAAATTCTACCACAGCTGAAAAAGCTTTCACAGAGGTTTTATAAGCCCAACATCTCCAGCCACCTCCCATTTCTAGAACACTCCCACAACATGGAAACCCATAAAACCAAGAACATTAGCTGGAGAGAATTTTGATGCTCTTGGGTTAAGAAGTCTTGCCTCCTGTAGTATTACAAGTAAGTCATGACCAGACTGTACATTGACATCTGGCAAACATCAAAAATTCTAAACCACCTAGATTTCATCAATCAGTTGAGAGAAACTTCTAGTCTTCCTTTTTCACAAGGGGTTGTAAATGTTCTAAGCAAATATGCCTCCAGAGGTAGTGTCAGGTCTAATAAGCTGAAGGGAAAAACTTAGGAGCTGGCCATTTAAAGTTAATGGGCCCAATGCAATGGCAGCTAATGAGGAGTGAGCAAGACTCAAAGTTTTCTACTCTCCCATTTCATTTCCAACTACAGTTTAATGTTAGAACTTTTGTGATTAATATATCTTAACAGCCATTATTATTCCACTTTATAGATGAGAAATTGAAGCTGAGACATTAAGTGCCCACTCACATTCACATAACTAGTAAGAGACTAAAGACCCAAATTCACTCAACTCACATTCAAAGTTCTTTACCTTCTACCATCTAATCTTGAGAAATAAGCTCCCTATTTTAAAATCTGCCAACTTATGTTGAAATTTCTATTATTTAATAATTATTAAACAAATATATGTAATCTAGAGTCACCGCCAATGAAAACACATACCACAGAAGGTGTTAAAATTAACTGGACATCAGTCCATACTCTGAGCAAGCCTCTAAGTAATTTATCTTATCTTAGTAACCTAGTCATTAAAAATGGTTGTTTTAGTATGTAATTCCCAAAATCTTAACCTTGGGTGAGGAAAAAGCCCCCTCAGAATCCAGACAAGCCCACTGCTAACAAAAAACAATACCTACCGCAAATTAATGTACATAATGGTCTGTGAAGAAATGTCAAAAGAATGACAAATTGTCACATCTAAGAAACATCAGGTCTACAGAGATAGGTCTGCAGAGCTTATGTAGAGAACCCTATCACTGTCACAGCTGAAACTTTCTAAGGCGTTTTCTCCACAAATCAATTAGAATACTTTAAAATATTTTGGCTGGCAATCACAATTGCACGGGAATCGCACGACTTCAGCCCAGAGATTTTGGACACAGTAGTCCAGATTCTAATGTACAGCCAAGGTTTGCAATCATTCACCTAAAAGCAAACGTTTTAAGATTTCCAAATAGCAGAACTTCAGCATTATAGTCAACATTAAATTAAATTCCTTAAATTAAATACTATGGGCTGCCAGAAGAGTAGTACTACTCTCCATCTCACCCAATGTGTAATTTCTTCACTAGGAATGTTGTATCCTTTTGAGGTAAAAATGAATTGTTCTCCATCACCCTTAACCCAATGCAGTGGACACAGTAAGGGCTCAAGAGAAGTGCCCTTTGATTTCAATACTGCTCTCTAAGCATTTAGCAGCTAGGCAGTAAAGGAAGATTGGGTGTATTATCTATGCATTAATACGCTGCAATTGAAATGAGGTCTCTACCTGCTCCCACTCCTCAGACTGATCAATGAACACTGGAGAGCAGCCCTTTAATCCAGTTACTTTAGGGAGGGGCGTGTCTCTCAATCTCCCCCATTAAAAGAACGGGACCCCAAAACAAGGAATTCAAGCAAACAGTAACGGATCCTGAAGTGGGGAGGGGGTGGAGACATGTGTGCTACGTGGACACCTCTGGACAACAGCGGGAAGAGCCCAGGTCTGAGTAACCCCTCTTCCGGGCAAGCCCAAGACGTGAGTCACTGGTCAGCACGACAGGAGGAAGGGGCGGCCTGAGTCATAGACCTGGGGGAGGTCGGAAGGTTTGACAGATGGAGGTTATCGTAGAATACAATTGCGATGTAGGTTTCAAAAGAGCTCCCTTTGGGGATGGAGGGTTGGAGTCTTGGGGGTTGAGGGGGCTGGAAGTGAGAGCGCTCTTCGGGCTCCGGGGAGGGGCTGGCGGGGATGAGGACAGCCAGCCCGCAGCGCCGAAATCTCCCGCGCTCTGGGCTGGCCCCTCCTCCCCGGCCGAGCTTCAACCCCCTCGCCACCTCCAGTCCCGCCAGGCAGCTCCTCCCGCCATCCCCACGACGTAGCCCTGGCCGCAGTTAGGCTTCGAAGTCCTGGACGCACACGGGCCACCCCAAGCCCGCGCCCCGACGCGCGCCGCCAGTGACGGCACCGCAGGGTGCGTGGCCAATCCGCGCGGCCCCAGAAGAGGAGGCCTCGGCCCCGCCCCGCGAGTCCAGGGCCAATGAGGCACTGACGCCGGCGGCCGCGGCGGGGTGAGGGGTCGCGAGGCCCCGCCCCGTCCTCCCCTTTCCCCTTTGCCCCGCCCTTTCCCGCCCGGCCCACCCCGTCCCGAGCCGCGGCTGGTGCCGGTCCCCGCGCTGGGCCCGCCCCCGCCCCTCCTGCCGGCCCGCCAGCGCGCCTCACGGCTCCTGTCTCGCCTCCCTCCCTCCTTCTCTCTCTCTCTCTCTCTCTCTCACGCCTAGCGCAATGGCGGCGGCCGCGGCGGAGCAGCAACAGTTCTACCTGCTCCTGGGAAACCTGCTCAGCCCCGACAATGTGGTCCGGAAACAGGCAGAGGTAACCGAGCTCGTCGCCCTGGCTGGCGCGCCGACTCTTTCCCCAGCATCGTCCCGCCGGGCCTTGGCCGCTCAGCGGCGACGTCGCAGGCCGGGCCGGGCGGGCGTCGGCCGCGCAGCCCACGTGTGAGGCGGCCCGCAGATCCTGGCCATGCCCTGGGGCCCTTCCGGTTCTTGCAGCCGCCGCTCCGGGCGCCAGTTACCTTCCAGCCGCTGCTCGCACACACGTGCGGCCGCTCCTGACACGCTGCCCTCGCCCAGATGGGGAAGCCAGGCATGGGGGAGGGATGTGGGATTTGGGGCGGGCCCCCGGGCTCCCCTCACTCCTTTCCCGCTTTCTCCCAGTGGGACCCTCCCCGCGGTCTCCACCCAGACCAGCCCTCTTGTTTCCCCAAACCCTGGCTGCTACCTGACCCGTGACCCCTGCTTCGCTCCTGCCCCCTCTTCGCTACCATCTGTCTCTCCCTTCCCCATACCCTCCTTTTGAAATGTCTTTCCCTGTCGCCTTCTTTCCTCTTATTTCTATTTAGTTCTCTTTCTCTTGTCTGGTTCCTAACATCAGAAGCTAGATTTCCCACCTCATCCACAGTCTTGTGAAGTTACCTTTAATGTTTCTTTCTAAGCAGGTTCCACCTTACTTTGCTCTTAGAGCAAATCTTACTGGTCTGTAGAAATTTGTGGTCTCAACATAAATGGGATGTCCGAGGACTTTCATTGTTTAACTGGGCCAATGTCATCTCTTTAATTCTTTAATTTCATTAAATCTGACCTGAATCTCTCTTTTTTTAAACTGACTCCTGGCTCCCATAATGTGGAGCTATGGATATAGTTTCAAAAGACAGTATTTCAAAGTATTTGCACGTTCATTTACCAAGTGGCAGTAAGATACACTGGGTTCAATATACTGATATTTACTGTCTTACTGTCAAATGTTGAGACCAGGATTTATGTGTGACACTTCAGGGAACGGGAAGAGAGTTTACAGTTTCTTTTAAGTACAGTATCAGAACCTACCTTCAAACTTGATTATATATGGAGTTCTTTGCCATCATGTGATTGAAGATTTTTATAAGATTCAGTGAAGGATGTTCAGACAGATCTTTTTACAGAGCAAACATTTATTTTACTATAGCTAATGGAATTGGGGGACAAGGCTTCTTCTGGATTCACGAGTTTTATAGTTGTAATTAAAATCAGAATGTTAATAGACTTTGAATAGATTTTGGAATGCTGGTTACACTAGGTTGTTTTATAATAGGCAAAGTAAATACCTGAAAGTTCAGCTCTGTATGAAAAAGCACTTTAAACAACTATTAACTTTATCCTTATGACTTTTGATTTATTTATTATACATGTTATACATGTTCAGGGTAAAAATTCAAATGGTGCAAATAGTTCTGTATTTCATTCTCTAAAAGTAACCAGTTTTAAGTTCCTCGTGACTCTTCCCTGAAAATATCTTTACAAGCTTATATAAATGAATGTGCTTGTAATACACATACTATTGCACAGCTTGGATTTTTCACTCAATATATTTCACATTGTCACATAATAGATTTTGTTAAAGCTCCTATGTAGTATTCTGTCATGGATGCGTTATTTGTTCATCCAGTCCTCTATGAGTGGACATTGAGCTTTCTAGTGTCTGCTCTTAAAAACAGTGCTGTATATAGGCATACATGTATACCTGTCTTTTCAGACTTTGCAGGTTTATTCATAGAATACTTAAAAGTGGCATTTGTCCTTAGAAGTAATGTGCATTTATCAGTTGATCAATTTGAAATCCTATCAATGGGATGTGATGCCTATGAAAACATTTTAATGCTTTCTGCTAACTCTGAGGTAATTTTTCACCAAAATAAATTCTTAATCCCAACCCATAATAGAAATTTCCATGTGTTATGAAGCAGAACAGCATTGTAATTAGTAAGCTAGTTTAATTCTGCCTCTTCCCTCCAGTTGCTTAAGTCTCTATTGTCAAGCCTAGTGGGGAATCTCTCTTCTATTTAACTAAATACCAGTGTCTGGTTCAGCTAGAATTCCAATTGGAGCCTGTTGTAAATCTTATCACTTCCATCACTTTGGGGATAATTAGCAGCATTCAGCACATTTTCTCATAAAGAATAATGGAAAGTAGGTACTGTTATTCTCTTAGCCTCTATTCCCAATGAAAACATTCAGATATTTTATTTTTACTTTATATATACTTAGAATACATTAATATGTAAAGAATTTTCTTAATTTGACCCCTAAAAAAAGGTCACTTAGAGGGGAAGCTCCCTTACACCATACAATAATAGCACTAAGCTGAGTCTGTAAAGAAAGCAGAATATTATTTGAAAAAAAAAATGGCTTTTATAAGTAATCAAACTAAGTAAAATTGAGTATTACAGTTTGGTAGTAAATAGAGAAAGTTTTTGAACTAAAGACTTGACAGAGGCTAAGTAAATATCTTTGTACTTTACTCAAGTCAAAATAAAAATACTTAGTTGACACATAAATGCCAAACTGTTGACTATGGTGATTTCTTTTATATTCACATATGACATCAAGTACAGTAAAAATTGGATTTATTGTACTATATTGTTAAAATTATTGAAGGGCTTCAAACTTCAAAAAGTTTTGAAACTTTTTGTTGTATAAACCATTTGGTAGGTTTTATCTTATTTCTATTTTAAAATTTTGAAGAATTTTTCTCTCTAACTTTACAAAAATTGTTTCTGATATTTGAAAAAATTAAGTGCCCTTGTCCAAATACAATAGTTTAAATGAATAAACAATTGAAGAAATAATTGACAAGTAATCCAGAGTTTAATGTCTATAGCATTTGTGACTTTTTTATATGAAATAAGTATTTTAGCAAGCGTATACATGGATTTTTATATTCTTAATAATTTTTTCCATTGACTTTGTTCCTCATTGATCCTATTATAAAACTTCATTAATGAAATTTGAATTGATGAAGGGTAACATTGAAAACTACCTGATTTCTGAGGAACCAGGGTGTTTACTAGGTAATGTTCTTTGTCTCCTCTTTTACATTTTTGTATACAAGGTAGGCACTCCATAAATACTTATAGAATGAGTGAGATGAGTACATGTTAGTGTTTCTCCTGGGCTGGAAAGGCAGGGTGGGAGGTGAAATTTGCTTTACATTGTGTGATTTTATATGATAGAATCAGATGGAATTCAAATTTTATTTTCCACAACACTGGGTAACATTCATTGAACCTGTCTGGGCTAGTGCTAGGAATATTATTAGAAATATTTATATTCACTATACTCTAATGTGCTAAGTGCTGGGAATGCAAAGGGGAAAAGATACCATGCCTGTCTTTGTGGAACTCAGTCTGTTTAGGTTAAGAAAAAGTTACACTTTTGATCTTAAGGCTGTGTTCTTTTTGTCAGACTATTATCCTTACCCATGTTTTGGTATAGATACAATACTATGTCTGGATTTCCACACTGGAACATATCAAATAGGGAATACCCTCTCTTAGGAGTCAGACGACACTCATACTAAACTCTCCCTCCATTGACTTCAAATTCATTATGGAATAGAGTTTATTAATGTTTATAAGTCTTTTAGAATAAGCATAGTATAACTGTCACTAATAGTCTAGCGGGAGCCAAGGGTAGAGATCTTCAAAATTTATTACAGGTTTTCTGAGAGTGATACCTTTTAAAGGATTTTTTTCAAAATTTGATTTAGCTCCTGGATATTTAAGTGTTAAATATTTATAGCACCTACAGTATAGGGCTAAGCTAGGTATGAGGAATAAAAAGACATTTTTATTGTACTGTGAGAGACTATGTTTAAGTGGAAAAGCTATATCAGGTTTTGAGTTGTTTGGATAAAGTTTAAGTGAAAAAGCTCACGGTAAATAACCATTTTTTGCAATCATCTTGTGAATATATTTACATAAATTATCTCATTTCTGGATAAATTCAAGCCATTTTCTCTCCTCATCTCTGAATACGTTTTGTCACAGTTTTGAGCATTATGTTCCTATGTGCTTATGTACTTGAATAACTTAAGTTTATCAGAAGATTTTGAATTCTCCTTTCCCCCAAATTTGGTCTTCCCCAGATTGAGATAATGTTTGAGAAGTTTGAAAATTATAATACTGCGTAAATGGAACTGGGTGTTTGGTGGAGTCAGCCCCCAGGGGTGAAAACCAGAAAGCATTAACTGCCAGGGAGATTTTGGATACAGTTGGCCTTAGAAGATCAGCATTTTTTCTTCTAGTTATTGTCTGTGACCTTAGGCAAGTCATTTCTGAGCCTTTATTTCCTTATCTGTCAATACCTAGAGGATGCTGTGGAGCAAGCATTTATTAAAAGATGTAAGTTAGATGTAGATTCAGAGAAGCCCTGTTTCCCTCTCTCCTTGTCACTATTGTCCAGAGAAGCGAGGGAAATTATACAGGTGGTGGTAGTTGTTAGAGAGCAGTCTCTGAACTCAGACTGCTAAGAAATTAACATGTTATCTACATTATACCCTTAGAAGAAGATAGATTAGAGTGGACTATCTTTACTTATTTATCACTGATTCTAGTCAGTCAGTTTAAAGAGGCCTCTTGGGGAAAAACGGTTCCAAGTGTACTTAAAATAATGGTTTCTTTTCCACTGTAAAAGACTGCTATTAGAATTTTTATACATGCACATGAAAGTAAACTTCAACTTCATTTTGTAGACATCACATACTTAGGCCTTGTCTGTTAATCTACTCTGACAATCTGTTTTTAATTGGTGTCAACTTAGTTTTATTGTTAACCAGTTTCCTCTCATTTTATGTTATTAATAGAGAAAAGTGTCCTGAGTCACAAAATCTAGATTTCTGGATTCTTAAAAATAATACTAGAGTCTCCTAGCCAAATTCCTTTTTGACTATACTTATTTATTTTGTATATATAACACGGTTTTAGTATAATCCTTGCTTCAAAAAAAGGATAGCATTAAAAAATTGAATACTTTCCTTTTCTGACTTGTTTCATCTGAGATATGCCTCTGGTGGTTATAAGTAGTGCTAATTTGAACCAATTCTATGTCATCTGGTCCAAAAAATGTGGACAAGATAAGCAAATTTTCCATGTGTAAGGAGATAGTAAATGAGTACTTTACAGTATGGTAGCTCAAGTCACACTTAACACCCTCTTAGGCCTTGAGTTTTGTTAGGGGAGTAGAAGTTTAGGGGAAATGTGTACATACATCAAAAAAATCTATTTAAGAGATAAAAGTAGAAAGGAACTTGATAGGTAACTCCTTGGACATCCTCATTTTCCTAACCTATCCAAAGTATATTTTACATTACAGAATGAAATTTTAACAGCAGACCTAGAATTTGAGACTTCTCATGCATGCGTGGACCTTTTCAGTCTTTATTTGTTTCTTTTCACTGACGTATTCATAAAGTTTTCCAACATTTTAGCCTTTATTGTTTTTCTTTTTCATGTAGGAAACCTATGAGAATATCCCAGGCCAGTCAAAGATCACATTCCTCTTACAAGCCATCAGAAATACAACAGCTGCTGAGGAGGTACTACTTTAATATTTGAGAGTATATTCTTACAAAACAAGTTGGATATTAGATGGTGGTCAGAGTGGATAGTGAGAATTGTTGTTTACTGTGTAGATATTACCACAACTTTGAACTAATTTGCTGAAAGCTACTTTGGAGTTAGAATTTTTTAAATACTCGTATTAAGAATGAGAATTACTTTTTCCCTTCCATGTAAGATGATGTGTCCAAGATACTTAAAAATTAATAGTTTTTAAATAATCATGTAAAATTTATTAAATTTAAAAGATTTTTGTGTCTATAAAAATTTTCATTCTTGAGACAATTTATTCTAAAGTAGGAAATTTAATTTATTCAGTATTTCAATGTGTTGCCAAATATTTCTGAAAAAATACTTTTTATCTATATAAAGTTTATGCTTAAAGCCCTCTCTAGGTGGTGAAGGATATGTACTATAAGGATATTTAGAAACAAACTGTGTAGAGGCCTTTAAAGTCATGGCTTTTAGCAAATTACCTAGTGACTGTTATCAGTTTCAGATTTATAGTTTCTTACTGCTTTACTGTGCATTTAGCAGCTAATTTTTTTCTTCCCAAAAGTAACATCCTTATATATATTGAATGTAATTAAATATCCTGTTTATTTTGGGAAAGGCATCAAAATACCCAAGTCTAGAAAAATTAACCCACCTACAAAACATTGCACTTAGCATTTGTAAAGTGAGACTCTGCTAATGGTCACACTATATGTAAAATGCTTATATTAACACATAGTGGAAATGAAGTCACACTAACTTCTACATAGTAATACACCTGATTTTAATACACGTGACTTTAAATTTAATGTTTTCTGATAACACTTAAAAAAAAAAAAAACAGTATAACTGTGCCTTTTTTTTAAACATTACCAAAGATGCTTCTTCACCTTTGTAATGTGTTCTTCTTTAAATCAAAATTGATTGCAAATACAAAGAATAAACATACAAGATAACTTAAATCTCTAAAAAGTTGGCTATTTTATCTTGAAGATTGAGGAGCTAAACAGCAAACTTTAAAGCTGAGAATAATATGAAAATAATTGGATTTATTTTTAAAAACCTATATTGAATCCAATTGACTTAAGAATTAGATGATGATTGTGAACTAGACTTAGCATCTTGATTGTGGCTTCATAGTTTTCAGTGTATGTGTGAGAAGAATTATACAAATTTCAACCACTTTTGTGGGGATTTTAACCACTTTGAATCTTTCTTAGGGCATAATTTTTTTTTTAGAGCATAAATTTTTAAGTAAGTTTGCTATCTGCCCAGAGTAGTTCAGATAAAAAAGATTTCTCAGTGAAAAGTAAATGGAGAAAAAAATTGGCAAATTTTATTTGTATAGCTTAATTCTTATTTTTGTTGGTCACAGTCTCAAAGTAATTATAGTGGTAATAGCTGCAGCCCAGAAAAGGAAAATAACATGAATAATTGGGTTTAATGTTTTCAGTGCCTTATTGATTTAATATGATAAATTTTAGAAAGGCCCTTATTTCAGTTGTTCGTTGATAATCTTAGGAATATTATACAGAAACACCCAAATTTGAATATGCTCTACAGATTTAAAAATGGGATAAGAATATACATACTAAGATTGATTAGCACTTTTTGGGTATTGGGAATTTGTAATGTTTTTGCATCAATGAAGCATAATGGTAAATGGATTTGACAGCATTTTATCTAAGATGTTAATGAAAGGGCAGTAATGTAGCATGGTAGGCCAGGTTAGGAGTATAAGATTAAGTAAGGGAGGGTACTTCATGTACTTGAATGAGAGCCAAATGGAAGAGTAGGAAAAGAGCATTATAGGATTTGCAATTTATATTAAGATTTAGTTTTTTTCCAAAGACTATATTAAAAATAGGAATTAAAGACATTTATCATTGCTATGATATGTGTTCCTGTTTGAGATCTGATATGTTTAGGGCTTTTCCTCGGCTATAAACAAAACTAGTTTTTGGGTAGCATTTTCTACACAGTAGATTAATGTGATTAGATATAGTTTTATGTATTTTACCTAATGTTAAACTTCAAAAGTTTAACAAATGCTTTTGTAATGAATTGCAAAAATGTAATAGTAAAATGCAGTATGTCAATGACAGCGAACCTAGTGTGTTGAAACTTTTTTCTCTAGTCATACACCAAGTTATTAACCGAGTTATCTATTTATAGGCTAGACAAATGGCTGCCGTTCTCCTAAGACGTCTTTTGTCCTCTGCATTTGATGAAGTCTACCCCACTCTTCCTTCTGATGTCCAGACTGCCATCAAGAGTGAACTACTCATGATTATTCAAATGGAAACACAGTCTAGCATGAGGAAAAAAATTTGTGATATTGCTGCAGAGCTGGCCAGGAATTTAATAGGTATATAGGCAAATGCATTTATTATTATGCTATAGAAGAAAATACAGTTGACCCTTGAACAATGCAAGTTTGAACTGGGTGGTTCTACTGATATATGGATTTTTTAAATACCTGTACTTTTTGACTTGCCATTGGGAGTCTGCAAATACAGAGAGTTGACTATACATTGTTCTATACCGTTTTATATATGGGACTTGAGCATCTGTGGATTTTGGTATCCACAGGGAGTACTGGAATCAATATCCTTGAGATTACCAAAGGACAGATTAAGTATTTGGGGAGTCAAAAGTTATATACGGGTTTTCGATTGGGGATCAGCACCCCTAACCCCTACATTGTTGCTTTTTTTAAGTGGACTCTTTAGAGGAAGACTCCCTATACTTGACTACCATTCTATTCAAAATGAGAAAGATTATGGATTCTATATTTAGAACCAAAATTATAGAAGTTTGTGAAATAAGAATTATAGAAGTTTGGTAAGTCATAATACTTACCAATATAAAGTTTTGAAAGTACAGTCTAACTTATAACCTACTTGCCAATAGAAGTAAAAATTAGTAGATGCTTTTGCTGTTATATTTGTGTATTTGTAAATTACATGCATATGCTATAATACTACTATGCTGTGTATATTATAAAACACCCCAAAATATTACTTTGTTAGATAATTTTTTTTTTAATTTACAGTTGATAGTCAATATTATTTTATATTAGTTTCGGGTATATAGCGTAGTGGTTAGATATTTATACAATTTACAGAGTGATCCCTTCATTAGTCTAGTACCCTCTTGGCACCATATATGGTTATTATAATATTGTTTACTGTATTCCCTATGCTATACCTTTCATCCCATAATCATTTTATAACTACCAATTTGTACTTAATCCCGTCACCTTTTTCACGCAGCCCCACAACCCTCCTCTCATCAGGCAATCATTTTGTTCTATGAGTCTGTTTCTGTTTTATTTGTTCTCTAAATTCCATGTATAAGTGAGATCATATGGTATTTGTCTTTCTTTTTCTGCCTTACTATTAGCATAATACCCTCTAGGTCCATCCATGTTATTCAAATGATTTCATTCTTTTTTATGGCAAGTAATATTCCATAGTATATATGTACTACATCTTCTTTATCCATTTGTCTATTGATGGGCACTTAGGTTGCTTCTCTATCTTGGCTGTTGTAAAATAATGTTGCGGTGAACATAGGGGTGCATATATCTTTTCCAATTAGTGTTTTGGATTTCCTTCGGATAGATACCCAGAAGTGCAATACTGGGTCATAAGGTAGTTCTGTTCTTAATTTTTTGAGGAACCTCCATAGTGTTTTCCATAGTGGCTGCACCAATTTGCAATCCCACCAACAGTGCACAGAGGTTCCCTTTTCTCCACATCCTCGCCAACACCTGTTGATTTATTGATGATAACTGTTCAGACAGGTATGAGGTGATATCTCACTGTGGTTTCGATTTGTATTTTCTTAATAATTGGTGATGTTAAACATCTTTTTATGTATCTCTTGGCCATCTGTATTTCCTCTTTGGAGAAATGCCTGTTCAGGTCCTCTGTTCATTTGTTAATTAGATTTTTTTTGTGTGTGTGTGTGTTAAGGTGTAGTTATTTATAAATTTTTCGATATTAACCTTTTATCAGATGTATCATTGGCAAATACCTTCTCCCATTCAGTAGGTTGTCTTTGTTTTTTTGGTGGTTTCCTTTGCAGTGCAAAATTTTTTTAGTTTGATGCAGGTCCATTTATTTCTTCTTTTGTTTCCCTTGCCAGAGGAGATACATCATTTAAAAAAATTACTAAGAGTAATGTCAGAGAATTTGCTGCCTATGTTTTTTTCTAGGAATTTTATGGTTTTGGGTATTTTATTTAAGGCTTTACTCCATTTTGAGTTTATTCCTGTATGTGGTATAAGAAGATGGTCTGTTTTAATATTTTTTCATGTATCGAATTTTCTCAGCAGCATTTATTAGACTATCTTTACCCCATTGTATATTCTTGCCTCCTTCGTCATAGATTAATAGGCATATAGGCACATTGACAATATAGGCATAGGTTTACTCTTGGGTGCTTTATTCTGTTCCATTGATTTAAGTGTCTTTATTTTTTTTAGCCCAGTTCCATGCTGCTTTGACTACTGTAGCCTTGTACTATGTAGTTCGATATCGGTAACCTGATATCTCCAACCTTGTTCTTTCTCAACATTGCTTTGGCTATTCAGTCTTTTGTAGTTCCATATAGATTTTAGAATGATTTGTTCTTATTCTTTGAAAAATGCTATTGCTATTTTGATAGGGATTGCATTAAATCTATAGATTGCTTTGAGTAGTACAGCCATTTTAACGATTTTAATTCTTCCAGTCCATTAGCACAATATATGCTTTCATTTATTTGCATCTTTTTCAGTTAGTTTCTTGAATGACTTATAATTTTCTGAGTACAGGTCTTTTACTTCCCTGGTTAAATTTATTTCCAAGGTTTGTTTTGTTTTGTTTTTGATGCAATTATAAATGGGATTGTTTTCTTAATTTCTCTTTCTGGTAGTTTGTTATTTGTCTATAAAAATGCGATCGATTTCGGAATATTAATTTTGTATTCTGCTACTTTTCTGAATTTGTTTATTGATTCTAATAGGTTTTTGGTGGAATCTTTATGGTTCTCTATATATAGTACCATATCATCTGCAAATAATGACAGTTTTACTTCTTCCTTTTTAATTCAGATGCCTTTTGTTAATTTTTTTGTCTGATTGTTGTGACTAAGACTGTCCCCCCAAAATATTTTAAAGATGAGATAGAAAAACATTTAAAAATGCATTTTCTCAACTGTCAGAACTTTTTGGTCACATCAAAGATAATAGTGTAATTGAATATGCTTTATTAATTTTTTGACAGATTCATAAATATGATTTTAAACTTAGTTCATTTTGGTGGCATTTGTAAAGGTTGAAAAGGCTACTTCATTAAGATAAGGACTAAATGGGAGAATATTGTTGGTTGTGCTTAGTAAATCAGGACAAAGTATCACCAGATTTACGTATTTTAAAATCTTGTTTATAAGTAAACCCATTGACAACATATGATAGTAAAACTGCAAAGAATGAGCACTGCTCAGGGTCCTAAGATTCTCACTCCCATATCTTCTCCAGTTTGAAAGTAATAATTATTTTGGTTTTAATACCTTGTTAACAAAAATTAACTTTGCCTAGTTTTTGAACTCTTTAATAACAATAACAATAGTGTTTATAAAAGATTCCATCAATCAAACTGTCAAAGGTGCTGCCTTTTCTCCAAATCTCACTTTTTTAGAAATGACAACTGCTAATATTTGTGCTTATGTAACCCATATATACACAGTTGCTTTTTATAAGATTATAATGTTTTTAGAGTTAAAGGGCCTAATAAAAAATATAGAGCAAGTGACATTTTCTACTATGTGTTTTGAATGAGGCTTATGAAATGAAAGCATTCACCTTTAATGTTTTAAAGTTCTGACTTACACACTTTATGCCTCAATTTTTTTACTTTTTAGATGAGGATGGCAACAACCAGTGGCCTGAAGGTTTGAAGTTCCTTTTTGATTCAGTCAGCTCTCAAAATATGGGACTGCGGGAAGCTGCCCTTCACATTTTCTGGTATATATACATTGATCTAATTTTTTTGAACAATTTAAGATCGTGAATGCTCAAGCACATATTGATTTTTTTAGTCTAACATTTAAGACTTAAAATAATGCCTTTAGACAAGCTTTGTGTTTGTGTTGGAAGTAAAACGGAAAAACAATTAAGCTTTTTATTTCATATTATGATCTTTTTTGTATACAAGGGTTCTCTGGAACTTTATTTCTTCTTTTTTATGATTCTAAAAAAATTTCTAGAACGGTTTCTTTAGTTGGAGATTGACGCAGTATAAAATGTAGCTTTTAGAAGGCCACTTTAATACTGGCATCTTAAAGAAGAGAAAATGCTGGTTAATACCCTCTGTTTTCTTGATTTTTTTATAACTAAACTTTTTAAAAATAAATAATTTTAATAAGCTCCTGTATATTTATAAGCAAAGCGGTTGAAGTTTAGAATTTAAATTATTTATTTGTGTTAATAAAATTTTCACCCTTCTGTGTTGTTATACAATTCTACTGCATTAAAATATATTTGGATTTATAATTTTTCAGGATCATATACCTTTTTTTCAATAAACTATACCTTGAGCATCAGAAGAGGATCAACACCATTTGCTGCTCTCATTGTCAACTGTATCTTATATCAATAATCCAGTGTATAGAATTAAATAAAAGTGTTCAGTTTGTTTACTAGTTTTAAAGTAGAGCAGAATTTAAACTACTTGGATCACAAGGTTAGGAACAGATCTTCAGAAAGCATGGTTACTGCGGCTACCATCTGAAACGCTGTGGTTCCTCTTGTTCCTCTTGCACTCTAGGTCAGCTTCCCACTGAGACAGAATGATGAGGATAAAGCGTGGGGCTCGGATGGGTCAGCTCTACACTCAGGCTAATCATCTCCACTATGTTTGTTTCCATTCACCCAACCCCAAAAGAAGATGATGTAGACGATGTTCAACAATAATGATTAATGCACACTTTGGAGTCAGAGAGACATTTAATTAGAAATTCTAGCTGACACTTTACTAAGATATACTATAGTTTTTAAAAACTGCTTTGGATCATTTTTTAGGAACTTTCCCGGAATTTTTGGGAACCAACAGCAGCACTATTTAGACGTCATCAAACGGATGTTAGTTCAGTGTATGCAAGATCAGGAACATCCATCGGTAAATCATTTCGATTTCATTAATATTAACACAATATAACATTTAAATTGTGAAAGAAATTTATATATTTGGAGATTATCTTTACAGTAATATTATGAAATATAAATACTAGTCTTTCCAATAAAGAAAATTTCATCTCAAATAAGAAAACTTGCATCATCAAAAACTTATCATGTTTGACATTTTTTACTTTCATTATTTTAGATTAGGACATTATCCGCTCGAGCTACAGCAGCATTTATACTTGCAAATGAGCATAATGTTGCTCTGTTTAAACATTTTGCAGACTTGTTACCTGGATTCTTACAGGTAAGAAAACAGTATAAAATTGGTGATAATTATATCTTTGTTGGTTTTCTGTAGTCTAAATTCACATCAGAGTTCTCTAGTGCATTCATTTATTCAATAAATATTGCTTACCATGTGCTGAAACTAAGCTATGGGGATACAGCAGTGAACAAAACATGCAGATCTCTGTCCCCATTGAACTTACATCTATTACCTTTGATAGATCCTTAGCCTTTTAAAATACTTAGGTTAGAGTCTCAAAATTTTTCTGTAATGCAGTTGATAAAAGCAGTTTATATTTGTCTAATCACATAGATTATTTCCATTGAATCAGCCATATAATCTATGAAATTTAATACCCATATTACATAAGGAGAAACTAAGGAGAGGATAAGAAACTTGCCTAAGGTCACAGTGTTGATAAGTGGTTAAACTGTACATGATTCAAATCCAAATAGGACTGACTGCAGTTCTTACTTTTAACTATATGACTTATAATAGTTTGTATTATAAGGTAAATAGTTTTTGGTTAATTCACATTATTGGATCGCAAGGATAGTTTATTTTAAGGACACCTTCTGACTCAATTAGAAGGTAAAAATAAGATGGCTCAAATTAGAGCAGTTATTCTCACCTTATCAGACCTCAGACCCCTTTTTTTAAACAAATATTTTATTATTTACCATATACTATTCTAAAATTAAATGCATAGGTAACATCTCACATGTACAAGTTTTTAAAATACCAATACATAGCCTTAAATGAATACAAAGAAGTAATAGAAAGTAACACATGGTAAAATGGCTTGCTTTTTTATGTATAAATTCTAGATCATGGCTACAACAAAAGACATAATAAACTAGGTGATTTTTAAGTGATCTATACAAATACAGTAACTAAAAATGTGGGCTGATAACAGGCATCAGTGGCAAGTCTAACCATGATTACTATTGATGATTTGATTTCTAGAAATGATAAAATTCTGGATGTGGCAAAGTATCGATTCTTGATTTATACAGTATTTACATTGTGGGTGTCATGGTACATTAAAACAGATCCATATAAACAAGTTTTTTCATTTTTGTAAGTGTCTGACATTTATGATCCTGTGAGATGCATACTAAGTTCTTGTGAAGCATTTGTGTCAGCGATGCAGGATATCTAATACCCCTGGCCTTTGCCCATCTTCAGTCTTAACAATCAAGAAAACTCCTAGGAGAAAATAGCACCCTATTTAAAACCCACTGGGGCCTATGACCACGCTACTTTTAACACGCCTGATCTCGGAAGCTAAGCAGGGTCAGGCCTGGTTAGTACTCGGATGGGAGGCCACCTAGGAAGACTGGGTGCTGCAGGCGTAACAAAAAAAAAATAAACAAATAAATAAAACCCACTTTTTCTTTTTCTTTTTCTCTTTCTTTTTTTTAAATAGCTTTAATTGCCGTTTTAAGTATTCGGTAGAGAGGACTTAGAGGAAGTAAAACTGAAATATACTATGTGATTAAGAGTTGTTAGAAGGATTTAGTAGAAACTTTTCTCCCTATACTGTCAAACTAAAAGGATAGTGTAGGGCAATGGCAAAACATTAACTATCATTCTGTTTTAGTAGTTTATTACCTAAAAAAAATCTTAAGTTACTAAGTGTAATCTCAGGTTTTTCTTCCTCTGAGTTTGGAGTAAGTTAAAATGTTAAGTAACACAGTGACCAAACTTGACATCAAAAAAATTAATTGGGTAATATTGGACACTTTAAATATATCAGAGGATCTAGTATTTACTGTGTATATGAAGAAAAACTAGGATTTGGATATAGGAAGGACAGAGAAAAGAATTTCTTCTGGTTACAAAAAGAATTCCTTGCTAGCTGATTCCTTGATAGCCATAAGTTTTGTTGTGGTTATTACACACTGATTTTAATTTTGACTTAGAAATAAATCCTCATTTTGAATGTTTCCTGTTAACTGTAAAAAGGAAAGGTATACATGTGGCTGTAGATAGAACGAACATTTGCGTAATATATTGCTAAATTATTTGGTGAAAAATACTCTCAAATTCTCTGTTGTTTGCCTCTTAATGTTTTGCCTAACGAGGCATAAAGTGGCTGTTGAGCACACTTTTTTTTTCTGTTTCATCTTTTCTAGGCTGTAAATGACTCGTGCTACCAAAATGATGATTCAGTCCTAAAATCCCTTGTTGAGATTGCTGATACTGTTCCAAAGTATTTGCGCCCTCACTTGGAAGCTACTTTACAACTAAGTCTAAAGGTAAATTAATACTTCAGTAAATGTTCTGTATTATTTTCAGTGAGTAAACTACTTAAATATATGCAAATATGTTTTCTTTGTAGTTGTGTGGAGACACTAGCCTCAATAATATGCAACGCCAGCTTGCCCTTGAAGTAATTGTGACCCTATCTGAGACTGCAGCTGCTATGTTAAGAAAACATACCAATATCATTGCACAGACTAGTAAGTCAAAGGTCTTTAAATAGTTTATGTTAATATGGAAGAATTGTTGGATAAATTTGCTGAGAGTTGTGTAAGTTCACATTTTTGATACAGTGAATGTCCTTTCAAAATCAGATGAATCTGGAAAAATGCATCTGTATACATAAGTACATAGGCTAAAAGAATTAAACATATTAAAAGAACTAAATATCAATTTTCAAATTAATCTATACTGAAATTTCTATACTGAAATTCAGTATAATTTCAGTCAAAAAACTAACAGAGTTGGTTATAAGATTGATCCCAAAATTCATGTCAAAGTACATAGGGCCTGAAGTAGCCAAGAGAATTGTGATGACCAAAGTAGAGATCTTGCCTTATTTACTGTGAAGATTTTAGAATTTGTTGATAGGTACAGATAAATGGAGTGGATGGGACAAAAAGGTCTGGGAGCAGATATACTCATGTGGAAAAAGAGCTGACTCAAAAAGATAATTCATTAAGAGTCTTTGGGGCAATTGGTTATTTCTATGGAAAAAATATATCACAACCTCAAATATTCTATAAAAATTAATTTGGGGTTGATTAAAAACTAATATAGATTTTGTAAGTAAAGCTTGATGGTAGAAAAGGATTTTTTTTTTAAGACTGGATTACAAACCATAGGTCATTGCTAAATCTGCAAATACTAAAACAGTTTTTTGTTCAACTAAATACACCGTAAGTAAAATTAAAAGATAAGCTGCACGTTGGAAGGAAGTAGTTGCAGTGCACACTATCAACAAAGTTTTGGTATCTAGAAATTACCCAAAGCCTAGGAACAGGAAAATATGCAAAGGAGGAATCTGAAATATCTAAGGAACACTGCCTCTTCTCTATAGAAACAAGTGTAATTATGGAATACAACTTGTCAAAAACCAACAGTGTTGAGTGTTGATGATATTGAATGTTGAGTATGGTGAAGAGTTTGTCTAGGAGAGGACTCATTTTCACAGCTCTAGTGTACTTCACACAATTTTGTGAAATAATACAGGTCTCCTTTTAAACTTCCCTTAGAAATGCAAGCTTATGCAACCACTGAGAGGAGTTTACTGATTTTTAGTACTATTGAGGACACTTATAGCAATTTTATGCCCTGAGTGCACACTTGTCTAGGAGATATGTAAGAATCTCATCAAGGCAAATTTTGTAATGAAAAAATGTCTATCCATAGAATAGTGTTTAATAATGAAATGCTATGAAATATTTAAAATGAAATTCATGTGTTTTGATAAAAAAGCAAAAAATTGCTAAAGGATGCATATAGTATGATATCATTTATTATATAAACAATAAGATCTTGAAATAGTGCTGTCTTTTGTATATAGATACAGAAATCTGTAGTTCAGGTGTAAAAATAGTTTCAGAATGGAAACATTGATTTTTTTTTTTACGGCTCTTACCTCTGGTCCTCAGGAGGGAAAGAATGAATTAGGATTTGGGAAGTTTAACTCTTACTTGTTACTTAAAAGAACAAGATATAAAGGAAATGTGGCAAAAATGTTAAAATTTAACAAACCAGATGTTGGGGGCACAAGCAAATAACTTTTTGTCTCTTAGATGTAAAGTGAATCTTTTGTTTTTTACTTCTTTCTTAAAATTCCTGTTTGTAAATGATATTGATAAAATAAAAAGCTATGGTTTTTAGGTTTGAAATGATTATTTCCTTTAGTTCCTCAGATGTTAGCAATGATGGTTGATCTGGAAGAGGATGAGGACTGGGCAGATGCGGATGAATTAGAAGATGATGATTTTGACAGGTAATCATACACACAAGATACTGTATGGAGGTTCCTTGACAAGGTAGAGCAAGATCAGGTAGCGGTGAGAGATTTAGGGTTATAAGGCCCATCTCTTTCCCTCTATATTATGTAATCTGGAGTTAAACTTTTAAGTTTGGAATATAGGACACTTGGGCTTTCTGTTTTATTCTTTTCTGCGTCAGATCTTTAAATATTTATTTTTAATGAAGCAGCTATCTTTTCTACCCCATTTTACTCTAAATTTTCTTTAAGATTTTCTTGTTTGAATATCTTTAAAAATATGTATTAAGAAGCTTTATTGTGATAATTTCCTTTATATGCATAGATTTTACTTAAAATAGTTTTTTTTGCATAATTTCATGTGAAACTTTGTATTTTCCTAATAAAATGCAATTTAACTTTAGGCTAAAGAGTAGACAGTGATGAGATTTGTACAGTATATGACAGTAACACTGGGATTACTATTTTACTTGTGACTTAGAAGGCCCCCATGAACATAGATTCCTGTGGAAAAGTTAACAAAATCTGTTTTCACAGTAGTGATGATGGCCTCTTACATGTGTTTGAAACACAGCACTTCAGAACTCTGTTATTTTCATTCAGGAGTGCTAAAGGTTATGTTATCATATTAAAGATGCAGAATGGAAAGAGAAAGTTGAGTGATTTGTCCATGGTTACATAGTCAGTTGGTAGACTAGAGTTTAATACCATTTCTCTTACTCTTCCCAGGGCATTACACTACTTTTCTTTCTTAAAAAGAACTGAAATTATTCCTGTGAAAGGCTGGTAGTCACTGTAAGATACTATAACAATATTAGAAATGAAAGACATTGGACTTACAGAATATATAGTGTGTGTTTTGAGGCATAATCTCATTATTAAAAATGACTGATTTCTGGCTTAACTATATTTTGAAGTGTATGAAAGTAATCCTTCACTGGAAATCACCTAATAGGGCTGAAGAGAAGACTTGGCTCAGATCGGGTTTCGTTTCCTTTCCTTGGTTCAGTTTCTGTAATGTGCTGCTACCTGGCCTATAATTTGCTCTGTAAAAAGCACTTACATTTATATAATTTATGAAGTTACTTTTTGTGGACTAGATGAATAAGATTTTCTTACCTGTTAGTAAATAGGCCTTAAATATATTTTTCAGATCAGTTCGTCTGAGAACCCATTCTAAAGATCACTTACCGTTGTATCTTTATATATATAATGTTATTTTCACAAAACAGTTAAAGATTATTCACATGTCAAACTCACTATTAATCTTAGAGTTCTAAATCTGTGTAAAGGCTTTTATACCCAAATGTATTCAATTTTTAATGAAAACACTAGAATTGAGTTTCACCTATACATAATTTTTAGCAATACAATTTGTTCTTTAAAGGTAAATAGGCTCACAGCGAGAAGATATTCATATAGTCTCAGCACCTTTTTCAATTTTCTATGATCTGTCCACTGATAAGCTTGAAGGATACATGTCCAGAAAATGAGATACACAAGGCTCTCCTCAATTCTCTGCTCATAACTCTGAGATTTGAAAGTATCATAAGCCAAGTTTTAGCCAGTGAGGGGTGTAGAGAGAGGAAAAAAGGGAAAAGCCCTGAAAAATAAGATTCAGACATAAGACTTTTTAAACTGTGGTGAATCGTGATAAAAATTGTATTTGCTTTTTCCATGCCCCCTTTTAATTCTAAAGTTTTTAACTCACAACTTAATATATATATTCGGAAGACTGTTTAAATTATTTTTTAGTCCCAGTTCAATAAGATATTTAGATATGTCTGTATAGGGTACTATTCTGTATTTTGAATAGGTTGAATACATTAAATTTTGTTTATGTATAGCAATGCAGTTGCTGGTGAGAGTGCTTTAGACCGAATGGCTTGTGGACTTGGTGGAAAACTCGTTCTGCCAATGATCAAGGAACACATCATGCAAATGCTTCAAAATCGTAAGCTATATCTCTTTCAAAAGTTAAAATAGTGGAATGTGGCTTTCTAAATCTTAAACTCTAACAAATGTTTAGACAGTGTCTACAAATTAATCTTTGCCTTTTTATCTTCTATGTTTAACCTAATTTTTACATTATACTGATAAAAGTTCTTTAGTCATCTTTGGAAACATTTAGTCTTATGGTAAAGAATATTCTATTATTTCCCTAACATTTGATCATTTGTCAGCCTTTGTAATTCATATCAGTAGCAAAAATTATTATATACATGTCTTATTTTTGTCTTCTTAATTACAAAGTTAATGTGTTTGATTATTTTTTAATTCCACTACAGAAATGTATAAACTAAAAGTCCCTTACCTTAGCTGTTAATAGTTCTGAGACTGTTTTATGTGCCCTCTCCTCGCCATTTTTTTATATGACTTTATTATGCATATATGTAGGTGTTTTTCTGGAATGTGAATATACCATACAGGCACACCATACTTAGCTTAAGCTTTTGCTCTAGTACATCGTATCACCACATAATAGCCTCTTTCATAATATTCCACACTTCCCCCATTAAGTGTTAATAGTTTTTGTTGTTTACAAATAATGATACTACATACACTAATAGAGAAATCTTGTCTTGCTTGTATGAGTATTTATAGGAACATTACAAGAAACAAACTGGAGGGTCAAACCATTGATTTGAGATCTTAAAGTAGTAAAATGGAGTGAAATACCAATTTGAAATGAAAATGAATTATTGAGAACTCTAGCCATTATGCTATTTACCTAGCTCCTTATCCTATACAATTCTTATTTATCCTGAAAAGGCATGGTCCAAAACCATTATCCCTTTTAAATGATGTGATTTTACATTTGGGTCTTGAATAATAGTTTCCTCTTTTTTTCAGCCTCTCAGTTAAGGGTGGTTTGTTTGTTTGTTTGCAAAGAGATAGAGATAGTTAGCATCACAGATTATTCTACCTATAAGAGCTGCTAGAAATAATCTTAGCTTTTCCATTTAAGATAAAAGTAAAGCCCAGAGATATTAAAGATTGCACAGGGTCAACCAGCTATCAGTGTTTCTCCATTGCTTCACACTACTCATGACCTTGAGCAAGTCTGCATTTTTATTAACAGCAAATTTTTTTAAATCTTCGAATTCAGATGAGGAAAATTGTTTTTAAATCCCCATACAACACCGTCACATTTTGCTGAACATTGTTCCAGGAACTCTGCACGCTGAGAATATATGAGGCACATCTCTGAACCAAATATAGATATCATTCTATATCAAATATTTATTGCATTTCTTTAGTAAGTTCAGTATACCAGGGGTTCCCAACCCCTGAGCCATGGACTGGTACCCATCTATGGCCTATTAGGAATTGGGCTACATAGCAGGAGGTGAGTAGCGTGTGAGTGAGTGAAGTTTCATCTGTATTTGAAGCCATTCCAGTGCTAGCATCACCATCTTCTCTTCAGATCAGCAGGCATTCAGTTGTCATAGGAGCACTGGTCCCTGGTTCCATAAAGGATGGGGATCTTTGCAATGTACAAGGATTAGTATGAGATACCAATATATTGGTTTCCTGGGATTGTTATTCATCAGTTGTAGAAATTTTGGCAATGGTATATTGAGTAATTAAAAACATTTACAACATATAAAATATATTGTTATGGGTGATAATACAGTTTTAACATCAACATTAGCCATTTTTTAGAAAATTTTTGTAGTAGAATTAGTTACAATAGAGTTCATTTTTACATGGGTTTCCCAAAGTAAAAAATTAAGTATGATATAATTCAGGATTTTTATATGACTTGATTAACTGTTATGCCAGCAATTTTTAAATTTTCTATTCTGAGGACCTTTTTACACTCAAAATTACTGAGTAGCCCAGAGTGCTTTTGTGTATGTGGGTTATATCAGTGTTTATTGTATTTGAAATTAAAGCAAATATTTTAAAATAATAATAAACTCATTACATGTTAATAGAAATAACATTTTTTTGAACAATGACTCTTTTCCAAAACAAAGTATTAGAAGAATGTCTTTTTTTTAAAACTTTGTAAATATCTTTTAAATAGCTAATTTTTATATCTGCTTCTATATACATCTCTTGGGATTCTACACATGTAGCCCCTAGCATATTTCACTGTACCCTCAAAATGAGAATGAAAAAATAATATTATTGGAATAATTTAGACTTTGTGGACTCCCTGAAGGAAGCTCAGGGAATTCCAGAGTTCTCGGGCCCCACTTTGAGAACCATTGCTAATACACAAATCCTAGCTTAATATATTTATGTATATCTTGCTTTATCCAACATGGAATTTGAAGTAGTTGAAAGGGACAATAATAGAGTAAATATTAATATTAGAAATGAGTCAGGGAAATTATGTACTAGGATATGAAATCCAATAACATAAACATTGCTTAACTAATACTGTGCTAACCAAAAAGCAGATATTCATTATTAATATTAAAATACAAATAAGGCTCACCCATATTCACTTACCTTATTATTAAATAAACTTTTTAAATCAGCATCTTTTCTCAGCCTTTTTTCTTTTTAAAGAAGTATGACCATGGAATTTAGCAAATCTATATTCAGTAAATAGCAGTGTGTGACACAGAAAATCCGGACTTTTAAATTTATTTTTGTAAAATATTAGAGGGAAAAGTCTCAAGTAGTTGATATAAATTCTGAATAAGCTCTTTGCTTCCATATTGCCTTTTAACTTTTGAAATAAAATGCTTGTGTAACATAATCACTATTACAGTGAAATAATCTAGTCAGATATTTTTTTCTGCCAATTTTTCTAATTGATGTATAAGAACATTTTATTCTTTTCAAAATGAGAACTTTTTTATACTTCTACTAGAATTACATGTTTGTAGTGTCTCATTCCTGTTCTTTTATTTATAATTCTTTTCTGTAGCTGACTGGAAATACCGGCATGCAGGATTAATGGCCTTATCTGCCATTGGTGAAGGATGCCACCAGCAAATGGAAGGAATTCTAAATGAGATAGTTAATTTTGTTTTGCTTTTTCTTCAGGATCCTGTAAGTATCGATAAATGTTTGGCTTGTAATTATCACCGTAGTTTCACATGGGAAATAGAAAACCTTTACTAATACAAAGGAATATATTACAGCATCCAAGAGTAAGGTATGCAGCCTGTAATGCCGTGGGACAGATGGCTACAGATTTTGCGCCTGGTTTCCAAAAGAAATTTCATGAGAAGGTAACAAGTTTTCAAACACTAAAACTTTAAAAAGGAGTGGCATTTCAGAATGTATGCTCAAGTGATTTCATTTCACAGGTGATTGCGGCTCTGCTACAGACCATGGAAGACCAAGGCAATCAGCGAGTGCAGGCACATGCTGCTGCTGCGCTCATTAACTTTACTGAGGACTGTCCCAAGTCTCTACTTATTCCCTATTTAGATAATTTGGTGAAACATCTGCATTCCATCATGGTACTTAAACTTCAGGAGGTAAGTTTTAAGATTGTTATAAGCGCCCCCCATTTGAGATTAATTTAGGTTAATTTGATGGATGAGACCCCTGGAGAAAGGGCTTTCAGCATAACTGTAAAGAATAGAAAGTTAAAAGCAGGACAGTTTAGGTTTGACAGAAAAGGAACCAGTTTTGGACTTGGGGAAGATAATGGCCTATAGGTTAGGTAAAAGCAGTATATGAATTGCCTTGAAACCAAGGCAGTTATTTTTGAATTTTGGTTTATGAAAATTTGGAAGAACCATTTTATGTTTTTAACTGCTGCAAGAAATCAGAGTAATGTGATTGTAGAATATTAGCATAGTATTCATTGTGAGACATTAACAGAAAACTCAACAAGACCATCATAAGATCATGGTTCAGGTAGCATAGATGGTAATAGTGGAAATTGGCAGGGAAAGTGATTCAAAAAGGTATTTCTCAGGAAGCATCAGCAGTTTCTTTCTGCCAGTTTGAATTTTAAAAAATGAAAGAGAAGTAAGAATACCATCCTTCTAACATAGATGACAGAAATAGAAATAGAAGGTGTGGAAAAAGGTATTCTTTTTGCTTAAATAAGTTGAGTTTTTAAAATGAGGCCTGGCCATTCAAATAGAAGATGGTTTATGGTTATAGTGTAAAAAAGAGGCGATCTAAAAACAACTGAATGACATTAGTACAGCAGTATGTGAGAGCAAAGATGCATGTAAGAAAGGCAAAGATTGAGGCCCAGTTGTCAAATATAATGAAAATAAATTACTACTATAAAAACGAAATGAATAAAAAGGACATAGAAAATTAAAGCCTTTTTTGCTATCATAGTCAACAGACATAAAGGTACTGTCAAATTACTATAAAAGTTTGTGACACCAAATTTCTGTACTTTTAACTCATTATGAACCAGTAACAGACATTTTATAACCCACACTTTGCATAGCACTGGTCTAAAGAATAACAGGGAAGAAGGTGAGACACACGGTGTCTCAGAAGACAAAGGGGTTTGAAACAAAGGATGAGTGTTCAGTATCAGATGACAGCAGAATAGGAACATGACAAAGAAACATGAGTATATCTGAAGACAGAAAGATATAGACGCAAGTTGAAGACAAATTGGTTGGTTGGTTGGTTGGTTAAATCAGGAATAGCTGCATGAAATGTGATTTTACAAGTAGATTTGGGTAGAGGGCTGAAGTGTGAAGAGAATTTCTGTATCTCCTTCCCCCAGAGGCAATGTGAAATATTTAAAGACTAAAGAATGGAGTTGCTGAGATGGGATGGGGAGGAGGGTATAGGATGTGAGCAAGACTTGTGTGAAGAGAGGGTATTTCCAAGGAAGAAGGACATTCCTTTGAGATCAGAGTCAGATGCCAAGATATGCAGAAGGGAATATGTTTACATCTTAAAGGTGTAGTGGAACTCAATACAAGGTGCAGAGCTCTGCTGAGGGTGTGGTTGTAGTTGATGAGAATGAAGAAAATCTTTAGTAGTTGCTGGATTAAGTATTCATATGAATCCACAAGGAATTATCAAATAATATTGCCAGGTGATAGCGTGAGCCAAGCTATAAATACCCAGTTAGTTTTTTGTTATTAACCAGGTCAGAGAATAATGTAGATCTTTGGTGCAGGAGAAAGGATGGTCTCATCTGTTTCACCAAGACAGAGAAGTGGGTGAAAGAGGGTACCCATGGTTATCATTAGTGATATCTTCCGGGGAGAGTCAGATTAGAAGATAATGGAATGGACCCAAAAGGGAATTTTCTTTACGACATAGTAAGACAGCACATCATATGTAGTAAGTAGTAGGAATAAATGAGGAAAAATGAACAAGTGGAATTAGGCATTAAGTTTGATGGATACAAAAATTTTAAGAGTCAAATTTGTGTTCAACAACTAGCTGTGCTTTGAGATAAAGCAGAAAAGTAAGGCATGCTGTGTTATCAGAAGAGAGAAATGATCCTGCATAAATAGTTCAATAGATTATTAAATTTGCTCCAAAACCTGCAATCTCCACTCTGGCTGCTGGAGGGTGGTCTCAGCTTGCTATTTCAAAACATTTGGGAAAAGCCTTTAGGAACTTGAAGGGAGTGTTTCTTGTTTCTCGTTTACATATTTATTTTGTGTGTCTTCCTTCTAGTTGATTCAAAATGGCACCAAGTTAGTTTTGGAACAAGTTGTGACATCCATTGCATCAGTTGCAGATACTGCAGAGGAAAAATTTGTTCCCTACTATGACTTATTTATGCCATCACTAAAGCACATTGTTGAGAATGCAGTTCAAAAGGAACTTAGACTTCTCAGAGGAAAAACTATTGAATGCATTAGTCTCATTGGTCTGGCTGTTGGGAAGGAAAAAGTAAGTGATTTGTAGTACATTGAATTTGCATTTTGTAATTTGGCTATGAAAGCATTGAGGGTACAAGAAGGTTTTTTCATTCTGATAAATGGTTTTCTAGATGCTTTTTTCCCCCCATCATCTTACTCTCACATTACTCCTATTTTATATATAAATAAATCGTTGCCTTCATTTTTTCATCATTAATGTTAAGGTTTCTTCTTAACCCAGTTATGTTCTTGAAACCTCCCCTTTTCCATCCCACATGAAAAGTCTATCTCTTTGGAGACATGTGGAGTTCAAGATTCATATGTTTAGTTTTACCCATTTAAACATGTGCTCAAAAACATTCCAGTTCCTTTCTTGTTAATTTAAAAAGCATCACATAGAGCTTTTTAGAAAATAATTTGCAAAGACTATTGGACATTGTGTTTTTTTCCCTAGCCAATTACTCAGCATTATCAAAGCTAATCCAAAAGAAGTGCCTCTGTCAACCCTTCACGTTAATGATTACTAGAACTATCATCAAAGAACCTCTCTGTCTAGTCTCTAAAACCAGCATCATTATTATCTTATAAATTATTTTTCTGTGGGACACCAAGAACCTAACCAGTAAATCATTTTTAAGTTCCATGCTCTGTGTATCTGGCTGTCAAACTATTTTTGAAACTGCCTGCTTTTACAGTGGAGATTGCCAGAACTACACACCGTTAAATGAAAATCATATAGTTCTTTGGAGCAATCTAAAATTTTCTTTCTGGATTTGGATTATGTTTTTACTTCTAGAAATACATAAGACATAGACAAAAATGACGCCTTTAGAAATACCTTTATATTGCAGTTCACTTTGACCTTCACTGGAAAATATGTTTCTCTAGAAAGAGCACTAAGTCTGTTGCAATATAGATACTTTTACCTGAGGGGTTATGACCCATATGGGAAATGTAAAAGATCATTTGGGTAAGTTTTGTTATTACATGAGAAGCCATAAGTACCTCTCTGATCTGATATACACAAGTAACATTGGTGTTGATTTTCCCAAATATTTTCTCCTAGTTCATGCAAGATGCATCAGATGTGATGCAGCTATTGTTGAAGACCCAGACAGACTTTAGTGATATGGAAGACGATGATCCTCAGGTAAAGTAGTCTTCACACATTCACCTTGATGCATTTAGGAGTTGCAGACAGCACAAGGTTAAATGTACTAAAACAAAAAGAAAATTAGTTATTGGTTCTTCAGCCCCTGGGTTTTAGATATATTCTTCACTGATTTGACTTCTACTTCTTATGACATTTTTTGTCAGTTTGTTGTAGCTGCTTACTCTTTTCTGACTCTCAAGGTTATGGTGCTCTTTAGGGTTCTGTCTTATGCCCTCTTATCTTCTCATTCCCTTTGAGCAGTATCATTCACAATTGTGGCTTTAGTTTTCCTCTGTATGCTTGTGACTTCCAGATCGTTCTCTGAATTCAAGGTCCATTTATAGACATTTGCTAGACATCCCCATTTGGATGTCTCCTGGTCCTTGGAATGCTATATGACTTCCCTGTCAAAAGAAAAAGAAATATAAAAACCTTAACAATCTTAGAGCATTCTGTGCTCTCTTCTCTGCCAAAAAATAAATAAACATTTCTTTAACTTAGAACCCTCCCCACTCAGCCTGGCTAACTTCTGCTCATGTTTCACATCTGATACAAGTTTAGGTGGTGGCTACTTAGGACACTGTATTATAATAATAGTAATAATCATAAATGTCTATCCTAATCTTAATAACATTCACAATGCCTAACAAAACAGGCAGGCAATAAATAATTGTTGAATTAAATTTTTACTTGGCGTAGACATACTATAATTGTTCTCCATATACTTAAAATTGTCTTGTTTTGTTTTTTAATTAGGAATAGGAAGTGTGTGCATGTAAGCAGGCGAGATAGACATATAGATAGTTATTAGAGAGTAAAAATCACTTTCTGGGTGACAGGGGTGATGAATTAGAATTAGATTCTCTGTAAGTAGTTTGCAGATAATTAAGTATATGCACACATAATAGTGAGAGAAGTGTCTTAGATAGACCTAGCCACTTACACAGAAAATTATAACATCTAGGAGAAATGGATGTTTTGTTTCTAGATGTGAATATGTTAGTAAAGGTTTAATGAATGAAAAACTAGGCAGTAGGCGTATAGCATCAAATAATATATTTCTGCCTTTAAGGAAATTAGTGCCTAGGAATTGATTATGTTTAAGTTGGGCTTTATTTATGTGATTGAAGTAATAGTAAACTATTTTTTGTTTCTTGAAGTAGAAAAATATAGATGCAGTCCTTGTCTCTTTTGCCTCACCTGCTGTCTATATTCTAGTACAGAGGTTCACAATGATTTTGTTATTGTTTCTGAACATTTTAAGCATAAGACCTTAGAAAATACACTTATTACTTAAAATGCTGTGAATGTAAAATGAAACATTGTTTCTGTGAAATAACTTCCTTTATGATATCATATTTACCTGTTTTAAAATCAGTTTTAATTAATTTTTTCCCCAGATCTCTTACATGATCTCAGCATGGGCCAGAATGTGCAAAATCCTTGGAAAAGAATTTCAGCAATACCTTCCAGTGGTTATGGGGCCTTTAATGAAGACAGCTTCCATTAAGCCTGAAGTAGCCCTTTTAGATAGTAGGTATCTTCATGAAGATAGCAATTGTAAAATTTCTCTCTGTTATTAATTTTAACATAAATTTGTTTTCCTCCCTGTAAATAGCCCAAGACATGGAGAATATGAGTGATGATGATGGTTGGGAATTTGTGAACCTTGGTGATCAGCAGAGTTTTGGTATTAAAACTGCAGGACTGGAAGAAAAGTCAACTGCTTGTCAGATGCTGGTAAGTGATAGAGATGTTTAAACTTTGTTTTACAGCTTCTCATAATACATTTATATACATTTGATAGGAGTGCTTTTTAGAGATGCTAAAAAAATTTTGAAGAGCAGTAATATATTCTTAAAGGTGTAGAAACCTTTTAACCCAACATCTCTACTTATGAATTTCCATTCTAAAGAAATCATGTAGATGAAACTTTTTATTATCAGTGCTGTTTCTTATAACAAAAAAGAAAAAAGATGAATAGCTTGAATGCCTGCTTTCAGTAAGATGATTAATACTACTTCATTACACAGCTGTTAGAAAGCCAAGGAGGGCAAAGATTTTTGAGTTTTGTGCTTAGTGTATGGTAGTTGGCCAAGGAATATCTTGAACAAATGGACAGAAATGTACTCATGATATTAAGTAAAACTGGTATGATGTCATTTGTGTAAGTAAACATGATAGAAAATTAAAATGTGTACACTGATAATTTCTTGTGTTATTATGGGATTTGTGTTTAAGTTCTCTTTGAGTTTTTTGTTTTGTTTGCCTTTATGAGCATGTTATAGATAGTAGGGGATAATAAATTTTTAAAAGAAAAGATTATCGTATATTACAAATTTAGCAGTTTAATGGCTTAAATTTCATATTACTAAAGCATTTTGTTCTCTAATTCATTTCAACATATTTCTTAAACTTATCAATACTGACTATAATTTATAAACATTTTGGATTTATAGTATCTTTTAACTGGACAGCAAATGTAATACCTTTAAACAAAGTATGAAATCTTGTAATGTAGTGGAAGAGAATTTAAAAATTATTAAAACAACACTTTTTTCTGTTTTAAAAATCACTTATTGGAAGGATTTTTTAAATACAAAATAACAAGTCTATTGGCTGCAAATTTACAAAGTAAGTGATATGCTAACAATTAAGTTTTCAGGTTTCTAAAATGTCTTTTAAAATTATTTTTTCTCATTAAGTGATACATTTTGTTTGAAGTTTTTTCAGAGTGCTGGAACTTTTGCAAAATTCTTCGACACAAAAATAAAAATATGTAGTATTCCAGGCTTTACATGACAGTATATTTTATAATCATTTTATGGCCTTTTCCCATTTTACTTTTTTTTTGGTTGAAAGACTAATTTAACAGTTCTACATGTATCCTTAAATGTAATTCTAGTCAGAATACAACATTCTCTGGTCCTTATGTAATAAAAATACCTAGAAACTCACATGGATCTTAAGTTCTTTTCCAATACTTTGATTTCAGGTTTGCTATGCTAAGGAGTTAAAGGAAGGCTTTGTGGAATACACTGAACAGGTTGTCAAACTGATGGTCCCTTTACTGAAATTTTATTTCCACGATGATATCCTGCAGTTTTTTAATGCAAACATGTCTAGATTTATTTAGTTTTAGCTTGTTCAAGTATTATTAGACTTTGTGTTAACTGAAAGGTATATCACTATTATTGTTTGTGTTTGTAGTAACTATAGTTTTAGGTTATAAACTTGGTTCTTTGCATATGCCTTTGTTTCACTTGAGCCAGAAACATAAAGAAAATGCTACCTATTCAATTGGCTGTTTGCTATAGTCCACTGAGGGATTTTAAGGATTGGTATCTTATTGGTAAATGTGTACAATTGTATATAATTTCTGGTTTTCCCAATAGTTGTTCGGTCATGTTAAAAAAGTAAGACCTTTCTCAATAGATTAGAAACCCACTAATAACTTTCTGTAGCACAGAATCCTACATTTCAAATGTAGGTAGCACCTTTAGAAAGAAACATCTCTTGATATATCTGCATATTAAATACGTTCCTCCTCAACATAGTAATAGTAGTAATTACTACTATAAGGTACATGTTTATGCCTTTGCACATACAAAATTTCATAGATGGGTTAAAAAAAAAGACAGCTCAACAAAGTGATAGAGCCCAGACCCAAACTCAGCTCTGTCTGCCTTCAGAGTCCCTTTGTTGTAGTCCTCATGCAGTATCATATAGTGGTATCCTTTACAGAAGATGGCTTTTGCCCAGCAGATATTTCCCATTATTTAAGAGAACAAAGCAGAATTGTTTTTAAGAGGAACTCTCGAGACTTTATTTTGCAAATGGAGTTAGATAGGGAAAGACAACTAAACTTTTATTAAAAATGGAAAAGACTAGTATAGGAAGAGATCTAAGGGTCTCAGGTCTTTTCACAGTCGTTTTTATGTTTTGGGGTTACATTTGAGACTCATATTGTAGGGGACAGAAAACACAGGAGGTCTGTCTTGTTGGCAGGGAGACTCATATTTTTATACATGTTATATTTAACACAAGCTCTTGGGATAGCAGTCTTAGATAAACAGAAGTTGCCTAGCACTCCTATTAACTTAGCACTTTTAAGTAAAAAAATGATAGGATAACCTTTTGAGGATAGTGATAACATTTCCTTAACAATAATACGTGTTCGAGTGGCAGCAGCAGAATCCATGCCTCTTCTGTTGGAATGTGCAAGAGTTCGTGGTCCTGAGTATCTCACACAAATGTGGCATTTTATGTGTGATGCCCTAATCAAGGCCATTGGCACAGAACCAGATTCAGATGTCCTCTCAGAAATAATGCATTCTTTTGCAAAGGTAAATATTTTGCTCTTAATAATATGTATGAAGTTATATGTTCATTAATTAATCTTGCTCAGTACATTGGGGAACTTTCGTGTAACAGGTTTTTTTTAAACTAAAAATGTCCAGTTCTTTTTTATTTTAATGTTTTGGTGTCATTGCTTGTTTCCTAAGAGTAGCTACCCTTGTATTCCAGTCTTGACTAGTTTCTACCATCACTTATCTATAGTCTGACTACAGAAGCTTGAGTATCATCTCCAACTAATTGTCTAATTTTTGTTCTAGACTCTCTCCTAAATTCCTTTTTTTTCGTATTGTCTTCTCTCTTCTTTGTGCTGCTGAAATAGCTTTACTTGGGCTATTCCAGAAGTTGCTCTTACTTTTCCTCTTAGTCTCTTCTCCTTTCTCAAGCATTAACTTGGTCTTTGTTTTAGTCATTCATCTTCCCATATTCTTGGTCACCCCCATTGCTCACAGCTCCATAGCTTGCTCCCATTTGGTTTAAAAATTTTTAGCGTCTTTGTCTCCATTTATACTCTTGCAGTTCAAAATTTCTTGTTTTTCCAAAGAATGCATACTTCTAGACCTTTGCCTATATCGTTTCCTCTACCTGTGATGCCCTCCCAGAGCGGACTTACCCCTTCTCCAGTGCTCTCTTTGTATAGAGCATGCATGTAGGATTGGGCTCCTTAGAAGCTAGTTGGCCTGTTTCTTCTTTGAACCCTTAGCACATAGCATAATGCCTGGCACTTAAGATGTTCCTAGAACAAGTTGAAAATGTGTTTTAAAGTTTTCTCTTTAATACACTGCCATAGTAACAAATACAAACCAGGAATATCCACTCATTTAATCATTAGTCTTCCAGGGTACTGAGTTATGTTCATTTTTCTCATACTTCCATGTGATTCTTAATAAATTTAACTTTTGACTCTTAGAAATCTGTAAATCTTAGTTGCTTTTTTTCCTCAACCTCATTTTAGTGCATTGAAGTAATGGGAGATGGATGCCTTAGTAATGAACACTTTGAAGAATTAGGAGGTATACTGAAAGCTAAACTTGAAGAACATTTTAAAAATCAAGAATTGCGACAAGGTAAGTTTTTTATGCTTTATTTCTGAATGTAATCCTTGACCATTTTGGCAACCATTTAAAAAGACATTTATTTGGGTGTGTTTTAGTTAAAAGACAAGATGAAGACTATGATGAACAGGTGGAAGAGTCACTACAAGATGAGGTAAATTATTCCCTTCAGAACTTAATTTACCTGATCATTTCTATCTGGAAGATTTTTAAATCCTTAAGTTTCTAATTTCATCTGACCTGACATTTTTATATAATTATTAGTAATCTTTAGCAAAAGAATCTGATGTGTATTTTATTTATTAATTTAGAGAATAAGTCATTTGACTTAGCTGACTTGTGTTTTGAATGCTGTGTGTATGCATTTTGTTGCATATACGTACACATAAAAGTACTTTGTAGTTCTAGTATTTTCTTTTAGTCCTCACAGCTGTGTATTTGGTGGTGCTTTCACTATTTTAAAGATGCTTGAATTCAAACTCAGATGTTAAATGACTACCTAAAGCCATGTATTCTTGAAGGACCTAGGGTTTAAGGCCAGATCTTTTTGTAATACCTGTCTTTCTACTGAACTACAGAATAATGCAGATTTACTTCTAGTAAATAATATACATGCATTGTTTGATAGGATTCTCCTCTGCCTTGTTACTTAGTTCTCACCTCATCAAACCATTTGACGCCATCAGACATATTTCAACTGTGTTGTTAGGGTCTATATAATATGTGGCTTGTGGCCACCCTGGTGGACCAGTGTTGGCATGTTTAGGTCATTCCAATTCTTTGCAGTATGCTCACATGCTACCATGCACAAGTTCACAGGGATGAGATGTTGTAAATAACTGACACCACATCTCCCCATCAGCCTGCTTCAAAATTAGAAACATTCTTGCAAAAAAACAGAAAATACTCAAGTAAAAACACTTTGAAGTATGTACCAAGATCAGTTTTTGCAACAAGTGCAATACTTGCCATACACTTTTATCTATTCATAGGCAGGTAAGAGACATGACACCTCCAATCATTGAGGTAAACTTAGTCTCTAGATTCTTGCTGTGCCCTTAAGAAAGTGATAAGAAATTTTTCTCATTTTAAAATAAATGTTAGTGTTAATAATAGTGGGAGTACTTTTTAATACATATAGGTGTGTTTGTTTTGTTTTAGGATGATAATGACGTCTATATTCTGACGAAAGTGTCAGACATTTTACACTCAATATTCAGTAGCTACAAGGAAAAGGTGTTACCGTGGTTTGAACAGCTGCTTCCATTAATTGTCAACCTTATTGTAAGTGTTGCCTCTCTTCAACAGTTATTTTAGATGATTTACCTGGAATTCTTTTCATTGCAGCATTTGAAAACTTACACTATCCAGTTAAAATGGGTCCTAGAAATCATAGTTTTCAACTCTACATCTTTAATTTTATCAAGTTTATTGCCCTGTATATTTCTCACTCAGCTTATGCTTAAAGTTTGCTAACTGGGTTTTCCATAGTTAAATCATTATACATTCTAAAGACAAACTAGTGATTTTTCATTATTTCAGATTATCTATGCCTTGCTAAGTTAACAAATGAAAACAGAATGATTACATTTTTTGCAGTAGACCCTAGAGATTTCAGTTATGATCCCTGTTAGCACAACTAGCAATCGTGGATTTTGGATGATGGTCTTATATACTGTTTTTTAAAAAAAATTTATATTAAAAGCAATTATTAAATGTTTGTTCCCTTTTTTGGTTTTTAATTTTGTATTCCATTGTATTTAGTAGTGTACTACATTTTTTCTAAGATGTAAATCAAAACTATAAGTTAAGATTGTCACTTTTTTTATTGTGTTTTTTTAAATACAGCATTCTATTACCTTTTGTATAAAGTGAATATATACACATTGCTGCTGCTGTCAGTTCTTCCTGGTTTATGGCAATGTCAGATTGTGGAATTCTGTTAACAGTTCATAAAAGTCTTTTAAACCTGTACTTATTTAAATGTATGTAGTACTTTGAGGATTGTTATTCACGAGAAGTTGTTACTCTTTTTCCTTGCCTCTGTCAGGAGTATCCAAGTAAGCCCATAGTGTATAGTGAGTATTTATTTCTTTGCAACTTTTATGTACTTCAGTATTCAAAGCTTAAAAGAATATCTCTTTTGTAGTGTCCACATAGACCATGGCCAGACAGACAATGGGGATTATGCATCTTTGATGATGTTATAGAACACTGTAGTCCAGCCTCATTTAAATATGCAGAATATTTCTTAAGGCCAATGCTCCAATATGTATGTGACAACAGCCCAGAAGTCAGGCAAGCAGCTGCATATGGCCTAGGAGTCATGGCACAGTATGGTGGAGATAACTATCGTCCTTTTTGTACAGGTACTGTTGTTTATTTGGTTACATGCATTTTCTTTCAGGCATATCTTTGTTTCTACTTTATTCTCTTTCCCTTTTTCAAACACTCCATCTATAGCACTTAAAAACTTATCATCTTTATTCTCATAGAAATGAAAAAATAAAATCCACATGGAATCAGAGCCTCTCCTCCCCAGTCTTCCAGGGCACGGTTCATTTTGGGTTTGGGAGGTATACCAAAAAGTCCTAAAACAGGACTTTTAAAACATACTTGGAGACCCTGTGAATTTAGCCAGGAATATAACTAGGAGGAGGCTTTTAAAAGCTTAAGTACTGTGAGGTGATCAGGTGTGTAAATCTTTAGACTACTAACATCTTGAGGTCTCCAAGTTAGTAGAATGCTAGTGCTGACTCCACTGGAACAGTCTCCCTTTCATTACTCCATCTGTCAATTCTGTAGTGAAGAAGACAAAACATTCCTTAAACCCTAACATTTCTTCACTATAACTGATAACTGGACCAGAGATTTGCATGAAAGTGTGAGCTTTTAACTGGCCTTTTTTCATATGCTTATTTTAGAAGCACTTCCACTGTTGGTAAGAGTAATTCAGTCTGCTGATTCTAAGACCAAAGAAAATGTCAATGCTACAGAGAACTGCATCTCAGCAGTAGGGAAAATTATGAAGTTCAAGCCTGACTGTGTGAACGTTGAAGAAGTTCTGCCACACTGGTTGTCTTGGCTTCCACTACATGAAGATAAAGAAGAAGCTGTTCAGACTTTCAATTATCTGTGCGACCTGATTGAAAGGTAAGAAAGAAGATAGATGGACCTTATGTCCTTCCCATTCAAAAAAGAAGTGCTTTCTGTGCACTGCCTTCAGGTGTACAGATTTGTCTTTATAAATCATGTTAAGAAACTATATCACAGTTAAGATTGCCTCATAATAAGATTTGGGTTATTTTTTATGGAATTCAACAAATGAGGCATATAGAACATAATGTTTTAAGAAGGTTCCCTTTTAATGTTCTTTTCCCACCCCATTTAATTAATTAATTAATTTATTTATTTAGGGTTTTTTTAAATTTCAGTTTTACTGAGGTATAATTGACATCATTAATAGAATGAGATTGAAGTACATTGTTAGTATCATTTTTTGCCCTCTGAAATCCTGGTGTCTTCTTTGGATTTAAGAGTTGATGATATAAGGAAGTATACCAAATGGGCAGTCAAGTTCTGGCCCTGGGCCCTGGGCCCTGGCATCGTTAATACAATTTTGTGCCCATGAGTAAATCTAAGAATTGTAAACAACCTGGAAGCATAGAAGCTATCAGATCATAAGCATGTTCTTTGATGGTCTAAGTCCAAGTTCCCCTAAATATTAGTCACTTAATTTTAGTTCATGAATGCATCTAAGGACTCATCTCCTAGAATTTGTAGAAATGGGCCAGTGGGCATATTTCTTCATGCCTATAAGTTCATATTCACACACTGTTTTAGTCTTCCCACTGAGAACCTCATTAAGGAATATAACAGCGTCCTGAAGACAACACATTCCTTACCTGCCTCTTTGTCTGAAGTGACCAGTCCTCCATTGATCACCTCCCTCAGAAATAATTATTCTGAATTCTAGTTAAATTCAGTGTTAATGTTTCTTTACATTAAAGTTTCCTGGAGTTTATTTCCTGGCTTACTCTTGTAATACCCACATATCATTTTGAACTTCAGATTTATTTCAGAAACCATTTGGCAGTATTTAAATGAAATGTGTATTAAACCGTTATACTTTTTTTTTTAATAAGTCACATTATTTTTAAAGCATTTAGAGCATCCTATTGTTTGACTCTTAAAAGCTCCAAGAAATGAGCCAAGTATTTTTTTCTAATTTACAGGGGAAGAAACTAAAGTGTAAGTAAAATTAACCGGTTTTCTGCCTAAATTTAAAAAGGCAGTTTATTTTAGTGAATTCATAATCACTTTATAAAAACCTTATAACAAAATTTAGTGTTGGATGGAGGGTGTAGGAAAAAATGAGTGCTTGAGTTGATTTTTCCTTATAATTTTCATTTAAAAGGTTTTCTTCTCTTTCTTTTGTTAGTAATCACCCAATCGTTCTTGGCCCAAACAATACCAATCTGCCCAAAATATTCAGTATAATTGCAGAAGGAGAAATGCATGAGGCAATTAAACATGAAGATCCTTGTGCCAAACGTCTGGCTAATGTAGTTCGCCAAGTACAGGTAAGCAGATTCGGTTAAATAGGGGAAGGAAGAATAAAATTGTTTCTTTGGGTTTTTTTTTGTTTTGTTTTTTCATATCCTTTATTAGAAAAAAAAATAGAAATTTAATTAGCTAAAGAAATTTTATTTTTATATTCTCTTGAGAGTCTCCGAGTTTATATTTAATGTAATCTGTGTATATACCTATTTATTAGAACTAAATAAAACCTTTGTCTTAAATTTGAGATATTTTGAACCTCCCAATTGGTGCTTAGTACAACTCATGCATAAATTATCTGCATATCTGTGAGAAAAAAAAAAGATGTATCTGGTTCCATAATAAGTAAGGGGGAGGGTGCATCTTTTTAGTGCTATAAGCATTAATCTTTAAATGATTTTTACTCCCTAAATTCGTGTGTGTTGGTTACTTGAATTTGTCATCTACCTAGTGCATTTTTATCAGTGCAAAGATGAAGAAAATTTAACTGTAAATGCAGTGAACTTTAAAGAAATGAACAGATTTCTTTTATTATGATACTCATCAAACTAATCTACTTGGAAAGAAAATATTTTGGAATTATGATTATCTACCTAATGATGATTATTAAAATACTTTCAAATGACCATTTTACCAAATCTAAATCTGTGAAAATGTTTTTTCCCCTAGACATCTGGAGGATTGTGGACTGAATGCATAGCACAGCTCAGTCCTGAGCAGCAGGCAGCAATACAGGAGCTCCTGAACTCTGCTTGAAGGGCCTTAATATCACCACCAGAAAACTAACTCCAAATAAACGTTTACCCTTTTGTTTAGGTTTCTTTGTTTTGTTTTTGAGCAAAAGAGAACAGTTGAGTTGTGTATAGGCCATTCTTCTCCAAAGCTACAACAGCAGGAAGAGAAGCTCTGGGTTTCAGAATGGTGTTTAAATGGATTTCTATCATACCACTGAAGAAGTTTCCTGTAAGCCCTACAGTAGCACTGAAGAGTATTTTTCTATTGGTATAACCCACCCATGTGAAGGTGAAAGGGAAATGAAATTAATTTATCTCATTAGACATAAGGAAATTTAAGACAAAACAGCTTTAAGATCCGTTACTCAGCATAGATGTGTGTGAAAACAAATTCTGTACATCTAGTGTTAATTCTATTAATTGGAGTGTGAGTCTTTTTGTAGGATAGAAGCCTACACAGCAAACTAGTAGATCCAAAAATTGAAAAATAAAATGCTTAAGACAAAAACAAGCATGAAGATGTCATATTTGATGTCACTTTTGGTTCTTTTTCCCAAAAGGCTTATGCAGTAACTCAGTTTGGAATGCTTTTAAGCTTCCAGCCCTTGAATGTGAAGTGTTGGCATGTCTAGCAGTAGTCTCTCATTCACTCCTCAATAAACAACATTGAAATACAAAAAAACGTTTGTGTAAAAGTTCCATACTGTCTGGCTTTGATTCATTCAATGTTTTTAATATAAGAATAATTAATATTTTTTTAAAGTAATAACTATGGCTCTGAATGTTTTTTTTCCTAGCATTTTCCTTGTGCAGTTCAAACCGGAAACTATCTAGTTTTTACCATCTGCCACATTAAGCTAAGTTATGACACTTACGGTGTTCACAATTGGTGTCCTTTTAAAACTAAGATGGATAAGATAAAAAAGATTTGGCTTAGTATTTTCATTGCAAATTGTAATTGCTATAGAGTTGCACACAACTTTTAAATTTAATTTTATGAGTATAATAGCTAAAATTTCTGACAAATTCAATAAAATGTATGAATGGTTTTTTTTCCTTCATGTATTAACCTCATAGTAAATGACTTGTTCTTGTTTCTTTAAATAAATTTTTCTAAGGGATCTTAATAGATTTCTGTTGAAACATCAGTGTTAACATTTTTATAGTTTGTACTAAATTTAACCGTGATATAAAAATGAATTTTATGCTTAGATCAGAATTTAAAATTAAAGGTTTTTTTCTTTAAATGATTTGCATTACTTTATTAAAATTAAATCTGAAATGGAATAGAACGTAGAGTGGATTATATTAAAATGGTTCACTTGGTAGCAAATACCCTATAAATATATTTTTGATTTTCAGCACACCATTAGCCCAGAAGCTTTGGTGTCTGGCAGAACATGTTGTGAATGACTTCACCAACACAATCATTGCTTTCAGCGGGTACCTCTTTGACTCTTGTAATGTGTGTGTGGCGGGGGGGGGGGGTGTAATATTTAGAGCTACTTTATACCCTGTATTCCTGTTGGAGTAAAAATGTGTCAAGACAGCCCCTTTCTGGTTTCTTACATAGAGTTTGAAAACCAATCATGTATCGATGCCAATTAACTAGAGCAGTTAGGTTTTGTTTTTAATTTACTACACTTAAAACATGTTAAAAATGTGGCACACCTGCCTAAGTTCAGGTGGAAGTATGGTTTGAAAATGGAGAATCTACTGTGTGCAAGGCACTGTACTAACTCTTATGGGTAAGAACCTAGATTCTGGTTTAAACATTAATGAGCATGTCAAAAAATGTAACAAAAAGAGTATAAGGTCCCTGGGCTTATATCAATCAACTGCAGAACTGACTACAATATCCTTCTTAATAGAAGTAGAGGAATTGGAGTTTAATCAAGTTTAATCAGGGAAGGTTGGTATTAAAGGCTGTTCATGTGACATGATCTGAAATCTAGGGCTCATATAACTAATTGTAATATGTTAGTCCATGAAGTAATGATTTTTTTTTAAATTATCTAGGGAAACGTTTTTAATACCTCATTTTGTCTACACGAGATGAAAATTAATTATTTTTCCTTTTGTACCAAATTTAGTGTCCCAGTGGCCTTGGATGTCAACCAGTAATGATATATTTGTGAATCCAAGTTATTTCTGGAGGGGAAAAAAAAATGTGTGCGGCTCTTTCTGGGTGTGTTGTAACAAAGGATGAAGTTACGTGCACAGGTGTTGGACATTTTTAGCATAACCCATTTGGAGTATTTTTTAATTCTGTAAATTTAAAAAGTGAAGTTGTCTTAAAGCTAATTTGACACTTGTAATGAGCAGCAACTGTCAACTCTGGAGTTACAGTTTGACCAACAGAACCATCAGTAAATACGTAAGCAAATATTGTTGCTGCACCTGGTCTCATAATATGGGGGGGGGGGTGGTGGTGCATATTTACAGTGCAGTAGCATTATATTTTTGTGATCTAATCTTGAATGATTTCCTATTTGCAATTAAAGCAATTCGAAAGGCTAAGGAGCTAGCTAAATGTTTTACTACAAGTATTAATTATGTCAATCTTCTGGCTCTTGTCGTTCTATAGATAGAAATCACTTTGTTTCTCCTAATTCCTCCTTGCCTCAAAGGAATAATAGCTAAAACCTTGCCATCTTCCATTTTTCTTAGACCTAAAATTATGAGTACCACTGTTTTAGAAGCAAGTGAACTATCTGCAAGGAGTAATAGGCTTACATTTTTATTTCCAACACTTCCAATTCCGAATGGGTGGGAAAGGGGATGGCAAACTCTAAAACCATCCTGGACTGACTGACCCCTTTTTTTCCACACAGTTGTAATCCTGACAGTCATTTGCTAGATAATATTTGGACTTATTTCTTCATAGTATTCATATTGTTATACATTTGAATGAATAAATAACAATTTGAAGATAAATTATAGTTCAATTATTTCTAAAAAATCCAACTGCAATATGGTTTTTAAAAAGTAAAATACAAAAAATAATTTTTTAAAATTATAGTTAAGGCAGCAGAGTTTACTTCAGAATTACTTGGTAATTCTGAATCTTTCATTCTGTTTCAATCTATACATTTTTGTCCTCTTGACTAGTATTCAGATGGAATCAAGACTAGTGCCATTTCCTGTGGATTAGAAATTAGTTCCCCGTCTTCCCTGGAAGTTTTGTAACAGGTAGAGAATGTAAGGTACAGTGAAAGATGATGGCATCAAACAGTTAAGATCAGGGGTCAGCAAACTTTCTCTAAAGGACTAGATAGTAAATATTTTTACTTAGAGTTTTGCTGGTCCTATAGTTCTCACAAATGCTGATCTGCCATTCTAGCACCAAAGCAGCTGTAGACATTACTAAACAAATTAGGCGTGGCTATGTCTCATTAAACACCATGAACATGTAGATTATAATTTGCTGATGCCTGATTAAAATATGACTGCTTAGGTTCAGGAATCTCACTATACATTTATTGAAACTTTGAACAAATTCACCTAAATGCTTTAGTTGCTTTCTCTATAAAATGGGAGTAATTATAGTACACACATAGTCCCAACTGCTTATTAGTCTGGGCCCTTGGTGAGCCCTTAACCTCTGTGCCTTCAGTACTTGTGAGAAGTTAATGGACAGTATCAGCACCCACAGGTTGGTTGTAAGGCTTGAGGTAATATGTGTATATAATATATAGGAACAACTAGGACAATGCCTAGTAGTGCAGATTTGCTATTACGAGTACTTGTTTGAAGAGATGATTAAATTTGGATAATGTCTGTCTTCACAACTAGTTAGCTGTCATGTTTATTTCATGGAAAATGAAAGTAATAAGAATCTAAGTCTACGGCTATGCTACCCTAAACAAGCCTGATCTCATCTGATCTCAGAAGCTAAGCAGGGTCGGTCCTGGTTAGTACTTGGATGGGAGACCACCTAGGAAGACCAGGTGTTGTTGTAGGCATAAAAAATAAGGGATTGTAAACTGGCAAGGTCCTTGAAATCTGTGAGGTCAACCACGGGTTGCTTCGCCTTAAAAAAATCTTAATTTTATTAAGCAATTAACAAGAACTACTATGGCTTGAGTGTAAGTGCTGAGCAAAACACATGGGCTGCCTTCAGATAGGGGATACATCACATTACAGTCATATAGCAAGGAAAAGTAGAGGATGCAGTGTGTAATAGGAAGAAATCCGGGAAACATTTAGTAATGCAAACAGGACATGCATCCAGTGGCCTCAGTGTAGGCATTCTAGCCAACTACCAAGGACTAAAAATATGTTCATTCTTGGTCAATGAAAACCTCCCTGAGGTGAGACTTTCTACCCAGCTTTTCCACCACATTTGGGATTGCCCTGGGGCTGTGTCACAGAGATGGCCCAGAGTGTAGCACTTGGAACCAGTGAGTGAGAATCCTGGCTCCTGCCTGAGGGGAGTATTGTATTACTATTAAGTCATGATTAGGTTGGCAGTAGAGAAAAGGTGCCAAGTTATTTGCAGCCCATTTAGAAATGGCCCCAAGGCCCACATGCAGCTACCCTCTTGTTTTACCATTTCTAGAAACGTAGTGGAGCAGGGAGTCTTTCTGTTTGTCCCAGCTGTATTTGACTGCCACTTAACCACTTAATTTCAGGTTCTTGGATTTTTCTCAAACACTTCTTGGCCTCTGACACATTTTATGTAGTTTTAAACATTTAGCTACTGAAAAAGCCCCTTCGATCAGGAAATAGTGAAAGGATACTTGTAGGGTTATGACCCTGTTGCATTTTCTGATTAAAAAAAAAGATATTTAAAGTTTATTATTAAAGAGAAAAGATAGTTCTGTATTTTGGAAAAATGCAGCCCATCAATGTTTTTAGTGTTCTCATAGAAAAGGTTATTACTATGAATGATCAATAAGCCATTAGAAACTCACATTGTAACATGTTTTTTCAAAGCGTAAAAATATAAAATAGCAAATATGGAGATATGAGAATGGATTGAAATAACTTTTTTTAAAACAGCAGTGACAAAACTGTATGAGGAGCAAAGGTTGCATTTGAGAACACTAACAGGCCTTTCTGATTTGCATTAGGGATCACCCCTTTTTTCTACCCCCTTCCCCACAATAGTAACTTCTATGTCTCTGTCACCAGAGGTGATGAGACAGGGGCTCTGTGCTGGCCTCAGGGATCCTACTCACTGAAGTGACTTGCTTACCCAGACAGCCTGCCCAACTTCAATGCAGTGATCATCTCTAAGAAGTCATCCGGAAGGCATGCAAATCTGGAGGGATGGCCAGCAGAGCCTGGCATTCAACTTCAGTCATCGTCTTTTTCCACTCGATAATGGAACCCTGGAACCACAGGCTTCATGCTGTTTGTAAAATTCCTGCCTTGACTTGCAGGTAAGGGACTTATCTCCATTTTTGCTTTATTGTACTAGGAGAGCGTTTGTTTCTTGCCTGGACTTGTTTTCAATGCAAACGTCCTATCTTGGCCTTTATTTGCACTCTCTGGAATGAATTAATAATTTCTAAATAGCTTCTTTTGGCTGCTCCCAAAGCTTCCTCTGATTTGTGTGTGGAAAGGAGTACTGGATATAATTCAATGGAATAATGTAACCAAAGTGCTCCAGGGGACATGGGTAGTAGCTGTTACTATGATGGCTACATCCGGGCTATGGGGACCACCTCCAATCATTCAAACATTTCCAAACCAACCAAGATTAAGGATTTACTGATAATCTGAGTTTTCTGCTTCTGAACTCATCTGAACAAAACTGAAAACATTTATGAAAAGACTCCTGACACATTTTCTCAAATCAGATGACAGGTAAGCGGATAAGGAAGGAATGCTCTCTTTTTTTCATTTTCATACATTACAAAATACATGGGCGTTTTGAAGCCTAAATTCTGGAGAGTCTTAATTTTTAATTATTTAACTTTTTATACAAAGTTCCACCTGGTTCAAAATTTGAAATCTATCAAACGGTGAAAAGTCTCTTCCTACACTTGTCCCTCAGCTACACCCACCAGCTTCCCTCGTAAAAGAAAAATTCAGACTAACAACCTTTTTGCTTCAAAAGTCCTTCCAGAAGGAAATTAGCACTTCTGATGAAATGTGTGCATGTCTGGTGAATATGAGTCAAGTTAAAAATAATTCTGAGAAACGATCTACCCACCTAGTAACACAGAAATTTGGGTGTTTTTGTTTTCTTTTTTTAAATAAGTCAACAATGATTATCTACTCTAATGTTTTTTTACCTCTAAATGTCTCTGCTATGAAAGAATCTTTGAAATTGGCCTGCTTGAAGCCTATGTCCTTGCAATAAATTTATAATAAAATTTCAACATAACTAAATTGTCTAAAAAGGATGTTTTTAAACATCCTCCCGGAAGGAAAGATTATCTGTTCTTAGGTATCCTTCCAGGCTTATAAATATTCAAATGGCTTTTGAAATAAAAGTTACATCTTTTTGGCTAAGAATTTTCAGTATTCAGTTCTGTCAAAGATGGAGGTTTAAATATTTTTTGCTCTTTAAATGACAATATAAAATTGATGTGCTCAGTACTGGTTATCAAAATATTAAATATTAGAACCTCATTTCATCTTAAACTAAGTGGCATCAGACTAAATTTTTTTATTATTAAATCAGCATTAAAAATTTCACTTATTAGGGAGCATATTTTTAAATATGTGTTTTCATAAAATAATTATATTTACTAGCTAGTATTGATGTTATTTTTTCTCATTTAATAACTGTTCTGGTTTTAGTGTATTTTTGTGGTTGTCTGCTATTTAAATGATACTGGTGTTTCATCTATGGTAATGGTATAAATTTTCTTTTGGAATACTTTTTAAAACGTCAGTTAGTCGATTTTTTAAAATGTAAACAGAGCCACAATAGCTTTGAGGGTGTGACAAAAATTATACAGATGGCTCTCATGATTGAAGTCTAGGAAATACTTTATCTTGGCTGAGGTTTGCAATGCAATCATATAGGTTCAAAAAGTTTTATTTTACCAGCTTATGAGAAATACAATGCAATGATTAATATGTCATATGAACAAAACTAAGCAAGAATATTGCTCAGCCAATAAGACACTTGCAGGTATGAACCAGACTAAGGCAACAGAACTATATAGGTTGGTGGGGTTTTTAAACTTTTTATTTTAAAATAATCTTCAACTTACAAAAAAATATAAAAAATACAAAGAACTTTCATATATTCTTTACTGAGATTCATTACTTTTAATGTATTGTGATATTCACTGTATCTTTTGAATTACTTGAGAATGACAGTCTCTCCTTGACCAAGGTCTAATGAGGATCCCCCGAGTTTTTTTTCATCTAGACTTTCAGACTTCCATGTTCGGTTCTGCATTTTCAATATTAGTAAGAATCCTACTAAGTCAGTTTATCCATTCTCAGTATCTGATCCATTTCCTCATCTCTCAGGGATTGTCTGATGATGACCCTGGCTTGCCTTAAGCAAAACTCTTGTTAGGTCAGTTCAGCCAGAATTCCCCCTGACTACTGATGTTTCCTTTAGTAATTTCCCATCCAGATCTCCAACCTACTCCTTGGCTATAAATTTCCACTTGTCCTTGTACTTGGAGTTGAGCCAGTCTCTCTCCCTCACTGCAAAGCCCCATTGTGGTATTCCCTACAACTGTGGCAATAGTCCCCTTAAATAAAGTCTGCCTTACCTTCTTTAGCAAGTGTCATGAATAATTCTTTTCCTTAACAAGTTGTAGAATCATAAGCCTTCATTCTTTAGTAATTCAGCATATATCTCCTAAGAATAAAGACATTTTCTTATATAACCACAGTATAATCCCTATCAGGAAATCTAACATTATTACACTTATACTACAATGTCCATATTGAAAATTCACCAGTTGTGCTGGTAATTGTTGTCTCAGCTCTAAGCTTACCTTTCTCTGCTCTGCTCTGTGACACTGGGGTTAAGACTTTGCTAAATTCATTTTCCGAACTCCCTTGCCAACTGGCTTCTGTTTGGATCCTATCAGTGGGAGGCCCTTTTGGAAGATATGAAGAGAAGGGACATCCTTTTGTTTTCAGTTCCTGGTAGCACCCCTTCAAGTAGAAGAAGAAAGTTGCAACTTCAAACTCCAGCTTCTTTAGGTCTTCTCAGCATTAGCCACACCATATACCTCCTATCCCTGCTCTGGAAGTCAAGCACCAGCCATATGTGGGCCCCTCTCCTGAGCTCTGGTCCTGGCAGTCCCAGCTCTTCCTTTTGTTCCCTAGCCCTAAGGTGGTGGTTACTTTGAGTATTAATATCTTGGTTACCTCAACCCTAGGCATGATAGCTCTTCATGAATTTACCAGTATTTAAGTAATGCAAATTTTATTCATTCAGCCTTCCAACATCAATACAACCAATTTTTCTTTTTGCTCCATGTCCTATTTTTTCATTGAATTTTTAAAATTGTAAAATACACATAATGTAAAGGTTAGCATCTTAACCATTTTAAGGGCACAGTCAGTAGTTTTAAGTATTTTTATATTATTGTGCAATAACTTCTAAGCCTGGAAGTACTTGGGTTAAATCTTCCCTCCACACTGGAAGGATTTTAACGATCATCAGGGCCCACATAGAGCATGTGCTTGATGTACTGATTGAATGGAAGGATACATGGAAAATAGAATAGTGAATGACAGAATGAATGAACACATCTTTTTTTGTATGGAGAGTAGCATGCAGTATTGGAAAAAGCATGGATGTTGAAGTCAGACCAACCTGGATTTGAATTGCATATATATACCCTTTACTGAGTGTGTGAATTTGGAAAATGTACTTGGCATTGTGATCTCTCTACCTCAGTTTGCTCACTGGGAAATGGAGAAATACCAACTTTGCAGGGTTGCCCTGAAAATTAAGTGAGATCACAAATGTAGATGGCCTAGGAAATAGGCACAGCAAGGTTGGCTCTCTTCCCACGCCTCCCAGAGTCGCTTTATGTTGTTCATAATGACAGTGGGTCCATATATAGTTTATAATATGTGAAAGTTGACATTTTACAATGTCTAGTAAATTCTTTTATCTCAGAACAAAAATTTAGTTGAGAGGTTAATGGTATATACAGCAAAATAATACTTAAGATGGAATTTATTGTGATTAATTTATCCTGTGGGTCTTAAAATCGAAGAATAATAGTTGAAAAAAGATTTTGCTCTTTTCCCTTAAAATGTATGCAAAATATATTTTTAATTAAACATTTTAAAGATTATCTCTGAATTATGCTAATAGGAATAAATAGCACCCCACAGAATTGAGTATGTGGAAGATAATATTACTGTTTTTAATAATTGAGACTACTAATAGTTTGCATTTTGAGCAGTTTATGAATGGTTTTTAAATTCTATTTGGGGTGATATTTTAGGTTATTTAGAATTTTGTCTCTCTGGAGAAAAATGTGAAAACTTTAGGGGGCAACAAAGGAACATCATAGACAATGACTTAGAGCTTCATCATTTTTTTGGGAAAAAAGTACTAACCTATACTGAAGCTGCTTCTAAAGAATATACTAATTATGTTAGAGCTACCTCAGCACTGAGGCCCTTCTCAAGCCATTAGGTGTGCAGTGTGGCTGCCCTTTTCTGTTACTGGTCAAAATTACACTTTCAACCTTCCATGGTTAACTTTCAGAGCATAAATAGGCAAGAAATGCAGGTTATAATGAATAATTAGAGCCCTTGGGGCAAAAAAAAAAAGATAACAAATGATTCCGAAGTGGAATGATTATCTTCTGAGTTAATTATTTGTGTGTCTGTATTATCTTTTCTGATTTTCCTCCATTGTTGGGACATATAATCTAATTAACGAAATAAACTTGGTATGTAAAGCTTGAGGCCTGAGCTATTATTTATGTAAAATTATTTACATAAAATTATTTTGAAAATTTTCCACATTGGAGGATTTTTTTGAAAAACCCTTTGTATACATCCTGTGCCTGATAATTATTTGACCTTCAATAAATATAAAGAAAATAATTTATTGCTATTTGATATCTAATGTTATTTTTTAAACAATTTTAGATCACAGGTTCTATGCATTCCCATCAGAATTATAGCCTGGTACAATATAGTTAAACAAATGAATAAGAAGAATTTAAAGAAACCACTAGAGTTTTATGATCAAAATAATAACATAGTAGAATTAAGGGAATCAGTGAGGATGAATATTAGAAAATATGAAATAATAACATCTTACCCTAAAATACAGGTTAAGCTAGTTCTATGTACTTAACATTTTTATGAAAAGAAATATGTGTGCCATATGGTGAATACTTTTTACATTGTCATAAATTTGGCATATCATGTTATAAAATATGATAGCCTTTATATATAATAAAAACATATAATTTTGACATAACACTGGATTTGTTAAATTGTGTCTTAATTCTCCCACACTAAGCAGTCAACATGAACACTCAATTTATTAATTTCTGTATATGATCAAAGTTTGTGTATGATAAACTATGAGATGGCTAATGTTGAACATGTTTTCATGTGCTATTTGCCATGCATATCTCCTGTTCAGTGAAATATCTGTCTTTATCTTTGTGTATTTTACAATTGAATTGCTATTCTGTTTAGGCATTTTTGCTGCCAAATTTTGAAAGTTCTTTGTATATTATGGATATAAGATCTTTGTCAGATATATGATTTGCTAACATTTTTACCAGTCAGTAGCTTATCTTTTCATTCTCTTATTAGAGTCTTTTGCGGCACAGAACAGGATGGGCTCTATATGCTGAAAATCACAGCATATTGATGAAATAAATCAAATAAGATCTAAATAAATGGAGAGATATACTGTACTCATAGATTAGAAGACTCAATATAGTAAAATGTCAGTTTTCCTCAACTTGACATGTAGATTAAACACATTCCAATAAAATCTTTTTAAAGCTTTTAAAAATATATAGAGACAATATAACTCTAAAATGTATATGGAATGGCACACTAGAATAGCCAAAAAGATTTTGAAAAGAAGAATTAAGTGGGACAAAATACTTTACGTTATGTTAAGATTTACTATATAGCTGTCATAACCAAGATAGCATGGTACTTGACACATAGGACAATGGAAAAGAAAAGAGAAACCAGAAATAGATCAATACAGTATATCCAATTAATTTTTGGAAAGGTGTGAATTAATTTAATGGATGAAGAATAGTCTTTTCATCAACAAATTGAACATCTATAGATAAAAAAATTTGACCCAAACTTCATATAGGATACAAAAATTAATTCAAAAATGGATCTTGAATTTAAATGCAAAATGTAAAACTATAACACTTTTGGAAGAAAACATAGGAAAAAGTCTTTAAGGCCTAGAGCTAGGCAGAGTTCTTAGACATGACACCAAAAGGACAAACCATAGAAGAAAAATTTAGTGAATTGAACATCATTAAAATGTTTGTGTCCCATCCACTTTTCAGGAACCATTCTTTCTACCTCCCGGTCTGGATATGGGAGCTGCCATTTTTTAAAAAATGATTCCATCTCTGGCTAGAAGGGATGAAACATCTGGGCCAATTGAAATATCTAGTCTTCTAGTCATGGGAATTGGTGGAGCATGAACACATGATGCAAGCCAGGCCAATCAGAATACCTGTGGGATTTTTCTACCTGTGGGGAGAAGTGAGTCACCCTTTTTCTCTAATGATGGGATGTAAGGATAGGAGCCCAAGAAGGGTCAGCGTCACGTGAGACAACAGGTATACAATGGAAAGTCATGCCAAGGAAAACAGTGATTGATCAGGCTTACGTGTTGTTACATGGAGGTACCAGCCCTGGCTGATACCAGAGCTAAAGGGAGGAATATCCCAGCATACCTGTAATGCATGCATAGTACACTGTTAGGGAAGCTCTGCCATAGCCAGCAAGTCCACCTTTTTTGTATATGCTATTTGAGTTGGGTTTCTGTCACTTGCAATAGAAGGGATTCTGACTACTTCAGGGCAAAGCTAATTTGTGGATTCAGGACTATTTGATTTGAAAGGCTGTGTTTTTTATCACCATGTGACATACTGCCTCCATCATGGTGCTCTCATCTTGTTGAAATGACACTACCTAGAGATACCTTTGCCTTATCTTAGAAACTCTCCCTTTTGGGGAATCATCATTTGTACATCTATCATGGTTTCAACTTTGTTTTCAACTATAATAAATGCTCTTGTTAGTAAAGAACGTTGAGATTCACTTAAATATTGTTGATTGTTTACACCTGTGGTTCCCAGCCTTTTTGGTACCAGGGACTGGTGCTCCTGTGAGAATCCAATGCCTGATGATCTGAGGTAGAGCTGAGGCAGTGATGCTAGCACTGAGGAGCAGCTACAAACACATAATGCTTTGCTCCTTGCCCACCATTCACCTCCTGATATGTGGCCCAGTTCCTAACAGGCCATGTACCAGTAGTGGTCCACATCCTGGAGGTTGGGGGCCACGAGTCTATACTATGCCAGTGAGTATGATTTCTCATGTTTTTTCATATAATACCCAAGTATTCTATGATGTTATAATTTTTGTGTTTAGCCAATAAAGAAATTGAGGCTCCATGAAAGTAAGGAATTTGCCCCCAAAGCCAAAGATAATTTTCATCCCACTGATGTGCCCTGTGTGCCCTCCTTGTGCACTGTGAATTCCTGTGTGCCCTGTGAACACTGCCCTTAATGTGCTCCAAGAGTTTATAGCCTCTTTGTGCCTTTTTTTTTTTATTTAAAAAAAAAATCCTATTGGAACTTGCATTCCCACTATTACTGGTGGGAATGCAAAGTGATTCAACCACCGTGGAAAACATTTTGCTGGGTCCTCATAAAATTAAATATAGAATTATCATATAACCTATAAATTCCACTCTGGGTATGTACCCAGAAGAATTAAAAGCAGGTACTCAAACGAATACAAGTACGTGCATGATCACAGCATTGTTCACAGCCAAAAAGTGGATACATGCCAAATGTCCATCAATGAAAGCAGGAATTAACCATTAGTGATATACTCGTACAATGCAATATTATTCAGCCATGAAAGGAATGAAGTACTGATACATGCTATAACATAGATGAACCTCAAAAACATTATACTAAGTGAAAGAAACCAGACACAAAAGTTCAGGTGTTAAATGACTCTGTTTATATAAAATATCTAGAAAAAGTATATCTAGAGAGACAGAATGCAGATTGGTGGCTGCCAGGGCCTGGGGGAGAGGAGAATCAGGAAGAAACTGCTTAACTGAGTAAGAGTTTTATTTTGAAGTGATGGAAATATTTGGGAACTAAACAGAGATGTGGTTGCTCAACATTGTGAATGTACTAAATGCTACCAAATTTTTCACTTTAAAGTCTTTGTTATGTGAACTTCACCAAAATAAAATTATAAAAATTCTTATACACACATATATATCATTGCACTGAAATGTTTAAAGTCATCATACTGTACTATGACAGTTAATTTTATGTGTCAACTTGACTGGGCTGAGGGATACCCAGACAGCTGGTAAAACAATACTTCTGGGTGTGCCTGTGAGGGTATCTCCAGAAGAGATTAGCGTTTGAATCCATAGACTGAGTAAAGAAGATCTGCCCTCACCCATGCGGTGGGCATCACTCAATTGGTTGAGGGCCTGAACAGAGCAAAAAGGCAGAAGAAGGGCAAATTTGCTCTCTGCTTGAGCTTGGACATCCACCTTCTGTCCTCAGACACTGGTGCTCTAGTCCTCGAGCCTTTGGAGTTGTGCTGTATTACACCACCAGCTCTCCTGGGACTTTGGCTTGCAGACAGTTGATTTTGGCCCCGGCCTCTATAATCCCATGAGCAAATTCCTATAATCAATGTCTCTCATATGTATATCTATATCTCCTATTATATACAAACATATAAAGCATATATGTGTGTGTGTGTGTGTGTATGTGTACATATATATATATATATATATATACACACACACATATATATATATAATAGTGTGTACCTATATTTCTTATTCCGTTTATCTGGAGGCCCAGACTAATATTTGTACGTGTTTTTTTTTTTTTTTAATTTTTTTGGTGCAGTGTTACTTTTCTATTTGGCTTGGCTTCTTGCCTTTCCCCTCTTCCCTGTATCTTCATCAGTATACTCCTCAGAGAAACTCACGTTAACACTGTGTTTCTCTACAAATGTATAAGACATGTATGCATATATACATAGACCTATACAAAGGCATTTAGTTGTCTTATAAGATACTATACATACCTTCTATATCTTGCTTTTTTTCTTTCCACCAGAAATTCGTACTGAAATAGAGCCAGTACTGGTATAACTCTAATTTATTTATTTTTAGTGACTGTATATTGCCTTTCTAGCAAAAACTTAAAGAAGACCCTCATTTAATGTACAATGTTTGCTATATGTTCTTATTTTATTCTTTCCTTTTGGTTCCTTAAAAGCCCTCTAATTCTGTCCATTTCCAAAGAAGGCACTGAAAACCTGAGATTAGTTAGTCATATACTTAAAAAATTTTTTCCAGTTGTGCTGATTGGACATAACCATGTTATCTCACCCAGGCCCTCTTGGGACAGGTGACATGTATTTTAAAAAGGGCCAAAGCTAAAGTGCAATTTGTAACTGTTAGGAGCAGTTAGCTTATCCACATGGGGATGGAACTAAAGGCCTAGGCCTCATTACTGCCATGCTTGAGTTGCAGAGACAGTCAGTAACTGAAGATAATTAGCTGTGCAGACAGACTATCTTCCCATGAGTTCTTAATGACCAAAACAATGTTTTGAAGCAAATAAAACAAGTTCAGATCGTTTTTCTGCATTGAAATGGAGTAGCTTTTTCAGCTTTCTCCAAAATAAGATTTAATAATAAGAATTGTTGGTTTTAGAGGTCAGTCACACAGGTGTTATAAAGAAATAAATAATTCCCTGTTTTGTTGCCTCAACTTGGCGACAGCTGAAGCCATTTTCAACTGTTGTTTGCAGGCAAGAAGAAGGCAGGGAACACTTTCTTCCTAAATTTATGGAACATGTCCAGCAAAGCAGGTTGCCAAGGCAACGTTTTTCATCCCAGGAAGGTACCAACCATTGTTATTGCTCTACCAAATCGATGAGTGGGCTTCACTAATGAAGATGGAGCCTTACTCTGTAAGTATGTAATCCTTGAGGGAAAAATAAAATTGAGATGTGGCACTCAGGCTGAGCCTTGCAAAGTCACAGTGCCCTCAGATGTTTCCACATGCTTCTCATAGTAGATGGAAAACTTGATCTTGCTGTTTATCAAAAGAAGGAAAGTTAATACACTTATTTAACAGGGAATGTTCCAGATTTTCTGGCTCTTGAAAGTTACACAATTTAAGGGGGGGAGTGGCCTTTTTAAAAAAAGAAGACAAAAATACATTACTTTTGCAAATTTTACAAAAATTGATGACCAAGAAACATCGTTAAGGGCCTCAGGAGTTTATACTAATAAGGAAACTTGATTCTTAAGTTCCATTTGCTTTTTAGTAAGTCCACCCCTGCTTTTGAGAACCTACTATGTGCTAGAAAGTTGTACATGCATTCTCTCATTTAACCCTCCCAACAATTTCCTGAAACTGATGTTCTTACCTCCATGTATTTAGGATGCTAAGAAAAGTAACCACTCGTTTTCTTTATATCTTTTTATATTATTTGAATTTTCTACATAATATGTATTTTCTTTGTTATCATAAACAACAGTGTACTTATTTTTATTCTGATAAACAGAAAAATATGAGAAAGAAACTGCCCACAACCTTTGTGTACAGAGTTTAATGCCAATTACCAACATGCGGCAGAAAGCCTAGCTCTCAGTATTATTTGTCATCTATTCAAACAGATGTATCCTGCTTGGAAGGCTGCATTCTTTACATACCTAAGTTGTCTCTAAAGGGCTCAATGTCAGGCTAGGGGAAAGGAAAGACCGCCTCATGAATAACAGGTCTATATCTAAAAAAAGACCATAATTCCAAAAAAATCAGAAACACTCTTTGCTCCAAAATTCTCAACCTCTTTTCTTTCACTGTCATCTCTGCAAAAATAAGTGATGTTCTTATGTCTGTTGAGACATGATATTTCTTTAATAGTAGGTAATATTATTTTATCTCATAATTGACATTAATTATAATTAATATAATTCCTCTGGGATTTTGACATGAATCCCCCATCTTACTGCAACTGTTTCTTAAGAACAGTTTTTGGAGAAAGTTGTTCTGAGGGTGCAGTAGTCTCTCAGAACTGACTTCTGGGGAAAAGAGGGTACCGCTTCCACCAGAATCAATAGAATCTGATGGTGCTAGGCAGAGGAAAGATGTGATAAGTTCTCAAGATACTGGGAGGGGAATCCCTGTTGTCTACAACAGGAACTAGCCTTGTTCTGCCTGGTTCTTGATGGCAGGGCTCAGAGCAGTGGATGAGAGCTGTAAGAGCCCAGATGGTGTCTAGAGATTAAAAAAGTTAGCAGTAAGTAGAATGGATCCACAGAGGAATGGGTACCTTGTGAAGAACTGAGTTTGTCACCACTATTAATGTTCAACCCAGGGCTGATAAAGTCATATTAGAAGAAGAATTTCTCACTCTTTAAGGCATTTACATTTTAAGGCTTTCAAGTCTTAGGAATTAATTGAATTCTTAATTCTATCGAGTTAAGAATTTAGGGGAGCCAGGAGAGTACTGCACACACTACATTATTCATTCTGCAAAATATTTTGGTTATCTTATCACATAATCCACATGTTTCTATCAATACAAATATCATCATTTTACTTTTAGAAAATTTTACCTCAGTCATGGGGAGGGGCTCTATTTAGTTTATCCTAAAAAATAATAGACTTCTTTTTAAATTTGTGAATTACCAGAGGGAATTGAAAGAAAGTGTCGGCTTGGGTGTATTTTTTTTGTTGTAAAACTATAGTCTTACTCCTACACAGAAGACTATAATTATACAGGTAACCAAAGATAAGTTTAAAAATCTAGGCAAGAAAGCCAGCTGATCCAGATATTTTTTAAAAGTTGTTTTTTTTTTTTTAATTTCTTGGTTCGGGGGGGGGGGGGTTGTCTAATCTTCCATGTCATTATAAGACTTTAAGGGAGCTTCTATAAATGTGGCAGGCAATTCGTTTTTATTTTCATTATTTAATGACACTTTAGTTTTCATTAGAGAAAATTTCAGTGATTCCCAAAAGTAGAGAGACGAGCATAACGAACCCCTGGTAACTACCACCCAGATTCAATAATTATCAATATTCTGTTGTCCTGTTTTATTTACCCCCACACCCACTTTTTTTTTCTTAAATTTCAAAATCAAATTCCAGACATCAAATATTTCACTTAATACTTCAGTACATCACAGCATTAAAGAATGGTTCTTACAAGCTCTTTTTTTTTTTTTTGAGAATAAATATTTACCACTAAGTGACAAAAAATTGGTCAGCAAAAAGAAAAAAATGCCGATTGAACCCTTTCCATACACATGGACCAAATCTATGTTGGACTGTAAATCTGCTGAGAGAACATTTATTTATCTAATGAACAATTGTTTTTTCAGTGCCTGTTGTGTACCAAGCACTGTGCCAGGTCCCGGGAGATGGTAGACAGGCGAACCTTTGCCCTTTAGAGTCAACAGGGTATAGATGTGGTCAGCTGGAGACCTGAGCAGCTCCAGAATGGCAATTAAGTGTATGCACAATGGACAGAAAGATGCTGTCACACAGGTAGCTGCAGTTTATTGGGCAAAGCTGGGAAACACTATCCAAGACCCCACCACTAATGCTATGCCTCACTGTCAGAGTGTGGCACCCTTAGGACAAAGGAAACAAGGCTGTGAATGATCTAGAAGGAGGTAATTCAGGAGTGGACTCAAGGTCCAAAGTGGGGCTATGTCAGAAATGAGGCTTGGGACAATTGCTAATGCTGATTTCTTTTTTTATACACACATTTAAAGTATCACACTATTCACATGCGAAAATATACTGTACCATCCACTGAATAGGATCACTGGTAATATGATGTGTTTGAATGAATAAACATATTGACTTATATTATTTACTTGTATTTACCTATATTAATAGCTTTCTGCAGTGCTATGATCAGTTTTTTCCCTTGTCACATCTTGCTCCTCACATCAAAAGATGTATCCTTTGAATCTGAGCTGTCTTTAGCATCTTGCTTGACATTTAAGTCCATGATCCATTTTGAGTTATTTTTTACATAAGATGTGAAGTTTAGGTCAAGGTTCATTTTCCATCCTATTTTTAATAGCAGAAATTGGAAACTTAAATGTCTTAAAAATATTGTATTCTGCTATGGAAAACTATCTAAGTTATAATGCTTAGCAAAATTTTAAAAAATAGTGCAAAATTTCTGGATCTAGCATACTATAATTATATTTTAAAAAGAGAGAGCAAAAACATATATACACAAATATCTGAATATTTTATATGGCATAAAATATCTCTGGAAAGAAACTGATTACATTGTTTGCCTCTGGGAAGCAGAACTACTAACAATGGTGAGAGGGAGACCTATTTCTTTAAACTGTTAAAATATCATTCACTGACCAATGCACAAAACATAGATGGGTACAGCTCAATATGTTGTCTGAAAGTGAACACCTATGAAGAACCCCTGCCAACGCCCTAGAAGCCCCTTCATGGGGACTGTATAACTCCCTGCTCCTTTTTCCTCAAAGGTACTATCTTGACTTCTCATGCTGCCATTTTGTTTTGCCTGTTTTGTCTTTATGTAAATGGAATCATAGCATATGGATCTTTGTGTCTGGCTTTCTTTCCTTCACATTATGTTTTTGAAATTCGTCTGTGCTGTTGCATGTGATAGTGATTCATTTTTTTATTGTCATAGTATTCTATTGAATAAATGTACTAAGATTTGTTTATCTCTTCAACTATTAATGAACATTTAGACTCTTTCCAGGGGGCTACTAAGAACAATGCAGGATTATTCACAGTAGCCAAAAGGTGGAAACAACCCAATGTCCATCAATGAATGACTGGATAAATAAAATATGGTACATATGTACAATGGAATATTATTCAGTTCTAACAAAGAAGGAAATTGTGACATATGCTATTACAGCAACAGGAATGAACCTTAAACACATTATGCTAAGTGAAATAAGCCAGACACAAAAGAATAAATACTGTACGAATTCACTTATATGAGGTGTCAAAGTAGTCAAATTCATAGAGATAGAAAGTAGAATGATGGTTGTCAGGGGCTGAGGGTAGGGAGGAATGGAGAGTTAGTGTTTAATTACTACTTAGTTTTAGTTTAGGAAGAAAAAACTATTATGGGGATGGATGGTCATGATGGTTGCACAATAATATGAATGTACCAAATGCCACTGAACTGTACACTTAAAAAGGATAAAATTATAGATTTTATGTATATTTTGCCACAATAAAAAGGAGAAGGGGGAGAACAATGCTGTATTACATTCTTTTTTTTTAATCTTTATTCCCTGCTTTTGGTTTTGTTGAGATATAATTAATATATAACATTGTATGTATCATGATGATTTGATATATGTATATATATTGTAAATTGATTACCACAGTAAGGTTGGTTAGCATATCCACATTCATCACCTCACACAATTACATTTTGTGTGAGTGTGTGTGTGTGTGTGTGTTGTAGGAACATTTAAGATCTACTCTCTTAGTGGCTTTCAAGAGTTGGCAATACAGTATAGTCACCATGTTGTACACTAGATCCCCAGAACTTATTCATCTTATAACTGAAAGTTTATAGTCTTTGACCAACGTCTCCCCATTGTCACCCCCCACCCCAGTTCCGGCAACCACCATTGTACTCTCTTTATGTAAGTTTGGTTTTCTTTTCAGATTCCTCATATAAGTATGATCATATAGTATTTGTCTTTCTCTGTATGACTTATTTTTCTTAGTATAATGCCCTCAAGGTCTATTCATATTGTCATTAATGGCAGAATGTTCTTCTTTTTCTACAGCTGAATAATATTTTCATGTATGTGTGCGTGTATTAGATTTTCTTTATCCATTCATCTGTTGATGGACACTAAGGTTGTTTTCATGTCTTAGCTATTGCGATAATTCTACAATGAACAGGTGAGTGCAGATTTGTCTTTAAGATAGTGATTTCATTTTCTTCAAATATATACCCAGAGGTGAGATTGCTGAATCACATGGTAGTTCTATTTTTAATCTTTTGAGTAACCTCCTGTTTTCCTTAGTGACTCCACCAATTGACATTCCTACCAACAGTGCACAAGTGTTCCCTTTTCTCCACATTGTTGCCAAAGCTTGTTATCTCATATCTTTTCAATTATAGCTGTTACAACAGGTGTGATCCATTGCACATTCTTGTACATGGCTTTTGGCAGACATACTCGTTTTTCTTGAAATTGCTGAGTCATACAGTAAGTGTATATTTGTTTACCTTTAGTTGCTACTTAGATCTGGTTTTTAAGCTTTAAAGGACCAGTCACATTCTTATAGAGGGGTTGTCATCATTTCTATTGCCGTGTAACTAATTATCACCAATTTATAGGCTTAAAATAATGCCCATTTGTTAGCTCACATTTTCTTTGGGTCAGGAATCGGCACAGCTTAGCTGAGTCCTTTGCTCAGGTGTGGGAAACTCAGGGTGTGCTGGAACAGACCTCCAAAGGAGGGTGGTGCTTAGAGACCAAAGAAAGAAGGTAACAACTCCAGAGTTAAGCAAAGAGTTTATTAAGAGAACCTCTAGACAGATGCAGAGTCTTAAGTGGCAGCGAGATAGTGGATCTCCATGCCAAAAGGGGATGGGGGCTTAATATACATGGCCTCCAGGAAGATAGGTGGCTTGTAGCCAAGTGGCAGATGCTTGTAAAGAGCCATATATTCCAAAGTAGTAAATAACTTAGTGGGCCTCCTTATTTATGTAAGAACAATCCTTTTAGGTGATACAGGCCCATCACACCCCAGGGAGAACTGGTGGTCAATGAGAGAAACTTGCTTAAGATGATGTAGGTCACATCAAGCACCAGAAGCCATTTTGCCCAGCATCACAGTCTCATGAGGCTGTGGTTACAGTGTCAGAGGGCCTGAGGGCTCATCTAAGGATCAGGGTCCCCTTCTGAGCTCCTGTGGTTGCTGCAGAATTTGATTCTCGCAGTGTGACTCATTTCTGCCTCCCACTGTGGCTCTACAAACAGATTTCTAGCAATGCCTGTGGTGCTGACATCACAGCCCTCAACACCTCTGATTTCTCTGAGCATGTTCCTCTCACATTAGAATCATCTCGTGTTGCCAATGTCCAGTTTCCAGGTCCATCCGTGTCATGCTCTGGGATCTTTTTCAATGTTGGGGAGGCGAAGGGTGGAGAATAGCCTTGGCTGAAGCACAGGACTGCCCAGAATTGGGGAAAATTGTGAATTCTCGGTCTCAGCCAGTGGAGGACAAGAGCCAATAGCCAAATGCGCCAGTCTCCTATCACTTGGGTGAACACTTCTGAAAGATATTTTGTACCCTTCTTAGAGGGTCCCGTAGAGCTGAACCTTTGCTATTTCTTCATTTTTACTTTTTAAAACGACACTGGTTTATTTTTTAAAAGTTATTTTTTATTTTTTTTTCTGTTTCGACATTAGCATCTAGAGATATACAAGATACATTTAGCAGTGAGGACTCTCAGATAAAAATTGTATGTGTACGTGTGTATCTATTTGTCTATCTCTTTAGTTCCTAAATATATATATATATATATGTATATATATATATATATTTTTTTTTTTAGGTGAGGCAATCCTTGGTTGACTTCACAAATTGCAAGGACCTTGTCAGTTTACAATCCCTTATTTTTTATTTTTTACCCCTACAGCACCTGGTCTTCCTAGGTGGTCTCCCATTTAAGTACTAACCAGGCCCGACCCTGCTTAGCTTCCAAGATCAGACAGGATTGGGCTTGTTCAGGGTGGCATGGCCGTAGACCCTAAACATTTTTAAGCTTTTAATTTTGAACTAATTTTAGACTTACAGAAAAATTGGAAAAATTGTGTATAGTTCCCATATACTGCTCACCCAACTTCCCCTAGTATTAATATCTTACATAACCGCGGTACAAAGATCAAAGCCAGACAGTTAACACTGGAACAACACTATTAAATGAACTGCAGCCCTCATTCAGATATCACCAGTTTTTCCACAAATGGCGTTTCTCTGTTTCAGCATCCGTTCCAGGATTACACATCGTATTTAGTCGTTATTTCTTCTTAGTCTCCTTCGGTTTAGGATAGGTCCTCAGTCTCCCCTTGTCTTTTATGACCTGGACACATTTGAAAAGTACCGGCCAATTATTTTGTAGAACATCCCTCAATTTGGATTTGTCTTATGTTTTTCATCATTGGAATGATGTTATTGTTTTTGGCAAGAATACCACCAAAAAGCTGTTATGTATGTCCTTTTCAGTACAATAAATGCAAATGTGCATGATGTCATAATATGTTATTATTGGTGATGTTAATTAATCTTGATTTCTTGGTTCTGGTAGTTTCTGTTGGCTTTCTCTGCAGGAAAGTTACTATCTTTGTCCTAGAGAGATACTTTCAGACTATGCCAATATCCTGTTACGTGTCTAAGTTTCACCCACTAAATTTAGCATCCATTAGTTCAGTAGATCTTGTCTATAACAATTATGTGTTAGCCCAGTGACAATTTTCTCTGTCTCTCTTTTCTTCTAGCTGTATTAATTGGAATTCTTCTGTAAGGAAGAGCTCTACCTTCTCCGTATGTATTTGATTGTTTCTATCAATGTGGAATCACTGCTATTATTTCATTCTATGAGCTAAATTCCAATGCTGTCATTATTTATTTCTTTATTTTTGTTCAAGTTGTCCCAGTTTTGTTCATGAGGAGCCCCAGATTGAGTCCTGTGTTCTTGCAACAAGCCCCAACCCCACCCCATTCCCACCACCACTGTTTTTTGAGCACGTCTTAAATTTTGGCACCATAAAATGTTCCAAGGCGATCTTGTGTTTTTTCTTCCTAGCCCTGGAAATAACCACTTCTTCAACAAGCCCTGGTTCCTTTTATCAGAAAATAGGATTTAGAAACCAAGATCGGGGGGCCAGGTGTTCACATTGTTACAGAAGTGTCATTGCTTCTGTGCCCTCTCAATAGACAGAGCTAGAAAACAGCTGTATGTACATATACTAACCCACACATTCACACACACACATATATATATTTCTATATCTATCTGTGTATATATTTAAAACCATGAATTTATACTGATATTTCTGATTTTAATCAAATAATTCAAGTTTTATTTTAGCTTTTCTGTATTTGGAACTTCTTTCTCCAATTATGAAAAACCTGGCTTTCATTATCTATATTGCACTTATTTATTTGTTCAATTCTAGTACACCCATAGTAATTTCAGAATTATTAATCTATACCTCTGTGAGAAACACATTTACTGACAAGATTATAGCATTTATGTCCTGATCCATTGGAAGCCAGTAAACATATCGTTTACCAAAGCTATCTAGGTTAGTTCTTATTTTGCCCACTTTCTTCAGTGCTGTTAGTGAATCGTTTGTGATATAGTTAAGGCTGATTTGTTGCTGTTTATATTTTATTTTGGTTATATGAAGGGTGCATAAAACATTACTATAGTTCTAAGAGTCAGAACTATGCAAATGATACACTCAGAGAAAAGTCACTCCCTTCTTATCCTTAATACCATGATTTCATTCACCCCCATTCTTACACTCTTTCCACTCCACCCCCTTTGGTAATTGGTTTCTTTAGTTCCTCTATTTCTTTTGGACAGATAAGCAGATATGGGTATATTTCCTTATAATCTCTTCTTTCTTACATGAAAGAATACTTAACATACTATAGACAAGCTCCTGTTCTTTGCTGTTTTCACTTCACAATATGTCCTGGAAGTCACTCCATATCACTTCATAGACATCATCATTCTTTTTTATTACTGTATAGCACTCCTTTACATGGATTTACCATCGTTTATTAAGCCACTCTCCTACATATGAGCATTTATGTTATTTCTGATGTTTCACAATTATAAACAGCACTGCAATGAATAATAATCAAATACATGCATATTTTCATTTTGTTGGAGGCATATCTATGGTGTAGATTCCTCAAAGTCAAACTGGTAGGTTCCTGAATCAAAGAGTGGTAGTGCATGTACAGTTTTCTTAGATGCTGCCAAGTTTCTCTCCAGAAGGATTATGCCGGTATGCATGCCCACTGGCAAGGATAAGAGTTTATGTTTCCCCACAAACTTGACAACAGAATATTTTATTATGCTTTTTAAAAAATTTTTGCCAGTCAGGTGAGAAATTGTATCTTACTGTTATTTATTTTGAGTTTACTACAAAGATACAATTTTTGTATCTTTTTTGTGAATTGTTTATACATATCCTTTTTCCATTTTTCTATTGTATTTTAGTCTTTTGTTTCTCAAATTTCGAGTCTTTTTTAACTTGTTAGAGATATTTGTTAGCCCTTTGCTATATAATGTTTTGTAAATATATAACTTTGCACGTATCTGTTCTGATCACCTGCTAGTTACCCCACCTTCGGGAGGGAGTCTTTCAACCTAAACAGTGAGTGATAGCTGAACATACAAAAACAATACTAGACAAATGAAATAGACAGAAATTTATTAGTCATATATGCTCACAACCCAGGGGAAGAGGACACCACATGCCATGCAAGGCCACACGAGGGTTACACTCAGGAACGGAGTAAACCAGCAGGAGCTGTGGGAGATGGACTGCAATGACAAGACAGCAAGGTGCCCCCTGGTTCCCACAGGAGGGTGTGATTGGCTTGTTTGAATAACCACGGGGATCCTTTCCCACAGGGAAAGGAGGACTATGGCCAAGCCTTTGGGGCCCTCGGAGGCTCAAAGATATCAATGCAGCATATGGATTATCAGTTCTTACAATGTGATATGTTCAATTCATCCCTGAGTAGGTTCTCTTGGTTACTGCCATTATCAATAGGATTTTCTCTACCATTATGTTCTTTAACTAAACAATATTGTTAAGAAGTTAATACAGGCAACAGGGTGAGGCATCTGCTATTCAGGTGTAAAGACAAGAGAGCCTCAATTTTACAATGAAAAACCAAGGAAGACATTTGTGAAGCAATTGAGAATGAAACATTACCACCCTTGGTCAGTTACCCCTGTCAAACTGTTCTGCTTTGAAAGTAGAAGAGCAACATTTATAAATCCCCAAGAATAGAAAGGGCTACCATTAAAAATCTTTCATTTCAAGCATCATTAAAAATGGACAATTTAATTTGCATTTCAAAGGTAAACTCAAAGAAATTTGTCATTATGACTAATAGGAAAAGTTTAATGGTACAAATTATTATCTTTTGTCTTAATGGTGTTATACCCGACTTCGAGTCTCTATGTGCACCAAGTAACTGACACTGATGTAAGAACAAAAGGGAGTTTATTTGCAGGCTCGAGCCCGGGCCGATACCAATGCACTGACGTAGCAGTGGAAGTATCGCCCCCAACTTACAGTTTCAAAGGGTTTTTTAAGGGTCAAGCCGCAAGCAGGGGAGTACAGCTGTGGCATTACAGGATTGGTGAGTTTATTTTAAAACCCTTAAGGGGATTGGTTAAACTTCACACCGAGGAAAAGAACCCACAGGACAGGGAACTTGGCAGGTAGGACTTTCAGATAATTTCCAAGGGGTCTCTGATTGGCCAGTTGTTGGGTGGGGTGACTCAGTGAGGTGGTGGGTTTTCTTTTTTATTTATTCCACTTAAGTTCAAAATGCAGGGTTTCTATCTAAGTTGGAGTCACTTTGGTTCTACAATGGAAAATACAGTGTATGACAACAAAGTAAAAAAAGAAACTAACGAGGTTTAAAAGCAACAATATTAATGATATAACAAAAAGAGAAGACAATGGAACTAACTGTCCCTCAAAAAGAAACTTTAAACCATTTTCAAAATCCATAAATAGCAAAATTGTCTGATTTGCTCATTCAACAACCATGTACCAAGTGCCTACTCTGAGCCAAGATCCATTCTCTCTGGCATTCAGAGGTCAAGTTTACAATCCTGGCCCTTGAGTTGTTCACAGGCTTCTAGAAAAAATGAACAAGTAAACGGGTTTGTACCAGGTGCCTCGGGGTTTTACTCAAGCTGTACAAGGAGGCAAGGAAGGGGCTTACCCCGAACTAGGAGAGAGAAGGCTTCTCAGGGTAGGGAACACCTAACCCCAAATTTCAAGGGTAGAAAGGAGTTATCCATGCAAAAAAAAAGAGAGAGAGAATTCTAAGCCAAAGGAAGAGAATCTACATTTGGGAACATAGAAAATGAGGCAGGTGTGGTTAGATGTTAGGGCAGAAGAGGATGTGACTGGACAGATAGGCAAGATTTGGATAAGAAGGTTCTTATATCCCTCTGAAGACTTTGGATCTAATCATGAAGGCAGTGGGGAGTGCTGAAGGATTTTAAGCAGCAGAGTGATAGGATCAGCTATGCAGTTTTTAAATTACTTTGGCCTCATTGAGAGGGACAGTCTAGACTGGGAGGTCAAGTAGGAAGATGACATAATAATCCAGAAAGAAAAATATGAGGGCCTGGAGGCAGTGGGTGGGAGAAGAGAAAATGGGACAAATATGAGTTATATTAAGGAAAGAGAATCAACAGGACATGATTGTTGACTTGACTTGAAAGGTGAGTTGTGGGTGGAAGCAAGGCTGTCCCCAAGGCTTTTGACTTAGATGACTGGAGTTTTAAGAAGCAAAAAAGATGGTAAATTCAATTTGTCATGTGCTGAATTTATTAAAATCATAAGTGCTAAAAAGTTTATTAGACTAGTGGCTCTCAAACTCTTAAGAGAAAGAGAATCACCCGGAGATCTTGTTCAAATACAGATTCTGTTTCTTTAAGTCTGGGATGGGGCCCCAGAATCTGACAGCCTCCCAGGTAATGCTGATGCTCTGGACCATGAACCACACTTTGAGGAGCAAGGCTGTAGACTAGGAGGTAAATTAAATAATTACTTCTTGATCTCACATGAAAGAAATAAGGAAATACCTATTTTGATATCTGAAATTTAATAATACAAATATAATGACATTAAGAAGATTAGCTCAAAGAATTACTTTGGGAGAAATGCTTCGATAAGTGTTTGGGGGTAGGCGGTGAGACCAGAAGTACCCAGGAGAGGGACAGCAGGACAGCAGGACACAGGCTTCAGAAACGATAGAAATGCCCTGCCTGTGAAAAGGAAGAGAGATGGTAGTGTGCAGGAGGAAGGGCCACGTGGTCCGTCCTGCCCTCCCCAATCATCAGGACAATGCATGTGTCTCACTAGTGGTCTTGATGTGTGTGGGGAGGGGGTGGGGGGTATGGCGCATGTGTGCATGTGCATGTGTGCATATATGCACATGTGTGGAGGGGTGCATAGTTGAGGCATACCTGAGTTCTGCATCAAGGCAATGCACAAACAAATGCTGGGCCAGCAACAAGGACAAAGTGAACAAAGGACCAGCTGACATCTGGATCACATAAGGAATATTTCAACAAATAAAACACACAGGATGATGAAATATAGTGCCACGTGACAGTTACAATGTAGACCAAATCCTCTAAAAAGGAAGAGTTACCTAGAGAATTTTAAAACCAAATCTAAGGATATGATGGATTTTGGATTATGTTCAAAGACACATTTGGACAAGGCCAAGTAAAATTAATGCCTGTGCAAATGTAAGAAAGGTAGGAATTTTAATCATGATCTCTGACAAAACACTTTAAACAAAAGCTGGAGGAAATATCGATGTTGGTACATGAGACTAAAGGCACAGTAAAAATGAAAACACAGCAATATTCATTAGGTGTGCCTTGCTTCAGAATATGGCAGATCAAATAAAAAGATGAAAAAAAAATCAGTAACCTGAACAGGACTACTAATAAGGTAGAATTAAAGAGTTTCTGAGAATTAGATAAAAAATTAGAAAATCTACTTTCTAAAAATATATGAGTTTCACACTCCAAATAATCATGTATTAGGTTAAGAAGTTTCCAGTAAATAAAGACTATACAGATAGGCCATATGTTGATAAAATTAGAACTATAATAGCAAACTCTTAGATGGTATTTATTATGTAACAGGAACTGTTCTCTCTGTGTATGTGTGTGTGTGATTGTGTGTGTTTACAGATATTAACTCATTTAATTTTCACTATAGCCTTATGAAGTAGATATCATTATTATCCTCATTTTACAGATGAGAAACCTGAAGCAGAGAGAAGTAACTGTCCAAAGGCTATATCTATGCTGTGTCTTCCCATTGGAGCCAGAAGTGAACACCTGACCCAAGCTAAGCCAATCAGATTTTCTCTCCCAGGAATTTAAAACTGATGCAGAGAGATGGGGGGCCCTGACTTGATTTCCCAGCTGAGCCTATTAGGTAAGGAGGCCCTAGGGATGCAGCGCTGCACTGGGCTGCCGGACACCTGCATCCAAGAGCTGGCGGTTCACCTTTACTATTAAGAGCTGCCCTAGGATCCTTCTAATACTTTTAGTTTGTGCATAAGTTATTCAGTAACCAGAAGAGCCTTAATTAGTACCCCTACAGAATTTTAAAATACTCTTTATAATAGCAGTGGAGCCACAAAGAAAATACACAAAAATTTATAACGTCCCCAAACTCCACCCACCAAAATGCATGAGTGCAAAGTGTTATTAGAAGAAAATATATTTTTCTAAATTTATATATACTTATTTATAAATTAAATGGCAAAAGAAGATATAAAAGAGCATCTGAATCTTTTAGAAAAGGAACAAATTGCATTGTTTAATTGAATAGCATTGAGCAAATTAGAAACTTAAAAAAATAGAAAACTTAAACCAATGATTACTTCTTCAAATAGTTAATCAAAGTAATAAACCATTGAATCAACTTCAAAAAAATTAAGAAAGTTGGAAAGTTAATAATTCCACAAGAGGAAGGGATTGGCAGTAAAAATAAGGCCACAGTCGTATAATATAAATTCATGGAATTAGTTATGCTTATAGGCTTACATTATACATTTGTTAAATCTGTGCATTATTAAGCCACATTGTGTCTTTGTTTCTGACCTGCTAATTTATTTATTTATTTTTAAGTGCCGGGTAAAAATCAGAAGTTACAAATCAGAATACTCGAACCTCAGAGAATGTAAACAGCTCAACAAGGGGTCAGATCCGGGTACCTGGAGCATCTGCACTCAGCTCCTCAAAGGTGAGCAGTCACTCCGATTAGTGGCCCTTTCCACAGTCCATGCTACCGCCCATAGCGCTGTCCATGGGGACCCTCATGGCTGTTCCCATGTGGGTGTGTCCTATACCCATTTAATCTTTGAGATGAAAATTGGAACCTGGGGAAGTTAAGACACTTACCCAAGGTCACACAGCTATTGCATGCATGTTAAGGCTGAGATTTGAGCACAGGTTTTATAGCTCTAGTTATTTTCTTTTTTCTATTTTATTAAAGCAGTACAAGCTTATTGGTTTAAGGATATTAAAACAAGATGTCCTCATAATAAAAACTTCTTCTCTGTCGGTTTCTATGGCTATAGGACACCCAATGTCACCCCCAGCCCCCAGCCCAACACTTGAGGGAGGATTTCCAGTGATTTCCACAATGTGGCATGTCTCCCTGTGGGCAGTTTGCCCTGGCACCCTGTAGGCCACATCCTCACTGATTTCTGCCAGTGCACAACCTCAGCTGACCTCTTTGTCACCCAGTGTTTCGGCCATGCTTTCTTCACCGAGGTCTGTATCTCAGAGTTGGCTGGGGAGGGCTCCTCTTTTGAGGTTTCCTCCTTTCTTGGTGCTCTGCCTTAACCCTAGAGGTAGTGGCTGCTCCCTACACCTCTTTTCCTGTATTCTTTACAGTTCTCTTTACCTCTTGGTAGGTAATCCCCCATTATACTTAATAATTTTTTATATTAAACTCTCTCTCTTCAGATTACTGTGTGGTTTCTTTCTTTTGAATGAACCTTGACTGATATAGTGAGCTATTCCCCCAATAATTTATAACAAAGGCTACCCCTTGTTGCACGTTTTTTTTTTTATATGGGAGACACTGTATTAAACATGTTGCAAACATCTGATTTAATCTTGTCAATGGCACTATAATGTAGATACCATTATCTCTATTTTCAGATGAGGAAATTAATATTGTCTGGGTAGGAAATAACAAGTCCAGTCTAATGGACCATCATGCTACAAGGAAGTACAATTAACAAAACAATGCAATCTGAACGAAGGCATAGGTGCCAAGGCACCAGTGCTGGTCTCTATTGCACAGAGATGAACACACCACATTCTTCCACAGCTGAAATCACAAGTTTCTTGGAAAACCCATAAATAACTAAAATTGCCTTCTCTTACAAGTATGTCTATCTCTTCCAGGGCAAACTGCCTTCCTTGATAATTTTCAGCTAATCAGCTTGCCCAAAGACAAAAAAATAAATAAATAAATAAATAAATAAAATTAAGTAAATAAGGGCAATCTCTGGTCTACAGATGGTCTGCAATTTTTACTTTTATGAACCTTGCCTTGACTTTGTTCAGTGACATTTGATTTATAGGTGATCGATCTCACTTGTATACAAGTTAAGTTTCTGCTGGTCTTTTAACTAAACTAATTTCTCTGAATTATTCTTTGATGGTTATTTTTAGAGGTCCTGCTGAGGTCTGCTCTTTGGATGTGTTCATAGGAGCTTACAGAAGCATGCAGTTTGTGTGTAAATGTCATCTGGATCCTGCAAGTCCTGGCTTGCCTTCTCAGGTAAGTGTCATAATATGCCAATTAGGTTATACTAGTATGCATGCTAGTATAATCAGTGCCCAGTTTAACTGTTGGGCACTGATTATACTTTCTAGCCAAATTTGGTCCTGCTGTGTCCATGGCCATTGTATGGGGATGGAGACTAGCTGCCAGACCGGCCTCATAGTAACAGTTCTCTGGGAGTGTGGTTTTTGGGGGAGCTCCAGAACCATCCTTTTCCCTTCATTGTCTGATAGGCTGCTCATTTCCACAGTGACTGTGATTCCAAGACTGTTGGGTTTTCAAGGCTATTGTAGAGTTGCACAAGGGGTTTGGAATAAGGGTAAATTAAAATGCCACAGATATCATTCCTCTTATTAAAATTCAACAAGTTTTCATGAATAAGCACCCTTTGGTTTGCTGCAAGCCTTTGGTTAATTTCCAGAGTTCTGAAAAAGTTGATTTTGACCATTTTTGGCGTTCTCATTGCTTTTATGGAAGAGTGAATTTTCAGAGGTCCTTACTCTATCATCCTAGAAGTGCTTTGATAACAAGATTTAAAGGGCTCATGAATTTGAGCCCTTAATTTGACTGACATTCTTTCTGAACAAGTACAACAAAACACAGCACAAAACAAAATAGCAGGAATTAGCTACAAATGCCTCAGAGTTGTCTTATGTTGCCTGAGGAGATTTTTCTATTGTGTGAGTATGGAAAGATTTCTAAATAGCTATATTTTTATATCTTTGGCAACCTTTAGAGGTGGTTAATAACTGGCTTGTAAAGTCTCTTAAATTAAAACAGCTCCTATTCTGATTGATTTATATAGATGTATAAACACTTATAATAAAAAACATTATCTGAGTTACTGTTTACCAAATACTTAAGTTTTCTCAAAGGACCAGCATTCTTAAAACATGTGGAATTAAAATTTATTTTGCTTTAAATATTCTTGAATTGTTATCTTGATTTATACAAGCATTTATTAACCTCCATAAATTAAATTATTGCTTGTTAAATTATAAGAGAAAAGAAAAATAGTTGTTATCAGAGTAAACATAGAGAAAATACTAAAAAAACATAGAACTTTGTAACAAAATATAAAAATTTTTAGGATATTGGTATATAAATATAGGAAAAATTATATAAGAGCAAGTGCAGATAATATTACTAAACTTGATTAATCCTTGGACAAATTATGCCATTTTGATAGTTTTGGTTTAAAACTATGTATCTTCTCTCTGATTTTATAACACTATTAAAAAATGGTAGCATAATATTCTAACTGATGCAGGACTGAGTTTATTTTCACATAGAAAGCTTAGTTAATCTGAACTTCTTAAGTTTCCTATTCTATTTTTGATGGTGAATATTTTCACTAAATATTTAACATTATAATTGATATATAATAATCAATTTCTTCCAAAATAATTTACTCTTATAACGTTCACATAGTGCTACAAATTATACAAATTCTATTTTTTCATTTGCACTGAGTATATAAGATTGTAGATGCCATAGTTCTTAAGTATTTTTTCTTTTAAAAAACTTTATTGTCTGTACTGTATTCCATCATGTGGTTTTTTCATACTTAGAGATTATCCAATAAGTGGACATCATTCTTTCCATTTTTCCTATTTTTAATTTTAAATAAAGCTAAAAACATTCTTAAACATATATCTTTGACCACATCTCTGGCTACTTGCTAAACATGGAATTTTAAAAGGTGATCACTAGAAAAATATAATGAACTCTTAAGCACTCAAGATATATAATACAATAAATTTTCAGAAGTATTGTACCAATTAACAGTTCCACTAGCACCATTTAAATGGGTCTATTTTACCACACTGATAGTTTCAAACAGCTTTATTGAAATATAATTAATATATATAAGGTTCACCCTTTGAAAGTACAAAACTCAGTGGTTGTTAATATAGTCACAAAATTTGTAACCATCATTAAATTTTAGAGTATTTCCTCACTCCCAAAAGGCATCCTATACTTATTAGTGCTCATTGCTCACTCTTCCCTCCTCCAGCCCTAGGAAATCTACGTTGTATCTTAATGGATTTGTCTATTCCAGAAAGTCCATATAAATGGAATTATACAATATGTGGCTTTTTGTGTCTGACTTATTTTAGCACAATGTTTTTGAAATTCATCCATGAAGTAGCACGTATCAGTACTTCTTTCCTCTTCATGACAGAATAATATTCTATTATATGGACATACCACATTTTATTCTTTCCTCATTCATACATATTGATATTTTCAATTAATTTGTATATAATTATTTAAAAGTCAAGTTTATTGCAGAAGAATTCATATACAGTAAATTATTTAGTTCTATGGGTTTTAACAAATGTATATAGTTCTGGAATTATAACCACCCCAAAAAGTTCCCCAGTGCTCCTTCATAGTCAATATCCTCCCTATCCCCAGTCCCTGGCAATCACTAATGTGTTTTCTATTTCTGTAGTTAACTTTTTCCAGAATGTCAGATAAATGAATTCATACAGTCTTTAGCCTCCTGACACTGACCTAATGTTTTTTAAAAACTTGCTCAGTTGTTCTCTATCATAAATATTTTCTGATCCCTCCCCTTTTAATGATGTTATAAAAACCCCAGTCCCCACCTCCTTGTCTCACTACTTGAGAATTTCCAGGCTTGATCCCCTCTCCAGTGTTAGCATGTGATAACTCATGACTCATAAAGCCCACTGCAATTTGCACATTGACAGGTGTGCAAATACTGATAAGTAAAATGTTGACAAACTGAAATACAAGTGACTTGTGAGAAATAAAACCTTAAATATGGGAATGACTTGTCCATTCTGCTTGTCTGTCTATTCATGAACTCTTTTTTCTGTTTGTAATAGTTTTATTTTTATTTAGTTTTAATTTTAATTAAAGTGTTGCATCAACAGAACTTTCACAGTTGAAGAAAACTATAAAGCTTGTTATGAAAAACAGTAGTTCCCCAACCTCACCACCAACTTCTTAGTCTCCAGGGGCCATTATTTTAGTTCTTTTAACTGATTATTTTTATTTTTCTTCATGTCTTTACATAACACTGACATTGATATTTCTTTCCTTTTTAACTTTAAGCAGTCTTTATTGACTTCCTGCTATGAAACATGAAGATTTAATTCTTTCTTATTCACACCCCTGTGAATTGCATTTTTAGTTAGAACAATATTATCATTTTAATTAGAACAATATCCAGTGTTACATTACTAGGACTATGTAGATGCTGCTGACAGATTAGCTATGTAATATACTCTGGTTATTTTCTTTTCCTGTACAACTTTTGTTTTCTCTGGAGTTAATAAATATTGGTTTTTAATATCCTGAGTTTCATATATTCTTACCATTGATTTGTCCCCAAACCCTCCCCAGTTTGTGTAAATCTTCTCTCAATGGTTTAGATTTCCTTAGATTTTTTTGCATTAGATTTCTTTCTTTTTTCTTTTTCTGTATCTCCCTCTTTTTCTCCTTTCCTTTCTTCCTTTTTAAAAGAAATCTCACCAGGGGTCTTCTATCATGCTCCCCACAAGACTAGGTGAACTCTGGACCGGCTGTACAAGTTACCATCTTAGGATCTCTTTTCAACATGACACTGAGAATTCTCTCATCTTTCCCTTGGGTTAGAATGCCTGATTATGCTGGGTTTTTTTTTTTTTTTTTGGTTAACTATTGTTTCAGAAGAATGCATTTTCCAGTACCTGGAAGGTAAATTTTTTTAGGCCTAAAATTTCTTGATTTTGACCTCCTACTTAGTTGGTAGTTGGGCTAGGTATGAAGTTTCAAGTTAGATATCATCTTACCATAGAGTTCTGATTTTTCACTACCTCAAAGCTACTAAGACATCTGCTCTCCTGATCCTTGATTCTTTCTGGTAAACTTATTCTCCCTCCAGGAAGTTTTTAGGATCTTCTCCTTACCTCCAGTGTTCTGAAAGTTCTCAATGCTATCTTACTGTGGGTCTAGTTTTATTTTCTATCCTGGGCAGTAGAGAAGACATTTCAATCTGAAGACTTAGATTCTTCAGTTCTGGAAAACTTTCTTGGGTTATTTCTTCAGTGATTTTTCTTACCTATATTTTTTCTATTTCCTCTTTCTAGAACTTTCATGACTTAGCTATTGAGAATCCTGGACTAGACCTCTATTTTATCTTTATTCTCCATGTCTTTGTCTTTTTGTTTTGCTTTCTGGGAGAGTCTCTTTCAAATTTTCTGTTGAGTTTTTCATTTGTGCTCTTCCACTTTTAATTTTTAAGACTCCTTTTGTGTTCTGTAATTTTTAAAAATAGCATCCTATCTTTGTTTTATGGATTCAATACCTTCTTGTAAATTTCTAGGGATTGTAATGATAGCGTCTCTCTCTCTGTCCATCTTCATTTCCATCTCCATCACTCCACAGTGTCTGTTTTCTGTTTTTTCATTTTGGTCACTCTCTTCTACATTGGGCCCTTTCCTTCAGTAGCTGGGGAGTTGGCTCTCTGATCATAGAGGGCCCTGTAGGACTAACTGAATGTTCTGTGTACAAGGGTGGACTTGCTGACAGTTGGCATTAGGGTAAGGGGGTTTGGCTTATAAAAATATTTCTTTTGGACAGGTCACATTCCTCTGAGGACTTTATATATTTTGTGTGGAAGGGTAGAATGGTTCTTGCCAGGGTTAGGGAGCCAGATTCAGGGCTCAGGAGAAAATGGCTAGGGGAGGTTGTATTATTATCCTACATGTGACCTTCCAATTCACATAGTTATAATCTGGGAGCCCTACCTTCAACTCTTTCTGGTATTCCACAGCCCAGGGGCAAGTGGGGACTTTACTTCTTCTTAAGCAATCTTCCAATCATCCTATATTTAGCCCCTCATTCACCCCTTCTAGATGAAACTAATACTTGGCTGGAGAAGCCCCTAAAAATATTTTGGATTGTTTCCCAGCTTTCTCCACTGCAGGTTTATGATTCAGAATTTTTTCCCTCTCTTTAATTGCCCATCCCCCTGCTCCACCCTTGACCTATGGATGTTGCTGTTTTCCCTTAAGAACTGGATCTCTGAAGGCCGGGTGTCTCCTCCCACATACTCGGGGCATACACCTGGGGCCTGGTGCGCCCGGAGTATGGTCCGTGGCTCCACCTGGGGTATAAAGCCAGGACTTTCTGTGTGTAAAGTAGACGTGCTAACCACTACACTATGGAGCCAACCCCTGATTCAGAATTCTTGATTCTAACAAGTCAATTTGCTTTATATATCCTTTCCAGCTTCCAAAATTGTATTTGTTTTTTTTTTTCTTTTTTAATTCTTTTATGTCCTAATTGTTTATGTCTTTTTTAAAAACAAATTTGAGAATTTAGGAAGATGAGGAGACTAAGGGATATAGTCAACCTGTTTTTTTGTTTGGAAGTCAGAAATTATGCCATTCTTTACTCAGAACTATGAAATAAAAACAACCATTTTTACAACCCTTCCCCATTCTTTCACTCTTCCTTCTCCTGACTTAATACTTTATTCTTATTACACTGCAAATAGAGAGAAATCAGAAATATTATACTGTATTCAGGCAAGAGCATTCTGCAATGTCCCCACTTTTAAGACACCAAGCAGTTAAGAATAGTATTATCATTCACAAAGACACTTAAGCGTAGTAACAAATGTCCAATATAATCAGAAATGAACATTATTAATTGTGTATCTTTTCCATGTGCATTAATGACCAAATGCCTCTATAGCATGGACCAATAGATTAGGAATTTTCCTAAAATGATAATATTTTTACACACATTCAGTTCTTACAATTCAGAGTTGTGTTTATTTTAGTTACAGCAACAAAAATACTCAAAAGACCTGATACTCAAGAATCTACCACACACATCTAAAGAGGGACTGTCTAATTAAAGCCTCACCCAACGAAGACGAAGTAAGTGGTTGAGCATTGATAAGTTAGATGGGTGACTGGTATAAGAGTCTATTAAGCAATTTTTCTCCACAGAGGCTTAAATTTTTTTATAGAAAAAAATATTAAAGGGCTGGAAATGAGAATGCCTCATCTAGTGTTTTGTCTCACCACCAGCTGCCTGGAATTATTCAGATAATTTGCCCCAATACCTCCTCATGTTGCCTAAAAATATTAAATCAGTCCAAGGTAAGTTTTCTGTGTGGCAAGACTCACTTTCCTGACACTTTTTACTTGCACACGCACCCCCCTACACACACACACACCTCTCCCAGCTGCAATACTCCACTTAGGGTTTCCTTTTAGACACAGTCGGGGCGCTGTAGCATGTTAGAAAAATTACCGGGACAGCAGTAAGGAAATATGCCTTCTAAGACTTTTGGCAAATGATGCATCCCCTGGCGCTCAGTTTCTGCATCTAAGAAATGAAGGAGGCAATTTCCATGATCACTAAGGTCTCTCTTAGGAGCAACCACCCATGATCCTATCAATGGCTGAATGGCTGGCTGGTGAGGTGCCCCTGGTGTTATCAGCATCTTGCTCTTCATGGTTGGCCCCAGAGTGAAATACATTGTTTGACATGATCAAGTGAGTAAGAGAATGTGCTGGATGTGGCGAGTGGGCTGGAGAGGGCTTGGTCAGGGGATGCCTGTGAGGCTGTGATGATCTTCTGAAAACACTATTGCCAGGAATTAAGAATGCTTCTTAAATATTGTGAAACCCCCCTCTCGCCACAGGTCGGCTTATACTATCTACACACCATCTTTTTACTGATTTCTTTTCTGTAGGAAGAAGGTTATGATCACAGGTCTCACAGTCATTTCCCTCTACTCCAGGGAGCACAAGAAAAGTGCATTTTGTACTTCTCACTTATCACCTAGTCTGTAGTCCCACTTGAGGTTGATTTGAGTGGTGGGTCCCATATCCAGTAATTTTTCTTGGAGAATTTTATTTCTAGATACAGTACTAGCCCATGTGGCAAAACCCACATGCAGGAAGGTTTGGTGCAAGACCGTTTGTAAAAGTCAAATCTCAGTTATGGAGTAGATGTCTGTCATAGGAGAATAGTTAATAACATGGGACGCATTCATACTATGGGCCTTGTGCCACTGTGAAGATGGGAGGTGGGTCTGTAAGCACTGACAGTGAGGCGAGCTGAAGTGTGCTGCTATTTATGTAAGCACAGTACTCACGTACAATAATGAAAATTTCTAGTATTTACAAGTACCTTTAATATGCCAGGCTCAGTTCTAAGCACTTTATATGCATTAGCTCATTTAATCCTCCAGTTACCATATGAGGTAGATTCTATTGTTATCTACTTTTTTACAACTGAGAAAATGAACTTTGTCAATGTTGCGGTTAGTGGCTGAGCCAGAGTTCAAATCAGGCAGCCCAGTGCCAGAGCCCTACACCTCACCAGGGAGGGGTGTGTGTGTGCACACACTTACACACACTCATGTATGCACAGAACATTTCTGAAGGAGACAAGTATCAGTGGGATGTTATCCATCAGTGGTGGCTTCTGTGGAGGGAAGTTTTTAAGGGCTTGGTATCTTAGGTGAAAACAAAATATTTATTATTGAACACCTTTTATGCTATTAGGATTTGTTATATATATTTTTTTTTCTCAAATAACCAAAATGTTGTTAGTACATTTTAAAAAGTCACATGGTATGAAGAATGATAAAACAGAAGCAGTAAGATATCACATCTATGATTTTATAATATGGAATATTTTTCTTTTCTTGTCTCTCATTTTTTACCCCAAATTTCTAGTCAGCCTGCTAAAGCCCCTAGCGAAACCCAAGAATTCTTGTGAAAATGGCTCCTCACATTTAGAGACATTTAATGACACCCTTTTTGAAACTACAGCATTAGAATCTCTTTGTAACATTTGTATGATAGAGTAATTTTTCTCTAATAGCAATTACACTTCTATAAATGAGTTGCTGAACCCAGCTTATCATTGTAAAAAAAGGTTTTTATTATTTACTTGTAAATGGCACGCTACAAAAAAGCAGTGCATATAGTAGATGTACACATTGATTTTTCATATGTGGTGTGACTGGAAAACACAAAATGTGGTGGACCAGCCTCCTAGTTCACAGGACTATGGTTTTGGCAAATCACAGATGAGTCAGTCCTGCCTCCAATGTTTGGAGGAGAAATTCATTATGTGGCTTATATACTCCCTAGAGAAAGTTCAGTTCCTCATGAAGTGAGCTGCCTGAATTATGTGGCAGTTCAGGCAGTAAAAATGATTCAACTTGACCACTAAGCATAAAGTTTTTTGGGGATTCATGGAAGCAGGTTGCAATAAGGGCAGTCATCCCCAAATCTAACTGGTCACCAGAATTATCTGGGGTCTTTTCTTGTTTTTGTCATTAAAACAAATTGCTGGGCCCTCCCTAAAAATTCAGTAGCTCTGAGGTAGGACCTAAGACTTTGCCATCCATCACAGTTGATTTCTGATGCTCAGCCAAGTTTGAGAATCAGTCACTGTTTTGGTTTATCCTGTTCTATCTGCTAACATAGTTTTGACTCATCTAATTATACTTTATGACATAGCTGGTTAGTTAATGAATAGTGAAATGCCCAAAACATGTTTAAAGATACATTCTGCTACATTTGTATGAACTATATAGATTATAATACATAGAACAATATGTATTACAGAACATGTGTTCAGCACTTTATAGTTAGAAAGCATTTGCAAATACTGTGATGGATGGAAACAGTACGGTGTAATGGTAAAAAATAATGGCTCTGGACTTGGGCTTCTTAGCTTCGGAAGGGTATCAAAACATGCCACCCTAATATATGCCACTTTGGCATAAAGATTATTTTGAGCTAATTGAGAGTCAACAGATGCAGGAAAAGTTCTCTTGACCTCCCTTATCTGCCTAAAAGCAAGGCATAAATTTCCTTTGTGAAGATGTTCCCTCACTGTACAAGAAAAAGTAGAGCAACTATCACTGGAGACAGGGATTTGACACTGAGACACGTTTGCATAAACAGACCTTAAAAATAATCCTTATCTTTTGTTAGTTCTCTCATATTATTTTCTAGTCACTTCCTCATGATATATTGTCCATCAAAGCCAAAACACCTTTTTCTTTGTTAAAATGGCATGTTAGCCCCTCAAGTCAAACTGCTTCTTTGAATTTAACTTCTTTATTGTGAACTCTCATGCATGTAAATGTTATTAAAATTATATGCCTTTTCTTTTGCAAATCTTTAATCTATCTTTAATTCTCAAGTCCCCAGTGTGTGAACATAAGAGAATAGAGGAAAAGTTTTTCTTTCCCAACACTTCAAATCTCAGTTCTACAGCTTCCTATCTATGTGACCTTGGACTTGTTTTTTTTTTTTAATTCTCTCTGTGACTTATTTTCTTCATCTACAAAATTATGGTAATAATAGTACTATCATGGGGTTGGGAAGTTCAAATGAATTAATACTTTTAAGCCCTTAGATCAAAGACTGGTATTTAGTAATTACTTGACAGATATTAACCGCTGTTTTATTTGATCTTCACAAGATATTATTACTGCAATTTTACAACTGTGAAAATTGAAGTTTGGAGAGTTTAAATTACTTGCCCCAGGTCAGATGAAAAATAGTGGGAACCCAGAACCAGATTCTTCTGACTCCAGATTTTATACTGTATAGTTTTTAAGTATTTACTTAATATTACAGAGTTGTCTATAACTTTGATTCTTGCCGAGAATATATGGGACAAATTCTTAAAATTGATGACCAGAGGACTCCAGAAATATGGCGGGGGGGGGGGGAGAACTCACTTTAAAAACAGTGATTGATACCAAATAGGATAAGTTTTAAACAATAATAATTAGTGACATATGTAAGGATAAGTATGGGTATGAAACTGGATTAGGTAAGTGAGGTCACAACAAAAATAAAAAAATCAGGTGTGCTTTTGACAAATCTGCTACAAATGAGAGTATTATCAAAGATCAGACAAGAGAGGAAATTTCGTTTCACAGTTATGCTTTCTTTGTATCATTCACTTGGCTTGGAAACTATGCATAGACTATTACTATATTATTCTAAAGATACGGTCCCTTTAAATCAATGCAGGGAATTTCAGCTCAACACTGGGATAAAAGTGAAAAGAGATCCAACTAGTACTATTAATCATGAGGAAACAAAAAATTATAAGCCCCATCTATATATTTTCATTCAGACTTGGCAAGAGATTATAACTAAAGCCAGAAACTATAGGCCCTAGTTGCAGTTTTATTTATTTTTTTAATGAAAAAATTGGAGGCAATTGATAAAGATTCTTTGAGATGACAAGCATTCAGCCAGCCATTAATCTCTTTAAACAGGCGGGGAAAAGGTTACCAAATATTTACAAGCCAGTTACATAAAACTTAAATTAAGTCTATATTTATTCTGTATCTTGTGTTTCTAACTTCTTGGTTAAGAATGATGAAGAGCTTTCTTATAAATAAAGAGGGCATTTGTAGCAGGTCTAGAGAATATTCATTTGTAATTTAGAATAAGTAATTTTGTATTTGTTATATACAACTTAGTTTGTTAGAATTTTTGGTGGATAAAACTGTTTATTCTCTTCAAGTTTAAAGTTTATATTGAGTCTATAGCTGTGATTAGAATAGGGCTTGTTTTTACCTACCACATTTGTAATAATGTACTAATTCCTCACTAATCTAATTAACTAAACATCTGTGTAAACTCTCTTAAACTTACAAAGAAAGCTAAAGCACTTACTACTTGTAAATTCTGGGTTGTTTTGTTTTGTTTTACTGATTGGTTCAAAATGGCTTAAAAATATGTGCTTTTACAAATGAAAATCAAGTGCTTCTCATTGAATAAAAATTTTGACAAGTCCATCAGTGGCTAGTCAGATATGACTTGGAAGTCTTTGTCAAATTATAAAATGCTTTTATTTAGGTACTGAAATCAATGACAAAAAAGGGAGGAGGAAGACATAGATCAGTGGGATATTGCTGACTGAACTAATTATAAACCAACAGGGTAACAAGGCTGCTAGAAAACCCAATGCACTCTCAAGCTACATTGCCAGAAGTGTAAAGAACAGGTGAAGGAGATGATGGCTTGCCCTACTTTTCATCACAACTAAATTTATGTTAAGACCCAAGGACCCTATTTTGAGAGGAGCTATGAGAGCACAGAATGTGGCCATATGTGGCAGCTGGGAGTCGGGGATATATAGGTGAGATATCCCTTTAAAAAGAACTTCTGGTCCAGCAGTGGAGGATGCAGGGAACTGATAAGCTCCAGCTGCAACACCGTCAGGCTCTACCTCAGCTTTTGGACTGTAGCCACACTCTGCCCAGGCAGCCCCCAGCCTATGAAAGAGCTCAGAGAGAATATGAGGGTCTGGACCTTTCTGCACAGTGTAGGATGCCTCTCATAGGCAATCTTTGAGCTCCTATTTGGCTTAGGTGAGACTCTGGGACTTGCAACCCAGGCTGAGGCTCTCTGTGCAATCCTGCTTCCTTCCACCTCTCCTTCCCCAGTTATCATTTTAGCATCATGACCTAAAGTATTTTCCTGCCTAATTCTCATTTCTCCCCCTTTACCTCTCACAGGCCTTACCCACACCCCACCTGCCAATAAATTGCTTGCACTTCTAACTCCATCTCAATTTCTGCTTCCTGAAAAACCCAACAGGAAGGACTAGATTAATAATCTTTTAATCAATATTTAATCAGTCAATCAATACTTTATTCTTCAAATCCCTCTATAAAAGAACCAGGTTATAGCAAGATAGAAACCAAAATTCTATTTTTTTTTTCTAAGAAGGGTGTTTAAACGTTGGTGGCCTCCTTTTTATACTTTGATAGTTGATATAAAAACCATAGGTCTCACCTTACTGCCTTTGTGTATCAGCAGTGGGGTGTCAATGTCTGGTGAGGCTTCCTACATGATCTCTTTAGATACTTTCTGGTTTTAAAGTTCTTTGGTTCTGTGGGTGATTGAGCTTTGTCACCTAAAATGGGGAGCCAGTTTCTTCTGTATTGCTTTAATAGGTAGAAATAAAAGTAGTTATGGGAAAGAGGGTTTTATTTCATATAGAGAAAAACCTTTTGACAACCAGAAGAGTTAAAAACTGAAAGGACTGAAACTAGAAGCTGTAGGCTCCTGAATTCGTTTGTAAGAGCTGCCATAACAAAGTATGAAACACTGAGTTGCTTAAACAACAGAAATGTATTTTCTCATAGTTCTGGAGGCTGGAAGTCCAAAACCAGGGTGTCAGCAGGTTTGACTTCTTCTGAGGCCTCCCCTTGGCTTGCAGATGGCCACCTCACTGTGTCCTCATGTGGTCTTTCCTCTATGCCCATGCATGTCTGTGTCCAAATTTCTTCTTATAAGAATACCAGTCATGTCATATTGTATTAGGGCCCCCCTACCCACATAAATTTATTTTAATTTAATTACCTCTTTAAAGATCTTATCTCCAAATACAGTTACATTCTGAGGTACTAGGAGTTAGGGCTTCAACATGTGAACTTGGGGATAGAGACACAATTCAGCCCATATCAGCCCCCTCAGTTAAAATTTTCAATCAAGTCCTGATATGGCTGTCAGAAAAGTTTAGACTAGGTTTCCTCCATGAGTGCATCTCTGCCCACTGGCGTGCCACTAGACCCTCCAGGTGTATGGCTCAATTTTGATTAAAATGCATATCTTACATGAGGTTCCCCCAGAATCCGGCCCTTAGACATGGATTCAAGTGCAAGTAGTTTATCTGGGAGGGGTTCCAGGAAACATTGGTCAGGCAGGGAGTAGGAAAATGAGGCAGGAAAGAGAAGGAAGCCAATAAAGGGTGCTCTTTTAAACAAATTATCACCATGGTCAACTGGGGCTCAAGGCTGCTGGAGATGATACAGAGATTTGCCTCAGTTATCCCATCCAAGGGGTGAGAGGGCTGAAGCACTTGTCCACAGGCTCTACCAGTGAGGCTGCTTGCTGGAGACTTTCCACTCTATGGTACTTCCATCCTGCCCCGTGCATGCAGGGCAGGCTGTCCAAGCCAGAAAGAACCTCCCAGTAAAGAGTTGCAGGTGCTGACAGCTGGAAATCCGGACAGCATTCTGAAAAATGATTCCTGCTTAGGACATGTGGGCATGACGCTGATGCTTCTTCCACGGGCTAAAACATATTTTAGCCACAACTGGGGTGACTTTTAGCAGACAGGATAGGCAGTAGAGCAGGTCACGGTTTGGTCTGTAATGGACATTACCTGCCATGTGTAAGAGGTAAAAGGGAGAGAACAGCGTAAAAAGATAATTCATTTCTTGGAACATGTAAGAACTCTCCTTCGTGAGTGTGAAGGTGAGTTCTATCAAGGCTGTTTTACTCAAACTATCATAAAAATTCATTACCATGTGAAAGAGGAAAAAAATGAGTGAAGTCAACAAGAGTCTTATCTAATCCCTCAGAGAAGCGGTCCCCAACCTTTTTGGCACCAGGGACTGGTGCTCCCATGAGAATCTAATGTCTGATGATCTGAGGTGAAGCTGATGCGCTGATGCCGTGCTGGGGAGCGTCTGCAAATACAGACAAAGCTTCACTGGCTCTCCTGCCACTCACCTCCTGCTGAGCAGCCCGGTTCCTAACAGGCCATGGACAGGTACTGGTCCATGGCCCAGGGGTTGGGGACTCCTGCCTTAGAGTACATGGAAAAAATTTTAGTCTTCAAAATTATACTTTTATGTGAAATAGAATGATGTAAGAATGTATTCTTTATATGATGTAGTGTTCCATTTAAAAAAAGCAAGGTGCAGAATAATGTGAATAGTATGGCATTATTGTGTAAAGAAAAGGCACATGTATGATCACATTAACTTATGTGTGGATTATCTTTAGAAAAACCCCTAAGTCATTGACAATGGTGGTTGCCTTTGGGAAGGTGTGCTGAATAGAATTGAGGCTCACTCCATCTCTACCCCTCCTTCATTTTAAGATGCTGTCCTGAACTACAGAATTTGGGAAGACAAACATCGCATTCCCAGACTCCTTTGCAACTAGGATTCTGGAAGTGTAGTTCCCTTGGTTAGATACACCATACATGATTTGGAAAACATCAGTGAGACACAAGGCATCTTTCTGTTGTTATTTTTTTTTTCAGTTGGTAAGCAAGGCCATAGGATACGAGCAGCTGAACTCCATGCTCCAGTGTCAGCAGCCATTTTGTGGATGCTGAGAAGCAGCTGTGGTGATGGCAGCCACCGTGGCACTCTGGATCACTACCACGTGGCTGCCCCTGAACTTCTTAACTCCAGGGGTAGCCCTTTGATGTCCCTCTTCCAGCCCTTCCAGAGATTCCGCGTATTAAATCCCTTTGTGCTTGAAGTGCCTACAATGAACTCGTGCTCATGTAGCACTGGGTGAAAATGAAATAAGAGGAAAACTTCTTTTCACTTTGTGCTTTTTAGTTTAATAAAAACCATTTTTTTAAACTATGACCCTGTTTTTAATTCTGTGGATATAGCTCCATAAGTGGCATTGCTGGATCATATGGTAATTCTTTAGTCATTATATTTTTCATCACTCCATATCCTTTTGAACTGTCTGAATTGCTATATGGAAGTCCTATTTTTAAGGGCTATTAAAAATTATTAAGCATACTTAAACACAGAAAGAAAAAAGAGCATATAAATATGAATCCATTCTGATCATGACAGCAAACCTTGATGAAAGATGAAAAGGAATTTCAAAACCACAAAATACTTTTTCTGGAGGACAGTAGCAATCTGATCAGGAGACATCAGCTTTGGGTCTCACCATAATGTGAATGAAGTAGCCCTCAAAAATATCTGCTGCTTTTTGCTCTAACTCTGCTTACCAAGCATCCTTCTGTTCTTTCCAAGAACCTCAGTGCCTGGAGATGAGTACCCAGGTTGGATGACTAAGTTTTCTTAGGCATGAGAAAAGTGATGGAGATAAATCAATCCATTTGTCATCAGAAATTAGTAAATTGGTGTTCTGGTGTATATATTATTAGTCTCTTCTGAAATTGGTTAGTACTAGTCTGACTGATTGTAGGACATAACAGGATTATGCTTTAAAATATATAAAATGGAGTATCAGATTTGAGATTCTGGATTCAAACAAATTACAAAGATGATATGCAATGTACAGTCAAATTTCTGGTGACAACCCCCTGTCTCTCCCTGAGCTTATTTCAAAATATAGCAATTATTTCACCTGTCTCTCAATAAAAAACACTCCAATGTCTTCTTATAAAAGAATTGTTTCTGTAAATCATAAAAATAGATGGGGAAATTGTTACTTGGACTTTCATCTTTCCATATTGTATCACGAGGTCTTAAGTGGCCTTGCTTAACCTTTACAAGAAATTACTTCTTTTCTAAAAATAAGGGCAGTTTATAATCATTGGATTACATTTCTCTTTCTTCTTTCTAGTTTATAAAGCTGTCACTCTCCAGGACACATGCTAAAAAGCAAAACAAAAGGAAAAAGTTAAACAGTGCTAATTAACTTATCCACTCTAAATGACATTAAAATTTTTTTAAAGGACAGCTGTTTACCATTAAGTTACCATTAAGTTACATGGGCAGTCCTGAAGCAGTGGCAGCGTTCAGCCAGGCTATGACTCATGCAAACTTACAAGCCAAAAATTAAGTTCATTAATATTAATATAGGTAACATTCATAAGAATGATCAAGCTCATTATAGTCAAAATAATATTAAATCAACATCTGTGACATCTTTCAAATTTCTGATGTTAATCCTTTGGGGGGAGTTTATTCTTTCATTATTCTGCATTTCAGAATCATTATGTAAGATTTTATGTAACATATAGAAGGTGAAAGTGATGTGTTAGTTCAAAGTAAAAGGAAATACTGGCTTGCTTCTCTGCCTTCCACTTCATTACATAAGTATATGTTGAACAGAAAGTGATTCTAATATGAATATTGGTTAAATTCTTCCCCAAACACTAAATGTCTTAAAAGACTCCCTACCTACTAACTAGCCTACTCACATTTTCATGTAAATTTCATGTAAATGAGCTAGATTACAGAAATAAGTAGTAATAAACATTTGAATTCTATTAAAACTTATAAAATAAAGATGTTATTGAAGAAAACTAGTTTTAATATATCACCATAATCTAATTACTGTTTCTAAAGTGGGAATCGGACCCAGAGGAATAGTTAAACTATTGAAAAAAGGCCTCGAATCCCTTGTTGATTGAAAATATGCGATTTTTCTGTGCCTTACTTCAGGGAAAATTGTGCAGTATTTATTTCTATAGATGGAAAAGCAGCAAAATAATGCTTTGTCTCTGGTTGTTATTGTTACTTGTTATTAACTGTAATTCTTAGATTCTCCAGAGAGAAATAATTCATTCTTAACAAGCTCCTGGAGCATTCCAGATCCAAGAACTCTTGATTAGATCCTAGCCTTCAGATTATCATGAAGGAATTGTCAGGGTAGGAGGGTAGCTTGGTTCTAACGCTGAAGGATTTAGTCCTATGGACTGTGTGCTTCTCTGCCTTCACCTTCACATGACATTCTCCCTGTGTGCGTATCTATATTAGTCAGCTAGGGCAGACATAATGACTACCACAGACTGGGGGACTTAAACGACAGAAATTTATTTTCTCACAGTTCCAGAAGCTAGAAGTCCAAGCTCAAGGTGCCATTGTGATTGTTTTCTGGTGAGGCCTCTCTTCCTGGCTTTGTAGGTGACTCCTTCTGACTGTGCCCTCACATGGCCTTTTCTCTATTTGCATCTAGAGAGAGGTGATTGCTGGTGTCTCTAACTCTTTTTTAAGAGATAACAGCCCTGTTAGAATAGTGCCCACCCTCCGACCTCATTTACCTCCTGAAAGACCTCCATCTCCAAATGCAGTCACAGTGGGTGTTCGAGCTTCAGTACATGAATTTGCAGGGAACACAATTCAGTCTATAAACATTTTGTGTCTCTGTCTTCCACTTATGAGGACAGCAGTCATATTGGAGTAGCACCTAGGCTATTCCAGTATGACCTCAGCTTGATCACATCTGCAAAGACCCAATTTCCAAATAAGGTCACATTCACGAGTGCCTAGGGTTAGGGCTTCAACACATCTTTTTGGGGGAACTCAATTCAATCCAATTGATATTAGCAAATGTTAATGTTGTGTTAAATGGCTCAGCCGTCCTTAGACCATCAGCACATGTGCTAAGTTGTGATTAGGTGAGGTCTTCAGGAAATGCGCTAACTGGTGGTGGCTGCTGACTGGCCCCTCAGGGTTGTGTCTTCCAGCAGAGGTTCATGCAGAGTGATCTCCAGGAGCTGTAGGGCTCGGTGTTTCTGTTCAGTGAGGGTTCTGCACCAGGGAAGTACACACTCTATAGATATTTGCTGAGAAATTGCTTCTCTGGCTCCACCTTCTGTCTTGTGTCATGGAAAGAGAGTGAACTCAGCCTGACCCTGGAGCTTGAGTCCTGGTTCTGCTTATAACTAAATGTGTGTGTGGTCTTAGGCGACATATATAACAGTGGTTCTCAAGCTGCAGAATCCCCTAAAGGCCTTGATGAAACAGACTGCTGGACCCTATCCTCAGAGTCTCTGATTCACTAAAACTGCATTTTTAACAAGTTCTCTGGTGATGCCGATAACGCTAGCGTGGCGATTATACTTTGAGAACCATCATGATATACATTGCTTACAAAGGAAAATCTAGTCAACCAACAAACTTTAAAAAACATTTTACTATTGAAAATTTCAAAACTATACCAAGGTAGAGATAACAGTAGAATGGATCCCTGTGTATTCACACCCCAGCAGGGCCAGCTTCGTGGGCATTTGAGCTGTGTGCACAGGCCTCCAGGCTAGAAGGACCCCATACTTTGTTTTGAAATTCTTAATACTTTCTTAACAAAGGGGTCTGCATTTTTATTTTGTACTGGGCCCTGCAAACTATATAGCTAGCCCAATCCCCCAGATTCAACAGTTATTAAGATTTTACCAATCTTACTCAGCAAAAGTTTGGAGGACATGCACACCAATATATGTTCGTTTGTTTATACATTGTACACATGCACTAGTATATCATTAGCTAATATGTTAAGGCAAGAGTCATTTTAATCTTGAGAGAAGTCATATGCATATTGGTTAAGGTCCTGGGATCTGGAGCCAGACACAACTGGGTTCAGATCTGCCCTCTGCAGTCATGTGGTTTAGGCAGGCTGCTGCTCTTCTTTGTGCCTCTGTAACCTGTTGATCATACTGGCGGCTGCCTCTGAGGGCTGCTGCATGGTTTATACGCTAATGTGTTAGCACAGTGTCCGGCACGTGGTGATCGCTCAGTAAGTGTCATATTGTCTCAAGATCCAGTAGGAAAGTTGACAATAAATGATAATAAATATGATAGATCAGTTAAAACATTTTTACTCCAGCTAACTGGAATCATTCAAAGTATGATAATTTAGATATCTCTCAGTTGTATTATTTGGGCACATTATTATTCTTCTAATTGTAGACAAATGCACATAGCATAAAATTTACTATCTTAACCATTTTCAGTGTACAGTTCAGTACATTTAAAGTCTATCCACATTATTGTACAAACCACCTCCAGAACTTTTTATCCTACCAAACTGAAACTCTATACCCATTAGAAGTAACTCTCATTCTCCTCTCCCACCAGCCACTGGCAACCACTCTTTACTTTCTGTCTCTATGAGTTTGACTACTTTAAATACATGATATAATTGAAATCATACAATATTGTCTTTTAGTGGCTGGCTTACTTCACTTAGCATAATGTCCTCAAGCAAGTGACAGGATTTCCTCCCTTTTCAAGGTTGAATAATACTCTGTTGTATGTAGATACCACATTTTGTGCATTCATTCACCTGTCAATGGACACTTGGGTTACTTTCCTCTCTTGGCTAGTGTGACTAATGGTGCTATGAACATGGGTATGTGCACATTATTTTTAATCAATTTATTTCATAAGTATCAATAAACTTAGCCACAATTATTTGATTATTTGCATAGCTCAGGCTTGTATAACCATGAACTATAAGTAAAAACATCTAAACCCCAGAGCACGGCCATCTGATATCTGGGGCATCTGAAATCTGGCCTTATGTACAATAAATATTTTGTTGAGCAAATAGGTCTGAAAAAGGACTACTTCATACATGCTTTAAGAAGATGTTTTTGGGCTCAAATGAGATAATGCACTTTGAAAATGGTAAAGGTCTATATAAAAATATAGATGTCACTATTATTTATTAGTATTAGTATTCCTTCAGTGTATCTCTTTTCACTGTCTCTACTTACTTTAGGGAAGGGAATAACACCCCTGTGGTCCACACCTCCTTCTGTCTCAGACTTGTTCATTTTGGTACTTTGTGAGTCCTCTCTTCGGAAACCTACTTTCCTCATTCTTCTCCCTTTGGCACCACTTCCTCTTGGGGTCAAAACAGCCAGTCCCAGTGTGTCTTCTATGATTTTTTCAGCTTTCCTGTGGCCAAGCTCGGGGCTACTGCCTGGCTCTCCCTATTAACTGCTTGGCTGGGGGCTCCCCCAAGAAGTTAAAGACACAGGAAGCCTGTCTCCTGGGAGGTGGAATGGGGAGACTGGCTGCCTATGAATTATTAATATATTCATTTGCTAATGAGGTGTCAGAAATAATTAATTCTCCCTTTACTAAGGGTCTGCTCCTCTCTCTGCAGCAGCCTTAGGGGTGTTTTTTTTTTTTTTTTTAAGGTCTCTGAGCCGCAGGGTTTTGAGAGCTGTATACAGGGTGGCAAGGCCAATGATTTCCACTGCTGGAGTCAGTCTCCCCTCTCGCTATTGCCTGGGGAGGCTGGGGCCGGGGGATGGTGAAGCTAAGCATCTCTGAGTACCTGTTAAACAGAGAATGCTAATGAGTTACTTCAGATGAGTTACACCAGCTGTTAAATAACAAGGTGATAGAAGAATTGGCAAAGAATGTTCACCATTATTCATGCTTATTAGATGTTGGGTGGCAAGATAAGAATACAACTCATTTTCTATTCAGGAACCTGCATCCTGATTTTAATAGAGAAACGTGGGTACAGTGGGGCTTAGTCCCCTTTTTCCATATGACCACTTGAATAAAGAAAAGAAAATGGCTATTGATGTGAGAAGACTCAGTACAGCTCCAAACAGATGGAGCCTGGATTAATTGGGGTCAAAGTTCACATTTTCTCATGCTCCGAGTCAGACTTCCGGAAGCCACCCCACACAAGGTCCTTGGGAAATTGAACATTAGATTTTCTTATTTCGAATTTTCTTGCTTGCTTTTCCCTCATGCGTTGCCTCATTATACCACGGTTTAAAACTTTTCCTATCTCTTCTCCTGTTACCCTGCTATTTTTCACTGTTGCTTCATTGAGAAATGATTATAATAAGAAAGTTACTATTATAGCTGTATAAATCTGGGTACAGTGTCCTAAAATTTTTGGACATATCAAACATGTTAAAATTCATGATTTCATATTGCAACTGTTTAACAATACAATTCAGTAATCCTAGGATTCCTATAGAACCAATTTCTTATCTTGAAAACTAGTAAATAAGAGGAAAGAATGAATCATCTGGTTTGCCCTTCTAATATGAACTGTATTCCTCTAGATGTTTGTTTCCAGAAGTGTTTCAGTCTCAGCTTCTGTAAATGAAGAAGTAATAATAGAATTAGAATATCTGAAAATGGTTCAGTATATTTCTGCAAAAGATAAAAACTCTATTTTTGAACATATAACCGTGATTTAATTACCATAATGAAGACTGTTCAGTGAGTGTCCAAATGTTTGCAAATAAAATAAAGATTTTAGGCAAGGATTATCAATGAGCATCAACTGCATTAAAAAAAGACAACCAGATATCATCTGCCTCTTGTTGGAAGTTTATAACATTTGCTTATAAACTATTCTTGTTTAAAAAAAGAAAAATTGAACTGAATCTGATCAGGTCTTTAAATTTAACTACCAGTTACAGGAAGTACTGGGGTCAGAGGGACACAAAACCACAAGGATGTCATCAGCAAATCCAGAATGTGGGAAACTGTATAAGGCAAATGACCTGATTTCTTCAACGACAAAAAATTGAAGGGGGAAAAAAAACAGGAAGAAGAACCTATACATTAAAAAGATTTATGAGACAACTGGGAAAATTTGAATATGAATATTTTAGTGAAAATAATGGCATTGTGATCATATCTAAAAACAAAGTCATACACACACATGCACACTCACATACTCTGAAATATTTACAGATGAACTTATGTATCTAGAATGCACTAAAAATAACGCCTGATTGTGTATATCTGGGGAGGAGGCTGTGTGGGATCACACATGGAACAAAATTGGCCAAGAGTTGATAAATATCAGAATCAGCCATTGGATTTCATTAGATTATTTTTTCTATTTTTGGGAATATCCAAAATTTTTCATAGTAAGTGGAAAAATGAATGATGAATGGATGGAAAAATGAACGAGCAAACAAACAAACAAATAAATAAATAAATACTCTGCTGTTGTTCCTCAAGAAGTGACAGCCTCGAATGATGGTTCCACGTGTCCTCCCTGTTCAGAGCCCTCCCAGCCTTGATGCTTCGTTTGCTTCATTGCTAGTTAACCTTCCTTATATCACAAAGCGCTTGAAGCAGCCAAGGCCTTGACATTCAGTTTTCAATTCTCCTAAGTCTCTTGGAACAAAAATGTGTATTGATTCAAATCACACCAACCTTTAAAAGCAATTAAATATACATTTCATGAAGCAGAATCAATCCACATGTAAATATCATCTGGTCCTTAAATATTTAATATTTTCTCCCTGGGTCTTAAAAAACATTCCCTGTCTTCATCATGGCTTACTTGAATATAGATATTGTTTTCCCTGGGTGTTATAGAACATTTTTACTATCAACCTGCCTTGAAATTAGGTCAGCATTTATATTTTAGGGGCTGATTTTTTTCTTTCTCGTGGTTCTCATGCTGTTGGCCTAGTTAGCCTTTGTCTGTGCTCTCTCTCCTTTAGCCAAGCTGCAGGGCTCCCGACTGAATTATTTGTCCCTGAAACCACACCTCTGAGTCCTTTGGCTTCCTTTGCAGGACTTGGAGCCCACTCCCAAAGTCTGCTGGTCCAACATTTTGGAATAAAAGTTTTAGATCGGGAAAAGAGTTTTAAACTTTTTTCCTGAGGGCTAAATCTTAAAATGCTGTTAATTTTCAAGAGCAGCCAAACTTGAAAAAAAAAACAATTTTAATGAAAACACAAAAGTTCTTACTTTGGGATACTTTTTAACGTTCCTTTATTTTGTTGAGAAAAAAAAATTAGCCCCATGTATAATAAAACTACATAAAAGCATGGAATAGGCAGAGTATAATAATTACTCTTCAATTGAAGTCAAGTAGCTAGCTTCTATCCTTTAAATTAAAAAGAAAAATTAATTTCCAAGTCCTTTTAGAGACCCATTTGATTTTAAAAGCAGCATTCATTGCTTTAATAAAAACCTATGTTGGTTTAACACTTTCCATATTCTAATTTGAGAAACATTCATGGGGAATGTTAAAACATTCCACTGTGTTTGAAGTGGGAGTAGAGGCTGAAAAAAAATACAGATAACTTTTGAAAAACAGTTTTGCTTCTAATTTTATATTTCTTAGTTTTATTTTTTCTTTCAGATTCTCTAAACTATGGGCAATATTCATGGTTTTGATAGTAAGGAGTGCCCAGAATCCACTAATTTTAACATGTTGGGAATATTATGCCATGACTTACCAGTGATTACGTCTTTGCTCTGAATGAGTGTCACTACCATCCTACACTTCCAAATTCCTATATATGTTATCAGTAGAATGAGATTTTATGGAGCAACCCAGTGACAAACCTTGGTTACAGCCAAGGGAGTCCTAGTTTTTTCAAAAAGAAGAGAAGGTGAAATTTCAGAGCATGTATACTAATATGTTTAGCAAGAATTTCTCACAAACATTTACAAAATTACATGCTTGTTGGAAGACCATGTGGATCAACAAAGCATGTCATGCAAAATTCATCACGTTTACTTCTTTTGAAGTGACTCTAGGATGATAGAGTAAGGTGAAGCCAAGGGCTAGTGTTCTTAATTTCACCAGGAAATTAACATTATCTTTCATGTTATAAGATGAAAAATGGGAGCTAAGAAGACTTTAGAGAAGTTAAAATAAGTTGACCCTACACCTGGGTTATATAATGTTAGGGCATTAACTCAGGGAGTTTCTAAGTTTCCTCCTAGTGATGTGATGTTAGATGAACAAAACCATGGACATTCAGGTGACGTTTAGCAACTCTGCAGATGACACAAAGGTGGGAGGGATGTGTACTGTGATTTAAGACAACCCAAGCGTTTCAAATGACGGTGACAGCTTGGAACACTGGGCCAAAGCTAACAGAATGAAACCTGATGAAGATTAATGTAAACCGTTTAAAAATGTACCCGGGACTTGTTTTAATTAGGTACGGTGAGACACACAGAAATGGAAATAACTGTCATAAAGGCAAAAGGTTTCATTATACGAGAAGTCACCTAGAAACGGGAGGACGGCACACTGTGCAGGGCCACACAGGGAAGCACTAGGGTCCGTCAGAAGGCAGAAGAGCCAGGGAACAATGTGGACAAGACCCTTCATCGTGGTCTCCTGAGGAAAGGTAAGGCAGGCTGGGTGGGCTCGTTTGAATATTTCCAGCAGGCCCTGGGGCGCAGAAATGCTCCTAATTGTCTGGTACCTAGCCCTGGGGTGATTGGGGTAGGGTACCACTGTTCCCAAGTGTTAAGAGCCCAGCAGAGGAGGCCGCTGGGAGTGTGAGCTCCGGATGGGTTGGCTTGCATTTGAAAGGTGTGCTTGCAGGCCAGTTTACTATCTCTAGAAATTGGCTAGTCCCAAGGAGGGCTGTCCCTCCAGAGTCAGCAAGGCCTCAAGATGTCAAAATATGGTTATGTAAATCACTTGCTGAGGAAAGGATAGGAAGATCAAGCTTAATTATTCATGTTAATAAAACTAGGATTTTATTTGTTTGATGATTGGTTAATAAATCAATAGTGTACTGCTTTGCTCTTCATATAGCAACTTGTCGTCACTCAGGTTTCTACTCATAAGTCACCTCTTCAGAGAGGTCCTCCCTGACCATCCTGTCTGATACTGCTCTCCATTCTCAGCCACTGCCTATGACATTTGACTATTTCATGTCCTCCTGGAACTTATTCTCTGAAATGATCTGAGGTACTTCTGTTTGCTTGTATAACACTTGTTTCCCCCACTAAAATTTAAGCTCTTGTTCACCTCTGAATTCCTAGCATCTAGAACAGTCCCTGGCACATAGTAGGTGCTCAACATATATTTGCTGAGTAAACAAATGCAGAGGTTAAATAAAACCCAACTACATCTTTAATTGAATAGGCATCTAATCATTGATATCAGAAAGAATAGTTCTGATTTTGTTAGTAAACACAGCATATATTATATTGGATTTTGGATGCCACACATTTTAAGAAAAATATTGACAAACTAGAGAGACCAAAGCATAGATAAGTATACCTAGGACAGTCTAAATATTATCTCATATGGAATTAAAGGGGAGAGAATGGGCATTTAATTAGCAGCTACTGTGTGCCAAGAACAGAGTTAAGTTGTGAAAGAAAAAATTCTGGTTGCCACAGTGAGTAACTTCCTTCTGTCTGAAACTGGCTGGGTTTGAGATGTGAGAAATAGGCCCCCTAAGTTGTAAAGGTTAAGCCCTGATCTTTTGTGTGGGGGCTGGGTTTTTGCTCAAGCCGAGGTTGTTCCCTGAGAGGGCTTTGCCTTCCACAGAAGCCAGACGGGGAGGGCTCTCTTCCTGGCTTATAGACAGCCATCTTCTTGCTATGTCCTCACATGGAGGGTGAGGGGGTTGGAGAGAAAGCTCTCTCCAAGTGTTAAGATTTGGAGTTAAGATTTCAACATATGAATCTGGGGAGGGGACACAACTTTGTCCATAGCAGGGGGTTTACCTGACCTTGTGGTTGCAGTATAAGAAAGGACCCCAGAATTATATCCTGGCCTCTGGATGTGTGTTGTTCTCTGTTGTGAAGTATCTAGTATTTTCTAGTCCCTAGACTGGTAGCCACTGAAATGTGACTGGACCATCCGGCCTTCTGGGATGATATGCTGGCACCCAGCACTAGACCCTGGCATGTGGCTACCTCCTTTGGTTCTGCCCTGGACCTCCACTGGCCTATGGGAATCTCTCAGAAGCTCCCCATCCAGCAGGCTCCCAAGGACTCAGGAACCGCCTAGGGCTCGCCTGGCGGTGGGGAGGTAGAACATCTCACTTCCCAATGCAACGCACTCATTCACGTGCTTTGCTGAAGCAGACTCCTTCCTAGGGGTGTGGAGGGTCCCAGCCTATATCCAGGGAAGCACGACACTGGCATTGACATTTTCATGGGTCTCTCTCTCCTCCTAATGTTTCTACAATCCCTGGAGGGGGAAGAAACGAGGACTCTGACATCCTCCGTTTTGTCTTCTTCCTGCATTCCAAAATCCTTATCCCCGCCTGCAAGGCTCTTATGTAGAGAACAGTTAGCATAGCAGGCCCCACTGCTCCCCTGAGAGAGGCCTGTTTGCAAGGTTAGCCCCTGGGAACTTCAGTTTTAGGAAGATTCCCACCATTAACTGGTAAGACTGGCTCACTATGCCTAAATTGTTTGTACAAACTGCATGGGTTATGCTAAATATCTGCTTTTCTTCCGGAGTCTGGAATTTGGGTACAGGCAGAGAGGACTGTGTGGTCAGCCAATAAAAGCCCTGGGCACTGAGTCTGTTACAAGCTCACACATGTTGTCACAACACGTTGCTCAGGGAATTAAGTGTGTCCTTGGTGACTCCGCTGGGAGAGAACTCTGGAAGCTTGTGCCTGGTTTCTCTGACTTTGCCCTGTGTGTCTTTTGTCTTCGCTGATTTTGCTTTGAATCCTTTCTCATAATAAATCATATCCATGAGTACGGCTGTATCCTGAGTCTGTGAGTCCTCCGACAAATCACTGAACCTGGGAGTGGTCTAGGGGACCCCCGACACAGGCCTACATTATCAGGTCCAGGCACCTCTCTGACCTCATCACCTATCATGCCGTCCCCACTGCTCTCTCTAAAGCCAGGGGCACATGCTGTTCCCGTTGTCTGCAGCGCTCCCCCCACATCACCAAAGTGTCTGTTTCCTCTCCTCGTTCAGGTCTCTCCTCTAATATCAGCCCATCAGGAAAACACTTTTTGAACACCCCCATGTGAAACTGCACCCCGCCCCATCATTCTTTGTTCTTTCACCCTGCTTTATTTTTCTTGTCAGCACATATCACCACCTGGTATGTTTATATTTATTAGTTTCTTGACTTACTGTCCACCCCCAACTGTCTGCACTGGAATGAAACTTCCATAAAGCAGCGATTTCTCATTTTGTTTTTGATTTGAGCAAATCTTCCCAAAGGATGCCTGGATGAAATGACCTTGTGGTTTTCTTACAAATGACATGATGTCTGGGGGTTTCTTTAAAGATTTTCTTGAATTAAAAAATTCGCTGCCAAAATAACCCCAGACAGAAAAAGTTGAAAATCATATGCTATCACTTATATGTGGGATTTAAACCTAAAAGCAACAAATGAACAGGACAAACAAACAGAGACTTATGGACATGGACTATAGACTAGTGGTTACCAGAGCGTAGGGGGAAGGGGAGAGTGTGGAAGTAGATGGGGTAAAGGGGATCAAATATGGGGTGACAGAAAGAAATCTAATGGTCTACGGCCATGCCACCCTGAACAAGCCTGATCCTAGCTGATATCAGAAGCTAAGTAGGGTCGGGCCTTGTTAGTACTTGGATGGGAGACCACATAGGAAGATCAGGTGCTGTAGTTATAATAAACAAACAAACAAACAAATAAATAAGAAATTGGAAGCTGACAAGGTCCTTGCAATCTGTGAGGTCAACCAAGAGTTGTCTTGCCTAAAAAAAAAAAAAGAAGTCTAACTATGAGAGGTGAACACACAGTATAAATATATCTATGACTTATTGTTAAAGTGTACAGATGAAACATTGGATTTTGTTAACCACTGTCACCATAAAATTAATTAATTAATTAATTTTTAAAAACTTTCTGCCATGCCCAAGAGCACCAGAAAGGCACTTGAAAAACTGCCTAATGCAAACAGCATATTTGAGTTTATTTTATTATCACATGATAAAATTATCATGTGATAACTACCATAGGTATTTTACTTACATGCATTTTCTAAATTTACCATGAAAAATTTCAAACAAAAGTATAAAGAATAGCAGAATAAATTTCGATAAAACAAAATCTAAATTAGGTTATCATCAAGATTTTGTCACATTCACTTCCTCTTTTTCCCCTTTACTGTAATATTTTAAAGCACATTTCAGATTTTATGTCATTTTACTCCTACGTTCTTCATGACCTGTCTCTAAAACTTATGGACATTTTCTTACATAACCACAAGACCATTTATCACACTTAACAAAATTAACAATAATTCTTGGTATCATAATACTTCGACCATAATAAAAATTCCCTGGTTGTCTCAAAAAGTCTTTCTACATTTGTTTTGCTGGAATCAGAATCTATACAAATTCACCACATGTTCTTTTGTTCTGTCTCTGAAGTCTTTTTTAATGGAAAATAGTCCCCGTTTATTTCTTTTTCATGCCATTTGTTATACAATGTTTTTTTTTTTAACTAAAATGTTTATTTCAGAAACAGAGACTAGAACAAAAATGAAATTTGCATGTCCAATGGAAATACAGTCTGGTTAAAAACACTTAGAAACACAGAATTACAGAGTAAGGGGCTCACTGGTTTCTGGCGTACCGTTGCTGTGTGGGTCTTGATTGAACTACAGTCTACTTTCTGCTTCTGTAATGAGAATAATGATTTGAAATTTATGTGCTTTGTCAGATACTGGTGTTGATCTCTTGTCTCTGGAACACTTAGTTTAATGTCTGGTACATAGGAGGCTCTCCTGTGTAGATAGTTGAAAAATCAGACAATTTCATCAATAGATATTTTCAAACAATGCATTAGTATTTTGTCTTAACATTGAATATAATTGTCCAAATTTAATCATAAGGTGTGGTGAAGAGAACTTGCTTCCAGTCTCAGGTTTGCTGGCTCTGGTTGTGGGCCTTTGGGCAAGTCAATAACTTTCCAAGGTCACAGGTTCCTCATTCGTAATGTTTAATAAAAATAAAATTTAAAGCATAACTACCTTTGGTGTGAATTTTTTCAGGAAACACATTTTGCATAATATGGTTTGGAAAATGCTGTCTTTAGATGTCAGGTACATAAACGTGCTACAAGCAGACAGTTATCAGGTCAGAAACCTGCATTTTTGTTAGTTGCATTATTTTCGTATTTGTCTCCTCTCTATCCCTTTGGCATTTAAGGGAAAAGAAATTAAAGCTGCAGATGTGAAAAGAGGAAACAATAACAGGGGGTTAGACCATGCCTAGGGCATCAGTTAGGACTCGCTTGACAAGAAGCACAAACCAGCTCTGACTGGACTACCCCAGCATTTTATTATTGGGGTACTGTATTGCAAGGAATGCGAAGACCAGGTACAGCCTCAGAGATGGAACCAGGGCCTGTGCACAGTAGAGAACCCAAGGACTCCTTCTGCTTTAGGTTGAATTGTGTCCCCCCAAAAGACGTATTGTAGTCCTTACTCTTGGTATCTTGAACGTAACCTTATTTGATTACTGTCTATGTTCATGAGTCTCTGTTTGTTTGTCATGTTTGTTGCTTTCAGTTTTTAAAGACAACATATGAGTGAAATCATATGGTTCTTGACTTTTTCTGTCCAACATTTCTTTTAGCATGATAATCTCAAGATCCATCAATGTTGCTGCAAATGACAGTGTTTCATCTTTTCTTATGGCTGAGCAATACTTTATGATGTATATGTACCACATCTTCTTTACCCAGTAATCTTTCGAAGGCTATTTCAGTTGTTTCTAGGTCTTGGCCACTGTAAATAATGCTGCTATGAACATCGGGTGTCACTCTTCTTTCTGCAAACTAAATGTTTCTGTTTCCTGGTTCATATGGTCGAAAACAGTTGTCAACAATTTCCAAGTTTTATGATACAGCAATAGAGATACAGAGAGAGACAAAATAGTTTCCTTCATCCCTGTTCCAACTTCTCAGGGAAAGGACACACAGTCCATCTTGGATTAGCTGCCCATTTTGGGCCACATTAGATGCTTCCATGGTGGGGTGATTTAGGGTTACATCTGGAGAGTGGGGAGGGTCTGATGTTCAAATAATCCAATAGATATCCACTAGTTATGTTCAACAGAGAAGGAGGGGCAAGAGGCCTTGTGCCACTATGGTGCCTTTCAGGGCCAGAGCAAAGCAAACCACAGTCAGTGAGAAAACACCAAAAAAAAAGGGAAAGTTAGGGAGACAGAGATGACTGACCACGTCAGCCATCACTTCTCAGCAGGATATTCTTCTACATGCTTGGGTTTTGTCTCCCCTCCTTCTTTCTTTCTTTTTTAAAGGAAGGGTATTTCATTTGCATAAGTGCTTTAGCTGTAGGGTTTTACTTCATCCTCCCAAAATGAGGAATGAAGAAGCAATTTTCATTTCAATTGTTTGGGGGAACTTCCACAGTTTTCCAAAGAGCCTCTACTAATTTACATCCCCACCAACAGTGCACAAGGGTTTCCTCTTCTCTACATCCTCACCAACACTAGTTAACTCTTGTCTTTTTAATAACAGCTGTTCTACCAGGAGTGAGATGGTAGCTCGTTGTGGTTTTGATTTGCTTTCCCCTGATAATTAAGTGGCTTGAGCACATTTACATATACCCATTGGCCATTTGTATACCTTCTTTAGAAAAATCTTTATTCAAATGCTCTGCCCATTTTTAATTAATATTTCTTAATTCAGTTGTATGAGTTCCTTATGTATTTTGGATATTAGCCCCTTATAAGATATATGGTTTGCAAATATTTTCTTCTATTCTATAAGTTGCCTTCTTACTTTGTTATTTTCTTTGATTTGCAGAAACCTTTTAGTTTGATGTAGTCCCATTTGTTAATTTTTGCTTTTATTACCTGTACTTTTGGTGTCATATCCAAAAAAATTGTTGCCAAGATCAGGGTTAAGGAACTTTTCCTCTATGTTTTCTTTTTGAATTTTTATAGTTTCAAGTCTTACATTTAAATCTTTAATTAATTTTGAGTTAATTTTTCCATGTGGTATAAGTGTTCAATTTAATTTTTTTACATGTAAATAACCAGTTTTTCCAACATTTGTTGAAGAGATAGTATCCTTTCCTAATATAGGTGGGTTTCTTCCTGGGCTCTTGATTCTGTTTCATTGGTCTATCTGTGCCTTTTTAATGCCAGTACCATACTGTTTTGATTACTATAGCATTGTAGTATATTTTGAAATCAGAGAACATGATATCTCTAGCTTTGATTTTAGGACTTCCAACCTCCAGAGCTGTAAGATAACAACTTGTTTTGAGGCATTTAGCTTGTAGTCATTTGTTACAGCAGCAATAGGAAGCTGATAAAATAGACTTTACCATTTCTTAAGCCAGGCCCTCATCAGCTGGTGGACACTCTCCTCACTGTATAAAGACCACCTGACCTTCCTTTCTTTAAATGGGACTCATTAGATTCTTAGAAAAGTTTAAGTCATTTTCTTATTGCACAGTTCAGGTGATTGATCCAAAGCTATACTGTAGATGGGGATTCAGACAGGAATGCAGATAGATTGAACACCAGGCATCTGGGCTGGCGACTTCCATTCTACAAGAGGCTGAGATCCCTTATCCAGGCCACCTAACACACAGTCCCACATGTCCCTCTTCTGAGCCTCCTTGTAGAACACTTTTGTTCCCTAAAATTTCCCCTTTTCCTCACTCCCATCAGACCTCTCCTTTGAACTCTTTCATCTCTCATACACCTCTCTCTACTCGGATCCTGCCAGCCCACTCAGTGGAAATAATAAAATTCCAGGCGCCTTTAAGTCATCCTGTGTCTTGCACATTTTGAAGTCTCAGACATCAATCAATGGCTTTCCCTTAGGCCCAATTACAGAGACCCTAAAGTTAAAGGAATGGGTTTGGGACTAGTATCTTTTGGCCTTCCTAGTCAGGGGAAAAGGTGAGCTTGTTCCTGAGGATGGGGGATTGGGGAAAAGGTTAAGAAATTGGGGTGCTTCCATGCCAGGCTTTGGTTAGTTTCCTTCTAGTCATCCACAACCAACCCATCTAAATCAACCCATGGTGTGATTTGGAATCATGTGATGTAGTCTCTTTTGAAAAAGAGATCATTTTCCTTGCGGATTCTCCTCTCTTCCCTCTCCAGCTGGTCCACTAGAGTGATTCACAGTCCTTGTATTAACGCAATTTTGATTCCAGTTTTGCTGAAAATACTCTGACTTTATTTTGCTAAGAGAGCGTGTGTTGCTCCTCCCCACAACATACTCTCCTGGGTTACATTTTAGAACTTTGTGGGCTAATTGACAATAAATTGCATCATTCTTAAATCAACCCTTGGAATTCCTTGTGATTTGGGACAGCAGAAAAGACTCAGTGTACCTATCACAAAAACACCATAAAATAGAGTTCACATAAAATGAGCAAAATGAGTAACCAAATGAGCACTATCATTTTAATGTCCATCAATCAATGTAGTATATATATATATATATATATATATATATATATATATATATATATATATATATATGTTTTAGATGAGGCAACCCTTGGTTGACCTCCTAGACTGCAAGGAACTTGTCAGCTTACAATCCCTTATTTTTTATTTTTTTACGCCTCCAGCATAGATCTAATATTTTTAAGGTCTAGATAATAGAAGAGTAAGGTAAATAATAAAAAGGAAAAATGAAAATTCTCATTCAAGATAGTCTTAGAAGAGGTGGCTCTAAGAATAAACGTAAACTGGTATGCTATCAAGTGCAGTTAGAACGCAATTTAAAGAACATTAAGTAGGGAATAATTAATATAAAACTATTGTTCTATATTAGAAAACACCTGAAAAGCCTCACTGGGACAGAAAAGAGGGGTCTCTTGAAACTCAAATGTTCTCAGAGACACTTGGCAGTGAGGCTTGAGATACTACAAGGTGTAATTAATTCCATAAATATCTGATCAAAGAGTATTGAGAAGAGCAATTTTGGAGTAAATCCTGCTGGGATCATCTTTTCCACTGCCTGCTGCGTCTGCTACCTGTTTCCTACCCTTTCAGGTCTCAGCTTAGTGTACCTTGAAGGCTTCTAATGCCCTGTGCATCTGGGTGGACTTGCCTCCTGGGTTCCCTGTCCCAACTTCGTGGCACTTTGCTCACCTTCTTGTGCTTGCTGCCAGCCAGTGCATCTCCCTGGCTGTGCTGGAAGCTTCTCCTGGGCAGGGGCCAACTAGCACACTTCCTGACATGGGTTGTGCTCTCAGGTGTTTGAGATATAAATAGATGGTAGAAATTTTTTTGAAGATATTCAAAAGCCAAAACCCTAATTATGTTCAATATTCTGTGGCAGCAGCGGGGAGAGGGGCAGTGCCTCTGCAGGAAACGTGACAAGAGTAAGGGATTTCCTCCAAGCTAAAAAGGAAATAGGAGTCTGTGGTCCTGCAGGCAGCAAAGACCCCACCTCGCCTGTGGTCCCCTGTGGTCACAGCTTGACCGGCAGTGCCACCCCCAAGCCAGGCATGGTGGTAGCAGAGTCGCTGCACTGACCCGACATGAAGCCCAAGACAGTGATGTGGGTCCCAGAGGGTCTTCCCAACACCTTGATGCTACCTGAGGTGCTGAGACTCTAAGAGATGCAGGGGAGGGAGTGAGGTAAGTCTCCCAATGAGCTTGAGCTTTTGCCACCTGGTGCAACGAAATTTGGAATAAGAATAGATTTAAATAATATTTTTACATGCCTGAAATTTGGAAACAAATAAAAAGTTGTTTTTGCCATGGAGTAGCTTAATGCAAGGAAAACATGAAAAGTGTGAAATGGTAGTTTAATGATTATATAATTGCACATCAATACCCATTAAAAAAATAGGAATATTGGTAGAAAGACTTCTACAATTATAATACAATTTTGAGATGTACATTCTAATTTGTTTTTCCATCTTCTTCCATAGAATAGGCTTTGTGTACAGCACTAAGCATTCAATGAATATTATAGAAATGAATGAATGATGGTGTATAATGAACCTTTGGGTATGTAAACAGTGTGAACACCTTTTGTCAAGGATGGAGGACTTCTATCTTTCCTTTTGTCCACCTCCTTATTCTTCCCAAAGGAATTACTCAATTATTGGCTTGTGTGGACACGAGGTGAAACCATCACCCTAAGGAGATCTTCTCTTCTATGCCACTGCTGAGCCACAAAGGCTGTGAGTGAGCAATGATAGGAGAGGAACTAAGAAAGGATCTTAAATATAGGAAAAGACATAAAAGTTCACAAATAAGAAGAAAAAAAAGCAAACCAAAATATACTGAGATGTTTTTTTAAAATCTATCAGACTGGCAAAAAAAAAAAAATCTAAACATGTGACAACCCAGCCTGTGACGAGGCAATGGGGGAGCAAGAAGTGCATCTGTTGCTGGTCTAAGTGTGAACTGCAACAACCCCATGAAGGGTGATTCCAAAATCTCCATCAAAATTATAAATACACAACATTTTGAACTAGAAATTCTGCTCCTAGGAATTCATCCTACAGTTATACTCATGAATATTGAAAATGGCATAGACAGGGTTAGTCATGAGAACATCAGGTATAAAGGCAAATAGGAAACAATTTAAATACCCATCATAATTAACTTTTAAAATAAATTCTGGTGTGTCCATATAGTAGAGTATTATGCAGACACAGAAAAATGAGGAAGCTCTTTTTTGATATGAAATTATTTCCAAGACTGTCCCAGAAAAAAAGTTCTACTTTTTTTTTTTTTTTTAAAAAAAGGAAGGGGCGAAAAGAACAAATATCTGGATTAGCTTGAATTTTCTAGAAAGATAAAGAAGAAACTATGGGCAGTGGTGACCTCCTTGGGGGTGGGAGGTGGGATGAGAACTGAGCAACGGGGGACAGGATAAGAGGAAAAGTTTTCACGAAATACCTTTTTTAATCGAGTTTGGTTTAGAATCATGTAACGTATTCTTTTTTAATTTAAAACAGATGATGTTGTGCTCTGCCATGATCTCTCTGCACACACATTTGCTGGGGGTTCTTGTATCTTGGGGCCCCCTAATGCGAGGTGAGATCTTACCATTTAGGATTTAGGTTGAGCTAAGCCTCTGTTCCAACGCACCCCTTCCACAGCTTGGGATATTGTCCTAGGTCAGTAATTCTCAACCACTCATGTTAGAATCTCCTAGAAGCTTTAAAAACTCCTGATGACCATATTATACCCCAGATCAATTACACCTGGATCTCCAGGCCAGGAAGTGGGGGAAGACAGACAATCCAGGAATCAGTTTTTTTTTTTTTAAAGCACTTTAGGTGATTGCAACATGCACCCAAGTTTGAGAACCACCGGCCTACATAAATAACTCCCTCGTTTCACATGCACTCCCATTCCCTGTGTTTCTTTTTCTCTCTGAGACTTTACAGGTAGCTGGGGTGACCAGCAGGAAGTGTTCAGGCCTAACTGACTTGTCTGAGATATTTGTAACTAGGAATTGTTAACACACCCATGCACACACGCACGTGTGCACACACACACACACATACCCCAAAAGAATATCCTCTAAAACAACAACAACAACAACAAAACATCTGCTAGATTATTAAAGTCCTCCAGTTAGAATCAGTTTGATGAATCAAAGATTTATACCAGGTTCATATGTTTTATGAATTTAGAAATTCCTTATTAAGAAATCTATATTAAAATATGACAAGGATGTTTTCTTTTCATTTGGAGTAAGAGATCTATAGTTCATAAGGCAATTAATTGTGGGAAAATAAGAATGACCCTAATAATTTTTTCAGTATTTAATTTTTTAAGAGCTTTATTGATTATAACGCATATACCATACAATTTATTTGTTTAAAGTATATATATAATTCAATGGTTTTTAATATAGTCACAGTTTCACAGTCATCACCATAATTTTAGATCATTTTCAGCACCCTAAAAAGATACCCATGCCCATTAGCAGTCAGTCCCCATTTCCCTCCAACTCCTGCTGTCCAAGGCAACCTCTAATCCACTGTCTCTGTAGATGTGCTTATTCTTGACCTTTTATATAAATGGAATCATATAATGTGGTCTTTTTTGACTGGCTCTTTTCACTTAGCATAATGTGTTCAAGGTTCATTGATATTGTAGCCTGTAACAGTACATTTCTTTTTATTGCTAAATCATATTCCATTATACACATATACCATATTGTGTTTATCCATTCATCATCTAATAGACATTTGGATTGTTTCCACTTTTTGGCTATGATGAATAATGCTTGTATTAACATTTACATATAACTTTTTGTGTGGACAGATGTTTTCATTTCTCTTGAGTATATATCGAGGAATAGAATTCATCATTATAAAAATTTCAAACATTCTGAGTTTTGCTCCATGTATTTGGTCTGCCTATCTTAAAGCATCATGAAACTAGAAAAGTACTTTCTAGTTTGTGCTTTCTTGTGTGTAAAGTTTCTTTCACTCAGCAGGATGCTTTTGAGATGCATTCGTATCAATATTTCATGCCTTTTCACTGTTGAAGTAAGTCCATTGTGTATGAATATACCACAGCTTACTATATTTCCATTCTGTTGATAGGTGTCTGGAGTTTTATAAATAAGGCTGCTAAGAACATTTTTGTACAAGTCTTTTTGTGGACATATGTTTTTGTTTTTCTTGGGTAAACACATAGAAGTAGAATTCCTTGGTTTTACAGTGAATATATGTTTAACTTTATAAGAAACTGCCAGATTTTTCCCAAAGTGGTTGTACCATTTTGCACTTTCATCAGTATGAGTTACAGTTGCTTCATATCCTCATCAAACTTTGATGGTGGTTGGTCTTTTTAATTGTCACAATTCTTGTGGGTATGTAATGTATCTATCTCACTGTGCCTTTAATAAGGCTTCCCCAGACTGGTAATAAGCATTTCCCAGACTGGTAATAAGCTCTTTAATCATTGGCTATTCATATGTCTTTTTTTGTGTGTGTGAAGTGTCTGTTCAAATCTTTTGCCAATTTTTTAAAGTTTTACTATCTTGATTTATGGGGCAGTCCTGAAGAACCACTGATAATATACAGATCTACTCTATTTTTAAGCATTTCTAAGATAGAAAAATTTTATCTCATTTTTTTTCAATATTACATAACTTCTAACTATAAAAATCTAATTGACTTCAGATTACTGTCATTTAAGTCCTTTTCTCTTGGTTATTTCTCCAGAGTTAAAAGAGAAATATTTAGTTCTGATTAGGCATTGCACACTTTAGGTTACGTTTGAATGTACAATAGGGATTTTAATTTGTTAAAGGATAAAAATTATTTCAGAAATGATGTCTTTATTTCTTCCTTTCCACTGGTATGCTGAATCAATGAAAAGGATAAAAAGGAATAATTCAACCAAGTACTTGTTTATTGTTATGTTTGTCCACTTCCAACCCCTTTACTAATGAGCTAAAGAACAGGGCTCTTCTTGCAGCAGCATCCCACTGCTTAGGAAAAAGGGGTAGTTGTATTTAGGATTCTTTTCAAGGATTAAGAGCTGCATTTAAGCAGCCTTGATCCCATGCAGGAGGAAAAGAAGCTCCTAAAGCCTAGTTCATTAAAAAAAAGAACTTCCTCACAGAATTGGTGAGAACTTGGGGGTTAAGCATACTGATTGTCCTTAGCTATGTTGAGGGAATAGTAAAGCTTGGAGATGCAGGCATCCAGGCATCCAGGAAGGAGCAAGTGGTGATTTCTTCCTTAACTTATCCTTTGATGATCCTTCAGCGTGCATTAGGTTTATAAATCTTCAGCAGCAATTGTTGGGGGGAGGGCGTGTGGTGTGAGGAGAAGAACCTTTTTCTTTATTTTTGCCTTAAAATGTTTAGGTTCAATTAAAGAAGGGAATAATTATGAAAAAGAAAAAAAAACATGAAACTCCTACTACAGTTTTCTAAGCATTAGAGGGATTTTACATAGGCCATAATACATAAGATCAATAGCCAAAGGGCTTTGTTATCTTGCTTATGGAGACAGACAGACAGACACAGACACAGACACAGACACACACACACACACTCTCTCTCTCTCTCATTTCTAATTCAACTCTCAGTGCATTTTTGAACAATGAAAATGCTTCAAGTAACTATCAATCATGACATACTTTCCCCTTATGTATCATTTCATTCTCTGAGAATCAAAAGGCAAGATCACAGGCCAGATTCAAAATGATTGCAGTCTATGACCTTCCTCTGGTTTCCTCGTAAATTTCTCCTTTTGAAAATGAAAAAAAAAAAAAAGGAACAAAAGTTCTTACTTTTTATCCTATTTTCTACCCTAAAGAAATGTTTTTAATAATTTTCTCCAGCTGTCCTAGATTTACGAATCTAGAGCCACAACACAGCATAATAGCTAACAGCACAGACTGAAGCCTTACTACCTAAGTTTGAAGCTCTTCTCTACCATTCATTAGTAAGTTACTTAGCCTTTCTGGGCCTCAGTTTCCTCATCTGTAAAATGGAGTAAATAGGGGACCTACGTAATTATAAATTTTTATAATCTCAAAGTCAGGCATAAGTGACACAAAATGACAATGAAACACCTCAATTATTCAGGGTTTGATTGTCCAGGTTGTAGATTTTCTAGGCGGGGTATCCCTGTCTTCAGGTAGAGGAATTAAAAAGTGCTTTCAATTAGATTAAGCACAACGCACAAAATGAATGTTCATGAGAGCTGAAAGGAAGCTGAGGGCTTCTCTGGCCTTTCAGATGGAGCTCCCAAGCCTCCCCTCTTTTCTCTTATTTTAACCTTCACTCTACAGGCTCCTACTCTCAACCTGTAAACCCTCTTGGATTGCCTCCTTTAAAAGTCAACTTCCCTCAAAAATGCTGATAATTAATATTAAGAAAACAGCATCAAATGTTATATACAGTAAGTCTTCGAATCAAGTCGGTTCATTCAATGTCATTTTGAAGTAACGCTGAGGTGCCAAAGGAACTAACTCTTGTTTATATCAATTAGCTTCTGGTAAAATTGGTTTCCTTATATGTTGTTTCATTTAAAGTTGTAGAACCTATGGATGATGTTAAATGAGGACTTACTGTTATGATCAGAGGTATGCTAAAAGCAAAACAACATAGACCTTATTACAGATTAGAAAGAAGAAACCACTGAAAATGTTTGTCTTCCAAGGAGGATGACCGGGTAAATATCATTTTTCTAATTTTCTGTGAGTTCTAAAATTTATTGTTTTTAGTTGTGAGGTATGGCATGGTACCTTGCTTGCTACACCAATGAAGTCCCTGGACTACCAAAACACACAGTACCTGGAAGCTTATTAGAATATAGTCTCAATCTTACTAAACCAGAATCTGCATTTTAACAAGATCCCAGGTAACTCATATATATATTAAAGTTTAAAAAGTGCTGTCTACAATTGTTCTCAAACCTGGCTATGCATTGGACTCACCTGTAGAACTTTAAAATTACTAACACTTGGGTCCCAAACCAAGAAATCCTGATATATTTGGCGAGGCAAAGTCTTGGTGCTGAGGTTTTTCAAAAACCTTAGGTGATTCTGTGAATTTGAGACCCATTACCCGAATATAGTAAGTATTCTCAAAGTGTGGGAAGTGGTCGCAAAATGACCAGTTCTATCTGAGAACCTGTTAGAAATGCTAATTATCAAGCCCCACTTCAGACCTGACATGATAGTTGTAATTGGCCCTCCAGAGCTGATTCTGTTGCACAATGGTTGGAAAACCTGATAAGGTAGGTCTGGTTTCTTAAAGTTTCCATGTATTGCTGCTGCAGGTCTTAGAACCACACTTACAGATTCACTGGCCTAAAAGCTCTGGTCTGTGGTTATTGTAGAGCCAGCCACACAGCTAGTTAGTAGAACAGAGACAAGCCTGGAACCCACGATTTCTCTTTCCCACCTGCTGTTTCTTCCTTCGCCTGAGGCCTATATGGCTCTTTTTACTTCTACCTTCAGCAAATAAATAAGCATTAAAAAAAAAAAAGTTCCGCACCTTATACTTAAAATGTCTCTGCTCCTCTCCAGAAACCACTCACACTAGCTATCCACAAATAATCCCATACTTCTAATACCCTCTATTCTTTCGTCAGCCCACCCTTACTCAGGAGGCCCCTGCCCTACGTTCATCTGAGGGTTCAGTTGTGGCCCTCTCATGAAACCTGCCCTCCCGGCTTGAGGTCAGTGAACTCCATCCACTAAGTTGCAAAATGACCAGGGCTCTGGAGCCTGCAGCATTCTTCACAGTCAGATGCCCACTAGCCTTGGGATCTAGCTTTCACTTCTAACCTGCGGCCGCCCAACCTTTTCCTCGAAGTAGAGGATCTAAAGGGACTGGAAGAGTCGGCGAGAATAAGGGCTCAGGAAGCAGGGGATGGAGAGAGATGGCGAGGTGGCAGCTCCCAGCTGGAGGTTGGGATAGAGATTCCCCCCTTTAGGTTCTGCCTCCTCGGTCCTAAATCTTACAGCCTCCTTTATCGAGTTCCGGAAACCCCGAAGGCGAACAAGGATCTGCAAACCATCTTCTAAGCCATTCCACGCTTTTCCCCCACAGGGGAGGGGGGTCGAGTGTGTGCATGCGGGTATCGTCCTGGGATTCACCAAGGTGGAGGACGCTGGGCCTTGGCCCTCCGCGATTAAGTCCCTCGCAGCCCAGGGTGGTGGCGGAAGCTTAAGTCCCTCGCAGCCCAGGGTGGTGGCGGAAGCTCGCTCTAGAGGTCTGCGGAGGGAGGGAGAAGTGCTCGTAGGTCCCTGCGAAGCGCTGCTCCCCGAGCGACATTATAAAGTCCTAGATGGGCACACGGGCAGAGCAACCCCTTGCATGACCTCACTCAACAAGAGACCTGCAGAGTCCGCGCCACCGATCGCCCTCCAGCTGTTCCTGGTGACTCCCGTGCGGTTGTCTTTGGCTCTTTTATCGCTTTCCACCACAGCAGCAGGACTGGCGTGTCCCTGGTGGCGCAGCGCACTCTCCAGCGCTTCCAGCGCTGGGTTCAGCGGCGCAGCGCGGTGACCCGGCCTCTGGCCGTAGGACCCATTAACACGCAAAACTAAGGTGGGCTCGCCCGGGTCCGGAGAGGCGCTGCGGGCTGGCGGCCCGGCGCGCACCTGCCTCCAGGGCGGAGCGGGGCGGGGCGCGCCGCCGCGCAGGTCGCGAGCGCGAACGCTGGAGGGGGCTGTGGCTCTCCCGCTGTCCCTGCGCTCGGGCTGCGCGGCGCCCCCGCTCCCCCCGCCGAGGGGCCGGCCCAGGCGCGGGGAGGGGCGCGGCCGCCTTCACTTCCAGCTCCAGGCTTCGGGTCCCGCGCGAGCGCTGGGCTGCGGGCGCTGGGCTGGGGCGCGGGGCGAGGACGCAGCCACTGCCGGCTTCGCGCCGCTCCTGGCCGCTCGCGCGGCGATCGCCCGGCGTCCAGGCGGCCATGGCGACCCTGAGCCCGCGCCGCGCGCGCCCCGCCCGCCCCTCCGCCCCGCGCCACCTCTGATGGCTCGGACCTCGGCCGGCCACCGCCAGCCCCGCTCGCGCGCCCGCGCAGCCGCCGCCCGCGGGTATTAATAGGCGATCGCCGCTGCCGCACGCGCCGCCGGAGCCGCCGCGCCCTCTGCCGCCCGCGGCTCGGAGCTGCCAAGCCGGAGCCGGAGCCGGAGCCGCAGCCGGAGCCGCCGCCGCAGCCGCCGGCGCCGTGGAGGTAGGAGGCGCGCGGGGAACAATGACCGCGGCGCGGCGGGGCGGGCGGGCGGCAACTTGTGCGAGTCCGGGTGCCCGGAGCTGACCCACCGGGGGCGCGGGGAGAGGTGGGCGAGTGGCCTGCGGGATCCTACTCCCAGGAGGCGGGCGGGATCCGGCTTCTTCTACGAGGGCGGGAGACTCTCGCCCGCGGGGCCCGGGGCAGCCCCGGCAACAATAGCGGGAGCTCGGGGGCCTCCGCGCCGCCCTTTACACCCTTCTCACCTCCGCGGACTCAGGCTGCCCGGCTCTGCGCTCGCCACCCCCATGCCGCGGCGCCCTTCCCCCCTTTTCCTCCCATCCCACCAGCACCGTGACAGCGCCGGACGCCGCTTCCGGACCCCGGGCCGCAATCTCGGCCCCGGAGGCGGATCGCGGGCCGTGGAGGTGGCCGCTGGCCAGGGCCACCGCGCTGCCGGGTGCCTGCGGCTCGCCGACTTGCGGCGCGAGGACCCTGGTGGGTGACAAAGAGGAACACACCCTCTGCCCAAGTTAGATTGTGTCTCTCTTTACCGTTTGTCTTTATGGAAAGTTTTTTCTCTCTTTCCTTTTTTTTGTTTTTTTTTTTTAATTTAAAACAAAGGACACAGATTTTTGTGGTGTGCATTTCCGATTGTGGTTTTACGATTTAAGTTCCAGAAACTTTAGCTGTGATTAGGCCAGACGAGAGAGAGAGAGAGAGAGAGAGAGAGAGAGAGAGAGAGAGAGAGAGAGAGAGAGAGAGAGAGTGAGTGTGAGAGAGAGAGTGAGTTTTATTTGAGGGGGAAAAATGAGTTCCCCATAATGAGTTTGGATTTTGGAGCCCAGCAGCTGTTGGGGTCTGTGCAGAGTCCCCCCAAAAGGAGGGAGGTGAGGCTTACAAAGAAACGAGGACCTAGGTATCTCATCAGCCCCTTGAGATGTGGAGAGACTGCTTCTCATCTGGAACAGTTTAGTGGTCCCAGCCTGTCTCTCTGAGCTTTCTAGAATACCATGGTGGCCTCTGGCTGTTTCATTTTATTATTGTAGTTAATGTCTTGTTAGTTTCCCAGGTTTGACATGCTCTGTCTGGCCCTCCCCTGTGCTATGGCTTTTGTAGACTTCCATCTCTCCCACCCAGCAGGAAGTGCCTTCGAAGGGCCAAACTCTGGTCCAGCATTGGCTTATGTTTAACGTGCGTTGCACGTGGAGACTTGCCAAGCCCATTTCAGAACATCTTCCATCCAGCATTGTCTTGTTTTTCTTAAGTCTAAACAGGAGAGGAGGATGAAAAGCCTTTTTGATCCTGAGAGCTTTGGGAGAGTTGCCTTAAAATTTGCCCTCATTGTTTTGATCAGGTGGGTCCTTCTGAAGTCTCCTATCTTTGGCTTTCTCTCTCATTCCATAGCCTTCTTGCTGAGGCTTTACACTCCACGTTTCTGAAGGGTGGGTCTTCTGGGTATGACAGTTTGTGATGATGCACTTCATTTGTGGGTTCAGCATCCACATGGCTCACTTTATATTCCTGCAGCATCTTTCTGCAGCAAGGCACCAGATATTGGAGTTACTCCAAGCACAATGAAACATTTGTGTTTTTAGAATGTCTGGCTAATAGATCTGCTTCTGGGTAAAATAAATAGACACATTATTGGCCAGTGACTGGCTTGGTGGGCAAAGTGTTGGGGAAGATAGTGATGCCTTTCCAGCCCAGCACTTACCAGAATTTCTTGTTTCTTTTATGCTGCGGAAATTTGAAGTACTTGGCGATGATGTAGGCGTGCACCCTAGGGTCACAGAATCTATAGTGCCTTGTCATCCCCTGTCAGTTGGGGTGTGGTTTTTCATTCAGGAGTTCTGTCCTTCTGGGAATCCTGGAGTGAGATTTGTAAATGTGCTATTTCATGTTGGTAGTCTCTTCCTGGAATTTATACACTTTAATTCTTTGGTTCATAATAGAATACTAATGCTTCTCCATAGCCAAATTTACCAAAAGGAGACTTAAAAAAAAAATCCATCTTAGAATATTATTTTCCAGTTTATGGCAGTTATTTTATAATTATCTTGAGGCAACAAGGAACCCAAGTGAATGTTTTTGTTTTGTTTTCCATGAGAGAAACTATCCAAGAAAATGGCTTTTTTAAAAGGTAAGAATTAAGTAGAATATTGAAAAGGTTCATTTCCAAAAGGTGGAATTCATCCTCTAATATTCTTGAGCATAGAAAAGTTTAATTTACTTGGAAAATGATATATATATTTATGAGGCGGGGTACTTGTGTTAAAATCAAAAAAGAAAACCCTTTTCTGTCCTAGAGGAGGTTAGAGAACACTGGAGAAAGGACAAGGACCTAGTGTTTGCATGCGGAACACTCCTTGGGAAAAATGGGAAAAATGCCATTGTGACCTTAACAGGATGAGGGAAGTTTTATGGATTTGTAGGTACTTGGCTAAGTGCTTTGATAGCATGATGAATGGGCATTTTAAACAAACGCTTTGTAATTGGCTTTGCTTATTACAGAGAACTGCCTAGTATTTTGAGGAATGCACTTTCCCCTCAAACTGATGATACTACAGATAAGAGAGAGACACATTTAATCCTAAAATACAGTCGCCTGAGCCCTTTCTGCTTCGGGTGTGCAGGTATTCCAGGTGTTGGTTACCATTGCCTAGGAGGGGAGGAGGTGGGCTTGAGGCTCCTTCCTGTGGCTGCATCTCTTCTATTTTTGGTGCTCTTGCTTGAGAAGAGGGCTCCTCAAGTCTAGCTATTGAAAGGAAAGTGGTGGGTCCATTTTTTTTCTTGCTTTTTAGTGGTTAGAGTTTCTGCTGTGGCCTCACTTCATCATAGTCCCTGCACCCTCTGTTTCTACCAGGTTACTGCGTTAACCACTCCCACATGTCCAGGAAGATCAAAGCCCAACAGTTTCTATTCATACAACATGAAATACTGATTTCATCAGGCCTTTTATGCCAAATGCAACTGTTGTTTTTAATCAAGAAGCCCCCAGAAAGTATTTATTTTAAAGTGGAGGAACTGGCTTTTTTTAGGCTGCCCTTGTCCTGGTTTAAGTCAGTTAAAAATATTTTGCTGAGTGGGTACTTTGAGCAAAAATGAGCAATTGGTATATCTTAAGTACAGTGCCCTAAATTTTTGATATTTGTAAAATAAAGCCAGGGACCATCAAATACAATGTAACTTAAACTAAGTACATGCTCAGTGCAGCCTGTAAACTTAGCTCATAACCACAAGCTTTCTTATTTTGATGTGGATGGAAATCTTGCAGACAAACTGCAAGATTGGCAATTATATTAATGTGAGAATTCATCATTTACACTGAATTAATTTCATGTGAAAAATTGTCATATTTGTGCATATATTTTCAAACAAAAGAACCACACGCCAAACTGGATTTCCTTAATATCTGTCTATTACAATAACATTCTTTATCACAGGAGTAACTTCACTTTACATGTAGACTTTGGCTTTCATAAAGGTATCTTATAAGAGAAGACTTTTAAATCCAGTATTATGATGACTTTCATTTTTTTGTTCTTATCCTATTAATTTAGAATCCAATATAGTCCTGGCACATAGCAAATCTTTGCTAATTACACATTGAGTGCATAAATAAACCTAGTTTTTGATGTCTTTTGAAATCTTTAAGGTTTTTAAGGGAAATTTGATAGTAGCATTGTTAGTTTGCTGTTCTGGGAATTTGAAAATTCTATTTTTAATTTTGTTTAATTCTAATTAAAAATTTTAAACTATCTTTTAAAGCTAGGTAATATTGTAAAAAGATATAGGATTGTTTAAAAAAAATCAGACAATAAAAGCATAGAAGAAATTAAAACTTAGCTGAAATCCTACCATCCACCACCGAGTCTTACCGTTAATATTTTGGTGCCTGTTTTCTATATCCTCATTTCTTATCCTCTTTCAAATTTTACAGTTATGTTGTTTCAGGTAGTTCTTGTCTGTATAGATTTGATGTGCTCATAATGCCTTCTTATACATTGAAACTTGCTTCTGTGATAATTTTCCTTCTTCCTGAGAGATATATTTTAAATTTCATTAATGAGTATCTCTCTTGGTGGTAACCTCAGTTTTTTTGTGCCTTTAAATATCTCTGTTATTGAATGATAGATTACCTGGGTGTGCAATTCTGGATTATTGTTCCTGTGTCAATCAACTGTCCTTTGGCTTCATTGTTGTTGCTGCCATGTAGGGTGTCAGGCTAACTGTTTTTTGTAAATAGTCTGTCTTTTCTCTATAGCCGCTTTTTAAGATCCTTTGGAGTTCAGCAGTTTCAATATGTCTGAATATAATTTCTTTTCTCCTTTACTTTTATTCCTCTCCTCTCTTCCTTTTACCTCTACCCTTCCCCGCTCTCTACACCCAATTCCTGTCGTCTTATCCTGCCATGTCCTCTCCAGAGTGTACCGTTTTACATTCTCACCTGTAATGTATGAGTGTTCCAGTTACTGTAATCCTCACTAACACTTGCAGTTGTGTCTTTTTCATTTTAGCCATTCTGCTGGGTGTGTAGTTATATCTCATTGTGGCTTAATTTTATATTTCCTTAATGATGACTTTTAATGTACTTATTGACCATTCATAAGTCATCTTTGGTTAAGTGCCTATTAGATCTTTTGTCTTAATTATTTTTTGTCTGATTGTTTTATATAACTTTTGAGTATAATCTTATGTTATAGTTGCAGGAGTTCTTTATAAATTATGGATATAAGTTCTTCGTTAGGTCTGTGAATGGTGAATATTCTCACCCAGTCTTTTTTTTTTAACCTTTTCATTTTTTAATGGTGTCCTCTGAAGGGCAAAAGTTATTGTTAAAACGTTGCACATGATCTAATTATTGAACTTGTTAAAGGTCAGAGAATTTATGCAACTTTGGAAAAAATAACACACTTTTTGTATAGTATTGCTCTCTACAAGAGGTCAGACTCCATTTACTTGAGGGTGATGGAACAGTTCTGCTTTTTCCTAACTATGTCATATGTCCTCAGCACTAAGACTGAGTTAAAAGACAGAAAAATGGAAGGAAAAAAATCACAAAACCCTGCTTACTTTGAAAGTTTTAGAAAATAGGTATTGTAGATTATGATTAAATAACTAGATTTCTAAAATTTTATATTTAGTTTTGTTTGTTCTTTAGCACACGGAAGGACTATGGGAAAGAAATATTTTTAAAATAAAGTCTAAAAAGAGGTCAAGGTGGCACAGTAGGTGGTTGTAAAAAGCTTTAGAGGTCATTTATTTTGGCAGGAATTAAATCTTATTATCTTTGTATTCTCATTTTCTGAACCAAATAACAAACATTGTCAGGTCAGAAAGTATGTTTTTCTAACTTCTTTCCCCTACCCATGGAAGGTAAAATATTGGTTAATTTGGATTAAAATTTGTGTAATGAAAACCCTGTGCATTTTAGAATACGGAAGTTAGAGGATGGTATCATTGGCCTGTCTGGATGTCAGGCAAATTATTGGTGCTCTTTTCCTAAAACCTCAAGGGAATCTTTAAGAGTGCATTTATCTTCTAGTGCTATGAGAATGTCTTACTAACAGCAGTTTAAGCCATCAAGCATTTAGTCGCTTCAGGTATTAAGAAGGGGCTCCCAATTGGGTGTCTTAGCTCATAGTAGCATCACAGACCCAGGTTCTTTCAAGAACCCAGGTTCTTTCTGTCTTTTTACCCTGGCATTCCCAGCATATTGCTTTTTGTACTTGGACTTGTTGCCTACTGGTTAGTAAGACTCCTGCAGCCTAATAAGCTAATGGCTACTGTAACTCTAAGATTCATACTGTCACACATTTAGTGTTGTCTGGTCAATCACTGCACAGATTTCCTTGTCATTAAGGAAAATCCTTCCCAGAATCCTCCAGCATCTGAGAAGTCTTTGAAAGGGATTCTGGGGAATGCTTCTGTGCTCTTAAAAAGAGATCCAAAGTCTAGATTTGTTGTGATGTCTGCAGACACAGCAGCAATTCTGTGACTAGCCTTGGGACCAAAACAAAGAGGATGATGGAGCTGAAAGAGGGAACCAGAGTCCTTATGGACATCATTGATTCTGACCTTCCTGCACTGGGAGATTAGTATATCAAATAATAGTAAACTTAATGTACTGAATAGTGTGACTCTGGACTTAGTATACTAAACAGTAAATTTACTTACTTTCTAATTCTTTTATTGCCATCTTAAGCATCCTGACTGGAAGATACATTTATTTGAAGACTTTATTTTTTATCTGCCATTCAACATTACCTATGAGAAAATGGGTTTCTACCTGTTAATTATGTAGCAAGTGACTTAGTGATGATATCAAATCACTGTGAGAGGTGAACTATTTTTAAGGCCTTTGGATAGTTGATAATGTGTGTAAATCTTGCAGCTAAGTCAACATGAATTTTGCCTCTCCTTTTAAGGTGGCTGTGGAGGACATCTGCTTGGAATTGATCATTTGGTGGTTTGGATTATGGGACATACTTGAGAGTGGTATTTCATTTCTTTTAAGAAAAAATGATGGCAGCATTTGCCATTTCTGTCAGCCTAGAATGGCATTTATCTACACATTTAATATTGCTTAGAAGATGTGGGAGGATATTATTAATCAAAGATTAATGTCTTCCTTCGTAATCCTACCTGAACTTTTGGTTGTCTGGTATCAGATCTTACTGGGGGCCAATGTTACTAATGAAGTGAGCTGCTTGGAAATGTCAGGATTTGGGTAAACCACAAGTGTACCAAATTAAATAATTAGATATTTGTGACTCTGTAAAGAAAAATTAAACGATTTAGTAGTAACCTTAATATTAATCCAAACAAATAAGTGGAGCATAAAATATCCAGGTGAACAAATTACAGAATATAGAGCAACAATATTTCTATTTTTATTTAATTGATATAACTTTAAAAAAGAAATCTGAGTGTTCCATCCCTATTACTGTCAGGATAGCCAGCTCTCCAGGGTATATTTGCATTTTCACTGTTGTTTTATTTTTAGTTCAGTTTATGTAAGGGCCTATCAGGTCTACAGGTATTTATCGAACATCTATGTTGAATATACCAATTACTGTTGGTACCACAAAAATATAGCTTAATCCCTGTGCTCAGAGTATAGCATCCAGGCCGAATGGGAGAAGTATCTAGATAATTATAATAAAAGGTGGAATATGATGAACTTTGCAAAAGGTCCTAATAATGGTTGAAGTATTCAGAATAGTAAGACATAGGATTCTGGTTGTATGCTATAGCATTTGAGTTGAGCTTTGAAGAAAGAACTATGTTTTTGTTTCCTTATTTATTTTAGTGTTTACTTTGTAGTGTGTTTATTGTAATAGTATTAGAAAAGTGTTCACATATAAAACAGGAGGTCCAAATCCCTTGGAATCCTGTAATTCAGAGATTATAGAAATTAAAATTTGGTTTATTTCCATTTGACTTTGGCATATTTGTTATATTCATAGTATTTTTTTCTATATATACAAATATATATTTTTTAAGAATTGGGAGAATGATACATGCACATTGAGAAACGACTTTTTCCCCTTAGCACTAAATTTTTCCATACTGTTTTCTTTGAAATGAAAATGTTTAATGGCTACGTGATATTCCATTATATGGTTCTACGTTATGTATTTAACATTGCCGTTTTTGGTCATTTTTGTGCTTGCAGTATTTTGCTGCAGTGATCATCTGTACATAAATCTGTAGAGGAAAGGTCTCTAGGTCTCTTCTTCCAAGAGATGGAAGCCCAGCTTGAGCCATAGGGAGCAGAATAGAGGAAATTCTTAGTTCTCAATACTAACTGCAGAATGGCTGAACAAGATCTGGGCCCAGGCATAGAGACCTGGTCCAAAGAGTCACACCCTTGTGTGCTTTCCCTCCCAGTGTCCAGTCTCTGCCAGCCAAAGCTGCGTGTCAGCTTTATTCTTCTGGTTATCTTCTCCACTGGCATTTTGGATGGGACAGTTTGATAGAGGTAATGGGGTAGTGGTGGCGGGTCGGGGGTGGGGCTCTCCCGCACACTGCAGGAAGTATAGCATCCATGGCTTTTGCCTTCAAATTCAGGCTGCTCTAGTCATCCTGGCAATTAATCACACCATCACGCATTTTCAGTTCTCCTGGAAGAAGCATTCGTGCAGCACCTGCTATGAATGAAAATCACCTAGTGGAGTTTGAACCCTCTATCATGACCCACCAGGGAAGGACTCCTGTTTAGCCCAGATGAGGGACCACTCTTGCTTTGGGGTCTGTGTATGTTGGTGGGTGTACAGAGTGGGGGGAGGATGTCCAGAAAGCAGTAGCCTTTCCAGATGGATAGGATTGATAGGCATAAATATAGGGAAAAATACTTTCCTGGAGAACGATCATTAGGGAAGGCAAAGGTAGAAATACAAAGGAAAGGCCTCTGTCCCACCACCTCCCAGGGCTGTGCTGGAGCACAAGTTCATAATCAAATCAGCATTGATGTCTGTGCCAAAAGCAGTGGTTCTAACCTAATGATCTCTTGTGAAGGATGTCATAGTAATTTGTCACCTGTTATATATCATCCCCATGCCACATGCTCTCACTTGTACTCATATATGCTTTCCAGAGTGGGAGAAACAGGTAGAGTAAGAGCTTGCCCAGTGTGAGTTCATAGCATAGCTGGCCTATATCTGAAGGTTGAGAAAGGCCCGAAGTAGGGCAGGAGTCCATCAGATAGGCTGGAATGGGTGGTGTATATGCTGCTGTTTTCTTCTATGAAGCATTTTTACCTGCCCTTTTTCTCAGTTGTTGTTCAGGAGCACTTAGCAAGCAAAGGTGTTAGTTCCTTGTAGCCCTAATCAATCCTCCGCAAATAAGGTCTTTTCCTGACAATTACATATGTTGAGAGGGAAGATACCCCATTTATGGCACAGTCAAGTCTTGCCCATTTTTCAAAGACCCAATTAAAGCAGTGTCTATTTTTAAATTCCATCAGTAAACCTTTGAGGTAATACACATACGCACCTGGGGAGCTCCTAGACAGTGCTGAGGAGATATGACAGTGAGGCCAGTGGGCATAACTGACTGGTTTCATACTTATGGTGTCCTGCATGGTCAGTTACTCCCTGATGTGCGCATTTTGCCTTTTCCACCAGAGTTAGTTTCTGGAGGTCAGGGGCCATGTCTCAAACTTCTATTACTGTATCTTCCAGGTACTTAAAAAGAGCCCTTTTTGATGGATTAATGAAAGTGTTACCATAGGATTGAGGGGAGCTGGAAAATCATAACTCTTTAAATTCTCAGTGTCTTCACAAAGAAAGTATACGACTGATCTTACTGTTAACAAAAATCTGTAGAGCATTTTCTTATAGTGGGCAGTATACTTGACATTCACATCAGTGAATTAAACAGATCGAAAAATCCTTGTTTTCAAGGGGAATATATATATATATATATATATTTGGTCCAAATTGAGACATCTTTGATACTGAAAGGAGGTGCTAACTGCATGGAGTGCCAGAATAAGAGGTGCCTAAATGGATGGTCGCTGTGATGCTCGTAGAGTGCCCCACAGTTGGGGTGCAATGCTGATTTTTCCCTGAGGCTGTCAGATTCCTTTTTGACTGTCTGGACAGATATACAGCTAATCTCCTGTGTCTTCAGGAATCAACTCCACCATTCACTCTCTAGCAAATGTTTATGGAGAACCTGTGCAGCTATATCTATGTTTCTCCTAAAACATTTTTTGCTCCCAGGCAAGACTGTCTGCAGCTGTAGAGGAAAATAACAAATGGCAATCGTCTGAAAGAAGGTGGACTCCTGAGATACAAATCACAGATTCTAAATAACTTGGCTTGTAAAAAGCTTTGTGATAAGCATTTTTTAAAGATTTGGAGATCAAGAGGGCTGTAGGCCCTGAAGGTAATTTAACAAAGGGATATATTCTTAAAGGAAAAAGGAATTGTAATTGCTTCATAAAGTATATGTATGTTTATTTTGGAAAAATTAGTGTAGAATAAAAGTGACTTTTTTTGTGTGTGTACAGTTTTATGAATTTTTCAACATGCACAGATTTGGGTGACCAACAACACCATCAGGATATGGAACATTTCAACCAGCTCAAAAAATTCTTCTATGTTGTCCTTTTGTGTCACCCTTGCCTCTCCCATCTCCTCTCCCCTCCCCCAACCTGTTAACCACTAATCTTTGCTCTGTCATTATTGTTTGAGCTTTTCCAGATGTCAGATAAATCGAGTTGCAGGGTATATAACCTTTTGAGACTGGCTTCTTTTACTCAGCAAAATGTCTGAGTTTCTTCTAAGTTGTTGTAAGTATCAATAGTTCTTTCACTTCTGTTGCTGAGTAATATCCATTGTGTGGACATAACCACAGTTTGCTTAACCATTCATGTCCTTTTTGAAGAATATTTGGGTTGTTTCCAGTTTGGGGAAATTATGAATAGAGTGGCTGTAAAATGTACAGTTGCTGTAACCTTTCATGTAAAGGTTTTGATGTGTACAAGGAACCACAGAACCAGCTCAAACTGGTCCTGTGCTATTTCTAACAAGATCCGGAACCAAAGTTTATGAGTTAACAGTTGTGGACCTTTAACTGCTCCCCCGACAGAACTATAGAACCAGGATATGACCAGAACTTGAGCGCCGGAATCCTTTCCAGAAGTGAAAGGTCCACTGTCCAGGAAGATCTGGTGCTGAAACCCCTTAAACCCGCCCTGAACCCTGGATTGGGGAGACAGATTTGAGCCTTGCCTCCTGTCTCCTTGCCAGTCAACTCACAAATAAAAAGCTTCTTCTTTTCTTAAAATTGGATATCGTAGTAGTGCTGACTCCTGTGTGTGTCGGGCAGCAAGCCCTTGTTCCATAACTGACGTAGTTAGGATTTCCCAGGGGCAAGTACCCAGAAGTGGAATCTTCATCAGCATTTGATTGTCCGTGATTTTGTTTTAGCCTTTTTAATAGGAATGTACTGGTTTCTCGGCATGGTGATGTTTATTTTTTTTTAAACAAAACATTCAATGAAAACACCTACAAGAAGCTTAACTAGAGACATGACTAAATAGTATCCTGGGCTATCTAGCAGAGACATACGGAGCTCCGCTAACTTCCTGATTTTTTAAAGGATAGATCAAAAAGAACAATTATGTATATAAAATCTGAGGCCTAGAATGTAATAATACCAGCAAGAAATAGATGTAAATAAGATGTCAGTCATAAGGTGCTTATCTCAGAGACCTGATATAGTATGTAGTATATTGTAACCGTTTTGTTAATTCTCTATATGAATATACAGTGATAATAATTAAAAGGTAAAATTGTAGAAGTAACTGAAAAGCAGTGTACTTTTGAAGAAAAGGACACAGGCTTCAGGGCATGTATTACTTATTTATTTACTGCTGCATGACAGATTACTCCCAAACTTAGTGACTTTAACACATTAGTAAATATTTATTGCCTTTCCCATTTCTCAGTTAGGACTTTGCAAGTGGCCTAGATGTGCAGTTCTGGCTCAAATGTTTGCAATAAAAATGTCGTCTGGGGCTGTGTAACCTGCTTCCAAGGAATCCTACAGACTCCGTGGGCAGGATCTTGAGTGTTCTCACAACATGGCAGCCAGCTTCATCCAGAGTGAGTGATTTATGAGGAGGGCAAGGTAGAAACTGCCGTGTCTTTTGTGACCTAGGTTTGGCAGTCATACACTGTCACTTCCACAGTATTCTTGGTCACACAGGCCAGCCATGATTCAGGGAGAAAGGACCACACCAAGGTGTGGATGGATGCCAGCAGGCAAGGGTGTCTGGAGGCCATCTTGGCAGCAGGCTCCCACAGGCCCTGAGGGACCTGTGTTCACATCCTGGCTTTGCCATTCAAAAGTTGCAAGGGCTAGAGCAAGGCAATCATTTCTGAGTCCCAGTTTCCTCTCATATTTGAAAAACAGATATTAATACCTATTGAGTAGTACTTACCGAGATACAAATAAAATCACAGATTCTAAATAACTTGCCTGTAAAGTCTCAGTTATCAGTATTTTTTAAGATTTGGAATTTTGGGAATGTAAATTTTCTTTTGGGAATTGGAGATAATATATAAAAAGGGACTGTCTGGCAATTTATAAAAAACTCATGATATGGTAGGAGTTATTTGTATTATTAAACCATAAAGCTATGAATCTTAACTGTGCAGAGCATATCAACAAAGACAAACATTAAGTAATAATAACATTCTTTTTTTAGCAAAGGTGTTGGTCATAGCTTCTTTCAATTTTAGATTCTGTGTGTGTATACATATGTATATATGTGTGTGTGTGTGTGTGTCTGTGTGTGTCTGTGTGTGTGTTGTGTGTGTGTGTGTGTATTTTTTTTTTTTTTGCTTTCCTGAAAGTGGAGATCCAATCATTGTAAATTAACAAGGAACAAATTCCTCAATCTTGTTCTCGGGTCTTTATTTTAATAACCCTGCAAATAAGAAATAGTGTTATTTCAGATCTGCTGTATTGCGTCAGAGGGACTCTGAGAGACATTGTTGAGTTTAGGGATGTCTGGAGAGTTGGAATAAAGGTCAGTCCTCTGCATCGCCGCCTCTTTATAGAGTTTTTAGAAAATGCTTACTTGAAAAGTAATTATAAAATACACAAATCAGCACCCTTTGACTTTATCGGAATAGTCTAGAAAGCTTTTCTTTTTGAAGTGATTGTGATGTGGGATACATGTAACTCTACCTGTTAAGCTGTAATTGAAAAGAAGAGTGGCTGAAAGAAATCTGGCGTCTTCACCCCATTTTGTTTCTGTGCCTCCTTTATTTCACCCTTCCCCAGCCTGCGCCCACTGCCATGCTGACCTGTGCGTGTCCCTAAAACGAGCCACAGGAGCCCTCCTCTCATCCCCTCCATCTCTACACCTGCTGCTTCCTCTGCTTAGAATGCAAGGGCTTTCCTCTCAATTCTCAGCTTTGACGTCCACGAGGCCCTGTCCACCTCCTTCCAGGGGCCTTTCCTAGGGCTGAGGTCTACTCCTGTGTGCTAAGCTGGACCTTTGTGTTTCTACCGGTGTGTTTTCCTTTCCTTGCTCATTTTATTTATTTGATACTGGCTTTTATTGAGCACTTGTAAGTCCCAGGCTGAATTCTAAGTGTTTAATGTGTACAGATTTATTTAATTCATCCCAACTGCCCTGATTTTTAATCCTCATTTTATATCAGAGGAAACTGAGGCACAGAAAGGTTAAATGATTTGCCTAAGGTCACACAGCTTATAATTGGCAGAATCAGGAAAGAAGCTCAGGAAGTCTTTCCCCACTTACCGAGAGCAAGTTCTTAAGTATTTTACACCTCTGCATTCCCAGGGCCTGGCAAAGTGCCCTGAAAATAGTAGGTGCTCAATAAATATTTGTTAGAGCTAAACTCTCTTAAGAGGTAAACTTTGTCACAAGTCATTTCTTTGTAAAATGTAGTCTCACTTTGGCCTTCTGCAGCATGATGAGGGTATGACTTGACTGTAATGCTATTCATTGTCTTGTGTCTGGGGGTCACTTATTTCTTTTGTGATTATACACTTGTTTTGCTACTTAAGAGATGAGCACATATGTTTAAAATTAAAATATGTCTTTGTAAGATATATATTTATGTGCATTGAGAAAACGGTTTTACCCATGGTTTTCTTTAGATTAGACTAATGTGAGTGCTTTTTATTTCTTGAACTTTTTTGTTTTTTCTAAATTTCCCATAATGAATTTTTACTGCTTTTATAATTAGCCAGCTACGTTATTTAAAATGACAAAGTAAACTATTTTTCAGAGATACAAGAAAAAGAAAACCTTTTAAGATTTTTTCCCCTAGAGATTATTAAGCCTGCTATGTGTAAACAGTCATGTGAGACATAATTTGAGTATTGCAAATCTTTTCCTGCCATACTATTGAAACTATCTACTAGAAGACCATTTTTTTTTTCCTGGTGTTTCCAAAGCACCTGATGATGCTCCTGACACTTGGGTGAGAGAGAGGAAGATGATTATATTCTAAGGGAAATGATTATCAAAAGATATTTCTTTATTCTGGTTTGGAAGTTCAAGGTTGCCTGAGGTCTGTGGTCCAGATCAGTGGGGTGCTTTTGTTTCAGAGATAGCATGATTCATAAGCATGAATTCGTAAGCATAGTAATTTCAAGGTCATGTAAATAAGTCCTAGAGTTGGCATGATCAGGTCCAAAGTTGGTAATAAGGCTCAATGGCTGCTGCAGGGAAGCAGCCATGGGGGAATGGTCGCCTCTCCCAGGCTTGTGTGTAAATTAGCAAAAACTGCAGGGGATTAAACTGTCCAGGTGGTTTGATTCCTTTTATTTAAAAAATTGCTATACTTTGCTAAAGGAAGGAAAATGCTGAGAATCAGAGGTTTGGGCTTCTAGGCATGCCATGCTGCTTGGGCATCGCCTGTCTGTCCACCTTGAGGAGCTGACCAGGGCGGCCATCATTTTTGTTTTCCAGTCCCCACTCGCTTTCACTCCCCCAGCGTTTTTTGGTGCTAGGAATGGCCATCATTTCTGAAGACTGAAGAGATGATAAGAAAAATCTGTCTTTAGGGTGATGGTATGGAAAACCTAATAACTCATCAAAACCATCTGAAAATTGCTTGAAAGTCAACCGAGTGAGCTAGGCAGGCAAACAGCACATAGAACACATGGTCTGGCTCCTCCTTGGAATCCGGCTGCCTGGCCTGAACTTCCAGCTGGCTTTGGGCTAGGTCCTGTGCTAGAGAGTGTTCTTGTCACCTTGCATGTTTTTTTAAATTTGATCATTTATTCAGTGAGGAAGGTAGTATCTCCATTTTACAGAAGAGGAAACTGAGACTTAGGTTATTGGCTAATGTTTTTCTAAAGTTTACTCTTTTTTTTTTTTTTAAAGGCAAGGCAAGACTTGGTTGACCTCATAGATTGCAAGGACCTTGTCATCGTACAATCCCTTATTTTTTAAGCCTATAGCACCTGGTCTTCCTAGGTGGTCTCCCATCCAAGTACTAACCAGGCCTGGCTCTGCGTAGTTTCCGAGATCAGACGGGGTCGGGCTTGTGCAGGGTGGCATGGCCATAGACTCTTCTTTGTGGCTCGGTTTGGGGTCTTCTTCTGGGAGCATGCTGGAGTGAGGATGTGGTGAGATTGATCCTGTAAGTTCAGGGTCACATCCCATCTTTATTTAAAAATGGTGTTAATTTGTCATCATGAATTTTTTTACTTGATTTAAAAAATATATTCATTAAAAATTAATTATAGAGCGATTGATGCCTCCTTAAATTATGTACCCAAGGTAAGTGCCTCACCTGCCTCACTTTAGTCCTGAGTAGCAAGCATTCTGCTGTCAGAATGCTGGCAGTCTAATCAGCCAGTGGAGGATTCCATCATTGTTTTCTTCCTTGGAATACTGTCTTTTCCCCCTTTGTGGCATTTTGGGGGATGAATTCGTCTTAAAGACACACGTTACTTTGGCTTTACCTCTGAAGACACTGCCCTGCCTCTGATAGACACAGCTGTAGGTACCATAGGTTACTCAGAGCAGTCTGTTTTTGAGAAACTGAAGCCCAGGTCGGATGAAGACCTGTCAGTCACCGTAGCCAGGAAGCTGGTTTTTTTGTACCTTGATATTAATACTTTGGGGTGGGCAGTAGAGGGAAGGAGTTCTCTTTTTTAAACGATGCCATATAATAAAAGAGTTGTGAGATAAGGCTTTGTCCAAATGCTGATGCTGGCCCTCTGGTAGGGAGGTGCTGTTGGTCATCGGCCTGATGACAGGCCAGCGGAGCACAGAGTGGCAGCGTGGGCCAGCCTGGTGCAGGGCAATGGCTGGCCGGCCCTCCCCTCTGCTGCTTGCAGAATGGCTTGAGTAGCCTGGGTATGGCTTGAGTAGCCTAAGGAGATCACAAGTCTAGCTTAATGTATTTTATGTTGGAATTGACTGTGTTTAACTGAGTCTTTAAAAAAATTAAGCATTTAAAAATAACCTTATTTATTTTTGTGTGTGTCTTTTTAATTGCAAAAATAATAGGGTCATCATAGAAACTCTGAAAGGTGAAGACAAGTGTTCAGGCAACACATACGCATATTGCTTTCTTCATCATGTTTGCCGGTATGGTTTTTCTTTTCCTTAATTAAAACAAATCGACTTTATTTTTCATAGCCGTTTTAGATTCACAGCAACATGGAGCAGAAAGTACAGAGGGCTCCCATGAGTCCCCTGCCCTCCCTCATCATCAACATCCAGCATGTTAAATTTTTAGATTTTTTCACAATGTTTAATTTTTTCCAAGTTTATAGTATATATTATACATATGTTTTGTGAATTTTTCTCCTCCTTAATCTTGCTTTAGTAATCCTTAAATTAATGTGATTAAGGCCAAAGGTCTCCTGAGGTCATTTCCCGTTGACCTTTCCTCAGAGGAATGCCGCTGAGCTCACAGTAGGGAGGGGTGGTCCCCAGATGACTTGAATATTTATCATGTGGAGATTTCCCAGAATGTGCTTAGAAGTATTTAGAGGCTAGGAAAACTCCTCCCCTCCTGTCTCTCTCTTTTATCACTGGATTTTTTTTTTTCTCAATGGCATTTGGGGGAGGGGTTTCGGGATCCATTTTCTGTTAGAAGTGTTCAGCCTTTCTCATGAGTTGGAAAATAGAATTGTAGTAGGAGTGTTTCCAGAACAGTCTTGAGTGTTAAAGGAAACACCTAATTCTGATGGATGCTTCTGGCAGTTAAAACACCTGCTTGCCAGCTTGAGGGCTACGAAGTGGTGCAGAATTTCCAAGGAAGGGGGAGAATGAGAATTGGGAATATGTCTGCTTTCTCAGTGCTGTGTTGCTGGAAAAAATCACCTTGCCCCTGTGTACCTGTAGATGCTGGTTTATTTTGTTCACTCTGTAACTACTGCTAGCACAGGCCATGGCCGGTTGTCATTAAATCTTTGTTGAATGAAGGAAAATGAGACCCAGTCTTGGGGAATCATCTTGGTAAAATTACCTTGAACCTTTCCAACCTCAGTTGACCTTCTCACCAGCTGTTTCACTCCCTTGGTCTGTAAAAGCCTTGAATTTATTGTCACACATTGATGGCAAATCCAAACTTATGCATCACCCTCTCGCCCTCAGATACTGTTCCTCTACTTTAGAGTACCTGTCCTTTAGCTTCTGGAGTTATTTCAGCCTCTCTCAGTACAAGCCTGGTTAGCCTCTCTTAACATTGCAGATTCTTTAACAGTGTTCTGTGAATGGCTGGGCACCTTGCAAATCAGGAGCTTCAAAATCATAAAAACAAAACACCCAGTTAAAGGGGGGAAAGTCTTATTTGGGGGCCACGCTATCCTATATTCTTGGCCTATAACTTAAACCTAACATGGCCTTTTCTAATACTTCTCATTACTCCTCTTTAACTGAACTCTGAGTAAATGACTGGATTGCTCGAGTCTATGAGTAATGTTGTTAGCACCAACTCCAGTAAATAATCTTATTTTCATGGACAGTATGCCTAATAGCATTAAGGGGGAGAGGAAGGAAAGAAAGAACCAGGAAATCGACATATGGATATTCTGCCTCTATTAACATTTGTCGGTTTGATGGCCACCTTGTGAGGGTGTGCCATTTGTTTAAACCATACAGAAGTTGGCTGAACATCTGGATTCTGTTTACCTGACAACCACTGAGCAGTTTCAGGGACTCTTGTTTTGAGAATGGGGGAAAGAGCACATTAATTTGAGACCAAAAGAGCCAGAAAGTCTGGGGCGTTCTTGGTGGGTTTATGTTGAAGTCAAATCTCTTGATTCTTCCCAATTAAATTTCTGGACTCTTGATTTGTATTTGGTTGCACAGCAGAGGGCACTTCTGTGGTCTTCACTATATATGCATTTTTACCGACTGCTTTGAATCCAGTGGAGGCGTTAAGGATCTGTTAGAGAGCTTAGATTTTTAAAAAAATATGAAACAAGCTTCTATTCTTAATTGTTTTAAGAATTATATCTTATTCTTCATTGCTGTTGTAGCTTCCTCCTCTGTTGTCTAATGTGTATGTTTGTGTGAAAGGGACATCTGCCTTTGTCTCTCTGAAATACAGCCAGTCTGTTGGGCCAAAATGTTCAGCAGTTACAGTTGTCCAAAGTGAGTAATATTATTCTTCTTTTAATCTTATCATATATTTCTGTCCAAAATACTATGATGTTTAAGTTTGATTTAAATTTCTACTTCTGAGTTTTTTTTCCTTTTGAATTTGTGTTATTTATCTTTTTTTAAATTTAAATTGTATTGCAACTTGGCGTATTATGGTGATATTAAAGGAGATGAAATATTTTTTGAGAAACATCAGTGCTTTAAGATGAATTGTAACTACTGAAGTGTTAAGATATTGAGAACATGCCATTCCACAGTTGGACCAACATACCTTGGTTTTAAACACCACTAATTCAGAGTTCAAGGCTGTTTAAACTTTGTTAGACTGAAGTTTGTTTTAACACAATGCTTTGGGAACAAGGTTTGTTAAGCAAATAATGAAAATAAAGTCATATGAGAAAAATTACTGTCTTTAAGAGATTTTTCCAGTACTTTGGAAAGAATCATTCATGATTCTTATGCATTAAAACAAACCCACTAGGACCTTTATATGATAATCTCCCATTATTAAAAAAAAATTCCAGAAATATTTTCTACGTGGACAATTAACATAAATAGTAGCATATATCATATACTGTGTTGTATTGTTCTCTTCACTTAATACACCCTGAAGATTGTTCTGTGTTAGTACGTAAAGATCTCCCTTATCTTTTTTATTGGCACATAATATTCCATTTCATAGAGGTATCTTTAATTATTTGTAAAGTTATCCCTGTTGATAGACATTTAGGTTGTTTTGAATATTTTGCTGTTATAAATAATGCTGCAGTGAAGATTCTTGTTGTTTCTTTGTGAGTATATCCAAAATATAAATTCTAGATCTGTGGTCAAAGGGTATGTTTGCTTTTAATGTCGATAGATATCACCATATTGTCCTCTAAAAGTTTATACTCATATGTTTTTTTTTTTAACCAACTCTTATGTAGTGCTTACATTGTACTGGGAACTATTTCAGAAGATTTACAAATATTAACTAATTTAATCCTCAGAGTAGCCCTTAGAGGTACTGTCATTATCACAGCTTTACATATGAGGAAATTGAGGCACTGGGCATGATGTAAGCTGCCCAAGGGCCACATCCGGTTAGTGGCAGTTTGAATAAGGCCATCTGGATCCAGAGTCCCCTCCTAATCACAAGCTAAACTGCCTGTTAGTTTTCGTCTTTCCAAATCTGATAGTGAGAGGTCAGTTTTTCTTAATTGTCATTGTGCATTTTTCTTCTTGATGGTTGAGGTTGGACATACTTTCAGTGTTGGCAAGCCATGTGGATTTTCTTGGCTATATGTCTACTACCTGTTCCTGTCTTTTGCTCATTTTTCTACTAGGTTGTAATTAAGTAAATATTAAGTAAATATTTTTCTTACTCATTTGTAGGAATTCCTTTGCATATGGAGAAAATTAGCTCTTCCTCAGATGTATTCCCAATGCTTTGTCCTTTTGGCTTTGTACTTTATCAGTGTTTTCCTTTATGGCATCTGGGATTTGGGTCATATTTAGAGAGATCTTCCTCAGTTTGAGGGCATTTTTTAAAAATCTCATATTTTCTTAGAACTTTATAGTTTATTTATTTTTTTAATTTACATTGCTTCAAGAATAATGTGGGATATAACTTTATTTTTTTTTCTAATAATAATCCGTGGGAACGATGTGTAACTATACAAGAATAAAAAAGAAACCTCCCAATAGCTTAGTGCTTGGAGTCATGCTCTTGTAATAGACTCTGCTTTGACTGTTGACCACGGAGCTATGTGGCTCATGTTTATACCATGGGATGTTTTTCATTATGTCCAATTTTGCTTTCCTTGGAGTTAATAATTCTCTAGCTTTTCCTTCACTTCATTTTCCATATCTTATCTGATTCATTCCAAGACTCTCACCTTTTGCCTAAATTCCTTTCAGTATATTCAAATTCACCAGGTGCTCAGATATTCTGTGGTTTATTCTTGAGATTTGTCTGGAAGTCATCTGAGCTGCTCCAGTCTGGTCCAGGTTTCCCTCTGGCCTGTGTTCTCCTTCCCCCTCCCAGTGTGGTTACAGCACAGTGTTTGGTTAACTCAGTAATTGGTGTGTATTTTATCGTCATTGTGTGAAGTGTTTACTGCTGAGCCAGACTCTGTCCTATGATTGTTTACTTCAAAAATTTTGTTTTTCTTAGAAATAATTCATTTCTTAAAAATTTTCTTGATTTTATGTATACACATTGCTAATTTCTTCCAAATAACTTCAACAGACCTGTCAATTTTCTTTCAGCTAATATTTACCAACTTTAAAACACATCACATAGCATTCAGTTTTCCCTCTAATGTGCCACTGTCTGTAACACCCCCATCCTCTAACTCCTGTCTGAAATGAGTTGTATTCCAAGCCTAGTACACAACCATCATTTAGACACTTTCCTTCACTGGTCTCCTTTCCTCTACTCACTCTTTTTTGGATTCCACATCCTCTAATTTTATGGTTTACTCCATTTATTTTCTGATAGAAGACATATTCCAGTAGCTTTCTCAGCAAGGTGCAAGGAAGCTAAATTTCTTTGAATCTTTGCCTGTAAAAATCTTTAATGTATCCTTAGATTTTTTGGATAATTTTACTGCATGTGGAATTGAACATATTAGCCTTGAAATTTTGAAGACATTGCTCTGTTGTCTTCTGGCATCCTTTGTATGTGATTTATTTTCTTTCTCTCTGAAACATTTAAAAATACACTTAATTGGTTTTTGGCATATATTCTAGTGGGTCCTTTTAAAATTACTTATGCTGGACATTTGCTTTTCCTTTTAGTCAGGAGACCCTGGTATCACTCTGGGGCATTTTTTGAATTAAAAAAATATATACCTGTATATATTTCTTAATTCTCTCTTTCTATAATTCTTATTATACAAGTATAAGGCCTTTTAGAAATTCCTTATTATATTCTTAAATTTCCATGTATTTGTTTTTTGCTCTACTTGCTATGAAATTTCCTCCAACTAACTGTTCAACTAACTATAGAAACAAAAATGTCAGTTATCTGGATCATTAATTTCTAAGAGTTTTTGGCCTCTTTTCAGAGCATCTCTCCCTATACGTTGAGACACGATAGTATCTCTAGGAATATTAATTTTAGATTAAACAATATTTTCCTCTCTTCTCCCTGTAACATCTGCTTGCTTTCAGAAGACCCTTTTTCTCCTCTGTGTTTTGGTCCCAACTTTTATTTTATAGGCTTTCCTTAAATGTTTACTGATCCTTGGCTGTTTATTATGAGCAAGTATTAAGAGTCAGTACAAAAATCAGATCTGAATTTCTGCATGTGGACAGGGCTTGTCAATTATTAATTTTTCTTTAAAGTGTGAAGTGGTGATTGGTATTTTTGTTAGAAGAAACCCACAAATGTCAATATTTCTGTTTGTTGAGATTCCCCAGAGAATAACTTCACCAGCCTTACCTGGAATAGGCCTGGGGTAAGCTACAAGTTTTTGGAAGCAGGATGGAGGAAGGGGACTGTGGATCCCATGGGGTAGTAGACTTTTCCTTAATTCTCACCACTTCTTACTGTGTTTTCAGCCACGGATCAGATCCCTCTTTCTCATTGTGCCTGGTGTTATATGAGTTTCTGATTTCCCTGGTTCAATTTCTTTGGATAATAAAACTCTTTGTTGGCAGTTGGGGCAGACATGGGAGAGGACCTGGGACCCCAAAGTTCATCTTCTTTGTATCTAACTTGCATACTCTGTTCCACTCCACCACTCACCCTTCCCTTCAGCAGGAGCCTCCCTGGGACTGTGGGCAGGAACTAGCCTATTTGGTGGAACCCCTCTGAATATCACTTAGGGTACAAATCATCAGTTGCTTCTCTCTGCTTCCCATCATCCAAGAGTCAGTTGCTTATCTGCTCTTGTCTCTGCTGCTCTATTTTTTGTCCTTTTAAAAAGGTAGGTTTACTATCATTTTGGTAGGATTTTTGGTGAGAGAGCTGATGAAGACATGTGGTTTATCTGCCTTGTTCAACTGAAAATTCATTTTATTTTGCTAAGGTCCAATATAGGATGATCAAAATAATTACTGTAGAAGCAGTAAGAATACCAGAATTAAATTGTTAAAAATTTGCGGAAAATTTTTATTTTTGAAGGATGCAGATTCATTCTGATATTTGTGAATTAGTTGAAGAAAATTTGTCTGATTTGTTATGTGATAGGTTTGCTGTTAAACATAGCTGTGCCTCAGTATCTGCACGTTCACTTGTTCATACTTTTCTGTCTCTTTTTTCTCACTCTCACACAGAAAATTAAATACAGTCTGTCTGAAAGGTTTTTTTTTATCTGTTTTTTGTTTTGTTTTGTTTTGTTTTGTTTTGTTGTTTCTTTTTAAATCTCTTGACCACAAATGTTTTTACTCCGTGGGTGCTTGCCAACCTCACATCAGTTTAGCAATTCTCTGCTGGATGGAACAAAGAGAAGATGTCACTGACAACTCAGGGACGTGGTAATCCTGCTGTGTTTTCTCTGCTTGGTGCTGTTCTTTTGGGTGGGGTGGGGAGAAGTATGAGAAGTCTAGTTCTGATTAGCCATAAATAAGACATTGCCGAGAAGGAATCCAGCAGATGCCAGGCTACTGATTTAATTTTGGCAGCTTTGGGAGTTCTTGGTGGCCATGGGAAGTGGGGGGAAAGAGGGAGAAACTGACAGAATAAGCAAGGTTCTGAAAATAGGGTGTTACAGGGGTTGGTGGTGGGGGGTGAGATTGGTCTCAGACTACTTTACAATGCCATTGAGCACTTATGTGACCCCCTTGGAATTTCCCCATGACCTCACCTCCCCAAGGATTATAGCCAAAAGAATGGGAATTACAAGGCTGCCTCTAGCAAAGTACCCTTCAAATCCCCACAAAACTAACAGCTGCAGCATAAAGAAACAAAAAAAAATTACCTGTGAGCCCATAACCTGCCCACTTCCTGGTTTTTTTTTTTTTTTTTTTTTTTTTAGAACTTGGGCTAGTGTGATAGTTTCCATGTTTACTTTTTTGGAGGTGGAGAAGCTGGAGAGAGAAGGAAGTGAGCTAATAACCAGCCTTTCAGTTCAGTGCTGGCTTTTGCATTTCTTTGTACAATATTTTGCCAGGCCCTTGACATTTATTTAAAGAAAAAAAATTCTTTCTCCTTGAACATCTGTGCAAAATCAGATAGGGTGGAGGATTTAGAGCCCGGTGAGAGTATGGGATAATTTAGTACATTTCTGAAAGCTGGAGTGAGAGACAGCAGATCCACTCTATTGTATTGCACTGGCAACCACCCAAAAGCGAAGGCAGGCTGACAAATTGTGCCAAAAAGGTGCATTCATAGTGCTGCATAATCACATTCTGAAATATGTGCATTAGATAAGTGGGAAAATCTGCATTCTGGCTGCTTCATAAATAAAAGTAGTTAAGGATGTCTTTCATTCTTGTATTTAGTTCTGATGTTGGGTATGTGTTTCAAAAAAAAAAACAAAAACCCAGTTCACTCAATCAGTTTGGCATACAGCTCTTCTCAAATTCAGCTTCATTTCATTGCGTTTTAGTCTTCTGCATAGCTGTAAGCCAGGAAATCTCATGTTTAATTAGGTTGTTCTTGAGAGTTTTGTCGTTGCAAAGCAGGAGAGGAATTTTATGGGCAGTTGGCATAAGTAAAATGTCAATGGCAAATTGTTCCATGGTTTGCTTAAATTTCAGGTGGTACTTATGAAAATTCCTTAGGAGGCATTTTGTATATTTCAGGATATCAATCACCTGGGTAAAATTTCTCCAGGTTTTAATTTTCTTTTACTCTATGTTTTTGTCTCTCAGTGTGGAGTCTTTGGAGTCCTGCAGGGTTTACAACCCTGGAATGCAGGCCTGTGAGGTATTTTCGAGATTTGAGAAAGCCCTAACCAGATTCCCACAAGCATGGGGGCCAGAAGTGGCCTGGGGTGGGGGTTGCCTCGGTAAGTTCTCACAAATCAAGGAAAGCATCCAGGTGTTGTTTGACTTGGCCAGATCTTTGTCACTTGGGTGTGGTAACAGGCAGTCTCATGTTGACCAGAAGGACTTACTGACCAGCCGCTACATGTGCCTTTAATGAATGAAAAGGAAGTCGAGGTAGTTGTTACCTTTTAACCGTAGTCTGGCAGATGTGTTCTTTGACTCAAGAGATCAGGTTTGAGTGTGATGTGGTGAGAGACTAGTGAAGGGGACCATAATCCAGAGAGAATAGTATCAGTGACCACAGTCCCCACACTGCCCTGTTCACTTCCCCCCACTTTGCTGTGACAGAGATGGCGCTGACAGGAAAGTGTTCTTATTCCCAGCTCTCAGTTATTTAAGCAAAAGCCAGGACTTGCCACAGCTGTGATTTTGGAGTATGGTGATGGGAAGGACTCAACTGCTAGTGGATGTCTGGATTCCACTGAAATTCTGATTTTCTTCCTTCCAACTCCACAATGTATTTTCATATATTAAAAATACACAGAGTAAAGACTGGCATGAAGTTGACCAAAATGTTAACAACTTTTGTTTACCAGCAGTAAAACTACCAAATTTAGCAGCACTCTGCAGTGATTGCCTTTCTGCTTTAATTTTGTGAAAGATCCATGATGAGACTTATTCTGTTATTTTAAAGTAGGATAAAATATATATTTGTTTTAGTGTGTATTTGGAATGTTTTCAAAGGTTAATGCCTCAAAACAGAAGTGTAGCAGAGTCTAGCACGCCTCAGGAGCTCTAAAACACACCTCCAGTGTTGTGACAGAAACCCAAGTAAGAGTTGCAAAGAAAACCCTGGAGCAGAAGCTTATCACTGCCTGAAAGTTTCATATTTCTTCTTTTGTGCAAATTCCAAATGTTTTTGGAAGGCTTGAAAAGTGAGTAAAATAACCCTTTGACAGCACTGACAGAAGCTGAGGGATGGGGAGTAGACAGCGAGTCATTGTTCTGAAGCATTGTGCTGTTAGCTTTGGCAAAGACAGTTCTTAAAGAAAGCTCTACGAAATGACTTACTTCTTGGGCCACTTGCACTCTCTTCCTTGTCTCCTAACCCACTGCCATTTTCTCTCCTTGAATGATAAATAACCAACACTTTTAGAGCATATATCAGTCATGGTATGACTGTATATATCAGTCATGGTTCTAAGCATTTTTCTATATATTGCTTTTTCGAAACAACACTGAGAGGTAGATACCATTACATATGAGGAAACTGAGGCACGGAGAGGTCAAGCAAATTCTTAAAGTCACTCAGCTGATAATCGATAGAGCCATGATTTAAACCTAGGGCTGCTACTAGGTCTTTCCCTTTAAACACTACCCTGTCTCTGACTAAAACCTTGGCTTTAGTCAGAGATGGGGATGGGTGGGTGTAGTTCGAGGTTAAGGTCAGATTGGGTCACTGTAGGGCAGCTAAATTAACTCTTTGCTAAGCATCTAGCCTTTCTTGAGGCACCTATTCTGTTTGCCATTCAAAAACAGGAAGTATAAGACATGGTTTCTGTCTTCAAGGAAATCACAGCCAAAATTGAGATGTGAGATGTGTTTCTATGAAAATTTGCATAATATATGACATAATATCTTAAAAAGAGCTCAACCTGGGTATGTAGGTTTGTGTTTGTCTTGAGAGAGGAATAAATTGCTATCTTGTGAGGTGGAAATATACCCGGAAGTGGGGTTTTTGAGCTCCAGTATCTGTTCAGTCTTCTCCAGTTGTTCTTCTCCTAGCCCATAAACAGACTTAAGTCTTTCTCGTCTTAAACAAAAATGGACTGAAAACTTTCTTCCCTAAACCATTTTCTATATTGACTGGTTTCCTCACTCTCAGGTTTCTTGAAAGAATCTTCTTCATTTGCTGCTCAGTTCCCTCAACATTCATTTTCTATGACATTCTGGTAAGGCTTCCAATAGGGTTATTCCACTGCAATAGTGGTTGTCCTAAAATGCATACACTTTTAAAAGATTTAAACTAATCTGTGCTAAGTGCAGAAAATAAAAAGCATGCATGTACACACACACAAATATAAAGAAAAAGTAAGACATCTATAATTCTACTCCCGAAAGTTCACCAATATTAAGTTTCATGTATATTCTTTCTAGTATTCTTAACATCTAGTTGTTTATTGGCTGTCATATCACACAGTACATATAATTTTGCAGCCACTTAAAATTTTCTTATAAAGGAAACACATGCACATATTTAAATATTTTTAAAGGCTTATTTTATATTGAAAGTCAGCTGTCCCGTGCCCTGCCCATATACACTAATTTTTAATACCTAGAGGTAATTCACTTATTTTAATTCTTGTTTTTCTTGTGTTTATCTTCATAATTAAGTTTTGAAACTATTTGTTTATATAATTTTGATTGATTACAATTCTTAATCATTCAGTAGATGTATACTGTAAAGTGGTATGTGTAATTTCTTGATTTCTTTTTCACATTTATGCTTTATCTCTCTGTTTACTAGTATGGAAGATGAAGGTTAACTCTTGCAGAGTTCTCCTAAACACTGCTGCTGTGAGATGAGGGAGAAGTTGTATGGGTTTCTATTCCTAGACCCCACAGTATCTCTGATGGGAGCAAGTGAGATGAATGAATTCACAGTGTAAAGAACCATTGATCATTTATCCGTTCTCTCAGGATAGTAATTCTAAATTTTCTTTTCCTTCAGCTGTTTGGTTCCCATCTTTAGTGTTAGAATTTTTCTAAAATATCTGGATATCTTTAACTATTTATGTGTGAGAATGAGGCACTTGAAATCTCATTGGCCTCGATGTGTGTTGATAGGGTTTGTACATTGGTGGGCTATGTCCTTGTGTAACTGAGTTGGAACTCATCTTTTTTTGGGGGACAGAGGGACCTCCAGCTTCAATCTCCACTGGAGGGAAATGTCATGCATCTGCCAGGCCACAATGGTAGAGGATTTTTCATATCTCATCGGATCTCTCATGTTCACCGCCCTCTGTTTTCAGTGCTATCTGATGCCTGCAGTTTCTGAGCTTGCCACAGTTTTATCTTGGTATTGTTGAGTTGCTTCTTGCCATCCCCTTTTGCAGGCTTAGGTTTAATGTTCTTCTAAGTTGGTTAACATTCTTTAGTTCACGTTCTTTCTTCTGTAATGTTATTGACATTCTTGTTTTCTAAGTCTTTCTTCTGACCTCCTTTGTGAGGACCCTGCCTTTTTAATTTAATTACTGTCCTTGAGGTGGGATTTGGGGAGGGAGTAGGCATGAGTGCCTGAGTACAGTTTCCTGTGTTGAACTAGTAATGCAGGTGGGCTCTCTTCACTTTCCCGTGCCACTTAGGATTTCTTCACAGTGTACATTTAAATGCCTGCATAGTGACTGAGTGCATGATTCTACTGTGCTTTATTGTACCAGTTCTGTTTCAGACATTGTGTTGCTGATTTTTTTTAAGTTTAAATAATCCTCCATTTAATACCTTTACTTATAAACTTTTCCCTGTCTTTATGGTTGTTTTCTTAGGTTAGATTCCTAAAAATAGAATTATTGTGTTAAAATATATAAGCATTTTTAAGGTCTTGAATACATCTTTCCAGATTGCTTTCTAGAAGAGTCGTACTAATTTCCACATCCACCAGACATCAGTAAGTATACCCATTTCATTTCAAATCACACTTCTTCCTGCCACTAGAGGCACAGACAAGCCTATAGAGTGGGAAAAAATTGAAGTAAACCAAATTAACTCCGGTAATTCTGTCAGCCCACATGCTGTGAAACCCTCCTGGCCACCTGAGGTCACATCCTGGCTTGGTGACCATGAGCAGATTACTTAGCTACTCTGGGTTTTAGTTTTTATCCCCTATAAAATAGAGATAATAGGAATAGTAAGACGTGAATGAACATTTGATTTTTGACTACCTGGCAAGAATGGAGAAAAGCAAAACCAATAAAATTTGTTTTTTAGATTGTAATGATAAAGACTTTCTTTGTTGTTAAAAAGTGACTTGTTTTATTAAAAAAAAAAAGTCAACACAAAAGTACAAAGAATAAATAAATAAATAAATAATCTTCGCCCAAATCTTACCATTTAGAAATACAGTTGACCCTTGAACTACTTGGCGATTAAGGGTGCTGACCTCTGTGCAATCAGGTAACTTTTGTTTCCTCAAAAACTCTGCTGTTATTAATGTTATTAATGTTTTGTGAATTTCATCTCGAACTTACCACAGGTAAAGCCAGAAGGGTGGATGAAATCTTACCATACATGTTATTGTACTTAATGATATAAAATAAAATTGACTTTAATTAAAGCAAAGAAAAGAAATTGAAGTGAGACTGAGAGAAATGCTGACTTCTTTGCCATGAGAGATTAGAGGTATATTAAAGCCTAAATTTATGAGAAAAGATAAAAAATGTTGAAATTGGAATAATTTATAAACTACTTGCTTCAAATGGACACATACTAACTCTTCCTTTGAAAGGTAAAAACATTAGCACTGATCTTATGCCACCTCTTTTTCTGCCAGTTCCAAATATTTATAAATTATGAATTTTTATGAGGATTGTAGGATTTATATTCTGCCTAATATCAATTCTCATACCACTTTTACTAGTCCTTTTTCTTGGATGGTTCAGTACTTATCAGTAGTCTTTTTACTGTGGTTTTGGCATTCTTTGGTTTTTAGAATTTTGATTCATTCTAGATTGGTCAAATTTCATTGACAGATTGAAGTCCTTGTGGGTGCTGTGTTCCCTGAGTTCTTAACTGCTTGAAGATGGCTGTTTCTTGCCTTTATATTTGAAGGACAGTTTGGCAGAGTAGCAGGTTCTTGGTTCACACTCTTGCCCTCAGAATTTCAGACATTGCTCTTCATTTGTTTTTAGCATTGGATATTTCTGGACAAGAAGCTGAGGCAAGGTTAATGTTATTCTTTCTTGCACATGACTAGCTTTTTCCGTTGGACCTGCCCATAGAATTCTTTCATTCTTTTGGACTTTAAATTTTTACCAGCCTATCTGGGCATTGGTGGTTTTTGTCATTTTCTTGGAACTTCTGTACCATGATATCTATAGATCCAAGTCTTTCTTTGCATCAGAAAGTTTTCCTCTATTAGCTCTTTTAATATTTTTGCACATACTTTGAATAATATTCACTTTTCAAGAACTGTAGTTGCTGTATTTTGTCTCCTTTGTCTTCCAAATCTAGTGTCTATTTTTGCAATTATTTATTTATGTATCTTTGCTTCTTTCCATTTAATTTTTCATGGTTTCTTCAGGACTGTTCCCTGTGACTCTTTGTGTGTTTAGGTGCTTACTCTGTTATTTTATGGTTTCAGTTGTATAAGTTCCATTTTATAATGTTTTTTTCTAATCTATTTCTCTAGCTCCTTCAATCCATTTAAAGTCTCTTGTATTAATGATAATTATTTCTTGGAAACTTTGTGTCTAGTCTATGAGCCCCCTTTTTTTAGAGAGATAATTTTATCTGTAATATGTTTGAGACAATGGAGAACTATTTTTTCTGAACTCTTAGTCTCTTACCTTTGTTGATTTTCATGGCCAGTTTCATGGATGTGTGACCTGCGCAGCACTTAAATTAATGCTCTTTTCTCACTGTAATTCTTAATAATTTTTGAATAAGAGAACTACATTTTTATTAAGAAGCCACTGTTTTTTATTATATTTATAATGCATATTATTACATGCCTTTTGCTTATGTTCCTACTCCATGATTATTCATATTTGAATGAGGCTGAGCTATTTGCTAAAGAAAAACAACCGATGTGTAAGATATGTTGAGGGTCAGAAGCTGGTCTGGAGAGTATTGTGAAACATCCACTCATATTCATTGCCTCCACCATCCTTTTACTGATACTTTTTATTCTTTTACCTTCTGAATTATCTTCTTTCAATTTTAGCAAGTATTTTAGTGTGTCATTTTAAGGTTACATCCTGTAATAAGGTGTAAGAAATTATTTGATAATTGGAAAATTGTTGACACTATATTAAAATTTAAAAGCAGTTTATAAAATTATGTAGTGTGAGCTTGCTTTTGCCTTTTAAAAAAAGTATGACTATGCATTAAAAAATATCAGAAGGAAAAAATATCAAAATGTTATTGCCCAGACTTCTAAAATCCATTCTACCCTTGCCTGTAGTAACTACGTGTAGAAGTAGCAGCCTCTGCAACCTTCAGAGCATCTCAGGAATAATCTTTCAGAATTTGTGAGAAATTCCCCTTTCCAAAAGATTGTTTCAGTTACTTTATTGACTCTGCTTTTGTGGATTAAATAAAAAAATTCATTCTCATGTTTTGGGCTAATACTAATAATTGGTCATCTTTAAGCTTATGACTGTTTTTGTCAGGTACATGATTTTATTGATGAAGTACTTTGGGAAAGAACCAGTTTAATGACCAGCTCTCTTGAACAATAAAAACCAAACAACACTCTGGTCCATCATGTTCATTGATTTCCATGGCGTAAGTTTTCCCACCATTGGTCAGATTTCAGGCTACCAACGTGATATCATTGAACAAAGAAAGGTGTATGCAGGAGCACACTGTTCTGTAATATTGTCACTGTACAGATACAATAGGCAAAAATAATCTTAAGAGCATAGACTATTGTAAAAATGTAGGAGATGTTTGAGTATTTATTACCTTTGTTTTTAATGTAAGTGCAACTTTATATAATATGGTTTTTAATAATGTTTTTATTTAACAACTGATTGCTAAAAATTCCTGAAAATTTAAGAGTGACTCTCACAAGCTGATACAAACTGGCTCTAACATCCCTCTGGAAAGAACTCCTGACAGGACAACTGAAAAAAGCAAAGCATTCAGACATTGGGGTTAATCTGCTTGGTTCAGGTACTGTTTTGCTCTAGAACTTTATTCTTGGGCAGCTTGTTTTTCTTTTTAAAGTTAATACCAGTAGAAGACTCGGGGAAATAAGTCCTCTGCTCCTTATTATGTAATTTCTTGGCACTTGGGCTAGGATGGTATCTTGTTTGGTGGACACCATTCCTGGAAAATGGCATGTATTTTCTTCAAGACCCTTTTAATATGTCCTAAGGGATTTTGATTCTTTGACATTTATTCATTCATCTTCTTTTATTGTGCTAGTGAAATATACATAACATAAAATTTACCATTTTAAACTTCTTTTTCCCCCTTGCCTAAGATTTCCTATATGTATGTACATTTTTTAATTAATTTATTTTAATTAGTTTCAAGTATACAGTACATTGGTTAGACATTTCTATAGTTTATCAAACGATCCCTCTAATTGCTCCTTCTCTCTGGTTTTCCACCTAGCCAGTATATTAATGCTAACTGCATTCCCTATGCTGTGCTTCCCATCCCCGTGACCAGCTGTCAACTACTAATTTGTACTTTTTTAACCCTTCACCCTATTCTAGTCTCCCCACCCCCCTCCCCTCTGTCACCAGATTGTCCACTATATTTGTGAATCTCCATTTTAACCATTTTCAAGTTTATGTTTCAGAGGCACTAAGTGCTGTCACACTGGTGTAGAGCTATAACGGCCATCTATTTCCTGAACTTCATTTTCCCCAACTGAAACTCTGTATCCATTAAACACTTACTCTCTGTTACCCCTAACCCCGCCTATAGCAACCACCATTCTACTTTCTGTCTCTGAATTTGCCCCTTCTAGATACTTCATGTAAGAAGAATCTTACAATGTTTTATCCATTTCTGTCTGGCCTTGTTCAAGGTTCATGCCTGTAATAGCATGTGTCAGAATTTCCTTCTTTTTTTTAAGGCTGAATAGTATTTCATTGTATGTATATACCACATTTTGTTTATCTGCTCATCTCTTGATGGACACATGTGGGTTGCTTCCACCTTTTGGCTGTTGTGAATAATACTCTGTGCAGATCCCTGCTTTCACTTCTTTTGGATGTATATCCAGAAGTGGAATTGCTGGATCATATGGTAATTCTGTTTAATTTTTTGAGGTAGTGCCTTATAAGTTTACTTAGCTCATTCATCATTCTTGTTGATTATATCCTTTCCCTCACAGACAGTATGTCTTTCTGTGAGCTTTAGCTTTTGTGATTGTTGTTCTTTCAACACATCAGATATGTGAGTGTCTAAACTGTGATGTGATCACCTAATTAGATGTAAAAATATTATCATAACATAAGTTCCAGAAGAGAAATACAGTATGCTCTGAGCACTTAAATGGAGAGGAACAGGAAAAATTTCATGAAGGGTGTGGCATTTGAGATAATCTTCGATAAATAAGCAAAATGTTGCCAGGTAGAGATTTGGAGAAGGCTGATCTAGGCAGAAATAGGAAAAGGGGGCTATGTATCTCAAGGAGAAATAGAAAAAAGTCTGGAAAGATAAAGGAAAGACCTTGAATATCCAATTTTGTCAGTATTGGAGAGCTATGGAAGGCTTTTCCGTAAGAGAGCAACACAATCGTAGTTGAGTTAAAAACACTTTAATCTGGGCAGTTTGATGAATTAACATGTAGAGCTGGAGTCTGTATCTGCAAAAGCCACTTGGCTGTTCAAATAATCTAGTGGAGAGGTCTCATGGAGAAATGGAAAGTTAGTTCTCTTACTCCCATTTTCCTCTTGTCGATGTAATGCCTATAACCAAAGTTTTGTTTAATTTTTGTTTACCACCTTTACCTTTATTTGCCTCATTCTATTTAATATAACATATCATATGTCTGTCAAACATTCTTTAGGGAGTAGACGGAATCATTAAGACAATTACTTGTGGCTTGCAAAAAAATAAAATAAAGATCCTGAGGGGGAAAGTATTCAAATGTGGTATTTCAAGCTGTGAGAGCAAGTATTCTCCAAGCTCTAAAGTCCCTCCAGTGGGTGTAGTGTTTGTTCTAAACATGAGTTGGCAGTGTTACCAGTGTGAACATGGCTGTTGGTTATCCTTCTGGGTGTGTCGCCTCTTCTGCTGTGCCAGTGAGGGCAGGGACTCCATTTTGTTCACAGCTCTATCCTGAATGACTAGAACAGTTCCTACAAGAAAGAATCCCCAATAAATATTTATTGAATGAATAAAGTTTCAAGATAAAAAAGTGAGCTTAAGCTATCTTAAAGGTTTGTAGTAATGCCCTCAAACCGTGACTACTTCCTGAATGGCCCAGCTTTACTTAAGGACCTGTCTGTGCCTCTGAGGACAGAGGAGGCTGAGCTGGCCACAGTTAATACCCTTCAAAGGACCTTGGCCCTCCTCCCCCCACTTCCTGGAGTGAGTCCCTGACTAAGCTAGTAGGACTGTTAAACAGGGATGCTCTGGATATCCAAGGTAAAACAGCTAGGCCTGGACTAATTCTTTAGTTGGCCTTGACCTTAGTGTGGTGGGGAAAAGCGTGGGCATCTTGCACCAGGTTGTTTCCCATGCTGAAATTCCAGGTTGGCCGCAAACTGATATGGCACATGGAGGTTCGCCAGCACCGTGGGTGTCAGACTTACGTCGTCTTCTCATGGGGCGGTAGACGGAGTACCCTCTCTTCTACCTGTTGTGTGATGCAGGGCCACTTACCATCACGTTCCCAGAGAGTGACAAGGGCTGGGTAGTCTGCTGGGTACTGGCTGATGGAGATGTGCTCGTTAACTAGGAGTAAGATTTAGGTGAGCAGGAGGGTAGATGGGGCAGCTGAGGCAGGCTTCTGAAGGTTATGATGATCAGAAACAAGTTTTTTTTTGAATTATCAAACACTACAAGAAAAGCATTTAAATTATATTTAAGGCCTTTAATTTTTCATTCTTAAGTAAACAGTGTTTACCTTGATTACCATTGGCTACTTTAGATCAAGTTTATGATACCTGTTCATTTATTGCCACACATTAGTCATTGTGAAAGGTAGACAGTAACTGCTTTTGGTCATGTGAGAATAATTAGAGATTCTGCTGTGACACCTGGTGTTATAATAAGCCATACAGAAAAGGATCTGAATAACCGATAAGTTAGCCAGATTATGTAAATCATAGGAATAGCAATTCTCTAGCCAAATGTATTAAAATTATATATTCAATATACAGAATGTTTACACATTATTGCTATGAATATTATAAAGACTTCTCAAGTAGAGCATAGTTGAATTTTTCATGTAAAAACTAGTTTGAGGCCTTTCTAATAAATGTATTTTGAATTTTTATTTTTAGTTCCCCAGAAAATATTTTAAATATAGTTAGTGTATTATCAGGAATTTAGGAACAATAGCTGAGATTTGTAATTTCTAATAATAGAAGCTTTTTGGGTGATTCTTGTTGAAATCCTAGTTATTTTTTTCTTTCTCAGCTAAGTTCTTCATCTTCGTATTATACAGTATTTCATTTACTAGAAATGTCTGTATTTAATGGCTGAGGTTTGCCCTCTGTCTTCTGCCCGTTACCATTGAGTCTCTGTCCCTTTGGTTTTCGTGACCCTGTCTATCATAGCCTTTATATTAGCTTTTCTCTTTTTGAGCTAAACTGCTGAAGAATTGTTGCTTAGCAATGCCTAGATATCTGCAGTGGTAGTGAGATTAAAGCAATTTTCACTCCTTTGTTATCTTTTTAAAAATATTTTACAATAGTCTCCTTTCAGCAAGGTTATTTTGCATTTGACATATGAACAAAATCGATTATCTTACCATGGTGTAACTCTATATCATCTTAATAAATGGTAAAACTGAAGATTTTCCTTTCTCATAGGCTATTCTTTCTAGAGATACTCTTATTATAAAGCAATGCTCAAAGAAGATCTTACTTCAAAGTCTTTAACTCTGTATATGTTTATTTTGTATTAGAGGCAAAATCAAGGTTGACTGGTAGATTTGCACAGTCCATTTCCTTCTCAGCCAGGTAGTTGATAGATAACATAATACGGTATTGGAAGTAGATCCATAAACTATAGTGTCCTAGTTAGCTCAGGCTGCCTTGACAATACTGGACGACTTGAACAACAGAAATGTATTTCTCACAGTTTTAGAAGCTGGGAATTCTAAGATCAAAGTACCAGCTAATTTGATTCCTGGCGAAAGCTCTCTTCCTGGCATGCAGATGGCCACCTTCTCACAGTGTTCTCACATGGTCTTTCCTTGGTGGGTGCATATGGGGAGGGGAGTTCTCTCTTTCTTGTATTATTATAAGGTCACTAGTTCTGAGTAGGCACCTCCCCTAATGAGCTCATTCAATCTTAATTAATCCTAAAAGCCCTATTTTCAAATATAGCCACATTTGGAGTTAGGGTTTTATTTTAGCATATGAATTTGGGTAGGGGAATACAATTCAGTCCATAGTGTATGGTTTCTTTTCCTTTTCTTTGATCATTAAAAATTGTTACATAGGCAGTCTTTAACTCTATAATACTGATCACAAATGCTCTATACAAACACTGGCCTTCTGTCACCTCCCCTATTCGGGCTCCTGGCTCTGTCACCCACCTGGGCCTTAGCCCCACCTAAGAGTAGAAACTTGACACACACAACATGGCCAAGACCTTTACTCCCAGCCACCCCAAACTTTTGGAGGCATTATGGGAACTTCCAGTTCTTCCCTAGCTGTCATGGTAACCTCTGATTCTGCTGTACTGTTGGGTTCCTCACAGCGGTCCCAGTTCTTCCTGCTTCCAGGAGAGTAGACCTGCAGAACCCCTGACCCTACTAACCATTGAAATTCTGCCAGGATTCTCAACATCCAAGATACTTCCTTAACTGCACCTCTCCACTTCTCTACCCCTAGTGGAACAGACTTAGGAGTCTCTGAAACAGGGTAGATGAGTCTTGGGGACATTGACTTAGGCTACAGAATATGCTTTTCAATAGAAATGAAACTATAGAAATAGTTGGATCTTGCTCATACTGCTGGTAAACTTTACTGTGCTGAAATGGATTTCCCAAGTCTCACTTGAGAACCTTTCCATCATGTAACAGTGGAAAATGCTTTTTTAGGTTCCAAATATTCATTAATATGGGAGTAAATATTTATAATATAAACTTTTAATAATATATAGACTACCAAGATGAATTTCATTCCCTTTCCATCAACACCAGCAAAGTAACATTGAGTTTTAATTTTTTTCTGCTTACAAAAAGAAACATCTCCAAAAAATATATTTTTTCATTTAAAGAAAAACTGTTGAATATAGGTAGATATTTTAAACTGATGAGAAAAACAATGAAGCCAGAGAATTATGCCTGTAATAAGAAAGGACTCTGTCCCTCTAATTTTCAATGGATATTTTTTCAAGCAAAATAGAGTTTGTAAAATAGCTGTGTTTCTCCATTTTTTTTTTAACTTAAGCAACAAGTTGCAGATAGATGGATGGGTGGATGGGTGGATGGATGGATAGGTGGGTGGGTGGGTGGATGGATAGATGGATGGATGGATGGATCTTTCACGGCAAGATGCCATGCTGCTAACTCTTGTTGTCTGGTAATTATGGTTACTGAATCACCAGAAAACCAGGTTCTTTTTACATTTGTTCATTTCTCCTCAGAAGAAATGTGCTCAAGTAGAAACAGCCAGCTGACTTCTTTATTTAGAGCAATCTGTCAGAGTGGCGGTATACACTGCAAAGAAATGTAATATGGGGTGTTTGGTACATTCTTATTAAATTTCTTCCTGGCATTTCTCTGTTAATGCTTTGTCATCCAGTAATATGATTTGTGTGCCATTAAAACCTTCATTGAAGTAATTAATGAAAGATAACTAATAAGTTACAAGGATGGGGCCTTTTGGGGTGACTTAGTGTTCAAGGAGAAGTTTTTTAATTATTTAAACTTTGGGTATATTGTTCAGTAGCAACCCACTTAACTAAATTGTCTCCTGGCCCTATTCCCACCTATTGCACAACCATCTCATGAACGTTTCTTCCGAACACCTAGCTGAAATCCAGATATGTTACAGCTCTAAGAATCTTCTGACCTCCCAGGGTAGAAATATCACCTCAGACAAAGAGGTGATTGTAGCCTGATTTGTTGTTAATGAACCCATCCTAACTTATAGTGATCATTGCTTCCTTTCCCAAGTCCTCTTATTTATTATAATTCATTTTGACAATTTTCCCTTAGTAGTACATTTTAAATTTCAGAACTACATAAAATTAATATATTTTTTAGTTTCATTGCCTGCTTATATTCTAGATGGATTTTCTATTGCTTTGTCATGCTCTATAAATATTCTCCATGGATTTTTATATTGTAGAAAATTTACATATTCATTTAAAGAAGACTTTCATAACTTCCATATTGATTCTTCTAACAGGGTTTTCTCTCCATTGACTTTTGTGTTTTTAAACTTGCTAATTAACCATGATTGATTATCAGGATTGATCAAGGTTATTAATCGCAATTTAAAAGGTTTAATAGGTATAAAATAGTTAATGTTGGAATGGTAATAATTGTTTATAATGATCATAATAAGGATTTTTAACTTTGAAACTCCTTTTTTTGTAAAGCACAGTTGAGTTATTTCTGTGTCACATGTAAATAAGTCCGTGTCGATGATCAGAAGTCGAGCTCATTCGCCCCTTGTAGTTGGTCACTCAGAGGCAGTGTGATTACATATGTGATTACATATGATATACATAATACACATAGCTTTTCTGTGTGCTTTATTTAGTTAAAGCAAAAGTGGGCATTGGAGGCTAATGTCTGAGAGTCAGGGGTTTGAGAGGCAGGATCACTGCTCTCTGATCCTTGTTGAAATACCCTGACAAGTTATAAAAGTCTGAATTCCGGGTATGGGACCATAGGAATGGTATACATCCAGGTTTCCTTTTCTGTTTTTAAAATTCTAAGACCTTAAATTGGTGTTAGATTCTTTAGCACAGTGGAGTTGGAGCTTATATTTGTGGTTTCTTTTACCCAACCACTGGGTCCAGTGTTCATGGCAGCCCCTGTAGATGGGCAGCCATATGTCGTCCCCTGACTTGACCTAGGTTTACCTACCCCTGAAGGCCCACTTCTCTCACCTGGTGGTGATGGGGGCCTTTCTAGAACTCTTGTCATCTGCTCTGGTGAATGACTGGGCAGCTCTTTTGGATATTTCTCACAGGCATGCATGTCTGCCTTTCCCTCTTGACCAAGAAAGGTTCTCTGCCATTTGTCCTGCAGAGGGCCAGACCCTCCTTACTGGCTTTAGGTGGGTTTCCATTTCACATTGACCTTTAAACGTTCTCCAAAGGAGAAAAATAAAAAGTATTTATAATCTCAGCTCCCAAAGAAAACCTATTTTGGTGTATCTACTACTAGTTCCTATTCAGTGCTCATGTAAATAAAGAGTATTAATAAAAAGGAATTCAAAAATTCAATTTTTGAATGCCTTTTTTGATATCTAGTAGTTATTATATGATTCATACTATCATTTCTGGTTATCATGAATTAAGTGGCTAGTTTACCATGGGTTATTCTATCTCAGAATTCCCAGTTTAAATTTTACTTAGTTATAGTAGGTATTCTTTTTTTTATATTTTTTTGTTACTTTTAGTAGGATTTTATTAAGAATTTTTGAGTCTAATTTTCTTTTAAAATATTATTTTGCCTGGGCTCAAGTAGAATGAGTTTGAGAATATAACTTTCTTTTTAAAGAAAAGGTTGTTTATCTTTTGAAAGTTTGGAAAATTTTCCCAGGCTTATTTATTTATATTGACTTGGGGGAAAGGAAAATTCCATAATTATTTTCTTAGTTTTTCTTTTTTTTCTTTTGGTCTTTTTATGTTTTCTGTAACATGCGATAATACTTTTTTGTTTTTTAATTTTTACTTATTCTTAGTGTGTTTTTGTATCCTCTTGTCAGTTTCAAAATTCTTTAGATAACAACTTTGTTCATTCTTTTTTGCTTGTATTAGTGTAGAGGATAATACATTTTTTTCCCCCGTGGGACTTTGGTAGGTCACCATATACTTATAGTTACATTTTCAAGGTTAAAAATATTCTTAGTGACTTTAAACAATGTTTTTCTTCCACCAGTAACAACACAGAGTATTTGAGTTTGCAAATGATTGGTCAAGTTTTACTTTGTTCTTTATTTCAAATTTTATGCATCTGAGAATGTATACCATGTACACAGAACTTCTGTTATAAGTGAATTTTTTGTGTTCCAGCAAAATTTTTATTATTTGAAAAGTATACTACAAGAAAATGTATGTTTCTTATTTGCCATTTCTTGCTGCCCAGAATTTGTTGTTTCTGCCCTTAGTTATTTTACTGGGTAGGTTGGTATTGCCTTAATTAATGGCTTGTTTGGGTGGATAATAGAATTTTGATGCCTTCTAGATTTTGGCTGCTATTTGTGTGAGCCTCAGACACTCCATCTGGGAAACAGAGCTAGTAGCACCACTTATAAGTTGTGGTGTGGATGAGGGTGGGAGACCCCATTAGGGAAGGATCAGAACAGGACCTGGCTTTCAGCCGAGAGCTTTCTTTGGGGTTCTCTTTCCCCTTTTTGGCATTCTAGTTTTCCACAGATTCTCCCCGTCAGACTTTGTTCTCTAGGTGCCGATCCCATATGGTGGTTGTGTAGAATTGTGAGTAGTAAATGAAATAATGCAAATAAGTGCTTAATCAGTGGTACCTGTTATTAGGTGAATGCTTTTTGAGAAGGTAAAATGACTTGAATCACAAAATTTTGTATTTCTCAACTGTCACAGAAATGGAAGTCTTGTACTTTGACGTCTCATTTCACACATGACTTGTGCTTTGAGCCGGAGAGTGATCTGGAACTTATTTCTCAACCACACAGCACTGTCAGCTTTTCTCTTTTGTGGCTTATGGCAGTGGATGAGTTCTGTATCTGATTTGTCTCTGTTTTGATCAGGCAGTTTATTCCATGGGAACTTGAGTGTTCACTTTGGGAGAAGAAGGGTTACCTTTATTTTACCCTGAGGCTTTATTTGACTTTGCCTGGTTGTGTCTACTGTGTGTGTCTCAGTCTCCTATGAAGCTCTGCAGTTTTAACTGCTTTTAAGAGTGGTGCCTTTGTACACTGGTATCTTTAGTTCTAAGAACCCAGACTTCATTTAGGGCTTCTGGAGCCTTGTCGTAGGGCCTTACTGATTGCATGCGGCAAGAAGGCATGGGAAATGGTCATCAGAAGGCCTTTCTTTTTCTGGTGCTCCGTGAATGCTCTGATCCACTGTATGAACGAATAGATGTTTGTGGAAAATCCTTTCTCACAGAAGAAAGGTTTTAAGACATTTAAAAAATTCATAATTTAGGACCATGAAAATCTCTTTGTATCACTGGCAATAATCAGTAAGCATTTTGTTTATTTGATGGATTTCTCTCATTGGTGTCCTCAGTAGCTTAAACGGATGGTTATTACAGTACCTTGATTGGCATCTCTGTGCTAGAAAAGGTGAGAGGTTTGGTGGAGACTGTGATTTTATCTAAAATGATGAGTCATAAGGTCACTGAATACCAGAGAGGGTGACAATTTTAGAAATTATCTAAAGAGCCAGGAGGGCCCCTGGCATGGTGGTAAAGACCATCCTGTCTACGATCTGGTCATGCATCTTCCACTTTACCAGCTGGCTGACCGTGGGAAAGTTGACTGAATCTCTTTGCCCCAGTTTCCTCATCTGTAAAAGTGGTCAATAAAAGCATCTACCTAATGATGGTTATGAGGTTTAAATAAGTCAGTGTTTATAAAGCTTGTAGAACAGGGCCTGCTCTGCTGTAGAAAGTGCTATATAAGTGTTGGTTAAACTAAAATAATAAGTTATATTTTTCTACATCCTATGCATGAGAAGCCTAAAATCCAGGAAAGTTTAAGTTAATTTTACAGTACATTCAGAAATGTAAACAAAAAAATTAGGATTAGAACCTGGTGGACAATTGATAACATCTAAGTCTTTTTTCTTCCCTTTCAGCAATCCACAGTAAACCTGTGCTATTCATAATTGTTAATTCTTTTACTAGACAACATCGTTTAATTAAATACCTTATTTATTAACCAGGTCGACATTTAAAGTTCTTCACAAGGAGTTTGACTTTTTTGTTATGTACTTTTTACCCCCTTGACATTTCACTGTTTTAATTAATAATTACTTCTAGGGGAAATATCCCAGGAAATGATACCCTTTACTCTTCTGGTGTATTTTATTGTATTATTTGGTCTGTGATAATACTACTTAGTTTATTTCTTGAATAATATTGAAGCTGTGAGAGACTTTAATAGTCTATTCTTTAGTGGTTTAATAGAAATTGCCTTTCTTTTCCCACCCTGAAGGGAAGCCCTGTCATTTATGATTCATTGGATTTGGTAAGCCTTAGCAAATGCTTTCTTTTTTCTTAAAGTTGTATGAAATAGTGCCATTACTCACTCCAGGATATATGTCAGTAGAATGTTATACAGGATGCAAGACACGTTTAAAGCATTTATTTAAGCATCATTTCCAAGGCATTTGAAACTTCAGCAAAGAATGATATAATGTGGGATAGCTTTTTACTGAAAACTTCCTTATTTAATAATGAGGCTGTTGAGAACATCCTGACGTATTTTGAAAATGAATTTAACAATGCTTTGTAGTTTATTAAAAAAAAAATACCTAATACCTTTTAGAGTCCAGAAACATTTTTAGTCATTTAAGTCCTGTCATTTTTCTCATGAAGTAAAGGAAGAGAATTATCTTATATGCTATGAGATATGCTAAATTACCTGCCAAGATATGGGCTTGACTGAGCCAGAAATTGGTTGCACAGTTTCTGTTCACTAAGCCAAGTCCACAACTTGCCTCTCATTTCTAGCCTCAGGCTGAGCCACTGCCTTTGGAGGGAACATCTACCCTCTCTACTCTCCCATTTATTTAACTGATAAGCATTTCAGAATAGGCCCAAACTGGAAGCAACCATGATGTGCTTCAATAGGTGAATGGAGAAAACTGTGGTACGTCCAGACAATGGAATATTATTCAGCAATAAAAAAATGAGCTGTCAAACCATTAAAAAATGTGGAGGAATCTTAAGTGCATATTACTTAGTGAAAGAAACCAGTTTGAAAAGGCTACATGTTGTATGATTTCAACCATGCGACCTTTGGAAAAGGCAAAACTATAGAGACAGAAGAAAGATCAGTGGTTATCAAGGGACAGAGTGAGACAGGGGAGCAGGGATGAATAGATGGAAAACAGAGGATTTTTAGGGCAGTGAAATTATTCTGTATATTGTAATGGCAGATGCCTGACATTTTGCATTTGTCAAACCCCACAGAATGTACAATACAAAGAGTGATGTTTACCCTAATGTAAATTGTGGACTTGAGTTAATGATAATTGGTCTGTCAGTTGTAGCAAAAGTACCACACTAATGCAAGATGTTAATAATAGGAAAAATTGTACGGGAGGAGAGAGAGGGTATTTAGGGACTTCCTGTATTTTCTTGGAAACATAAAACTGCTCTAAAAAGACAAGTTTGTTAACAAAATATTAGTGCAGATGATTTGCTATCAGCATTATTAATAATCAACTTAGCTTCTGCTTCCATTTCTCAGCTGATACTCTCTTCATCCAGTGACTTCCTGATCATACCAAATTCAGTGAATGAACTTTTCTAATTCTCATTCTCTTTGTTGCCCCAACAGCATTTTAACATCATGGTCCAGCCTCTGGTTGTTGATAATCCTGCTTCTTAGACTTTCTGCTATGATTTTAGAATGGATTTTCAGGCTCAGTCTTTTATAAATATGGGATTCATCCATCGGGGAGAAGGTTGTCACTTTCTCCGAAGTCCCTGCAACTCTGAGACTCTGCGATTCCTTCACTGATTCTTCTTCCTCTTCCTGCTCATCCATGTTGGCATGCATTCCAGGCTACTATTTTGGTTCTTCTTGTACTCTTTCCTGCTTATTCTAGATGTCACCCACCATCACAGTGTCATTTCACTCTCGTGTGGATGACTTATGAAGTCCCTTTCCTGAACCTCAGGCCCTGCGCTCAGCTTACCGATGTCAGACTTTGGAGGGAGCATTTGATAGGCGGTAGCAAGGCGCTGAGGAATGGTGAGTGCTGAGGAAACGGAGGCAGTGACCTCTACGGTGTTGCTGGATAGTCTCGTGCCCCTCAATGGCCTTCACTCAGCTACAGCTTGGACTTCGCAGCACTTCCTTGTTCTGTCTTAAATCTACATTCTGGATTTGTTCCCCGCCCCTCTGACTAATATGTCATTATTTTGTAAAGATTCTCAATATCACAGTATTCCCAAATTACTCTTCCTTTCCCTCCATCCTTATTGTCACCACCGTTCTTTTTTTGCATGGGGTATTACAGATATTTCCTAACTGACCAGTGTGGTAACCCAGCCAACACCTCAATGTCAGTTTTTTTCTTAAAACTGCAGGGTTTCACCCCATCTTAAAAGCCACAGTGGCTCATTCTGATCCATCAAATGAGCCTCCTACTCCTTGGCTTTGTATTCCAGGCCGACCAAAATCTGCCTCTCACCTACCTACCTTTCTCATATTCTTCTCACTAATTTCTTGCCTCCGTTAGTCCTTATCCATCAGCGAGGCAACCCGTGGGGCGTGGCAGACACTTCTTACTGAATGCAAGAAGGAACTTCAGCAAGAATGTGTATCTTATCCACAACGTTGCATTTGCCCTCAGGGCTATTTAAACATTGTTAGCCTTTTCCCAAGGACCAGATGACTTCACACTTCTCAGTGAGGTAGCATCCTCTGTTTCTGTAGCTTTTAAAGTTTACATAGTATACCTATGTCAGGAGTAAATAAGTTGCCTTCAATATCTTTAACTACCCGTTCTCTTCTCTGATAGATTATATATCTCGGAAAGATAAACCACACGGTGCCATGTTATTGCTTTGTGTCCTATAAGTGTTAAGTGTAGTTGCTGAAATATACATAATAGGTCTTCCTAATGCTTGTTAATGATGATGACCTCAATTATTGTGACACTTGAATGGTAGTATACTTTAAGCAGTCTGTTATTTTCAAAGACGTTTAGTAAGCAAATTCAATAATATACCGCACCCTTATTATGAGTGAGGCAAGAGTTAGGTGCTTTCCACAAATATTTGGAGAGGCTGATCAACTGAAGACAAAGAGAGCGGACTTTTTTTAGTGAATGGATGGAAATGATGTTATGCGAAGTAGAGTGAGCTTGACTGTAGCCTAGGAAACGCAGCCCCTGATTACACTGCAGCGGCACTGTAAAGGGGGAACTGTGAGAGGCTGCAAGCTGGTTTCTTGCTTCAAGAAGACCACCCATCTCCTTACATTTTTTTTTACCCTGGCCTTTTACTTAGAGGTAGAATGGAGGGGAGAGCTAAAGTTTAATTTTGTGCTCCCAGAATCATCGGGAAACTGACATCATTAAAATGTGAATGATTGGAGAATTCTTGCTGGTTTCCTGATTTTTATAGTGGGCTAAAAGAATCTTCTCTTTCTAGTACCTTTTATTTGATTCTGCACATTTTTATCTATTTAATAGAGGAAATATGCTCTATAAATCAGTGAAAATGGAAACAAAAGTATTGTCTTAAATTGTCTTTGCGTATTTTTAAAAAGGTTTTAGAATAAGATTGGAGTATAGATTAAAATTTGATAGGAAAAAAATGCTGCTTTTTCTTGCCAAGAGCTGTTGACAAAATCAGGCGCTCACTATGTTTGGTGCATGTGTGAACCATTGAAGAGAGATGTTTTCTTGATGAAGTTATCTAATCAAGTAAGTGCTCAACGTGTGTCAGGCGGATTTACCTATGCTAGCTAATCCTCATTGAAGCCCGGGAGGTTTATCGGGTTGGAACTGCATCAGAACTTCTTGGAAGGCTTGTTGGAGCCTAGATGCTGGGCCCCACCCAGCCTTTCTGATTCAGTGCACCCACAGAGACAAAAATGTGCATTTCTCATAAGCTCCCAGGTGATGCTGATGCTGCAGAGTTGTGACCACATTCTAAGAAGCCCCGTCAGAGGTGGTCGGCTTTCTCTCCATTTCCTAGGCAGGGAGCATGCTGGCTAGAATGGATGCATGATTGCCTGAAGTTCTCAGAGTGCCTGAGTCCCAGCCTAGGGTGGTCTCTTGCACTAACACGAGAGGAGCACGTCACATTCCCAGGTAATGCAGCCAGACCCTTTCTGGCCCCTCTGGACTTGCCATCTAGTTGACATTGCAGGAACGGAGGAGAAAGGCCTGGGAAGCAAGTGAAATCTAAGCCAGATATAAGCAAAACCCAGGGAAAATAAAGTGCCATGTTTTTTTCCTGAAAGAGTAGGTCAAGAAGGCTTTCTGGAGGAGATGCCAGGTAGAGAAGATGGACATTTAGGAGGGAGAAACAGCAACATCACAGCACCAGGAAAATGCAGGTGGACTGAATAGCAGAGTCCAGTTGGATTAGAAAAACAATTTATTTACAAGTTGAGAAACCAGGGCAGATGGTTAAAATGCCTAGCTGGGAATATTCACGTTTAACTTGGTATTGATTGGACTCAGGTTTTTGACTCAGGTTTTTGAGTAGAATAGGGTATGGTTCAAAGTAGACTTTTGAAATAACCTCTTTGAAAAGAGAAAAGTTCTCCTCTGCTCTCAGTTTCCCTTGAAGTACTTTCCAGAGATTTATTAGGGTTATTTAAGATAGCCTATTTTATTTCTTTTTTCTTTTTTGTTTTTGTTTTTGTTTTTTTTCACTAGGGATAGACAGGAAAGACCGAAGAAAATATAGCTTCTCTGCAGTTTAGTTCTCTTTTCCTTACTTGCAGGTTAAATGGGGCACCCCTCTTTGTAGACAGGATCCTGGTCTTCTCCCAAATGATCAAACAGGCCGAATAATCTCTGGCCTTTTTGAAGTGTCTGTTTGATGTAAAACAGCTGATCTGCAGTTAGTTCTTTTGCTCTCAGACTTTTCCGAACTAGGCAAATCTATCCGCACAGATAGCTGTTTTGAACTTTCTCAGAACCCCTTATCTAAGTGAAAAGCCAAACTTGGCGGGTCGTAGATACTGTGGGGCTGCCAGCCTTGGGCAGGGGCGGCAGGGACTGGGGAGTGGGGTGGGGGAGGGGTAGGTACCTCCTCCCTCCCTGTCGCCAGGGCTCCCTGGGGGACAGGAACACAGGTGGCTTTGTTACCTGGCAGTGCCTGGCTCCTAAGAGAAGAGCCAAATGAATTAGAGCTGGTGAAGAGCACACACCCTTTGCCCTTTGCGCTCCTGGATGTCTGACACAGCTGATTTTTGTCGCCACAAAATGGCACATGCACAATACTTTGCCTTTTCCTGTGAATAACCACCTTCTATGAGTTTTTCTGAACTTAGTATTTTTAAGTGGCTTGTATTTAAAATTGAAAGAAAAACTCTTATGAAAGTTCCTCTTTGTCAGCTTGTTTTCATAATTGTTACCTTTTACTGCGATTGCATTCATTAGATTTCATTTTCTGAATGGGGCTGAATAGCCAGCAGGATTACGTTGTCTTAGTAGATGAAATTTATAAAAATTTAAAATTATTTCTTAATGTTATATATATATGTTATATATATAATGTTATATATATATATATACACACACACACACATATACATGGTACAAAATTTAAAAGGTCCAAAAAAATGTACAGTGGAAGGCAAGTCTTAAGTCCGTCTCACTCCTGAGTTCGAGCTGGTTGCCTCAGCGGAGCCAGCTCTCCTGCCAGCTACCGCTTCGTCCTTCCAGAGGGGTTCTGTGTCTGTGTTCATAAGAATATTTGTGTGTGTGTGTGCACAGTTGTGTGATCATTGCCATAATCTACTTTCAGAACATTCCTATCATTCCCCCAAAGGGTCTCCATCTCTGGGCCCTTTGCGGTCACTCCCAGGTCCTGTCCATGGCCCCAAGCAGCCACTTGCTGTCTCCGGGTTTGACTTTTCTGGATATTTCTGGATATTACAAGTAAGATCATATGCTGTGTAGTCTTCTGCATCTGGTTGCTTTCACTTAGCAAAATGTTTTTGAGATTCCTCCATATTGTCACATGAATGGACTTTTCATTTCTTTTTGTTGATGAATATGGATATACCACATTTTGTTTAGCCATTCACCATTTGACGAACATTTGGATTATTTCCACTTGTTGACTATTTTTAGCTATGAACATCTGCATAAATACAAGTCTTCGTGTGGGCATAAGTTTTCATCTGTCTTAGGGGCGATTCCTAGGAATAGAATCACTGAGTCATTAGGAGAACCCAGTTGCTAGGTTGTATGCTAAACTTATGATAAAATTTTGAAGTGCCACCAATATGTTCACCAAAGTGTCTGTACCATTTTATGATCCCACCAGCCTCTCACCTCCTTCCCCTGCCAGTTTTTTAGTTCTGTTATTTATACATTGTCAGGAATTATATTCTGTAGCTGTTATAATTATTTTAGTCTTCCTCTTACAGTATAAATGTATTTAAAGTTTAACAATAATTGTTTTTCATGGTTTCCCACTTTTGCCTCTTGTTTTTCTTATGTTTATCCACTGGAAGGGCTTGGGTAACATTTTTCTGAGTTCTTGACTATTTAAAATGTTTGGCTATTTGAATAAAAATTTGGCTGGGTTTAAAGTTTTGATTCCTCTTTTATTTCTTTGAGGACATTTTGGGCATTTAAGCATTGAATGTAGCTGTGGACGAGTCTGAACTTTTACCCCCTCATATATATATATTTTGAACATTTTGCCCAAATGCCCAGATGATTCATTAATTTTTGAAGATCAGCGATGACACAGGAAGTATGTTGGTGTTCATTTTATGTTATTTCTGGAATATGATACTTTTATTTATCATGGAGAATTGTCTTTTATTTCTGGAATATTATCCAAAATTATACCTTAAAATATTTTTCCTGTTCCATTATTTAAATTTTTTTTCTTCAGGGACACCAGTTGTGAGTGTGTTGGATCTCCTCTGTCTTTCTATAATTATCATATTTCTGTTTTAAATCTTTTGCTTACTTTTCAGCCTTTCCCCTCGGGACCCTCATATTTTCAGCAGTGCATATTTCCTTTTAGCTACTTCCATTTTGGTGATTGTTTTAGTCTGTTTAGGCTGCTATAATAAAGTACTATAAACAAGAGAAATTAGAACAAGAGAAATTTATTTCTCACAGTTCTGGTAGCCAGGAAATCTGAGATGAGGGGCCAGTGGATTTGCTGTCTAGAAAGGGCGTTTTTTTTGGTTCACAGATGGCCGTCTTTCAATGTGTCCTCACATTGTGAAAGGGACAAGAGAATTCTCTGGGGTCTCTTTTATAAGGGCACAGATCCCATTCATGAGGACTCCAGTGTCACCATCTAATTACCTTTTAAAGACCCCACCTCCTAATACCATCACATTGGGGTCTAGGTTTCAACATACAGATTTGGAGGGGCACAGATGTTCATTCTATAGCATGAAGTCTGCCCTCATACTTTATTTTCCTCTCATGTTTTTCCAGAGCTTCTCTGAACTCTTGTAAATCCTCTTTTATTTTTGTTTATAGAATCAGTTATTTTATTGATTTGTTAATTTATGAGAGTATGTTTGGGCAAAATTTTGATCCATTGCATATAAGATTTCTTTGGTGAGTGTTTTTCATCTGTCATTCATTTTCATTTTTCTTCTTGCAGCATTTTTGTAAAGCCCTTTTTTTTGTTATTAGGTGAGTTTCTTATGAAGTAGGTGTTTGAAGGAGCTTCCAGTGAGCCAGGAGATAGACCACATTCCATGCTAATAGGAATTCTTGTGACCTGAGGGTGTGTGTGTGTGTGTGTGTGTGTGTGTAAAGTCCTTTCAACTTTTTTCTTTCGCTTGCTGAGACTGGTAGTGTTCCCAGTGCTATGTCTTTTTCAGCTTGCCTCAGCAATGCTTTCCCACAAAGATGACTTGGCTATGTGGTTTCTCACTCACGTCCACCTTTAGTACTTCGTGGGATTTCCCACCTCACTGCATCCAGGGAAGCTCTTAGTGCTAACTTGAACGTCTGGTCCCCTTTGTACCCAGAAAGCTCTCACTGCATTTTTGCCAAGGATATTCTGCTTGTTTGGGAGTGTGGCTCTGCAGGCTTGGACAGTCTCTTCAAGCATTTTCCTTCTCCTCTGCCTGACCTTCACTACAGTTTGTCAGCTGGTCACATTTTGTGGTTCAGAGCTGCAGATGTCTTCTCACATGTTTCCTCAGGGGTGGATTTGCATTTGTGTGTGTGTGTGTTCCTTATTGCTTTTGGGTGAATTCCTAGAGGAAGTTTTTAAGCTAGGATACTGTGACAACTCAAGTTTTTTTAATCTTTTCTCTACCAGTTAAAATTTTTATTACTTTTTGTTGTAGTTGCTATATTTCCTTTTAACTAACTTTCCAGATAAATCTAAAGCATAAAATAATTTTACAAACAGCTTTTTATTTTTAGGTTGGAATGGTCATGTTAGTATAATGTATCACAAGAAAAATACTAATTTTCTTTAACTTACTATTTCTTAAGGAAACCATAAGTCGGAGGAAGTTTTGGAGATAAAGTTGGAATAGAGTATGACTTGTTATTTATAAACAGGAGGCTTATAGGTTTGTTAGACTTGTTCACCTAAAGGCTGTGTTGTATTACTGGGCTCACCAGTTTTGATATCAAGCATGAATTGTGGTTACCCATTTATGACTTGCCACGTTGCTCAGATATTCCCTTGACATTCTTAGGATGCTCAGCTAAGAACTCTTGGCTGGATTTATTTATATCTGAATTAAACAGTACTTTCCATGTACAGCAACAGTCTGCATGCAAGTATGAAAACAAAAAGAAAGTGTGACATACTTTGTTTAAACATTAACATCCAGAAGTAGAAATAATACAGGCATGAGGTCATTCAGAAACTAAAGGAAAAGGAAGTTAAGGTACCACGCTTATATGAATCACTAACTCAATTTGATTTTTAAATGCCAAGGTGCTAAAAATTGATCTTGGACTGGAGGGAGAGAAAGGATTCAGCTTAGGGGATGAGCCCTTTGCTTGGGTAGGACAAAGAGAAACTCATATAGGGAGGGGCCCTAGCACCTTTGAGACTGTGCGACATGGGAGGATGGGCCTTTCTATCAGCTCCCTGGATGTGCATCAGAGCCAAAGCCACATTCACGTTTCCCTGACTCAGAGCAGTAGGAGGCAGAGTGGCCAGGCCCAGCATCAGTGTCCAAGGGCCCGTCCACCCTGATGGAGTACAGAGCAGAGAAGTCAGGATTAGAGGCATGATGCTTTGAACACAGGGGGAGAGATCAGCACTGATGCAGGGAAAAGCACAAAGAGGAGGCTGGGAATGGGGAAGGCAACTGGACTGATGTCATAGTTTTCTCTGGAGGTTACATTTATTTTTAACCATGAGACACTGAACAGAATGCATAGGGGAAAGTAATTTTGCCTGGTTTGTGAAGATTATATTTTAAACACAACTGACTTCATAGGTAAATGTATACAGCCAGTTTCGATTTATTGAACAAATATTGATGATCTCTTTTTCACTTTGGCATTATGTTCTAGGCATTATGTATAAACAATCTGGTTGCAAAACTCAGATGCATCAAGCAAACAAAGCACAAATTACACAACCAAACAGATTAGAATTAGGTCCTTTGTTGTTGTTGTTGTATTTTATTGAATTATGTTCTTTTAAAAAAAAAAACTTATTTGGGGCAGAAATTAGAAAGGTACTTGTGTAACAGACCTGTGAAATCACAGATGGACATTTAAGAAAAAGGATCCGTTCTCAGACAGGTTGGTCCTTAAGTAGCATTGCCTGGTCATAGAACCCCAGTCTTGAAGGATTGCATAAGAACAAATAATAATCTCTTAGAGGCTTTGGTGGAAAGTTGGGAAAGTGTGTGTGGGAGAAATAATAAGTAAATACTGTTTCCTAGGTGGCCATTAAACCCCTTTCCTGCCTGATCAAAGGATGTGTCTTTTTAGTCCAGGGTGGTTCGAGTCAGCAACCCAGGTTATTGAGGTGATGCCAGAGTTTCTAATCTGCTGTTCAGGGCCAGCCCTCGTGTCACAGGAGGTAGAGGTTTTGCAGAGAGGAAGGGAGGTGTTTTCATGTGGAATTTTGTAGGAAACCTTTGGGAGCCTGACTTTTCAGGAGAAGGATGAGCATGAGTTGTGCAAGAACTACAAAATAAGATTATAAACTGAATGGTTTTTCCTGAAGAAATGAGATGAAAGGTGACTTGATTTCAAATGTGTAAGACACAGCACTTAGCTCTGTACTTCACACCACAGGTGACCCCTTGGTGCCCCTTCCATGGTTTTCTTTGTCACCAGGTGTCACTGGGTCATTCTTTTCATGTCTCTTTCCCATCTTCTTCATTGACTCTTTTATAAGTTTGCTAGAACTGGCAAAACAAAGTACTACAGACTGTGTATCTTAACAGAAATCTACTTTCTCACAGTTCTGGAGGCTAGAAGTCTCAGATCAAGGTGTCAGCAGGTTTGATTTCTCCCGAGGCCTCTCTCCTTGGCTTGTGCATGGCTGTCTTCTCACTGTGTCCTCACATGGTCTTTCCTCTGTGTTCGCAAATCCCTGATGTCTCTGTGTACAAATTTCCTTGAAAGGATAACAGTCAGATTGGATTACAGCCCATCCTAATGGCCTTATTTTAATTGAATCACCTCTTTTAAGACTTTTTCTCCAAATTCAGTCATGGTGTGAGATGCTGGGGGTTAGGGCTTCAACATAAATTTGGGAATGGGAGAACCCAGTTCAACACATAACAAACCTCATGACTGGGCACGTTAATTCTTTTTGCCTTTTTGGTTTCATATCCCCACTTTCATTTATTCTCATCTTGGCTTTCACTTGCATAGTGAGATGGACTCTGAACCCCATAGCCCATATCCAGCTCCACCTCCCCCACGGCCTGCTGGATGTCCTTTTATAACCCTAGTGCCCGCACTCAAACTCACACCTTCCCCTCCACATCTTCCCTCTGCCCTGATTTAAAACTTACTGACCGTTATACTTTTATTTCCTTAGTAGCTAACCATTTACAACATTGGGTTAGTTTTTCCACTAAAGTGGTTTATAAAATTTTATTAAATTTATTGGGTGACATTGGTTAATAAAATTACATAGATTTCAAGTATACAGTTCAGTAATACATCATACATACTACATTGTGTTCACCACCCAAAGTCGAGTCTTCGTCGCCATGTATTTGACACCCTTTCCCCCTCCTGTTTCCCTCTGGTAACCACCATACTGTTGTACGTGTTTGAGATTTTTTTCTGTATGTCTTTTCTGTTAATTTCAGTTTTATATCTTATTTATAAGTGAAATATGGTTCTTGACTTTTTCCCTCTGACTTATTTAACTTAGCGTGATATTCTCAAGATCGATCCATGTTGTTGCAAATGGCAGTATTTCATTTTTTAAATGTCTGAATACTATTCCATTATGTGTGTGTACCATATCATCTTTATCAAGTTATCTATCAAAGAACACTGATTGTTTTCATCTCTTGGGCACTGTGAATAATGCTGCAATGGGAGGAGCTATTTGCAAATAACACCTCCAATGAGGAGTTAATATCCAAAATATAGAAAGAACTCATGTAACTCACCAACAAAAAGCAGTCCAACTGAAAAACAGGCAGAGGACCTGAACACACACTTTTTTCAGGAAGACATACAGATGGCCTTCAGATAGTTGAAAAGATCCTCAACTTCACTAGCTAGTAAAGAGTTGCAAATCAAAGCCACAACGAGATGCCACCTTATACCTGTTAAATAGCTGTTATCAAGAAGACAGTAAGTGTTGGAGAAAAAGGAACCCTCATATACTGCTAGTGGGAAAGCAAATTAGTATAGCCACTGTGGAAGATAGTATTGAGGGTCTTCAAACAATTAAGAATTGAGTTACCTTATGACCCAGCAATCTCCCTTCTGGGTATCTAACTAAAAAAAAAATTGAAAACATTTATTTGTAAAGATATATATACTCCTAAGTTCATTGCAGCAAAAGTGGGTTTTGTCACTCTTCAAGTTATCTAAAGCACAACTTGTTGCAATAGCTTTGGAACTGGATTCCCCAGCCCCAACCATCCCGTCTCTTTTGGCAGTCCATAGTATATATCATCTTCAGATTAATTTTTCTAAGATTCTAATTTTTTTGTATTATTCTCATTCCACTGGCTCCCTATCTCCTACAGTGTAAAGACCATATTTCTCAGCTAGGCATTTAAGGTCCTTTAAAGTCCGATTCTAGCCTATATTCCAAATGCATCTTTAACTCGTCAGCATTAATTCTCACCCTTCTTCCCAGATACCATCTTATTTCTGTCCCATAGCTTCGTTGGTGCTTTTGGCATTTCTGGAATGCCTTCTGTGTATTTTTGTCTGTTTCCAAGTATTACCCAATGTCTGAGACTAAATTGAGTTCCCACCTTCTCCATGATGGAAGCCCTCCCCCGTCTTTTTAACCAACCATTTCATCTCACACTGAAATCCCATTTCTTTGTGCTCTCATGACACATAATGTTTCGGCCATAGTACAGATGTACTGGCCGATTGGTCTAGTCATCAAGCAGCCACTACTGAACTCCACTCTGTGCCAGTCATTGTGTCCAGGTAGGTGCTGAGGTCCAAAGAGTATTGTAGACTTGATTTCTGCTTCAGGGTTATCATGATGTCATGGAAGAAGTAAAAGGCAAACGCAGGTGGGATTGACCCCTATGCTGAGGTTTGACAGGGTCATGAGCAAAGGGGAGAGTAGCACTGTGCTCTTTGCCTGGGTGTCGGGGTTGAGGCATTTGATCTGAGTTTTAAAGCAGTGGTAGATGTTTCCAGGTGGAGACTGAGTGCAGAGCATTCAACCAGACAGAGCCACACATGTGGAGACCTGGAGCAAGACAGGGGCAGGAGGAGGACAGTGGGAACTGGGGTGTGGTGTGAGAAAAGTGACCTGCTTGGAGAGGAAAGATGATTATGTTTTGTTTTTAGGGAAATAACTGTCGATACTATAATATGTAGAATGGTTTGGGAAAATGGAGTTAACTCATGAGGCGAAGCGGGGGGCAGTGGTACTTGTCATAGAAGCAAGTGGAAGGCACCAAGAGAAAAGACCCTACCTTATGCTGCTTGTGTAAGTGTATGTTTAGTTCCCTCAACCAGATTATACGCTTGAGAGCCACGTTTTATCTACCGTTATAATACTCACATTAATTCGTATGTTAGTGTGTCCATAAATGTAATTAACGGATGCTAATGATATGGCTTAAGCACTGTTCATTATCTTTCTGTCAGACTTGAAATGTGTAAAAAATAGTGTTTGGCTCATTGTAGACACTGAATAATATGTTGAGCACTACTGAATCTATATATGAATAATGAAGACCTGACTGTAAAGCTAGAAAAAGGATAAAATATGTAAAAATATGCAAAAGAATAAAATATGCACAAATATTTGCATACCTTGAGTGACTAAAGGTGACATTGGTAGTGAGTGAACTGAAGCCTCACCCTGTGATTCCTGTGCAGATGGTGGAGAGCCGGTGTGGTTCAGGGAAGGTCCCAGACAGAGGGTAGAAGACAACAATGTTACTTAGGTGGTTTAAATGGTTTAAATACATTCTCTTCTGATGTATTTTTCTTTTTCACTGATTCCTGCAGATATTTTTTAATCTGCCTTCATCATGGGAGAAATAGAGCAGAAGCCAACTCCAGGATCACGACTGGGGGCCCAGGAGAATTCGGGGATTAGTACCTTGGAACACGGACAGAAGCCGCCCCCAATACCTTCAGGAAAACTCATGTCCATCAAAATCCAGATGCTGGATGACACCCAGGAGGCATTTGAAGTTCCAGTAAGTTGGGGATGTCTCCGTAAACTCAAGTGTGCGGGCAGCCTTTGGCATAGGGAGGTTCATCTCATTCATGTTTCAGTGATACGAGGTGGCAGGAAGAGGGGTCTGTGTATTCCGCACCTGTGCACCCCCCAGTTCTCCTCTGATCTGTTCTGGTTTGGAGCTATTCAGTTTTTAGATTTATGCATGAACTGCCTATATAGTGATATCAGTGGGCACATCAGTTGAATTTTATTGTAATATTCTATATACAAATATGTATGTATGTGCATTTGTATGTATTATATACATTCAAATTGGAGGGAATTTTGGTCTTATGGCTGGATCTCAGTTTAATTTGCTTATCGCAGGCAGTTCCTCTGCATGTGCATGCATGTGTGCCACTTCTCTAAGGTACTGGCAAGAAAAGTCCCTGAGAAAACCATCAAAGATTTGTACAGGTGTTCTCATGTCAGGACAGAAATTGATGACCATGTTTGTGTGTGGGGAGCAGGAGAATAGAAAAAGCCTGATCCAAGCCCACAGTGAGGCAGCCCTAGGAATGAAGAGGCCCATCGTCCCTGGGGCCTAGGGGGGAAAAAAGGGATGTCTGGGAGCCAAGCAGAGAAGAGGGAACTTTTTCATGGTTTGGAGCCAGCCCTATACCCCAGGATTCTGTTTTCCTCAATGACCCTCTCATCTTTCTCCCCAACCTCCTCAAAGAACTCCTGCTAGAGGTTAGGAACCTACCACCAATATGCTCAGATGGAGGATTTCTTGCTCCCTAGACAGGAGAGTCAGATATGTGTTTCTGGCTCTCTAGAACTAACCGTACTTTACTTAAGAACTATTATCCCTTATCATGGATTAGCGTCCATAGAATTGTTAGCACATTTTGGATTTAGTTTTGGGTACGTATCCTGTCTTGGGTACTAAACATCACATCTAACATTATGGGGGGAAAAATTCGGATTCCAAACAGCCAACTTAGAAACAAACTTTGGAAATATAACCTGTTTTTAAAGTAGAGACGATCCATCTGTTTTTCTGGTTGGCTAGAATGGCTGAAATTTACATTGGCATTAATGCCTATACCCCATCATTTAATTGTTTATGTGATACGATTCACTAACTTATATTCATTTAAAAGAATATTGTTCAAAGTGTGAATTATCATTAAGTGAAAGATAAACCCCAGAATAGCTGTGTTTAAAGCCACAAATTTATGGCACATTGCAAACAATTTTTGTATCTTTCTAATTTTCTTGTTTTGGAATTCATATCTGTCAAGGCCTTGGGAACATCTTCATATTTTGGTGAACAAAGCTGTTGCTGATCTGCTGAAATTGTAAAAATAGAGAAGCACACCTGCTAGCCTGTTAGAATTAGACCTTTTGGAACCTGTCGTCGTCCTGTCCACCCCACTCCCCACCCTGGAATATTTTCTCTTCATTGCCAGACTGGTTTGGTGAGGTATTTAGTTTTAGTATTTCAATTTTTTTTTCAATTTTTTTTTTATACTGTTAAGGACTTCTGAGCCCGAGTCTCTAGCAAACACATTCTATTAAATAGTGTTCTCCCATGTGGTTCGGACTGGGGAGCTATCAAATGCTGCTGCTGTGTGCACAAACGACAGGAAGCATTGTACGATACTCAGTTGCAGTTCTTCAGTTTCCCTAAACCACAGACCATCAAATCTCTGTTCCTAGCTACTGTTTAGGAACAATAGAGGCGCACTCTGCCTAACAAGAGCAGAAATACATTTTCATCTTTTTAAATTATTTTACTTGATGATTTGTGCTCTCTGTGCTTTGTATTTGTAACTGCTCTGCCTGAAAGGAACCTTCCTCAGCTTCCCCCACCCCACAAACTCCTATGTGCCCTTAAAGGCCCCGTCAGTTTTACCCAGATGCTAGATCCCTGAGGCAGTGGCTGGAGCTTTTTCTTCCGTTTTTCAGTCCTCTTTACTCATACACCTGTCATATCCCTGTTAGGGTGGAGCCCAACTGGGTTCAAATTCCAGCTTCTCGTACTTCATTCATCACCTTGAACTAGGTACTTAAACACTATATCAATTTTCTCCTCTGTAAAATAAGGCTGATAATAAACACTACCTCATTTTATGAGAATAAAAAAGAGTTGAAACAAATAAAGTATTTGGCACAACTCTTGGCACATACTAAGAGCTTAATACAGTATAATTATTGGTATTGATGTCCGTTTGCCATCTCACTGCAGGGACCTTGTCTCATCTCTAGTAGCAAGCACAGCACCTGCATATAGTAGATGCTTGTTAAATATTTGCTGATTGAATGTTAGAATGAATTTATTTGTAAGAATAATTCATGTCATTATTAGGTTTTCTCATGTCTCATCCATTCATATTTTATTTTTATTTTTCTAGTTTTGTAAGAATGTTCCTTTTCAACCAGTGGGCAACAGATGTTTTCTATGACTGCCTGTAGAAAGGCAGATAATCAGCATTTTTATTGACTAAGCTGATTCTAAATTGCTACCTTGTGCTCTTTAAGAACAGAAACAGCCAGGCTTTCATGCAGCTGGAAGACATCAGGCCGGTCGTGGTGACTCAGTCTCTGTACTCGGGGTTGGAGCAGAGTGACACAGGATTGAAGAGACCCAGGTCCCCATGACTGTTTGAAAACCTCGCTCCAAAACTTTCTGCTGTGAATTCATTAAGGCCAAGGGTCTGACCCCGGAAGTGTCCCCCTCACCCACACGTGATCCCTCCTTTGATTGGGTGTCCAAAGAGTGAATTCTTCTTGCTCACTCACATTTGTCACACAGATGAGCAGGGCACGTGGCCAGAAGTCAGTACAGTTTCCCTTTAGAAACATTCTTCTCTGAACCATGTCTTGCCTTGGGGATTGAATTTCCTGGACCTTATTACTTTTGTTGTAGAGTGTGGATGCAGGCAAAGTCATCATTGTAAATGCAAATTCTTTAAACACTTCTTGGCACGGATAACCAAACCATACTCTCTATGATTGCCTCCATCACCATTTATATCCTTTAAAAAAATTATTTAAGACTTTAACCTTTTGAAAGGCCTCAGCAGTGAGCGTCAGACTTTTCTACTGTTAATTCCACTACTGCCTTCGCTCTTGAACTTGGAATTTTTTTAGGTATTTCCTCTGCAGAGTTGAAAGTTGAAAGAAATTTATAGTAAATTCTTAGTGTTTTATCATCTTTATGTGGAAAATGCTGTGCAAATAAGCCTCACCCTGAGGTTTATGATATACAGTTTACTCTTCCAACTAGAAGTTATAAAACCAACCAGCTCTTTTGGAACTAAAAGGGTTAATGACACCCCTCCACTCCTGTGCCAGTATCATCTCCTCTTAAGGTCCTTGAGAAGGTTTTATGTGTCCTGTCCTCATGACCCCACTGGTAAACAAACACTGTTCCTACTGATGTTTTTAGAATGAAGCAGATGGTTTCTTCTCCAAGTGTTTATTCAGTTTATGTGTTTTCATTTAGCAAGGTCACCCTAGGAAGAACTGAGAAGAGTGGAAAAAATAAAACTGAGCCATCTTTTGCCTCTTTTGAGCAGCCCTGGTGAGAATGGCTGGGAAAGATGCTCACGGGTGACAAGGAGACTCCTAGTCTTTGTGAAGAGTAAGGAGTGGCCTGGTACAGGCAGGCGGACAGAGGTGGGGAAGCAGTACTACAGTGTTAGTGGTGGCGGAAAGAACTCGACATCAGCCCTCTCCATCCCAGGAAACAATCCTGGTGCTGTTTTTGTATTTGTGTCTCATCATCGCTTTACTCAGAAACATTTATAGTTCCCAGCTGCCTGAGAGTAAAGTATGGACTTCTGAGTTGGGGAGGCTGGGAGACAGCAGTGAGCACTCATTGAGGCTCTGCTGTAGACAGCTCAGCCGCGTGAGCTGCTTCCATCATATATCTGCCTCTGTCCTGAGTGTTTTACCTTCTACATGAACATCTCATGCCAAAAAATTCTCCTCTTTGTTTGCATGCTTATTTTTGGCTTCTCACAGGCAGAATGTAAACTCTGGGGGTTGGGGCTGTGGGGACAGTAAGGCCTCTTCTATTCTTATTTATCATTAGATCCTATACCTGGATGTAGGGAGCCCAGACCCAGCAGTCACCTGATACCTATAACCAGCTTCCTGCACCAGTGCTCAGGCATTTAACTCTCACACCTTATGAGAAGTAGTTGCTGCTCTCCTCGCACTGACATGAGGGAACTTATGGGAAGAGCTTGTAGTCACTTTCTCCTGTTTGCAGAGTTAAGCTAGGAGTGGGACTGGAACCCAGCCTGCATGGCCTTGTCTGCTCTCCCTGCACTGAGTGGCTGCCTCTTATAAGACCCTGTGGGCTTCCACTGTCTCACCCCGTTGGGTCTTTTCAGACTTGCTGCCTATAGCTCCCAAAGGTAAGGCCACCATGTTCTCTCCTCCATGCTGCTCTGGGTCTTTCCCCATTCTAAACACCACCGTCCTCTACTTCTAACAAATTGTTCGAAATCCCAGCAGATGTCTAGCCTCCCACGTACCCCAGCCCTTGCTGGGGCCACTTTTCTCAAAGTACTTGTCTGTACCTCTAATTAGACTTTGAGTCATACATAGCCTCTAATCTTGTCTCTCTCCCTAATTAGTTTCTTAATATCCCTGCTGAGACTTAGTTTTCTCATCTGCAAAATGAGGTGCTTGGTCCAAATAATATTAAAGGCTTTTTTCCTCCTACTTTTTTGAAAGTTGGGAACCTGTGTTGACGTTTTTTGTTGATGAATTGTTTAACTTTTCATGACTCTGTGTTAATTCCTTAGGCAGACGGTACAATGAGAAAAGGAATTTTTAATTTAAAAATAACCCCCCACACCTGATCAGACAGTAGTTACTGTGTACCTGGTAAAGGCTAAAAAGAATATGTGGTGGGCTGAATCGGCATGCTATGATTTATATATGGTATGTTACTTATGGAGCATCAGGAAATGTCAGGATTTAATGTGTGTGTTTGAGGTAAGTTGCATATATTTCACTGAACTAAATTGGATTGAACTATATGCCACTTGACAATAGGAGATAGAAGAGTGAAAGAATTATTTCTAGAAAACACATTAGTAGTAGGAAGTAAGTTTGTTGAAAACAGACATCTAAAATTTTTAAGAGAAATAATTAGTTTGCATGTCATAGTAAGAGACTGTAAAGGTTTTTTACTGGCAGCAAAATTGCCTGTGCTCTCTCTGATATCCAGTTAGGAGTCTCATACTGTTAACCCTGGAACAATTAAACATTTATTTCATTTTCTTACCTTTTGAAATGAAAACAGTCATTTAATTTCTTTGTTACTGAAACCTCGGCTTGACATCAGTTGAGAGCTTGTTCTTCCAAGGCCTTTGCAATTTCGGGAAAGGTCTTAAATGGTTGTAGAATTCTAAAGCTGTCTTCATAAGCTTGAGCCCAGAAAGAAGGACAAGGCAGAAGTAAAAAAGCGCTGTGTGTGTGTGTGTGTGTGTGTGTGTGTGTGTGTGTTGTGTGTGTTTTGTGTGGACCTCGTTTACATCAGGAGAAACTGAGGCTGCAGGTTTCGTGCTGGGCATGCGGTCAGGCATGGCAACTGTGTCTTGAGGGAATCACCTTCCTTTTCTCTGTCTTATTTATTTTGAATGAATTTTGTGTCCCTTTTTATTATTTCTCTTTCAGCCATCCTTGGGAATGTGCCCTTTTTGATAAGCCGCCCAAAGTCTTTTTTTCTTTTTGTCCTCAAAGGGGTGAAATATACATTTCACTAAAGGTCTTGGAGGCAAATATGTCTTCCTTCCTTGTAAGTGTCCTGCTTCTCACTCCCGCTGGAATCACCCAGCCCTGGCAGTGGGGTCGTTCCCTTCGCCTTTGGTTCGTCTGATTACAGTGATATCAGAAGGCCAGCATGAGTGCTACTTTGTTTTTTTATTTTGCTTGAAGTGCACATAAGAGGGCTAATGGTGGTGGTACCTAAATAAAATTTAATTGGCCATTTAAAACCAGACTGCGATGTGTGTGCCGGGGGCTGTATTAAGTGCCTCTTAAGCAGCTGCAGCTTGAACCAGCATGAGAAGGAATTTCACAAGTTCACTCAGCTTTTTAAAAATAAGTCAGTGTTTTTTCTCCTTATCAGTGTTGCTTTTGGCTCCTTTTATTAGCAAAGTTTCTGAAATAGTATTTATGTCCACTCTGCATAGCCCTTTCTGTGTTTTATTTAACTTGAATGATAAATGGTGCTGTCAAGGTCTGGCCTCAGGAGGTTAAATTAAAGGCTATTTTAATAGATTAAAACTTTTTTTCATAAATCATTTCAGCTCAGTACTGCTAGCTTGCCTTTCTAGCTTTTTAGAAACAAAGAGTAGAATTTAAATGTCGGCCCGAAATATTTGTGTGTGCCCCTTTTAACTTTAGACGCTTCTGATCAAAGTCAGTTCTGTAGCTCTGAAATGATGGCAGGAATTCTTTAACAGCTGTTTGCTATTTTCTCCCTAAAAAAAGAACCACTCAGTAGAACCTAATAAATAAAAAGAATAAACTAATTGAGAAGGTCTGTATCTGACATTAAAATGGCCAACATTCTGAGAAAATGTAGGGAGTTTGAGAAGCTGCTTATTTCTCTTTCTCTTTTAAATGGAGATAATAAATTTTCTTAATTATAAGAAACGGTGTTAACGGGGACTGTGTAGGACCTTGGATCCAGGCTTATCACTTACTAAGCCGTGTGGCTCTAGACAAGCAGATAACCATTCCCAGCTGACTTGTCTCTAAGGAGACTGACTACCTGCTTCATGCTGCCGAGGGGAAACTCAGATGAAATTCTTTTTGTACAAACATCTTGCAGAGCCCTGGACAGATATTGGGTTTTCATAAAAGTTAGTTTTCTTTCATTCTAAGCTTTAGTTTCATTATTATTCTTTAACAGAACTGAGACCCGGCTTTCAGTGTAGAGCTGTTGGGTAGGTGAAATGAAAAACAGAAAGCATATGAAAGCACTTTAAAATAAAAAATTGCATACTTGTTTCAGGTGGAGTGATTTTTTTTTTTCCCGTTCCTCCCTTCTCCCCAGCTTTTTGTATAGTCTCACATTAGACTTGAGCTTTCTTCGGAGGGTGAGTCGTCACTAAAATAGAGAGGTACCCCAGGTGGCTTTCGGACATCTGTAAGAATGAAGTACCACTTGGACAGTTGTAATGGATTCTCAATTTCTGACAAGCACATTTACTTCCTTTTTAAAACACACACACACACACACACACACACACACACACACACACACACCCCTCCCCCTCCCCACCCCCCATAGCTTCTCTGAACTTCAGGTAGGTTAGGTTTTAAAATTGAGGGGTGTTTCTTGTAGTTTAAAATTTTTATGTGCAGGTGCTTTGCTGAATTCTTGGTTTCTATTTACTTGCCCCCAAACTTCTCCATTTTCCTAGAGCTAGGATTTTTCTAGGAGAACCTTGCAATCCGCTGGCACAGACCAGACGCTGTGTGGGTTTCAGGGCCGGTCAGGGCAGCTCTTCACAGTGTGGACTCCGTGGACATTCCTGTTTGCATGTTTATCTGAAACACATTGACATGCAAATAAGACTGATTTTTAAATTCCAAGCTGTTTATCATTCAGTTGTTTGTTACCTTCTATCACCTTGAACATTTGAGTTGGGCATCAAGGTCTTAACTCCTAGGAAAAAATATGGAATGAGTTAATCAGTGTCGTATTTTCTGTAGCAAAAATGATTGTGTAAAAGAGCAATTTAAAAAATTTTTAGTGCTTTTTATCTGAGTGAGAGCTTTGTAGGTTTATCTTTCCCCATTTATACAAACAGGAAGTTAACCCAGATACCCACAATAGAATTCTGTGGCTCTGGTGTTATTTTATGGAATGTGATCTTGGGAACATGATATGAGTTCCACCAATGTTTATGGACACTTGAGGCAAGGTGCTGCTGGTGATAAGAAAAAGAATAATGACTACCCTCTTAAAAATCCCTTGCTGTGTGCCACACATTGTGCTAAGTCTGTGCATACATTATCTCACTGATGGCTGGCTGATCAGTGACCCTATGCGGTAGGCATGAATGACTCTGGTGAGGCTTAGTGCATATGGGACTTGATCTGGGTCATAGAGCTGGGGAGAAGGAGTTGGGGTCCCAGACCACCACCTGCCCACACTCAAGCCCCGTTTTCCAGGTTCTGTTAGATGGTCCTCGGACATGAGCCCTCAGGGAGAGTAACCCAGCATGTCATTTGTGCTGGTCCCTGAGACAGATGCCAGTAGTAGATGCTCTTATGCAGGTAGGATGTCGAACAGGGCTGAGTCAGAGGGAGGGACACCCAGTGACTGGAGGGAGGACTTGAAATGTCCTATAAACATGATGGAGACTGATCAGGGCCTCAGACAATTCCGGGAGCCGACAACCATTAGAGAAATGGAGGAGGTAGAATTAATAGGGCTTGGCAGCTGATGAGAAGGGGGCACCCAGAGAGTGGGAGAACACAGACTGTCAGGTTTACAACATGAGTGGCTCTCTGCTGTCACAGAGGTCTAGGCAATGAACTGGCACCGGCCTTTCTGTGACAACTGTTACACTGGAAATAATGTTTTTAGATGACATGAAAGGAGCATTGCTAATGTTGCTAGTAAAAGACATTGCCTTATTTTAGTCACGAAGAAGAATCTGTGGCTCTCTCAATGAACCTCCAGGGTTCATAGTGGTTATATGAATTGTACAAACAGGAAGTATCAGATGGAGGTTGACTGTCTGGTTTCCGTTTATATTAGGAAAATTATATTTACTCTTTGCATTTTAATTTCCTTGTCACCCAAAAGCTAGTGTTTAGTGTGCCACACCTAAGTGATGGCCACACTGGGAAAACATTTAAATTCGGCATCTTCAGCAGACTGTTCAAAATCATTGGAAAGGAATGGGGTGATTGCTTTCATTTACTTGTTTAATTTTGATGCAATTTACTTATGAGGTGTACTATAAAGTTTATTTAGCTATTGTGTAATCTTTCAGTGATCATTTGTCAGAATGCGCTTCTGTAAGCAAACAGAACTCAAACGTTCAGTTACCTTTGGTCTAGACATAAGACGGAATGTCTGATACATTGAAAAGCAAGACCAAAGAGTATTGGTTAGTAGAGTATCACAGCAATACCTCTTCAACATTGAAATCTGTATTAGTTCTCTAGGGCTGCTGTAATGAAGTGCCTCAGACTGGGGGGCTTGAACAGCAGCAGTTTATCCTCTTACAGTTCTGGAGGCTAGAAGTCCAGGAAGAATGTGTTGGCAGGGTTGGTCCCTTCTGAGACAGAATCTTCCATGCCTCGCCTAGTTTATGGTGTTTTACCAGCAATCTCTGGTGTTCCTTGGTTTGTAGACTCAGCATCCCAGTCTCTGCATCCGTCTTTAACATGATGTTCTGCCCATGTGGGTGTTTGTCTCTGAATTTCCCCTTTTGATGAGGACATCAGTTATACGGCATTAGGGCGGACCCCAATGACCTCATTTTTAGCTTGATTTTCTAAGATCGGATTCTGAAGTACTAGGGGTGAAGACTTCAGTGTATGAATTTGAGGGATGCAACCTAACCCATAACAAAAGCATATTTAGCATTGTAAAAATGAGGGGAAAAGAACATATTTCACAGTGAGCCTCAAGGCTTTCCCTCAGCACATTCCTCCTTAAAATAAAGCAGTTTAGTCTTTGTTCTCACTGTAAATTTTGTAGAACGATTTCTTTGATCTTTTTTTTGGGAAAAAAAGTGCTTAAAGCTCATTGTGTATAAAACTCCCTCTGGTAGATAATTTAAAGCATTCCTCAATTTCTGATTCTGAGCATGTGTCCCTTAACTAGGAACAGCAGAAAAGAAGAAATAAAAGGCATGTGGCCGATCTTCTCACACAGTACGGGGACACGGAATTTGATAGATGTCCAATATAAATATTTGGTAACAGTTTTATGAAAGTCCGGTGTTTGAGATGTTTTTCCAGTGCTGGCGTTGAGCCGGTTTTCTGAATCCTAGCTGATCTGGCTCTCTATCTTATCCCTCCCAATACATCTGCCCTTCAACCTCATAGTGATCCCGACTCCCTTGACCCTCTTCTCTCAGGCACCTGACCCCCATTGATTCCATGCCCTCCGTTCCCATCTCAGTGATTTATCGTTTAGGACACCCAGCCTTTGCCAGCACCGCAGCTTCTCCCTCGCCTTGCTGTGATTCTGGCAACAGCCACAGCTCCCATCTTCTCTGCTGCTCCATCCAGGCAATTAAGAGCTGATGGAAAAAATTATACTACAGCACAGATTGTTGCCACTGTTAATTTCCTAACTCAGGTCTCACCTGGTCCTCAAGGCGTCCCAGCTGCTCTAACAGACTGTCCTTGGTCACCACTTTCCTGTGTCCCACGGTGGCACTTGCAGACTTTCCAGTCCTTTCAGGTCGTCTTCTGCAGCCCCACCAGTCAGGTTCACAGCAGGAAACAAATGGTACCCTTGAAAGGTTTTACCTGGAAGGAATTTGCCGACAGGACAGTTCATAGAAGTGTGGACAGGAAGAGTTCAGGAAACCATGAAGCAGCAGCGGGAAGCTGTTATTGCCCTTAGTCTTAAAGGGGCAGGAAGAGGTGCTGGTTCCCAATCTCCCCCCGACTGAACCCAGCCGGAAGCCCAGGAAAACAAGTGAGCTAAGGTGGGCAGTCTCTGGGGCCAGCTAGCAGGGGCAGTGAGAACGTAGCCGGGGCGCCCTTTCTCTTAGGAGATGACCAAGACTCCTACCCCACAGAGGAAACTAAGGCCAGCAGGCATGGGCTCCCTCAAGGTCATCCTCTAAAACTATGCTTGTCTCCCTTCTTCTGTCTTCACTTGCACCCTGCAGTGTCAGTGGAAGGGTTCCTCTCTACACCACTGACCCCTCTATCCTTTCTTCCATCTCCCACAGAACATTGCTTCACATACAGGCACCGCCAACAAAAAATACTTTTATTCACTTATAAATTCTGTGATTCATGGACAAGCTTTAATCCGTAGACAGCTTTATCAGTAGAATCCAAATGATGAAGAAAAATAAAACAGACAGGTGTGTAGTAGTTCTAGTATATCCTGAATATATGAGTTGAAATAAAACTTAGGTATTATTGTTAGCCATCTTATCATCCCTTAGCCTGATTTAATTATTTTTTAAGTACCAGGATGACATATTTTATTAGAGCTGTTACATGGAACGTCTGGTTTCGTAATACAGCGCTGAGAATTACTCCTTCCCTTTATTAGCTGGGGTTCAGTTGTATTTAATAGCTCGCTGCACCCAGGTAGATTTCAGTGATGGTGGGAGTTTCCATGTGCTGACCACATGACGAAGCACCTCTCTCGCCCCGCTGCCCTGCTCAGGCTCCTGGTATGTTGAGCCCTCGCCCATTATTCACATCAAAAGAGGAAAACCTTCATTCCCAGCAAAGTCTTCGTGTTTCCTGTGAACTTTCTGAACTCTAATTAGAGAAAAAGACGGTCTCCTTTCCCCTACCTTTCTATTCCAAGGGCAGTTTCTCTTAGATGGTTTTTCTGTTAGTGCCCACCACCGCCTTCTCTGAAGCTTCCAAAAGTCACGTGACAGTCTTAGAAAATAAAGTCTTAATTTCCTCCAGAAAACTGGTTCAACAGAAACCGAGACACTGCCAGCAGCCCTTCGGCGTCCTGCCATCCTGGGGCCATTCTGAGAGAGGTTTTGTGTGGGTACAAGTAGCATTGCTTCGTTTCCAAACTTACTTTTGCCCGCTGGCTCCACAAATGCTTGACTAAGGGGCCAGGGGAATTGGTTTCATTTTTGGTCAGTTTGGTGGTACACATGGTACTAGACTAAAGCAAGTTCCTTTTCTTTGTGCCCTGTGCCCACATGAACCTTGGAGCCACACTTTCCACTGCAGCATCAAGGTGACACTTCAGTTGCAGTCCATTCTCCTGGGCTTCTCCCTCCCTTACTGACCCAGTTTGACATGTGTTGAAATATAGGTATTAGTTTGCTAGGGCTGTTGTAACAAAGTACTGGAGCTGGGGCAGCTTAAACAGAAATTTATTATGAGAGTTCTGGAGGGTGAAAGTCTGAGATCAAGGGTGTCAGCAGGGTTGGTTCTTTCTGAGGTTGTGAGGGAGAATCAGTTTCCTGCTACTTCTCAGTGTCTAGTGGTTTGCTGGCAATCTCTGGTGTTGCGTGGCTTGTATACGTATCTGCCAATGTGTGTGTGTGTCTGTCTCCCAGTTTCTTTTATAATGCCAGTCATATTGATTTAGGGCCCACCCTAATGACCTCATCTTAACTTTAGGTCATCTGCAAAGACCCTACTTCCAAATAAGGTCATAGTTCAGTGTATACATATAGTAGCTTGTATTGTTTGATTTCTTTATGAAACATTTGAGAAATGGTCAGGCCTTTTACTGCTGTGACTTTTAGCTGTGCAACTTAATGTATGCAGTTTTCTGCTCTAGTTCCTTTGGAGCACAATGTAGAATGAGGCATTTTCCCAGTAAGTGAAGAAGACCTTTATCTCCCAAAACTCTTAAATCACATATATAGATAATTAAAACGAGACCTGTAGTATGGATAGCCATAGTAGATGAACAGTCTTGGCTGATTCACTCAAGTGAACTGTAGGAGTGGGTTGGTTTTGAGTAATTTTTCTTCCTCCTCCAGCATTTTTTAGTGAGTCTGTAATGGGAGAGTGATAGCTTGAAAGTCATTGTGTGGTACCTCCCAACGTCATCCTCTTGCGTTTCTAACATCATTAACTCTGATTCTGGCAAATATCCCTTCTTTTGCTGTATTAGTCCAGGTTGTAAAAATAAGCCTTCACTGTTATCCATCAGCATTCTCTGTCTTCAGTTATGCCAAAGAACATCACTAATCATTAGAGAAATGCAAATTAAACCCACAATGAGATATCACCTCCCACCCATTAGGATGGCTGTTATCAAAAACCAGAAAATAAGTTTTGATGCAAATATGGAGAAATTGAAACCCTGTAGCCAGTTGGTGGGAATGTAAAATGGCAGCCACTGTGGAAAAAATTTTGGCAGTCCCCCAAAAAATTAAACGTAGAATTACTATACGATCCAGCAGTCTCACTTCTGGGCATATATTCAGAATCATCGAAATCAAGATCTTGAAGAGATTTATACACCATGTTCATTACAGCATTATTTACACTAACCAGGAGGTAGAAGCAACCCAGATGTGTGTTGAGAATGGGTAACTTGGGATAGACAAGCTTTGGAATATTACTCAGTTTTAAGAGGAAGGAGATGCTACATCATGAGTGAACCCTGAAGACATTATGTTAAGTGAAATAAGCCAGTCACAAAAAGACAATATTATTTGAGTCCATCTACATGAGATACCAAGGGTAGTCAGATTCTTCCAAATTGGAATGGTGGTCGCCAGGGGCTGGGGCGGGGGACATGGAGAGTTATTGTTTAATGGGAATGTAGTTTCAGTTTTGCAAGATAAAGTTCTGGAGATCTGTGTGAGCTATATATTTGAAAATGGTTAAGACAGGAAATTTTATGTTATATGGGATTTTTTTTTTAACTATAAAAAAAAAAAAAGGGGAACTAGTTAAAATAGCCACACCTGATTTCAGCTCTTGAAAAATAGTCTAGATCTTTATTTCTACTACTTTGTGCTTTGGTCAAATCCTGACAGTGTAACAGGCAGATTTTTGGGTATGTGGGGATAGATTCAACTTTTAGGTAAAAATTGGAGGAGGGAAAATTTCACTTAAACTAAAAAATTACCTTATAAGTATTGTGACTTTAGCTCTGTAGATGACTGATGAAGAGGCTCTGAAGACATCCAAAGTAGCATTTAAATTTCACCAGCATTCTGGACATCTTTGGGTGTTTATCTCCTGTTTATATAACGTTAGTTAACATTTTATGGCTCTTGCCTCCCAGAGAGATGTTAAATTCCTTTAAGGCTAGAACTAGTTTTTTGGTGACCTCCACAACTGCTAATGTGTTTGCCACACATAGCAGGAATAAATAGTTACTAGACCTTCTTTGTTCATTGATCTACTTGTGGGACTTTCATCAAATCACTTAATTCTAAGGGTCCATTTACCTCCAGTTGCTTTGTTTGCTGGGTTTTGGGTTATCTAACAATTGACAACATTTTGCAAAGACAACATTTCGAGATTGAGAATATTTTCAAAGACAAAATTTCAAGATGATACTGAAGTTAAGATGTTATGTATTCATTATTTTCTGGTAATTTCTGTGTGAATTGGCCAGCTGAATGAGATTCTTAGAACCTCAGACTGAATCTTTTAATATCATAAAATGTGCCTTTCAGGTAAGCAGGCCAAGTAGTATCTCTCTGCTGCACGTGGAAAATAGATCTGCAATTAAATACTGTTTTTGAGTCAAGTATCATATGCCAAGCAGAGAGCTGCCGAGATATATCATTTGGACCTTGCTCTAATTAATTCCCTGCAAAATGATTAATTTTCTACTCTTTGTCTTGACCACATTTTCTCCTCTGCAAAGACTCAAGTCAAAATGGTATTTATTTTGCTTTTGTTGTAGCATTTGGAAACCTGTAGCCATGAATTGTTTACAAGCAATTTTTAATTTGTGTCCCAAAAGATATCATTTGGGTAGATTTTTCCATTAGGAAATTTTTCTCTGTTTATATTTTATTCACAACTTGAGGTCTTGGAATGAATCTAAAATATTAACTTATGGCAGCAAAAGGACATGTAGCATAATCTAAGAAGCATTTTTCTTAGAGGGTAAGGTCACAATAGAGCGTATAGTAAAAACAGAAAGGGATGTGTCAGCAACACGAGTAGAAAGCTTGTGGGGCTTGCAATATCTCCCCTAAGTTACTAGATCTCATTTGTTTCTACTGTATTGTCTGTTCTAGAGAAGTGGATAAATAAAAAGTAAATTGAATATGTAATTTTAGTGAATGAGTGTTTTAAGAATTATTCAGGGGGAAAAAAAGCATCATTTAAAATCCAAGTTATGTTGGTATATAATGACATTTCCTAGCAAGTTACATGATGGTTGCTGGCCATGCCCAAGAGTCAGGGAGCCATGGGATAAATGAGTCATTGCCTCTTCAAAGAACTTGGTATGCCCCACTGCACAAGGAGAGGGAGAGAAAGAAAGAGAGTTTGGGAGAGAGGGTGAAGGAGAGGAGAGAGGGAGAGAGAAAGAGAACAATTGGGCATTGCTGTAAAAGATATTGTTTATGAAGCTGCCATAGTAGCTCATTTTAGTAATTGCTTGTTAAGATGACTTTGAGCACTAGAGGTTTTGGTATCTTTGAAAGGATTATGGGCTTTAGTGAGAACCAGAGAAACATCTGATCTTTAAAGAAATTAACCCTAAAAACTTAACACTTACCTCTAAAGCAGTGTGTCTTCATTGTAAAAAATTGGGGAAAATACATAAAAATGTAAAGAAAAAAAAAAGTCCCTATCATTCAACCAGGCAAAGGTATTGCTATTTTATGGTATTCCCAGTTGTTTTACATATTTTCTTGTCTCTGGGTTGTAAGCAACAGGAAGTGATTCTTGCTAATGTAAATAAAGAGGGGGTCTTGTTGAAAGGTCATTGGGGCAACTCCCTGTGGCCAAATAGCATGGCCTAGAATTGTTGTAAGACAGGCAACCACCCCATTTGTCTGTTAGAATATCTTTTTACAAAATCAGAACATATACATATTGGGTGTTCCTCATTCTATACCCATTGGAAAACATACTGCTACTGATGGATGGAGGGAGTCTCAAAAAGAACCTAAGGGGATAGGAGGTGCACACAGAGAAATTACCTCTAGCTTGTCAGCAGCCCTGTGATAACAGAGAATGGCTTAGCATTTCACTGTGATGGGCTTGGGAAGCAAGGATAACCCCCAGATACTTCCTGGGCCAAGATGATATTTAGAAGACACAAAGTGCATTCTTAAGACCTGGACCAGGAAGGGATAGAAAGGTGATGTTAGAAAAATAAAATTCTGCACAAGTTTATTGTCAACTAGGGGAGGGAGACAGAAGCAATAAAGCAGTTTATAGGGCAACATGTAGATTTTTCTATTTAGACACCATTATGTAAGCCATTTTTATTTTATTCGTAGGATTCATAAAGGGACCAAAGTGTTTTTCTTTCTCATAGAGAATAAAATATCCACCTTAAAACTTGCCCTTTGACTTAGTCTTTTGTTTAACGACTGTGAATCTTCAAAGCCTTATTATTTTTCCTTCACATAGTCTCACTTTCCCATTTATGTCTTTTTTGTTGCAAACCAATTTGTTAACAGTAACTTCCAATTTCATTTATTATGTTGGAGGAGAACTGCTGGGGTTTGTAGGAAAAAAATTTTTATCAGAAGTAGTTTCCATGCTGTGAAGGTAGATTTCTTAAATGGACACTAGTGTGCCTAATTAGTAAGGCTTGTAAAGAGCCTTACAAACTACATTGCTACTGAGAACGCAGTGGTTGGAAACTATATTTATATAGTATTGTCCGATATTCCCTGAAAAGGACCATAATAGTTTCCCTGCCTACAGAAGGTCAAGCGAGGACCCCACGAAGGCCTCTGTTTGCAGGTCTGCGTGTCCTCCCAGGCCTGATGCCGGCAGATTTGTGGTTCTAAATGAGACGTTTGCTGTGTGTTTAACCCTCTGGCCCAGTGGGTGCATTTTTCTTAGCAAGGTACAGATGGTTGAGGGCATTGGCCAAGCATCTTGTTCAGCCCATGTTACTTTCTCTTTTGTTTATATAGAGTTCTTTGTTGAAATAAAGGAGTTGTTTAAAGATGGGGTGGTGTTAATAACATCCTTTTCCTCTAAGTTCAGAACCAAATGACAAGGACGCACACTGTTTACCAAACCAATCACGATGTGAGCTCTGTGACTGATAAACTCCAGACTTAAGTGCTGGCCAGCTGAGCTGATGGCTCTGCCCTGGGTCAGACAGACTCACCACCCAGTCACTGGCATATAGATGGGGCAACCACACGTGCCCCAAGGTGAGAACGTTCCAGACTGCGTATGCTCTGTCAGTAGGCAGGACTGACGAGATGGTAAAGGGCTGAGCAGGAAGGCCCAGCTCCTTCCCCCAGGTTCACCTATCAGATGGATAAAACCCCACCTCAGGGAAGGAGTGAAAGGCCAGGAGGGTTCCGATAAGGAAATTGTTGTTATAGGTATGGTAGGAAGATTCTGTACATCGGCAGAAGTTTGATTTCATGGGGGAAAAAGCCCTGGGACTTGCTCACTCCTTAATTCAGTTAGGAAATTCTGAATTCCTAAGGAATATTTTTACTTCCTTTTAAACTTCAAAGATTGTGGTCAAGGAATGACAGGGATTCTGACTTTCTAGTGTTATATGTCAGTTATTTGGTATCTCATGCTAGTGCTTAGATCTCAGATGCTACTTAGATATTCCTCTCCAGTAAATGTGCCCTGCCTATCTCAGGAAGGTTCTGTCAGTTCCAAGGACTCTTCTCTTACTTATTTCCTTTTCTAGTCAGAAATTGGAAAGTTGCAGAAAGTTATCTCACATCTTCACTTGGTGTGAGTAAATATGTCTACATCTGACTCAGGATGTCTTCCCCATTCAAGAAAAAGTTGACGTTTGCAACCAAGTTGTCAGTTTACTAAGCTTTCATTTTCTTCCAGTAAGACTTATTTTGCATTAGTATGTTGGCTGAGTTCTGCAGTTTTTCATCCTCTGTTTCTTAAAGGAAACTAGCCTCGGCTCGCTGATCTTTTAATAGTCTGAGTGTTGACTTCCTTCTACCTCATCTCACCTTCATTCTTGATCCTCGTTCTTAGATGTTGAACTTTTGTCAACTCTCAGACCAAGGAGGCTGGAAATTATTGGATAGTCTTTGAGGCAAGCTGGCCTGGGTACATGGTTTAGTGGCCACTATTGGTCTTGAAACCAAATTGTTTATTTTTACATTTAGAGCTAGATCTTTAATATATCCAAAAGTTTTTCTTGTTTCTAGTCTAAGATGGAAAAGCTATTTGTTTTCTTCCAAATGGATAGATAAGTAAGCCAGCACCATTTATTTAAAAAAAAATTTTTTTAAATCAAATTCCAAACACTTAAAATGAATATTAAAAAATGCAAGAGAAACTCTATTATAGAAAACTGGAAAACATAGAAAAATAGGAAAGAGAGACCACCATAGTATAAGTTAACCTGTCAGAGAGTAGAAAATACTTAAAAATGAATTAACTAGGAGGTAACATGTCTGATAAGTAAAACTTTATGGAAGGAATTAAAATAAGATCTAAATATGGAAGAACATACTGTACTCCTGGATGGGAAGACAGTATCATAAAATATTCTCTCCAAAGGAATTTACACATTTTATGCCCTTGCAATCAAAGTATCACTTTTTAGTGGTGAATATGATTTTTTAGTGGGGAATATGATTTTAAGTTCATGTGGGAGAATAAATGTGTGAGAATCACCAAGATGTTTTTAAAATATGTAAAATGGTATTTGCTCTTTCAGATGTTAAGAATTTTAGAGCCGTTATAATTAAAACAGCAGGTACTGGTACAGAAATAGAATGAAGAGTCGTAGTACATATGGGAAATTATATATGGTAAAATGCATTTAAATCGGTAGGAAAAGAGTGGTTTATTTAATAAATGGTGCTGGCTCTCTTAGCTATCCATTTGGAAGAAAATATAGCTTTTCCAACTTAAACCAGATATAAAAAAAACTTTCAGAAGGATTAAAGTTCTTGTGCTAAATATAAAAATAAAACATTAGGAAAACATTTGGTAAGCTATTTATATAGCCCTGAGGTTATATAGGAAACGCTGAGTCCCTAAGGCAAAAGATGAGTAATATATACCTGTTAATTAATTAATTCATTCATTTAGCCTGATATGACCATCTCTACACCCAAAACCCACACTCATACCGCAGGCTAATTTTTAGCTGGGACACATTGATATGGTCAAATTAGTGTATGATAATTAATTTTCCAGGTTATAAACTTTTCATAAACACTTTTAATGCCAGTTAAACGATTTGCATGAATATTCTGTAGATACTTGGTGGAATTGAAGTTGATATATTAGCCCTACAATTACTAAAATTCCATTTATAACTGCAAAATTACAGCTAAATCTTGGAGCCAGTCAAGTGTATGGTAGGTTTGAGAATTAAAACCCCATTAGACTTAAGAACAAATGTTGTCCCCCCACCTCTGCCCAGGTATCCTGGGTACCTCACTTTGTTACTTTTTTGTTTTTCTGGATAGTAGAGTTTTTTTTCTAGAGAGAGTGTACTCAGAGCATCCTCCACCTACCATGACCTTTATTTATACAATAGACTTACCCACTGTCTGAGCTTTGTCCAGCCTGATTTTAAATTCTGTCTATTCTTGCAGTCTACTTTGTGTTCCACATCAATAATCTAGTTTCATACTGGGGTTCTGATTAAAGGAAAGAAGGAGAATTAATATGCGCCTATTTATTTGCTCTAAAATGTCTGTTTAGACATGTAAGATTGTGCTGCTTTATGGAGAACTTATTTGTGGGAGATGGATGAGTAAGGGTAGTGGGAGAGAGGGGCAGGAATAGGCCACACAGAGGAATAGGTTGGACAATACTCGTTATTTACACCCCCTAATTCTCAGAATAATGAAAACACTCGTATAAAACCATGCATTTATATACACGTATATGCATTTATATTTGTACCATATTTGAAAATGTAAGCCCTATTTGGCACTGTTCCTTAAAAATAACAAGCAGTCTTATTTTCAGTTACACATTAGTGAAATTCAGATTCTGTGTAGGCATCCAAAGGAATGTTACTTCATAGGAGAGGGATGGAGAAAGAAAGAGAAGTCAGAACATGTACTTGCCTCTTGGTTTGAGAGAGAGGCAGGAGTGGGGTGATCCTCTAATTCTGGTCTGATTTTGGGTTTTCTGTGTACCCCAACCCTGTGGCTCATTTCTACATAGGAGGGAATACCCTGCTCTATATTGGTCTCAGCAGCAGAGTTACTTCTGCCCACCTCACACTGCAGGTCCCTGGCCCCATCGCCTTCTCTACTGGTCCCTTCTTCCCATACCTTTCTGGATAGTAGCACGCCCTGTCTGCGATCCCCAGGACAGAGGCCAAAGGACCATGAATCAAGTCCCTTCCTCGTCTGCTAACTTCAGTTCCTGGGGGATGTTGTTCTACTTGTGCCCATGAGACATGTTTGGCAGGGGGTGCCCAGTTCTCGCCTGCCACACTGCCTATGTTCCTCTTCTTTCTGTGAGCTCAGCATATTCTTTGTCAACTACCTGAGAAATATCTTTCTCTTGAATTTACTCCAAATTATTTTTTAACCTTTCTTCTTTTTCACCTTTCTGGGATGAAGCCTCCTTTTCTTTCTATAACATAGAAAGTCATTGGAAGAGAAATTTGTCTTTACTGAAGGTGGAAGACAGCCTACTCATTTATTTCCTTCACCTTCCATACGGCAGCCTTTGCTCCAAGGTGCAGGGGTGAGAACCTGGTGCAAGAGTATTTATTGCAAACGTGTATTTCAAGGCTCAGACTGGGGGAAGTGGGTATTGGTGCCAAGACATGAAGGGACCATGACTATGTTTCTAGATGATGATGGAGACAAGCAGGCCCACTACCAGGAGAGGCCGTGGCACTGTTTGCCTGCAGAGTTTCCAGAGTAGCCAGCACCCCTCTGTGTGGTGTGGCGGAGGAGCCCTTTGGGGCGAAGTCAAGGCATGGAATTGATAATAGTTTGAGCCAGCTCTTCTACAGTTAGCACTAGGAGGGTACAGAAAACTTTAAGTCTGGTGTCTTAAGTGTTTGATAACCATTAATTAAGCTCTTTGGCTTTTAAGAACACCCCATTGTGTTAAGTAATAAGAATTTAAAAACTTTCATGTTGAAATGGGGGTGCCATGAGGACGTAGCAGACCTCTCAGAACTCAAAGCAATATTTGAACCTGACTCTCTCCCACATTTTAGGAGAATAGCTGGGTTTGGACTTCGTGCTCCTCTGTGCTATATGTTCCTGTCCTCCCTGCTCGTCCTTAGCACCTGGGGACAGAAACACCCAGGCTCAGCTGGTCAGAAGATCTGTTCGTGATTTTTTCTCCATGTGTGGACGAGGGCCGTCCCGGTCCTGACCCAGTTCCTCTGGTGATTCTTGGTGCTTAGTGTCATTCTCGGAGTCCCCCGTTCTCTTTGTTTCAGCCCTCTGCTTTCTTCCCAGTTTACCAATCCAACGAAAAGATCACTTAACAATTATATCTAGTATTGTTGTTAGTTTTCAGGGGTAGGGTTTGTAACAGTATGCTAGAAAGTGAAATTCTTCCTTTCCTTGGAGTAACTTGGAACAGCAGCAACAAGGAAACAATAAAATGCTCTCTGAGGTGGACTCTGCTACTGTTTGCACATGGCGTTTTATCCTTACAGGTGTGTGTGTGAGATAACTGTTAGGCCGTCAGACAAGGGAGTATTCTTTACGCTGATTTACCTCAATCTCTTTCCGAATAGAATTAGGATTTACTCATAATTTTTACATTTGGTTCTTAGCAATATTAACATTTCTGTCAAAATGGTGTTTGAAGTTGTCATTTGCAGTGATTTCTTACAGCTCGGGTTTTTAGGACCTCCAATGTCTTAATTTCAGTGTCTGAGCTTCTGTAATTCTCTGATTCTCTTGGGCTGTCTCTGATTTACTCTAATTACCATTTTTTAAAAACATGGCATTTGCTTCTCTGTGAGCAGATCACTGCCTATAACTGGGCATGCTCAGTGTAAGCGGGGTCTGGTGGTGGCAGTGACTGTCTCCTCCTACCCCCCAGTTTCCTCACCACCAACTGAGCCTGGCAAGTGTGCTGGTTCTCGGCCTATTTTCTCTTCCATCCTTAGGCAACTTTTTAAATGGTTGATATTATCCCAATTTTGCTAATCTTCTCTGTATTGTTCCAGTTTTAGTATATGTGCTGCCAAAGCAAGCACCTAGTTTTGCAAATAATGAAACTGAGTACCTTGCCAAATCTGTTTGTATCAGTTGGGGTTCTCAAGAGAAATAGATCCAATAGGATGTGTGTATATGTATTATATAGAAAAGATTCATTGTAAGGAATCGGCTCACGTGATGTATGGAGGCTGACAAGTCCCAAGATCTGCAGGTGAGTCGGCAAGCTGGAGAATCGGGAGACCCGTTGGTGTTAATTCTGGTCCAAAGGCGAGCAGGCTTGAGACCCAGGAAGAGCCAGTGTTTCAGTTTGAATTCTGACATCAGGAAAAAAGCCGATGTCTAGGTCAGAAGGCAGGCAGGCGTGGGAGAGTCCTTCTTTCCTGGGGAAGGGTCAGCCTTTTTGGTCTAATGGGGCCTTCAGCTGATTGGGTGAGACCCATCCACGTCAGGGATAATATAAATCTGCTTAAGTACAACCCCTACAAAGATAGGCCAGAGAATGTTTAAAACCAGATGTTTAATTCAGTTTTTAAAAAATAGAACAAATAGTATTTGATATATTAGGACGATATATTGATATCAATATTCTGACATTTTCTATCCCAATTTGCTGATAAAAAGATCATTTGCTGGAATCAGTCTCATATGTTTTAAAAAGAAATGAATATAGACCACTAATTAGCTTAAGATGTAGCTCAAAGATTTTGTAGTGTTTCTTTGAAAGTACGTAACAAAACAGCTTCCTTTCAAGATAGCAGACTGACCTGGGAAGTTCGACTAAGCCCATCTTTCCGTGTGTGACCAAATTCTCAAACATCTCCAGCCTCTCTTCTTTGATATTTTCTAAACGCTTTGGATTTGTAATAATGCTTTTCCTAAGCCAGGAGTAGTAATATCTTTCGATTCCAATAATATCAAACAAAAGACATTTTATTATTTTATTTAGAAGCTAAACAATACTAACTAGTCTTCTTCCCATGCCCCTCACTGAGTAATGAAAAGTGAATGAAACATTTTGGGTCCCTTGACTTAAATGCCTTAAGTGCTCGGGAGTCTTGGTTTCAGAGTGGAAGGGGAAATAGATTTGGTGGCTCGTATTTAGAGAGAAGGTTGTGTTTATTTGTGGTCCTGGAATGGGCCATTATACATAAATAGAAAAACTTTCTTATTGTTATTAATTGGTTTCTAAAGTGCTTGTTTTTATTTCCCTTTAAACTTACCATTTTGTAATAGTAATCATACTATTCTGAATGTAAT